>CM028135.1:357950000-359440000 GCA_016271365.2 Neoceratodus forsteri | reverse complement strand
CGATAGGGAAGACAGCAGAAGTGTTTGCCAGTCTGCTATGGTAATATATGCATGCCTCTCACTTGGTTGGGATAGGGGGGGAGAGGGCATGGGAGACTGTCTCTTTAGGATTTGGACAATGGTAGAGGTGTACTTCTCTTTTACCAGCATGATTGCCAATTTTCATCTTCATTGATGCCTAGCCTGTTATCTGTCGCAGCTAACGTGTAGATCCAAACAATTTCTCTTCTTTCTAACAGTTTTTTCCAATCTCCTCCCCTCAGTGGTGGTTCCACCATTTCTATTCCCCAGAACCTTAATGAGACAGCCATATGACCTCGGGCGTTAAAGTGCTGTGCTACTGGAGAGCTTTCAACTCTAGTTTTAATACAGCTTTTGTGTTCAGTTATTCTTAGTTTTAATGATCTGTTAGTTTTTTCCACATAATACTTAGAACATGGGCAGGTCAGCACATATATCTCATGGTCTGTGTCGCATGTAATAAAAGATTCAATGTTGAAAGTCTTGTTGCCATTCAGGTGTGTAATTTCTTTCTTTTTTGAGGTGCTGCTACAATGTGCACACCTTCCACAGGATTGTATGCCTGGTTCCAAAGGTCCTAGGAATAATTGTCCTCCTGTTTGTTCCGGATGTTTTGGTTCTGAATGTACCAGCCTGTCCCTAATGGTTCTTGCCCTTTCAGAAGCTATGATAGGTTTCTGGCTGAATTCAGGCACTCCCACCAGTCTTAGGGTATCCCAGTGTGAGAAAATGATGTTTCTGATGGGTGCTGTGCATGTTGAGTATCCCAAAGAGAATACCATTCTATCAGTATTGTCAGTATTCATATCAGTGTTCTCTGTGGTCCTGTCTTGTTTTGCTCTGTTAATAGATTTCTGACATGGCTCTTCTATTGTACCCCCTGGAAAGGAACCTGTTGGCCAAGATTAGATACTCATGTTCTCTAATTTCCATGTCACTACAGTTTCTTTTTACCCTTAGCATATGGGAAAATGGTATACTGTCAATCAGTGTTTTAGGGTGGAAACTGTCAGCATGCAGCAAGGTATTACAGTCTGTTTCTTTCTTGAAGACCCTTGTTTGTAGTTTGTCTCCCTGTTTGTATATCATTAGGGCTAGAAAGGATACTTCACCTTGGCTAGCTGTAGTTGTGAATTTCAAAGTGGTGGTGAGAGAATTGATATGAATATGAAAATCATTCAATTCTGTTAGTGTACCTGTCCACAAAATTAGGATATCATCAATAAAACATTTATATACTGAGATATGCTTGAAAACAGGATTGTACATGGGGTTCAGGATAAACTGTTTTTCAAATAGATCCATATACAAATTTGCATATGTGGGGTCCATAGTACTCCCCATAGCTGTCCCTTGTTTCTGTCTGTAGTATCTATTCTCAAACCTGAAACAAGTTCACATATAGAACCATTCTAGCCAGTTCTATTAGTGTAGTAATTGGTGGCATATCCTCTAATGTGTATAATAAGAGTCCTGCTCCTAGTCTGGCTAGTCCCTTCTCATGCGGTATACTCGTGTAGAGGTCTTTGATGTCCATACTGCATAATATTAAGTCACATTTCTCAGTGTCTGCATTGGTTTTATCAATGAGTTGTTGAACATCTCCTGTGTCTTTAAGGTAACTCGCCATTAATTGTACCACTGGTTGTGCAAAGAAGTTTACAAAGCTAGAAAGTGACTCTAGTAGGGAGTCATTTCCTGCGACAATAGGGTGTGCTGGGGGATTTATTGCATCTTTGTGGATTTGGGACAATCCATAGAATGCAGGAATCTTAGGAAAGGGTGTTTCCAGGAGATCCCATTGCCATTTGTGTATGTGTCCTAGGTCTAACTGTACATCTAGGATAGTTTTAATATTAGCCTGTATCCTGGGGTGGAGTCTCTAATTTTTCATATTTTATGAAGTCCAGGAACACAGCAGGTGTTTAAATGTGAGCCAACATGTAAATATATAGTGAAGTTTTGAACTAATGTTTAAGGCAATACACTTATTCAATAAATTTGTATTAAATATTTATTTATTTAGAAGAGATTCACCAAGAAGGCAACATGAACTGCAAACAGCTAGTTTCCAGAAACGTTCAGGGTTGGGGGGGGAGTTACAATAGGAGCAGGAGCAACCAACAGAAGGAAGCAGTGTACAGATAACATATACATTCATCAGACAATCCAGGTATGTAAACAAGTGCATAAATTCATATTAACAGGACATAAACAACTACATAAACTAGCATTAACAAGATATAAACAAGTACATAAATTAGCATTAACAGGATATAAACAAATACATAAATTAGCATTAGCAGGGCTGAATATACAAATATTCTAGCAGCACAGCACATCACTATATCATAATGCCAGGACAGCAAGTTTTTATGGACACATCATTAGATTTAATCATAGTGACTAACCCATTTTTAGAACAATGGAAGAAAAGGTAGCTGAGAACAGAGCTGGTAGTGCGAGGGTGGAGGTCGTCAAAGACAGTGTTGGTAGTGAAAGGGCTGGGGAAGGCATAGGCTGTATGTGATTGTTATAAGGGGAAGAGGGTTTCTAGGCATCATTCAGAATCCCCACTTTAGAATACTTGTAGGTTGAAGTTAAAGGAGGAGGAGGAGGAGGAGGAGGGTAGGAGGATGGGGAGATGGGGATGAGTATCCAGGGCCATTTCCCCTTCAGGATGTTGAGAACCCTGCAAGGGAGACTGGGATTAGCAGAAGAAGAAGGAGGATGGGGACAGATAGTGGAGGAGAAGGAATGATGGAGGATGTAGGAGTGAGTGGATGGGGGGTGGTAGAGAGGAAGAGAGGGTAAGTGGAAAGGTAGAGGGTTAGTTTTAATTGCAGTGGTGAACTGTGTGTTTCTGAAGAAGGTGTGCAAGGGATTGGCAAGATTGGGCAGAGTGAATTTTGAGGGGGTGTGAGTTCCAGGAGCTAGGGAATGTATATGAGAAGGCATTGCAACCAGATGAAGTACACCACAGTGGGAGGGCGAGCATTCTGTGTATTGAGGATCGCAGTGAGTAGCAGGAGGTGGGGGGATCAACAAGAGGGAGGACAGATAAGATGGTAGGGCTGAGACAGTATTTACCTACCAGTTTCGCGATGTGGGACAAGCACCTGGCAGTGAGGGAAGGGAAGAAAAGGGAGGTATAAAGATTGCATTGGGGGGGTGAGAGGGGGGCAGCCAAGGACAAAGTGGCAGAAGGAGTTGAAGAGAGTGTCCAGCCTGGCTAGGGTGGTCTTGGGGCCAAATTATAGACAATGTCCCCAAAGTCAAAGATTGGGAGAATCATCTTTTGCACAGATTCACATCTGGCCTCTATGGGCCGGCAGCTGTAGTGTCTGAACAGGGCACTGAGCTTGAAAAGGAGCTTTCTGTGAATGGCATCAATGTGTACACCAAAGTCTAGATTTTTGTCTAACCATAGCCAAGGTATGGCTACTTAAAAAGGGACATCATCCAGTTTGGATCCAGGCAGTATATGAAAGCTGGGGTGGAATCCAGTCCAAGACAACTTTTGTCCTGTACCAAAGGTCATAGTGACAATTTTTTTGACATTCAGTGATAGCTGGTTAGCATTAAACCAGTGCTGGACATTGTTGAAGTCCAGTTGAAGACTGGTGATCAGTGCAGCTGGGGTATGCCCAAAGGAGAATATCACAGTGTTGTCTGCATACATATGTATGCTAGCAGATGAGTAGGCTTCAAGGAGGTCATTCAGGAAGATAGAGAAGAGAATAGGCCTGAGTACTGAGCCTTGGGGGACACCTGTGTTTATTGTGAGTGGGGGGAAGTGGAATTGCTGACTCTGACAGACTGGGACCGGCTAGTGAGGTATGACCGGAACCAGTCATTTGCTTTATCGGAGAGGCTGGCCACTGTCAGCCTGAAGAGGAGAAGGGGGTGGGCAACAGTGTCAAAGGCTTTGGCCAGATCAACAAAGATGGCAGAGGTGTTGCATCCCTGGTCCATCCCTGTGAGGATGGAGTCAGTGAGCAAGAGGAGGGAGATGGTTATGGAGTGGTCTTTGTGGAAGCCAGACTGGAAGGGGGTGAAGAAGGAGGAGGAGTAAAGGAAGTTGGAGGGCTGCTCCAGCACCAGGTGTTCTTGGATCTTAGCCAGGATAGTAAGGATAGTAGGACAGTAAGGATATGGGGCATAAATTGCTGGGATTGGAGGGGTCACCTTTGGGAAGAGGGACCATGGTAGCAGATTTCCAAATCATTGGTACAGTTGCTTGTATGAAGGAGAGGTTCAGGAGGTATGACAGGGGAGAGCAAAGGCATGGGCAGAGAGGAGAAGAAGCTTAGTTCATCAGGGCTCTTACCTTTGTTGAGTTCAGGACAAGTAATATTCACAGGGTGTCATTATGATGGACAGATTCAAATGTGAAGCATGAGGTGGTGGAGGATTGTGGGTAGTGGTGATCATGAGGGGTGGGAGAGATGATGGGTGGGAGGATGCAAGGAGGAGGAGGCACAGGTAGTAAAAAGTTATTGAATTCCATAGCCAAGGTAGGAGGGTTTTCAATTAAATGGGTGCCAATATTTAGGACTGGGGGAGTTGGGAGAGAGGGGAAAACAAGGCATGAATGATCTTCCAGAATTTGGAAGGGTTATTTATGTTGTGGAAGGAGGTGCTGAAGTAGTCCTCTTTGGCGAGGCAAGTGGCACGGGTGCAGGCATTCTGGAGTGCATGATAGCATTGAAGATCTTGCTGGGTACGTGAAGTCTTGTATGCAGCCCACGCTTGGTCATGTGCTCGTTGACAGGTAGTGAGTTCAGCAGTGATCCAGGGCAGGTGGTTGCCTCTAACGCTTGCATTTCTAAGCTGGGCATAGCAGTCCCAAACAGATAGGAACTGCGTGGTAAAGAAGGACAGGGCTGTGTCAATGGAGGGACAGTGGAGATGGGCAACCAGTCGATACTGGACAGCTCACTAAGGACAGCGGAGATGTTGGGGAATGAAAAAGCATATTTTAAGAATGGTGGGGGGACTTGTGCGGTGGATCTTGTACATGCAGTAGACCATGTGATTTTCACTAAGGGCATCAGGGAGTGTACCAGACTTAATGATACAGTGGGGTGCGAAGATAAAACCCAGTCGAGTAAGGTATGTTTGCCGGTTTCATGGTTTAGGCGCGTGTGGTCATCTATGAGTTGCTTCAGGTTTAGGGACGCTGCATGGGAGCAGACTTTGGACTGTTTGCTGGCAAGCCAGTTTATGTTAAATTCACCTAGGTGGTACAACTCCCCAGGGGTGGCAAGGGAAAAGATGGTGGAGAGGAGATCTGAGATAGAGAAAAGCTCAGAGACAGAGGTTGGGAGAGCAGTAGACACTGCCAACAAAGATGGGGAGGGAGGAGGGTAGGGATATTTTCATAAGTAGCAGCTTGTAGATTGAGGCGGAGGAGATAGATAGGCAGATAGAATATTTGATAGAAGAGAAGATATACATAGCGACACCCCCAGCCCTGGACTTACGGTCTTGGCGGATGTTAAAGTACCCAGGGATTGAGATGTCTGTGTCTAGGATTTTATCGCTGTGCCACATCTCAGAGATAATGAGAATGCTGGGTTTCGGCTATAAAGAGAGTGGCTACAGGAGGTCAATTTTGGAGAGGAGGCTTCTAATATTTAAGTGTGCAAAACTCAACCCCTTTAGATGACTAGTTGTATTGGCAAGGGGGGACCAAGGTTGGGTTCAACATCACCAGATGTGAGAAGAAGGAGTAATATTAGTGAACGAGATACTATAGCTGACCAATTCGTTAACCGAGGATGCGACTAACTGTTGGATGGGGTGTTGACACTTATCCAATTGTGATGCACAGTAATAACTCATATGGTAGCCAAATGGAGCCCCAATCCATAAAGGAACCTGGCAGGAGGTCGCCATGGGGGAATGGGGAGCAGTGTACATGCAGGGAGAGGCAAGGGTAGGCGTGAATGAAGGAGGGCAGGTTGGAGTTGGGAGTGGGGGAGAGGGCTTATCTTCCGAGGAGGAAGGGCAGTGGGAATGAAGAGAAGTGGGACACAGGCAAGGAACAGGAGCAGCATGATTGTACCTAAATGACAGCAGAGTCAGAGTGGGTGTCAGATGAGGTGTATACTGGTTATATTGGCCATTTGGTATTTATAACAAAGAATTAGGATTATTAAGGAAGAGATGATAGGAAAGAGATGAAAAGCAAAGGATTAGGTTTTTAAATTGGCCAGTGAGAGTAGCTTAGGGAGTTTAAAGAAAGAATGTAAGCCAGTAAAGATAGGGAGAGCTGTCTTAGCAGTTAAGTGTACAGTAGCTAGTGTGCTGGTATAGGAGGCAATGTAGTACCAGCAGCTAAGCTATCAGCAGGTATCTAATTGGATGAGATAACATAAGTTGTGGGCCTAGAATTTAGGCTAGATGTAAGAATAATTTCCTAGTACTTGTAATTCGGGGCAGATGGGAGACACTGGGGGATAGTTTACCTGCTAGGGGCCAAAGTAGAAGTACCAGTTGCCAATAGGGATGGGGTTGGAAGAAGGCGGAACTTTGGTGTATTTAATAGAGGTTGGGGAGGCTGGGCGGGACAAATTATACAGTAAAGGAGAGGTCTACAGTAAGAGAGTGAACAGCTGCAGGAAAAAACAAATAACTATTACAGCCACCGGGAGTTCTTTGCAATCTGAAGCCAGCAATTCTGCTTACAAACAGCAGGCTGCAGAGACAGCCCAATCGGATTCAAAGCCATAAAGGTGGCAGTCAATGGTGAGCCGTGAGCAAGAGGCAAGGTCCAATCAGCGCCTGCCTGGGGACACTGGAGTTTGCCTCAGACTGTACCTGAAGTTGGAGCTTTGCCATTGGGCAATGAGAGGTGGTGCGGTTGGCTGGCTTTTCAGCCCCAGCCACAAGGAGCCACGGAGCGCCCAGTCAGAGGCGAGGTCCACAGCCTAGGGGAATAAATGAGAGGGGGACAAAGGTTAAATAGGCAGTAACAATAGGAGCAATTATCTAAAATCGGGGGGCGGGGCACGGAGAAAATAGTGGGAGATAGGTGGAGAGGGCAGTAGGGGAGAGATTGTGTGGGGTGCTTTAGCCTGGCACCAGCGAGTGTGGCCCAGACTACTGAATAGCAGAGAGAGCAGCTGGGGTGGGGGGCGAGGGATTTAGAGAAAGGGAGGAGATTTAGCAGGTAGAGTAAAGGAAGGTCTAGCAGGTAGGATAGTGGATGGCAACAGAGGGCAGTATGTGCCAAGCATTCACAGGCTCAGGAAATCAGATAAATTAATTTCACTCTTAAACAGGGCAGTTACGGTCCCTCTAAAACAGGTCCGACAAATACAATACAATTTGGTTCAACAGGCACAGCAAACCCCTGGCATGACGCGATACCTCCCACAGCCTAGGCAACTGACAAAGTATATTTAAAATAACAGACAAATTATACAGTAAAGGAGAGGTCTACATTAGGAGAGCTAACAGCTCTAGGCCCCGAAGAAGCCCAAGCTGGTGGAAACGTTGGGCGTGGCCAGGGGATTGTCTTGTGATTGGTTGAAAATAAATACATTGATATTTGAACTGTTCGAGTGTGGCTGAGTACTTTGGATTTTGTTTGCAAATTTGATGTATTACAATATGTTTTCAATGCTGTGGTAAGACGGGTCTCCAATGTGGGCATTTGAGCGCATATCACTCTGGTACTCATAGACCTCCACTGGTTGCCAATCAAGTACAGGACTGATGGCAAAGTGTCACTCCTTGAATACAGATGATGATTGTGGTCCCAGTTATTTATTTATTCGACTTAATTGTGAAGCACTGTACTGCTAGAGCTCTTCACTCAGCAAATCTTTAGTTGCTTACAATACCTAAATCTAACCTTAAGACAGTTGGTGGTTGGGCCTTCGAGGTTTGGGCTCCTACAATGGAACACCATTCCATTAGGATTAAGGTCAACAAACACAACTGAAAGTTTTAAATCTGCATTGAAAACCTGGCTATTTGCTCAACCCGTTGATAATCCCTGATATCGGGTACCCCTTTTCTTGAAAGTCTAAAATAGGTCTTAGGTTAGCAAATTCTTATTTGGTAATCTTTGCATTGAGTTTGCCTTGAATCCTGGTTTTTGCTTAAATGTTCCCAAAGTTTCATGTTTTTAATTATGTACAGTAGGTATTTTAATGTATATGTTAATATTTTTGATGATTGTTGGATGTTGGCACAATGTTTAGTCATATATTTAAATTAGGCTGATGACTCTGTACAGATAAGAGCTTCTGTACTAGTGCTTTGTAAATAAAGTTGGATTGGATTGGATTGGCTTGAACTGGACTGGATGGGATGCGGGAAGTATTATTTTACAGAAAGAGTGGTAGAGTCATGGAATGGTCTGCCTGCAGTGGTGGTGAGTTCCGAAACCACAAACAACTTCAAACATGGCTGGAATGGAGTCAAGGGTATAGCAGTTACTCAGTGGGAAGACTGAAGTGGAAACAGAGAACAAAAGGTGGAATAATGCATGCAAAGACCCCACAGAGACAATGGATGCTGGGGTGTGAAAGGGTAATATGTGCAAATTGGCTGGACCACTGATCTTTTTCTTCCATCGTCTTCTATGTTTTTATTACCAGGGACCACACTGGGGTGGGGGGTTATAATAACAAAGACAGAACAACACAGGGAATGAAAAGGGTAGGTCTGGCCAGCGGAATGGATAAGAGTAGGAGACAGGGGTCCTGGAGGGTGGCTAACCTAAATGCAAGAAGCACCAGGAACAAAATGAGCGAGTTTCAGGCAGTTGTGGCAGGGGCTGACATGGATCTATTAACCATAATGGAAACATGGACTACAGGAAAAAAGTCTGGGTACTTGCAGTACCAGTCTACTCCTTTTACAGAAGGGACAGGCAAAATGGCAAGGATTGGCACTGTGTGTCAGGGTAGGTATAGAGGTTATAGATGCTACTACTCTGGGAAGACACAGAATAGAGAGGGTTTGGTTAAATCTGAAAACAAAAGAGGGAAAAGGATCAGGGTTGGTGTGGTATAGAGACCACTGAACCAGAAGGATGAGGACAACAAGGAAATGGGGTAGGAGATCAAGAAAGTATCAGCCAAACAGGAAGTGGTGCTGATGGGAGACCAACTGTAAATATGCTAGATGTGGACAGGGAAATCCTGGCAGATAGTAGTGCAAGAATGCAGTTGTTGTGGATGTGAAGCAGGACTGCTTCCTTGTACAGTGGATCAGAGAATAACCTAGAGAGGAAACCACCCTTGATCTGGTACTGGCAAATGCATAGACAATAAGAGAGGTAGAGCTGAGGGACCCATTGGGGTCCAGTGATCACAATACAGTGTGGTTCAACATAACCACAGGAGTACATCACTCCTGTTCAAAAACTATGGTCCTGGACATCAAAAGGGCAGACTTCAGCAAGATGTGGAAATGCTGAAGTAGAGGTTAATAGGGGGGTAGAGGGGTAGAAGTCAAATTAAATGTCACAGAGAGAGGTGTAATGGAGGTGATGGCATCATACATGAGACAGATGGGGAAGAACAAAAAGTACAAGAGGCCAATCTTGATTTCCAGTGGGGTGGGTGCAACAGTATGAGCAAAACAGGCAGCATTCTGGAAAATAAGTTGGAAAAGAGTAAGACCAGCCAGGAGAATTATCTGCAAAAACTAAAAAAGACCAGAACGATGTTTAGAAAAAGTAAAAGTGATGCACCTGAGAATAGCAGAGCGGGTCAAGTAGGAGAGAAGGCCTTTAGGTACATTAGGGAGCATTGGAAACCTAAGGGGATTGCCAGATTAAGGAAGTGAGGGACTCGGGTGGAGGAGAATGGGGAAAAGGATGATTTACTGCACAAATAATTTTGCTCAGTATTCACTGTGGAGGAAAGGGCCATTACCAGAGTGCAGGATGCAAGCCAAAGACAAGAAGTGAATGGACTGGAATTAGGATCAATCTTGGATGAAACAGTGCTCAGTGATCTCAAATCTCTGAAGGAGAAAAAAAGCACTTGGCACTGATGGGTTGACCCAAAGAGTACAGAAGAAAATGGGATACACTGGCAACACCACTGGCAGATCTGTTTAAATGTTCCCTGGAGATGGGGGGTGGTTCTAATAGACTGGATGGCAGCAAATGTGATGCACTTTCATAAGAGTAGGAACAAGGATGACTTGGGAAACTACAGACCAGTCAGTCTGACCTCCATCATGGACAAGCTGCTAGAAACCATAATTAAGGAACATATAGTTGAATTTTTGGAAGCAAATGGATTGAACGACAAGAGGCAACATGGGGTTGTAGTAGGAAAGCCTTGCCTTACTAACCTGATCAACATCTTTGATTGAGTTCCAAAATCAGTGGACAGGGGTCAAGTAGCTGATGTATGGTACCTCAGATATAGAAAAGCCTTCAATTCCATCCCACACAGAAGGCTCATAAAAAATGTAGGTGACCTGGGGATATGGGACAAACTGGCTAAGTGCATAGGGAAATGGCTGGAGGGCAGGATACAGAAGGTGGTTGTCAATGGTAAACACTCATAGCCTAGGGGAGTCATGAGCAGGGTACTACAGTAATCAGTTCTGGATTTGTGATACAGGAGAGAAAAAAACAGAATAAGGTATGCCTCTTTGCTAATGACAGTAAGATCAGCAGCAGAGTCAACACTCAGGAA
This sequence comes from Neoceratodus forsteri, assembly GCA_016271365.2. Lineage (NCBI taxonomy): Eukaryota > Metazoa > Chordata > Ceratodontiformes > Ceratodontidae > Neoceratodus > Neoceratodus forsteri. Next base: position 359,429,303 of record CM028135.1, on the reverse strand, counting down.
AGAGTTAGAGAAATGACAAGGAACCTGGAAAAATTGGAAAAGTGGTCCAGTTTATGTCAGCTAAAGATCAATGCAAACTAAGTGTAAAGTGATGCACACAGGCAGAAAACCCTGAAATGGACTACTGGAAAAGGGGGGTATGATGGTAGTGCAGTTGACAGAGGAGACCTAGGGGGTAATCAGTGACAGCATCAAGTTCACAGCTTAGTACAACAGGGAGTACAGGAAGGCAAACTGGATGCTGGAATGTATAGGAAGGGGATTTAATAGTAGGAGCAAGGAGGTGATACTGCCCTTGTACAGGCCCCTAGTAAGGCAGCACCTACAGTACTGCATGCAGGTTTGGAGACCACACCTCAAGGAGTACAGGGACTGCTTATGGACCATACAAAGGAGGGCCACAAAGATGATCCAGGGGCAGCAGGAGATGTTGTACAAGGAAAGGTTGGCAGACTTTAACATGTATACAGTAATAGCAAGAAGATTCTCATGATATTTCCTGCAGCTCAGAGATGTTTCCTCTAGGTATCTCCAGAGAATCTTGGGAGATAACTTGCTGGATTGATTGTTACCACTGGAGGCCAGGAGGGGAAGAGGGGATTTGATTAAGACATGCAAAGTCTTGTAAGGAATAAACAGGGTAAACTGTAAGGACTTGTTCACAAGGGACCATGTCACAGCTAGCTAGAGGACACAGATGGGGGCTGCTGGGAGGGGGAGATTCAGGAGGGATGTGAGAAAATTATTTTTCTCAGAGTGAGTGGTGAATGAATGGGATACACTGCCCAGAGAGATGACTGAAGCCAAGACTGTTAAAAAGTAAACTTGAGTGGGAGAGATATAAGGGAATACTGTGACCCACAGGCAGGAGAGAGGAAGGGATACTTCGGGAAGTGGGGTGACAAGCAACCACTAGAGCTATTGGATCTTTAATTGCAGCACAGCATTAGGCCGATTGTGGAGCTACTACACAGAGAAATGGGCAGTCTGGATGAACTAGTGGGTCTTTTTCTGCTGACACAGTCTCAGTGTCTATGTTTTCATATACTGTAGATTGGTGTGTACAATATCTCCCAGCAGGCCCATCACCAAACAGTATATCTTCCTTTCATCCGGCCAGAGAAACAACTGGAACAACAATATGTAATGCAGGTTGCATTATAAAAGCTAACAAACTAAAAATACAAGCTAAATAGGCTAGGGCAAGAAGCAAAGCATGGAGAGCAATATGCGTCAATGTTCACAGCCTAGCAAACAAGATCCCTGACCTCATCGCCATGATAACAGAAGCTAAATTAGATTGGGTAGCGGTAACAGAGACATGATTCACCGAGAACCACACCTGGGATGTCACAATCCCAGGCTACACTCTATTCAGGAGGGACAGAAAAGGCAAAAAGGGAGGGGGGGTAGCAATGTATGTCAAAGAGGAAAACAAAGTCTCTGAGATGCATGGGACTCGCAACATCACCGAGACTCTTTGGGTCACCCTTAATGCTGGGGGGAAAAAAAAACAATACGGGTGTGAGTGGTCCACAGGCCCCATCACAAGCTGTGGAAAAAGACAAAGAACTCCTTGAATCCTTTCTTACAATGGCAGACAAAGGCGAGCTCCCTGCTGGTAGGAGATTTCAACCTGCCAGATGTGAACTGGGTCTCCTACACAGCCTCATCAGAAAAAAGTAAAGAATTCCTCATAGCTTTCCAGGGAGAAGGCCTCACACAACTAGGTGACTCACCAACAGGGGAGGACACAATCCTTGACCTTGTTCTTACAAATAGCACAAGGATATTGGACGTTACCGTGGGAATTAACCTAGGGTCCAGCGACCATAGGTCAGTCTGGCTTACAGTCAACAGGCACAAGGATACCTCACACACTAAGATAAAATCCTTAACTTCAGGAAAACAAACTTCAGTGAAATGAAATCCTCCTTTAAAAGACAGTATAGTTACAAAGCAGACAGAAATGTGGAGACAAGCTGGATAGCACTAAAGAATACGTTAACCCACATAACACAAAAATACTCAAAGGTGATCAGTAAATCTAAACGAAGAAAAAACCTGCTTTGATTCACAAAGGAAGTGGCATCGATAATAAAGGCAAAGAAGAGAGCTTTCAGAAAGTACAAGGAAACAAAAATGTACACGGACAGAGAAGAATACAGGGCCAAGCTAAAGGAGGCTGGAAAGACAATCACAGCTGCAAAGGCACAAACCAAGGAGAAAATTGCTGAGGACATAAAAACAGGCAACAAAACTTTTTTCAGGTACATCCGAGAGAAAAGAAAGGCCAAGAGGGACATTGTCAGACTAAAAACCAATGAGGGTCAGCATGTGGAAGAGGACACCGAAAAAGCAGAAGTTTTGAACACATTCTTCTGCACTGTGTTTACACACGAAGACAGTGGAAACGGTCCGGCACTTGGTACAGATGAACACCACACCCAGGAGGAAGACAGTAGCCTCATTACAAAAGACAGAGTCCTACAGGAACTAAACAAATTAAAGACAGACAAAGCCATGTGTCCAGACAGAATTCATCCATGAGTCTAAAAAGAGCTCAGTGAGGAACTTGCTGCTCCACTGGCCACACTCTTCAACAAATCACTGGACAGTGGACAGGTACCAGAGGACTGGAAAAAGGCCACTGTAGTGCCCCTACACAATAGTGGCAGCAAGGAGGGGGCAGAGAACTACCAAACTGTCAGCTTCACTCCCATCATGGGGAAGATCATGGAATCTATACTAAAGGAAAGGATAGTGGCATACCTGGAAGCCAGTGGGAAGCTATCTTGCCAAACAAACATGGTGGAATTCTTCAATTGGGTAACTAAAGAAGTAGACCACGGCGGGGCCATAGATATTGTTCTGTATATCTAGACCTCAGTAAGGCCTTCAACTACGTCCCACACAGAAGGCTCATCAACAAACTGGAGAACACAGGTATAGGAAGTAAGATTATAAATTGGATGAGAAACTGGTTACAGAGGAGGACCCAAAATGTTCTAGTAAATGGTTCTCCATCACGGGAAGGGAAAATAACCAGTGGGGTCCCACTGGAGTCAGTGCTGGGACCAATACATTTCAACATATTCATCAGCGACATTGCAGATGAATTGGAGGGAAAGGTAAGCCTGTTTGCGATGACACTAAACTCTGTAACAGGGTGGACACGCAGGAAGGGGTCAAAAGGATGGAGTCAGAACTAAAGAAACTGGAAGAATGGTCCAAGACTTGGCAGTTGAAGTTCAACGGCAAAAAATGCAAAGTTATGCACCTGGGAAAAAGAAACTCGGGGACAAATTACTCACTGGGAGGTGAAACATTAGCCGTCACCAACCTTGAACGAGACCTTGGAATCATGGTATCAAATGACCTGAAGGTAGGATGGCAATGTGAAAAGGCGTCACAAAAAGCCAGCAGCATCCTAGAATGCATAGGCAGGGGTATTACAAGCAGAAAGAGAGAAGTGATAATCCCATTGTACAGGTCCTTGGTGAGGCCTCACCTGGAATCCTGCGTCCAGTTCTGGAGGCCACACCTTAAAAAGGACATAAACCAATTAGAATTGGTGCAAAGAAGAGCTACAAAGATGGTCCAAGACCTCCACCATGAACCCTACAAGACTAGACATAGGCAATTAAACTTGTACTCCTTGGAACAGAGAAGAGACAGGGGAGACATGCTAGAGACCGTTAAATACCTCAAAGGAATCAACTCAGCACAGGAGCAGATCCTCTTCAATGAGAATAAAGAGGCACATACCAGAGGGCACAACAGACATTTGGTGGGGGGTAAATTCTGGAACAATGTCAGAAAGTTCTTCTTCACAGAAAAGGTCATGGAACCTTGGAACAGAATGCCACAGGAGGTGGTGGAGGCAAAGACGGTTGGGAAATTCAAGGTGTCTTGGGATAGGCATTGTGGAATACTGAAACAATGAAGTATTGAAGTATATCCTAAGAGGGGTAGTTAAACAAATGAACAAATGGGCAGACTAGATGGATCAAGTGATCCCCATCTGCCGTCACATTCTTATGTTCTTCATGTATCACCACAAAGAAACTGGATTGATGGGTTGCCACTATGTATACATGATTTCAAGCTTTCTTAGTCAATTTGAATGAAATTACGTTTAGAAAAGGTTAACTTTGGATCTGTTAGTGTTAATTAGAAGCTTAGAGTCATTTATATGGCTGATTCCAAGTGATAGTTTTTTTTTTGTCTATACGATATGCTTACCGCACTGTGCAATATCGGCCTCTATAAGACTGCCATTAAATAGTTTACTAGCTACCTTACCAACAGGTTACAACAAGTTAAAGCTTCAGGTTATTTATCCCCGTTAAAAACACTTCCATGAGGTGTCCCCCAAGGATCCATCCTGGGTCCGATCCTATTTGTAATTTATATCAACAACCTTGATGAACAACTGTATACAGCTAATGTGCACCTATTTGCAGATGATACTGTCCTCTACACTTCGAACACATCCTTGGATTCAGCCTTTGAGGACCTACAGCAAGATTTCATCACTCTCCAACATAACCTTATCAAATATAAGCTCCTACTTAATGCAAAAAAAACTCAAAGCCATGATCCTCTCACCTAAGGCAGCACCGGGACCAACACACAAGCACATGATTCTAACGATATTGAGTGAACCCCTTGAAATAGTAGATATCTTCAAATACCTAGGGTTCTGGCTGGATAACAAGCTCAACTTCCTGTGCCACCTATATGAGGTCTTAAAAAAATTAAGGCAGCAGCTAGGCGTGTTCTACCACATTAAGCACCTACTTACCAAAGAAGCTAGAAAGAGATTAGTGCAATCCACATTCCTACCCTTACTGGACTATGCCGACTTTCTCTACAACCATTATCCCTCTACTGTGCTCAGCAAACTTGACACGTTCTACCACCAGGCCTTAAGGTTTATCCTAAACCTGCCCTCTCACACCCACCACTGCATACTGTACCAAGAGACTGGATGGTCCTCCCTCTCAACAAGAAGGAAAAGGAACGCTCTTCTTTGGTTTTCCACAGCCTTGTCTAACAAACTTCCTGCTTACATTTCAAATTTCTTTGAACGTGCCAAGGGATCTTATGGGTTGAGATGCTTCTCCTTACTCTGCTACCAGATACCCAGAGTAAAAACTACCCATGGCGTGGCTGCAATCAACTTTTCCCTCCCGTCCTTATGGAACGCCATGCAAAGCACCCTTAAACTCTCATCCCTTCCCAGTCCGTTCACTTTAAAAGCTCTAATAGCTAAATACCTTAAGGAAACCTGTAGCTGTTTTAAGTGACCTTGTACCTGTAGCCCCTAGTATTGCTCCCGTATCTGATATCACTGTAACCACACTACTTCATCTCCATGCTTGGGGGCACCTAGCACTTATTAGTCTCTCTCCTCTTCCCCTGACCCCTCCCTCGCCCCCCCGCTTCTTTACATTCTCCCCTTCTCTCCCCCCTGCATATTCTTAACATTATAGCTGATTTATACTGCCTACTACCCAAGTATTAAACTTTTATCTCTTGAGTTTACTAATTATGACCTTATTACCCATGTTAGCTGTGTATGCATTGGCCTACTAGTTACGACCTCGCAACTATGTTTCCTATGTAGCTATGTATGGATAGGCATGAACAATCCTCCAAATGTACTATGTCTCGACTTGTCTTCCCTATTGTTTGCCTTGATCTGTATTTATGTCCAGGACCACCTTGAAAATGAGCTTGCACAATGGTGTCTACGCCTGGTTAAATACAGTTTGATTGATTGATTGATATGTCAGTATATATTATGTCATTATATGTCACAATATGGTTACAATCATGTTGTTGAGTATCGAAATGTATCTTCATATATCAATACATGGAAGTTGAATGGACAGGTCACAGCCATGTCAAAATAAATCCAAGCTTCTTTTGAAAAAAAAAATTATAGCCCTAGCGCTAACGGTTCCAAATTTGGCTTATTTTTAAAAGGAATTGTGTTTTGAAAGGGTTAACTTTGGGACCATTACAAATAAGAGCTTAATATTTTAAAATGAAAGCTTTGTTTTAGCTCAATGGCCCCTATGCACTATTGGGGTGGAGGTACACTGAATCAGCGCGTACCCCACCGCGGACAAGTGCGCACCGGCCAGTATTCACTACCGGCCACCACTTATCCATGGCCCTGCCCCCCTCAGCATGCAGAACTCCAAAAGGTGGCTGGGGGTGAGATACAGACCCGGCCTGGCATCCTATCGGATGCCTGGACCGAGACACAGAGTGGATCCCCTATGTAGTGGGGCAAGCATTGGTGGCACGCCCCATGGAAGACCTATGGCCGGTGGCTGTGGTGGTGAGAGGAGGGCAATGCTGCCAGTCCTCCCGTGATGCAGCCCTGGGCACTTTACCCCACCACAAGCCGGGGGGGGGACTGGTGGTGGGGGTTGGCCAGTGGTGTCGTGTTGGGGGGGGCAGCATCCATGGGCAGGTTCCCCCATGCGGTGTGTTGATTTGGTGGGGGGTGCCTGGCAGGGGCCGTGCATCAATGTGTGCTGAATGACACCCGGGCGGCCATTGGGACGTCCAGCCGCAGTGGTCCCAGTGGCTGTGTAGGCTATCCACCCTGTCCAGATGGTGTCCATTTGTGTGCATAGGGGGCTTACGGCAGGGTTCCCCCTGTCATACCCTGCACCCTCCTCCACACCCCGCAACCAGAACTACGTGCCATTGTGTATGGCACATAGAGCTGGCATGCCCCTAGCCCACCCCCCGAGCGGTGCGGTCCGTGCCCATGGGGGATCAGGTGTGTTGGGTCTGCACGCCCCCCTTTATGCATCTCACGTAGGGGGCGCAGTGGGTACAGAGTGGCTACATGCTGCAGATATGCGGTGTGTAGCCACTCTGCCCATTGATGCATAGGTCCCATTATGAATTAATCATATGGATAAGGTATCCATGCTTTGATACATGTTAAATATATCCATACTGTATATCATTTTTAACATTTCTGAAATATGTTTGTTACTCTATCACTACGTGTTAATATACAAGTGTTATCTATCAGTATTTGCTGTTTTTAGATCTTTCATATATTGATACATACAATTGTCAGGTGGTTTACAACATATACTATACATTCTAACATTATTTTCTGAATTTTGGTTCCATTTTAGCCTATTTCATAAGAAGCATGCAATTATTAACATACTGAACCTTCATCTTACACCTTTAATTGCACTGAAAACATTTCACTCTCCCTTCTAGCAATCTCTAATCTTCCCTTGATAATAAAGGCATTTTATGACACTTTGAAACAGTATGCATTTTAATAGTTTTCTTTAATGAATCAAGATACTCATTCATTAAGTTGTTTGCTAACCGAATGAGCACACTGAACCATGGACATATTTTTAGATATGACCCAAGCCAAACAGGCACAGGGATATGGTACAATACCTCAGTGGTGTTAGGGCTTACATTAGTGGTGAGGATGGCGGTAGTGCACTGCAGTGGTAACACTATAGCATAACTATGCTTCCTATCACTGTTACTCTGTAAGGCAGTGCAGAATTGTGGTGTAAGTCCTGAACTAGGTAACAGTAAATCATTGTTCTAGTCCCACCACAGCCACTGGCACACTGGTTTCAGTAGGGAAGTCAGTGTGGTCTAGTGGTTAGAACACTGAAATCTGAAATGGGAGATCACAGGTCTGAGTCCTACCACAGTCACTGACTCACTGTGCGACTCTGAACAATTCATTTGAGCTCCCTAAGCTTCAGTCTTCACAACTTTAAAACGTAGCAGATGCAGGACCTTGTTGAAAATGAGCTGGTTATGCTGTCTAAATATGTTGTATAAAACAAATAATAAAAAGTAGATGTATGTGAAGTAGGAGCTGATTGAGATTGTCACTAGTATGGTCTGATGTGCCTTCACGGTGGCTGCCTATCCATCCGTTCCAGCAGCTGAGCAGATGCTATCCATCATACGGGAGTCTTGTTGGGGCAAAAAACTTCCATTTCTGCAGACATCACCGGATGGGTTTATCCACTATCTGTTTGTTTTACTGTTATTATTGTATATAGATAATCCTATCCACTGACTGAATGTTTACATTTTCTTGGGACTCCATGAAAACAAGATATTGCTTCTCATGATCCTATACTAGTGAGTCACATTTCAAACAAATATTTGTAATGCAGAGTATCCATTTTTTAAGGCTGCGTAGCATAGCATGCAGACTTATTGTGGGCACACAAGAGTAAGCCTACAGGAAGGAAGCAGGAACCTGTCCTAGTGACTGATAAATTACTTCTGTGTGTGTGCCTGTACAAGTGCTCCAGATAAGACCAAACACTACCTGTGTTGCTACCGAGTTTAGCTTTAGCATATGTACAGTACATTCACACTGACAGCAGAATCTGGATGGCAGTGTAAAATACAGTGCCAGTGGGAAGAAGAGCAGAAGCACAGTCAGCCTATAACTGGTAAGCGAAGTTTCCTGTTATGAAGCAACATACTGGCAACAGTGTGTGCTGATCAGTTTAAAACTATTAAATATGTATATGATAACACCACCCTTAAACTCTACTCCAGTGATATTGACAGGGTATTATTCCCTTACAAGCAGTGGGTCGTGCTATGTAAGTCTTCTTGTTAACTGTTTCACCCATACAGCAGCATAGCAAGCAGGTTTATTGGGGTGACAAGAAGTACTGTTGTGATGGGAAGAAAGTAGAAAATTCACCCGCATGGACTGGTGTGTTCTCTATGTTAAAAAAAGAAAAAAACGACATAGACTCTGTGGAAGATGTAGAAACAATAATAATCAATAGTAAAAAAAAAAAGAATACTGAACTGAAGAGTAACATGTTGGAAAGTGTTTTTTTTCCCCTTTTCCCTTTGATAATGGGCTGAATGGGTTAAAGGGCATAAACAGATAGGCATATGGAGAAAAGGAATCAGGGGATTAACTGGAAAACCTTTACTTGTTCTGACTCTAATTATGGATACTCCTTGCTACGCTAGGACAGGTTGGGTAGAAAGAAAGGTGGTGGGGTGGTATTGCATTACAGTGAACCACTATCTGCCTCCTCTGAACACTACTCAGACCCCACATCCTCTAGTGAATGGCTTATAGCAGAAATGACCCTTGGCTCTGTAAAAAAAGATGTATGTGGGCCGCTGTTACAACCCCCCAACAGGGGGCACTCCAGGTCTCGAAAACCTCCTGGTTGGCCTAGGTAACCTCTCTCCACCTAGGGACATGGTCCTCCTTGGGAATTTTAACCTTAATTGGCTAAGTCCCCTTGGTACTGACTACGCTAACCTGCCAAAACCACACAACTTGACCCACGTTATCTCCGTTCCAACCAGGCATAACACCTGGACCCAAAACCATTCTCTTCTAGACTGGGTGATCCTGAACAGAGAGGAAAAGATACTTCAGTTTGTGATTATATCCATTTCAATCAGTGATCACTCCCCTATGTACATCACCTTGGCAACCAAGTCCACATGCCCCCCCAAACATACATCCTTCCATAATTTTAATTGCTCTGATACCTCCTCCCTCCTTGAGGATGTTAGGGCAGTTGACTGGGCAGCTCTCTACTCCCTCACAGATGTAACAGCTGCAGTGGGCTTTTTCACCAAGGCCCTCCTTTGGATACAAGACCACCACTTCCCTCTCACTACCCAGGGAATGAGTAGTGGCTGTACTCATGGGTTTCTAAAGAATGTTTATCCTTGATGAAGGCTAAGGACAAATTATGGATTGCCTACAAAAAAAATCTCCCTGCCCTGCTCTCTGGAATTATTTCAGGTGTCTTAGAAATCAATGCAAACAAATCACCAGGGTACTAAAGTGAAATTTCATCTGCAATCAGCAGAGAGATAGCCTCGGGGATCCACGTAGTTTCTGGAATTCTATCAGCTCCCTACTAAACCCATGTTCCTATAACTCCAAAATTCATCTTAGGTTGCCCACTGCTATACTAACTAATCCCATCCAAGTCACCCAATCATTCAACATAAAGTTTACAGATCTCAATGTCCACTAAACAGACTATCCCCTCAGCCACCTACTGACCCACTTTCTGATCCTACTGATCAGCCCCCTTCACCACCACTGGCACCTCCCGAATTCTACTTTAGGGTAATTTCAGCCAAGGACACCACCAAGCTCCTTAAAACACTCCCTAACTGTGGAAACCCTGGCAGTCATGATATTTTCCCTTCTTTGCTTAAGCTGATCTCCCCTGCCATCTCAAAGCTGCTTTCCTTTATCTTTAATCTGGCTCTGACCACATCTACCATGCCTGATTCCTGGAAGCTTGCCAAGGTGGTTTCCATTTTCAAAGCTGGGGACCCTCTTTCACTGGATAATTATAGATCAATCTCCCTGCTTCTCCACCTGAGCAAGCTACTAGAGAAGATTATTCATCAGCAACTGTCTGACCACATCACAAAATATAACCTGCTGTGTAGTCAGCAACATGGCTTCCATAAATTCCACAGCACCATATCTGCTCTAGCCCAGTTTACAAATCATGTTTTTAGAAACATGGACCTGAGGCCTCACATGACTGCCTCACGTGAAAGCCTGTGCAAGGGTTTCTGAGCTGCCTAACAGTTGGGTAGGCTGTGTTCCTCTCTAGCTTCTCGGGCGTTTGCTCGAGTAGTGTATTTTATTTCAGTTTCTTGCCTGCAAAAAGTAATCAGAATTGTTTTCCAGTAGGTAGGGAAGCAGGGTTGTAACATGGCAATAATCAGAATGCTGGAATGGGCACCGGCGATTGGTGAAACGGCATCACGGGGTCCAACTTGGAGCGGGTATTAATCCACGATAGATGCCGTGTTCAAATTGGTAGTACCAAAGTAAGCCAGACCCCTAGTTTAGCAGCACTGGGCACAGGTGGGGAGCGAGTGTAACAGGCTCAAGACTGGCACAGCGACAGGGAGACCAGCTAGACGCTGACGGAAACAGGAAGGGGGGACAAGAACCAGTGGCGCACAGAACTGAGAGATAGCACAGTGCGAGATGGATGAGTCAGCAAGAGGCAAGAGGAAGTGACCGGCAGTCCATGTAAATTTGGATGTGGTCACACACTACGGCGAGTGAGCAGTGCACCGGAGACCACCAGCGCCAGGTATGAAGGTAATACCCACACCGAACAGCAGAATTTCGGGACTGTGATGTGAGCCACATTATCTTGTTTACTTACACCTACTCATTATGTTGACCGCATCAGTATGTAAATGTTGGTTTCTACGAAGATTTTAAAGTGCAGTAAAACTCTTTCCTCACAGCCTCAACTCCCTGTGTTGTGTTGTTCAACGCACACTAGGTGGGCTCTCAACACCACCAACCACGCTGCCCATTACAGAGCAGCGCGTGCCCGCTGGATCGCATTGATGGCATGCTTTTGGCGGTTGTTCGCCTCAGCCTCCAGCCTGGGCCACAACCCTCCCAACCATGCATCAATCCAGCATTATATGCCACCTTCATCTTGGCTTAATGCTTACTTATACCACAATCAGCTGAACAGCTGAAAAAGGTGAAAGAGCGCAGAGTCGGGAGAAGCAAAGCCGCCGCCTGGAAAGCCACACTGATTAGGTACAGTTGCTCCACGGCGCTGCAGCTTGGCGGGTTACGTAGTTTGTTTTCCGACCTGTTCTCTGCACTTGAGTGCTAGTTATGCCCATGAATGTGCGCATATTTGTGCTGCTGGGGATAACGCTATTGCAGGGCTAGTTTAAAAGGCGGGTGAGCACTTTTGTGAAGTATATTGTAGGACGCTGCTGAAACTGCAGTTTTTCGGTCAGGAGCTGCCCTTCCCCACTCTTCATTGAAACTACCATTAACTAAGAGAAAGCACTTTAAAAAAGAGCCATAAAGTGTAGTTTTGTTAGGGTTAGACTGAATAGTAGTTTAGGTATGTATCTACCACATTTCCCTTTTGGCAGCATATAGAATAAAAAGCATTTAGAATAAAAAATGTAGCGGCATTTACTTTTTGTTTGTTGGCTGGGGTTGGATCAGAACGCTGTGGGGAGGATTGGTTTCTGCTCTGTGCCTAGTGCTATAGCGCCAACCGGCCCCTGCTTTCTCATATAAATAATGATAAACTGCTTGGTGGATGGTGCTTCAGAGGCTGTTTTATGTATAACTCTTGAATTACATTATAAAATGAATGTGTTCCAATGTACAGTGTAAAATGATGAATTAAATAATGAACATGTTGACAAGACTACATTTAAAGATATACTGAAAGAGTTTTAAATGTTAGAAAATGGTATGGGCGGAGTTAGCTCATCACATGGTACAGCTTTCTGTATAAAACCTAGTCAGTTGAACTGTGACTCAGATAGGCATTGGGTCTGGAGACAGGCTCCAGGGAGCTCTCTGTATTACTCCCAGATAGTGAAACAGAATACCTGGGATGGCTAGCCCTTTCTGGTCATGTTTTCCCAGTGATGAAATTTCATGTTGTCATTTGCGTTTGCCATTTATGTTTTTTACTTATGTCGTACCAGTTCGCTGTTGTAAATATGTCCTGCTAAAGAAGAAAAATGCTGGAGTAAAATAATAAATTTGCTGAATTTTTACCCGCAGCTGTGTCGCACTGCTATTTGGTCCACATGGTCACCTGCACCCTATGACACTCACTCTTTCCTCCCTACCTAAACCTGGAGGATACTGGAGATTAAATAACCAGATTCTGAAAGACCGTGGAGTGATTCAGTTTGTTTCTGATCATATCACCCAATTCACTACTGTTAACCAAGGTTCTACCAATAAATCATACATAGAATGATGCTCTTTGAAGGCATATCTGAGGGGAGTTCTTATTGGCCTAGCCTCGTCTAGAAAAAAGAGGAGAGAGGAGCATTTGCTGAACATTCTTTCGCAAATTAGAAGTGTGGCAGCTCAACTTTCACCCCAATCCTCAGATCAATTTAGGCATGATCTCACAAAACTAAAGGAAGCTTATTTGGAGCTCCTGCGAGAAAAAGCAAAGTATGCCATTTTGAAGGCCAAACCAGCTACACAGACCATGGGGAAAAAGTTGGTAGGTTACTTGCTTTGAGAATTAGACAACAGGAGTCAGCCAGATTCATTGCAGCCATTTCCTCTTCTGACAATGGCTCCCTTAAGACCTCCCCAAAGACATTGTGTCAGAGTTTGAAAAATATTACAGACAACTCTGTGGTCCCATGGCAAGCCCACCTTCTTGTCAGCTTCTAGATAGCTACCTTAAGAACTCCCATCTTCCTTCTCTCTCAGAAGCCCAGGCTCAGAAGCTTCTGTCTCCCATTTCAGAAGCAGAGATTTTAAATGTGATTAAAGACCTCCCTACTGATAAGGCCCCAGGGCCGTATGGCTTTACCTCTAACTTCTATAAAACCTTCGCTAACCTATTAGCACCACCATTATTGCCTCTTTTCCAACATATTCTTGTGAATGTAAACTCTGGTAGAACCCTTTTTGAGGTTATAGCTATCTTACTGTCCAAACCTGGTAAACGTGTTAAGTTCATCACCAGTTATAGACCAATTTCCCTTCTCAATCAAGATATTAAAATTCTGGCAAAACTCCTAGCTGAACGCATTAATCTAATTTTGTCTGATTTTATTGGTCTAGAGCAGGTTGGATTTATGAAGGGCAGGTCCTCTGTAGACCACCTACATACTCTGGCCCATGTCTTCTCGGTGTCCAGGGATGCAGAGCACCCAGCAATGTTGGTTTCCCTGGACACCGAGAAGGCTTTTGATAGAATTCATTGGCTCTTTCTCTTTAGGACCTTACATGCTTTTGGATTCCCCCCTAAATTTATACAATGGGTCCGGGCTTTCTATAGTACCCCTTCTGCTTGTATTTACAGCAACGGGAGACTATCAGACTTATTTCCGCTTCATTCGGGGTACTAGGCAGGGCTGTCCCCTATCACCTCTCCTTTTTAATTTATATTTAGAACCTTTAATTCATAGACTAGTGGAGTGTCCCTAAATGCAAGGTATTAATGTGGAAGGCCATGAAGTTAAGGTATCTGCTTATGCTGATGACCTCCTCCTCCTCCAACTGGCACACCCAATCACCTCCATACCCCCCATGTTGGAAATTATTAGAGAATTTAGTGTCCTGTCAAATTATAAATTAAACATAGATAAGACAGTAATGTTCCCCCTAAATTATAAAACTCAAAAGCCTATGATTTCTGCTCTTGGACTTTCTTGGGAACCAAACTCTCTTAGGTACTTGGGAATTGACCTTACCAGGAGTGAGTCTCACCTTAGAAAGGCGAATTTGGACACTCTCCTCCAGACTCTTACTCATAATTTGAATAGATGGTCTCTCCTTCCCCTTTCCCTCTAGGGCAGAATTAATCAGATAAAAATGAATGCCTTTCCTTGCCTTTTTTAACCCCTCAATCTCCTTAGTTTGTGGTTTTATCTCTCTTGGTTTAAAAAGGTACATGGTCTTATCACAGATTTTATATGGGCAAATAAGAAACCGCGTTTGGCATATTATAAATTGGCTGCACCCAAAGCCAGAGGAGACCTTTGTCTTCCCCATTTAGGTTTTTACTACTAGGGCAGTCACGCCAGTAAATACTGTAGGTGGTTAATTCCAGAAATGGCTCAAACTCCATCCTCTTATATGTCCATTTGGCTCTGTATCAAGCAAGCTCAAATTCGATCCCAAGGTCTTTCCCCAGCTGCCCTTCTGAATGTACAGTTTAAGTCTATTCCTTTCCAGTTACACTCTTCGCCAATAGGTACCTCCGTCAAAATTCATTCCCAGCTTTATGCTTTTCTTAAGTATAACCGTGTCCAAGACATCAATCAGCTTCTCATGGGTAACCCCAATTTGAAAATTGAGGGTAAGGTACTTCCATCTTCATGGCTACCCCAACTAACCTCTCTTCCTCTTACATATTGTGTGAATGAAGCAGATAACTGGCTCACCTCTCCCGAGATCATATCCAAATCTGGCATTTCTGGTGTCAATATTTTCAAAGTATACCAATTAAAACACCTTTTGGTGCAAGTCTTTGGGGCCACACCCCCATTGCCCTCAAGTTTTCAAATTTACCTGGAACTGGGCCCTTTTGCTGGATCCCCCACATGCTGTTTCTAAAATGTCTGGACTCATGTTTGATTGGATTTACCCAGAACATGCGGGTCCAACAGCATATTGGGCATTTCACTTTACAGGGTCACCTATAAATTGGACTGCCTTATGGAAAGGGTGTCATAAGTTTGTAACACAAGATAGACTTCGCCTAATGCAGTTCAATATTTTCCATAACCTTTATTATTCTCTGGAGAGGTTAGCCAAGTTTAATAATGCAATGCCTTCCCTTTGCACACAGTGTCAACAGGCAGATGCTACATTGCTGCACATTTTTTGTGATTGTTCTAAGGTGGACCCGTTATGGGCCTGCATCAAACAAAAGGTGGACCCACTGTTAGGGCTGGAGGATTTATTTACACCAAAAATTTGTCTTAGGAGATTTTACAGAGGTTGGTGTCCGTAGTCGCAAATTCCACATGGCTCTTATATCCATGTCAGTTAAAAAAACTTGTACTGAAGCACTGGAAAGATGCTGACACCATCACGTATACCGAATGGCTGCATGAGTTTTTAGCCAACCTCAGAATGGAAAAGATGATTGCCAGCCTCCACGATCAACTATCCAGGTTTGAAAAAAATTTGGGGTCCCCTCTGCACTCTATATTCCCTATAACTAATTTTGGTACTGGCGCCTGTAATTGTTCTGATGCTGTATGGAGTTCTTACTGTGCTGGGGCAGGGGTGGGGGATGAGGGGATGGGGGAGGTGGGAGGGAGTCCAGGCTTGATTCAGGAGGAGGGAGGGTTTTATAGTGGGGGAAGGGGAGGGAGGATCCCTTATTTGTTATTGACACGGCATGTACATCTATTACTGATGTGGATTTGTTTTTGTATTGTAAAATCTTTAATAAACTTTTAATTAAAAAAAAAAAAGAAACATGGACCTGGACAAAGCTACGGGTGCTGTGTATGTGGACCTGACCAAGGCCTTTGACCTGATCAGTCACCCCCCCCCACATACCACTCTTAGACAACTTGGCTGCTCCCCAGGGACCTTAAAATGGTTCAAGAGCTACCTATATGGCCGATCCCAGTCTGTATGTATTGGAACGGCCAACTCCTCTGATATGGCTGTCTCTTTGGGTGTCCCCCAGGATCCCATCCTTGGCCTGCTACTGTTCTCCTTATTCATTAATTCTTTCCCCTCTGACTGTCTCACCTGTGAAGCACTTCTTTATGTGGATGATCTCGTCCTCTTTTGCAGTGGTAAGTCACTGGCAAACATGTTCTCTACCCTATCCCAGAACTGTGGCTCTGCCCACAACTGGTTTCTGTCACACAAGCTACTGGTTAATGTAAAAAGTAAAAACAAAGCGATGCTTCTCAGGTCAAAACCATACTTGGCCAATATCACCAAGTCAAGCTTCTCCCTCTCAGTGCTCACGCTGGATGGACCCCCACTAGAAAATATCCCATATTTCAAATACTGTACCTGGGTGTAACTCTTGACCCCTCCCTCTCCTTTACGGAACTTGTAAACTCTATTGTAAGATGGGTGAACCAGAAGCTCAGAGCCGCCTACTGGCAACACCAATTCCTGACCAGAGTGCCCAGTCTGGTAATCCCCCAAGGCAACCTACTCCCAATCCTCAACTACTGCTCCCCCATCTATTCCCCAAATGTCCTTTGCCCTTTGGTCGGATCTAACCTCCGCTTATAACAGTGTCTGTCGATTTGCTCTTCTGACACCCCACTCCACTCACCACTGTAACCTGTACCAGCCTCTTGGTTGGCTTACACTTTCTGGCAGGCATAGCTGTGCCCTAGGCTGCTTGGTCAATAACACCCTAAGAGTCGGCAATGTGTCCCCATACATATCCCTCCTAAAAACCTGAGCAGCTCCCAGATGTCTACGTGTGTCCTCAGTTCCCACTATAGAAATACCTAAAATTTCCTCTGCCATGGATGGCAAAGCCCTGTCAGTTGCTGCCCCCTCCCTACGGAACAGCCTCCCTGTTTCACTTCAATCTGTTGACACCCACTGCTCCTTCAAAGTCAGACTCAAAGACTGGCTACAAAAGGAGGCCAAATGTCTGTGCCACCCAGGATAATCCTTTGTTTACATGCTTACCTCCCCCTTTACCCAAGTCCTCTCTCCTGCTATGCTTCCATACTGCTAGGCAAGGCAAATTTTATTTTTCCAGGTGCCCAATCCCAGAGGTTCTGGGCACCATACACATCAAAACAACTATTCATAAAAATAAAACAGTAAAAATGTCAGCAATAAATTTAAACAAGCCATATAAATAGACAAGGCATAAGCTAAAAACAGTACCTAGAAGGGGCCATCCCAAGGATAAGATCTAATAAACAGTGTCTGGGAAGGCATGACTGAATAAGTGGGTCATGAGGTGGGCCTTAAATACCTCAACTGAAGGGGTCTCCCGTACAGATGGTGGAAGTGAATTCCACAGGACGGGGCCGGCGACACTAAATGCTCTGTCGCTGGCAGATTTTAACCTTTTCCTGGGAATCGCAAGGAGGCCCCTAGAGGAGGAGCAGAGGGAGTGGACTGAGGCAGTGGGTGTAAGAAGGTCATACAAGTATCCAGGGCCCAGCACATGTGAGGCCCTAAAGGTGAGCAAGCCCACCTTGAAGAGGATCCTCCACCTGATCGACAGCCAGTGCAGTTTACGTAGCACCGGGGTGACATGGCAGTATTTCAACTGCCCCATCAGCAACCTGGCAGCCGCATTCTTCACTAGCTGCAGCCTGCAGAGGGTACCTCCTGAGACCCTGAGGTAGAGTGCATTACAGTAGTTAAACCTTGACGTCACAGACATGCACCAAGGTGGGAACGTCCAGGGACAGAACTAGGGGCTTGATCTGGGTGATATTCAGAAGATGATAAAAGCTGGTCCAGGCAACGGATGAAACCTGGGCTTCAAATGTCAATTCACTGTTGAATGTCACACCAAGAGCACGCACCCTAGAGGAGGCCTTCAATGGCACAGACCCCAGGAACAAACCTGTTTCTGCGCCAGAGGCCATCCTATCACAACCTCTGCTTGACTCCACAACCAGTACCTCCATCTTATCGGGGTTCAGACACAACCAGCTGGAGGCCATCCAGTCATTGATGTCGACAAGGCATTCATTTAGCACTTCCACCACATTGGATGTCCTGGGGCAAAGGAAAAATACAGCTGGGTATCACCCATATAGAAATGAAAACCCAAACTGTACTTCCTAATGAGCTCTCCCAGGGGCAGTATACACATGGCAAAAAACCTTGGTGACAAGACCAAACCCTGAGGTACTCCACATGACAGGAGGCTAGGGGAGGAGGAGGATGAATTCCCCATCACTATCCGTTGCCTCCTATTTGTGA
This sequence comes from Neoceratodus forsteri, assembly GCA_016271365.2. NCBI lineage: Eukaryota > Metazoa > Chordata > Ceratodontiformes > Ceratodontidae > Neoceratodus > Neoceratodus forsteri. The sequence goes on along the minus strand of CM028135.1, from coordinate 359,410,831 downwards.
GATAGGACTCAAACCAGCAGATGACAGTGCCGGTAAGTCCACAAAATTCTCTCAGGTGGTCAAGTAACACACAATAGTCCACCGTGTCGAAAGCTAAGGAGAGGTCAAGGAGAATGAAAATTGTCCCCTCTCCTCAATCTCTAGCCCATAGGAGGTGATTGTGCAACCAAACTAATACAATTTCTGTGCTATGCCTCGCATGAAACTCTGACAGGAGAGGTTCGTACAAATCAAAGGCCACAAGGTGCTCTTCAAGCTGAAGCACCACAACCTGCTCAACAACCTTCCCTAAAAATGGGAGGTTGGAGATTTGACAGTAATTCAACCTGATGTCAGGGTCTAAAGATGGTTTCTTCAGAAGTGGTCTGACCAGTGCCTCCTTTGAGGCATCTGGGAAGACCCCCTCTGAGAGAGAGAGAGAGAGAGAGAGCACCAGACATTCAAGGTGAACACCGGGCCAACTGTGTCAACACATCTCATTAAGAAAAATGTCAGTACTGGGTCCAGTTCACAATATGTGTGCTTCAGCTTGAGAGCAACCTGAGTGACCTCAGCTACCTCCACTGGTTTAAACTCCCCCCAACCAGGTGGAGTGCTCTCCAGATGCCGAAGGTGGCCACTGTCAGCCATGTTATGGCTCACTGGCAGTATGCCCTGCCAGATGGTGGACACACCCTGTCTGAGAAGAAGCAAGCAAACTCTTCGCATAGAGCATCGGAAAAGGCTTTTTTTGGCTATAGATAGGCTGGGTTTAATAGCCTGTCCACAGAACGAAAGAGCACAGTTGGTCAATTCTTCCCAGCAGCAAGGAACTCTGCCTTCTTATGGGTGATTGCCCCTTGATAGTCACTATAATGTGAGTGCAGGACCAGTCTGTCCACCTCCAACCCTGACCTCCACCAGCAGTGCTCTAAGCTTTGACCAAAAATCTTCATCGCCTGGAGCTCCCCGTCAAATCATGGGGACCTCAAGTGAAAGGATTTGGGTCATACACGGACTGGTGTGAGAGAGTAGAGTGCTACTGACATCGCCCTACTATAGGCGACAACAGCCTCGCCTGTACCTCCTATGCATGCACTACCCATGCTAGATACATCAGCTACTGCCAGAAATCCCGCCGGGGTCAAATCCCTCAAAGGGTGGTAGCTTAATATCTCTGCAGGGGGAGGGCTCTTGGGGGGCCCCCAAATGAGAACTACACCATGCAATGATCGGACCAAATGACCCAATCAGTCTTGAGGTTACTAACCTTAAGTCCCAATGAGAAAACCAGGTACAACATGTGACCGCCCCGGTGGGTCACGGAAGAAACTTCTTGCGACAGGTCCCGAGATTACATCATCTGGAGGAGGTCATAATATAGCCTCAAAGATTCGTCATTGGCCCAAACACTGAAGTCCCCAGAATTAGGCATCTGGGGGACTCTAACATTTCACCAACGACAAAGTCAGCTTTCTTCTGCAGGAATTCACCTGCTGCCCCAGGGGGGGTGGTAAATCAGGAGAATCCTGCAGCCTGCAGCCAGACCCCCACACACAGCCACACATTCAAAGGATTCCAGTTTTCCCACTGGGTGCACAGTGAAGCCAAGTTCAGATCTAAAACAGATAGCCGCACCTCTGCCCCTGTGCTCCACTCTGGGGCAGTGCACTATTGAGTACCTGTGGGGGAACAGCGGCCTCTAAAACCGGACTGGCACTGTCACCTACCCAGGTCTCAGTGATGCAAGCCAGATCGACTGAGGAAATCAAGTCCACTATTATTGCAGTCTTGTTCCTGATCACTCTGCCATTGCAAAGCACTGCCCTCGGGATTGCTGGATAGTGTAGCCCTTCTGGTTTCTTGCCCACTCAGTCTGGTGGGAACCTCGGGGACAGACATCAAACACATCTGGCCTCTCCCTAGGTTCTGTTGACACCCAGGGGGGTGCCTTCTGCACCCGATAACCTCAATCCTACCCCCATCCACAGGGCATGAGGTGCCCCGCCATACCTGGTCAGTGCGGGACCTCTTTAGCCCAACCTCCCAACAGTGATGTGCTGTAGCGGTGGAAACTGGGAGGTTGGTAAAGGGCCACAGATCGAGAAGCTGGGACACCCCGTACACAATCCTAGCCCGCCCCTGACCCATGGACCTCCCCAGACACATACTGTCCCACCGGATAGCCCTTGTACACCACTAGCTAAATACCAGTCACACAGACAGCAACACAACTAATACAAAACTTACTGTAACCCCCCCTGCAAATGGGGGTTCCCAAAAGACTTCCAGGAGCTTGCTTGAATGCTCCAAGCCTGAATGGTGTTTGGCGTTTAAGCCATTTATCAGTGAGTGTTTTTAGAACCTCTGGTACTGTCTCTTTAAGAGCTGTCTGCTTGCAGACATAATTAGTTTGTATGGGGACTGTGTGTTTCTTTGATTGAGTACCACTCAAGCTGCTGCCAATTCACTTCATTTTTGCAGTCACTAGGAGTGCAAAGGAACCTATCTGAAAGATGTAACTGTTTGCCAGAAATTATTTAGAGTAATAATGAAATTACAGTTTGTCTAACCTGCTTTCTTTGCAGTCAGAACTGTGTCTGCTAGTTCCCCATTCTAGTTTTGAACTGCTGAACTGGACCAATCAGTGTGGGGTAAGCTAGCTCTAAAAATGGTGCCTTGGACGTAATCAGAACTTGACTCATAATCTGAGCCAGCCACAAGAGGATTGTATGGGCAGTGACTCTGGGAGATGTAGTTTAGACTTCAGTGCCTTTTGGACCAACAGCAGCAGTCTATTGTGAGTGACAGCCAATCCAGTCAAGAACTGGGAGGAACTCAAAGGAAGTGCCCGGTTTTGTCGGTTGGAGTTTCAGTTGAGCTTTGGCAGTGAAGAAGGAAGGAGCCCTGTGCTTTTCAGTGTGCAGTTTTAGTCAAAAACGGTGTAAGGCCCAGAGTTCGGTCTGCAGCTTGTGTAACAGCTTGTTAGGACTGAATCGCCCTGTGAAAAGAATCAAAGGATCTCTGAAGAGTAGAAACCAGGCTCACCCTGTAGAAGACTGGAAGAATTGCTGAAAATTGCACTCGGTCTGTCAGGAACTGAATCTGCTGTGTGTTCTCCCGGTATTGTGCAGTAATTGCGATCGGGATACAGATGCAGCCTGCCTGGTATAGTGCTTTCTTTTATATGGATGTGTGAAGAGGTTTGTGTACTCAAGTGAGCCCTGCTGACATTGAAGGACCCTATCTTATTTGGAGGTCGTGAGTACTAATTCAGGGTCGCTCCTGTTGAATTGCCACATTAAATCCAAATGGAATTACTGTACTGCTGACTGTTTAATTCTCCTTTCTCTGTGTGAAAGGGCCCCTACCAGCTGCCACGGTTTGGACTAGCCACTAGGGCTTGGGTACCCAGGGACAGTAACTGATAGGGATAGGCCTGTGCACAGAGCCATAGGTAGATTATTAGAGTGATAAGCTAATTAACCTGATTTCCCTGTCCTTGTTATATCCCCAAATAAATCAGAGCTGTTTGTTTCAGCAAAGTTATACTGCCTGAGGTATTTGTCTATGTTAAAGTACTGTACTGTGATTGTTGCACTGTATCTCATTTCACAGGAGGTCCCAGTGCCGGAACCAGACCTGGGGTAAGTGTATACTGTGAAGGTAATTCTGATATATTGTGTGGGCCACTAGTGGGAAGAAAGGGGTTGCAGTGTCCCAGAGGGCTGTGACCAAGTTAGTTTAACTATTGCAAACCCTGACCTCTGGGTGGAGGCACCCGCCATTGGATCCAGGCCCTCAACCTGTTAGTGGCAAATCAGGCAGGGTAGTAGCCCTGGGATAGCGCCATCTAGGGGTTACATCTTGAGGCTCACCGCTGGGATTGTGTGTCCTCTAGTGGCCATATTTACTAACCACTGTTAAGAAAAAATGGGTACCCGACAGAAGTGGCTGTGCACCGCTGGTGGAGTGGTGTACTGGGGAGGAGATCGACCTCCAAAATGCTATGCTTATCCTGGACATCCCCCTGGGTATCAATACGGACACTGTGCAGGGAGTACTTTCCAAGGTGGAAGGTTTACAAAACCCTGTGGTGGTGGGTCGGCATGCTAATCTGCTCACCCACACTTTCCTGGCCCTAGTAGAGTTTAAGGATCCCATAGATAGCTCCAAAGTGCCACAGACCATTACCCCAGAGGGAGCCCTCACTGCTTGGAGAGTGATAACTAAGGACAGTAAAGACCTGGGGAATCAGCCCCACCACTATCTGAAACTTTGAGGAGAAATTTGCTGAATGGTTGCTGGGAGAGGGGAAACTGTGGAGGACTTGAAGAAACTATTCTGCCACCTGGGGGTGTTCTCCCCAACACCCTCCTGCTCCAGTGCCCGTAATGGTGGCTGAACCAATGCAGACTCCTATTTCTGCACCTGCCATTAGTCACGACTCTTCACCAGGTTGAGGATCTTCTCTGGCACCTCCCCACCCCAAGGGAGGATGACTGGGAGACCTGGATAGACTATGTTGCCCCCAAGTGCTAGAATGGCAATGCTCGGAAGGTGAAAAGCGAAGAGGGTTAGTGAGAGCCTCCGAGGTCCTGCCCTGGCTACCATCCGTGCAACGGGCCAGTAACCCTGAAGCACTGCACAGGCCTATCTTGAGGCCTTGGAGAATGTGTATGGGAGCCCAGATTCTGATGAGGACCTATGGTGGAGAGTAAGAAATGCACAACAGTACCAAGGGAGTTGTTGTCTGTGTATGTCTCTCGGCTGGAAAAATTGTTGCAAGAATGCCTCAGAAAGGGTAGTTTGCCAGCGATTGAACTGGACCGAACCAGACTGGACAGAATCCTTAAGTCTGCCCTTCTCAGAACTGCTGTTGCTTCAGTTACGCCTGGCAAATCGACTGGAATCCCCACCCTCCTATGATGAGTTAATGAGAGAAATTGAGGAGTTGAGAAAAGGCGACTCGGGAGGTACCTGCACCAACAGCTGTGGCTACGACCCGAGTGACTGAGGGTGACCCATCAAGTGAAGTTCAGGGCAGAGGTTGACAGTCAATGAGTGCTCTGACAAGGAAAAGATATGCCACAATGGGGTGAACTGTTGAGAGAGATCCGGAATTCAAAAACAGTCCTTTATGAAGGCCACGCCTGCAAGTACGGCCCTGACCTATATCCGACTGCATCTGCTATGGGGTGGGGTACCCACCCATGTATCTCCTGCTGATAACAGCTCCAAACTCAATTCCTTGACCATGGAAGTGGAGAAACTGACGAGATGTCTCCAAATGCTTATCACGCCGCAGACAGAGATGGCACCCAGGTTTCCAGTTAGTAATACCCCGCCCTGGCTCCCAGTGTGGCGCCGGCCAGCTCAAACTCCAGAAAGTATGTTTTGCTATAATTGTGGGAAAGATGGGCACATGAAAAGGGAATGCCAGTCCCAAAAGACACTGACAAAGTTGCATATAGGCTACAAGGAGAGCTTCGGAGAAGAAATCAGTGGTTAAGAGGTGCACGACATGATCCCAGTGAGGGCACCAAAATGCTAATTCACGCCCTTTGTGGCAAGGTCAGTTGCCCAGGCCCCCACTACCGCCTCTCAGACTGGTCCAGAATAGTGGGTCCCTCCATGGAGACCACTGTAAAGGTGAATGGAGTGTCTACAAGAGCTGTATTAGACAGTGGCTCCCAAGTGACAATTATGTTCCAGGATTGGTATCAGAAGCATTTGTCAGACGACCTTACAACCATTAGAAGGACTGCATGTATGGGGTTAAGTGAGAAGGCCTACCCTATTCCGGTATATCCGAATTTGGCTGTCTTTCCCCACCTCCGTGGCTGGAGTGGCCGAACAAGTAGAGACCTAGCCTTAGTGTGTCCCCCACTGGACTGTATGATGGTGTCCCTTTGTTGATTGGAACAAATGCTCATATGTTCGGAAGGCTGGCACAGTTGTGTTATGAAAAACAGGGGTCAAAGACTAGTAGAGCTTTAAGAGTTCCGGCTTTAATTAAGAAGGCCTATGAGGCACAGAGAGATGCTGAAAAACAGAACCAGAGGAACCGGGTCGGAATTGTATGGAAGAAGGATCCTGAGTCTCTGATCCTGGCGCCAAATGCCCAGTGTACCTTACAGGAGAGGTCCGATCAGAAAGGATGTTAAGAATAAAATATTAATGTTGGATGCACCAGGCGATGGAAAATTGCCAGAGGGACTGCTGGTCAAGCCTAGTATTTTGCCCGCTAGAGCCCATGCTTATGCCAGAAGGGTAATGGTCCAAGTTCATAATGTGTCTGAAAGAGACATTCGAGTAAACAGAGGTTGCATCCTGGCTAATGTGCATTGTGCAGACACTGCAGTGCTACCCAGCAGCAAGAGTTCAAGGAAGAATGACAGAGTAACGCCTGACTTGTTTGATTTCGCGACTCCCGCTGCCAGCTGAATGGAAAGTGAGGATCAGTGAGAAGCTTGCCCAGAGAGACCAGGTGTTTTTAAAGGAATGGGATGTAGGATGCGCAAGGAGCTGAGCACAATATCCGCTGCATGACGAAAGACCATTTCGTGAGAGGTCTCGACGCCTGGCACCTGCTGACATAGATGATGTGAGACGGCATCTGCAAGAGATGTTAGCTGCTGGTGTAATACAAGAATCCAGAAGCCCTTATGCTTCCCCCATTGTGGTAGTGAGGAAAAAGAATGGAACAGTAAGGATGTGTGTGGATTATCGCACCTTAAACCGGCGGACTATCCCTGATCAGTACACAATGCCCCGCATTCAGGATGCTTTGGACTGCCTAAACGGGAGCAAGTGGTTCTCTGTGCTGGATCTCCGCAGTGGGTACTACCAGATCCCGATGGCCCAGAGGACCGTGGAGAAGACGGCCTTTATCTGTCCGCTATTTCTATGAATTCATGAGGATGCCTCAAGGATTTCAGGTGCCCCAGCCACTTTTCAACGATTGATGGAGCGTGCAGTGGGGGACATGAACTTACTAGAGTGCCTGGTATACCTAGATGATGTTATTGTGTTTGGCAGCTCACTGGAGGAACATGAGAGCAGATTATTTAAGGTATTGGACCGACTGGAGGACTTTGGCCTTAAACTGTCCATTGATAAGTGTCAATTCTTTCAAACATCAGTAAAGTATGTGGGACACATAGTATCCACCGAGGGAATAGAGACCGACCCAAGTAAAGTTGAGGCCTTGACCACCTGGCCACAGCCCAAAAATCTAAAAGAACTGCAAAGATTCCTGGGATTCTGTGGTTATTATCGGCGCTTCATCAAGGACTATTCAAGAGTGATCCGCCTTTACTTAACCTTACTCAAGGGTATCCCCAACCCACAAAAATACCAAAAGTCAGCGTCCTCAAGACTGAAAGAGTGTATTTTCATCCGAGTGAAGTATTTGGGGCTCGCTGACCCTGATTGTGAGACTGCTTTTCATGAGATCATATATCAACTTACCCATGCTCCAGTGCTGGCCTATGCCGATCCAAGAAAACCTTACGTCCTGCACACTGATGCTAGCTTGCAAGGGTTGGGGCTGTGTTGTACCAAGAGCACGAGAATGGCCTGAGACCAGTGGCCTTTGCCAGTAGAAGCCTGACCCCATCCGAAAAGAACTATCCTGTACATAAGTTAGAGTTCCTAGCTTTGAAGTGGGCTATTGTTGACCAATTCCATGAGTACTTGTATGGGGCTAAATACTAGTAAAACTGACAATAATCATATCTACTGTTTTTCGGTTTTACCGGAAAATCCGTAAAATTCGAATTAGGGCTGCCTGAAACCAGTAAAATGAAGATTTCATGGAATCTGGCATTTCTATCAGATCAGTAAATCTACAAAAAGTCTGTTTTTCTCTTAATTCCTTCCTGTACTGTTTTTAGTTTGCTTTATTTAATGCTCTGTATATTGCCTTCTTTAATTTGATTATTTATGTACATACTAAAAGAATGATAACAGAATCCCGGTAAAATCCGAAATTAGAGTAACAATCACCGTGAAATCTTGAATCTTAAGTCTTGAAAACGGAATTAATTGTTTTAATCACCGTGAAATCAGTGGCCTTGATAATAATCCTTTGACCTATGTGCAGACCTCAGTTGTTATGCCACTGGCCATAGGTGGCTTGCATTATCTACATATGACTATGCTCTCGAATACCGAGCAGGTCTGAACCACATAGATGCTGATGCTCTCTCCCGGAGGCCTGTTCCCCAGAATGATTGGGTCCGATTGGCAGAACCTGACATTCGGGCACTCTGCCGGAAGTTTGACAGGGAGGAACAAATGTCCACGGACGCAGTGGACTGCATGGTGGATTGCTTGGGAGCCTCTGAGAATTGCATACCTGCTGCTTATTGCCACTTTTCTGCAATAGACATTGGTGCACTGCCTCAGCTGGACAATGACAGTATTCGGCGGCTCAACTCACGATCCCATGATCAAAGCAGCTTTAGAAGCCCTCTATGCAGGAAAAGATGTGTCCAAATTACGCCTCCACTGATTTGAGAACTGCACTGTTATACAAAGAAGGTCCTAAGTTGAAACTGATCAATAAACTGTTATACAGAGAAACAGTAGACAGAGGGGACAAGTAGACAAACAACAACTAGTGCTGCCCACTGCCTTCTCGAGACTCAGTACTGAGGTCCTTGCACAACCACATGGGGCACCTTGGTATAGACAGAACACTTGACTTGGTGAGATCCAGATTCTATTGGCCTAAGATGGGGCTGATGTGGAGCAACACATTCGAACTTGTAGTCGCTTTACAGAGGAAAGCTTTTGCCCCAGAGGGCTGCCCCTTGTTAACATCACCACCAGTGCACCCATGGAGCTGGTCTGTATTGATTTTCTGAGTTTGGAGTCAGATCAAAGAAATATCAGTAATGTGCTGGTGGTCACTGACCATTTTACGAGATATGCCCAAGCTTTCCCCACTAAGGACCAGAAGGCATCCACTGTGGCAAAAGTACTTGTAGAAAACTTTTTTGTTCACTATGGGGCTCCACAAAGAATCCATTCTGATCAAGGGAGAGACTTTGAGAGTCGTCTGATCAAAGAGATGCTTTCTCTGTGGGGAGTGCGAAAGTCCAGAACCACTCCTTACCACCCCCAGGGGGCCCACAGCCTGAACGTTTCAACCGCACTTTGCTAGATATGCTAGGCACCCTGCACCCAAAGGACAAGCCTAGATGGAGCCAACAAATTAGCACCCTGGTACATGCTTATAACTGCACCAAAGTGATGCCACTGGATTCTCCCTACCGCCTGATGTTTGGAAGAGAAGCTCGACTACCAGTAGATGTGTGTTTTGGGGTCTCTCCTGATGGGGTTCAAGCTGACAACTATTTACAGTATGTGCAAAAGTTAAAGGCCCAGCTAACTCATGCGTACTCAACTGGCTCAAACCATGGCTGCCAAAAGAAATCTGGCCAACAAAGAAAGGTATGATAAAAGGTGAAAGCACAGGAACTCCAGGAGGGAGATCGGTATTGCTAAGAAATCTGGGACTGCATGGCAAGCACAAGATTGCTGACAGATGGCACCATCTCCTCACATTGTAGTGGGCAAACTAGATGATCTGCCAGTGTACAAAGTAAGGCCTGAGAATAATTCAAAAGATGTAAAAACAATGCATAGAAATCATTTACTGCCCATTGGACAAATCTTAATTGAGTCTGAGCCCCTAGAAGATGCCCCTCTGGACCAGTGACTAGAGCTGCTGCTAAGAAAAGATCAAGAAAGTCTGCACCTACAGAAGCAAAGTTAAAGTGTTCCTCCACAAGTCCCAGTTGAGCATGACTGTCAGTCCATATCGGAAGAAAGTGAGAGTGACTTTGAATACTATCCTTCTTACTAACTGAGTCAATTGTTTCGGGCAATCCCCAGTCAATACTGGAGACAAAGCTGGCCTTCTGGACTGTCTAAGCTCCAGCTTCATCCCTGGAGCCAATGCTCCCAGAAAGTGAAGTGCAAAGCATCAGATCAGATGAAATGGAATCATTGTGCATGGTTGAACTGTTTGAGCTTTCAGGGAGGAAAATGATAGATTGGGGCAGACTGGTGATACACCCAACAACAAGAGTATTTTGAGTGCCCTGACAGTCCACTGCCAGTGTCCGAAAGCTCTCCATGCGAGCCAAATGTTGTGGACTCAGAAACTGTAACTCCTGGAGCTGAAAGTGCCCCAAGTTCCTAGCCTCCTACCCCATGGAGACTCTGACAAGTGAGGACAATGCTGAAAATGAGGCTCAGAGTGCAGAGACTATAACAGTTCCCCTAGAAAGACTGGTCGAGCTGTAAAGCCTGTGGTGCACCTCAGTTATGATTCACTTGGGAGGCCTGTGGACTTGCCTCTCAATGTTGTCCATAAAGGAGTGTATGTGTCCCGAGCTCATTGCCCAAACTGAGCATCAGTGCTAACTCCAAGTTACTTGTGTTGCTCTTCTATATGGTGCCCTTGCCCCATCCAGCCCCAAGGTAACTGATAGGAAGGGCCCTCTCTTCAGGTTTCATGTACAAGAGGTAATAACTTGAGTTATGGTACAATGTGTATGTAATACTGTGTAAAGAGGACGATGCAATGTTTCAGAAATGTGTTCTTGGTAAAATGATATATTGACTGATGATTACATGTGCAGCCTAATGCAAATGTATATGGTTGCAGTTGAAACTTATGGGGTACTTGCTTGACGCGACGCCAAGCTTTCCCAGGCCAGGAAGGGTGTAACCCCTGCAAATGGGGGTTCCCAAAAGACTTCCAGGAGCTTGTTTGAATGCTCCAAGCCTGAATGGTGTTTGCATGTTAAGCCATTTATCAGTGAGTGTTTTTAGAACCTCTGGTACTGTCTCTTTAAGAGCTGTCTGCTTGCAGACATAATTAGTTTGTATGGGGAACTGTGTGTTTCTTGATTGAGTACCACTCAAGCTGCTGCCAATTCACTTCATTTTTGCAGTCACTAGAGTGCAAAGGGAACCTATCTGAAAGATGTAACTGTTTGCCAGAAATTATTTAGAGTAATAATGAAATTACAGTTTGTCTAACCTGCTTTTGCAGTCAGAACTGTGTCTGCTAGTTCCCCATTCTAGTTTTGAACTGCTGAACTGGACCAATCAGTGTGGGGTAAGCTAGCTCTAAAATGGTGCCTTGACGAATCAGAACTTGACTCATAATCTGAGCCAGCCACAAGAGGATTGTATGGGCAGTGACTCTGGGAGATGTAGTTTAGACTTCAGTGCCTTTTGGACCAACAGCAGCAGTCTATTGTGAGTGACAGCCAATCCAGTCAAGAACTGGGAGGAACTCAAAGGAAGTGCCCGGTTTTGTCGGTTGGAGTTTCAGTTGAGCTTTGGCAGTGAAGAAGGAAGGAGCCCTGTGCTTTTCAGTGTGCAGTTTTAGTCAAAAACGTGTGTAAGGCCCAGAGTTCCGGTCTGCAGCTTTGTAACAGCTTGTTAGGACTGAACTGTCCCTGTGAAAAGAATCAAAGGATCTCTGAAGAGTAGAAACCAGGCTCACCCTGTAGAAGACTGGAAGAATTGCTGAAAATTGCACTCGGTCTGTCAGGAACTGAATCTGCTGTGTGTTCTCCCGGTATTGTGCAGTAATTGCGATGGATACAGATGCAGCCTGCCTGGTATAGTGCTTTCTTTATATGGATGTGTGAAGAGGTTTGTGTACCTCAATGAGCCTCTGCTGACATTGAAGGACCCTATCTTATTTGGAGGTCGTGAGTACTAATTCAGGGTCGCTCCTGTTGAATTGCCACATTAAATCCAAATGGAATTACTGTACTGCTGACTGTTTAATTCTCCTTTTCTCTATGTGAAGGGCCCTACCAGCTGCCACTGTTTGGACTAGCCACTAGGGCTTGGGTACCCAGGGACAGTAACTGATAGGGATAGGCCTGTGCACAGAGCCATTGGTAGATTATTAGAGTGATAAGCTAATTAACCTGATTTCCCCCTGTCCTTGTTATATCCCCCTAAATAAATCAGAGCTGCTTGTTTCAGCAAAGTTATACTGCCTGAGGTATTTGTCTATGTTAAAGTACTGTACTGTGATTGTTGCACTGTATCTCATTTCACAGGAGGTCCCAGTGCCGGAACCAGACCTGGGGGTAAGTGTATACTGTGAAGGTAATTCTGATATATTGTGTGGGCCACTAGTGGGAAGAAAGGGGGGTTGCAGTGTCCCAGAGGGCTGTGACCAAGTTAGTTTAACTATTGCAAACCCTGACCTCTGGGTGGAGGCACCCACCATTGGATCCAGGCCCCTCAACCTGTTAGTGGCAAATCAGGCAGGGGTAGTAGCCCCTTGGATAGCGCCATCTAGCGGTTACATTACTCTAACCAGTCTCACCACACAAACACTCAAGTACATTTAAAACCCCACACCCCAAAACCAGCCCCCACCCTACACCCCAAAGGAAAGCAAAAAATAATAGAAGGCAGCTATTTCAGTTCCGGAGAGCAATACCCATAGACCCCTTTATAATTGGGCCCAATCAAGATGGGGCAGAGTTATTGTAAATGATAAACACAGATTCAAAAGCAAAACATTCTTCACTGCCCAGTTAGAGCTGGAGGGCCCTCTCACTGACCTCCACCTCAGGGCAAGATGTTATGAGTGAAGATACTGAAGTCGGAGTGCAGGAGCAAGAGCGAGCCTGGAAATTACCACCTCAGCTACTCTCACCAGCATACGAAGGTCCATAAACAGATTTGTTGCCAAAGTATGAAGTTAGTCCCAATCCAAACAGTCACCCTTCAATCCGAGCCCCCCCCCCCCATTAACGATAATCCAGTGGAGGGGGAAGGAAGGCCTCAGGCTGACAAAACGATCTTCAATACTAGCAGTCGGTGAATGATGGAGAAAGGCCAGTGAAATAGAACAGAACCAGGGTCACTTTGGCAGGGACTATAGGCACAATTTCAATCGTTCCCCCAGGAAATAAATGCGGTGAACGCCCTCTACTTCTATGTTCTCCCAGAGAAGTTCCAACCAGCAAAATGGCACCAACCAGCTCGGTCGGCCCTCATATTGGATGGAAGCAAAGCACCTTCCAATAAGCCCAGTTGGACCGATGCCGGTGACAACCACAGAAGGATTAGTGGAAAAGCCAAAGCCTCAAGATCCGGGAAAAGTTCAGTTAGTCGGCCCCTTTGAATTAAAGGGCACCTCCTTCCGACAGCACACCAGTCCTCACACCAGGAGCCCTTGCCAGACTGCTGCAGCAAGGGAAAATGGGAGTTGGGACAGGAACAGCAACTGAACCTCTCATACAGCACTCAGCCAAGGTAGGGATCAAGGGTTTTACCTAAAAATGAGCATCCGAGCAGATTAGATAGACCAAATGGTCTTCTTCTGCTGGCTTCTTCATATGTTCGTATGTTCAAATGTAAAAACCAAAAAGCTGACTTCTACTTCTTGCTCAGTTCCCAGCCCTGCCTAGTGCTAAAATCCTAACTATCCCCCTAACTCTAAGAGACAGCTAGTGTTTTCGGATCTTCGGTCACAAACGCAGACAGGGAAATCAGCACATCCAAATTTGCTCTCTGAGAGAGGGACACAAAATTAAGATTAAAAGGTAAAATACAAGGGTGGAGAAGGCAGATTGCTCTCAGAAACAGAGATCTACAAGACGCTCAGTACAGCTTTGCTGCCATCTTGCTGCACCCCCATACTGTTCTACCACCATAGCCCGCTACTCCTCTCCTTATATCCTTGCAGTTCTCCTGTTGAGGGAATCAGTACATGGTGTATACTTGTATTCTGCCTTTTGCATTTTTTCCCCATTTTGTCTTGCTTTTCTCACCACCCTGTACCCAGTGTAATCTGTAAAGCATTATCATTTCTCCAACACACCGTTGTTATCTGCACTGCACCCACACAATTAAACTGTACTGTATTTATTTGTTCTTCCTGTACATTGATTGCACCTGCTTGTAAATCTGTTTAGTTTTCTGTTGAGGGATCTCTCTATAAGATTATATTTATATTTTGCTATTTTGCATTGTTTCTCCACTTGCCTTGCATCCCCCCCCCATTTACCCAGCGCAATTTGTAAGCATTCCTTGTCCCCCCACATTCAAATACTGCTGTTATTTTTACTGCACATGCTTATTTATTTATTTAAAATTTTGGTAACTGGGAAAGGCATACTGAGCTGGAGCTCATTTCCAGGTGCACCTGCTTATCTTTAACTGTGCTGTATTAATTTTAATAATAATAATAATATCTTTATTTAATTGGGCGCCTTTCAAATTATCAAGGCGCTTCACAACAGTCTCAGATAATTCATAAAAACACAATTAAAATCACAATATAACAGGAAATGCTTTAGACCATAAAAACGTTTTCAGCGCATGCTTAAAGCTCCCCCACAGTCCTGCACTCCTGAAGCTGAAGGGGTAGAGAATTCCAGAGGGTTGGGGCAGCAAACATAAAAGCGTAAGCCCCAGAAGAATTCAAGGTAACCCTCGAAATCTCCAGCAACCCCTCATCAGCTGAGCGGAGCTGACGCACAGGGGTACAAGGAATCAGAAGCTCTTTCAAGTAGTCAGGACCAAGTCCGTGTAGGGCTTTGAGGGTTAACAAACCTGCCTTAAAGGTGATTCGCCACTGAATCGGCAGCCAGTGCAATCTTGTTTCTGCCTGTTTGTTGATTGCACCTGTATGTATATTTCATGTGTTCCACTCTGTTGGCTCGAGTAGTGCCTGAAAACGGTCCCTCAGATCAGTGCATTTACCCGGTAACCAAAGACATAAATAAATAAATAAATAAATAAATAAATAAAACAAACCTCTGTAGGTAGCAGCATTAAGTAAAAAGGGTTGGCTGGAAAATCCTAATGGCAAAGAGTATGGTGATATCTGCAACACCTTACCTGTTGTGTTCTGTGAGGTGAGTTTATGCTAATAAGTCATCTTGTACATCTATATGGACAACATCTGTGTGAAGTATGTATAGCTGATCTATTGAGGAAGACTGTAAAAACCTGGAAGTGTTGTGATGTCAGTGGTCAGAGTAAGTTTGGGACAATACAGTTGAAGCTCAATTGCAAAGGTACCTGTCAGTGATCAATGACAGGTAAGAGCTCACTATGTCTGTAGAGTACATGGGAATTCTAATAGTGCTGTGCAAACATAGGTTCCATAGAGGATACTGCGTACTCTGCCGAAAGTACAGTAACATCTAGAAGATCCAGGGGCAACAAGAGCCTCAGGCCAGGGCAACAAACATAACAGAGCCTGATGTACTACCTGAAGAACTGTTTTTCCCCTTCTTAGATGCTTTAGTGTGAGTCTGTGAATGAACTTTGAAAGATGTGTGAGTGCTAAAGTTAGAGGCAGTGCTTCTATGAGTGACCCATATAGGATAGTGTATGGGAGCCCATACACAACCACACTATTCTAATACCGAGTGGTTTCCATTGACGATGAGGACCTTGAGAGCGAAGCTTGAGAGGTCCCTATCATCATGGAAACCACAAGGTATTAGAATAGCAGTTGTGTATGGGGGCTCCCATACACTTTTTCTATGAAGTTTTTTTTTTTTCTTTCCAATTGTTTAACCAGGAGTGGCACACTAAGCTGAAAGATTGTTTACAGATGTGACCTGGGAGCACAAGAAAGTTAAGTGACTTGCTCAGAGTCACACAGTATGCAAATGGGGGCTGTGAGATCCAAACCCAGGTCTCTAGATTTGCAGCTCAGAGCCTTAAACCACTGCGCTATACTACCTCTATATGCCTTCTGTATAGTGTATGGCCCCCAAAAAGAAGTACGCTTACTTTAGTTTTTCTCCTGAGATCAGTCCTTGCCACTGGACCATCTTTTCTCATTTTACAGCTCGCTAAGTCGGCTCGAGTATGCAGCTCTTCAACCGCCTCTATCCAATGAACAGCACTATTTGGGGGCAGTTGTATTGTGACGTGCCTACTAACCCAGAACAAAAAGTCATTCTGTGTTAGTATGCACGTCACTAGTGCAGCAGAACAACTTTTTCATGTGTATGGATTTCCATACACAATCGTGTTCTGCCATACATTATAATCAAATAAGTATGCATGAGTGTTGGTGTGAATGAACTTCTGTAAGGCTGTCTACCTAGATGTGGTACAGAGGCTTATCACAATGCATCCTAACCACTGTAACTGTTTTTCACCTTCTTATATGCTTTAGTGAGTCTATGAATGATCTTTTAAAGATGTACGAGTGACCCAAGCAAGTAAGTATGCATGAGTGCTGGTGTGAATGGACTTCTGTAAAGCTGTACAAAATCACATATGCCCCCATAATGCAGGGCATCATGGGCTGCATATGCAAATCACCACAGAATACTATGCTGGTTCAACTTTAAGCAGAAATGTATGGTGCTGAAAAGCCTCTCACACAGTTTGCAAAGGGTGCCAACAGAAGACAGACACGTGTTTTATCCTACTAGGACTCATCAGTATGCCTCATCTGTTTGACACCCCAGTGGAATGAACCAGCTACCCTAAGATGGTATATCTGGGTTATGTTGTGGTGAACCCAATTAAAACAAAAAACTAGTTAAAAGACAAAGAACCTCTGTGCACAAGCACTGAGGCAATGGTTAACCCAAAGGGCATTTGGCCAGGAAGCCAAGTTTCAAAGAAATACAAAATCACACATGCCCCCACAATGTAAAGCATCATGGGCTGCATATGCAAATCACCACAGAATATTATGCTGGTTCAACTTCAAGCAGAAATGCATGGTGCAGAAAGGCCTCTCACACAGTTTGCAAAGGGTGCCAAAAGAAGACATAGACAAGTGCTTCTTCCTACCAGGACTCATCAGTATGCCTCATCTGTTTGTAAAGCTGGCTACCTTGATGTGGTACCGAGGATCATCACAGTGTATCCTAACCACTGTAATTAAATGCCAGTCAACTTCTGTCTAATTGCGAATGTGCGTTAGATAAAATAAAATGCTGTGATTCTATTAGGATCATTGACTTACTACATATTCTTGAATGAAATGAGGGTGGAACAATGTCTGTGTGGTGAGGCAACACATGTTTTGGTTTGTGTTTACGGAGGCCAGGGGCAACAGTTCCATCATCTCTCATCTCGAGTACAAGTTTAAAATTCCTGGCTACATCCCTGTGTATAAAGTAAGCAGAACAGTAGTAAGCATGAGAACATAAAAGTTATATTTTGTCCCTGTGGTATGTGCAAAGGCATTTAATCACCTTTTTCGGAAATAACTGTTTATAGTCTGTGCCAGTATATATAATCTCAGTAGAATTTTCATTTATCAGGACAAAAGAAATAAAAAAAATCACAGTTTACATGCTGAGTATAAATGTATGCAGTTCTGCACACCGCACACACATTGCCACCACATATGCTACCAGCAGAAAGAGTAGCATAGACTGGAAAAGTTTCTTTCACAGTCATCAGGGGGTCTGGAATTACACTTCCAGATATAACATTGAAACTGGGCTGAACTATTTTTGATAAATATAGTTCAAAAATAGATAAAAGTAGCATGCCATTGGAAAAGAAATGTTTCTTCTCAGCTTGACTATGCTGCTGCATAAATAAATTGTAAAAATTTGTAGATGCAGAACCCCACTAAAAATGAGATGTTGCATCTCTGCTAAGTACTGCTTGGTGCATAAATTCTTTAAAATGGGTAAAAGCACAAGATACTGCTTACAGATCTACAGTAACGGCACACCTGACTGGAATACTGCATGCAGTTCTGGAATATGCACCTATAATACAGAGTCTACTTGGAGTCTGTCCAGAGAGGGCCACAATAATAGCAGCAGCCTGGAAAATCATATGAGTTGATGCTGAGCCTCAACATGTACATACTGGCAGACAGAAGGGAAATGGAAACATGATAAAGACTCATAAGTACTTGTGGGGTACCAACAGGGTGGACTGTAATGAAATGTTCATGAGGAATGAGGGCACTGTGACAAGACATCATGCATGGAAATTAATGGGGGGAGTTCAAGAAGGACATGAGGAAGTTTGTCTTTTTTGAAAGCATGGTGGAAGTGAACTAGATTGTCAAATGAGGTGGTCCAGTCAATGTCCATGATATGACTGGGTTCAAACACAGGTGGGACAGGCACAAGAAAATAATGCAAACTACAGGAAAAGGGGATGGGGATATTCTGGAGAAATGGTTGTTGAAAAACCACTAGGGCTATTAGCTAATAACTCCAGCACAGTGTTAGCTGGGCATAGCTTTGGGTAGCATATGGGCAGACTACATAGGTCATTGGGTCTTTTTCTGCTGGCAGAGTCTATGTAACTATCTTTATACAATATGCATGCACACAAAACTGATTTCATAAAAAAATGTTATCTGCACATATGTGTGATACATTTTAGAACCTGGAAATTATCACACATGATGGATAAACACTACTGTTACTCAACCCCCCCCCACCCCACCGACTGTCCTCCACATGTCTTAGATGCCTTCCTCTGCCTTCCATTGCCTCTGTTTTCTGTGCCCAGAAGAGCCATTTCTCCACAGCTCACAGAAACAGAAAATGTAGGGCAAATCTGCACTTTTTTATTACAAAAACAGACGCTACTTGGGACTTAGCCTCACATGACTGAACCGCTAGCATTCCCACTGCAAAATGTTCAGCTCAAAATGCAGGAATGCAACTAAACATCTTTAAACAAACAAAAAAAAGGATGACCCACTCCAATTGCTCTTAATCCTGCCAACCTTTCAGGAGCCCTGTTAACAAGCCAACATTGAAAACAGCCTGCTAATGGGAAACTTAGGCCACCATGTTTTAGGCACTGTGCAGTCTTCCACAGCTCCTCCTGTACACAAATACTAGCCAATCACAGAGGGCATTCACTATGTAGGGACAATGCATCCCATGGCATCCATCATATCGCCCAAAGCAACTGAGCAGCAACGCGGAAACACAGAGTAGCACAAGAAAAAATCCCTACTAATTTTGTATTGAAAAAAACACAGTATCATAAAAAAAAAAAAAAAAAAACACTACACAAAAAATACCAGCCTATTTGTATAAAGAGAACATGTGATGGGGACTGTGTGTGATGCATTAATTTGTTTACACTTGAGCAGTTTGACCTCGGGCACATCACTCATGGCTTATGCCACTCGTGAGGTTACCCAAGGTCAAACTGCTCCTATATGAATAAATAATTTGTCACAGAGATCTCCATTGCATATCTCCTATGTCTATCTCACCAGGGCTGGGATGTCCTGGGCAAATACAGTCTAAAAATGCAGTTTGCAATGGGTAAAAGTAGGACCCCTCTGAAAATAACATACTGTATCTGAGCTGGGCTATCCATAGTAAGTCCTTTTGTGAATTTGAATGATTGGTATGCTGTTCCAATTTCCTCTACCCATATTTATATTTGCCACTTTCTGTTGCATGTCCTATAATCACCCCCCACCCCACCCCCAGTACATCAAGAAATGAATCCTGACTGGTTAACAAAATGTTTAAATAACAAATGGGTAAAGCAGGACTGCACTGACATAAGATGTGATATCAAAGCTCATTTATAAATGGGTAAATATAGAGTAAAATGTGGAAAAGCAGGACCCATATGAAAATGACATGGTGCATCTCAACTCGGCTGCCCAGCATAAAAAAGTGTAAGATGCATAAAGCAGGATCTCACTGAAAACAAGGTGTTGCATCTCAGGTGGCTATTCAGAGTATAAAATTAAGCAGCCTAAAAATGGATAAAAGCAGGAATCTACTGAAAACAAGATATCGTATCTTAGCTAGGCTAGCCAGGATGCATTGAAAAATTGGTAACAATTGCATCTCAGTAAGGTTAACCAGGGTAAATGTAGTGTATACACAAGTAAAAGTAGCCCCCATCTGAAACCAAAATAAGGCATTTCAGCTGAGCTGTCTCTGGGTAACTACTCTGTAGATTTGGGTGAAC
The DNA here is from genome assembly GCA_016271365.2 of Neoceratodus forsteri. Taxonomy (NCBI): domain Eukaryota; kingdom Metazoa; phylum Chordata; order Ceratodontiformes; family Ceratodontidae; genus Neoceratodus; species Neoceratodus forsteri. The sequence continues at coordinate 359,390,890 of CM028135.1, read as the reverse complement.
ACAGGGCCCTACTGAAAACAAATATTACATTCTACCTGGACTGGGTTATCCTGGGGCAATACAGTGTAAAAAATGGGCAAGTACAGGACCCACACTATAAATGAGATGTTTTATCACAGAAAGTCTGTTCTTGGTAAATGCAGTATCAAAAATGTGTGAAAACAGGACCCCTCTTAAAATAAGACATTTCATCTCATTCGGGCTATCCTCTGTAAATACACTGTAAAAACTTGTAAAATCCATATGCCACTGAAAATAAGATGTATTGCATCTCAGCTGAACTTACCTGGACAGATACAGTGTACCGGTATCTCAAGGGAGACATAAATTGACCCCACACACAGATTGAGGCAACAGGAAGCGAGGGCCTGAGGGGAAGAAATGCTCCCAGGGTGCAAGCTGAAAAAGGCACACTGTAGGTGTAGTGGGGGGGCAAGGGGAACAAGATCAGAAGATGTGGAAAGAAAGCTGCTGAGGTGGCAAAGCACCTTGAGGGTAGCAAGGGGGTGAGAGAAGTTTCAAGTGCCAGCAAAGGCAGGAAGGGGGAAGGGGGGTGGCAGGCAGGGTGATAGCAAGGTGTGGAGAGCCATGTGCGCCAATGCAAGGAGTCTAGGAAATAAAATCCTGGACCTGGACGCCATCATGGCGGAGGCAGACCAGGATCTGGTGGCCATAACTGAGTCATGCTACACTACAAATCATAACTGGGACATGGCCATACAAGGCTATACTCAGGTCAGAAGGGATGGGAGGGAAGGAAGGGTGGAAGGGTTGCACTGTATGTGAGAGAGGGTATCAGAGCAACAGAAATGCAAGGGAACTTAGGGGTAAAGGATGGGTTGGGAGGTGATGTGGGTCACTCTGGAGACAGTAGCCAGAGCCACTCTTAACACTGGGTTGCCATACAGACCTCCAACACAGGGAACAGAATTGGATAACGCACTAGGGGGAGCCATCAGAATGATGGCGAAGAGGTGCTGCTGACTGGAGACTTCAGTTTGCCAGATATGGATTGGAGTCTCCCAGGTAGAATCTTGGCTAGAAGCAGGGCCGTCCTAGACTCCCTGCAGGGGGCATTTCTCAGGCAACTAGTCAAAGAGCCCATTCAAGATGAAGTAGTATTGGACCTGGTTCTCACAAACAGGGACAGTGTTGGAGATGTCAAGGTGGGATGTCAGCTGGGGACCAGTGATCATTGTACAGTGGGGTTTAACATAAAGACGGCGGCAGAGACAAACCTCAAAAAGATGAGGATCCTGGACTTCAGGAGGATAGATTTAAAAAACATGGGTGACTGCCTCAGTGACAATCTAGCGGGGGGGAGGGTTGCCAGGGTTGGGTAGAGGAACAGTGTGGTAAATTAAGGGAAGGCATGGTAAAGGCAACAAATCTCTGCATGACGGAAGTGAGCAAAAACAGGAGGAAAAGGATACCACTATGTTTCTCAAGGTAAGTGGCTGCAAAGGTAAAGGCTAAAGGAGTAGCATTCAGGAAGTACAAAGAGATGCTGAGGGAAGAGTATAGGGAGGCATACTAGGTAAAGCAGAAAAATCAGGGAAGGGGGTGAGTAGGGGCGTGCAGTGGACCAGGTCAGAGATTTGGGTCAGCCAGGTATTTCCTGGTCCAATTAAGCGGGCCAGTATTGAACCATAGAAACATAGAAGTTGACTGCAGATAAGGACCGCAAGGCCCATCCAGTCTGCCCATTTCTTTTTCTACCTTATAAATGTGCCATCGGCCTTTGCTCTGTCAGTGGCCTATCTATTCATAGTCATTTGTATTGCTCCCTTATGCCTATCTCATGCCTGTTTGAAGCCCTGCACTGTATTCATAGCCACCACTTCTTGTGGTAAGCCATTCCATGCATCCACCACCCTTTCTGTGAAAAAGAATTTCCTCACATTCCCCTTAATCGGCCTCCCTCTAATCTCATGCTGTGTCCTCTTGTCCTGCTATTTTTCTTATATTTAAACATGTTAGACTCTTTCACCTTGTTTATGCCCTTAAGGTGTTTGTATGCCTCGATCATATCACCTCTCTCCCTCCTTTGCTCAAGGGTATACATATTGAGCTCCGTTAATCTGTCCTCATATGTCTTCTGATGCAGTCCATGCACCATTTTGGTTGCCCTTCTGGACTGCCTCAATTTGGTTAATGTCCTTGTGAAGGTGTGGCCTCCAATACTGCACGCAGTACTCCAGATGGGGCCTAACCTATGTCTTGTACAGAGGATTATTACCTCCTCTTACGACTTGTGATACCCCTACTAATACACCCTAACACCCCCTAGCCTTACCTACTGCTTTAGAGGTCTGCTTGATGATTTTAGGTCATCAGGATGATGATGCCCAAGTCTCTTTCTTCCTTTGTGACTGCTAGCAACTCCTCCCAGCCTATAGGTGGCTTCAGGGTTTCTCTTCCCTATGTGCATGATTTTGCACTTTTGCATTAAATCCCAGTTGCCACTCTTCTGACCATTCTGCTAGTTTATCCAGATCTCTTCTCATTCTGCCCACCCCATCTGGATCATCTACTCTGTTGCAGATCTTGGTGTCATCTGCAAACAGACAAGCCTTACCCTCTAGTCCATCTGCAAGGTCACTAATGAAGATGTTGAAGAGGACTGGCCCCAGGACTGATCCCTGAGGTACCCCACTTGTGACTTGCATCTCTTCTGACTGTATACCATTTACCACCACTCTCTGTTTTCTGCCCGTCAACCAGTTTGCCACCCAGTTGACCAACTTCTGACCCACCCCGAGCCTACCCAGCTTATTTATCAATCTTCTATGTGAACAGTGTCAAAAGCTTTGCTGAAGTCAAGGTAGGCGACATCAACTGCTCCCCCTGGTCCACCACTCTGGTTACCCAGTCAAAGAAATCTATGAGATTAGTTTGACAGGACCTTCCTTTGTAAACCCATGCTGTCTTGGATCCTGTGCCCTATGGATTCCAGGTGTTGCACTATCCTTTCCTTAAGGAGTGCCTCCATAATCTTGCCCACTACTGAGGTAAGACTGACCGGTCTGTAGTTCCCCGCCTCCTCCCTGCTACCACTCTTGTGAGCGGGATCACATGAGCCCTTCTCCAGTCTTCTGGGACCTCTCCTGTGCTCAGAGACTCACTAAACAATTCTGCTAATGGCTCTGCTAGTTCCTCCTTTAGCTCCTTAAGTACCCTGGGATGTATGCCATCAGGTCCCATTGCCTTATCCACCCTGAGCTTAGCAAGCTCTTGTAGGACCCTTTCTTTTGTGAAGGAGTAGTGCTCACCTCCTCCCCTGTGTCCATGATGCTGAGCTGTGGGCCCTGCCCTACCTTCTCTTCAGTAAATACTGAGCAAAAGTATCTATTTAGGATAGATGCCTTTACAGGGTCCTCCTCCTCACATGCTCCCTTTTCTCCATTAAGCTTAGCAATACCCCTCTGGACTTTCTCCTTTCACTAATGTATCTATAGAAAGTCTTGTCACCTTCTTTTACTGTTCGTGCTAGTGTTTCCTCAGTTTGGGACTTTGCCTGCCTTACTGCCTTACCTGCTTCCCTTTAGGGCAGTTTGGTATGCCTCCCTATCTTCATCCCGCTGTGTTCCCTTATATTTCCTGAAGGCCAGCCTTTTGGCTCTGACCTTTTCTGCTAATATATTTGAGAACTAAAGTGGTTTCCTTCTTCTTTTGCACTTCCTTTTCTGTCTAACACAATGGGATGTTGCTTCAAGTATTGCATTCTTAATGCTTGCCCAACTTGCCTGTACCCCCTCACCTGTGTTTCTTTTTGCCAGGGCTAGCTTAGCTCTGTTGGTCATCTTATCAAAGTCAGCTCCTCTGAAGTCCCATATTTTTGCCTTGGAATGGGATGATTTAGATGTAGTAGCCAAATTGAACCATACCATGTGATGGTCACTGGCCCCCAGGTGACCTTCTACCTGGAGATCTGTGATCCTTCTTTGTTAGTCAGTACTAGATCTAGGATAGCCCTGTCTCTTGTGGGTTGCTGTACCAGTTGTTTGAGGCCCTCCCTGCAGGGAATCCACTATGAGTCTAGTTCTGGCAGATGTTCCTGCTGGTATTGACCAATCTGTATCCGGCATGTTGAAGTCTCCCATTATCAGAACCTCCCTTTAGCTGTCATGTTTTGTATATCTTCTAACAGTAATGTGTCTATGTCCTCCTCTGGTCTGGGGGCCTGTAGACAACCCCAGTTCTTATGGCTGTCCCATTTCCTGTTTCCAGGGTGACCCACAGTTCTTCTGGCTCCTTATGTGTATTCTGAATTTCTGTAGCTTTGATATTTTCATTAACATACAGGGCCACTCCTCCCCTTTTGCACCTCGGTCTCTTCTGAACAATACATAGCCAGGTACTGAAGTCTCCCAAGTGTGGTTACTGGTAAACCACGTCTCACTAATTGCTACTATGTCCAGTTTAGCCTCTGACATTATTGCCTGCAGGTCTGGGATCTTATTTCCCAGGCTGTGAGCATTTGTGTACATGATTTTCCATTGGCCAGATTTTGGTGTGTTAGTTGTTGGGTGAAGTTTGGCATTACCCCTGTGCGTCGTATGGGGAGACAAACCTTTTTTCTTACCTGGTGATGCAAATGAACGGCAAACATGCTGAATTCCTGTTTGACCACTAGCTGAGGGGGGAAGGGTGTTCTTCCCATTCGAACGATGGGGTGCTGCACCCTCTCCCATTTGCTAGTTTAAATATTCTGCAAAGACGCCAAACTTCTGCCCCAATGCACTGACTCTCTTTAGTCAGATGCAGTCCATCAAATTTAAAGAATTTCGCCTCCCAGAACTGTTGCCAGTTCCCTACAAATCTGTGTCCTTTTTCCTGGCACCAGTCCTTGAGCCACGTGTTTAGCTCCCCTATCTCCCCTTGTCTGACCTTCCGTCCATCTGCTCCCCTCTCCCAGACTGGCAGGATCTCAGAGAAGGAGATGCCAGACTAAATAGATGATAGTTTGTCACCCAGCCTAGTCAGGTGTTCCTTGGTCTCCACAACTGACCGGCTGGCGAGATCATTAGTCCCTATGTGTACTAGGACATCAATGTTTTCTCCTGCTTTGTGAAGAATTTTAGCAATGCGATCAGTGTCTCTCCATGCTGATGTACCTGGGAGACATCTGACCATCACCCCTGGCTGGAGATGGGTATCGACTCCCCGAATCATGGAGTCTCCTATGATCAGAAGTTTTTTTGGATTTCCTTTGTGCTTGTTTTATTTTGGTTCCTGATTTGGGTGAGTTTTGTTGTGCTAGCTCCTGTGCCACAGTGTCCTGCTCTGCAGTGTCTTCTGCCTCTTTATTTGATTTCAGAGATAGAGGCAGATACCTATTGTAGTGTTTATATGGTTTTGGAGGTAATGTGTTGGAGAGCAGAGAGTGATGGGGCACCTGATTTGCTCCTCTGCTAACCACCTGCCAACCTCCTGGACCAACTACCCTCTGCGGTCGAGGTTTTTCTGTTGGATGCTGGGGAAATGGCGGGTGGTTCTTATAATGTATTTCCTCTTCAATATGAAATTTGAGGTGTGCAATCTCTGCCCGTGCTGCCCGGAGGTGAGCCCTAAGATCTCCAAAGGCCCAGCATGTAGGACAGTGTCCTAAATCCTGTAAGACTGTCCTTCTGAAAATTGTTCCACAGTACCTGCAGTTAATGAAATCCATTCCAAATAAGTTGCTGGGTTTGTAACCTAGTCAGAGTAATTAGAAGGAAAAAAAAAAAAAACAGAGTCAGTCAGACCCATTTCTGACCTGCCGTCGCTACCTTACTGGCCAGTTGGCCAAAATATTTTAGTTGGCTCCCCCAGGGATGGCACAACTTAAAGCAGTAGGCACTAAAGCCCTACAGCATCCCTCAGGCCAATTGACATGACATCATGTCATAATACATATTCTGCAACACACTCAGACGGCTGGAGGGAGCAAAACGAGACGGACTGTTTTGGAGTGTGGCACTGACTTGGAGGATGGGGTTGGGGGCTCACTCCAGGAGGGAGGGATGACAGTGTGTGACTGTAGGCAGTTATGGCTGGAGGAGGAGGAGGAGGAGGAGGAACCCAGTAGCAGTGAGTGACACTACTGGAGCACAGGCTCAGGCTGATTGGATTAACGGTAGTAAACTGGGGCTATGGGGCCATCTAAACGTCATCTAATCACTCAGTGCTTTTTGTTTGTTGGTCTGTGTCATGGGCTACATCTGCAGACAGTCAGGAGATGGGGGAATCAGACTGGCTGGGTGCTGGAGGATTGGTCTGAGGGACTGGAAAGAATCACACTACTGCAGGAGCAACACTTACACAGGGAGAGAGATGTCTGTGGATGTCGATCAGCTCGGTACTTGCCTGGTGAAATGGAGGAAGGACTTTTCTGTAGTCATACGTCAGCATTCTGGTTAATCTATACTAGGCTACTATACTAAACTGTAACTCACTGAATACCTAGCCTAAGAAAGAAAATTATATATTTTAAAACAGAGAGAGACTAGAGCAGTAGCAGGCAGCACACCTAGCAGGCAATGAGCTTGGCTGAGCCCTGGAGACAGGCGGACTTCTCATCAATGAAAAAAAATACCTGAAATTAAAAAAAAAAATAGAATATAAAAAAATCAGAGAGAGAGAGAGAGAGAGAGAGAGAGACAGAAATGGTAGCAGTGGTGGGGCCTGGCAGGCAGTTCAGGCACTGACAGTGGACACTGGACTTTTGAGGAGGGGAACAAGATATAAACTACACTGAAAAACATAACTGAAAGGAAAAAGATCATTAAAATAGATCAGAGAGAGACAAAGACAGAGACTGGAGCAGTAGCAGCAGGGCCTGGCCTGAGGCAGGGGAAGAAACTACACCTAACTGCACTGAAATAAATACCTTAAAGAAAATAGTATCTTTAAAAACAAGCATTTATCAATGCCGAATGTTTGCTTGCTGGCATTGGCATTGATAGTGTAGGAGTTAGAGAGACGCATAATAGGAATGGCAGTGAAGTATTGAACTGAAGCCAACCCCACCACCACCCTGCAGAGACCGACATGCATTGGGGTGTGTCTTTTGGTCATCCAGCATAACGGCCATGCCATTTCACCACACTCTACCCTGCAGACACCGACAAGTGCTACAGTGTGCCCTGGAGTCTTTGGGCCTTATGGTCACCCCATTCCATAAAAAAATATGGTGAAATGGGTGCAGTATAGGAGAATGGGGTGAACTCTGGGGCTAAAGAGTGCGAGGCACACCTCGATGCCTGTCACTGGCTGCAGGGCGTGGGTGGGGGTGGAATGGCAGGAGTATTATAGGAGGCGACAATCCCAAGTCACACCCCTGATGCCTGTCAGTCTCTACAGGGTGAGGCGTTATGGATGGAAACCCTAACGTCCCAGGCGTTCGTTGGTATTTTCACTCCAAATTTTAAACATGTTTTTTTTGTGATCCACACCTCATGAACAGTGGCAGTATCAGTTCATTAGCGGAAAGATGATTTTGCACAGCGACTATGCCATTTGGCACCACTGGTGCGAAAACACATTTCAAACAGGATGTGAAAAATGACAGCTGTACTGCTCATGGGGAGGTGTAAAAAATGGCAATGTTGAAAATCTGAAGTGAAAATATAAAAAAACTGGTGAAGTCACGAGCGTGCATAGAAACTGCGCAACTCACACCCGTAATGTAATTAGTTTGGGGATTTCTTACAGCAGATTGTCAACGCAGGCATTTTGGGACCTCCGCTCACAAACAGTGTCACTGTGATTTTCTTAATCTGTCCTGAACACTGATTTCCCACAGCGACCACGCATTTCTGCGCCGGAAGTGCAAAAACACATTTCAGACAGGGTGTGAAAAATGACAGTTGTACTGTTCATAAGGAGGTGTGGAAAAATGTCAGTGTTGAAAATCTGGACTGAAAATATTACAAATTCGTGAACTTATGAGGGTGCATGGAAACTGCGCAATGCACACTCGTAACACAGTCTTTTTATGGAGTTTAATCACCAAATTTTCAATATAGCCATTTTAAGACCTTGCTCATGAACATTGTCACTATGATTTTCTTAATCTGTCCTGAACATTGATTTCGCACACCAACTGCACCATTGTGCGCTACATGCGTGAAAACACATTTTTGGGAAAGATGTGAAAAATGACAGCTATACTGCTCATAAGGAGGTGTGGTAAAATGGCAATGTTGAAAATCTGGAGAGAAAATAGTAAAAATTCAGGAAGTTACGAGCATGCGTAGGAACTGCGCAATGCACGCTCGTAAAACAGTAATTTTTGGAAATTTTTTCACCAAATTTTCAACATAGGGTTTTGAGGGGCCTACCTCATGAACTGTGACACTGTCATTTCATTACTCGGTCCCGAAAGGTGGTTCTGCACAGTGACCAAGAAATCACCTTTCAGGACCAAATAACAAAATGACAGTGACTGAATTCATGAGGTGGGGCCCCAAAAACCCCATGTTGAAAATGTGGTGAAAAAATTCCCAGAAATGGCCAAGATATGCACCAAAGTTGAAAAAAAACATTTATGCCATTATACAGCTTACGGCATTTTCTCTAATTCATGGTCGGCTTTGAAGAGTGCAGACGCATTCCGGTCTGCTGAAGATCATCGCACTGGGCTCCGGAGGTAAGTATGGGGTGAGGTGGGGGTGTGTGGAGGTGGTGCGCAGAGGGTGGGTGTGGGTTGGGGAGGGGCAAGATAGTCAACGAGGTACCGTTTTTTGTTTATAGTTTTTTTTTTCTTTGAACAAGATGACGCAGGACTTTTGCCATGCTGGGGTGGGCTCCCAGCATGGCAGCTAGAAGTGTCTTGGGGGGGCAGCAGACGGACATTTACCATGCTGGGGTGGGCTCCCAGCATGGCACCTGGAAGTGTGTTTGGGGGGTAGCAGACAGACGTTTGCCACGCTGGGGTGAGCTCCCAGTGTGGCACCTGGAATGTCTTTGGGGGGCAGTGGAGCCGGCGGAGTTGGGCACCCCCATCGGCCATATGGGGAGAAACACGGAAGCACGCTGGGGTGGGCTCCCAGCATGCACGTATGTGTTCGTTGGGGGGAAGAACTGTCTATGACATTTCAGATGCAGTGCCGACATAGGCAATTTGCATACTGCCGATGGCAGTATGCAAATTGCCTGCAGCAGTATTTTCCTTAGAACTGTACGCCACTGCATCTGAATGGCTGTCATAGCTCGGACATTCACTGGCATGGTGCAGCCATGCCTACAAAAGGGAACAGGGCATTGGAAGTGGGGGAGGCACAGCTACGTAAACTCGTATGGTGGCACTATGTTTCTTGCACATGCGTGCAAGTAAACATAAAAATCAGAGAGAGCGAGAAAGACAGAGTCTGAGGCAATAGCAGTCCTGGCAAGAGGCAGTCCAGTGTGACTGTGTGCACTGGGCAGGAGGGGGCTATAGCTAAATAGCAGTGAAAATAATACCTGAAAGAAAATTTGTATCTTTAAAAAATATCAGAGAAAGAGAAACAGAGACTGAAGCAGTAGCAGGGCTTGGCGGGAAGCAGGGGGGCTAGAGCTAAACTGCACTGAAAAAATACCTGAAAGAAAATAATATCTTTAAAAAGAATCAGAGAAAGAGAGAGACAGAGACAGAAGCCATAGCAGGGTCTGGCAGGAGGCAGTCCAGGGTGACTGTGGGCATTGGCAGGGGGCTAGAGCTAAACTGCACTGAAAAAAACGTACCTGAAAAATATGTGTACTGCTCTGTCACAGTTGGCCAAAGAGCTAGTTGAATTTTAAGCAGTTGCCTATTTTTCCTTAAAATAAATTGTGGCTCTAGTCAGTCAGTGTAGTACACCTCTGCTTGTTGCCACTAGCATGCCTGGCTGCTTGCTGTCACATGATGTCTACTGGTGTACTGCTCTCTCACAGTTGCCCAATGGACTAGGTAAGCAATGCTACCCAACAGGGTGGGCGGTATTGGGCAATACCGGACCGCCCAGGGGCGTAATGAGGCCTGACGCCACAGGCAGAGGGCCTTATAGCCCCTGGAAGGTCTGGTATTGCCCATACCGCCTACCCTAGAGGGTATTATTGCGCTTAGAAAATGGGCTAAAGGTGACATGTTCTGAAAAACATATACAAATAACAATATGTATATATAAAACATAAATAAAAAAGAAATTAATTAAAATTGCCTTTTCTGATAAAGTAGTCCCTGTACAGGTACAATGACCAGTGGAGGGCGCTGCTGTTTTACCTAAATACTTTCTTTTTTATGAGCACCTCTTACAGTTTATGCTTGCTTGCTGCTGTGTCTGTGTTTTCCCCTCCCACACACACTAGTGGGCTCCCGGATCTACAAGGATTCCTGTATTTTACACGGATTTGGGGCCATCTACAACGGTACATTTTTTTAATTTATTTGAGCATTGAGTCTGGGCATTAACATAGTTTTACTTTTTTAGCAGGTTTAAAATGTGGCCCGAGCCTCCAACGGCAGTTTTAAAACTGCAGTTTAACTAGAGAAGGGTCGCGATCTACTGTGCACTTCAGGAAAGTGATTTAAAAAAAAAAAAAGACATTTTCTGTTATTTACTTTGCTTGCTGGAGTACCAGGAATGCATGTGGTGGGGTTGCCGGATATAGCAGGAGAGTAAGCAGCTTGGTGGGGGGAACAGATCAGAACACAGTCTTTTTAACGAGCCACCCTATCTACCACAGCAATCATGCAGACCTAAACTATACCCCCTTCCCCAGTATATTTTACTTTTCAATGGAGCATTGTTCAACAAACACCTTGATAAAAGTACTAATTTTAGCAGGCTCATCAGATAACCTCACAGTCTTCAGGTGAAGCTACCTCTGGCTGCAAGCTGCAACACTGGACTTAAGATTTGCAAGAAAGCGAGTAGTGCTCACAACAGAGGGAGGTGAACCTTACAATTTACAGTTGTCTTTGGTTTGAAGCAGATTCCTTAGGAAAGTTAATATTCTTCAGGTGGAGGATACTTCTAACTGAAGGGTGAAGTAAGGAACTTAGAATTATCAGAAAATGCAATCTTTCAATCAACAGAGGGAGGTGGAGTTTGCTTTACTTGTTACAATTGTTAAGATTTTACTGTTTTCTGTGTTTCTGCCCTTCTGACTTGATTGGAGTTAGTGATTGACTGTTTGCATTGCAATATTTGTAATACTGTGAGTATTCACTGGGCTAAGAATTTGTCATAAGCCCTGAATTGAGAGCAGGTTACAGGCTGTGTACTGGACCCAGACAGTGCCTAGGGGGTGGAAACTGGTTCTTCTTTTGTTTACCTCAGTGTGTCTTATAAGGCCAAGCCAGACTGTGTCAGGAAGTACTTACATCACAGCTACTTAACAGCCAATAGCTCTGGAAGAATCTTACAGACCTTTATAAAAGTACTAATTTTAGCAGGCTCATCAGATAACCTCATAGTCTTCAGGTGAAGCTACCTCTGGCTGCAAGCTGCAACACTGGACTTAAGATTTGCAAGAAAGCGAGTAATGCTCACAACAGAGGGAAGGGAACCTTACAATTGTCTTTGGTTTGAAGCAGATTCCTTAGGAAAGTTAATATTCTTCAGGTGGAGGATCCTTCTAACTGAAGGGTGAAATAAGGAACTTAGAATTATCAGAAAAGGCAGTCTTTCAATCAACAGAGGGAGGTGGAGTTTGCTTTACTTTTGTTACAAGTGTTAAGGTTTTCAGTGCAGGAAGAGTTTAAACCCACATAGGCTGAATACTGTTTTCTGTGTCTGCCGTTCTGCACAGCTGCGTGTTTTGGGGCTGACTGTTTTCAGAGCACAAGTCACCAGGCTCTTTTGGGGCTGGGGAGGTTTACCTGTGTCTGACTTGGATGTCTGTATTTTTCTCTGTTTGATTAGCAGGGTATTTTCTCTGTCAAATTGGTTTGAAGCAGTATTACAAATTGTCGTGTATGGCATCTTGCTGACAGGAAGGCACTCATCGCATCAGTAGGTCAGAGCATTTAGCTGATTGTTTCATGAGGGCACAGTTTAGGCCCAACCACCCCTGGAAATAGTTCATTTATACCTGGGGTTCTGACATCATTTCCTCAAGAGGGCAAGGTACATATCACTGTCATATCCTGTCTAGCACACTGCACTGACAATATAAGCATACACATTATATAAATACATATATTTCTATATAACACACCAGTCACACACACACACACACACACAAATAAAGAGAAGGTAGACAGTTATGTGGGGAGTAGTACAATGTAATGGCTGTGGGGCAGCAGTCTTCCGGGAGTCTTTCTGGAGGCTGAGATGGTGCCCTGTTTGCAGACAACTATCTGCCCTGAGGGAGGAAGTTGCCCGTCTTCAGGCCGCACTGGACAGTGGCAAGGGAACCTCCCCTATCCAGGGAGCACCAGAGCCACCACCACTATTATTTATTTATTTGCTTTTGTTAACCAGGTAAGTCACACTAGACATCCATGTGCCTATTTTCAGGTGCGACCCGGGAGGGTTACAGACTTGAATTATACAGATACAGTGACTAAGTACAGCTTTTACATACAGTGACGTGAATGATACAACTTTTACATACAGTGAATTGACTAAGATAGTTTTTTTTACATACAGTGAAGTGTCAGAACACATAGGGGCGACAGTCAGTAAAAAACAACAGATGAGTCAGGGGGTTACAGGGGGCCGGAGGGGTAAAACTAGGCCATACATAGACTGTGAGTGAGTCAGGTTTATATGCAATGGGGTGCAAGGCAAAACCAGTTAAGGTGACCCAGTTTGTCGTTGCTTGGCCAGATAGTCAGTAGAGTAAGTGCAGTGGTCCCAGAGGGTGCAGGGACCCCTGTGCCAGCAGAGTGAGGGGTGAGGTTACGAGGTGCAGGGGCAAGTGGAGGGACCTTTGAGGAAGTTCCAGAGGGAAGCTTTAAATCAAGTGTGGGAGGGGGTGGACCTTGTAAGGGCTGGGAGTGAGTTCCATAGTTTCGGGGTGTAGCTGGCGAAGGCCCGATCACCCGCAAGGGAGCGTGTCCTAGGAACTGGGCGGTTGGTTGCCGCCGTTGACCTAAGATGGTAGGTAGTGGTGTCAGGGTGGAGGGGGAGGGCAAGGGAAGCAGGAGTGGCTGATCTGACAATGTTGTCAATGAAGTTGCCTATACAAAGATGCGGTGCTTCTCGGAGAACCACTCGGGAGCAGGGCATATGGAGTGCAGCGGTGTGTGGGGGGCAGAAATAAGCGACAGATGCTGTTGTAGGCTGTATCCCATTTTCGATAGGATGTATTTTGGCACTGGGGCGAAGGTCACGAGTCCGTAGCAAAGGGAGGGGAGGAGAAGGCCCCTGGCTAGAGCCACCCGAGCAGTTGGGGTGAGGCAATTTTTAGCTCTGTAGGCGAGTCCAAGTTTAGCATTCATGGCCTTACAGATGTTACGAACGTGTAGGGAGAGGTCCAGCTGAGGGTCAAGAGTGACACCAAGATATTTGATCACGGGAACTGTCTGCAGCGGCAAGCCATCGGCCCCATAGATTAGAAGGGGGGTGGGGCAGGATTTAGTTCTACTTAGGGAGCCAAAGAGCATGGCCTGCGTTTTCTTAAGGTTGGTGGAGAGCTTGTGAACCGCCAGCCAAGACTGGATCCGCTTGAAGTCCGAGTTAAGTTGGGAATTTATGGTGCCAATGTCACGATCACTGTTTAGAATGACAAGGTCATCAGCGTACAAGGTGAGTAGCCCATGGATGGATTCAGATGGCAGCTCGTTGATGAAAAGGGAGAAGAGCGCCGGACCGAGGACGGACCCTTGGGGGACCCCGCATTGGACAGTGGTGAGATGAGAATGGGTCTGGTTAAAATTGGTGTATTGCTTCCTACCACTTAGGTAATTGAGGAACCAGGCATGGGCAGGGTTAGAGAGTCCAAGGGAGAGGAGTGTGGAACTGAGGAGGGAGTGGTCTACCCTGTCAAAGGCCTTGGAGAGATCCACGAAGACAGCGCCTGTGAGGTTGCCCTGGTCGGTGGCTGTTCTGATATGCGAGGTGACTACAGCGAGGGCGGTGGTCATGCTGTGCCCCTTCCTGAACCCGTGCTGAGCCGGAGAGAGGAGGTTGTCCACCTGCAGGTACTCGTTTAGCTGAGAGGCCACAACTTTCTCTAAGAGTTTGGAGGTGGTTGACAGAATGGCAATAGGCCTCAGAGGTTGCGAAGAAAGCACAGCAGTTGGACCACAGTGGGCTCAGGGAGGGTAAGGGTGGTGGAACAGAGGCACACCCAGTCAGTTGTTCCTCCACAATCCATACACCATTCTGGGGAGCACAGTTCCCTATGGATGCACCACAGAGGAGACTAAGGAGGTGCAGACAACTGTCCAAGGGAGGCCCTCAGGAAGGAGGCAGAGGCACCACAGGGAAAAAGCAGCTCCTGGTGGGGACTCAATTGTTAGGGGATAGACTGAGGAGCAGGAAAACTGAAGTAAGGTGCCTGCCTGGTGCCATGGCTTGGAGGGACAGGAAGCGCATCCTTAGGATCACGAGGAACAATTTGCGGGAGTCTGAACTGGGCGTCATTATCCACAAGCACAAATGACTTAGCTCATCATGAGATGAGAGCAGTGCAGAAGGACTTTGTAGAGTTGGGAGGGCTTAAGACAAGTAGCACACAGTATCCTTCTCAGAGGTGCTGCCTGTCAGTGGCATGGGTGAGGCGGGACTTTGCACCATGCAGTTTAACAAATGGTTGAAAAAATGGTGTGGAGCACAGGGTTTGGCTTCATTGAGGACTGGGGTTCCACCTGGAGGGACACCAGCCTATACTGGCAGGATGGTCTGCATCTGTCCAGGAAGGAACAAGTCTTTGGGCAATCGGTTTAAATGCTTCATTGGCAAGCCTTTAAACTAGTCAGGGGAGGCACTGATAAGCAGCAGGAAAATCCCAGCCTCCCCTACAAAACAGGGTACTAAATAAGAAAAAGACCAAGGTAGAAAGGTCAGTGGGGATGCACTACAGAAGGTAAAGCCATCAAAAATGGAGAGCAATGAGTACCAATGCCCGTAGTCTAGGTAACAAAAGCTTCCTGAATTAGTGGCCTTGATGGAGGAGGAAGATCTGGATATCGTGGCAGTCACAGAAACATGGTACACACAGAACCATGACTGGGACGTAAACATACCAGGATACACTATCTACAGGAGGGACAGGGAGGGTAAAGAGAGGAGGGTAGCTCTCTACATAAGAAAAGAAATCAAAGCAACAGAACAAAAGGTAAACAGGAAGGAGAAGAAGCACTGTGGGTCAATTTGGAGGCAGGAAATGGCACCACAATCCGCTGAGGGGTTGTATCTGAACCCCCTCTCAGGGGAGAAATGGACAAGGAAATGATAAAAGTATACTTAGAATGGCAGATAAAGGGAGATATTGCTGATGAGTGATCTGAATATGCCAAATGTTAACTGGAGTGCAGTTGCAGCAGCCACTTCTAGAGTGGGGTTATTCTAGATGCCCTACAGGGCATGCCTTAGACAACTAGTATTGGGAGCCCACTCGAGAGGGCAATCTTAGACCTGGTTCTCTCAACTGGAGATGAAGAGAGGATCACAGATGTAGAAGTGGGTAGCCATCTGGGAACTAGCGACCATCGAACAGTATAGTTCACAATAAACACAGCAATAGAGTCAAGCCATACAAAGACAAAGGTACGGATTTTAGGAGGCTGACTTTGCCAAAATGGGTGAGTGCCTAAGGAATGCACTAGCAAATGAGCAGGAAGGAGGGTGGAAGAACAATGGGGAATAATAAAAACTGCCATCACAGAGGTAACAAGCCTTTGTGTAAAGCAAATAAACAAAAGCGAAACGGTAAGAAACCACTATGGTTCTCAAAGGAAGTGGCAGTGAAGGTTCAAGAGAAAAGAAAGCATTCAGGAAGTACAAGGAATCGCAGAAGGAACAGGACAGAGAACTGTATCAGTTAAAGCAAAAGGAAGCTGGAAAGGCAGTCAGAACAGCAAAGGCCCAAATCGAGGAAAAGATAGCCAACTCAGTTAAGAAGGGATAAACCTTTTATAGGTACATCAGGGGCAGAAGGAAGACCAAGGGAGGGATAGTGAGGCTTAATAAAGGGGAGGGAGGGTGGGCAGAGGGTGACTGTGAAAAGACAGAGATACTAAACAAATATTTTTGCTCAGCATTTACAAAGGAAGAGAGGTGGTACCTAAAACAAACAGTAGAAACACTCTGGATACAGAAGTTGATACCAGCCCATTTACAGAAGAAAGGGTTCTGAAAGAGCTCTTAAAACTGAAGGTGGACAAAAGCAATGGGGCCTGATGGGATTCATCCCAGAATTCTAAAGAACTAAGGGTAGAACTAGTGACACCACTGACTACCCTCTTTAACAAATCATGGGAGGATGGGGTGGTACCTGAGGACTGGAGGAGGGCAGATGTGATTCCCTTCACAAAAGTGGGAGCAAGGCAGAAGCAGGAAACTACAGACCTGTTAGATTAACCTCAGTGGTAGGAAAATGATGGAATCACTTCTGAAGGAAAAGAATTGTTGAGTATCTAGAGGCCAGAGGGACACAGGACCCAAGGCAGCATGGATTCAGCGAGGAAGGTCATGCCAGACAAATCTGATAGATTTCTTTGACTGGGTGACAAAGTAGTTGATCAGGGAGGGGCTGTGGACATGGCCTACCTAGACTTTAGCAAGGCATTTGACTCAGTCCCACACAAAAGATTAATATACAAGTTAGCCAGCCTGGGAGTGGGTCCCAAGATGGCAGCCTGGGTAAAGAATTGGCTGGAGAATAGGACACAGAGAGTAATAGTAAATGGAGTCCACTCTGAAAAAAGGGGGGTTAGTAGTGGGGTCCCGCAGGGTTCAGTATTAGGACTAGTCCTCTTCAATGTCTTTATAAGCGACATTGCAGAGGGACTGGAAGGAAAAGTATGTCTCTTTGCAGATGACACAAAGATCTGCAACAGAGTTGATGCACAAGGTGGGGTGGAAAGGATGAGAAGGGACTTGGCAAGGTTAGAGGAATGGTCAAATGTATGGCAGCTTAGATTCAATGCTAAGAAGTGCAAGGTAATGCACCTGGGAAACAAAAACCCAGGGGAAGAGTACACAATGGGGGGTGAGATACTAACAACAAAAATGGAAAGGGACCTGGGGGTAGTCATATCAGATGACCTAAAGGTGGGCAAGCAATGTGAGAGGGCAGCCCGGAGGGCTGGGGGATACTGGGATGCATGGGAGAGGCATCACCAGTAGAAAACAAGAGTTATTATCCCTCTGTACAGACAGCTGGTCAGACCACATCTGGAGTACTGCGTGCAGTTCTGGAGACCCAATCTCCATAAAGACATAGACAGGATGGAAGCTGTTCAGAGGAGGGCAACTAAAATGGTGCAGGGTCTGCACCGAAGACATATGAAGAGAGACTTAAGGAGCTTAGTAGTATAGCCTCGAGGAAAGGAGGAGAGGGGGACATGATAGAAACTTTCAAGTACCTCAAGGGAATCAACAAAGTCCAGGAGGGTAGCATCTTTCAAAAAAGAGGTGTGCAAGAACAAAGGAGCACAATTTGAAGATAGAAGAGGCGCTCAGAGGTAATTTAAGGAAGTATTTATTTCACAGAGGGTTGTGGATGTATGGAACGACCTTCCAGAGGAGGTTGTGGAGTCAAAAACAGTGGTGGAATTCAAGCATGCATGGGACAGTCATAAGGCAATTCTAGGGGGTGGGGGTAGGAAAAAGTAGGCTGCTGGTTAACTAGGATCTGCAGCTTATCCATCAGGTAGGAAAATGGGCAGACTGGGTGGGCCAAGCGGTCCTTATCTGCCGTCAAATTCTATGTTTCTATGTAGCTCCCTGCAACATCAGCTAAATCAAAAGTGTTGTCATCTGATTCAATTGTTGTTTTCTTGTCATGAACTGAGCCTCCAGGCTCCGGATTACAAATTGTGTGTGGTTGTGCATGCTCCTTCTTTCTATCACAGGGCTCTGACCAGCTGCAGCACCGGCCTACCCCAGGCAATGTGCCAGGCTAGCCCACTTTTTTTTTTTTCCAACTGGGTACTCAGAGTCTGTGACTGTGAAGGGACTCTAAAATGCATGCATGATTGCCTGATTGAATCAGTTACAGAACTAAACAGCCAAATTACGCCCCTTCCTTGTTCATTCCCTCTGAATAAATCAGATCTAATTATTTTTGCATTTAACTTGACCGTGGTTCCATTTTGTACAAGAAGCACTGTACTGTTGCTACCTGCTGTGTCTAACCTTATTTTGCAGGGGGTCTCCAGGGTCGAGCTGGTGGAATCAGCCCTGGTGGTAAGTGCAAACAGAGTGGGGATTTGTATGCTGATTAGGGGTTATTGTAACTGTGTCTGTTGTTCATTGCTTAGGCCACTAGAGGGGAAAGAGGGGGGTTACAGTGTCCCAGAGGGCTGTACCCAGGTCAGCTACATTACCAATAACCCTGTCCTCTGGGTGGAGGCACCTGTTTTCAGTACCCAGGCCCCTTAACCTGCACCTAGTCACACAGGCAGGGGGAGTAGCTCTTGGGATAGTGCCACCTAGGGGTTACACACGTACTAATAATAGGAGACTCTATGGTCCGTGGAGTAGAGTCTCTCATCCACCAAAGCAGCCCATCAGAGACTGCGGTCAGATATCTCCCAGGAACATTGGCAGAGAGAGACACAAACCACATTGAGGGAATTATGCAAAACATGAAGCGAGATACACACATTCTGATCCATATCAGTACAAATGACCTAGCTAGTCACTCTGTGGAAGAAACTAAGCAAAATCTTTCAAAACCAGGAGAGAAACCAGCCTCCGCTTCCTCTAGCATCTCCTTCTCAGAGATTCTACCTGTGTGGGGAAAGGGAGCCAAAAGGCAGAAAATCAGAGAGAAGGACATCGGCAAGCTTAATGCTTGGCTTAAAAATTGGTGTCAGGAAAAAGGGCATGGCTACATCAGGAACTGGCAGAATTTCTGAGAAAGGGAGTTCTTTAGATTCAATGGCCTGCACCGTACAAAGGAGGGGACATGAGCTCTCGGTCAGAAGTTCAAGATCTTCATCAGCCATTTAAACTAATAGGTGAGGAAGGGGCACCTGCACCAATTGCATCATATGGGCTAGCAGATGCCCTTCCCCTGTCAAAGGTTACTCAGTCAGAGCCAGGACACTGCACCACAAGCAGCATATATGACACAAATTGCAGAATCCCACAAAGATGTACCAAATTCATTAGGAACATACAGCATTCTAAGGACACAGGTAGGGAAAAAAGAAAACTACTCCAAGGAAGACAGAAGCATTACAGGAAAGAGGTAATCTCAATGATCTGGAGACAAGGAGTTCCATCACAGAAACTACAGAAAGGAGGGCTTCAGAGAGAATTCACGCTTGTAAAAAGAAGGAGAGTAGCACATGGAAGGGTATGGTAACTAATGCCAGAAGCCAGGCTAACAAAATCCCCGACCTCACTGCGATTATAGCAGAGGATGAACTAGACTTAGTGGCTGTGACAGAAACTTGGTTCACTGGAAGCCATGGATGGGACATGGTCATTCCTGGATGCAACATGTACAGGAAGGACAGAAAGGGGAAAGGGGGGGTAGAATTGTATATCCGGCAAGAAATCAAAACCACAGAAATTCAGGGGACCCTAGGTGACACTGAGGCACTATGGGAAACAGCTGAGATGGGGAACAGGGCAGCCATTAGGTTAGGAGTTATCTACAGACCCTCATCACAGGGGAAGATGGTGACAAAGAAACATTGGAGATGATACATAAAATGGCGGACAAGGGCGAGGCAATTATAGTAGGGGACTTTAACTTACCAAACATTAACTGAGGTTCTCAGACAGCATTGACAACAAGAGGCAGGGAATTTGTAATGGCCCTACAGTGGGCAGGGCTGAAGTAACTTGTTGATTCACCAACCAAAGGTGGAGCTGTCTTGGACTTGGTTCGGGCCAACAATGACATGGTAGAAAGGTTCTAAGTAAAGTGCCATCTTGGCAACAGCGACCATCGTATGGTTGGTCTCCAAATAAACACAATTATGGATACCAGCCATTCCAAGATCAGAGTTTTGGACTTCAGAAAGGCAGACTTTTCCAAAATGAGAACCAGCCTAGAAGGGAAACTCAGGCACTGGGGGGAGGAAATGTGGGAGAACCTCAGGACAGCTATCAAGGGGGTAACCGAGCAGTGTACTAGGAGGATCAGCAAGGCAAATAAAAGAAGGAAACCCCTCTGGTTCTCCAAGGCAGTGGCTACTATAGTAAGGGAAAAAAGAAAGGCCTACAAGGCATATAAGGCATCAAGCAAGGATGAAGACCGAAACTTACATAGTTTCACAGAGGGAAGCGGAAAAAGTAATAAGAAAAGCTAAAGCTCACACCGAGCTAAGGATAGTACAGGGCATTACTTGGGGAGACAAAACCTTTTTTTAGGTACATAAGAGAAAGGAGAAAGACTAAAGGAGGAATAGTAAGGCTAGCAGTTTTGGGAGGGGGAGTAATACAGAAGGACAGTGAGAAGACTGAAGTCTTAAATAAATGCTTCTGTTCCATGTTCACTAGGGAGAACACAGGGGATAGCCCAAACCTGCAAAGCAGTTGCACCCAAGGACCAGGGGTAGACTCCAGCCCCTTAATGGAGGGACAAGTCTTGGAAGCCCTAAATAAATTAAAGGTGGACAAGGCCATGGGGCCAGATGAGATTCACCCAAGAGTTCTCAAGGAACTGGGAAGTGTGATAGCAGTGCCCCTGGCAGAGCTCTTCACCAAATCACTGGAAAAAGGGACAGTGCCTGAAGATTGGAAAAGGGTGACACTGGTCCCATTTCACAAATCAGGGAGCAGAGAGGAGGCTGGAAATTACCATCCAGTGAGCCTCACATCAGTGGTAGGAAAACTGATGGAGACACTGCTAAAGCAAAGAATAATAGCACAAATGGAATCCAGCAGGCAACAGTACCCAAAACGGCATGGTTTCATTTCTGGAAAGTCATGCCAGACAAATCTGTTTGACTTTTTTGACTGGGTAACAAAGGCAGTGGACCAAGGGGGAGCAGTGGATATGGTCTGTCTGGACTTTAGTAAGGCCTTCAGCTCAGTTCTACACAGAAGGCTGGTAAAGAAGCTGGAGCACATCGGTGCAGGTAAGGAAGTGGTCCGTTGGGTGAGCAACTAGCTGAAGGGAAGAACATAAGCGGTGCAAGTAAATGGAGTGGCATTGATGGAGAGGGAAATGACTAGTGGAGTGTCTCAGGGGTCAGTGCTGGGGCCCCTACTCTTCAATGTGTTCGTAGCCAACATTGGTAATGGATTGGAAGGGAAGGGAAGGTGTGTTTGTTTGCAGATGACGCTAAGATCTGCAACAGAAAGGACACCCCGGAAGGAGTCAAGAGTGTGGAATCAGACCTGAGCAAACTTGAGGAGTGGTCAGACACCTGGCAGTTGAAGTAGAATGCCAAAAAGTGTAAGGTCATGCACTTAGGCAAGGGAAACCCCAAGGTGGGATACCTGGGAGGGGAGCAGCTGGCATGCACCAACTAGGAGTGAGACCTAGGAGTCATTATATCAGATTACTTAAAGGTGGGGAAGCAGTGTGAAAAAGTGGCGCTAAAGGCCAGTGGTGTGCTAGTGTGCATAGGGAGGAGAATCAGGAGTCGCAGAAGGGAGGTGGTGCTGCCACTTTACAGGGCACTGGTGTGCCCCCACCTGGAGTACAGTTCTGGAGGCTGCACCTTAGGAAAGACATTGGTGGGATTGAGACAATGCAGAAGAGAGCCACAAAAATGCTTCAGGGTCTGCTTCAAATGTCATATGAGGTTCGGTTGAGGGAGCTCAACATGTACTCCCTGGAGCAGAGGAGGGAGGGGGGGGGACAGGATTGAGACATTCAAGTATATCAAGGGTGTAAATAAGGTAGGGGTACAGGAACTCCTTCAGGAGAAGAAAAGCATCAAAACTAGAGGATACAATATAAGGCTCAAGGGTGGGCAATTCAGGAGCAATGTTAGGAAGTTCTTCACTGAGATGGTGGTCGACCCATGGAATTGCCTGCCCTGGGAAGTGGTGGAGGCCAAAATAGTAAACGGGTTCAAATATGCCTGGGACAGGCACAAAGGTATAATTTCACAGAAAGGATAGAAGGGGGGGGTTTACCCATATCGGGCAGAGTAGATGGATCTTGCAGTCCTCTTCTGCGTTCAATTTCTATGTTTCTACGTTTCTAATATTTGCAAATTTGTAAACCTTCCAAGCTGAAGCTAATAAACTCACCTTTGTCACTACAGTGTGGCGTTTGCACCATTTTCTGTTTTCTTTGTTTTGTATATACTCAGGGTTTGATGCTCATCCCCAGTGTCATGCAAAGAGAATTTTAGATGGACACAAAATCCAAACCTATTTGGGGTGGTTACAGGGCATGCCCTCCTGGGAACATTTCGAAAAATTGAAGCCAAATGGTGCATTCTGGTGGCTTTTAGCAAGCTGTGAAGCAGTTCAATAGCTTGTTCCAAGACAACAGAATGCTGAAGCATACATACAGCATGGATTTTATTCTATAGATATGAGTACTACTAATAGCATGTAATACACCTTTGGCTCTCCAAACAAAAGCAATCATGTCTGCAGTGTAGCCTGCCGCCCCTGGACAGGGAGGCAGCTAAAGCTGGCAAGTTAGCTCAGTGCTCCTCTACCCAGCCACACCACATAACAGTGCATTTTTGATTTTTCCTTCCTTTATTAATTTGACCATAATATGGAACTTTGGGCCATCACACTGCACTGAGATGCCGCTCAATGAATAAGCAAACTGTCTTCTACACCATCCAGAACAGTCCTCACTCCTCCTTCTAATTCCACCAACAGCTTAATCTGATTCAAGGTCAGCTGGCATTCATCTGTATCCCCCTCTCCCAGGTTGTGCCTGAAAATAGGCAGGATTTGTCTAGTGCACTTACCCGGTCAACAAAAACGAAATCAAATAAAAATAAAAATAAATGCAAAATGCACAGCAGTATGCTTACTTTTTTAATGTTTACTTTTAACATTTTTGGATCCCAGACAGCCTTTAATTTGTTTGTACCAGTCAATCAAAACTGAGAACCTACCTTGTACCCGCTGCTGTCACTGATTGAGAACTCTCTGACAAAACCTCTCACTATGACCTGACTCCCAGTGTTCAGCTCTATTGGACCAGCTCTGCTTCTGTCTTTACCATCCCACAGAGACAGCGGCAGTTAGAGCTGCTAATTTATTTAATTCCCTTCCTCCTGAGATTGCGACGACTGCAACCTTGGGACCTTTTAAGCAGAAGCTGCATCAATTCCTAGTTTCCAGAGCATCTTGTGACTGCTATAGCTAATCTCTGCTGACAGCTAAATGCACTGGGACCTCTCTCTTTTACCATTTGCCCTGTATAGCCCTACGCTGCTGCTGTGCTATTCCACTCACAGCACTTCCTCCCTTATCCCTTTTCCATTCCCGCCCTTTTTTTTTATCCAACCTCATCCCCCCTTCTTTTACCCCTCCACTCCCACTTCCCCCCTCTCTGCTCTGTTTCCTCACCTTGTTCTTTCCTCTACCCCCTGCCCGTGGATCTTTCCTGCTCAAGCTTCATTGTGGAATCTCCCTCCTTGCTCTTTTTTTGCTCCTTCCACCCCCAATTCACCCCCTGTACTTTCTCTCCTTGTAAGCCCTTTCACCCCTCTTCAGACAAGGCCACTGGCTGCACTTGACACAATATTTATCTTGCCATATTGTTCTTTTGTTTATGTAATTACTTTCCTCATGTTGTACTACTTACTGAAACCATTGTAATTTGCTATTATTGTGACTTGGCGTGGAACCTCTGTAAAAGAGCCTTTGGCTCAAAGGTCTTTCCGATTTGTTAAATAAATAAATAAATAAAATAAATAAAAAAAACAGCGGCACCCCACTAACTGCCACACCGTGCAGACAGGACCCCCATTCCAGCCCATTTCCCCAGCTACTACCGCTGATGTGCAGACTCACCCTAGAAGGCCCAGATTAGAAGGCCAGTAGTACCACCTGACCCTAGTCCTCCAGAATCTGGCTCTGGACTCCAATGATGATAAAGATGACCCACCCACCCAGCACCAGCAGCCCCACTTGTCTACGGCAGTGAGGAAAAAAATGAGCAACTGCCTATTTATTGCATTAATTAGTTTGCACTTAAGGTACCATTTTCCATTTGCTGGTGGCAGTGCATGAATTACTAAATGCACATCAACTGAACCCTACCTACTCTGTCCATTGCGTGACTGGTGGGAGTGCTTAGTCAGCTCAGGAGGAGCTGGCACTTTGGGAGGAGTCTTAGGCCCAGGAAAAGCTGCTGTCAATAGAACTGGCAAGAGTAATGACCAATCAAGTGTCTTCCTGCATAGCCTATCCATGGTTGCCCTAGCCCATCTGAAGTAGCAGCACTGCCCAATCAGTGTGATTTCTAACTGTTTCTGTTTTAAGTACCGGCCCACATAAGCCCACCCAGCATACAACTAAGGTGCTCAGGATGGTCACTGTAGTGACATTATCTTTTAACTAAAAATGCTGCTTCTGAGAACATTTGAGGGGGCACATGCGTGCCCCGTGCCCTATGGGCATGGCGCCACTGTTCTCTCTCCATCATTTTCCTCATAATGTCGTGTCTGTCTCATCCACTCTTGAAACTTGTATCTATCTCAGTTTTAACCACCTGTCCAGGTAGACAGTTTCACCTGCCCGTCACCCTCTCTGTGAAGAAGTGTTTCTTCTCATCCCTCCTGAACTCCCCACCACTACCTCCAGATTATAATTATGTCCTCTTGCTACAGACCCCTAACACTGCAGTCCACCCTTTTTATTCTGTTCACATATTTGAATGTTTCAATTGTATTCCCTTCTGGCCTCCAGGGTATACAATTCTGGTCAGTCTTTCCTCATAGGCCTTCCCCTGCTATCCATGTGTCATTTTGGATGCCCTCCTCTGAACCAGTTCTAAGTGGTCCTTGTTCTTTTAAGGTGAGGATTCAGAGCTGTACAACACTCCTGCCTCACTAATGACCTATAGAAGGACAGAATCACTTTCTTTCTTTTGCAGAAAAGACCCACCTAATGACCCTAGCATCCTGCTGGCTTTACCATTTGCCTTTTTGCATTGGGCAAGGATCTTGAGGTTGTCAGACATGGCAACCCCTAGGTTCCTTTTCTCTCAGGTATGGTAAAAACACATGAAAGTGGTAAATCAAACTAAACTAGAAATTTATATTAACAAAATGTCCTGGACTGATATGTTAAAAATCTCGGCTGCACTCTGGACATAAAGTCTTGGAGTCATTAGATTCCCATTTGGGACAGGCAGCAATAATAATGTGAGTGCTTTTGAGATGTTTAGGCATTTTTAGTAAGATGACCTAATACTAAATAAGGATAGCCTTTTGACCTGCTGCTACTCAATATAATTAAGGCCTGTTCTTGGTGATCATATGGACCGAGACAATTATTTCAACACTGGTGGGTTTTCATATTTGGTATCACTTTAAATAACTTTAATTGTGGTTCATTGTATTAACACTTTTTCACACTTTTGATAATGATGATCGCTTGTTTCTGATTAATTATGTGGGGTATTTAATGTTTGGTGTTGTGAAGCAGCCACTCATCCCTGAGGAGGCCACTTTGCGTGGCGATATGTAGGGGCTGGTCTTTCTGTGTTTCTTTTATGCACCTGTAATAAATTTATAGTTTTGCCTGTTACCGGTGCTGTGTGTGCACTGTTTTTCCCCTATTTGATAGATCTGGTCTAAACTGCTCCCCCATCAAATACAGTTTTTATGGACTTATTTTCCCTATGTCATGACTTTGCACTTTTTAGCACTGAATTTGAGTTCACTTCTACCCCCACAGTGTACCCCTGAATTGTATTAGTCCAAAAGTTTGGGTGTGTGGGTTGTTCCAGGAAAATGTTGTCAGCTCAGCTTCCTAAGAAAAATCAACCACATCCAGCACACAGACAAGTTACACAGACAAACCAGAGATACTAAATGAATACTTCTGTTCTGTCTTCTCCAGGGAGAAGGACAGATCAGTGTCTTCAGGAGGTGGAAGAGGAGTTGGGGGGGAGGAGCATAGATGTAGTGATACAGGAGGATAGAGTGAGGGAGGGGCTACTAGTATCGAAGGTGGACAAATCACCAGGCCCAGACAGAACACATCCAAGGGTACTAATGAAACTGGCTGAGGAGCTGTCAGGGCCACTGGCAGGCCTATTTAATAGTTCACTGGAGTCAAGTGTGGTACTACAGGACTGGAGAATAGCACATGTGGTGCCCCTCCACAAAGTGGTCCCAAGAATGACCCAAGGAATTACAGATCAGTCAGTCTGACCTCAATCATGAGCAAACTCATGGAGACCTTACTTAAGGAAAGGTTGGTAGAATATCTAGAGGAGCATGGTCTCCAGGATGTGAGGCAGCATGGGTTCCTGGGGGGAGATCATGTCAAAAGAATCTGATTGACTTATTCAACTGGGTCATCAAGACAGTAGACAGGGGCCAAGCAGTAGACATCCTCTATCTGGATTTCAGCAAGGCCTTTGAATCTGTGCCCCACAAAAGGCTGATCAGGAAGTTGAAGGATCTTGAGGTTGGGTAGAAGATGACCAGATGGGTGGGAAAACTGGCTGAGAGACAGAACCCAGAGGGTGGTTGTGAAGGTAGAGTTATCTGGCACCGGAAGAGGTCACCTGCTGGGGTCCCACAGGGCTCAGTGATGGGGCTGGTGTTCTTCAATGTCTTCATCAATGACATTGGGGATGGCATTAAGGGCAAAATGTACCTATTCATGGATGACACCAATCCCTGCAAGGAGTGGACACAACCAAAGGCATACAGGACTTGCAGGATGATCTGGAGAAGCCGGGGCGGTGGTCCAGGATATGGCAGCTTGGCTTCAATGCTTGGAAATGCAAAGTTATGCACATTGAAGCCAAGAATCCTAGGACAGAGTACTACCTGGGTGGAGTTCAGGTATCTGCATCAGAAGAGAAGGACCTAAGAGTGATGATCACTAGTGACCTGAAGCACTCCACATACTGTAGTGCAAGAAAGCAGTAGCAAGGGCAAACAAGATGCTGGAATGCATAGCTAGGAGGATCAGTAGTAGGAGAGAGGAAGTTATACTGCTCTTGTATAGGTCACATCAAGATTATGGTGTTCAGGTCTGGTGCCCACACCTCAAAAGGGACATTAACCTGCTGGAGAAGGTCCAGAAGAGGGCTACAAACATGATAGTGGGTCAGCAGGGTAAGGCACATGAGGAGAGGTTAAGGGCACTGAACAGTACTCCCTGGAGGACGGGGAGGGGGCTATGACTGAGACCTCCAGGTACTTGAAAGGGATAAATAAGGTGGATAAGGAGAGTCTCTTTAAGCTAAGTGGCAACCATAACATGAGAGGGAACAGTCTTAAGCTGGAGGGATGGAAGTGTAGGAGAGAGGTCAGGAAGCACTTCTTAATGGACAGAGTGGTGGACAGTTGGAATGCGCTGCCAGAAGAGGTTGTCTTGTTGAAGATAGTGGACAGCTTCAAGAGAGGCTGGTATAGGCATTGGGTGAAGGTAAAGATCATGGGTAGGGAGGATGGATGGAAAGGTTGGGAGGGGTGGACAGGCTCAGTAGCTCAAGCTGTGGACTCTGCAATATGAGCAGACTAGATAGACCAAATGGCCTTCTTCTGCTGGCTTCTTCATATGTTCATATAAGTTTATTCAAGTAATCCTTTTCTTTATTAGGTAGCCTTCCCCATCATCAAATTCAATGTTTTGCCAAGATTGATTTCATCAGAAGTGGCTCCTTAAAGTAAATAAAGCAAGTATACATAAAATAACATTTTTGTATTTAAACGTTGTACTCTTTTATAAATGTCGGATATACATACACTGCAGCGTCTAGGAGGAACTAGTACAAAAGTAACAATACTTGGATAACAGGCACAAGATCAGTAAGAACATTATACAGACTTACAAGCCAGTTAAAGAGTTATATCTTTGACAGTAGCTACATAAGTTGAAGAGTTGGATCATGTATTATCATGGCTGTGATCAGAAATGCAGTACCTGTTTGTATTTACTGGTTGATGGTTAGAAACCACTGCCAGCAAGTGCCCAACAGCTCCATAAACCACATATGTGGTTTACGGAGCTCCATAAACCACGGGCACAACAGTACTGCAGCATCACTCAGAAAAAATGCCAAACAAGCTGTCCTTGTGCTGGATGTTCAGTAGCACTGTAGCATCACTCACTCAGCGTGAGACATATGCTTGTCGACGGTAACAGTAACCCTCAAAAAGTGGCTAAAAAGACAAAAAAGCGGTTTATTTATTTAGATTAAAAAAACTGTAAATATAAAAAATAAAACATAGGCAAGTGTGATTTAATGGGGATTTTATGCACCCCCTCGATGTGTGATGCCTATATAAACCCCCCAGACATCACCCTCAGGGTTTATGGGGCATCACACACCTCGGGGGTACATAAGATCCCCGTAAACCACACTTTCCCATGCATTATTCTATTTATATTTGATGGAAAGAGTCCTCCATTCTGCAACAAAACAGATATAAAAAACAGAAAGCAAATAGTGCAACACAACATCAACTATAACTGTCATGCCTTATAGAGACACTATGTAGAACAAGATAGACAGCCTGAAGCACCTTCCTGTTCTTTATACAGTGAATAGAAGGAGGGGGACGATACCCCAAGTTTAACCAATACCCATCCTTGGATTTAGAAATGCCATAAACAGACCCCAGCAACTACAGAAGAGAAACATCTGATTTGCTACCAAATGGGATAATCTGTCCAATTCTTCTATTTATGATGGGGACGTAAGAATTTCCCCAATGCTAGGCACTTGAGTATTGTGCCCCTTGCAAAGTAGTAACCATTTGGCTTGCATACTTAAAAGAGCCATCCATCTGTATTGTTGTGGGGTCAGGTGCTGTGCTGCAGACTTCATAGCAAGCAAAAACAGAGTTGCTGAGTGTGGTATTGTCTTATGGAGTATTGGCTCCCCAGTTGGCAAATCTGCCTCCAGAAGGACTGGAGCTTAGGGTATGACCATACAATATAAAATAAGTTCTCTTTATCCTTATGGCATTGCCAACAATTGTCTTGATTAATCCCTATATAAAACTGTAGGAGTTCTGTACCATAAATGTAAATGTTTCTTCTGCACTAGTCTACTCCGAGCATCTTTATATACTGTATGTTGTGTCCTGACTTCCGACACTGCACCCACTGTGCATCAATAATTGTTATATTCATGGCTTTTTCCCATTTGATTTTGGATTCTATGGTTTGGCTAAGAATGGTATCATACAGCAGTGTATAAATGCTTCCAGCCTGTCCTTTGGGAACAGATAACCACCTTGTCAGAGGGGCAGGTTTTTAATCAACCTATGAGTTTGGAGGAGAGGCTTAACTGCATCTCTGATTTGGAGGTACAGTATCTCCAAAAGTCACTGGAAGGAAGTCCCCATCTATTTTGAAGGGTTTGTAAAGCAACCACCACGCATTCATTTGGCTCCAGTAAGTCTTTAAGGAAATATATCCCTTTAGCTGCCTGTTGAGGCCAGATGATGAGTTTTTTATCAATTACAATATCGAGGTTTTGCCATAATGGTGCATACAAAAGAGGTGTTGGTGTGACAACCAGTTTTTGGTGAAGCTTATACCAGAATTGTATTGAAGGGCCTATGGTAGGTTGGAGATCCCTGTGTTTATGTGAGCTAAAGTATAGCAGTGAGGCGAGCATAACCACTCCCCTTTGTTCTCATTCCATGTGAGCCCCTTGTGGGGTATTTTCTCGGAGCAGGGTCTAAACCAGTCCAAGTTTGCACTGCTTGAAAAGCAAGGCCTAGATATTCAAATGTCCCCAGGCACACAGCCCATGTGCCTGCGCAGCGCAACACAGATGCACTGCCCCAAAAAAATGCCATATTCAGCCAATGCGCCACAGGATGTGCCAGCACAACCATGGCTGAATATACCATGGATGTGTTATAGCACAACCGCACATGCACAGTGCAGAAGGGAAGAAATGAATATAACAAGTGGAGCAGGCCTGCCTGAGACTGGAGCAACATGTCAGTGCCTAGGGTGGGCCATGAGCATAAGGCAAGTGCAGAGGCAGGGGGCCTCAGCAACCATGGCCATGGTGAACAGAGTGGCATAGCACTGGATCAGTATTTGCACTGCACAGCACAGCAGGGGCACAGAACATGGCAACACACACACACACAGGCATGCACTGTGCCCAGCACATGCTGATGGTACAGCACTGACAAGAACAGGGATGACAGGACAGAACACTGGGGATGTCAATGGACAGCATGGCCAACATAGGCACTGGCATAATGGTGCCAGGTAGGCAAATGTGCCACATATGCATAGGCCACACAGGGTGCACACAACCAGGAGCACACAATGTGGCAAGCAGTGCAAACACAGTGGAAATCACAGCACTGGGGGTGAGATACACTGAATGTGCCACTGTGGGCAACAGGGGGAGTCAGCACAGATGTACCACAGGGATGCCCATGGCAAGCAGTGTGTTGGCCTGTGTGGGTGGACAGGGTGGTCGTGTGCCACAGGACAGGAACAAGCAAGTCATGCAGGCCAAGGGGCAGTGGGCAGAGTAAGCAACAAAACAGCAGACATCAACCACAACACAGACCGACCACAGACACAGGGAATATCCAGTATAAAAGGCTTTAATTTAACGCACAAGAACAATGGAACATAACAATGACTGAAAACCAAGAACAACAACCAAAACATCAAAACGGGTGTGGCAGGGATGAAAATGGTACAGGGAATGCAGGTGAGGCAGATAATTGCATGTGATGAAACAGGGGAAGGGAGGGATGTAGAGGTGCACAAAATATAGTCCAGGCAATGCCAGTCCAATGCCCACACACAATTATGAACATTGTTGGTCCCCATCAGGGGGTGCAGTTGATCTGGCTCAGCCCTCTGAGCACCACTGTCTACTCTCACATGGCATGCAGTATGGCCCCCAACCACCTGAAAATTGCCCTCTGCCTGTGATGTATTGTGGTTAACATCCCCGGTGCTTCTCAGACCTGGTCCTGTCATCCAACTCCACACCAGCCCATACCACGGGCACCACCCTCAGCAGGCTGACCTGTGTGGTGAAACAGAGGACATGTACTCAGTGCCACAACATACACAGGTTATGCCCCCCCCCGGAATGACGTGCACAATTGACATTGATGAGACACAGGCACAAAACTAACAATGCACCATGCACACGATATACTGACGAAAAGCCATGCAACAGTGCCACGCAGTGACCCGACTGTGGGACAGTGCGATGTAATGGCAACAGGTGCATGCAATGGACATTGCCATGGGACATGATGCCATGCTCACCCACACCATAACTGGCCAATAGCCATGTGCACCAGGTCTTGAGGCCCAGTGGACCACGCATGTGCCATGCTGGGCACCCACAGTCCAACTGGGACACAGACAATGCGTTGGACACACATGGGTATGGTGCATAGCGGGATTGCCACACGGTGCCAGGACAACAGCCACAGTGTGCCGACTGGCACAACTGGGGCATACACAGCTATCGGTCATGTGGCTGTGGAGGACATGGGAACCCCACACCACCCACACACCCCACCTCAAACAGCACAGAACAAGAACAGAAAAGCACACCTACATTTTGCTGGTCATGATGGCACCCACACAACTGACACCCACTGCCCAAGGTCTCCTGGCCCTACCACACTCGTGGCCCCCTGTCCACCACCCACTGGCGCTCTTCCTAGCCTGCAAGGGGAACACAATGGAAGGGAGACATGAGCACCACCACCCAGCACCACCAGCAACACTACACACAAACCCCTCAAACCCTGCAGCACCCACAGGTACATCAACACCACCCCTCAACTACAGGAACAGCATGCAGGCTATGGCAGAGTGGACAAACAGTGTACATAGCTGGTTGTGGCACATCACCCCTGTGAGCACATTTCTGCAGCACCCTCAGCCGCTCAGGGTCTCTCCTCCGCAGGTCCCCGTAGCAGTGCCTGCACTGTTCCCCAGTGCAAGGCACCACCGTCCTCCCTAGCCCAGACCTGTGGCCTTGCCTCCTGCAAGGCCTCATCCCCAACCAGCTGGCCCTCCACAGACAGCACCAATGCCACAAGGTTGGCCAGCTAAGTGTCGCACCAATTAAGTGCCCGTGGCCCTGCAACCCCTGCATGTGCCATGGTTAAGACAGTGTGAAAACCGGCTGGCTCACTTCCAGCAGGCAGCAATGCATACCACATGGCCTGCTCGCAGCCGATGTGCAATAGGCATGCATGCAACGTCCTGTGCAGCACATGGATGAGCAATGCCAATGTGCGCTGTGCAGTCCATAGCGCATCAGCGCATATGCGTGGTGCCACAATGCTAGGTGGGAGGACGGGATCATGTCATCGCATACTGCACATGCGCGACCAGACTGGTGGCCATATTGGGAAGGTCGCAACATGCCACATATCAGCCAATTGAATCATGCATCAATGTGTTCATGTGCCATGCAGCGTCACAGTGCATGCACCGCCATGCATGCCGTGCACACCGCATAGTATCGTGCATGCATGTCAGTTTGCTGTGCCGCGATGTGCAATGTGTTGCCAGGTAATGGCTGGTTGTGCTGCCATACTTATCAAGTATGTGCCAGAGAAACCATGCATGTGCAGAGATGTGCAGTGCAAAAGTAATGGGCACAAATACATGCATGGAGCAAATTGAGAAGGGCTGGGCAAATGAGCCATATTCAGCCGGGATATGTAAATTGCCCTATTGCCCAATCATAGTGCAAGTCCCCACATTAGAATCTCATTACAGGCTGCACAGACCCTCATTTGCATATACTGAGCCATAAATGGGCTGCTCTGCGCCACCACACACCACTGGTGACCAGCAGGTACTGCACCTTGGAGGTTTGTTTACCACAGCTACACTGTTGATGGGCTTCTGGCCAGGAAGGCTCCATTTATTTATTTATTTTTTTAATTTTTTATTTACATGTTCTAGGATTACAATTACCTTTGAGCCCAGGGCTCCTTTACAAAGGTTCCACATCATAACAAAGGTTCAACATCATAGGTTACAAGGTTTATATGTTGCAAAAAGAATACAATTGATGAAAAATAGGATGGGGGTTAGGAGGAGAAAGGAAGAGAGTAGTAGCAGGGGTTAGAGAGGAGCAGGGGGGGAGAAGGGGAGGGGAAAGTGTGGGGGTTGTAAAGAGTGCAAGGCAGCCAGGTGGTGTTGTCAGTGGCAAGTGCAGAGAGGAAGGTGGCCCTTAAAAGGGCAAGTGTGGTGGGCAAGAGGCCCAGCAGAGGTGAGCACAGGAGGCTCGGTGATGGATATTAGCCATCCATGCCTGGCAGCAGTGCAGTATGATTGTGTACTGTGCTAATGACTGTCACACTTCCACCCCACAGGCACTAGTATGGCAGTGGAGGAGGAGGTGAGACAGAGGAGGCGTCCGAACTTCATGGACGATGAACTGGGGGCCCTAATTGAGGCCAATGTCTGGATGGAGGACCTCCTGTCAGGGAAGACAGGCATGCAGCTGGAGAGGTCACAAGGATGGGATGTGGTGGCACAGGCTATGAACACCCATGGTGTGTACAACTGTACCCCCAGGAATGCATCAAGTGCATGAATAGTGAAAAGACCAGAACCAAGGAGCACCTGGCTGTGATGTGTGTGTCCCTGCAAGCCACAGGGGATGGGCCACGCACCATGCCACCACTAACTGCATGGGAGGCGATGCTCACATCCACCCTGCCCCAGGCATCTGTGGAGGTATCCCTTGAGGTGGGTTCCAGACAGGCAGAGGCCGTGCACAGTACTGTGAGTATGCATGTGCCACACTATCTGTATGGCTTTGTGTTGTGATTCTAGGTGTGCAGAGCATACCACACATGGATGCCAGTGGTGGTCACCATCCACCTGTGTACATGTGCCACATTCCTGTACATCCACTACACATGATGGTGCAATGCACCATAGTGGCCTGTCACTGTTGCCGGTGTGCCCCTTGCCCAGAGGGGAAGGCCTGTTTACAGCCATGGCCAGGCGATCATCCATGTTGTGGAACCGTGTGTGCAAAGCCGTTTGGCATACAATGTGCACATCACACGGTGGTGTTAGTGACACAAATCACAGTGCTGGTGCATGCCTTGTGTGGCAGTGTCTGCAAAACAGTGCTTCATAGCACACAGCATCAAGTACACCTGTCGATGAACATCCATGTACATGCCGCCCCCATGCATACCTGTCTGCCTTACAGCACCATCATGCCTCAGGGGAGCTGCAGGGCAGTGCCCGCAGGCAGAGGGACCAGTGGAGGAGGTGGAGGAGGAACCCAGGCCATCAACGTCGGCTGGGATTGAGGCCAATGAGGGTAGGGATGGCATATTCCAGGACCTGCTGAGATTTGTGGGTCTGAACACCCTGCCTGACATTGAGTTGCCTGATGACCTCACACTGCTGGTATCGGCCATGGAGGAGGAGGATGATGCCACACAGCTTAAGGGGATGACACACAGCAGTTCCACGGCCACAGTGCAGGTGGCCACATGGATTGCGATGGACAAGGTGGGGCATCCTGTGCCCACACACGTCCTCAGGTGGGATGCCCCACCGACTATCGCACCTGCAGCGATTGTGGGTAGCCAGGTCCGGGGTGTGGCTGTGGGGGCAGGGGCCATCACCCTGGAGTAGCAGGATGTTGTGCAGCGGCAACATGCCACCCATGCACATGACATGACTGTACAAGGACCCACTGTGCCTGCCCACGCACAGTCCCCACCCAAACAACAGCCAGCCATGCAGGGTCCACAGGCCGTGGGTGTTGCACTGCAGGCTCGTACACCACCCACCCATCAGCGCCCCCCACAAGACAGGTCCCCTGTGATGGGTTTGACGAGCACACCCAGCTCCTGCAGACCTTTATGGGGCATCAGGGTGCACTCAGGGAGGTGTGTCAGGGCTTGCGTGTGTAGGTGGACATCATGGATGGCCATGCCTCTATGGGTCACTCCTGGTTCGCTGCCGAGATACACCAACTCTGGGTGAACGTTGTTGGTGAGATTCACCAACTGTGCGAGGACATGACCACAGGCTTAGAGAGGATAGCACAGGCCATAAAGGTGGGCTGTGCTGCCCTCTCACTCCAAGGACAAAGGAGTACCCATCACACACTGCGTAGTGACACCAGCATGCCCGCCTCACAGCATAGCATAGCCCCACTGCTTCTGATGCCATTCCCTTCCTCAGGTATCCCCAACACCTCTGGGTCCCATCTGGACTTTGGCAACAAGACACCCATTAGCACACTTTCACAGCCTTGTGGGTCTACCCCTGCTAGCGTGGTTGGGTCCCCTGCCAAGGTAGTTGCCAACCAGAGGGAAGGTACCCATCATGGACATGGCCGCCCATGTCTCCATGGCAGCTGTGGTAGGTCACAGTGATTCCACTTGTGTGCAGTTATCATGGCACAGTCACCATCCAGCTGTTGTTTGCCCACACACCATGCTGTCTGTGCCCAGGTCTTCATGCAGGGCACACGTGTGGGCCTGTGGCTTGAGTGTCCATGCTGTCTGTGTGGTATTCTGTGCTTGTGCTGCGGCACTGGTGCTGTGTTGTCTGGCATGGACATAAAGAGTGCAGCCTTGTGAGTCCGCTGTGCATATGTGTGGGCATTATCCACTGATCCATGTCATACACCACAGTGCCCCATGTAGGCATGGACATGATTGCTCTGCTGTGGCCACACCTGCATGTGTGTGTACCTCCACCACTGTGGACATGTCATCCATGCCACATCTGCCGACCTCTGCATGTTATCCCCCCATTCCCACACAACGTTGCACAACCCCCCCTCATCCCACTCTGTTACCCACCTACGGTCTCCAAAGTGATCCTCCACAATCATGTCCCTGTGCCACTGTGCCCTGGTGACCAGACATGAGTCCCTACGGTCGTGGCATTCCTGCCCACCCCCTGTCTGTGGCCCCACATTCTTGGAGCTGTCACTTAACTCAGCCTGAACATGGATTCCACAGTCTGTGGCCATGTTGTGTAACATGCAACAGGCCAGGAATATGCCACAGGCCTTCTCTGGGCTGTGTACTGTAGGGCACCACCAGATCTGTCCAGGCATCTGAATCTCATT
Organism: Neoceratodus forsteri; assembly: GCA_016271365.2. Taxonomy (NCBI): domain Eukaryota; kingdom Metazoa; phylum Chordata; order Ceratodontiformes; family Ceratodontidae; genus Neoceratodus; species Neoceratodus forsteri. The sequence goes on along the minus strand of CM028135.1, from coordinate 359,354,605 downwards.
TTGAGCATGCCAAACACATGCTCAAAGATATTACGTGTCGTGGTGTGTGCCTCATTGTACCAGTTCTCCACCACAGATGAAGGCTGGTGTATGGGGTTCAGCAGTCATGGCTGTAAGGGGTCTGCACAGTCACCTCCAGGAGAGAGACAGTGTTAAGTGTACATCAGTCATTCACAAGGTGTACTACAGCCCTATGTTACTGCATGTCTGCCATTGCTCTGTGTGGCCTCCACCCTGGCTTTCCCACCCCATGGCCCACAGGCCATGCACACAACTTCATGTCAGTGTATGCACTGCATGTGTGTTGCATGCAGAGCATGAGCCTGGCATGCCATGGCCTCCCACAGCCATGCCCTGCTGTTCACATGCCCTGCTTCTGCTGGTGCACAGCCACTGTCCTGTCCAGACATGGTTCTCTGTATACCACAGTGCCTGCGTTGGTCACATTCCCTGGCCATTGCATGCCTGTACATGTGCGGCTGCTGTGTGGGTCCCTGAACATGCCCACCATCCCAGCCCACACCTGCCACATGTGGTTCACAGTGCAGTGGGAACACATGGGCTGTGGCACTGCATGCCTGTCTGGCATGGTGAACCCTGTCTGTTTCCCACACAGCAGTTCTGCACACTGTATCATGTGCCACTGTGTGCTGTGTGGGCCCATTGTTATGCACCACTCGTCCACTATGTGGCCTCTAGGTATCCTCTCACTGTCAAAACAGGTGGCACAGGGCTGACTGGTACCAGATGTTGGCATCATGTGCACTTCCAGGGTGCATGGCACACACATTGGTAATGTGCCCCGTGGCATTGCACACTTCCTGGCACTTTATGGAGTGGTAGCCCTTTCTGTTGATGTGTGCCACTCACTCTGAGCCTGGTGGTGTGTGTATTCCCACATGGTTCAGTCTGCAGCCCCTAGCACACCTGGCATGCATGCCACCCTGTGGAAGTGCTGCATGGTTTCTGTCCATTCTGCCTGTGTGCCTGGGAATTTGATGTACTCCAAGCATGTGGCAGCAGAGCGGTGAGGAATTGGGTGAGGAGACAGGATGTGGCGGATTGTGTGATGCCAGTGGTGTCCCCCACTGGTGCCTGGAAGGTGCCCGTAGTGAGCAGGCACATTGCTTCTGTTACCTTTGTCTCCACCGTCATGGTGTGACTCCTGTGTGTTGGTGCCTGCAGGTCATTATGGAGCAGCTCACAGAGCTGTCTCAGCAGTGCTCTGTTGAGCCTATACCAACCCACAATCTCCATGTCACTCAGGTGGTTGAATGTGACACGGGTGGGGTACCTTCTCTGCTGGGCATGCTGGATACAGGCCCTTTCATATCCACGCTCTTGTTCTTCCCATCTCCTCACTCTCATCATAACTGCTGCCATCAGGAAAAGCTGTCCCATCCATGGCTGCTATGTTGCTCTCTGCCTGTGGGTGGACTGGACATAGGCATGCTTTTGATATGCCTACCTTTGCGCAGTACATCTGTAGGTTGCATCACGGATGCACAGCACATCTTTGCTGAATATGTGGCTGCGTGGCACATTCATGGAAACTCCCCCTCTACATCCGCACATACATTATATTTGATCTCGGATGCATCCGGTTTTGTACTGCGCAACCCTGTCTTTTCAATATTGCACTGCAGCACGTCTTCTGGTTTGTCCTGTCACATCTTGGGTTGCGCAGTGCATCTGCTTTGAATAGCTAGGCCCAAGTTTATAACCTTCTATCCAGGGAAAGCACCATCCCCATCCTTCCAGTGAGATCTCAGTTTGTTGTGACTAAATCCTGGTTTCTTTCCGTCCTATAGGAAATCACCAAATAATTTATTTTCTGGTACCAGCCAGAAGGGAGTTTCAGAGGGATGTGTGACAGTAAATAAAACAGTTTAGGGGCTGTAATTATTTTAATGACAGTATTTTTCCCAGCCATAGTGAGTCTTAAAAGCTTCCAGCGGTCAAATTCCATTTTATAGGCCCACAATATTGAAACTACGAAATCTATATACTGGTATAACACACCTTTCAGATGTTCATATCTTGCAGACTTTCTCAGAGTACTACACTAGTCTATATTCACCGGAAATAACTCCAGGACAGTCAAATATCAGATTTTCTGGACCAAGTGATCTTGTCTACCTTCACCTCTACTCAAATTCTTAGTTTAGAGGGTCCCATAACACAGCTGGAGATTCAGGCAACTATCACGAATCTGAACTCGGGAAGATGTCCAGGACCTGATGGCTTCATATCCGAGTGGTATAAGATATTTAAAAAAGAACTCGACCCCAAATTACATACTTTATTTGCTGAGATAGCCCAAAAGGGAGCTCCTCCACCATCATGGGATTACGCTACCATTGCTCCAATACCTAAACCAAATAAAGATAATTTGGACCCGGCATCTGACAGACCTATTTCCATTTTAAATGTTGATTATAAGATTTATACAGCTATTTGGGCGTCTAGATTAGAATTAATAATGCTAAAGATTATATCATCTGACCAATCAGGGTTTATTAAAAACAGGAATACTACGGATAATATCCACAGGACTCTACTATTACATTAATATATTAAGACCAGGAAAATTCCATCTGTTTTCATTAGTTTAGATGCTGAAAAGGCTTTTGATTGAGTCTATTTGCCATTTCTGTGGAGCACTCTTGAGGCCTTTCACTTTCTGGCTCTATTTATCACTACTCTTAACAAGCTATATAATTCCCCAAGGGCCTACGTAAGGGTTAATGGAAACCTATCCTCATCATTCAAATTAAGTAGGGGCACAAGGCAGGGGTGTCCCCTATCACTGTACCTATTTGCATTATATTTGGAACCACTAGCGGCAAGATTGATGAAAGTAGGCTCTGTTGAGGGAATTCCTATAGCACAACAAGAACATAAAATAAATATGTTTGCAGATGATATTCTCTTGACCCTGTTGTCCCCATCTCAATCAATTCCAGCAGCTTGGCAAATATTGAAACAATATGAGAAACTGGTGGGATTTAAGTTAAATACTACAGAAACAGAGATCCTGGCCTTTAACTGTATCCCCATCCAAAGATTGAAAAAAGAATACCCATTTAAATGACACACTACCAAAATAAAATACTTAGGAATTAACATTCCTCTTAATCCAGAAGTACTGGAGATTTTAAATAATGAACCCCTCATGACTATAATCCAAAATGACCTGGAAAGATGGTCCACCTTTCTTACCCACTTCCACTAACGGATAGAAATCGTTTGAATGAATATACTACCTAGATTACTTTATCTAATTCAGAATATACCCTGTTTACCAGCAACTTATTATTTTAAATCATGGGACAAGTTAATTGCCATGTTCATTTGGGGTAAAGGACATCCTAGGATACGACTATCGGTTCTTAAATTGTCCCTGGCTCATGGGGGATTTAACCTTCCAGACGTTAAATTATACTCTAGGGCATCTTTCCTTTGGATAGTCCTGATCTGGATGACGGCATCCTATTCAACCCCTTGGAAGGATATTGAATTTCATCTTAATGATTTATTTGATATCAAAATAATTCTTCTCTCTTTGGCTGAAAGGTCACTGTTACCTGCTACCCTAACATATATTACAGTGCAAATTTATACATGTTGGAGAAGCTTGAGGCAAACTGGGCCACTTCGTATTATATACAAATATATTAAATTATTATTGGAAGATGATTCATTTACACCCATATATATGGACTCTACATTCCGGGAATGGAGAAGATTAGGGCTTTCACATCTTTTCCAGTTTTTGTCCCCTCAGGGGATACTCCTCTTTGAAAAAAGTATAGTCCCAATACGGCCTTAGATCAGATTTATTCCATTGTTTCCAGGTCAGGAACCATTTACTCAGAAATCAAATAATTCAACCCAAAATTCAAAATCCAACTCTAGAATTACTCAAATTATTTATGGAAGCCATAATGGGGAACTTGGGTAAGCTTTTAATAGGCACAATATATAGGGAATTCAGAAACAAACAAAAGGAATCAACTGAATCCATATTACAGGAGTGGAACAAAGATCTCCACCTTGAAATAACCATGGAGGAATGGAGGGGATCAGCTGTGAGTGCAGTAAAGATCACTTCCTCTCCATTTTGGAGAGAATTTGTGTGGAAGTGTCATTCCCGCTTTTTTTAGAGCCCCAGCAGTCCTGATCAAATTCCTTCTGGAAAAGTATGGAGTATGTTGGCGAAAGTGTGGATGTCCGAGGGCGACACTGGGACACATATTCTGGGAGTGTCCTTGTTTGATGCCCTTTTGGCTAGCCTTACAAATAGAATTAACCAAATTAATAGAATAAGGGATAGAATTGACAGCTGAACAAGTTCTGCTAGGGATCTCTCCAGACCATTCCCCTCCATGGGAAAAAACTCTTTTGCCCCCCAGTCTTTTTGTGGCCAAAAAGTCCATTACTTGTAGATGGATGACCAATATAATTCCAACAGTAGTAGAATGGAGATCCACCATGTCTGAATTATATGAAATAGAAAATCTTAATGCTAAAATTCAGGGTAACGCTCCAACATACATGATGAGATGGCAGAAGTGGTTTCTCTATCATACTTAGGTGGATCCACACTCCTGTCCTTAAGTTTGGTGGAGTTGGTGGGGAAGGTAATAACTACCAAAGATCTGAAGGGAAGAAAATTTAATTAAAGAAGAAGGAGTTAACCAATAAGAGGAAATTACTCATTTGGTTATATTAGAAATGAAGGAGTAAACAAAACTTAAGGGGTAAAAAAGGTACGAGCTAAAATAGAAAAGAGTTGGAGCTTTACCTTCTGTATGGTCTCTAACCAAAAGAATGCATAAGACTTTGTATAAACATTTAAACCTCAGGGTGAATTACAAAAAACTGTCAATAATACACACAGAACTTAAGACATGTGACAATATAATGAAATGTATGAAATGTACTCTTGACATAAGTGTAATAAAAAACATTTAATAAAAAATAAATTAAAAAAATCCATTTTACAGGCATTTAACATGGGCTATAGATGAATCAAGCAATAAGGTATGACCAGAGGTTATGTTAATGTTCTAGTTAATCACCCCTGGGGGCGTAATGTGGCACAAGGCACAGCTGAGTGCCATATTGCCACCAGGGGATGATTAGCTTGAACATTAACATAACTTCTGGGAGTACCTTATTGCTATTATTATAAGTGAGCCTTGAGGAACTGAAGCTTGTTTTTTGTTTTTATTAATTTTTTTGACATTAATATCTCAAATTAACATGAAATTAGTTCCTCCACCGTGAGCCTTGCATGCACACATTGAATGTTCACTGAGATAGGAAACGGTATTTGCTCATTTTGTTGTAATAAAAATGTTAAAACAACAAGGTCCTAACTATGTCATACTTATTGTATTTGACAGCGTCTAAGGTACAGTATTCTCTTATCTGGCAGACAGCTTTACAGATTGCAGTCCTCCTAAAACAAACAGAATCTCCGTTTTTGTTTTTTTCAATCTGAGACATGTGCCTGGAGCAACTGCCTTTAGGTCAGAGACTCCTGACTCACAGCTTTCTTTGAACTCTAGCGAGCTGTTGCATTCTGTGACCCTAGATCTATTTTCTACAGCTTGATTAATAGTAGTCTGCATTAGTTTGTGTAGGAAAAAAGACACACACACTTGCAGACACACTAACACAATTGGCAAAACTTTGCCCTGGTGTGATAGGGTGGGTGACCCTACCCCAGTTGGAAAACTGCAGTGATGGTTAAAGCAGCTCAGCTTCAACAAAGTTTACCCCATGATGCCAAATTAGGGATATGTATAGCATGCAGTAGTCCCTGGAAGTAAAATAAAGTTGTAGTTACCTTTTTCTTTCTCTATGTAAGTTTGTTGTACTATGTATTTAGTTGTTTATCTTTGAGCCTTGCTAGCTGGCCAATATCAGGGTAGTCTTCAATCTAGTTCATGTTCTGTAATCTCTCCCCCCCAAAGAATGTGGCATGCTGGTATATAGAGATCACCGTAAGAAGTATTACATGAGGGCTTTGCTTTTAAATAAGAGTAAAAGAAAGTGCCCAAGGGGTGTTACCTGCCAGCTAACAAACGAATAATGCTCTCCTTGCTGTAGAAACTCCGAGCATGGCAGTTTGGCTACGTAATGGGAGGATGCAACCCCCCCCCCCAACAAGTGTAACAAAGTGCTGAGCAGTAAATCCAGGCAAATAAACCTATGTTAAATAGTTTGCTGTTTACAGTCTGCTGCTGATTTTAGGAAACAGTTGAGACTATATTTCTGTGAAACAAAATATGATATAAGGAAGCATTTGATAGCTTTAGAAAAAGAGATGTGTATAAACTATAAAAGTAAATGCAGGATAACAGTTAAAGGTTGAGTTCGTCTCTAGAAGAATCTATGCTTTTTAAAGGTCGTTTGTACCTGGAAGCTGGGAGTTCAGAAGCTCCTGGGTCTGTGTTTCTGCTGCTGCTATCTTGGCAGCTGCAGCCATTTTAGAAAGATGTTCCCTTAGGGAAGGGCTGGCCCTTAATTGCATTAGTATATAGGGAAGGCTTGGGTTTGGTCCTGCCAGGAAGTGATTAATTTAGAAGGATGAACTTTCTGAAAAGGATATTTGTATGTTCTTGTGTTAATGCTTTTGTAAGGGGTTTAGTATAGTGTAACAGTTGCCCCTATATACAGTATGTATCCTGTATATTTCCTTGAAAGTAATGCAGTTGTGTGAATTATAAATCTGGTATTCCTTTAATTGTTTAATAGAACACAACTGATAAATCATGTGACACCTGAGCTCTATATAACGGATGCTCAGGTAACCTAGAGATTAGATCTACTTTGGGCTGAGGAGCAGAGGAACCTCAGAGAGAAGCAGTGTGGAGCCAGAGAAGCAGCCAAGCGTGAGAGAGACATACAGTGTTGAAGTACTGAGATCCTGGTTGCAAAGGTGAAGGTGAGGCAAGCTTAGGTGGAGCTCAGGTTGAAAGTCCTGTAAAGCCTAAAAGCAAGGAGGAATCACTGTGGCCTGGGGTTGGCCCTAGACCTCCAAAAAGGTCAGGTTTGGGCTACCTGGATGCTAGAAGCTGCTCACTTGGAATTTACCAAAGGGAGAGGACTCAGACTGGTGAGAAGCTGCAGAGGCTTGAGTGGGCAGATACTCAGACTGCAGAGAAACTTGAAGAAACCCAGGGGGTAATGGCAGCATGACCATACCATGCGATGGGTTCAGTTCCTGGTCTCTAGAGGGCATTGTAAGGTCCAACTGCAGTGTTCTAGTGAGGTCTCCTAGCTAAAGTCCCAGCCCATACTCTTTATTGTTTTTCTTATAGCAACCTGACAAATGTTTATGGCCCAGATATTCAAAAGAGTTCAGCCATGTGCAATATGGTTGCGCCTGTGCAAGTCCAAAATTACGCCATTCTGTGATATTCAACAGGAGGCAGTTGCGCCCCCGAAATCATGCTGAGCAACAGCGCAATGATAATGAAGGCATGTGCAACTGAAGGGCGAGGAACCATGCATAAATGGTGCAGTGTGATATTCAAAGACTTGCGCAATGCACAATAGTGGAGCAAGCAGAAGTTGCACCATAGTAGAAATGAAGCAAAATAAAAAGAAGCAAGGAACAGGCACAAGAACGCTACAGAGAAGCCACATGAGGCAGAGGCAGACAGACAGGGCAGCAGGCACAAACAGAGCAGGCCAGGGAAAGGTCATAGTGAACAGCCAGTCACAGGGAAGGTATGGGGAGCCACACAGCACAGAGGCCAGCACAGGCAGGTGTACCCGGTGCAGGGGAGGTAGCAGCCAGGACAGCGGGGGAAAAACAGTAACAGCTGCCGGGGGGGGTGAACGCAAGCCAGAGACATAGCCAGTGCCATCTTCCACATGGAGGCCGTAATGAGGGGGTGAGAGGCGGGCGGCAGGGGGGTGTGGGCGTGGAAGGGCCCATCTCAGTATGCCCCCAAATGGCAGTACCGAGCCCACACCAGCTTTCAGCTGTACACAGATACTGAGATTGTGAGCCGGTACCGCCTGAACAGGGTAATTCTGAGGTGGCTCTGTGAGCTGTGCAGTGATGTGTGCAGGCACCCGCACGACGGAGCCATGCCGTCAGTGGAGACCAAGGTAACAGCCTGCATGTGCTTCCTTGCCACGGGTACCTTCCAGAGACCAACTGGGGACACCACAGGCATAACCCAGTCTGCCACGTCACGCCACCTCACCCATTTCCTCAGCGCACTGCTGTCATATGCTGAGGAGTACATCCATTTCGCAGGCACCCACACGACGGAGCCATGCCCTGTCAGTGGAGACCAAGGTAACAGCCTGCATGTGCTTCCTTGCCACGGGTACCTTCCAGAGACCAACTGGGGACACCACAGGCATAACCCAGTCTGCCACATCACGCCACCTCACCCATTTCCTCAGCGCACTGCTGTCATATGCTGAGGAGTACATCCATTTCCCCAGCACAGTGGTGGAGCACACAGCAAAAATGCAGGAGTTCCACAGGGTAGCACATATGCCTGGCATGCTAGGGGCAATCGACTGCACCCATGTGGCCATCCACACACCCACCTGGCCACGGGGGCTGCTACGCCATCATCGAGAGCTATGCCAGCATCAACTGGTCGGTGGTGTGCGATGCCAGGAGTGCATGTTTTCGGTTTTCCATCAATGTCTGTGCCATGCACCCTGGTGGCGCACATGATTCTTTCATCTGGCACCAGTCAGCACTGTGCCACAGATTCGAGAGTGGGGACATCCCCACTGGCCACCTAGTGGGTGAGTATGCAAACCACATGGACAGTCATAGGGCTGGGGGGGGCATGGCCAGAGGTGGCATGGGTAGTGGCCTACATGGCCTGGGGAAGGGCGATGCTGATCACCAAAGTAACCTCCACCCTCCACACACAGGTGACAGTGGATACCCATTCCGTCCCTGGCTGCTCACACCATACAGGTGGCCCGCGACTCCATCGCAGCAACACTACAATGAGGCACACGCCACCACACGTAACGTCATCGAGCGCATGTTCGGGATGCTGAAGACACGTTTCCATTGCCTGGACACCTCTGGCGGTGCCCTACAGTACAGCCCCTCAAAGGCCTGTGGGATATTCCTGGCCTGTTGCATCCTGCACAACATGATCAACGAATGTGGGATAGCCGTACAGGTCGAAGAGGGGGACAGGGATGGGGATGCCGGTGACGATGGTGATGGGCAGTCCCCCCTTGGCCGACAGGACCCCCTGACTGCTCCGGCTGTCACAGCTGCACCGGGACACCATCACAAAGGAGCACTTCAGCCAACCCAGGTAAGTCATGGGGCCATGCACAACCACCAGTGGCCAAGGCACAACCCACAAACACGCACGGACACACACTGGGGTGCAACACTGGGGTGCATGCCATCAAGGGAAGTGGCAGGGCACAGAGGCACACACACAGCCAGGGATGGGTGAGGATTAACATGCCACGCTGAAGGACACACACACACCGCACACATACAATGCAACAAGCGTGCACAGAGGGCAGAAGGCACACCGACCCAGAATGCACACCCTAGCAACACACATGTCCACAGGCCACCATGCCCACTGCCTGTCCATGTGCATGTGTCAGATGCTGAGCACCATTGCACATTGGTGTACAGCGCAATACAGGCATCATCATGCACACACAACTGCAGACAGCAGCTGGGAGGGTGTGCAGGTGGCACGTGTGTCCACGTGCAGGGCCGGGTACCCACCCGTGCACTGCTCACTGACACACACAATGCACACAGGGCAGCACCAGACAGTTGCCACGCTGGGAGACAGGTCAGTCCTGCAACACAGTGCCACGGCCACCATGGGTGCATGGGCAGCCCCACTGGGATCTGCCAGCACTGGCATGCTGACCACTGGCCTCATGGGGTGGCACTGATGGTCCCCCAAGGGTTCCACTGCATGAACGCAACCGTGCCCGCACAGGGGTCTGCAGCACACTGAACATGCCTGCACCAGAGGTGCTCGGCATGCCCACAGCTGAACCCGGCATCAACAGGGTTGGAGTCGCACGACACCGGGAACGGGGGTGGATAGTGCACTGAGTGGTGTCTGCAATGCATGGGCACCCGACTCTATGCCCGTTGTGGCCATGACAGCAATGAACGCCTGTGCATGCCTGTCAATGGCAGTGGTCACATCCTCCCACAAACAGTCCATCCATGCCAGGATCTGCTCAGTGTCCCTGCTGCGACGCTCCTCTGCCCACTCCAGAGCCACATGCAGTGCATCCACGGACGTCACAAGCCACATCTGCTGCTGGACCGATGCTTGCAGTAGGCGGGTGTGCTCATCCAAGAGGTCATCAGCCTTCTCGGCATCCTGTCCCTCAGGGTGTGCAAGGCCCTGATGTTCGGCACCCCTTGAAGGTGGGTGCTGCACACCAGGACCAGGTCTGGGCATGTCCACAGGTGGTGCACAGATGCCACCACTGAACCCTATAACCCCAAGCCCAGTGGGCGACTGCTGATGCTGCGCCTCTGGCTGCCACACCCCAGGGCTCAGTGGTGCCGCCACAGTGGCCGCAACAGTTCCGCTGTCCTGAACAGGCACCAGTACTGCCCCACTGGTGCTGACAGGCACAGCCTGAGACTGTGCTGACATGCAGGCCTCCATGGTGGCACCACCCACAGCCATGGGCGCGAATTGCCCTGCTGTATGTCCATCCTGTGGCACACACGTGTCACTGTCCATGACGGTCGTGTCATCATCACTGGTGCTGGACTCTGCCCCGGCCACAGCCACAGTGTGCTGGCATCTGTGGATGCCAGCATGCTGGGATACAGGCAGGGCTTCCTCCACACCTGTCACACTGACATCAGTGTGGACAGCCAGGCAGTCCCACTGTCGCAATGATCCACATATACTTGTGGAGGTGGATGGTCCCACCTCTGACTCCATCCGACTGTCCGCAGTGGACAGGCCCACCACCGCTGACCCATGCAGATGCTCAGGATCTGTACGGGAAAGCAAAGTTGCATTACTGCGTGTGACCTACCCTGCCCCCCCATAGACAGACCATGACTTACCATGCAGTGATGGGCTACCACCCATCTGGAAGCCACCACCCAGAACACACTCAATGGCACTTCGCTGCATGCTTCAAGCAAGCCTCTCCTCCGCTGGGGTGAGCTGTACCACCTCCAGCTCTCCCCCACTTGTTGCAGCACATGCTGCCCTGATGGCAGCCACCTTCTCCTTTACCCTCCTCCTGTCCATGCCCATTTTCTTCTTACACTCCTGCACGGAGTGCTGGTGACTGCCATTCAGGTTCACAGCACGTGCCACCTCCTCCCATGCAGCAGCACTGGCCTGAGGGGTGCTCCGCCGTCCACTGAGCAGTGTCTCCTGATCCAGGTAGGCCTCGAACAGGGTTTTGGTTTCGGCCTTAGTAAAAAATTCGGCCTCCTCCTCCTCCTCCCACCACCATTGTGTTCCTCCTCTCCAACAACGTGCTCAGTCATTATGTAGCCTGTAAAAATGGCAGTTATTACCTGTGACTGTGCAGTCCCATGCATGTCCCTGAATCCACATTCCACACTCCCAAACAGCATGCAACTCACCAATAAACTGCAGTAACCGACCATGGCCACTGCAGCACACTGTCGCACCTTTATAGCGCAATCCATGCAAATGAGGTGAGAAGCAACTTTAATTAGATGCAAATTGCAGTGCTGCACCACTGAGTGGCTGATTAGATGATTTGCATATGACGGCTGAATATCGCGCTGTTGCGCTTTGCGCAGTTCTATGGCATGCGTAGTACACCTCACTGCGCATGCCCAGGTTGCTGACGTGCTGTGCATGATAGGCAATGCAAGGACATTGCCACCATTGTGCCAGTGGCGCTATAGCGATGGTCACTACATGGCGCTATGGCACTGGGCCTTCATAGGCGCAATGGCCCAACTGCCCAGTAGTCCACTATGGTACTGGCACACAGGCAGCCAATCGTGCTACATGCATTGTCATCCAATGGTGCTGTGTGTGGCCTTGCACCAGAGACCCTTGACTCTGTGCCCGACCTTTGCCCCCTTGGCACCATGCGTCGGGCATAGGTGCACCTCTATCGTGCTGTTTGGTAACAGCGCAATAGGGAATGGCAACGCTGTACAGCGCAGCATCTGCACATGGGGAGCCGCGCTGCAAAGCACCATATTGCCTACTAAAGCTGTTGGAATGGTGCATAAATGAGCTGCTAACTGGATGGCTATTGAGCTGGCCAATCTGGTGGCCATAGTTGAGCCACACCATGGGCCTCTCTTTGGGGAGGCCCCCCTGGACAGGGCCAGGACCCAGGTGTGGCAGGAGGTGGCCACTGCCCTGGAAGAGGCCACAGGATGGGGGCGTTCAGCTGAACAGTGCAGGCACTGCTATGGTGACCTGCGCAGGAGGGAGCCGGAGCTACTGGCCCGACTGCAGGCATGTGCCAGGAGGGGCACGGTGCCACGTCCAGGTGGGGTTCCGTCAACACACTTTTATTGTCCGTATGTGTCCAGCACATAGGGGAGGGACCATATGGGGTTGGCCATGGCGGTGTTCACAGGGTTTGGGGTGGGTGGGTCTGGCTGGGTGGGAGGGCACACACCTTGGCGCAGGGGACTTTGCTTTGGGAATGTACTGACGTTCTCTCCTTTTTTTCCCCACAGGCCCAAACAAAATCCGCAGGGTAAGGGCAGAGCGGTGGAGGGGTGAGGAAAATGCAGCCAGGCGGGCCGAGGACCATCAATGCCCACCTGACCGGCCCGATGAGGGTGAGTGCCATACCTCCATGATTAGTATTGCATGCTGTGTGACAGGGTGGGCAGCGGGGCATGGCCACCATTCATCGACATCACTGCCATGCATGCCACTTGTTACAGTCAACACTGTCCAGTGGCAATGCATGTCTGGGTGTGCGTCACTGGTGGTCCATGCGTGCACCAGGTGCATGGCTGTGCCACTGCCTTTGCACCACACAACCATGTCACTAAACGGCCATGGTGGTGCTGTGTGTGACATGGCCAGTGGGTGTGTGCAGTGTTCCGCATGGCTGTATGCACCTGGGTGGGCAGGTCCTGTGGACGTGATCACTGCAGGTGATCTCACACCATCACAGTGGTATATCCAATGGCCGTATGCCATGCACAGTGGGCGGGCTGTGTGAGGTTGTGCATTCACACCTATTGACTGTGCTCCCTTGACCTAGGTACGAGACATCTCCATGAAATTAGGAACACCTTGAGGGAGCTCCTTCATCTGGCCCGCGAGTCCGTGGAGATCCTGAGAAGGCTCGACACAATGAGGGTGCTGCGGCGTCACAGAGGCAGGAGGTCCCAGAGCCAGGAATGGTGGATGTGATGTCGGTCCTTTGGTCCCTGACTTCCCCTACCCCCCTGGACCCACCCTCATACCCCTCCTATCCTATCCCATTTGTCCACCCCTTCCCCCTGCTCACCCCCACCTTGTTTATGTCCCTCACCCCAAGCTTGTATATAGTTTTTATTATTGTACAAAGTTCAGTTTGATATTTACAATACATTTGAATTTTATATGAATACCGTGGTGGTCTCTGATTTGCAGCAGGCTATAGGTGCTCAGCTGCAGTCGTGTGCATGGCATCAGGGGTGGTGCAGTCATGGGTATGTGTGCGTGTCCGTGTGGAGGTGACTATGGTGTGGGGGTAGATATCAGTCAGTGTCTGTGTTGTGTATGTTGTTCCCTGTGCACTGGATGACTGTGTGCAGTGGTCCATGGTGCACCCATTGGCCCGTCCATGGCCTGTGCAGCTGGCACTCATGCCTGTCTGTGACCTGCATGGTCTGCTGGCATGTCAGTGGTGGCATTACTTGCAGGGCGGACACTGTACCTGTCATTTTGTTGGGTTGCCCATGTCACTGGTGTGGTGCATGCCTGGCTCAGGTGGCACTGTGGGCAACACGGTCATTGTCCCACCTCCATGCTGTGGCTTGTGTGTGTTGCAGGGGATGTGCCCCGCTGTCTGTGGCTTGTGCTCTAGGTGACTACTGGTGGTGTACGGGTCCATGGTGCCTGTGCAGGGTAGCTGGCACTCCAGTACCATGGTGGACTGTGGGTTGTGTGTACATGGCTTACATGGGCCCACAGTGGGGGCTTGGTTGCCCCACCACTGCGTCCCTGTGTTGTTGTGCCCTTGGGTATGGGTGGGTGTCTGTCCATACCCTGTGTGGCATCCGGTGTGGTGCATGCTTCCACGCACCACTGTGGGTGTCTGTGCTGGCTGTTGTGGCCAGTGGTGAGTCGGGGTGTGTCACTGGAATACTGTGCAGGGCGCTGTACCACTGGTGGTGGTGTCAAGGACGCGACCGTCCCATATGGGGTACCTCTTGTGCCAACACATGGTCGGTCTCTCAGCAGTACCTCAGGGGGACTGTGCGTGGTGGCACTGTGTCTGCCATTGTTGCATTGCCGTGTGCTGCAACCTGCTGATGGGTGTTCATGGTGGGGCTGGCTTGCATGGTTCCGTGGTGCACAGGGTTGCATTTACACAGTGGGGGTGGTGGCATGCATGGGATTTCCTACAGTGGTGGTCACTGCTCATGGGGGGGTGTCTGGGGGTCATGGTGCAGGGTGTGCTGTGCACTGGGGGGGGATGGTGTGGCACAGAGTGGTCTGCCCTCCTTGTGTGCCAGTCACAGCTAGCCATTAGGTGTGATGGGGCACCATGGCCAGGCTGTGGGTTGGTTGCTTGTCTCCATGGACCAGTGATTATTCCAGCCCTCCCCCAGTTGTGCTGTGCTTGGGGTGTGGTGGGACGATGTCTGTTCTGCTGTGTGTTCCTGTGTCCTTCTGTGGCATGGGTGGTGGGCCCCTACCTCCCTGATTGTGCAGTTACATTGCTCTGCAGCTGGGGGGCTCCCTGGTTGCGCTATGGTGACTCTGGACTGCTCAGCTGAACATCCCCTGTTGCGCTATGGTGCATCAGATCTGCTCAGCTTCCCCTCCCTAGTTGTGCTATGGTGCAGGTGGTGCGATATTCAGTCGTTGGCTGTAGGCGCAATTTGGCCTGCTCCTTTTTTGAATATTGTGTCTCTTGCACATGGGCGCAATAGACTTGCGCTTGCTCCTGTTATTGCGCCCTTTTTGGGCGCAGTTTGAATATCTGGGCCTATATCTGAAAATGCCATCTGTACAAACCTGGCAATAAAACGGCACCTCAGGGTGTTTTACATGATATTTTATGATTCCTGCTGTCTTCCTGAATTGAACCCCACAACACCTGGGAACTAACTTTGGTTAATGAGCTATAGTAAATGTACATTATGTAAAATACTTTGCTTATAACAGGAGCTCCTATAAGATGTAGGCAGTGTCAGGAGATGTAAGCTGACAATAGTTCCGATCAGATCCACACATATCCCAGCAGATGAAAAAAAAAAAATGATGGCCACAGAGTGAAAGGGAGAGGGAGTGGAAACAGTCAGCTATTTAAGCTACCTTTCACACAAATAGAAACAACAGCCTCCACTAATGGGGCCCCTTTTGAGCGGTGGCTTATTTCAGTGAAAGGTAGCTTAAATAGGCATAGTAAAGTTTTTAAAATCATCCTCATAGGATTCAATGGGCGTGCCCCCACTCTCCTGATAGGGCGTCACAAAGCGATCCTGAGTCTTGGTGGTAGGAGGGGCGGGAACTTGGAAAGATCTGGCTGGCAGGCAGTGCAACCAGGGTTACTATCCCTTTCCTCTCCAAAACGACTGCATTAAATTTTAATATTATACCACCCACGGCCTATCGCTGCGGCAGGGTAATGGGCTATGAAACCCATAAGGTAATCTTACAACTTTACTTTAACATCATGGCGGCTCTGCATTCTAAAAATGGAATTTGTAAAAAAACAAACTAGTCCTAGGCAGATAAATGCTTTTGTAATTAGGCTACACAAGTGCTGTACATTAATAAGGAGGTTAACATAAGGCTCTCAGAATGCTAACAGCCAATCAGATTTCAGTATTTTTGAGACCCCTTATAATAATGTCCCACAGCAGGTCAGTTTGTGGTACTATTTTTATTTCCAGATATGTGATATCTGCATGGGCCCATTTCAGTCTGGAATTAGGTACCGTATGGGGGTGATAGTGCTGATTAAGAGGAAGTACCTCTGTTTTTGACAGGTTAACTCTTAAGCCAGAATATTCAGTAGTACGATTTAGTAGATTTAAAAGGGGCTCTAATGAATGTTTTTATGTCAGTCAGTGGGTCTAACGGGTCATCCGTGTACATGAGAGCAGAATAGTGCTCCTTTCCAAATTTTCAGACCTTGGATCTCATCCTGTTGTCCGACAGCTGCTGCTAAGGGCTCCACTGCCAGGGCAAAAAGTAGTGGGGATAAAGGGCATCCCTGTCTAGTTCCCCTTTCTAAGGAGAAGGGAGAAGAGATTAAGAAGTTGGTTAGAACACTGGCTGTAGGGAAGGAATACATAGCTTGTACCCATGAGTGAAATCTATCCCCAAACCCAAAATGCTTTAGAACTAGATGCAGGTAGCCCCATTCTATGGAATCAAAGACCTTTTAAAAATCTACAGCCTGGGCAGCTGCCGGTGAGGATAGGCCTTATGCTGAGTGCATAAGGTTAATCATTTATCATATATGATCTGCATCTTCCTTGCACAAAACCTGCCTGACAGAGATGTAGTAAGGAGGGGAGTAAAGGGTTTAATCTTGAAGCCAAGGCCTTAGCATAAACTTTACTGTCCATATTTATAAGTGAAATAGGCCTGTAGTTCACTGCTGAGGTGGGGTCTTTTCCCTTTTTGGGTAACACTGTTATCACAGCTTCTCTGAATGTGGAAGGGACCCAGTTCTTCAGCCTCTGAATAAACTTGGCATAAAACCTGGGTTATCTGTGGGGCCAGAGCTTGGCAAAATTCCACTGGGACTCCGTCTCCTCCAGGTGATTTGCCTTTGTTAAGAGAAAGCAAGGCCTTATTAACTTCTTCTACTGTCAAAGGGGAGTCTAATAGTTGCATCTGCAGAGGGGTCAGCTTGGGTAGGGTAAGTTTATCTAGAAAAGACTAAATCCTCTCCGGTGTTTGCAGGAGGGAAAATGAATACAGGGTAGCATAGAAGGATTTTCTTACGTTATTTATATCTTGAGGTTTGGATGCACCTGATCTTGGGAGTCTCTAAGACCAGCTATGTGTCTGTCTGTCTGTTGTTTACATAAGTGCTAAATAAGAGTTTTCCCCCTTTGTTCCGCCCTTCCCAAAATTTGTGTCTTAGCTGCAAGATTGCAATTTCAGCTTTTCTGGACAGTAAAAAATTTATCTCCCTTCAAAATTCTAGGACTCTGACCTAGGCTAGAATGGGAAGAAAGATGGGTTTTGATGAGCCTTGTATAATGCCTCAGCCTTTTTTAACTCTTCCTCCAAGTTGTAGAGATGCTGCTCCTTGTTCTTGCACCTATGAACTGTGTACCCTATTATTTTACCCCAATAGTGGCTTTAAAGGGGAAGTAAACATTGTAGGAGTCTCTTAAATTGTGAAAGCCCATAAAAAGATATTTCAAACAAGGTATGGAACTTCCTTGTAGGTGTCAAGAGTTCTGAGATATGAAAGTCTAAATACTCTGTAAATCAAAACAAGGCAGCAGTCATTTCATGGGATCCTGAGACAGAAAGTGATGTCACTGAGGGGCAAGTTATAATGAACAACATAGAGCTGGCCCCTCAGTGACATCACTTCCTGTTTTAAGATTACATGAAATGGCTGCTGCTTTGTTTTCATTTACAGATAATTTGATATTCATATCTCAGAAATCCTGACACCTACAGCTAAGCCTAGCAACTCGTTTGAATGGTCTCGTCTTGTGCTTTCACAATTTCAGAAAACCCCTGCAATATTTACTTCTAACTTCTCCAGGTATTTTCAGCAGAGGCGTCTATTATGGAGTTTTCCTCGAAAAAGATGGATGTTTTTTGCTTCATCTATGGGAGGAATTCTGGATCCCTACATAATAGGGGGTCTAGTTTCCAAGAAGGGGAAGTATGTATAGGAGGACCCCACGACAGATGTAGCTGCACTGGAGCATGATCTGAAATCACCAAGGGGAGAATGGCTAAGTCCAGGGAAGCCTGGGTCAAATGAAGGGAGGTTAAGTCATAGATCTCAAGTCGACTGAATGACCCATGCACTTCAGAATGATAACTATAATCACAGTCATGAGGGTGAAACAGGTGTCAGATATCTGTGAGACCCAGGTCCTGAATCAAATGCTGTAAAGACTGTACCCCTTTAACATGTGTTTCTTTCCCAGTGGAAATCCTGTCTAACACTGGGGCTAATGTTAGATTAAAATCACCCCTATCAGAATGGGAATCTCTGTGGTTGCCAAAGGTCTTATTTTATTAGCTAAGTCATGAAAAAAAATTGAGTCATCCACTTTCAGTGTCTATAGGTTACACAGTAAGAGAGGGCCAGATGGGGTGGAGATTAGGCCAGTACCCATCTGCCTTGAGGGTCCAAGTTGTGCTTTGTGACCATCTACTTGAGGGCTTTGTGGATAAGAATTACCACCCCCGTTGCAGGTTGGTGCACTAGCATGCGTTTTTTGTCCTACCCAGTCCCTTACAAGGTACGAGTGGTCCTCCTTAGTGAGCTTTGTTTCTTGTAGGAAAGACAGATCTTATCCTCATAAGATGTGTTAGGACTTTCTTTTAACACGGGTGTTAAACTCCCTGACATTCCAAGTATGGCAGATAATCTCAGCCATCATCTAGTACAGAGAGACAAGTATTCTGATAAGTAATACACACACCTATCAAGGTCCAGATCACAAAGCCTTCATGTTTGTATAGCGCAGGAGACGCTTCCCCTATTGTTGAGCATAAAACAAGCAAAAGCGTTCAGTTAGTTCCTGATTTGCATTTCATTGTAATACCATCATGCCATCTCTATCCATCTTTAAACTTGCTAAATAACTGCTCACTTTAAACCAAAACTACGCTATTTACAGATTGAATAATATGATACACAAAGGAGCAGACAAGACAAAAGGCCAGATACAAAATACCATAAAAAGGCCAGCCATGTCTCCCTGGAGAAGGTGAAGTTGATGACACCCCCATATGAAATAGGGGGTGCCACCACCTAAAGCTTTTGTATCAATGGCGCCAGGAGGGTGGCCTCTGAAAGATCCCTCAGCACCTGAGGCAGACAAAACACTGTTAAGATTTTCTAGGGCTATTTTAGAGCAGTTAATGCATCTGACATATGAGAAATACAAAGCGACATGTCTCTGCAAATATTAAACAGTCAGTACACATAAACATAATAAAATAGAAACAAGTAACAGCATCATTCCTGACCTACTTAGACTGCCAGCAGCTAACATGTTTCAGAGCTATAAAGTGAGAGTCTCGTGCTGGGGTAATTTACAATGGCAGGGTATTAACAATCTATCCTATCTAACATTTTAACTTTGCCAGAACATTCCTAATGTCCTTTAAACATAACATGTAGCCCTACATTAGAGTGGAGCCATAAACTTACATATTTTATCAAAAACTTTAAAGGTTATCAGATGTAAGCCTCTGATAATAGACCCAGCATTTATTGTATGAAATATTCAGGCTGTTGTTGCAGCTACATACATACTTTGCCCTGCTGTGTACAAAAGCTGCTGTCTGACTTTGCTACTGCAAGCATACTAAGATTAATATATTTAAGGCAGTGTCTGCTAAGCTTCAGATATAATTGTTACAAGCAGGTGAGAAGTCTTCTAGTGCAGTTATTCACTTTTAGTCTGAGCATAGGGGACAGGAAAGGAGACATGCTCTGTTTTGCATGTCCACCACTTATTTAAGGTGTGTAGGCTATAGCCTCTGCTCACTCTCAAGGGGTCAGCTTCCATACTGCGAGGTATCAGCCCCAAACCCCCATGTAATCCACTCCATACTTCCACCCTCCCGAAAAATGCAAAAAGTCACACTTATATGACTTAGCTCAACCATGCCCTGAAGCAGATGGTGTGGTCATCTCCTGCTGTCCCACATTTGGTGACACAGATGAGGCCTGCTTGAGTGGCAACTACCACTGCCCATGACTTTGTGGCTTTCCTGGAGGGTACTGAGTTCAAGTTTCCAGAGAAAACTGAAGTAGAGTCTTCATCAAGCTGTAATGCAAGGGAGGGAGAACCACGTGGTGCATATTTATTCTTTGTGAAATATGGGCTTACAATATCTCCTTCCTCCTCCCTTGCCTTGTCACCACTACGGCTACGGGAGCTGTCCCTGTCCATTGGGTGCTCCCGTTTTGTGTGTCATGTGTGTTGCTGTGATTTCCGAGTTCAAGCTGGAAGGGCCCAGGATCCTTACAGGTCTTCTTGAGGGTAGTCTTCAGTATATCCTTGTTGGTTTTCTTGCTGGTTTTCTGCCACATAAGCTGTGTTCATTTCCTGAGCTTTATTACCCTTTGCATCCAACCTCAGCAAGCGTACTTCTCAGGGCCAGGTCCCATGGATTAATGTAATACCCCCTCCCAAATGGAGACTTATCTTGATGGCCCATTCTCCCGTCTGCCTAAGGCACCTGCAGGTGTTCCTGATGATGTCCCCCGATCTCACTACCACAGGTCCAGGTCCATGTGTGCCCCTAAACCCCTCCCCCAAGCAGCCCCTTCATTTATCATCAGCCCGCAATGGGCATTTGAAGCTGGATCATGGGCTGCTGCTCACACTCTGTTCCTCGGAGCAGCCCATGGCTGCAATTGCGCTAGAAAGTGCCTCTCCTTTTTCTGACCTAAATTTGCAGTCCAACAGGTGGCTTCTCCAGTGGTCCCGGTCCCCGTAGGGCACAGGGCAGGGCCAGTGACTTGGGCAGGGCTGGAGAGAAGCTGCCACTAAGTTTAAATAAAGATGCCATGCACGCTGTGTTTTACAGGCCTGGCTCAATGAATATTAATGAGCAGGGCATTAATATTCTTGAGTGGGTCTATTCTGCTGTTCTAGGGCTAATAGTTTCAGCAGCTGTGACAAGTGGCAGAATGTAAATAATTGTAATTTAAGAGCAGCCACTGAAAGGACATAAGGGGGTCTGTTAAACGGGAAAATGATTGAAATAAAATAATTATGTTGGCTTCACCAGATCATTGCTGGTGAGCTGCCTGTCTGCTGCCTAGGGACACTGCAATTCGGCAGCAGCAGCAGCAACAGGCTAAAGACTGAATGTTAATGTCTGAGAGTGGCAGCATTCAAAAAGACACAGTTAAAGCAATTGAACTGTGGAGCAAAGAACTAATTAAATATTTTACCTGGCTGCACCTGAACTTTTAAATTTGGACTGCAAAGAATTGCGAGGGGACTGTAAACACTAGCAGCCATGTTTTGCAGTAAGCAGCCAGTTGGAGAGCCAGGATTTCAGAGCAAGGATTGTTGGGACAGTGCCAGAGACTTATGGAACTTTGCAAGAGGTTTGTGTGGAAAAAGCAGGGACCTAATTCAGGCGCCAAACCAGGGAGCCTATCCAGCATCGGAGGAGGCTAATGATTATTCATTTTGGGGACTGACAAGTGGATTTAGCCAGTCACTTTTGGACAAACAAGTGGATTTAGCCAATCAGAAGCCCTGAAAGGACTTCATAAAACCCAGGGATTTTCAGGCTGAGCTCAGCTTTAATGTGAGCCTCTCCACAGGGAGGAGGGCTCAGGCCCTCTGCCAGAAAATAGGCCTAGTGGTCCAGCGTGAGCCCCCCAGAGAGATAGTGGCTGCAAGTAATTGAAGTCACCAGCCTGGGGGTGGCTAGAAATTGTCCTCCAGGGCTAGCAGTTCCTTGTCACATTAGGAAACTGTGGAAAAGAAGCCAGCATCTGCCTGCAGTTTTGAGAGAGCTGCAAGAAATGCTTCTGCCTCAGCAGTAAGAGTGCTGAAGAAACCTGTAACTTCCAGAAAAGGAAAGTTGTCTGAATCCATCTGAGTGAGTAAACATCTACTTGCAACTTTGAGATTTTTAGAAACCTGTTTGGGGCAGAGAAGCCCAAGAGGCCCATAAGTGTCTGTTGTCTGTCTGCACCTTGTGTTAACTAAGCACTAAAGAAATGGGTGGACACATGTGCAAGTGACCAGAGAAGGGTCCAGTGTTCTGAAATGCCTGTTGTGACTGTTAATCATGCCTACAGGACTGGAATGAAGGCTCCTTAGCCACACAGAACAGTCCTGACAGTGCTTGGGAGGCCAGTGAAAGTTCTTAGAGTCCAAGTTGGAGCTGCTAACACCAGCAAAACCACAAGGGACTGTGATGTTTTGTCTAAGTTTGAGAAAAGCTACAGAACCAATGGTACTACCAAGTAAAGCATGTTACGGGATGGGGAGCCATGCCACAAGCTCTGTCTGTTGTTTCAAGTGTGCTGATTGGTAAAGAGTCAAGCCTCAAGCTCTGTCTGATGTTGTTAAAGCTCTTGTGTGTCTCGTATGGACTATGAGACTCTAGGTCGCCCTAGCCTTGGGGGCAAGTACCCTTGAGAGAGCGTCTGTGAGCTGCATGTATAAAGGACTATGCAGGCCATGCTGGCACATGGTTGAAGTAACTGCATCCTTAGTAAGCTATTAAGAAGTCCAAATATAAATGTGCTGATTATAAATGTGCTATAAATAAGTGTGCTGAATGCAATGTGACTGTTCCAGATCAGCTTGGGAGACAGCCTGGTAGTGTGCCACCAACTAGGGCACTACCATATGTGTTTCTCCCTGAGGGGTATAGCCAGATGTGGGGGTCTGAATCGTGTTGGCCCTGGTCCCAGCCCAGTCTGCACTGTATGTATCTTCAAAGCTCAGAGAGAAGGGGCACCAACTTTATGCTGAGAGTTTTCCAGAAAAGGCAAGCTGCCAAGCCTGTTTTCCAAGGGTCATCCTCAGCTCCTGCTAGTATCCTCAGCAATGCTTCTCAAATTCAGCTGATGACTTCAAACTGTGAGTAGACAGACACACCCTTGGGGAACTGTAAATAGTTAAAGTTATGCCAAGTTCAGTATCCAGGGTCTAATAATCTAAGTCAGAAAATGTCTAAATTCTCCAAAGGATGTGTATTAAGATTTAAGAATTAAAATTAAACTGATTTTCTCTTAAGGGCCCCAACTCAACTGCTTTAATGCCAGTCACCACAGCTGCAATGTTAACAGGCCTATAACATCTAAAAAATTTAGTACTAGGTACCCAGAAAAAGGTTTAGAATTGCGAGGTTCTAATTCAGTCTGGGAGCTGGTATTTTGTGAGGGCATTCTAATACATACTGTGCCATTTTATGCAACTAGTCAGATAGAAAAAGCACCTGAATACATCAGAAGGTTGGTGGGTGACCACTGTGATTAATACAGTATTTGCCTTTAAATGCAAAATGATTATTTTGATCCTAGTTTCAATGTCAGTCTAAACCAAATGCCAGCCCAATCAAACCTAATGTAAATTAACCTCTGCTTCCAGTTTCCTTTTCCTGACCTTCACCCCATGTAAATACATTGCTCTTTGTCGTTTCTGAATAATCTTGGTGTGTGAGCATATTATTAGAGAGGGTCAATAATTCTTTAAAATGTGAAATGTGGGGTTTTGTTTATTGGGGCATGTTTGGGGTGGCACTATGGTATTGTGGCTGGGTACAGAATCCCAGGGGGTTGTACCAGGTTTCATCTAGTCCACGTAAAATGTATACTCTGGGTGGAGGCACTGCACAATATTGTGAACTATAGGAAAGAACCAATTTTAAAGTAAAATAGGAACCCAGGTCCCTCAACCTTGGTGAGGCCTACAAGGCAGGGGTATTGTAGTCCTTAAATACCCAGCACCAGGGTTATATAAAGTCAGATAAGGCCTCTGGAGTCGTGAAAAGCTAAAGGGCTCCACTATAGACAATCCACATGGTCTTGAGTTACCAGAGAGAAAATTGAACCCCCAGAGCATGCAATACATGGTGGGCCTCAGCATATTCTTTATGCTTATTCGACAGTTCCTTAGAATAGATCTTTGTTGAGAGAAGATAACATTAAGGGAATTGACAATTTAGATAACTTTTTACTTAAATCCTGTGCTGATGTTTTGGCCTCTGTCCTAACTCATATTTTCAGTTTATACCTTACCACCCAAAATTTACCCTCAGCATGAAACATTCTTTAGTCATCCCCCTGCATAGAAGTGGGGATGAAACACTGATGGAAAATTACCACCCAGTTTCCTTTCTCCCCATAATCTTTAAATTTATGGAAAATATTGTCCTCTTTCGGATGTCTGAGTATCTGGACAATTATCAGATCCTTTCCAATTTTCAGCCTTGCTTTACACCTCATCACTCTACTTAAACAGCACTGATTGATTTTCATGATTCAGTCTCTAGATCTTTGGATAAAGGATTTAATGTTGGCTCTGTCTTTACTGACCTATCTAAAGCCTTTGATGTGATTAACCACTCTTTGCTCTTAGCGCATCTGTCTTCCTATGGCTTTTCCTCGTATTTTATCATTTGATTTTCATTCTACTTACACAGGAGAACTCTGAGCTTTGGAATGGTTGCCTTTCTTCTCCTCTCCCTGTTTCCACTGGGATTCCTCAAGGGGTCTATACTCTGTCCTATTTGTTTTAATATTTTTGTGGATCCCCTAGCCTCTCTAGTGGATCACTGTTCAGTTTGGCTTTCTGTTGATGACACAATCCTTTTTTGTCCTCCTAAGAACCCACCTTCGCTTTTCTTGATTCTCCAAGGTGATTTAGACAAAATCATGAAATGGTTTTCCGATAACCTCTTACTTTTGAACAATAAAAAGACTCAAATCATGCTGTTCAGGTCTCAGTCTACAGTCTCACTGGCAAATTATTCTTTTGCTATTACCTTAAATAACAACCCACTCAAGCGCATAAGTGAATTCAAATATCTTAGTCTCGCTTTCGATTCTTCCTTGACCTTCAAAGCTCATATTGACTAAACTATTTTAAAAGTTCACCAATGCCTAGGTTGCTTAAAATGTGCCAGGCATTGTTTGTCAAGTTTGGATTGTAAATACGTTATTGCCCAAGCCATTTTCCCTGTTCTAGACTATTGTGAAATTATTTACTGCCACACCTCTGCTTCTACTCTTCACCCTTTGAATACTGTTTATTACCAGCTACCACAGTTTATTTTAAAATCGAAATAGGATGAATACCATTGCACCCTTTTGCATCAATTGAATTATCTGTTCCCCTCCTCCAGACACACCTTCCATTGGTTATCCATTATTTACAAAACTGTGAACAAACAATCCCCCACTTACCTATCTGAAAGGCTTACATTTCCCACCCACAAATAGTCTTAGAGATGTGTTCCATTGTTACCTTTTTTTGCCTAAGTTTCAAACACATTTTGGGAAAGAATGTTTTTGTTATGCTGGTCCATTCTCATGGAACAACTTCTCTCTCCAGCTTAGAATTTCACCCACCCTTGAAATTTTTAAACATGATCTGAAGAAATTGATGTTACAATAATAATCCATTTGTACTTGTTTTAATTGAATTTCTGTATGTTCAATTTATGCACTTATTATTATTGACTTAGGATGTTCTGTAAATGAGACTTGTTTTTCATAGAACTCATTCTGTAATCTATGCAACTTTTAAATAAATAAAAAAACATTTGTAGCACTGATTTTTTTGTGGTCTGAAAATCCAGACCCTGGTTTCCGACTTATCTCCTGCCTTTTAGATGATGATGTTGAGGAAAGAGACTTCCTTCCATATTTAAGTCAACAGTAAATTTGATGTTGTCAGTTAGTTTTCCCAGAAACATCTTCAAGTCCAACAATTCCTCTGCTATGCCCATCCAGAAAACCATTATGTCACCTATAAAGCATTTCTAGAGTTTTATACACCTGTGGTATGGATTGTATAGTGGATTCAATATGCACTGCTTTTCATATTGTTGCATGAAAAAAATTGGCATAATTCAGTGCCATGGTACTGCCCATGGCAGTGCCCCTTTTCTGGATATAGAATTCTCCTTCAAAGCTGAAAACGATTTTTGTATAGTAGTATCCTGAACAGTTCAACAAGGAAACTATTGTCTGGTTTTCTGTCTCTGTCTTCAAAGTCAAGTGCTGCTCGATGGTTCTCCAGTTCCTCCCTCATGTTTGATATTAGTGTATAAGTAACACACACCCATTGTGACTAGTAGTATTTCACCCATATGTCCCTGTTTTTTAAGATCTTCTGGTATTTTGATAACGCGTCCTGTGTCTTTTAGACAACTCCCCATTTTGTATATTGGATTTGTGCACAGAAATTGACGAAGCTTGACAGGGGTCCTAATATGGATTGAAAGCCTGAAACAATGGGCCGGCCCGGTGGATCTGTGATTGATTTATGTATTTTTGGTTGGTTGTATGAAATTGATGGGTAGATACTGTGTGTCTGGTAATTTTTTTTTTTTTGCCATTCATCAGTGTAGCCCAGATCTAATTCTTCTTGTAAAACAGCTTCTACGCTCTGTCTGATCCTCTCTGTGGGATGTGTGCTCACTTTTTGATAACTATTGTCATTATCCAGGAATTTCAGGTACATCTGTCAACTGAGATGTGCCCATAACACATTCTTCTCTCCCCCCACCCCATCCACTGGCTTAATTACTATTGATCTATTTTGTTCCAAAGCTTTCAAAGCTGCACTCTTAACTTTTGTTAAATTGTATTGCACATGGTGTTTCTTTCTTTTAGTAATCCCTGGATGACATTAGAGACCATTGGAATGTATGTTTCAACTTTGTGGCTATGACCTTTCTGTCATGCAAGTGGATTTCTGTTTCAGGGCATTTTTTTAATACCTTCCTTTCGGGGTATTGTTTTTATTGTTCTGTTACTCTGATATTATGAAAAAAAAGTGTAAATCTGCCATTATAGTGAATATGTTAGATCTTTCTGTTGGTGAGGAAGTCTCTTGCTCAGTGCATTCATCTCTCTCTTATTTAATTCCCTATTACTGAAGTTAAATATCACTGTTGATGTTAGTGTCTGTCTCTGTACCAGTTCCCTCCTCTCCCTCTGCCTCTTCCTCCTCCTTATGTTGTGCTCTCTCTTTGTCTGTCTTGGATGGGACTGTATCTCTGTGTGTAATATCTGGGGCCACTGACCTCTCCCCCATCTTTGTATCCACCCCTCTGTCCTCTGCCTATAAAAATATGTGTCTCCTGTTGTTCCTTAATTGCTCTTCTGCTGCTGGCTGAATGACTCCTTGAGCTGTCTGATTCCTCACTTCCTTCCTTTTCCAAAAAAAGGCCCACCTATGCAACCTAGAATCCTGCTGGATTTATCACATGCCTTGCTACACTGGTCAGGGATTGTGAGGTTGTTCACATATGGTAACCCCGTCC
The DNA here is from genome assembly GCA_016271365.2 of Neoceratodus forsteri. Classification (NCBI taxonomy): domain Eukaryota; kingdom Metazoa; phylum Chordata; order Ceratodontiformes; family Ceratodontidae; genus Neoceratodus; species Neoceratodus forsteri. The sequence continues at coordinate 359,327,213 of CM028135.1, read as the reverse complement.
CCTTTCTGTTAGATCTTGTCTAAACTGCTTCCCATCCAATACTATATATTAATATGTACTATATAATAAGGTGTGTCTCTCACAGGATAAGAAGGTTATCTTGTGCTGTTTTGGGTGAGAGGACTGCAAAGCGAAACTGAGTAGTTCTGTCAGCCGAAAACAGCACAAAATAACCTTCTTATCCCATAAGAGACACCCCTCACTATATGTATTAATTTATTATGAAGCAGCAAAACTGCCTCCAGCTGAATAAAATAGTTTAGAACACATATTTTATTGAGAATGTTTGCTTTATTTCTACTTATTGCTGGTCTCCCCTGCTCTTTAGACATGGTTGTGATACATTCCATTAGCAAACATTATGTATTTATGCTGCTTACACGGTGTCACAAACCCACTCAGCAGGTCAGGTCCTCTAATCCCAAAGTGCCAACCTCCAAGCGCAGTCTTGTGAACAGTTTAACAGAACAAGGTAACCCGCACGTCTGTTTTGTAAGTTTGGATCAAGCTTTGGTCTCAAGTCTTGGAAGGATTCAAACTGTGAACCTCTTGCTAGCATACATAATGCACAGGCTCAGGTATTTATGTCTTCAGGGGGCCAGGTATCTTTGCCTATGGGCACCTAACCAGGTATACAGAGATGAACCCTTAAAAACTTTAATAAAGACCTCAGATTTAATACGCTTCTCTTTCCAGTTTGGTATCACCATTCAAGATATGCCTCGTGTCTGCTATAACCATATATACTTTTCTTACAACTAAAAGAAATTCAAAGACAGACCAAATATGTTCTAAAAAGAATTTTACTTAAATAGATACAAAACATATGTAAAACACAAAATACAGAACTCATATCACAAGACATACAAATCTTTTAAAAGAACACGGTTTAAACAGTGCAAATTCCTACTTACAGTACTTAGATTTGACTCTGTTTCTAAATATCTGCTTAAAGTGCTCACATATCTTTTCTGGTCAGAGTCTAGGTAAAAGTGCAAGTCTGAAGTAAAACAGAGTATTCCTTAAACAACTGTATTGGCCAACCCCTTTTTGTGTGAGATCAGCTAGCTCCTGCTCTGTCAGAATATATAAAAATATATATTTTATACAAAAACAGGATGGCTTTTCAAAGTATTACATTCTGCAACTTCAGCATATTTCATGTCCTTCAAATTACACTTCTTTTGATATCATAATAAGCTTCCTCCTTCCAGGACATGAAAGCATCTTTATGATTTTCGCACTTCTATGTAATAACCTGGGTTTTCCCTCCAATGTCATAAAATGGATATGATTTAGCAACTACAGCTGTAATTAACTCAGACAAACAGGATCCTTGATTAAGGCCTTCCATGTAACACCTAGTACCTAAAAACTGTGTGTTTGATCTCACATGCTGTTTTTAACATTTTCTTATGGCTTGCATCTTTCAGCTGAAACCTGGGTTGGGGGGATGAGTGAGGTCATTCTAAGAGCATCAGATTTTCAGCAGAGACATTCAGTAATACATTTTATATTTAAAAAAAAATGATACAGCACTCAGAACTGGCTGTCTGCGTCACAATTCCTCCTCACCTAGACTGAATTTGGGGGTTCTATACCCTACATGGGATGAGCTTCCCAAATCAGTTCACTCCTCATAGACCCTAGACAGCCCATCTGAGTTCTGGTTATTCACTCCAGCCCTATGTACGATTTTTAGATCATAACCTTGCAAAGCAAGACTCCATCTTAGCAGTCTCCCACTGTTTTTCCTCATCTGCGTCAGCCAAACCAGGGGGTTGGGGTCAGTCTGCACCACAAAATGCTGCCCATACAAGTATGGCTCTAGCTTCTTTAGGGCCCACACTATGGTAAGACACTCCTTTTCCACTGTGGAGTATGCTTGTTCCCTGGGAAGTTGCTTCCAGCTCAGGTACACTACTGGGTGATGTCCCTTGGCTGGACATCTGGCTCAGTACTGCCCCAATACCCACGTCTCAGTTGTCCGTCTGAACTATAAGGTTTTTCTATAGTCAGGACCTGTCAAAACAGGAGCACTGCACAGTGCCTCCTTCAGTCTGGTAAAGGCTTCCTCACAGGCTGGGCCCCAGGTAATTTTCTTTGGCATCTTTTTCTTTGTCAGGTCAGGTAGGGGAGCTGCCAGGGCACTGTAATTAGGTACAAATTTCCTGTAGTACCCTGCTGTTCCTAGAAAGCTCCTGACCTGCTTCTGGGTTTCTGGTCTGGGCCACACCCTGGATCACCTCTATCTTTATTTGGTTAGGATGGAGCTGTCCCCGGCATACCACATGTCCGAGGTATGCCACTTCTCCCATGGCCACCTAGCACTTCTTGGCTTTGACAGTGAGCCCGGCCCTCTGTATCCTGCCCAGCACTTCCCTAAGGTGGGATAGGTGTTCCTCCCAGCTGGTACTAAAGATGGCAATGTCATCCAGGTATGCCACGGCATACTCCTCAGCACCATTTAACACCTGGTTCACTAACCTTTGGAAAGTGGCCGAGGCGTTCTTCATTCCGGAAGGCATTACTTTAAACTCAAATAAGCCTATTGGAGTGATGAAGGTCGACCTCTCCCTAGCTCTGTCTGTCAATTCTACCTGCCAATACCCCTTTGTCAGGTCAGTGGTCGTAAGGTAGGTCACCCCTCCCAACCTGTCCAGGAGTTCGTCCATCTGGGGCATCGGGTGGGTGTCAGACTTCATGACTGCATTCAGTCCACAATAGTCCACACAGAAATGAGTAGAGCCATCTGGCTTCAGTACAAGGACTACAGGTGAGGCCCAGGGGCTGCGGGATCTCTGAATTACCCCTAAATCCAGCATCTCCTCCACTTTCCTCCTAATGTCCTTTTGAACAGCCTCTGACACCCAATATGCTGTCCACCGTATGGGCGTCTGTGTCCCTGCCTCCACATCGTGTGTCGCTAAGGGGGTTAGTCCAGGCTTGGCACTAAACAAGGAGGCAAAGTCTGCTAAAACCTCCCATACGTTCTGGATCTGGTCCAGGGCCAGCTGGGGAGACAATTTTACTGCCTCCACAGAGGACTCCCACTTGCTTTCTTCCAGCAAATTCAGATGGGGGTCTCCTTCTTCCATCCCCTTCCCATGACTACACATTGCAAACACCATGTCAGCCCTATTTGCATATGACTTCATCAGGTTGACATGGCATATCCTTTCTGTCTGTCTTCTGTCAGGTAACTCCACATTGTAGTTCACATCATTTACCTTCCTAACCACTTTGTACGGTCCTGCCCACTCGGCTTGCAACTTGTGTTTCCGGACTGGAATAAGGACCATGACTTCCTGACCCACCATGTACAAACGAGCTCTGACTCTGCGATCGTACCACACTTTTTTTTCTGTTGGGCAGCTGCTAGGTTGCTCTGGGCTGTCCCCATAAGCTCCTTCAGCCTCTCCCTAAACCTAAGGACATAATCCACAATGGGAGTTCCCTGGGTGGTGTGCTTGCCTTCCCAGTTCTCCTGGATCAAGTCTAGGTGCCCACGTACACCGCGTCCATATAAGAGTTCAAAGGGGGAAAATCCTGTCGACTCTTGGGGCACCTTCCTGTATGCAAACCACAGGTGGGGAAGGCATTTCTCCCAGTCCCTCCCATGCAGTTCAGCAAATGCCCGGAGCATTGACTTTAGGGTACCATTGACTCATTCCACAAGTCCGTTGGCTTGTGGGTGATACAGTGTCATGCATCTCTGCACCACCCCACACTTCTCCCATAAACATTTCATCAGGTCTGACATGAAGGAACCCCCTCAATCGGTGATTACTTCCTGCTGAAACCCAACATGGGAGAAAATCCCAAGTAAGGCATCTGCCACTTTGTCTGTTTGTCAGCAGGTCATGCCCTCTACACCCAAAGTGCCAACCTCCGAGTGCAGTCTTGTGAACAGTTTAACAGAACAAGGTAACCCTCTTGTCTGTTTTGTGAGTTCGGATCAACCTTTGGTATCAAGTCTTGGAGGGATTCAAACTGTGAACTTCTTGCTAGCGTACCCAATGCACAGGCTCAGATATTTATGTCTTCGGGGGGCCAGATATCTTTGCCTTTGGGCACCTAACCAGACATATAGAGATGAACCCTTAAAAACTTTAATAAAAACCTCAGATTTTATACGCTTCTCTTTCCAGTTTGGTATCACCCTTCAAGCTATGCCTCGTGTCTGCTATAACCATATATACTTTTTTTACAACTAAAAGAAATTCAAAGACAGACCAAATATGTTCTAAAAAGAATTTTACTAAAATAGATTAAAAAAAATTTGTAAAACACAAAATACAGAACTCTTATATCACAAGACATACAAATATTTTAAAGAACAAGGTTTAAACAGTGCAAATTCCTACTTATAGTACTTAGATTTGACTCTCTTTCTAAATATCTGCTTAAAGTGCTCACAGATCTTTCCTGGTCAGAGTCTAGGTAAAAGTGTGAGTCTGAAGTAAAACAGAGTATTCCTTAAACAACTGTATTGGCCAACCCCTTTTTGTGAGGTCAGCTAAATCCTCCTCTGTCAGAATATATAAAAATATGTATTTTATACAAAAACAGGATGTCTTTTCAAAGTATTACATCCTGCAACTTCAGCATATTTCATGTCCTTCAAATGACACATCTTTTGATCTCATAATAAGCTTCCTCCTTCCAGGACATGAAAGCATCTTTATGGTTTTCGTACTTCTATGTAATAACCTGAGTTTTCCCTCCATCATCATAAAATGGATATGATTTAGCAACTACGGCTGTAATTAATTCAGACAAACAGGATCCTTGATTAAGGCCTTCCACGTAACACCTAGAATCTAAAAACTGTGTGTTTGATCTCACATGCTGTTTTCAGCATTTTCTCATGGCTTGTATCTTTCAGCTGAAACCTGGGTTGGGGGCATGAGTGAGGTCGTTCTAACAGCATCAGATTTTCAGCAGAGACATTCAGTAATACAATTTATATTAAAAAAGGATACAGCACTCAGAACTGGCTGTCTATGTCACACACGGTATGTAATGGTGGCTGCTTACATACCATGTAATGGTGGCAGTGGGGACTAACTGTGGCTAAAACATTTTCATTTATTTCAAAGTTTTGCAACATGTTTTAGCCTTGCTAACAACTTCTGCTGCTATTGGATTGTGAATCTGAAAACGAACCATCAGTTTTATTACATTTCAAAAAATCAAACTGCAAGGTACACTTCAAAACAGTTTCATTTATTTAAAGTCATCCATTTCTAGTGAAATTGTGAAGTTTACTGGCTCCATCTTTAAAAGTGACTGCTTGTTTGATAGAATGCCTAGACAATTTCCCATAAACTCTTGTGACTAGACACACTGCTTTTTAAAGTCAAATTCCTGTTACAGCTGATTTCACTGTGACGATTCTGATAGGAACATGGCAAGCCAGCATTACTGCAGCATGAATCAGCTGTATGGAGGAGTGCGAGGCAGCAACTGTAAGCTGAATAAGAGGTTCAGTAGTACTGTCCTCTGATTGGTTGAGGCAGTTCCACTGCTTTGTAATGTTTTTATGGGTTCCTTTTCCCTGTGGAATGACCTTGCACTTTTTGGCATTACATTTGAGTTGCCAGGTCTTGGACCACATTTTCACTTTCTCCAGGTCCTCATTCATGCTCCTAACCCCTTCTTCACAGCCCACCCTGCCACATATCTTTGTATCATCTACAAAAAGGCTAATTTTGTCCTGGACCTTTTTTCCAGTGCCACGTACAGTATAATCAGATTGAAGACCACAGGACCCCTGAGGCACCCTACTGGTCCCCATACTAAGCTTATAGTGCCTTTTATTTATTTATTGAAGAGTATCGGAAAGCATGCCTTTGAGTCAAAGACTCGTTTACAAAGGTTCCACATCAATTGAATACAGAGTCATCAAATAAAATGAGAACAGTTAATCAAATACACTGGAAACAGTGTGACACAGAGGTGACACAAGGAGCAAGTACTACATCCATTAGCGTGTCAAACATGGTTACAGATAACAGAACATTACAGCTATTAAGACACTGGTACATAGGGTTGCAAGAATAGGAGCAGAATACAGATGGTAACAGCCAACAGAGTACATACACTACAGAACGGTGGCACAGCCATGCCCTGGTGGTCATATGCAATTTCGGGCTGGATTGGAGGAGCCCATTGTCAAATATAAGCATGCTCTGGGGCAGCAGGACCAGAGAGGCCCATAGTCAGGTAGCAAACAGGAGGGCCTGAAAATCAGGGACAGTCACAGACTGATCCTTGAGCGATTAGGTCTCATAGGTGAGACTTGAACCAGCCAAGTATGGGTTCTGTGAGGAGGGAGTTAGGGAAGGAGTTCAACCAGCCAGGAGCCAGGTACCTAAACATTCTTTGATGCAAGGAGGTCTTGCAGTGGGGTACCCTGAAATGGGTTGTTGCGGTTTACCGAGTGAGGCCGGTGGACAAGGGTGCTTGGAGTAAGGGAGTGAGGGCAGATGGGAGTAGCCCTGCAGTTATTTTTTTAGTGAAGAGGCAGGTCTGATATTTAAGCCTCCCACTGAAGTTTAACCAGTTGGTGGATGAGTAAAGAGTGCAGGTATGTGTGAGCCTGTCACAGCCAGTGGTGAGCCTACAGGCCTTATTTAGGGCCATCCTAATTTTGTTGAGGTGCATGTTGTCAGCTGCTCCATAGATTAAATGATACCATAGTCTGTGAGAGATAGCATAGAAGCTGATACAGCTAAGCGTAGAGCTTCAGGGGGGAGACAGTGCTTGTACCGGTGAAGCAGACCAATGCGGACATTAACAGCGGTGCACAGTTTACGGATGTGGTCATGGTAGGTGAGCACTGAGTCAAGGGTGACACCCAGATATTTGAAAGAAGTGACCTGCTTGAGGGGGTTGTTTTATGAGTTCAGAATGAGCAGGGATAGCCAGTAGTTCTTGTTTTGGGCATGGACAAATGTCATAGATTTAGTTTTTTTGTAGTTCAGAACTAACCTGTGCTGAATGAACCAGGATTCAGCATCTGAGAATGATTTTTGTAGGGTATTTCGGAGAACGGTGTGATCAGTATGGGAGCTGTAGAGAACAGCTTCGTCCACATACAGGAGTAGTTTCCTGGTGCAATCTTTGGGCAGGGAGTTAAGGAACAGGGAGAATAGTAGCGGTCCCAGGATGGAGCCCTGCGGGACCCCCGAGTTGACTTGTAACAGTTAGGACAGTGTTTGGGCAATTCTGACTATCTGGGTTCTCTCGGCCAGATAGCTGGCAAACCAGCCAGTGGTCTCTGGAGACAGGCCTATTTGTGTGAGGGAGTCCAAGAGAAGTGTGTGGTGCACCACATCAAACACCTTAGAGAAGTCTATGAAGACAGCACCAGCAATGTGGCCAGAGTCAAGAGATGTGTGGAGGGCATTAGTAAACTCCAGAAGAACTGTGGTAGTACTGTGGTTGTGGTGGAAGCCATGCTGTTCGGGACACAGAAGGCTATAATTGGATAAGTAATCTGTAAGCTGGGTGGGGGGGCAGGATTGAGATGGGACGGTAGTTCCCAGGCTGGGTGCGGTCTCCACTTTTAAGAATGGGTGTAATGAGGGCAGATTTCCATTGAGAGGGAAACTGGCCCAGCAAGAGTGAGCAGTTCAGAAGCATGGTGAGTGGGAGGAGAACTTCATTAAGGTGAGCCTAAGCAGCTTGAGATTGAATGTGTTGCTACTAAAACATAATTTACTGAAGGTCTTGAGAAGAAAGGGGGTGGCTTCACGCTGCAAGACCACTTCAAAGTGGAACAAAGGGGTGGCGAGGGAGACAAAGGGAGCGGGCGGGTAGGGGAGAAGAAATTGGGGGGGACACTACTAAGGTCAGAGAAGGAGACATTAAATGTGTTTGCAATCAGGGCAGGGTCTGTGGTGATAGACCCATTGGCCCAGAGTTGAAATGGTGGTGCGGTAGAGGCTTTACCACTGAGATCCTAGAAAGAGTCCCTGAACTTGCACCCCGAGCCCTGGGAGGCAGTGAGCAAGGCTCAGTAGAATTCTGCTTTGGCCTTGCAAGTATTCCAGGTGCATTTATTTCATGCCTCTTGGTAGCTCTGCCTGTCAGTAGGCTTTCTAGTTTCTAGGGCAATGTGCCACAGGTTGTCACGATCTCGCATTTGGTCTAATAGGGCTTGTGACATCCATGGTGTATCTACCCCTTTGATGACCTGTTTGCTTAGGGGCGCGTACCGGTCACAGGCAGCATTGAATGTGGTGATGAAATGTTCAAGGGCAGAGTCAATGCTCCCAGCAGTTGAGACGAGGGACCAGTCACTAGTTGTGAGACATTGTTTAAGGGACTGGAGTTTGCCTGGTTTTAGCAATATATGACCAGTAGCAAAGCACCGGGGAGTGATCACTCAGGGCATTGGGTACTTTGGATTCGTCCATCTATCCAATTGTTATTCCCACCTTGTTATGCCTTCATTAATACCCAAGCTGCCCAACATCTTCGCAAGATGTCTATGGGGCACTGAGTCAAAGGCCTTGATAAAATTCAGATACAGGACATCCTCGACTTGAAACACTGTTCTGAAGAAGTCTATGAGATTCTTCAGGCAGGACATACCTTTCATGAAACCATGTTATTTTATGCCTTGGAGACAGTGATTCTCCAGAGGTTCTTTAGGCAGGACATACCTTTCACAAAACCATGTTGTTTAATGCCCTGGAGACAGTGATTCTCCAGAGGTTCCTTAGGCAGGACATTCCATTTCATGAATCCATGTTGTTTAATGCCCTGGAGTCAGTGAATCTCCAAGAATTCTATCAGCTACTCTTTGAAAACAGACTCAAGCAACTTCCCAATAATGGAGGTCAGGCTAACTGTTGTATAATTGCCTCGGTCTCCTCTGTCACGTGCTGATGCAGAGGCACAACATCAACCACCCTCCAGTCCTTGGGGGCCACACCTGTCACTAGTAAGCAGTTGACAGGAGTTCCAAGGGTTCCACCAGAGCCTGCTCAACCACCCTGAGCACCCAGGGATCTGTCTCATCAGATCCTGGGGATTTGTCCCCATCTTCAATACCTTCAGACTCCTGAGCATGCTGTCTTCAGTGATGGTCCCCGTTAACAATATTTGTGTCCCACACAACTTTAAGGCTACATTCCAGCAGTGACTATCTTCTTCAACCATAGACTCTAAGCACGCACTTTCTCTTATTATGTCTGCTTTGTAACTAATTTCCTCCACTCATATCTCACATTCTTTAACTTTCATATTCCCTTTGTTTTTTTTTTCCTTGTCTTCTTAATGTGCCTCAAGAAAACCTTGTCATTTTCCTCCTACACCTCTCCTGTTCTGAGGTCTGTAGCTGATGGCAAATCTAATGCAGAAATAAATATGTTGTTCTCACATTAGGTCAGTCCTCACCTAAGGTAATATGATTTATTTTGGCAAACTAATTTATGTTGGCATACATCCCCCCCACACACACATACAGAGTTACATGAGGATACATCATGGAACAAAACCAAAATAATCACATTGCCATGTAGAATCAATAAAAAAAAAAACTGTTCTTATAATTCAAGAGAACACCAGCTGATGATATCACCTATTCAAATCAGCTTTGTTCCACAGTGTTGCAAGTGAGACATTCCACAAATTCCAAAGCAGAATGAAAATCACCAGCAAAACATGTCAAAACACCAGTGCAAACTGTAGCTGGAGCTTAAAACCAAAATAAACCCACCCTCCCATGAGGCTGCAGTTGTGATATGAGATTATTTTATCAACTTCTGAGTAAGAATACTATAGCATACTTGGGAAACAGAATTTGACAGCAGATAAAACCACTTGGCCCACCCAGTCTGCCCATTTTTCCCCACCTACAGTATTATTGCAACCCTCCTTGAGCTACAGCTGTGGCTTTCCCACTCATGTATAATTTAGTTTTCTGCTCTTTTACATAGTTATAAAATGGGCAGTAAAAATTCAGAGCTGTAATAATTTAAAATCAGGCATATGACTATACATTAATAGAACACAATGCACATTCGTCCTGGCTTTTGGCCAAATCACATATCAGTGAATTTCAACACTTCTACTCTGGTTTGTAAAACTAGTGTGGCAGCCATTGTTTTTCTTGTTAAGGGGTAAGAACCCCCTCTCTCTCTCTCTCTCTCTCTCTCTCTGTTTCATTTAACCACCCACATAAAAACCTTTGGACAGAAAAGTAAAGAAAATCAGACCTATACCCTGTTTCCTTACAAACTTGTGTGTGTTCTCTCCTTGAAAACATGCTAACTGACTGCATTGTCTTTGATGCTGTCACTTCCTTGCTGCTGTATGCACAGTCTATTTATTTTATTGACTTTTTTACAGTTGGTAACCAGGAGAGTCACACTGAACTGAGTCTCATTCCCAGGTGTGACCCAGGTGAAGGGAAAGAAGAGAAGCACAACTACAAACAAAATACAGTCAGTCAGGTGATGAGGCTACAATGTGACTTCGGCTTTTGTGGATTTCACCAAGGCATTCAATCTGGCTGACCATGGGGAGCTATTAAAAATGCTACATACGGTTAACTTGTCAGAAGATGTCATCCTGTGATTCATTAATTATTTGCAAGACAGAACCCAAAAAATAGTTAACGGATACTTTTCTAGAGAATGTTCAATAGGATGTGAAGTTCCACAGGGGTCCATTCTTGATCCCCTGCTCTTTTCATTATTTATTAACTCACTTATTTGTGTTTGCAATAACACAGAATTATTATACGCAGATGGCGCAGTATTATTTTGTTCAGGTTTTGCTCTCTTCACCATTGAAAAAGTCTCCAAATGGATTTTAGTCAGATGCATTCATGGTTTGACTGACATAAACTGGTACTTAATTCAGCCAAAACCAAATTTATGTTTTTTGCAAATCCAAGAAAAAACGGCATTATTGATTTTTTTGTTAAAGGACAATGAGGATAATCGAATTGAAAAAGTCTCAGAATTTAAATATTTAGGTCTAATTTTTGACTGTCATTTATCTTTTGAACAGCACATAGTTAAACTAATAATTATTCTACACCAGCAAGTGAGGATGCTATACCAACTGAACAGGTTTTTTACACATGATATTAGGTTGACGCTGGTTCATACCTTTTTATTTTCTCTTTTGGATTACGGATCCTTAGTTGATTCTTTCTCTGAAACAATGCTAAACAAACTCAAAGCATCTGACCATACTATTTTACACTTTGCTACTGCATTATGTAAAAGACACATCACTGTGAACTCGACAGGGCCTTTGGTTGCTTTTCTTTATTTTGCATTTTTCATTATAAGTCGTTAAATTTTCCTACATAAGATCCATTTGGGACTTTTTCTAGAGTCTATTGTTAGCTTATTTTCCAAACAAAATAACATTGTTTCCACCAGATCACAAAGTAGGATTCCCTTTAAGGTTCCCTTTTTTCACACCATTATGGCACAACATTTTCTACAATTTAAACCCACCAAACTTTATTTATTTTTTTTTTTTTTACATTTATTCTGCTTTTTCTGGCAGGACCCTTCTGTTGAAATCAACCCTTGTCACAGTCCCCGGGACTCCCACCTACTGCCGATTGCCATCACTACTCCTGGTCACCCCCGGCTTACCCCCTGGAGGACAGAGCCATGGCACTGGTTCCCGGTATCCCGGTGCCACAGGATTAGTATCTAATTCGGAGAGCTTCTGGTGGCAGAGGCTAATTGAAGTCCCGGGGAGGGCTTCACGGAGACAGGGGTCCCGCCATGTTTTTCCTTCCCCTGTAGGCTGGGGCAGAGATGTGCAATGAGATCCACCATCTGTCCTGCCCAAGACAGCATCAGTTACACGTCATGTGCAGGGTGAGCACCCAGTCTCCACCAGGTGTCGCTCTTGTGCGATCACGGGTACCCCCTTCCCCCCGGAAAAGGAGAGCAGTCCTAAGAACACTCAGTCCTTCTCCCCCGGCTGGCCCTCCGATGTCTCAGGTCTGTTCCTCAACCTGGTTTACCGGTGTCACAAGCGGAGATCCCACAGCTGCGCCGGCAGGCCAGCTAGACCCACCAAACTTTATAATGTCCTTCCTATTTCTGCTATCAGCAACCCTAATATTTCTGCATTTAAGACTTCCCTGAAGAATTTTCTGCTTTCAAAAACTGTAAGCAAATGTTCTAACTGATATGAACACTTTTTATGCTGTATAGCTTTTGTACATGTTTTGTTTTTGTATTGTAACTGGACGCCAGTGAAAAAGAGCATCTATGCTCACAGGCTATTCCACATAAAACAATAAACAAACAATGAGGATGACATAAAGAGCATAAGTTGAGTGCAATACAGTAGGACAAATGAATAAGCATACAATTTATCCATGTAGATTGGACAAACACAAAGTGCATAGCGCCAGAGTGAAGGAAGGCTGAGCTGGTGCTGAAAGTAGCAGTCAAAACAGATTGATAAACTTCAGTGAAGTTGCTGAGGTTGCTGAAACTATGAGGTTAAGAAGGAGGGGGAAATGAGGGGTGGTCAGAAATCAGGCAAGAGAAAGGAAAGGTTCAGGAAGAGGGTTATCAGGAGTAGGGGGGTAGGGGAAAGAGTTTTAGCTGGCAGCTATTGAGGGAAGGGAAGGGGAGAGATGAATGGGGGAGTGCAGCTAGTTCCAGAGGGAGAGAGGGTGGTATGAGGAAGCAGATTTCTGGACTGAGGAGTGTGGGTGGGGAAAAGAGAATGTGTGTGGGTCTCTTGAGCTCAGGGAGTAGGAAGAGAGGATGGGGGAGAGAAGATGGGATAGGAATGAGGGGTGGTACCTGAACCAGAATTCTGAGATGAGGGAAACACAGTGGAACTGGCAATGTGAAGGGAGAGGAAGGATGCATAGGGAGGAGCAAAGAAAGCAGTGTTGAGTACAAGAGGGTGAGTAGATAAGGCAGCAAAATGCATTGCAGAGGGTGTCCAGTCTGGCAAGGGAGATGGAGTGGGTGGTGCCATAAATCACATTCACATAGTCAAAAATCAGGAGAACCATTTTTGTGGCCAACTTTCAGCAGACCTGTAGAGAAAGGCAGTCCTTATTGTGGTCTAGGACACCGAGATTGGCATGGATGACTTTAATGTGGGCAAAGAACTTAGTGTGTGGCTAGATATCAAGCTTTACTTATTTAAAAGCTGGGACTACTTCAAGCAGTGTGCCATCCAGCATGAAGAAAACAGGGAGGCAAGATGGGCCAGCTCCTGGTTGGTACTAAAGGTCATAGACGCTGTTTATTTATTTTTGTATGTTGACCCAAAGCTGGTTACATTACAACCAGTGCAGAACTTTGTAAAAGTCTTGCTGGAGTAAGAATTCCAGAGATGCAGTCAAGGACCAGAGGTGTAGAGAACAATGATATCTGCATACATGTGAATATGTGAGTTGTCACAGGTGGAATAGGGGTAATTTAGGAAGATGGAGATGAAGACTAGACACAGAATGGAGCCCTGTGGGACCCTAGTCTAGATAGGGAGGGATGGGGAGATGCACCTCCTACCTGTACTGACTGGTGACAGACCGTGAGGTCGGAATGGAACCAGTGGACAGCAGGGGCTGAGATGCCAGCAGAGCTCAGCTTATTCAGGAGGAGTAAGTGAGACACTAAATCAAAGGCTTTAGCTGGATCTATGAAAATGGCAGCTGTGACATGACATCGGAGAGGATGGAATTAGTGACTCTAAGGAGGGAGGGGGATAATATAATATTCCTTTATAAAGCCAAACTGGAAGGGGAAAAGGAAATTGGAGGAGTGGAGAGAGTCTGCAAGCCATGAGTAGACTAGTTTCTAGTGCAGCTTCACAAGAGAGGGGAGGAGGGAGATAGGGTGGAAGTTGCCAGGAGTGGAGGAATTACCCACTTTGTGAAGGGAGAGAATCTTGGCATTCTTCCAAGACTGTGTGACAGTGAAAAGAGTGAAGGAGAGATTTGGGAGGTGAGTAAGGGGGAAGACAATGGCAGGAGCTAACAGAGAAGTTCAAGGTCCAAGTCATCTGGGCTAGATTTGGAAAGGTTGAGTGAGGAAATGACAAAGAAGGCCTCATGGGGAGTGACGGGGGAATCAAACCCCAGTGGGGGGTGAGGTGAGAAGGGGAAGAGAAGTGGAGCCATGAGGTGGGAAGCAGGGGAGATACAAGTGGTAAAAAACTAATTGAAGTGAGCAGCAACAGAGGGAGGGTCAGACACTGGACAGCCATTAACCACGAGGACAGAGGGAGAGGACTGCATTGGGGGGTCAAAAATGGAGCGAATTACCTTCTAGAATTTGGATGGGGAATTAAGATTACTCTGGAGGTTGCTCTTCAGGAAGAGGGACTTGGCGGTATGAAATGCCTCGGTGCAAGAGTTCTTAAGAGCATTGTAGGAGAGGAGGTCTGACAGGGAGCAGGATAATTCATGCCTGGCCCAGGCTTGGTCATGGGTCTTGTAGAAGTCAATGAGATCAAAGGTGACTCAAGGATGGTGAAAGGATTTAACTTTGGATTTTCTGATGGGACATACTTGTCCCAGACAAAAGTAAATATTGAAAAGAATAGAAGAGAAAGAGGGCCATATCAATGTCTGAGGCAGTGAACATGGGGAACAGTCAGTTTTAGCCAGGTTGCTCAGTAAAGTTCTTTGTTCAGTGACTGAAGGGACCGGGACCAGATGTATTTTGGTAAGTAGCGAGGGAACAGAACTTTCCTGACACAAAATGTCATGCAGTGGTTGCTGAATGCATCTGGTAATATTCCTGCTGTAACAATGCTGTGTGTGTGTGGGGGGGGGGGGTGAGAACCCAGTGCAGGAGGGTATTGTTTGATGAGTGAGGATTGAGCTGGGTGGGTTCTGTGATGAGCTGTGAAAGGTTAAGGAACTCAGCCCTGTGAATGGTTGACCTAAAGGTCGAGGAAAACCAATTATTGTTGAAGTCACCCTGGAGGATGTGCTCACCAGCAGAGATCGTGAGGAGAGAGTGGAGAGGGAGTCCATCAAAGATGAGGGAGAGATTCTCGGTGAGGCACAGAAAACACCAATAAAAATAGGTAGTGAGGTGGGAAAGGAGACTTTAGCTAGCAGAAACTTGTGGGAAGAGGAAGCAGCTTCCCTGAGAATGATGGTACAGGAGAGGTTCTGGCAGATATATAGGGAGTCCCTACCCCCTTATTTACCCCTGTCCTGCATAAAGAGGCAGTAGTCTGGAATGGCCAAACTGGAATCAGAAATCCTAGAAAAGAGCTAGGATTCCATGATACAGAGCAGGTCTGGAGAGTGATGAGAGATCCACATGGTGAGGAGATCCAGTTTGGGAAGAAGGCTCCTGGTATTGAAATGAAAAAACACTGAAGCCTCGAGGAACTGGGGGGACCAGCATTGGGTTCCACATTGCCAGCAAGGAGGAGAAGAATATAGTAGGACCTATGTGACCTTGGCTGGGGGAATAGGGAATGGACAGGATGGAACAGTGGTGGAACTCCAAGTTAAGGGAGGGGGAAGGAAGGAAACTAGGATGGATGGGGAAGGAGGGGAGGATGGTTGAAGGGGTGAGGGAAAGACAAGGCCGGAGGGTGGAGAGGGAGGAGGAGGGGAGGGGATTGAGGGAAGAAAGGGGAGAAGGAGAAAGCAGAGGAGTAGAATAGGGAGCATGGTAAACAGGTAAACTTAGAACTGAAATGAGCAGTCCTTTCAGACACTAGCAAAACACCAGTACATAGGCAAGCATGGACTATCAAGCAGTCAGCAACCTCTTTTTGGCCACTCAGACACTGGTCATATTAAAGTAAATTTCCAAGTTTATTAACATAGGATTTACATTACATTTTATGGTACCTTATACCAGCGACACTCTGTTTGTGTACATTTCATAATATTCTGTGCTATCATTTTGGAATTAAAAGGGATCATATCTTGGCCCAGCTGAGGTAGCCAGCCAATTCCTTCCACTTCTCAGTCGATCAATCCACTCCTGATCCACCCCTGCGCTCAGGCATATAATGACGTGTGCCCAGGGTGAGTGGAGGCATGCTCTATTAAATTTTATGGGGTGCAGTTCTAAAGGAAAGCTGTCTAAAATATGGGCTCCTGCCCCCAAAAAGCTTACCTTCCGGTTTAGCTTTTTACAGTAAGTGCATTTTTCTCGCACCGCAACTTACTGTATTTTAATTTAGACAGCTTTCCTTTAAGAGGGATTTTATATATAATAATGGCCATTTGGAGATTAATCAAGGGCATCGGTCAACTAACAAGGCCCTTGCTAGTCAACCAGTGCCCTTGGTTAATCTCTAAATGGCCATTATTATATATAAAAATATTCTTAAAACTGCCCCTCATAGACTTCAATGAAGCACGTCCCTGCATTCTCATTGGATATGTGTCATTACATGTCTGAGTGTGTGGGAATATCAGGGGCAGACTGAGTGACCGGGAAGTAGAAGAGATCAGTTGGCTACCTTCACAGAGCCAAGATACTGCCCCTTCCACTCCCAAACTGATAGCACAGAATATTATGAAATGTACAAAGCTGGAGTTTCACCAATATAAGGTACCAGAAAATGTAATGCATATCTTAATCCTGGTAAATCACTTTAATGAAGCAGAACAGTCTCTCTCTCTCTCTCTCTCTCTCTCATTGCTTACTTGAAACAGATAAAAAAAAAAAAGGACAAGAAGCAATGTTGGGTTATGTGACTGAGGGAGACTAAATCTGGGAAGTGGGCTCAATTGGGTGGCAGAGTACTTGATCGGGGTTGGTGCAATTAGTAGGAGTATGGAAACAGAGAACAGGTATGTGAGGGTGATAGTCCGGTGCAATGGTATTACAAATTCATTTTTCTTGAAGCAGTTCACTTACTCGTGGGGAAAGAAAAAAACATAACAGGAAGTAAACTATATTGAAAGCAAGGAACTACAACTATGCAAGCCTCAACGGAACACTTATATAAAAGCAAAGTTAAAACACAACAAAGGTCCAGCAAGCAGAACTACATTTTTTTTTTTGTTTGTTTTTGTTGACCGGGTAAGTACACTAGACAAATCCTGCCTATTTTCAGGCATGACCTGGGGGAAGGGGATACAGATGAATGCCAATTGACTTCAAACCAGATTAAGCTGTTGGTGGTATTTTTAGTGAATGAGGGAAATTTGGCCAGGACACCGGGGAAATTCATCTACTCTTTTCGATAAGTGCCATGGGATCTTTAACATCCACCTGAACTACCACCAATCCAGGCAGATGGGACCTCGGTTTAACGTCTCATCCAAAAGACAGATATGTAATGAAAGATTTCTATTTTAAAATATGTAAACCTTTTTCCTTTACTGAAACTTTTTTATTTCACTTAAAAATAAATTATAAGCACAATATCACACTCCAGGGCGTGTATTGAGCTAAACTGATGCACTTCCCAATGGTTGAAGGCATTCAGCCTGTGGCCTCATGCCTTCAAGTGCGCCTGGGGATGTCCTGGAGTGTGTGTCAATTTAGCTCGCTGCACATCCAGTCATTTGTTATTGCTTATGTATTCATATTACAAAAGCAGCCATATGAAATCATCTCTCGCTCTCACTCTCATTAAACAGTTAAGCAAATTATGAAAAGTAAATGGAATTAATGCTAAGAGTACAAACACACTAGAATATTGGTTATTGTGTGCTATGGAGTTGCTATGGTATAAACCATTTTATACAACATTTGTTTTGGGATAACACCTCAAATAAAAACTACTATCTGAGGCAGTCAATGGGGGGATATCACTAATATCTCCATGTTCCTATACGTCATTGTAATATCTCCACATTCCTATACATCATACAGAACTGTATCTGGTTGATCCTGACACATTTGTCTGTGTCTTAGTAACAACCACTTTCACTTTTACTAGTCAAATGTAGTGTGATTGGGTGCTCTCAATCTGCTAAATTATGTGCTGGCAGAGATTTTAAATAAAGTACTGTCTGTTCAAAAAGTTTGAATTCTGTTTATTTTACCTTAAATTAACTTAGCTTTCTTTAAAAGAACCTCTGACTGTAGAGAAACTGGACATGCTGTGTAATTAGTGGTCCAATGTAGCGTGACCAAGCGCTCTAAATAATATTGAATGACGTGCTGGCAGAGGTTTTCAAGAGGAAGGTACTCTCAGTAGAAAAAGTTACAAAATTGTGTATTTAATCCTTAAGTTTGTTTAGTTTTCTTTAAAAGAAGCTGCAATCTGTAGAGGAACATGAGTGAGAGAGTTGGTGGCTTTTGAAAAGTAGAAACTAGTGTGAGCGTGTGTTGTTAAAGCAACGGTCACTCAGGCTAGCATCCACTTTTCAGAGCCGCTGACTCTCTTGATTAGGTCCCTCTACTGACTGCAGTTTCTTTTGAAGAAAACTAAGCAAACTTAAGGAGTAAATTCACAGTTTTGTAACTTTTTTAACTGAGAGTACCTTCTTGAAAACCTCTGCCAGCACGTCATTCATTAGTATTAACATCTCTCCGTCACGCTATATTGGCCCACTAATTGGAACACTAATGACACAACCTGTCATGTCTCTCCACAGTTGGAGGTTCTTTTAAAGAAAGTTAAGGTAATTCATTGTAAAATACACAGTTTTCTAACTTTTTGAACAGAGAGTACCTTGTTTTGAATTTCTGTAAGCACATCATTTTGCTGTAGTGAGAGCATTCAGTCATGCTACTTTGGACTAGTAAAAGTGAGTGGCTGTTTCTAACACACTGTCAAATATGGCAGGATCAACCAGATATGCCTTTAAAATTACACATGCTGCATGTTATGTTGGGTGGGGATATGGGCGTTTGTGTTTGGGGGAAAATAAGTCATTTGGGGAGTCAAGGCATGAATTATGTGGGGGATTGTGTTGAGGGGGAATGTTGGGTGAGGGTTGTGTTTGAGGGGGTCCCAAAACATATGTTGTATAAACAGAACATGACATGGCCTGACTGAAGATATCATAGTTTTCTTCATTCGAGGCCAATGACATCAAGATATCTCACAAGTAGCTTCGCCACTTGTGAGATATCAGGATATCACTGACCTCTTGTGAAGATAAATATGATACCTTCAGTCAGACCACGTCATATCCCCTATGTATTATGCAATGGATGGTAACCTCAATCTCTCTCTCTCTCTCTCTCCCTCTCTCATAATCCTTCTTCCACTCTCTCAGCATGTCAACCAGTATATGATGTGTGGGTCATCTTCTATCTGTCGATAGCTTGTGCTTACATTCATGTTACACCTCCTGCTTAATTCAAGTATTTAAACCCTAGACACACCATAACACACAGTCTCCAAGGTTCTATATATTTACCCAAATATAAATATCAAGGGTTCTTTCTTTTTATGTTTGCTTGCATGTTGCGAAAAGTAGACATATTGGTGGTGCTCTGTCAGTGTAGGGAGCTATGGAGGTGTGTGCTGTATAAGCCAATGGATGTAGAAATGCAGGAGGCTTGCTACTTAAAATCCAGTGCTGAGAAGGCTGATGATCATGACAGTGTGTAGCTGAACAATGGGTGTATGCTTTATGTAGTTCAAAGAAGGAAACTCCACCAGTCACACTTGTTTTCCACCATTAACCAGCTAACAGACAGCATAATCAGGCGCTGAAGCTCAACATAAAGCCTCACGCTCGTTTGTTTGTGTGTGTGTGTGTGTGTGTATTTGTTTCCCACTTATAGTGATTGCCTTTAGTTACAGACCGGAATTTGGAGAGTGCCTCTTGAAAGCATTAAATATAGTAGAAGTAAAACATGTAGCATGCACAAATGCAGATATAATACCTTCAAATATGTTAACAGTCGCTCAATACAGAACATAAAAGACAGCAACGCTTGAATTAAATTACATAATGTTTATGTTCCCTTTATAGAGACTCCTAATACTAGTTAGATAACTTTGAAAAATGTGAGATTTACACACAATTTAGTTTATAGTTCCATATATTCTGCAGGCCTTTTTTGTTTAATTTGACTTGATCCTCTTGCCCCTCCTAATCGTCCCCTTTTCTGCTGTTGATCCCTAGCCCTATCACCCCACCTCCAGGACTTACCCTATCTACTTCTTACCTCATTGTGTCAGTGGGCACCATGGATGGTGGTGGTGTAGTGCCTGCAGGGTTGCAGCATTATCCAGCTGATGTTTTTTTTCACCCATCACTCCCCTTGAGTCAGAGCCAATGTGATCGGATTGTGTGCACAAAGACCATGCAGATAAGGTACACTCTCAACACCCACCTCCAGCTTTTGATTCTGTTGACCACTGCTGCCCCACCTAGCCTCCGCTATGTGGCAGTTAAACAGTGGTGCACGCTGCCCTGCCACCCCAAAGGAGGAGAACCACTGATGGATGCTCAGTCCTCTTTCCTCCCACCAGCACACGAGTGACCTTGGTCCATTCCTAAGCCCAAGTTGGCTGTGTGGTTGGAAGTGAGATGTCCAGCACCTCAGCCCTCAATGCCACAGGGCCAGTTAAACGTTTACTGTAGATCAAATTTCCTTAGACAGTATTATTTGTGGACCTGACAGGGACTGAACCTGTAACCTATTGTTCTACAGGTTTGTGCTTTCAGCCTCTGTATCATTCAGCCAGAACTATATTTTTGCAATTCTGTCCTCTTTTTTTTTTTTTAATTACTGAGGGAAGTGACAGAAGCACAAGATTGCTGTCCCTTGGACTTTATTTACTTTGGCTGCCTGTTTACACATGACATCATAATGGCATTTATGACATCATAATTATCACCACAGCAACTGTTTGGGATGTTATAAATAGGCGTGTGTGAGTAATGAATAGTATTTCCTGAATATCATGAATAGTGCAGTAATTGTGATTTGGATCTGAATAAAGAATAGTGGTACTATTTGCCCCTTGCCTATTCGGGAAATACCATTTAAAAAAAAAAGAAGAAACAACCCAAACCCTCCTTCCTAGCCCAAATAATTAAATCCAAGCCCTCTCTCCCCCCCACCCTCTGTTAGTAACCCGATCCCTTCTCTCCCAACAACTTCAATTTGATTTTTAAGCTGAAAACTCCCACTGTGGGTGACCAGCGCAACCCACCCACCTCCACTGCTAGCCATCATCTAAGTGAGTGTTTGCTTTTACAGAAAACAAATTCTCCCTACCCTTCTCCATAGCCAACTGCCTGCAGAATGAAAGTGCTTCCACGCTTGCTTGCTCTGAGCCTTTAGTGACACAATCAGCTGATTATTTCACTGTACAGAGCTAGCAAGCACGGGAGCTCTTTCGTTGTGTAGCAGGTGGCTGACCTTAGAGAAGGGTGGGAATTTGCTGGTCACCTTAATGCATGGCAATAATTGGGTGCTGGGTGCTGGTGGGGTTGGTGGGCACTTAGATGGTGGCTGGCCGTGGAGGAGGGCAGCTTTTTAATAACATCTTCCTGAATACCAAAATATGAATAACAAATACCCAGATATTTGGAGCCTAAATAAAATATTTGGCCTGAATCTTCAAGGTAAGGTATTCACATACCCCTGGTAGCAAACAGACTTGTGACTGCAGAAGTAAAAAAGCAGACAGAGCAAACAGGGCAGAGATCCTGTTTCCATGAGAATGTTCTTAGTAATAAAGAAATAATGATGTCAACTGCAGAAAAAGTGTGAAAAATAAGCAATATTGTCTCCACATATTATAATAACTGGTGACCCTCTATAATGACTGGATATACACTCCTGTTAAACGCCATAATAACCCACTGAATTCCGCAATAACTCGATAGCGGGTTATTACGGCATTTCCCTCTTCGCGCTCTAACTTCTCTGAAGTGCAAAAGAAAGCACACTGTATTTGAATGAGTACAGTGTCTTCTCAGGGACACGCTCACTCACACAAATACAACTTCAGTTTTTCCCTCTGTTGAAACCTTGCACCAGATAATATAAAAAAACAAACTCTGGCGATAGTGGTGCAGCTGAGGAATTTGGGGTAAAATTACAGAAAATTACTAAAGTTATGAGCCTGCATTAGCAATAGGTAACATAGGCTCATAAATTTGTTATTTTGTAATATTTGTACACCAAATTTTCAACATAGCTTTGTTATGGCCCTGCCTCATGAAGAAGGGCAGACCAAATGTTCAACCCGGTCTTGAAAGGTGATTTCGTGCAGGGGCTGCAAAATCATCTTTTGGGATGCAAAAATACATTTTGGGCAGGAGTTGAAAACTGACAGCTGTCACATTCATAAGATGCTGGAAAGAAATGTCTATGTTGAGAATTTGGGGTAAAAATATTGAATATTACCAAACTTACAAGCCTGCGTTTGCAAAATTCAATATACCCTCATAACATTTTTGTTTCTAAATATTTTTACAGCAAATTAGAACACAGCCTTCTTATGATCCACCTCATGATTAATGGCAGAGAAAATTTTCATCTCCTGCCTGAAAAGTGATTTCACGCAGGGACTGCGAAATCACCTTTTGAGATGTAAAAAAAAACATTTTGGCCAGGATTTGAAAAACGACAGCTGTCACATTCATGAGGTTCTATGAAGATATGGTTATGTTGTAAATCTGGGGTTAAAATATTGAAAAGTACCAAAGTTACAAGCCTGCTTTGGCAAAATTCAAGGTATGCTCATAACTTTGTTGTGTTTTAGTATTTTTACACCAAATTTTCAGCATAGCCATCTTATGACCCCACCTCATGAACAATGGTGGAGAACATTTTCAACTCCTGCCAGAAAGGTGATTTCACATAGCGACTGCAAAATCACCTTTTAGGACAGATTTACCTGAGCTCACTTGCATTGTTCATGAGGCGGTGTTCCAAAAAAGGCATGTTGAAAATTTGGGCCACAAATATGCAGAAATGCCCAAGTTATGCCACTAAGTTCAAACCACCATTGATCTACATTGAAGTGCATACCTGTTTCTTCAGTTCGTGGTCCAGTTTTGAAGAGTTAAGACGTGTCAGTGGTCCAGACAGGATTACAGCATTGCACCTCCAATCGGTAAGTAAGGGTTTGGGGTGTGGGGTGTGGTGAGTGAGAGGGTCAGATGGGGGGTGTCTTGGCCACAGAAGATATTGATGGCTTTTTTTTTTTTTTTACAGGTAAAAAAAAAGTGAGGATTACTGCACTGTGGGATTGGGCACCCCCCAGTGTCACTATTACATTTCTTGGGGGAGAGTGGAGTGGTGGGTGCTGAGAGGGAGGGTCAGTTGAGGGGGACATGGAAAAAAAACTTGAGGTGTCCTGATCATGACACTGGAGGACTGGGCACCACTAGTATCACCCTTATGTTTCTGGGGGGTGGGCCCTGAGATGGAGGATCAGGTGGGGGTATATGAAAAAAAAAAAAACTTGGGGCCATCCTGATTGCTACACTGGGGAATTGGGCACCCCCAGTGTCACTCTTATGTTTCTGGGGGGTGCAGGGTGGTGGCTGCTGAGAGGTAAGGAGGGGTGGTGGGGATATCTATAATTTAAAAGAAAACAAAATCATCAGTTACAGCAGACTGCTCCATGTTCAAGATGGCCACCACCGACCACTAACGCATGTGCAGTAGGCTGTGATGGCCATCTTGGACATGGGGCAGTCTGCCGTGACTGCCGATTTTTTTTTAATTCACAGGTATTCCCCGACCTGACCCTCCCTCTCATTACCCACAACCCTGCACCCTCCCCCGAAACATAAGAGTGACACTGGGGGTGTCCAATCCCCCAGTGTCACAATCAGGCAAAAAGTAGTGCAGAGTGAAGTGCCTGTCGAGACAAGGAGTCGAGTGCTCCAGGGACAACACGGACGTGGAGACGACTGTTCTCCATGTCCAACATGTTGTTCGGTCGTAAGGAATGTAGGATTCCTTTTCTCATTGCAAGAGGTCTGCAGGGCTATGTCCACTGCAGCCCTAATAATACCTGTTCAAAGTTGATTTTATGAGGAATTTTCACACACCCTCAGTGTCTGATATCTCATAAACTCGACAAGCTTCACTCTCGGGGTTTATGAATTATCACACCCCTCAGATGTGTGAAAAATCCTCATAACACACACTTGCATAGGCATTATTCTGTAGTCTCAACATTGACTCAGCAACATCAGGGGCTTTTTAAAGTTCAATTACACTGCAAGCAAACATTGACAAATGCTTGTTTGATGTCAAGTAGCACTCTGCTTCTCAGCTTGGTTTTTGTACTTATATTCTATCTTTTTAAAAACATTCTGAAATAGTAGATATACAGCACAGTAATCTGGCTTAACATCACTGGCCCTCAATATTACCTGTCAAACAGCAGAGTAAACTACTATGATGTGACATTCCGTGAATCCAAGTTGTACAACAAGAAGGGCATACAATAACAGTTTCAGATACTTTCTTATGCCTCAAGAGCTTAATCTGGTTTTCTTACATTACATATAATAGCAGTTTTATCCATTTGTTGTATGGCATAAGTGATAGGGCAGACTTGCCAAAAAAGTCACAACCCTCTTTTCAGATTTTTGGGGACTTTACTACAGGAAGACTTCAACAAAAATAGCACCACCATGCTAAACTGTCCCCCATGAATGCTATGCTTGTCATTCCTATTTTCAGAAGAGTAATTTTGGTCTAAAAGTTGGGGGACAACTCATTGTCAACCAGCCTCAGATCACTAGTGCTGTGCTACCAACCCAAAATAAATTATCTATGAAAACAGGGACACTGGTTTACCGGATTGAGAAAGGGCATATCTGCCGTTTTGCACATTGTAAAAAACGATATTGTCACCGGTGTCTGCTAAGCCAAAATCCGGTTTTACCGGTGTTTGGTTTTGTGTACTTTATTTAACAATTTTTAACTCTGCTAGCATGCATTTTAGCAATTTTGACATCCACTATTGCACATCCTTCCATCCTTGTACCAATTTAAAGTTATTTTAGGCACAAGATGTGATGGCAGCAGCAACACTACAGCCCCCATCCCGAAGGTGTGATGGAAGCAGCACTACGGCCCCATCCCTAAGGTGCGATGGCAGCACCAACACAGCACTACGGCCCCCATCCCTCTGGTGTGATGGCAGCAGCAAAAGCACTACAACCTCCCTCCCTCAGGTGTGACAGAAGCAGCAGCACTGTGGCCCCCATCCCTTAGGTGTGATGGCAGCAGTACTACGTTCACCATTCCTCAGGTGTGATGGCAGTATCAGCACTATGGCCCCCATCCCTTAGGTGTGATGGCAGCAGTACTACATTCTCCATCCACCTGTGGTGATGGCAGAAGCACTATAGCCCCCACCCCTTTGGTGTGATGGCAGTAGCAACAATGCAGTCCACATCCCTCTGGGGTGATGGCAGTAGTGACAGCACTATGATCCCCTTTCTTCAACACCCACATCCCACATGCACAAGTTACAAATGACTTGGTCTCTTTGTTGTTAGAATTCAGATGTGAATTAATCTGAACCATCACCGATAAGGTGGACTACCTTTGTTTTTTCCCATCTATAATTTAACTGCCTGAATTGGATTTCTTTCTGCCTGTGACACCGCTGACCAGGGTTAGGGAACAGACTTGGGTGTTGGAGGGCCTGCTGGTGGGTGAAGGCTTGAGTGTCCAGTGACCACTCACCTTCTCCTATGAGGGAGGGTGGGTTCACTGCTCAGCATTTGCTGGCCCCTGGTGGAGGCTAGAGGCACGACAACATGTCAGCCCTCACTGCAGTAGGGAGCTTGACAGACGTCGGCTTGTGCCTTGATATCATGTGGCCTGTAACGCTCCCAAGAAAATGGGAAAACACCAGCTGACCAACCAAAGGACAGCTGTTGGTCCCTCCGTAAGCAGGAAGCCCCAGACATGTGTCCGTTCTGACCCCTGCTATGCCCAGGATACACAGGAAGCTCTTTAGGACAATTCTCTTCCCCTGGTAGCCTCCCACAGGGGTAGGGGCCCACTCAATGAAGGGTTACTTTGAGTTACCTGGTAGCACAGCAGTAAGGGGCAGTGGATGGTGGTCGGGACTCAGCAGCGGTGGTAGGGGACCTTGGCAGGTCTGAAGGAGTGAATTGCCAGGGGGTAGGAGGAGCAAAAAAAAACTGCTTGAATTTGCTTCTTTGAAATAAAGTGTCTTCCCTAAAAAACTCACAAGTGATTAGTGGAGGATGTTCAAATTGATTTATGCATCTCCCAGACATGTGGATGCTTTTTTTTCCCTTGGTGTCCATGAAAAGGGCGTCTCCCAGTTTTCATGTCTTTGTTCAGATGTGAATTGAGCACTACTCTGCCCACCAGCATCATACAGCCCCTGGGGTCTTACCTTCTGTGTGTCATTGAATGTGCTTTCAAAATCCACTGGCCTAACATAAGTACACTTAAATACTTAACATTTGCTTTTTGTTGAAACAGTTTATCAGAAAACTTTCTGTTGTCACAGAGACTGAAACAGCAGGTGGGGAAAAGGTGCAAATTATCCAATTCACCTAAATGGGAAGGCTAACTGTGAGTCTTTTCATAAGCAGTTTCTTCTTTGTGAACATACTTTCATTCAGACTAGTTTTCATTCAAACAACTGAGGATTTTGATGGCCTACTGATTATAAACTTGAATAAGCTGAGTTGGTAACAGTAATCCTATGCTTAGCAATCTACAACCTAGATGCTTATATGCAAAGAATACAATAAAAACCTGACTAAAATCTAAAAACAAGCTTATAAAATACATAAAATATATCTGAACATTTATCTTTACCTATACAAAATCATTTCAGCTCAAGTAAAACTCAGGTAAATTACATGGTACCCTGACTACTATTCTATGATGTAGTAAACATATATTGGTATTTTTTTTTATATTCTTTGTAAAGCAGGTAAGGCCCACTAGGCAGAACCGTCTGTTTTCATTAGTGACCTAGAAGCACTGGGGAGGTTAAGTGACTTGCTTGAAGTCAGACAGTATGCAAGTGGAGGTTGTGGGGAATCAAACCCAAGTCTGCTGGATGTACCCAGTTCATTCACTGTTTGTTACTCTAACCACTAGGCATGGGTGGTTAAACTGAATGGCTGATTACAACAAAGCAGTGCGGGTGATTTCTTTACTGACTCTATATGCAGCAAAGCAGAAAGAATGCAAAGTACAGCAGCATTCATTTTAAGATGCTGAAATCTGGGTCAGCCCACTGGCGCTGCTATGGTAGCACTATTGCTTGCAATGCCAGTGACCCAGGGTTAGAAGTGAACTCAGGTTGCTGGAGGTCTGGCCAGGGGAGTAGGATCGAGCAGCTGGGAGACTGCTCTCCTCCTCCAGGGAGGTGGGCTGCAGGTCCTGCTGCTTTACCACCACCTGTGTGACCACGTGTGGTGATGCAATGGTGCTGCAGAGTGATCAGGAGGGGGGAGGATGCTAGCCAGGATCTGGAGCAGTGGCATGTTTCTATGTGACCTACCTCCCTGGATCTCCTCTAGTGCTGGTGCCCTCGGGGAAAGAGACCAGAAAACCAGGAACAATCACCTCACATTGGCCACTGGCAGAAGGGACCCAGGTGCCCCAGACTTCATAACCAGGCTCCATGAGGGACCCACTGAGCTGCCCGTCACACACTAAGGGAGTGTGGGGTGACCTGGGGTCCCCTCCCTTCCCACCTGGGGGGGTACAATCCAGGCAGGATAGGGGCAGGACCACAGGAGCTCATAAGCGTTACCTGGGGGTGAAGCTAAGGGATACCCAGTCTAGGGATCTCTGAAAAGTGGAGACTGATGTTGTGAGAAGGGGACATAGAAAGAGAAAATTAAAACAAATTAAAAAAGATGCTGAAATCTTAGAGATTCTGTGCAATGACATGCAATTTCCGTGAGGCACTGGTACAAGAATTCAAAATTCGCAAACCAAGCAGGATTCCGTGATTGTTACCGGTGTTACCGGTGAAAATGGAAAACCAGGGTCCCTGATGAAAAACATCATTATTTCTACTAGCATAACTTTGAAAGCTAATAGATACAGAGAAAACATAGAAGACAATATTTACACAGAATTTAGTCTTTATTTCAAGTATAGTCTGTATTTATTTTCTAATCATTATGTGTAATGAAAGGCATTCACATGAAGGAGTGTGATGTGATTGAATATGTTTCCATATTTTTGTGCATTAGCACAGAGCAGTGTGTTCACTGTTAAAGTCTAAATACATACACCACGGCACCTTTCATGAGCATGAACAAAATTAGACAATGGTGTCCAGACATACTTCATCAAGTCTGTTTTGGTGAACATGGCGTAAAGCAACTGCATTCAGGTAAGACTGGGTCATTGTTTACTGCAGCCATGTTTTTAATCACCTAAGTGCACTGAAACTGCACTCCATTTTAGATGTGCTTACCGGTTTTACTGAGAGGTACAGGAACTTTTCTAACTCGCTAAAAAGCCCATGAACATCTGGAGATAGTGCTACAGATAAACTTACATTCTCAGTCAAAGAGCTACAGTATATGTGTTACTCTGCACAAAAATTTCAAGCTGCACTTTCAGCATTCTGGCATTCAGCTATGGATATTTTTGAATGCAGTCAATCTTTTCCTCCAGCTCACAGTTAGACCCATCAACCTTTACAGCAGCAAGAACTAACTGTTCTAAAATAGAATATTCAATCAGCCCTGGTTGATGGAACCTGTCTTCCAGCTAGGCAAGTGACATGTCTATCATCTTAGAGAATTCCGTCCTGAAATAGTCTTCCACTGTGATAGGATTGTGCTGCTCCCCCTTGCCAGCAAGGCGGACTGGCAGCTTTCATTGCCATGGAGGTGCAGTGGGATCTAAGTCCAGCTTCAGGATAAGTTCATCAGCTTGTCTGATGGCATCCAGGACAGTAGTCTCATGTTATAGCCTTTGTAGCTGATCTTTTATGAGGCTTACTTGGGTAAGCATGCCAGATACTGTGCAGTTTCTGTTTTGTAGAGTCTTATTTAGACATGTCAGTGGGTCCATAACTACCTTGCCCAGCAGTAGACTTACCAATGTATTCCCCTTGCTCAGCTGCACTAACAGACCACATGCCCTTGTTGCAGCATCCCCAGTTTCTAACTCCATTTGTGCCAGACTGTCCAGGATTTGCTCATATTGCTGAATCATTGCCTCAGCTGCTGCTAGTCTTACAGTCCACCTAGCTGGACATAAGAGTCACAGCATTTTGAAGGAGCTGGATGCATCATCAGCTGTGGCAATTTCAGAAAAACATTTTACATACTGCAGTGATTCACTGAGCAGTTTTCCCAGTTCACTGACACAGTTCAAGGAATTTCTCAGTACAGGGATTGCTTCAAAGCTCTCTTTTGCCACAAGACTGATGCAGTGTGCACCACAATGCATGAATGTGGCAAGTGGTTGACTTTTCCTGATTAGAACCTGTGCATCTTGATAGCACCTGGACACATTTGCAGCACCATCAGATGCCATACTCCAAAGGAGTTCAGTGGGCAGAGGAAGTCTGGTGAGGACATCAGTTATTACTTTTGCTATTGAGGCTCCTGTTTTATGCTGTGGCTCATAAAGTGCAATGAACTCATCCTGGGACTGTATATTCCCATCAGCATTTCAAAGGCAAATGCTTTCTTGTTCTTTTTCTTGGCAGTTTTGTGTTCCATCAGTGATGACTGAGTAGTATGATGACTTTTTTTTTTGATTATTTGTTTATCCATTTTTTCCCATTGCCCCTGACACGTCCTTGGCGTGAGTGCCGCATGTCATGCACTGTGGGACGCCCCACCCTACTGGTCACTCATACCTGTCTGCGCCACCACCGGACCTCCACCTGGAGGTGGCGGGACTGTGGAAGGGCAACCTCCCTCCCTGGGAGAGGAGAGCCACTGTTAGGCAACTCAATCCTGCTCCCTCCCCCCTATGCTGGCTCCTTGATGATCCAAGGCCGTTCCCGAACATGGGTCACTGGCGTAGCATGATGTAAGGCATCCAGTGCCTCAGTCCTCAGCACCACTGGGACAGCTGTATGATGAGTTATTAATGCCCTTTGCCACAGAATGGCCGATTTCATGATTTATGAGACCAGTTAGTTAATTTTGAATTGCTGGGCTTGTGTAGTCCAGCTTTCATTAGCGCCAGGTTCCTAGGGTCCAATTTTCATCATAGAGTAGTTTTAGAAGCTCAACAAAGTTTCTGTCATCAAGCTGATGACCTCTGGTTGTAAGCCCTGTCTGACCAAGTAATGTAAAGAAGCTATTAACGCAAACAAGCACTTGTGAGACACATCGTTAAGTGGAGGTTAAAGGGGGGCTTCTGCCCCTTGACTCTCCAAGGATCTAAGAGCTCTCATGACTGCATGTGATGCTTCATGGAAAGTATACAAGAGCTCTGGCAGGCCATCTGACCAGCAGGCCTACAGACACCTTTGTAACTAATGTAAGTCCCAGATCCACTCAGCCAAATGTACATACCTGCGTACCCTCCAAACCAATAACCTCTCTAACCCCAAAGAATTCTGGGGATAGATAAACTCCCTACTTAAGGGCAAATCAGCTTCCTTACCCCACACCATGTCCTTAATGGCTCCGAGATCACCTACCCTGTTTCAGTTGCTACAGAATTTAATTTAGCCTTCACAGACCTACAGTATCTAAATATAAGACCTCCCTACTGACACATGCTCCACAGCCACCCTCCCCAACGTCCACTTATAGTAGTCCATCCTTCCACCTTAAACTGGCTCCCCAAGAAAGAGGTTCTGAATTATCTCAGCAGCATCAAAGACACCTCCTCACCTGGGTTTAACACTTTAGAACCACATTTTCTTAAACTGGGTGCCCCTGCCATCACCCATCCTGTGTGCGACCTGATCAACAAGTCCTTTTGCTCAAGTACCGTGCCCAGTTAATGGAAAGCTGCAATAATCATCCCAATACACAAGAGTGGTCCAAATTCCTTATTTGAAAACTACTGTCCCATCTCCATCCTTTGTCCCCTTGCTAAAATTCAAGAAAAAATAATTCATGCCCAGCTTCAATCTTATCTTGAACTGAATAACTCTTTCTCCATGTTCCAGCACGGCTTCCAAAAATCACATAGTACCCACACCACCCTCATCACTATTACATCTGACAGACTTAGCAGTATGGACAAATGCCTTGTGACAGCAATATTTGTTGACCTCACCAAAGCTTTTGACCTTGTTAATCATAATCTCCTGTTGCATACATTACTCACCTTTGGACTCGACACCCTAATTCTGAATTGGATCATGAACTACCTTACTGGCCAACTCAATATGACAAATGAGCCGGCCAGACTTCCCCTTTCAGAGCTATAAAGGATGGGGTCCCTAAGTGCTCTATTCTCGGTCCGCTTCTGTTCTCCTTATTTATCAGTGAGCTCCAGCAACATTGTGGGGGTGCGTCGGTTCAATTATATGCCAATGATGCCATCCTCTACAGGTCCTCCTCTGACCATGTCATGTTAAACCACCTCCTCCAGCAGGATTACCTGAACCTCAAGACTTGGTTTCTTAATAACCTCCTAGTGCTTAATACTAAGAAAACTAGATCTATGCTCTTCTTCCATTGAACCCCAAGCCTCCCTTACCGCCCCAACTGTTAATCTACTCCTCTCAGGGTGACCATCTTGAAATGGTTCAGTCCTTTAAATATCTGGGCTTGACTTCTTGGATTCCCACCTCACCTTTGACACCCATGTTTCCTCAGTAGTCAAGACACTCCATCAGAAGCTTGGAATGCTCTACCGCCTCAAGCCGTATCTTATGCCTGCCTCCCACCTTGTCATTGCCTCCTCCTCCCTATTTCCAATTATCTCCTATGGTCCCCCAATCCTCCACTCTGCTCATGTCTCCTCCTTAACAAGCTAAAACAGTCTTACTGCAGGACAGCTCCATTTGTCCTTGGCGTGAATGCCAGAGATCACCACTGCACTGTCCTTGGCTCACTGGGCTGGCCTTCTTTTGAAGCCAGGCTGCAGTTCCCCATCCTCTGCCTGACTTTCAAACTTGTACATACTTACATTCCTCCTTGCCTCCTGCCCATCATTCAATGTAAACCCGTAACTAGACCTTTACGGTCTACTGGCTTACCTTTGCTCTCTATCCCTAAACCCTGTCTAGCAGAGGGTAGGTGTGCCTTCACCTTCTTGGGTCCCTCTTTGGAACTCTCTTCCCTCCACTGTCATGACTTGTACCTATATTCACCTGTTCAAGCATTCTTTCAACTCTCACCTTGCCTCCACTCAGCTGTGTACCTGCTCCTGTTCACTGCTGCCCTTATCTCATCACTCTCCCCTCTCTTGTCCACTTTCTGGATTCCTTACCTGAGCCTGCTTATCCTCCCTAGTTTATTTATTACACTGTGATCTGGTGCTATGCAAGTAATGCTTTGATTGTCTGCTTGGTCTCAGTCATAAATAATTTCAAACTGTGCCTGTATACTCTGTATTCAGTTATACCTAATTGTACATACAATTAGTTATCATTCTCTTACTTTTATCCCTATACCAGTTTTAAAGGTGTAACTTAATTTACTGCTTGTGTGACATTTTGTTTTCTTTATTATGTATGTTTTTGTAAAAGTGTCTGCGTACACTTACCATGTGCTATTATTTATTGCATCACTGTTCCTCCCTTTGTAACCCTTTTCCCTGGGTCACCACTGAAAAAGGGACATTCCGACTCAGTGGGCCTACCCGGTTACCAAAATTCAAATAAATAAATCATGTGACATATTTTTCTGTTCCAGTAGAGCAGAAGCAATGCTTTATCCATGGGACACATTAGCATTCTTCCACAAGGCACTGGGTCTAAACAGAGCTGACAAGAATGCGTTGGCATGGTGCACACTGCAATAATGGCGCCAATGTTTCTTTTACAGGGGGCTCTGCCCCCCACACCCCCCAGACTTAAAGATTCCCATTTAGGTGGGGGCGCAGATCACGGGGCAAGTTAAATTTCTGGGGCCATGGAATACTGTTTCCACGGTCCCTTGTGAAAAAAAAAAAACAAAGTCCCAATTGGAGTAAAATGACTGGAGACCAGGATTAGAACCCTGGTCTCCAATACCACTGGCTGAGCTGCTCAATGCCCCAGCCCTCCATGCTAGGGGAGCAGCTCAGCCAGCTTCCTGGATTCTGGTGCCCTTAAGGTGTACCAGCACCATGGACAGCGACCAGGAGCGCGCTTCCTGAAAGAGCTGTATATCTCCTCTTGCTGTCCATGGTAGCACTACATAAACTAGCATCCTGTAGACTGGCGCGCTATCCGTGTAGTGCTGGTCTAACTAGGTACCCTTCAACAAGGCATGCTGATGCATTTCTGAGCTCTGCTGAGCTATAAATGCAGCCTGTGCCTTCCTCCAGTTGGCGAAGCCTGTTTTTGTGAATACTGGTTCTTGCCTCATTGACAGGTCAAGCATCCCCATTTTGTGACACTTTGTGCAGGTAAAACAGAGCACAGATTTCAACTCGGGGCTGTAGTGCAGCCATGAAAACTCCTTGTACCATGATTCCACAGTCCTGCTTTGGTATTTCCTCAGATGGGGGTTAATAAGGCCGACCCATATCTACTGTTGTCATCTCCATTCTAGGCATTGTGTTTTCAATAGATGGGGGTTGAGGAGACTGACCCAGATGCACTGCTTGCATCTCCAGTCCAGGCACTGTGTTTTCACTGATGACAAGCGTTGTACTTGTACTTGGTTGCTGTTTAATGTTGTTACAGTTGAAGCCCTGATATGTCTTCTCCTCATAAACCGCAAGATGCATGTTCTTCCTTTCCTCATTTGGGACTATCTTTGTGGATGAAAGCAATGGATCTATGTGAGGTTTCTTGGAGAAGGTGGCAATTGAAGGTTGATCGCTCTGATGTTTCATGTTATAAAATTTGTTATCAAGCACTGGACTTTTACTCTAAAATGCACAATTGTTAGAGTCTTCATTAAAACTCAATGTCAGAAGACAGCGATACACAAAAAATACATACTGGACAAATTTCCACAAGCCATGAAACTGCTACAAAATAACCAAGCTGTACCAGGCTGTACCAGTTAAGGCAGAAGGAAGCTGGAAGGGAAGTCAGAATAGCAAAGGCCCAAACTGAGGAAAAGATAGCCAACTCAGTTAAGAAGGGGGATAAAACCTTTTATAGGTACATCAGCGAGCGTAGAAAGACGAAGGGAGGGATAGTGAGGCTGAATAGAATGAACGGTTGGTGGGCAGAGGGGGACAGTGAAAAAGCAGGGATACTGAACAAATATTTCTGCTCAGTATTCACAAAAGAGGAGGGGAAGTGCCTAATCCAATTAACAGAAGCACTCTGGATGGGGGTCAATCCCAGTCCTTTCACAGAAGAAAGGGTTCTGCAAGAACTCCTAAAACTGAAGGTGGACAAAGCAATGGGTCCTGATGGAATTCACCCCAGAATTCTAAAAGAATTAAGGGAGGAACTAGTGAAACCATTGGCTACTCTTTTTAATAAATCATGGGAGGATGGTGTGGTACCCGAGGACTGGAGGAAGGCGGATGTGATTTCCCTTCACAAAAGTGGGACCAAGACAGAGGCAGGAAACTACAGACCTGTCAGTCTGACCTCTGTGGTAGGGAAAGTGATGGAGTCACTTCTGAAGGAAAGATAGTTGAGTACCTAGAGGCCAGTGGGGCACAGGACCCAAGGCAGCATGGGTTCACAGCGGGAAGGTCATGTCAGACGAATCTAATAGATTTCTTTGACTGGGTGACCAAAGTGGTAGACCAGGGAGGGCTATGGACATGGCCTACCTAGACTTTAGCAGGCATTTCACAGTCCCACACAAAAGATTAATAGTCAATTAACCAGCCTGGGACTGGGTCCCAGGGTGGTAGCCTGGGTAAAACATTGGCTGCACAACAGGACACAGAAGGTAATTGTAAATGGAATCCACTCTGAAGAAAGAGGGGTTACTAGTGGGGTACAGCAGGGTTCAGTATTGGGTCCAGTCCTTTAATGTCTTCATCAGTGACATTGCAGAGGGACTGAAAAGTATGCCTTTGCAGATGACACAAAGATCTGCAACAGGGTCGATACACAAGGAGGCGGGAAAGGATGAGAAGGGACTTGGCAAGGTTGGAGGAATGGTCTGAAGTATGGCAGCTAGGATTCAATGCAAAAGAAGTGCAAAATAATGCAACTGGGAAACAAGAACCCAGGGAAGAATACACAATGGGGGAGGCAGTAACAACAACAAAAAGGAAAGGGACCTGGGGTAATCATATCAGATGACCTTAAGGTTAGCAAGCAATGTGAGAAGGCAGTAGGGAGGGCTGGGGTATACTGGGATGCTTAGGGAGAGGCATCACCAGCAGAAAACAGGAAGTTGTTATCCCTCTGTACAGACAGTTGGTGAGACCCCCATCTGGAGTACTGCGTCCAGTTCTGGAGACCCCATCTCCGCAAGGACATGGACAGGATAGAGTCAGTCCAGAGGAGGGCAACTAAAATGGTGCAGGGTCTGCAAGAGAAGCCGTATGAGGAGAGACTAAAGGAGCTTAATATGTATACCCTTGAGGAAAGAAGGGAGGGGGACATGATAGAAACTTTTAAGTACCTCAGTGGAATCAACAAAGTCCAAGAGGTAGCATCTTTCAGAAAAAGAGACGTGCAAGAACAAGGGGACACAATTTAAAGATAGAAGGGGGGTGGTTCAGGGGCAATGTGAGGAAGTATTATTTCACAGAGAGGGTAGTGGTTGCGTGGAATAGCCTTCCTGAGGAGGTTGTGGGGTCTAAAACTGTGGGAGAATTCAAGAATGCATGGGACAGACATAAGGCAATTCCTGTGGGGGGTAGGAAGAAATAGGCTGTTGGTTAACTAGGATCTGCGGCCTATCCTGTAGGTAGGGAAATGGGCAGACTAGATGGGCCAAGCGGTTCTTATCTGCCGTCAAAGTCTATGTTTTTATGTAAGGCCTATGAAAACAACAGGACTGGGCAGACTAGATGGCTCTATGGTCTCCTTTTGCCATCATCTTCTATGTTTCTATGGATTAATCACAAGCACAAAGACTCTTTAGTAACTCCACCTTTACACATAATACATTACAAATACCATGTGGATCAGGAACTCACAAACCTAAACAGAGAGATACATAACCCATAATATCAGAGGAAAGAAAATCACTGTGACACATTAAAGGGCCTTCAAATAACCAAGTTCACAACACAACATATAGCTGTATGAGCTTATGCGACGTGTACAGCATGTATTTCTAGTCTGGACTGGCAAAACCAAACACGGGGTGGGATATTCAAAGCAGTTGCGCAATGCGCAACAGGGTTGTGCCAGCACAACTGTGATAATGTGCTGAAGAGCAATATTCAGTGGCAGCAACTGCGCAGCACAAATCACCACGCGCCAATGCGCAATGGTAATGCATGCATGCGCAAGTGCAGGGTGCGTAGCCCTAAATATGCGGCACATATATTGATATTCAACAGCAGACAAACAGCGCAAACATGTAGCAAATGGGAACTGCGCAGAGCAAACATGAGCCTATAAAAAGAGGGAGCAAGCAGGTGAAGGAGGCTTGCACCACAGGGGAGCAGTAGAGAGGGAGATAGAGTGGGCAGGCTGGACAGCAGGAGGGGTGCAAGACAAAGACAGAGGCAGTCAGGGAGTGGAACAGTGAGAGAGTGGGTGTGTGACAGTGACTGTGTGTGTGTGTGTGTGTGTGTGTGAGACAGGTGCGGAGGCAACAGCCAGAGCATGTGCCTGCGACACTGGCACAGAAGGGGCAGCACAGGTGCCCAGACAGGTGGGAGGCGGAGGCTACAGCCCACAGGCTGCCAGCTGGGAACCCCAAACACAGGTGTGTGCCAAGCACAAGAGCACTCTCAGCAGCACACAGCCGGGGGTGCCTGAGGAGACAGCCACCCGGAGGGCAGGACATCTGAGGCCATGGCCAGTGCCATCTTCCAGATGGAGGCGGTAATGAGGGGTATGAGGATGCAGGAGGAAGAGTGGCACGGCCGTGGAAGGGCCCGTCGGCGGTAAGCCTGGAACAGGTGGTACCATGACCGAACCACTTTCGAACAGTACAGTGATACAGAGATTGTAGGCCGGTACTGCCTGAACTGGGCAATTCTGAGGCAGCTCTGTGAGCTGTGCAGTGAGGAGATGCAGGCACCCACAAGACGGAACCACGCTCTGTCGGTGGAGACGAAAGTCATGGCTGTCATGTGCCTTCTCACCACGGGTACATTCCAGAGACCAACGGGGGACACCACAGGCATAACCAAGTCGGCCGCATCACGGCTCCTCACACAATTCCTCAATGCACTGCTGCCACATGCTGCAGAATACATCTATTTCCCCAACACACAGGCAGAGTGTACAGCAAACATGCAGGAGTTCCACAGGGTGGCACGTATGCCTGGCATACTAGGGGCCATCAACTGCACCCATGTTGGCATCCACACACTGCCTGGCCTGGAGAGGGTAGCGTACATCAACAGAAAGGGCTACTCAAGTGCTAGGTGGTGTGCGATGCCAGGGGGCGCATAATCAATGTCTGTGCCACACACCCTGGTGGAGCACACAATGCCTTCATCTGGCACTGGTCGGCACTGTGCCACAGGTTCAAGAGTGGGGACTTCCCCACCAGCCACCTAGTAGGTGAGTATGCTGTGTAAACAGGCAACCTGGCTCTACAGGGCATGGTGTGGGGGATGCTAGTGCAGGGGCAACACAGGGTGTGGCCGGGAAGGCTAGGGGGCGCAGCAACACAGTCCACCATGCTAACCACACTTCTCTACACACAGGTGACAGTGGCTACATACTCCGGCCCTGGCTGCTCACCCCATATCGGTGCCCATTGACCCCAGCGCAGAAGCACTACAATGAGGCACACGCCAGCACACGGAACATCATCGAACATTTGTTTGGGCTGCTGAAGGCACAGTTCTGTTGCCTGGACAGGTCTGGCAGTGCCCTACAGTACAGCTCCTCAAAGATCTGCAGCCTATTCCTGGCCTGCTGTATACTACACAACATGGCCACCGACTGTGGGATAGCTGTCAAGGTCAAGGAGGGGAACAGCAGTGGGGACGATGCGGCCACCAGGACAGGCGGTGGTGAGCAGCCCCCCTCCCCTGGGTGAAGGGAACCCCGGCTGAACAGGATGGGCCAGCAGCACCAGGACACAATTGCAGAGGAGCACTACGGTGCACGCAGGTAGGTGAACATGTCCACATGCACATACCGGGGACTATGGCACAGCATACAGGCATGCATGTGCGGGCCCTGTGACAGGAATGGCTGGAGGGGAGTGTTGAGAGGCGTGGGACTGGACTCCATGGAAGCACACAGCACAGCACTGCACACCCCACCCACACACCCCCGCACACACACGCACATGCACACAAGCACCATCGTGCCCACACCCAGATGCTGGCACCAGACGAATGTCAGATGCTGAGCACCAGTGCACAGTAGCAGTCGGCACTGTGCTGGTATCATCATACACACACCACAGTGGCCAGCAGCCAGGCGGGTGTGCACATGGCCTGTGTGCGGCATCAACCATGGATGCCGCATCCCTGGAATGCACACACCACACCAATGTGTACATAGGGCAACAGCAGACAGGGGTGTGGGTGGTTCAGGACCACCACAGACACATGGACGGCCCCACCAAGATCACCCAGCAGACACAGGCTGTGCGACAGGCATAGGGGGAATCTGTGATGGTCCCCCAAGGGTGTTACTGCGGGAATGCGATCGGATTCTCGAGGGTCTGCAGGCTTCAACACGCCCTGGCCCAGATGTGCCCTGGATGCCCACAGCCGGATCTCTTCGTGTTGACATAGAGGGTCGCCGACGCTGTGACCGAGGAGTGGAGAAGGCACTCCACGGGTCTGCGGCGAATGGCCATGCATTAAAATGGACAGTGGTGCTAGGCCGGCCGTGACCACAGCAGTATGCCGATCCAGGGCTGTGGTAGTGTCCTCCCACATTCTTGTGTTATCAACCAGGAGCTGTTCAGAGTCCCTGCCACGCCACTCTGCAGCCTGATGCAGCTCTGCGTGGAGTGCATGCACCACTGCCACAACCAGCACCTGTTGCTCCACAGAGGCCCGTAGCAGACGGATGTGCTCAGTCAAAGGGTCAGTGCCATGGGGCGCATGGGCATTGCGCCAACCCACGGGTGGTGTTCGACCCCACAGCCCAGCCCCCCACGCAGGTGGGCGCGGCACAGTGGGGCCCTCTTGTGGCTGCATGATTAGCGGTGCACCGTCGGCGGGCACTGCACCTGGCCCCCCTTCGACCCCGCCCAACTGCCGCTGCTGTCCCTCTGGCCACTGTGCACTGAGCAACACTGGTGCACCTGCACCACCACCGCCACCACCATCAGCCGGCTCCACACCGCTGGCACCCACGGCAACACAGGGGGCAGTGGCCAGTGGGTGGACACCCGCCACCAGGGCACCATCTGTGCTGCCGTGGTGGGTGAGTGATATGGGTGTCTCCCCCTCAACGGCAACACCGCTATCCAGGATGATGGTCTCTTCATCATCGGTCCTGGACCCTGCTCATGCTGAAACACAGCCAAGGTCTCATCCACAACCACGCCATGGGCATCTGGATGGACAGCGGCGTTGGGTTGCATGCGATCTGGTCCCCGGACACTGGTGGAGGTGGAAGGACGGTCCTCCAGGTCCAGAACCACCCCCAAGATGGACACCCCCACCCCTGCCACTGCATGCAGGCCCTCTGGAGCTGTAAGGGAATACAGTCGCATTAGTGCTGCTGGCACACACCCCTTCCCCCCTGCCCCAGGCTCTACCATACCTACCATGCAGTGATGGGCTGCCTCCTGTCTGGAAGCCGCCGCCAGGCACCCCCTTGATGGCACTGCACCGCATGGTAGCTGCCACCAACTCCTCCTGCGGCATCAGCTGTGGCACATTGGGCTGTCCACCGCCCATGGCAGCACGTCCGGCCCAGATGGCTGACACCTTCTCCTTAATCCATCTCCGGTCTGTGTGGACCTTCTTCTTGCACTCCTGCACAGACCTTTGATGGCTGCCCGGCTGATTCACAGCTCTGGCCACACCCTCCCTTGCTGTGGACCTTGACTGTGGGGTGCCTGTTGAGCCACTCAGTAGAGGTTCCTGGTCGAGGTACGCCTCGAAAAGGGCATCGGTCTCTGCCCTCATGAAGTTAGGCCTATGCTTCCATGCAGGCCCATGCTCCTCACCTTCATCACATTCCGTCATGCTTTATCCTCTGGGAATAGACATGTGGTCATTGACTGCTACCACCCACACCACCGTCCCAATCAACTGGCCTGTCACCCCCACAGCGTCACATCTTACCTCTGAAGGATGCAATACTGGTCCATGTCCTGTGCAGTCCCACGGTGCCTTTATAGCACATCGCATGCAAATGAGGGGATGTGCAACTGTAATGAGATGCAAATGCCTCCAATGTGCCGTGGATAGGTTGATTAGCTAATCTGCAGATGCCATCTGAATATCGCGTTTTTGCACATGGCACAATGGACTTGCGCATGCTCATGTCATGGCACAACTATGTGACGTGCACAGTAGGCCCGGCAGTATGCATGTTTGCACTGCTGGTTCCTACACACTGGCGCCAGGTTCGCACTGTCGCATTACAGCACTGAGCGCTGTTGGACATGTGGCACTCTTGTGCTGTATGGCCTATGGCACCTGGTGCCTTACGGCTGATGGCGCTCTGGCACCATGGGGCTAATGGCGCTCCTGTGCTATGGGTCCCATGGCACCTGGGCACCATTGACCCGTGAACCGTGGTGACCATATGCCTCTATTGTGCATCATGCATGGTGGGACCAATAGTGCAATCGCGCATGGTGCACATGCAGACCCTTCACCCCACAGTTGCCCTTTGCCCCTCAGAGAGCCCTGCAGCATGTGCCAGTGCGGCATTGCCCGTATCATACATCTCCATGGCTGTGCGACTGGTGATGGCAGTGCATCTCCGTGCAAGGTGCGCTTCCCCAGCACATGTGGCTCATGCGCTACTGGGTGCCATTTTGGATTTCTGACTGTGATACAACCATGCCATGCCGCAGCAGTGCCAGGGCACCTAACTGGATGCAGGTTGAACTAGTCAACCTTGTGGTCCTAGTGGAGCCACACACAGACAGCCTGTTTGGCCAGGTACCCCTGAATAGACCACGGACAGAGGTGTGGCAGGAGGTTGCTGATGGGCTGGAGGAGGCCACAGGTGCACAGTGCACCAGCGAGCAATGCCGACACCGCTATGAGGACCTGCAGTGGAGGGACCCAGAAAGGCTCCAGGTACTGCAGGCATGTGTCCGGATGGGTGCCGTGCCACGGCCAGGTAAGTGCGCTTCGCCCATGTCTGTGCCCAACCAGTGTTCTGTGAGGCCAGCAGGGTGGCACACCATGCTGCTGAGGGGGGGCTGGGGCTGTGCGTTCTGTTGGCAGGTGCGGTGCACCATGGGTGCGCTGTGCCACCACGCTGCTGCTGCGCTGGGCCGGGGAGCATACTGTGCTTGGGGGGCATGTGGTGTTGCCAGGTACTGATGTGTCTTTCTCCATGTTCCCTTCCTAGGCCCTGAGGACAGAAGGAGAGCCCGACTGGATGGCACTGCGGGTGGGCCAGGGAAGGCCACCTCAGGGGCTCGGGCGCAGGCTGCATGCTATGTGGGTGGTGGTGCTGCTGGGCCAGTGCAGGGTGTGCCACAGCATGCAGGTAGGCACTGTTACATGCTACAATGTTGTGCAGGGTAGGCAGCGGGGGGGATGGGCCACAGTCCCCTGTGCGCATGGCCATTACAGCTGTGCACTGCCAGCAGTGACCGTTGCACCATGCTGTGGCTATTGCACATGTGTGTGGCTGCCGCAGGAGGGTTGTGGGTGCAACTGGATTCCAGCTGTGCCACTGCTATCCTGCCGCTTAACCATGTCGCCTGCCTGCCACAGTGGTGGTGTGAGGCACATGGGTGGTGTTGGTGTGCAGTGTTCTGCATGGCTGTGGTTTGCCGGGTTGGCAGCACATGTGGGCGCACACACTGCGGTTGGCTGGGTGCCATCCCAGGGGCGCATGTCACAGATGTCCACTGTGCATGGTGGGTGGGCTATGGACCGGTGTTCTGGACATGCACTCATACTGTGTATTCTCTTTTGTCCTAGGTGTCCGTCGCCCTGCTGTGAATACCCGGCTCCTGTGACAGATCCTTTGGGTCACCACTGCCACGCTGCAAGTGGCACA
Organism: Neoceratodus forsteri; assembly: GCA_016271365.2. Taxonomy (NCBI): domain Eukaryota; kingdom Metazoa; phylum Chordata; order Ceratodontiformes; family Ceratodontidae; genus Neoceratodus; species Neoceratodus forsteri. The sequence continues at coordinate 359,285,006 of CM028135.1, read as the reverse complement.
GCTGATGCAGAGGATGCTGAGCAGGCAGCAGCGCAGATGATGACGTCAGGCACCGGTGGGGTGAGGCCACCTGTAGGGCCTATTGGCTTGCAACAGCTACCCTTCCCTATCCCCCCCCTCTCCGTTGCCTTCCCTTGTCCCCTCGTATAGCCCTGACCCCCTGTCCCCCTACCTCCCTTCCCCAGCCTCCCATTTTGTACGTGGCCTCCCCATTCCTTGTTCCCTGTCCCCTGTTACTTGTACATTTGTATATAGTTGTTTCAAAACTGTTGTAATACACTTTTCTATGGTTAGCCATCTGTGTCTATGTCTGCTTTGCGGCTTGCGTGTGGAGCCATGCTGCAGTGGTGTGCATGGTGGCTGTGTGGTACACCTGGGGTGGCCAGGGGGTTGTGCCTGGTGGTGTACACCCATTGGTCGGTGGCTGTGCCCTGGGGTGGCTGTGGGTCTCTGTTTGGGATGTGTGGCGTGTGCACTGTGTGCTATTTGCCTGTGTGTTGCCAGCTGTGATCCAGGTGGCGTGGCTTATGCCTTCCTGTGGGGGGTTGCTGGTGGCTGTTTACATGGACCAGTATTGCATCCTTCAGAGGTAAGATGCAACACTGTGGGGGTGACAGGCCAGTTGATTGGGACGGTGGTGTGGGTTGTAGCAGTCAATGACCACATGTCTATTCCCACAGGATAAAGCATGACGGAACGTGATGAAGGTGAGGAGCGTGGGCCTGCATGGAAGCGTAGGCCCAACTTTATGAGGGCAGAGACCGATGCCCTTTTCGAGGCGTACCTCAACCAGGAACCTCTACTGATTGGCTCAATAGGCACCCCACAGGGTCCATGTCCATGTCTAGTGGCCATTGGTGCCACCCTGCCTTCATGCGCCACTGTGGTGCATGTAGGTGGGGGCCTGCTGCTTCCCCATGCATACTGTGTGGTGTTCCATCGTGTGCATGCCATGCCTCACTCCTGGCACCCTCTGCACCCTGGTGGTGGGACATCCTGCCCCAGTGGCTTGCTCCTTGCTGTGCCTGTTGTCAGTCCATCTGTATCCTGGCACATGCACCTCTGCCCCTTGCGCATCCCTGGTTGCGCTATTGCACTTGTTGGCTTGCTCTCTGGCACAGCCCTGGTTGCACTATTGTGCTTGTTGCCTTGCTCCCTAGCACAGCCCTGGTTGCGCTATGGCGCATCCTTGCGATATTCAGCGATGTTGCGCTGGCGTCTGCCATCATGCGCAACCTTTGAATATCGCACTCGATGTGCCATGGCACAGTGGACTTGCGCTGCACCGCTCTTGCGCCTGCCTCTGGTATATCCTAGCTATGGTTATTAACTTATGATTATTTTAATTTATATCTATATGTGATCTTATTGTACAGTGCCTTGGTACTGAAAGGCGCTTTATAAATAAAGACAATTTGATTTGATTTTGATTTCTGAATATCCCACCCACTGACTATACACAGATACACCAGTCATTGACTGGTCTTCCCACTCCCTGCAGCACTGCAATTATTGATCTGCCCCCACAATACAGCATAGACAGAAAACTGCAGGGAGGCTACACACCAGTGGACATAGAAACATAAACATAGAAACACAGAAGTTGACGGCAGATGAGGACCGCAAGGCCTATCCAGTCTGTCCATTTTGTCTACCTTATGAATGTGCCATAGGCCTTTACTCTGTCAATTGCCTATGTATTCATACTCATCTGTATTGTTCCCTTATGCCCCTCCCATGCCTGTTTGAAGCCCTGCACTGTATTCATATCAATCACTTCCTGTGGTAGGTCGTTCTATGCATCCACTACCCTTTCTGTGAAAAAGAACTTGCTCACATTACCCCTTAATTGACCTCCCTCTAATCTCATGCTGTGTCCTCTAATCCTGCTATTTTTCTTACATTGAAACGTGTTAGACTCTTTCACCTTGTTAATGCCCTTAAGATATTTGAATGTTTCGATCATATCATCTCTCTCCCTCCTTTGCTCTAGGGTATACATATTGAGCTCTGTTAATCTGTCCTCATATGTTTTCTGATCCAGTCCCTGCACCATTTTGGTTGCCCTTCTCTGGACTGCCTCCATTTTCTTAATGTCCTTGTGCAGGTGCGGCCTCCAGTACGGCATGCAGTACTCCAGATGGAGTCTAACCAGTGTCTTGTAAAGATTGATTATTACCTCCCTCTTACGACTTGCGATACCTCTACTAATACACCCCAACATTCTTCTAGCGTTACCTACTGCTTTAGTGGTCTGCTTGGATGATTTCAGGTCATCTGTGATGATGATGCCCAAGTCTCTTTCTTCCCTTGTGATTGCCAGCAACTCCCCTCCCAACCTATAGGTAGCTTCAGGGTTTCTTTTCACTATGTGCATGATCTTGCACTTCTTTGCATTAAACCCCAATTGCCACTCTTCAGATCATTTTGCCAGTTTTTCCAGATCTCTTCTCATTCTGCCCACACCATCTGGATCATCTACTCTGTTGCAGATCTTGGTGTCATCTGCAAACAGGCAAACCTTACCCTCCAGTCCATCTGCAATGTCACTGATGAAGATACTGAAGAGGACTGGCCCCAGGACTGATCCCTGAGGTACCCCACTTGTGACTTGCATCTCTTCTGACTGTATACCGTTTATCACCGCTCTCTGTTTTCTGCATGCCAACCAGTTTGCCACCCAGTTGGCCAACTGCTGACCCACCCCTAGTCTACCCAGCTTATTAATCAATCTTCTACGTGGAACAGTATCAAAAGCTTTATTGAAGTCAAGGTAGGTGACATCAACTGTACCCCCTTGGTCCACCATTCTGGTTACCCAGTCAAAGAAATCTATGAGATTAGTTTGACAGGACCTTCCTATTGTAAACCCATGCTGTCTTCAATCCTGAGCTCCTATGGATTCCAGGTGTTGCACTATCCTTTCCTTAAGGAGTGCCTCCATAATCTTGCCCACTACTGAGGCAAGACTGATTGGTCTGTAGTTTCCTGCCTACTACCTTCTGCTACTGTTGTGAAGCAGATCACATGAGCCCTTCTCCAGTCTTCTTGGACCTCTCCTGTGCTCAGAGACTCACTAAACAGTTCTGCTAATGGCTCTGCTAGTTCCTCCCTTAGCTCCTTTAGTACCCTGGGAGGAATACTGTCAGGTCCCATTGCCTTGTCCACCCTGAGTTTAGCGAGCTCTTGTAGAACCCTTTCTTTTGTGAAGGGACTTGTGCATACCTCCCTCCCCCCTGTGTCCATGGTGCTGAGTTGTGGGTCCTGAACTACCTTCTCCTCAGTAAATACTGAGCAGAAGTATCTATTTAGGATAGATGCTTTTCCTTGGTCCTCCTCCACACACTCCCTCTTATCCCCTTTGATCTTAGCAACATCCCCTCTGAACTTTCTCCTTTCACTAATGCATCTTTAGAAAGTCTTGTACCCTTCTTTTCCTGTTCGTGCTAGTGTTTCCTCGGTTTGGGCCTTTGCCTGCCTTACTGCCTTCCATTCTTCCTTAGGGAAGTTTGGTATGCCTCCCTATCTTCGTCCCGTTGCGTTCCCTTATTTCCTGAAGGCCAGCCTTTTGGCTCTGACCTTTTCTGCTACTGTTTTTAAGAACTAAAGTGGTTTCATCCTTCTTTTGCTCTTGCTTTTCTCCCTAACACAATGGGATGTTGCTGTAAGTAGTGCATCCTTAATACTTGCCAACTTTGCTTGTACCCCCTCACCTGTACTTTTTCTTGCCAGTGCTAGCTTAATTCTGTTGGCCATCTTATCAAAGTCAGCTCCTCTAAAGTCCCATAGTTTTGCCTTGGAATGGGATGATTTAGTTCTAGTGGTGAAATTGAACCATACCATGTGATGGTCACTGGCCCCCAGGTGACCTACCTGGAGATCTGTGATCCTTTCCCCATTAGTCATAACTAGATACAGGATTGCCCTGTCTCTTGTGGGTTGTTGTACCAATTGTTCGAGGCCCTCCCCCTGCAGGGAATCCACTATGTGCCTCATTCAGGATGATGTTCCTGCAGGTATTGACCAATCTGTACCTGGCATGTTGAAGTCTCCCATTATCAGAACCTCCCCTTTAGCTTTCATGTTTTGTATATCTTCTAACAGTAATGTGTCTATATACACCCCCTGGTCTGGAGGCATGTAAACAACCCCAGTTTGTATGGCTGTTCCATTCCTGTTTCCAGGGTGACCCACAGTTCTTCTGGCTCCTTATGTGCATTCTGAATTTTTGTAGCTTTGATATTTTCATTGACATAAAGGGTACCCCCCCACACACTTTTTTTTACCTCGGTCTGTCTTGGACAGACAATACAGCATGAATTGTTGAAACACTTTATTGCACGGCATCTGATTTGCCCAAGGTAAGAGATGTAAAATAATTTGCAGAAAATAACAGAGGACAACACTTGGAGCAGGTCACACCAAATAGGACTTCCCATTTGCGGTATGTTTTCCACAGCAAAGCGTGCTATAATTACACCAATAGGTGGTAAAAATAGCAAGGTCCCAATTGGGCTTCTTAAGGGCCATTCCTACCTGCATTTAGCAGGCAGACACCAATTTTGACCCATGTTCCTGTTCCATTTATATTCCAACCTTCCTATGAGGCTTTAAAGGCCATGACAATTTGACAAAAAAGGGGCACAAGCATCACATGCACCCCCCATGCAAGCATCTGGACTGGAAGGCGGTAATCAAAAAAAACCTCCCATGTTCTAAATTCTCTCAGCATCCAGTTTGTACCACAACCCACATCACCTCTGGGTGAGCATGCCCACACCGGTGAACCAACATTCTGTAGGGACTCGTTGTATGACTGCTACCCTTGGTCACCCCTGCCTTGCCCATCCTTTGCAACAGAAAGTGTTAAATGTGTGATAACGATGATAGTCATCTCCATGTTGCACCATGCCACAGACCACTACCCAGTACATTTGTTTGTAAGAGTTGGTGTGCAATGGAGAGTGAGTGCAGAGGTGGGGAGGGAGAAGAGACTGGCCACCTTCTCCCCTACCACATGCCATATCCCTCACTCACTTCCATCCGTCATCATCCACTCTCCAAAGTGCCATATCATGCTCTCATATGGTACTGCCAGCTGATAAACAATATAAACACATCTAAAACAGGGCTATCAACAGAAAATGGGGACGAGGAGGACAGCCAAACAACTGCCAGAGAACAACCCCCCAGCTGATTTCACCAGCAACATCAGTTATGTGAGCACCAGGAATACTGGCTCAGTTGGTTAGTGGACAGATGTTAGGACACACCGGACAAAATGCAGGTTGCAGTACAAACCAGACAAAGAGTTTAAATTCCTCATCCTCCTATGTAGATCTGGTTTCATTGTGTTTCAGTCCTAAGCTATGCCATGCAACTAATACCCTTTCTGTCTGCCTTTCTTTCTTGGCCATATCCCTCCAGTTGGAATTACCTCCTGCTGTGAGGCGTCTCTCGGCCTTGGCCACTACACCTTAACTGTCCTCCTCCCACTACTCTTTGTTCTTCTTGTCCAGCTTGTTAATTTTCTGCTGTGAGGCGAATAACTCCTCCTCCCCACCGCTGTAAACACTCCCTCTCTTACAGCTATATAACCTCTTGCTTTTTCTGATTTCTCCCCTTAGCTTCGCCCTTGGCATGGGTGCCTCTGCTGCTGCATGCAGCCAGGTGGGCCCCCTCTGTCCGCCGGCTGCCTTCCTTGCTGTACTGCCCGCCGATCACCAGACCGAAGGTACGCTGCTGAAACTTGACTGGCCAGAACCATCGGCTCTGCCTGCTGACGGGCTGCTGCACTTCTTTAATTCTTTGCTACTCCTGATCCTTTTGGACTTTAAGCTAATGTTACATATTGATTGTGGTACTGGTTAAGTCTCTCCAAATTGTACTGTAAATCCTAATTTAAACGTGAACCTAAGCCTGTTTACAGCAATTTTGCACTCCAAGGGTAGTTTGAAGTGCAAGTTATTTTAGGCTGCAGGTCTGTAGATTTTAAAGTATTACAGCTCTCTTTGTTTTAAGGTCCAGTGGTAATCTACCCTGGATCAGAAACTAAGTTTAAAGTGATAGTTTTTTCTGTTTAGACCAGATTTCATTTGGGTCACAGTTGTAAGCTTTTCCCTGCAAATAATCTAATTTCTGTTTCACTTTGTCTCCTTCCTGCTTGAATTTTTGCGCTAATGCCCCATCCTCCACCTCCAGCCTTTATTAAATACCCCCCAACACCTCCCCTAGGCAATCTTCATCCTCCCCTCTCACTAATATTGCAACTCCACTTAAAGATACAGAGTGCAGCTATTAGGCCTAACACTTGTCCTGTCCACCCTTTAAAGACATCTTCCTATTTTCTTTTTTTTTAATACTTTCTTTATTCAACATAATAGGTAACATCACAATTTGTATTCAGGCAAATACATTTAAAGTGATACATTAATATCTCATTTTTAACCCACTGCAGAAAGTTGTAATCTAAAGATTCATATTAATTGAGTAAACAACTATTTTCACACAAACTAATTTGAAAAAAAAAAATACTAATAAAACAGCAAACAGTATGGACTATACCTTAAGAAGAGTACAAAGAGTAAAAGTATAGCTTCTTAAAAAAATTGAACCAGCAAATTATCTATGCTATACTAGCAGTAAATGTCTACAAGTAATTGATTCATATTCTTGCTCAATCAGGGAAACATAAGTCAAGTTAGAGTAGGATAGGGTGGGTTTGTACTCAAAGAGAGGTCCGGCTCTCCCCCACAGCGAGGTGTCTTATTTAATTAGTGCAAAGGCCATTTCCCATCTTGTCCATCTTGAAATATATGTATCAACTCTATCATGCAGAGCATAAGAAAGTGCTCATCATGTTGGATAGAAAGCACTAGGGACTTCCAGTCAGATAAAGTTGGTGGGTCCACCTGGAGCCATCTCTTAGTTATTGACTTGTATGCCACACACAGTAGGATAGACCACAGGTATACGTTTTTGTCTCCTGTCCCCATGGGCAGCACACCAAGTATACAATTAATGCCTGATAGGGCTTGGGGGAAGCCCAACATATCAGCTACGTGTCTGGAGACTGCTTACCAGAAGCTGAGCAATCCAGGGCAATCATAAAACACATGTTTATGGGAGGCTACAGATTCCCCACACTCCCTTCAGCATTTTGAAGATGCTTCTGGGTTCTTCAGTGCCACAACCGTGGGGACAAGGAAAGATCTAACTCGGAATTTCCACATAAATCCTATCCATGTAGGGGAAGAAGAGGTTGCCCATACACCCCTCTAGACCTTCTGCCATTCCTTAATGTTTATGGGTTGGTTAAATTTGTTTTCCCAGCTTGCTTTAACTGGGTCCATGAAATGAGCTAGTTGATGAATCAGGGATTTATATATTATAGAAATGGCTTTTTCTCCCTGGGGAGAGTTCCAGATTTGGGTAAATGGGGTAGTGTCCTCCCACAACTGTGGCTTCCATTCCCTACTTCTAATTTGTTTCATTATAAAGTCCTTTCTTTGATAATAATATCCTCTAAACTCATCACACAGGTCCCGTGGATTAACTGCCAAGGAGTCATCAGTCCCCTGGAGGCTTGATCTCCGTACCACTGTCTATGTTGCCTCGGTGCAAATTGTGGGGTCCCAGAAAACCGATGGCATTTCCAAAACTGCTTTTTGACAGTTTTGTTTTTGTTCCCCTGTGCCACCCCTCTAAGATTGTTGCAGTGTCCATGACGACCATTTGTTTGGTTTGCCTCAACAAAGCTGAAGCAAACAAACATACCTGTAGTGGGCAAGCTAAATGCCTACCTAAGTCTATCTGCTTCCAATGAGAGTGGTATCCTCTGTGTCCCCATAACAGTGCCAGGCGCATCTGAGCTGCAGCCCGTACTCTTCCAACAACGGGAGAGCAACACCCCCCAATGCCTTAGGAAGGTATAGTTTATTTAGCTTGACCCGTGTTTTTTTATGGGTCCATTGGAAGGCACTGAACGTTTTCTGCCAAGATAGAATTTCTTTGGGGGATATGGTGCAAGGCACACATTGAAAAAGGTACAGAAGCCTGAGGAGGGCGTTCATTTTTAAAGTAAGGGTACATGTAAAAAATTACATTGAGAGGAGATCCCACCTCCTCATGTCTTGCTTTAGGGTAGTCACGGGGGGGGGGGTAGTTAGACAAAGTTTTGATAGATCTTTAGGGATCTGTATACCTAGGTATTTAAGGGCTTGACGGGTCCCGTCTAAGTGGGAATTGGTTTGTAAGAGCAGGTGAGGGATTATAATTCAGAGGGAGGGCTTCAGTTTTGTTTATGTTAAGGGAGTAACCAGACAACTGATAATACTTGTTTATTTTCTGCATAAGTGCAGGCATAGAGGACTCTGGTTCTGAGAGGTAGACCAAAAGGTTGTCTGGAAAGAAGGCTAGCTTGTGTTCTGTACCTGCCAATGGAAAACCCTTTATTTCAGGCGATAATCTGATGTATTGGGAGAGAGGTTCAATATAGAGGGCAAAAAGCAGAGGGGACAAGGGGCATCCCTGGCGGTTTCCTCTATAGTGGGGAAAAACTCTCTGAAATGTGGCCATTGGCTCTTATATATCCCTTGGGTGCCTTGCATAATTTAAATATTGCATCTGTAAATTGCTCCGGGAATCCGAAAGAAGCTGGAACCCCCCCTCAGAAAGCCCCAGGACACCATATTGAATGCTTTTTCTGTGTCTAGTCCAAGAAGAAGTGCTTGGTTGTTACAAGTTTGGATATGTTCAATTAAGTATATGGCACATCTGATATTGTCCTGGGCCAGTCTGCCTGGAATAAAACCACACTGGTCCAGATTGACCAGAGTTGGGGCTAGCTGAGTAAGTCGCCTGGCCCAAATAGCTGTGAATATTTTGTAGTCTGTATTCAGAACAGATATGGGCCTATAGGATGAACACTGTGCAGGGTCCTTGCCTGGCTTAGGGATGACCGAGATTATAGCCTCATTCCTTGAGGGAGGAACCACACCTTCCCCAGTGGATATGAAGGAGAACAGCTTATCCAGCAGAGGAGACAAAGTTTTTGGAGAAGACTTTATAAAATTCTCCAGGATGTCCGTTGGACCCCGGGCATTTCCCTGTTTTTAAGAAACCAATCTTCATTGCTATCTCTTTAATGGTTACTGGGGAGATTAGCTGAGCTCTCTGTGCCTCAGACAATGCGAGTAAATGAAGGGAAGACCGGAAGTTTCTGATTCTGTTGTCGGGAGTCAAATAAAGGTGTGTATAGTAGCGTATGAAAGATTCAGAGATGCCCTGGGTAGTATTCCACATTTCATTGGTGAGAGAGTCTCTAACTCTCAGGATAGTGGCCCTCGCCCTCTGCACTCTGAGCCGGCCCGTCAACAATCTCAAGAACCGGGGGCCTCCATTGCAGAATTTATGTCTTACAAAAACAATTTCTGCTCCACTGCATAATCCAGGATTTTATTGAGTTCCTTTTTTAATGCTGTCAGCTCCCTGGTCCTTGTTTTACTTATTCGGAGGCACTGTTGTTCCTCCAGTGCTGTAATTTTCAGCTCTAGTGCTTTTCTATGAGCCTCCCTTTGTTTCTTTTTAAATGTGGATATCCCTATTAGTTTCCCCAGCACTATTGCTTTAATGGTGCCCCACAAAATTGACACCGTGGTGTCGTGGGCATCATTATCTTGGAGGGCTTGTTTTATTGTAGTCTCAACCTCCTCTCGCACTTCCGAATCCCTCAGCAGAGATAGGTTCAGTCTCCAAAAAGTGCGTTTTCTACTTGTGAGTGAGTGGAATTTGACAAAAATTGGAGTATGGTCCGAGACAACAAAGTCACCTTACCAAACTCTGTGTGACCATCCCAGGTGCTCTCTGGAGGACAAGAGGAAGTCGAGACATGAGTAGGTGTCGTGAGCCTGTGAGTAGAAGGTATGTCTGGGGGAGGCACCCCCCAGGAATTTCCAAATATCTTCATATCCTAATTCCTGGAGCAACCTTCTCAGTTCCCTAGTGATTTTATTGACTTTACCCTGTGATGTCTGCCCCATGGTCCCCTCCGATATGTTAAGGTTCAGGTCTCCTCCACAAATCACCTGTCCCTCCACCCATTGAGCCAGATGAAGGAAGAAAGAAAGACCTATACACCACAAAATCTGAGGCCGGGGGAATATAGATCGATGCTATTGTTATTGTTTGCCCATTGAGGGTGCCTTTAACCATTACATACCTTCCCTCTTTATCAATTACTTGTTCCTTTAATTCAGACTGAATTCCTTGTCTAATAAGAACAACCGTTCCCCTTCTCCTACCTCCCTTGTAAGAGGAGGCCACAATGTGGGAAAAACCAAAATGCGTAAACTTTTCATGCTCAGTCCGAGATAAATGAGTTTCTTGCAAGAGCAATATATCGGCTCCTGCTCTCTTTAAGTATTGAAATATTTTACTTCGCTTAATGGGGTTTGTTACCCTATGCACATTGTAAGTGCAGACCGTATACAACTGAGACATGGTTAAGTGACGTCCGTTCTCCCACGTTGTATAACCCCACCCACATAGCGCCCCTCACATAGCATTTCCAGTATACTACCAGTCACTCCTTTAAAATTCTGTTTTCTAGTGTCCCTTCTTGTAAATCTCATTCTTCCATTAAACCCCCCAAAAAATAGCAATAGCCAACATGGCTTCTAAAACAACATTAACCAGACTAACAGTTAACTGCTTCCAAGGAAAGAGGCTAATATACACAATTAGCCTCTGTGCCTTCTCAGATACGAGAAGAGCGAGGAGGTAAACTAGTGCTTCCTCTTGTAGAAGACCTCCTCCAGAGCCTAGATTTATCACGGCTCTTAGAAAAAAGTGCCAAACGGCACTTAAACTCACAGGTTGTGTAAGGGTCATATTACACCCCTGCATCCCGACCTTGCGTTCTAATAATCCCAGATATTAATCGGGCAGAGATACAGGTTTGAGCTTATTATCCACAAGTTCTTTGTCCCCCCCCCCCCGGGGGCCAGAAAACGGTCGAGAGGGTAAGGCTAGGACAGTATTCTACTGACGTCTGCTTCTTAAGGACAGTCCAGTTGAATTCCTTTGCTAAAACCTCCCTCTGATTATTTGGCCAGCATTTGAGACCATGGGGGCTCTTCTTTATTAATAGTCAGTCTCCTGGGCCTAGTAGCTGTTAGATTAGATTAAAGTGATTTGTTTGTACACCAGCAATATTTAAATTACATAAGCCTAGTTCATTTCATCCTGACAGTTTAATGGTGCAGCCTAACTCTCATTCCAATCAGCCCCCCACCACCCTAAGCCCTGCCCTTACAGATACTTCCCCCTTTCAGTAAAAGGAAAATCAGCCAGGTTAATAAGTATAGTGTTTGTTTAGTACTCAGCTGTTTGCAGTCCACTGAGGATTGGCTGGGATTCTGGAGGGGGCAGTCCAAAAGAAATCACCTCGGTGTGCAATTCAGCCTCTTGTAGGTTTGTCCTCTGCTCCTGTAGTCTTCTTCATGAGCTGGTGGATCTTACGCATAGCCTCCGAGTGCCCCAGTATTTTTTGTCCAGTCTGCTTCCTACCGGTAGCCCGCTGCCATACGATTCCATTCCTCCCGTCCTCCTGGTTCCGGGGTTCTGCAACATGAGTCTGATTTTCTTTTAGTGCTACCATGGCCTCCTCAACTGTGGACTAGAGCTTTACACCATCTTCCCGAAAGACTCTCAGCTTGGAAGGGTAAGGTGTGTGGAACGGATGACTTTCTCTCAAAGCGCTCGCAATATCAGGAGATAGTCCAGCCTCTGCTGTTGTACTTCTTGGGGGTAGTCGTGGTCCAGGAATAGGCGATGGGTAAGATACTTTATTTCCTTCTTAGCCCAGGCTCCTCTTAAGATGTCTTCTTTTGTGCTGAAGGAACTAAGCTTAAAGACGATGGAGCGTGGGCGAGCAGCAGGGTCAGTGGGTTTCATTTGCAGCGAGCGGTGGACCCGCTTGATATGGAGTGAGTATGTGTCAGGAAGATCCAAAATATCTTTTAACAGGTTCTCTATAAAAGATGCAACTGGGGCTACCTCCATGCTCTCCGAGAGTCCATACAGTCATAGGTTGTCCCGACAGGAGTGGCCCTCCAAGTCTAGGCATTTGGCCTGGAGTTCTCCCGTCTACACCAGGAGGGAGTGGACCATCTCTGTAAGCTGGGCTGTGCCTTCTTCAGTTTCAACAAGCCGGTCCTCTACCTGGCCTATTTGGGCCTCCATTGATGTAAGTTGCTTTTATAGTACCAGGAACTCTTGTTTGTTTTCTCTTCTGGATTCCTTTATTTCTTTAAGCAGTGTTTCAAATTGGGTCCAAGAAAGGTGTTCAGTCTCCCCGTCTGTGTCATACTCGGCCATGTGGGAGTTGGCAGACATGACGGATCTGCTGGGAGGATCTTCTTTGAATCATAAGCCATCTTTGCCTTTATTTTTCCCTTGATGTCGATTTCTGCCTCTATTAGCCTCCATGTTTCCCCCTCCTGAGCTGCGAGGTATAATTTTTAGAAATTGTAAATTTTTGGAGGTTTTTGTGCTAGGTCAGGTGCAGAGCTCTCAGATTAGGCTCCCTGCAGCTCCGTGACGTCACCGGAAGTCCCAAAATCTTCCTATTTTCGCCATCTGCTTATCTATCAGCTTTGTTTAGCGCCTGTTCTGCTGTCTACTCTACAGTTCCATACCTGAGTTTCCTCCCTTGCTATGCTCTACATAGCCCCAATAATCTTCAAGTTGCCTTGGTACCCCCTTGCCCTAGCTAAAAAGCTCTATTTTAACCTACATTTTATATCTTAAACTAGATCCACTGCCCCTGATCGGGCTTCTAGAGAGCGGCCGGGGCTATTCCTGCCAGCTGCCCACTCCTCCATCCTCCGGCTGACCAGGACACATTCAAAGCCGGATTCACTGCCCCTGATTGGGCTTCCAGAGAGTGGCCACAGCTAATCCTACCAGCCGCCCACACCTCCATCCTCCGGCCAACCAGGACACCTTCAAAGCCAGGTAAGAGTCCCGGCTGTTCCGGGGAAGCACTGCGCAGCTCTGATAGGCCGCCACCTGCTGCCACCCTCCTCTAATTGGACCATTGTGCTCCACTCAGCCTCTGGTTGGCCCTGCCTTTTTCCTATAGGATTTGCAGTCTCTGGGCTTTGGCGCCCACTGCTTTGCATTGACTTTTGCTGAAAATTTGCACCCAACCCACCGCCTCCTACCTTTATTAAATAAGTGTTTACTCCACCCACTCGACCTTTGTATCCACCCTGCTTGAACCTTATTGGCTCACTTACTTGGGCCCGCCTCCCCCCCGCCGCTCCCTCTCCCTCTCCTTGCTTCACCTCCATTGGTGGCTCTTGCCCTATAGACCCTCTCGGTTATCTCTACACTTACTCTGAACACTATGGTTCTGCCCCTTCTGCCTCTTCATTTCATTCTCTTTTGTTCCCTGCTACCACTGTTTTTCCTGCCTGGAGCTAGATACCCCTCTTTTCCTCTAGGCTACAGGATTGACCTTATCTACACCCACTCTGGTACCCTTCCAACTGAGCTTGTCTATACTCTCCCATTCTCCTCGGGGGATGGCTGGCAATGACTGAAGAACCATAATAGGGTGGTGTAAGTTCGCCTGTTGCCATTCTCAACACTGGTTCATATTACTTCACTTTGGGACCTAAGACAGAATCACTGCAATAGTCTGTGCATGAAATGGGTAAACAAATCTGCCTTAAAACAATTAAGATGGTGCATTCTGAAGCTTCTGCTACTCCTGCTGCTATCTGGGAATGTTCACCCAAATCCTGGGCCTAAAATTCCTTGCTCCGGCCATCAAACGAGGCACCCTGGGACTCTCACCCTTGCATCTCTCAACATCTGCAGCCTCCTGCCTAAACTTGATGCCCTGCAAATATTCACTAACCAACACACCCCTGATATCCTTGCAATTATTGAAACCTGGCTACCACCCAAAATTCCAGACATGGCTATTGACCTGCTAGGGCACAATGTCTTCAGACTCGACAGGAGTACAACAAGAGGGTGAAGCTGTGCTACATATCTCAAAGACACCCTCCTGGGTCACCGCTTACCTTCCTTCCTCTCAGTTTCTTCAACGCAGATCCTACCTATTAAAATTCTGTTGGGGGCTCACAACAAAGCACTGACCATTGCTGCTGTTTACATTCCTCCAAAAGAACAAGGTAAAGGCCTCAACTCAGTCTTGGACCTCATCCGTGCCCAATCCCCTGACTCAGAGTTGATCCTAATGGGTGATTTTAACGTCGAGTTGGCTAGCCGCTGACACGGAGGGCCTCAAGGATGCCATCTCAGCAGCCAACCTGGTGCAGCTGGTAGTCTCCCCCACCAGACATAATTATAAAACTGGTGCAAGCACTCTCCTGGACTGGATACTGACCAGCCATCCCTCCCGCATCTCGGATGTTTCTGTCCTTCCAGATACACGAAGTGACCATTCCTCAGTCATCTGTGAATGGTCGAATAAATTCTGCAAGACCCCCCCACAAATTAATCAATAGTAGAGTCCTCCCATGCGATCAGTGGAAACACCTCAAATCCCACCTCTGACAGCTCGACTGGTCTCCTATATTCAACGCTTCTGATGTCAACTCGGCTTTGGATTTCTTCAACAACTCCTTCAGTGCTGCCTGTGACACCTATGCCCATTTCAAAAGGCGTAAAATCAAAGGCCTTTGCAATCCTTGGCTCTCCGCTGAACTACTTACTGATCTAAAAGCAAGGGACCTCCTCTGGCTTTGGGCACGGGCCACTTGCAATCAAGCAGATATTCAGAACTACAAATGGGCACGAATGACTGCACTAAATCAATCCACCAGAAGAAAAATGCATACTACAGAGATACCCTCACGAACATCTGGGGAAAAGAGACATCTTTCTGGGACAGCACAATTGCAAATACTTTCAATACTGCATTCTCTGATCTCAGTAGTGTTCTCCCTTCTGACTTGTTCAATGATGACCACCCTCCTTCTCCTACTCCCAGCCCCACAACCCCCTCTCTCCAACCACCCACCATTCTATTTTAAGTAAGTCAGGGCTCACAAGGTCTGTAAATACATCTCTAATACAATCGCCAAATCCAGAACTAGTGGGGACTCACTCGACCTCAAGCTGGTGTCCTTCACCCTTGATGAAGTGCTGCTTCCACTCACAAAAATTTTCAACCTCTCCCTCGCCCTCAGCCAGTTCCCCAACAGATGGAAATCAGCCACAGTAACCCCGGTCCACAAAAGTGGGGACAAGGACCTGCATGTGAACTACCGGCCTATCTCCATACCTCCCCCCCAAGGCCATTGAACATATGGTATCTGACCAGCTAACAGACTACTTGGATAAACACAACATCCTCTGCCCCCAACAACATGGCTTCAGTACATGTCACAGTACTACATCGGCCCTCCTTGAATTCACTGGTGCTATCCACAGCTCGTTGGACAACAGCCTCCTAACTGGGTTGGTCTTCATAGACCTGACCAAGGCTTTTGACTCTGTACATCATAAACTATTAATCACATAGCTATGTTCTGCTGGGCTCTCACCCGAGTCCTCTGCCTGGTTCAGGAGTTACTTGGAGAACCACTCCCAAAGAGTGAAAATAGCTAATGTTCTCTCAGATGCACGTCCTCTTCACTCAGGAGTTCCTCAAGGCTCCATTCTTGGGCCACTTCTTTTTAGCCTCTTTCTGAATGATCTTCCACAATCGTGTCCAGCACAAATCCTCCTTTATGCTGATGACACCGTCATCCTCTCCACTCCCAAGGATCTGGGCCACCTTCAAAAGAATCTACAGCTTGCCTTCACCTCGATTGAAACTTGGTTTAGTACACATAAATTGATTCTCAACTATAAAAAAACCAAGTCCATGCTCTTCTGCAGCCCGTACAACAAACACAGACTCAGTCCCATCATGATCAAAAACTGCCTTGGTGCAACCCTCGAACAGGTTTAATCCTTTAAATATCTAGAAGTTACCATTGATTGTAATCTATCATATGTTACGCACATTGACAACATTGCCAAGGCTTCCAACACTCTCATTGACCTACTCTTCAGGCACAGGCAATGCCTTACCTCAGATACCTTAAGGATTGCAGTACAGAGCTCAGTAATCTCAATAATCGACTACGGCCTGATCATCTATGGCTCTGCCTCTGCCACCACCTTCAGGCACATATCCATTGCACTAAACAAAGCTTGCCGTCTCATAACCAGTGCCCATTGCCTCACTCACATGTGTGATCTCTAGGCATAGACTGGGTGGCTTCAACTTTCAAACAGGATCAAGTACCAAACCTACCTTATGGCAAAGAAAATAACACTAGGCCTTGCTCGCCCAGGTGTCCAAGCTCTCCTCTGCCCAGTGTGGACTACTCAATCAATCAATATCTTTATTTAGCCAGGCAGAACACCATTACATCACCATCGCATCATCAGGGGCTCTGAATCCCAACTACTGCATATCCCGTGTTTCCACACCACACAAGGGCAAAGATCCTTTGCGTACAGAGCTCCCAGCTGGTTCAATGGTCTTAACATTGACATCACCTCAATGCCAAAGCTTGGTCCATTCAAATCCAGTCTCCATCACATTCTGTCTGCATCTAGCTCCTGTTACTGTCTTTCCTAACTGTTCTCCCCTCTCCTCTTTGCTCTTTCCACCTAGCACTTAACCCTCTCCCCCCTCAACTCCCTCTCCCATACACTCACTCATCCTCCCCTCCTCCCACCCACCTTCCCTACCCCCTTGTAGCACTTTACTGATATTTGGCAAGTGCCTATGGCCGCACCCCACTAGTGTGTCTCTCTTCCATACCATGTTAACCCTGTTACCAGACCTCCTTCTGGCATTTTTGCCACTGTATTGAATATATAAAACTGTATGTAACTGCCTGTAACTCACTGTTATACTGTTATTTAATGTCTTGTTTGAATTGTACCTCATCCAACGTGGAACCTTTGTAAAAGAGCCTTGGCTCAAAGGTACTTGTAATCCTAGATTCAAATAAAATAAAAATAAAATAAATATTGTAGTTCTTCAGTTCAGGACTTTTTTATCCTCATGCCAGAACCAGGGGCGAAGGCAGTCTGTTTCATCCTTGAAAAGCACCGATCCTGGCTGTGATAGTCATACTTGCCCCTTCCATTACCCACCTTTTTAACTTTTCTCTCAACCAAGGTACCCTACCTAAGATCTGGAAGACAGCACATGTTATTTCTTTATTTAAATTAGGGAATCCCTGTGACCTTAGTAACTATTGTCCTATTTCTTTTCTCCCAGCTCTGTCTAAACTACTGGAGAAACTGGTCAAAGAGCAGCTCAGAATGCACCTAGAAAACTCCAACTTGTTAAACCCGATCCAGTCTGGTTTCCGACCGCTTCACAGTATTACAACAGCACTGGCCAAGGTCATAAATGACTGGCAGATCGCCCTTGACAACAAACGCTACATCTGCGCCCAGTTTCTAGACCTTAGTAAGGCCTTTGATACAGTGGATTATGATCCGCTCCTAATGACCTTACAGAAAGTTGGGGTGGAAAACCAGGCACTAAATTGGTTTGCCAACTACCTTACAGACGGAGATCAGCAGGTGAGCCGAAGGTGTCGTATCTCCCAAAAAAAAACACTCCTAAGAGGAGTGCCTCGAGGGTCAATACTTGGCCCACTGCTTTTTGCTATCTATATAAACCAAATAAACAGCGGTCTTCAGTCAGCAAAAATACACCTTTTTGCTGATGACACTGTGCTCTACATCGACATACTAACACCAGAGCTTGCCAGTGTGGACCTCCAAAATGAATTCGAAGTCCTTCAGAAAAATCTGCTTGACCTGAAACTCCTAATTAATGCAAAAAAAAACAAAGCCATGCTTTTCTCTCCTTTAGTACCTTCTACAAAAAACAACCAAACAGACACAAACCTCCAAATCTGCACCTTCCTAGATGAAAAACTGGAGTTCGTGAAGAAATTCAAATATTTTGGGGTCTGGATTAACTTTAAGCTGACCTTTCCTGAACACTTAGATGAGCTCGCCAAAAAATTGAGACAAAGACTCGGCATCTTCTTCCACATTAAATACTCACTAACCCCAGAGGCTAGAAAACTCCTTGTCCAAGCTACGTTTATGCCACCTCTGAATTATGCAGACTTCTTGTATAGCCACAGCACCAGCTTGGCCCTTTCCAAACTCGATACCCTTTACCACAGAGCCCTCAGGTTTATCTCTGATGCACCTTACTCCACTCACCACTGCACCCTTGATGCTTCCATAGGTTGGAGTTCACTTAGCTTGAGGAGGCAAACAAATGCCGTACTCTGGACTTACAAGGCCATAACTCACAAGCTTCCTCACTACCTTATAGGCTGTCTGCCCATCTGCCCCTCCAGTATCTATCCACTTAGAAATCTCGCCTATATATCCCTTGCTATTTCCAAAGTTGGAACGCGCTTTGGCAGAGCCTCACTAAGCTACGCCCTTCCAATGCTCTGGAACAAGATACAAAAATCCCTATGGCTAACTCATCCTGCTAACACTATCCTGATTCAAAGCCATACTCCTAAAGACCTTCCCTGAGGTCTGCCAGTGCTTCAAATAGGGAAATAGCATTCAAATGGCCAACCCACCTTCTAACTGCTTATCCTTCATCAGGCTTGTCCTCTAGGATATCAAACCAGGAGACTCTGTCTCTGAATAGCATACCTAACTGACAACCTCCATCCCCTATCTATTACATTCCTGACATCCCTCCCTCGTCCTTACCTCTGTACTGTCCCTCCTACCCTCTTCTACCCTTCCCCCCTTCTCTTCTCCCTTCCCTTTCCTATTCTGTCCAGTACCACACCAATATGTAGTCTGTACTCTCCAGTACGCTACCCAGAGGTCATATTGACCCCATCATTCTAGAGCTATGGAAATCTCATGTAATCTCCACTTATTGTGCTTAAAACTGTATATACATGTATTAAATCAGTGACTTTCCTATGAGCTTATGTATATAGTTTGCTAGTGATTCTTAGCCTGTTGCATATTATATGTACTTCCTTGCCCTTGTCTGCTTTGCACAATTATACTATACTGTCATTTTTATTTGATTACTATATGTCTTAAGTTACAGCCTATCAGGCTACTGTATTGCTCCCAGGTCCATCTTGTAAATGAGCTTGTCTCAGTGGTGTTTCGCCTGGTAAAATAAAGATGTTGATTGATTGATTGATATCTTTACTTAGTTTATCATGCCTGGAATGCTTAGAAATAAACAGTCCAGGTCCTATTAGCTATAAAACACTTGCTTTATAACGTACATTTAGGTGCCATTAACAGCTCATACAGTCTGTATTGTTTTTTGTAAACCAGAGTGGAACATTAAACTAGTCTTGTTTCAGAGATTATTTAATGAGAGAAATTAAATCCATCCCTAACAGTATGTTGATAACTTTTAAATATTTTGAAACTTTAGCAGTACCTGTATGTCTTGTCATGCTAATAAAATGAATGGAACTGCACTGTCATTTATTTCTCTGTTACTGCCTGTCACCAGTTCAAGTCCACCCCCGCATGCCCCCCATCCACCCCCAACATACACTACACTCAGACAGGACTTAGGTTACACATACTGCAAGTAAAATTTACAACTGTGTCACACTCAAATGCAGTTCTCTGTTGAGTACTAAGCTGGTCAAAGACAGTACTATAAGGCCTCCACTGGGCGACACTTGTACTGTACTAGATCTTTATCTTAGCAAGGCTAGGCTCCCTTCTTTGCATCTTCTCATAGTTTATGTAAACTTATTTTAGGATTTCTTCTAGGATCTTTTATACTGTGTGTCACCCAGCAGAGGGCCTACAGTATTACATAGCTGTATAAAATGGAAGCTACATACCTGGGCCCGGATATTCAGACTGCGCCAGACTGTGGCACAAGCCAGGGCGCAGGGCAACTTGGCTGCGCAGGGGCATTGACAAGGTGATATTTAACAGAGCTGCACCATGGTACAACAGCATTGAATATCGCACCTTGGCCACCTGTAGTGCACATGGCGCAGTGGCACTGCACCAGTGCAAGTGGCCAGAGTGGAGCAGTGGGATGCGCTAGTGCAAGTTCTGTTGTGCTAGGTGCAACAACCATGATATTCAAAAGTGCACATGCAAATGAGCTATAATGCATGCAAGGTACAAATGGGGCCATTAGCATGTCATTATGGCCCCATTTACATGCAGGTGTGCCGATCCCTGGTGACTTGCACCTGGCGCCCTGCCAGGCAGCAGCCGTCGGGGACCGATGCCCCCTGCACAGTGCGGCAATGTGCCTCACTGCCTGATCGCAGGCATATGTTGATTTAAATAACCGTCCGATATCCCTGGTGGTCCAGTGGACCGCTTGCATCCCGATCGTGGGCATTAGTTAAAATAAATGAAGTCCAATATACCTGGTGTCCAGTGGACCACTTGCATCCCAATTGCAGGCGTATGTTGTAAAGCGTAGAGGTCCAATAACCCTGGTGGTGCAGCAGTACCCCCTTCCCACCCGCCCACTGAGCCCCACTGCCCCCGCTCGGTCAGCGTGCAGGCAGCAGCACCCCACCTGCCTACCACCCCACCTCACGACTGACACTGAGTGAAGTGGCTGTACGCCATTGGTCCACAGCATGAGCCAATGGGCGTGCAGCCCGTACCATATTACACAATCCAGATATGTGAATGGATCCAAGTAGGGGCTGCACATACATGGGCTCAGCACATCCCAGGCTGAATATCGGGATGTGCAGAGTATGCATGGGCAAGCCCTCCCTACCTGCACCGCATGCATTACTGATATGCTCCGGCGCATCAGGATTTGTGCCAGGCACAATCCCCGTTTGAATATCATGCCGGGGCGCATCAGTGGGTTGCGCATGGCACAAAAGTGTTGCACCATGAGCAACCCTTTTGAATATCCGGGCCCAGATATTTACAAAAAAGAACATTTTAGACTCACTCGAGCAGTTAATGAAAAAATGTTCTGCCCAATTCACATTTTTTTGAATAAGATATCTACAGACAAGAAAAGACATTTAGGATAGAAACGATGAGTAGGACTTTTGCATAACAAATCGCTCTTTTCAATAACAAACCACCCTTTTCAAGAACCTTAAAGAAAAGGTTAGAGTCCAGCAACAAACTAAGCAGGGACACATCTGGATGCAGTGTACTGTTCCCCCAGTCCGTGTCTTTAAGTTTTAAGTTTGGTGATTTATAATCGGCAAAACTGAGCCCCTGTTTGGAATCTGGACTTTCTTTTAAAGCAGCACTATATGTTGGCAAAAATTGTCACTGCATAATTTTTATTTAAAAAAATGTATTTCAGAATTGTTACATTAATCAATATCTTTTACATACTGCCTCACCCCCCACCCGACACATCTGGAAATAGGCTGTTAACCAGTTAGTATGGCTTTCCTGGAAAAACCTTTGAAATGGTGCTGCTAGCTAGCCCATATGTTTGACTAAATATCAGTGCTGCACTACACATCCATATATATTGTACTGTAAGTGCATGAGTCTCCACACTCAGAAGCATAAAGCAGACTTCATGGACTGCAAGGCTGCTTTCTGCTGGGAAAATTCTCAGTTTCTACAGCTGTTGACTAACAAATACTGCTGTTTTCAGCATTTACAATGTAATAAATAAAATATAAGGCATCAACGCAAACAGATTTGCAAATAGAAGTTAACAGCAGGAATACCAGGGATTACTGTTGGTTTGCCAGCTGCCACCAAGACCAAGTAATGAAGTTAGAAGCACATAGTTAATTATTAATATACAGTATCTATTAGTATACAAACGTGTCTGCTACGTCGGTAGGGTTGCTGGCTGGGTGGGGTTGGTTAATAAACAATGTATGAGAGACAGACTCACAATAAATCAATGTGTGTGTTTAACTCATTCATCTTGAGACAGTCATTTTGAGTAAGGATAAGCATAGTGGCATGGTATCGCCACTATAGTTAAGGTTGAGAAGGCTGTTTAATGTTAAACCCCCAACTTAGCACTTTAACAGCCTTCCCACTGTTCAGTGGATTTGCACAAAATTTTACATGCATGGCTGCAGGAAAAGGTCTCTTGATGTGTTAAGTTTTGTTCCAGTTCAATGTGCAGATTCTGAAAAAAGTGAAAAAAATATTTTTTTTTTCTTTTGCCATCCTGTCATCACCTCTCGCCTAGATGGTTTAGAATTTGGGCCTGAAATTTTCAAGGTAGAAAGGGCTTGGCCCACAGTGGTGTCTTCTTTGTTTGGTAAAAAAATATTAATCACTTCCAGAGCTATAAGGATTTGAAATTTCAGTTCTGAGCATGCTCAGTTCACTCTTTTGGATAGCTGTTTCATACAAAAAAGAATTTGGCCATATGAAAAAAGATTCTGTTTTGTAACGGGGGGTAATCCTGTTTTGTGTGAAAAAAATTATTTGTGTATGGCAGCCATCTTGTTCCCATTTCGTTTTTTTTAAACCCATAAAATTCATATAATGCAAAGACACCAACACATGTATCTTGCTAATCAGGACCCCATTAGTTAGATTCTGCAGTTAGTTTTTGGAAAAATGACCCAGAGATATGTTTTAACACATTTTAAAAATATTTTCTCGTGACTTGATTTTCTAAAAAAAGAATCGTATGCCTTCATATGAAAAAATAATTAGAACTTAGGGTTTTTTTCCCCCTTTTTTTTATATGAAGGAATCCTGTTTTGTGAGAACAAAACAATCTCGTGAAAAAGCCATTGGGAGGGAAAGCCAGGAGAAGTAGAGCAGGCCACAGACTGTAGGCTGTTTATCCTGCCTTAACAACTCACTTGCAGAGTTCAGCCTGAATCACTCTAACAGGGCCAATAGCTTGTGCTTTGTTGTGTAGAAGAAACGCTTGTTTGTGCAGCCTGCAGCCAATTGTATCAATGGCCTCCCAATCCATTCCCAGCTCTTTACCTTGTACATGCCACATGGCCCATTCACACTCACCTCGCTTGCTCCCATAGCAGCCCAGCGTCATGGGCCTCTTGTAAATTTTGAGGGTGGAATCCAAAGGCCAACGCCAGCCCAACAGTAATCCCATAGAAGGTGTCCTACAATCTCTCAGACACAGATATCTCTGAGCTTCATCCCACAGGCCAGTGTTCAACCACATTCACTCTTCAATTCTTTTCTCTTCTTCATCCCCACATCATGACTCCTCAAGCCAGTCTCCCTCTCTCATGACATCACTGCTCTGCTCTCACTTGCACCTTTCCATTCCATCATTCTCTCCATCCATCCTCTGTGTCCCCTCCTGCTCCATCCTGGTTACATAATACACACTGTCTGTGCTTGCATAAAGGAGGCCCCCCTGTCCCATCCAGTCTCCTGTTCTGCCTCGACTGGACTAGCAGCTGTCTCTTCTCCTCCCCTGCTGCAGTGCTGTGCTGCTTGCCTGCTTTCTGCTCTGCTCGGACTGCTCCTGGCCCAGGCTGCCAGCCCAGCACTAATGCACACTTAACACCACATCCTAACCCTGACCCTACAATTGACTGCTCTCACTGCTTCACAGTTTAGCATGTGGTCAGATGAAAACTGAGTAAGGTAGCACACTATTCTTGGAATTCAGGGTCCCAATGTTGTGGGGACAAAAGTATTCTGTTGAAGATCCTCCAAATGTTATGGGAACTTGTGTCTCATTCCCCATAATTATGCCCATGCTTATTTTGATAGTTTCATTTTTTTGGGGGCTTTTACAATATATTTAGCCAGAACAGTTCAGCTGACAAGCAACATCTTGTTTCCAGTGGGGTCCTGTACCTATCTTTCTACTAGCCTTTCTGACTGGTGAGCAAGTCCTTTATTCTGCATTCTATAGTCTTGTCTCTTACGGAATATAGAATGGGACCAATATAGTTGTCCTCCAAATAGAAAAGGCGTTGATTAGCACAGTCACACTAGAAGGGTCACCCGATGAACAAATAGCTTTCTGATGAGAGACAATGAGGGACAAAGAAAACTAATTTTCCCCAGGATGTTTAATGCATTCCAGGTGTGCAGTGCTCCCTAATTTTTTCTCCTTAATTATCTGCCACCCTCGTTATCTGGCAGCTTTTTCTATTTTACCAATCATAACAATCATCCTCCATATTAATTCCCTCTTTCATCCACCACCCTCAGTATCCAACACCTGCCACTGTTTAACCTGGCACATTTTCATTTCCCTAAGTGTTAATCACTTCTAGGCCAGGTGTGGTTTAGCTCTCTGGTTCTTAAACACTCATGCACTTAAAGTGCCAGGATTTCTTACTCAGAGAAAAAATCCTTCATATAATTTTTTAGCAGTAATATTTTTTAGGTAAAAACATCAATATATCTGTAATATCCCTTCCTGCTAACAGAGGGAGGTGGAATGATTACTAGAATGCCAGGACCGTAGCATACCAATTGGTAGACAGAGCCTCAGATGTGGAGTCCAGTGTGAGGAGCTTAGAATACCAGAGTGAGACAAGAGTGCCAGAATTGCCTTCAGAGCACCCTTACCTCAGGTCACTTGCCAGGCCACCTTTGGGGGCAATGGACCCTCACAGCTGTATCTACCAATGGATCCAGTGTTAGAGACCAACATATCTTGTTGTCTAGTCAGTAGGTTGCCTCCAGGGATGGGCATCATTACAGCAGTGGAGACTCCAGAGGTTTGGAGTCTGAGGGCATTTAGTGTAAATCTCTGCTAATTCTGGGAGTATATATAAGGGAGACACTGTGAGGGTGTATGAACCCTCAAGGGGAGTCTCTGCCAGCCTTGCAGTGCACAGAGGGTCCCACTGAAGCTGGTGTGTTCACATTTTAGGTGGTGCTTGGGAGATGCTTCCAGCTGTGTTGCAGATGGACAGAGGCCTGTTGAGAGAGTCTGAGCTGCGGACTAAGACTGTAGACAAGTCTACATTAAGTACAGGAGAATTAGAGCTGGGGATGTCAGAGACATTGCCTCTGACAAAGTTGTTGGTGGCGATTGCTAACTGCTACCAGAGGGCAGGCTGGAGTATACACTGCCAAGCTGTGCCCAGCACATCATCCAGTGAGAGGTGTATGCTTAATATGAGGCACCCAGCACAGCAATGACCTCCAGGCTCCAGCAGGGGACTGGACTGAGTGAAGCTATGGCCTGCTAGACCATGGCACCCCTGGATGTCATCTAATGGAGAAGTCTACAAGAAAGTCTCCATAGCAGTGTTGCCTCCTGTACCACCCACTAACACAGATGCTATGATGTCACAGTGTGAATGTGTAAAAAGAGAGGTTTAAGCTTAAAGCTAATACCAAAGTGGGAATTCCTGTAAATTGAGTGCAGGGTAGAACAGGCTCTGACACAAGGTATAACCTCACCCACTGGTGTTAAAGATCAAAAGAAGGCATCATGAGGTCCATGAGTTATTAGAGTAGGGCACAACCTATACAAAGAGGCCCTAAGGTTTTTACTAGAGTCAGGAGTCAAGATCAAACTTGTTTGTACAGTGCTAACAAGGAGAGCATTTGGGGACTGAGGTCCCTGTGTACCTTTAAAAGACTGTAATACAGTAACCATTTCAGTAAAGAGTGATAAATGCTTAAAAACACTGTGTAGTGTGCTATTTTCTGTCAGGACAGAGGGTCAAGCGGATTTCGCCTCACTGCCAGGAGAAGGGATGTAGAAATGTTAATGATGTGTGTGGAACCCTCTGGCAAACATGCCATCTTACTCCTGGACAGAGAGGGTCTCCCTGGGCTATGCCTAACCCCTGCTGACAGCAAAACAGGATTATCGTACAGTCTCAGCCTCAGCTGAGGAACAGTACTGTGGCAGCTGAGTGGGTTGCATGAGTCCGTGTATAGCAATAAGAGGTTGCATATCCATGGGGGCTTTATATTTCAGGTTCCTGCACTTGCACATCAAAGTAACCAGCCACACAGATGGAGCCGATGCATCAGTGCTCCCAACTGAACAGGGACTTTTCTGACTGCTGCCCTGACCAAACTGGACATGCACGCATATGCAAAGTGGTTTGCGGTGTAAAGTATTAAATAACTGCTGAAGTTTGTGCTAAAGGGACACTGTCAACCCCCTTTGGCCTCAAAGTGTCTTTAGTTTGGCAAACACACGCTATGATTAGTCACATTATGCAGGAGTGCTGATGAGTGACCAAGGCACCTAGCTTCACCTGAGCTCTTTTCTGTGGTCAAGGCACCTAGCTTCACCTGAGCTCTTTTCTTCCAGGTTGCTTGAAAGGACAGAGTAAAGAACATTACCAGAGCAACAATAAGGATTAAGGCTTCTTTTGGCTAGGCAGGTTTACTGTGTGTTATTTTTATTTTGTACTCACAAGGGATTGCTACTGTTTGTTGCTAACATTTTATTGCTTTATTTTTCTCGGATTCAGATTGTTGTTGTTGGGTATACATTCTGCTGCATTATTACAGGGTGTGCCTACAGGTGCATGCTTACAGATTACTGCTGTAATCTTCTGATTCAAATTGTCTTTTGCAACGTATATCTTCTGTTACTGCTTTATTTTTCTCTGTAGCAAAGTGTTTCTTAGAGGGTATATCTTCTGTGAAATTATTACAGGTGGTGCTTTACAGGTTTCACAGTTTTATCTGTCATTAGGATAAGCTTTCAGGGCTACTGCATTTGTTGCTGGCTGATTGTTTCTGCTCTTACCTCCCTATTTCTTTCGTCCATGGTTCTTCTTTTTTCAGCAGGGGAAGGGCCCAGCCCCAACCATCCCACACTACACTCCTTTTATAGGGTAGCACAGTCATGCCATTTCCTGTGGCAAAGCAGGAAGGGGCGGTTCAGAGGGGTATCCACACAGTGACCTCATTTACAGCGGCACTAGTAAGTTAACTTGTTATAACAAGTTATACAAAAACAAACAAAACACAAAATCAAACTTTTGCTTTCATTATCTTCCTTCTAATTACTCTGACTAGGTTATAAACCCAGCAAATAATCTGGAATGGATATCATTAATTGCAGGTACTGTGGAACACTTTTCAGAAGGGCAGTTTTACAGTACTTAGGATACTGTCGTACATGCTGGGCCATTGGGAGATCTTAGGGCTCAGCTCCAGGCAGCATGGGCAGAGATTGTGCACCTCAAATTACATATTCAAGAGGAAATATATTACATGAACTGCCCGCCATTTCCCCAACATTCAACAGAAGCACCTTGACTGCAGAGAGGAGTTGGGAGGGGAGGAGGTTGGCAGGGGGTTAGGAGGGGCAAATCGGTGCCCCATCACTCGGTGCTCTCCAACATATCACCCCCACAAACCATATAAAAACTACAAACAGGTATCTGCCTCTATTTCTGAAATCAAACAAAGGGGCAGAGGACACTGCAGAGCAGGACACTGCAGCACAGCAGCTAGCACAACAAAATGCGCCCAAAACAGGAACCAAAACAAAAAAAGCAAAAAGGAAATCCAAAAAACTTCTGATCATAGGAGACTCCATGATTTGGGGAGTTGATAGGTATTTCCAGCCAGGGGTACTGGTCAGATGTCTCCCAGGTACATCAGCGTGGAGAGACACTGACCGCATTGCTAAAATTGTTCAGGAAGCAGGAGAAAACATTGATGTCCTGGAACACACAGGGACTAACTATCGCGCCAGACAGTCAGTTGTGGAGACCAAGGAACACCTGAACAGGCTGGGTGACAAACTATTATCCATTTAGTCCGGCATCTCCTTCTCTGAGATCCTGCCAGTCTGGGAGAGGGGGACAGATGGACGGAAGGTCAGAGAAGGGGAGATAGGGGAGCTAAACATGTGTCTCAAGGGCTGGTGCCAGGAAAAAGGACACACATTTGTAGGGAACTCTTAACAGTTTTGGGAGTGAAAGTTCTTTAAATTTGATGGACTGCATCTGACTAAGGAGGGAGTCAGTATATTGGGGAAGAAGTTTGATGTCTTTGCAGAATATTTAAACTAGCAAATGGGGAGAGGGGCGCAGCACCCGAAACATCGAATGGGAAGAACACCCCTTCCTCTTCAACTAGTGGTCAAACAGGAGTTCAGCATGTTTGTAGTTCATTTGCATCACCAGGTAAAGAAATAAGGTCTGGCTCACCATACGATGCACAGGGGAAATGCCAGACCTCGCCCAACAACTAACACACTAAAATCTGACCAATGGAAATCATGTACATAAATGCTCGCAGTCTGGGAAACAAGATCCCAGACCTGCAGGCAATAATGACAGAGGTTAAACTGGACATAGTAGCCATTAGCGAGACATGGTTTACCAGTAACCACATTTGGGAGACTTCAGTACCTGGCTATGTACTGTTCAGAACAGACCAAGTGCAAAAGGTGGGGTAGCAGTGCTCTTTATGTCAATGAAAATATCAAAGCTACAGAAATTCAGAATACACATAAGGAGCCAGAAGAACTGTGAGTCACCCTGAAACAGGAAATGGGACAGCCATACAAACTGGGGTTGTGTACAGGCCTCCAGACCAGGGGAAGGACATAGACACATTACTGTTAGAAGATATACAAAACATGACAGTTAAAGGGGGGGTTCTGATAATGGGAGACTGCAACATGCCGGATACAGATTGATCAATACCAGCAGGGACATCTGCCAGAACTAGACACATGGTGGATTCCCTGCAGGGGGAGGGCCTTAAACAACTGGTACAACAACTCAGCAGAGACAGGACTATCCTAGATCTAGTACTGACTAACAGGGAAAGGATCACAGATCTCCAGGTAGAAGGTCACCTGGGCACCAGTGACCATCACATGGTATGGTTTAATTTGGCCACTAGAACAAAATCATCCCATTCCAAGGCAAAAATATGGGACTTCAGAGAAACTGACTTTGATAAGATGGCCGACACAGTTAAGCTACCCCTGGCAAAAAGAAATACAGGTGAGGGGGTACAAGCAAAGTGGGCAAGCATTAAAGATGTAATACTTGAAGCAACATCCCATTGTGTTAGTGAGAAAAGGAAGTGCAAAAGAAGAAGGAAACCACTTTGGTTCTCAAACACAGTAGCAGAAAAGGTCAGAGCCAAAAGGCTGGCCTTCAGGAAATATAAGGAAACGCAGTACGATGAAGATAGGGAGGCATACCAAACTTCCCTAAGGGAAGCAGGGAATACAGTAAGGCAGGCAAAGGCCCAAACTGAGGAAACACTAGCACGAACAATAAAATAAGGTGACAAGACTTTCTATAGATACATTAGTGAAAGGAGAAATTCCAGATGGGGGGTATTGCTAAGATCAAAGGGGATAAGGGGGCGTGTGAGGAGGAGGAGGATGTAAAAGCATCTATCCTAAATAGATACTTCTGCTCAATATTTACTGAAGAGAAGGTAGGGCAGGGCTCACAGCTCTGCATCATGGACACAGGGGAGGGAGGGAGGTGTGCACTAGTCCCTTCACAAAAGAAAGGGTCCTACAAGAGCTCAATAAGCTCAGGGTGGACAAGGCAATGGCACCTGATGGCATACATCCCAGGGTACTAAAGGAGCTAAGGGTGGAACTAGCAGAGCCATTATCAGAACTGTTTAGTGAGTCTCTGAGCACAGGAGAGGTCCCAGAAGACTGGAGAAGGGCCCACGTGATCCCGCTTCACAAGAGTGGTAGCAGGGAGGAGGCAGGGAACTATAGCCCAGTCAGTCTTACCTCAGTAGTGGGCAAGATTATGGAGGCACTCCTTAAGGAAAGGATAGTTCAACACCTGGAATCCATAGGAGCACAGGATCTAAGACAGCATGGGTTTACAGAAGGAAGGTCCTGTCAAACTAGTCTCATAGATTTCTTTGACTGGGTAACCAGAGTGGTGGACCAAGGGGGAGCAGCTGATGTTGCCTACCTTGACTTCAGCAAAGCTTTCGATACTGTTCCACATACAAGATCGCCCCTGAAAAAGGGACCTTCGGGGCCCAGCAGGCTTACCCGGTTATCAAAATTTAATAAATAAATACATAAAATAATAAGCTGGGTAGGCTTGGGGTGGGTCCGACATTGGTCAACTAGGTGGCAAACTGGTTGACGGGCAGAAAACAGAGAGTGGTGGTAAATGGTATACAGTCAGAAGAGATGCAAGTCACAAGTGGGGTACCTCAAGGATCAGTCCTGGGGCCAGTGCTTTTCAATATCTTCATCAGTGACATTACAGATGGACTGGAGGGTAAAGTTTGTCTGTTTGCAGATGACACCAAGATCTACAACAGAGTAGATGATCCAGATTGTGTGGGCAGAATGAGAAGAGATCTGGATAAACTAACAAAATGGTCAGAAGAGTGGCAACTGGGGTTTAATGCAAAGAAGTGCAAGATCATGCACATAGGGAAGAGAAACCCTGAAGCCACCTATAGACTGGGAGGGGAGTTGCTGGCAGTCACAAGGGAAGAAAGAGACTTGGGCGGCATCATCATCACCGATGACCCGAAATCATCCAAGCAGACCTCTAAAGCAATAGGTAAGGCTAGAGGGATGTTAGGGTGTATTAGTAGGGGTATCACAAGTCAGAAGAGGGAGGTAATAATCCCTCTTTACAAGACACTGGTTAGGCCCCATCTGGAGTACTGCATGTAGTACTGGAGGCCACACCTTCACAAGAACATTAACCAAATTGAGGCAATCCAGAGAAGGGCAACCAAAATGGTGCAGGGACTGCATCAGAAAAAATATGAGGACAGATTAACTGAACTCAATATGTATACCCTAGAGCAAAGGAGGGAGAGAGGTGATATGATTGAAACATTCAAACACCTTAAGGGCATTAACAAGGTGAAAGAGTCTAACATGTTTCAATAGAAGAAAAATAGCAGGACAAGAGAACACAGCATGAGATTAGAGGGAGGCCGATTAAGGGGTAATGTGAGGAAGTTCTTTTTCACAGAAAGAGTGGTGGATGCACGGAACGGCCTACCTCAGGAAGTGGTGGATATGAATACAGTGCAGGGCTTCAAACAGGCATGAGATAGGCATAAGGGAGCAATACAGATGAGTATGAATAGATCGGCCACTGACAGAGCAAAGTCCTATGGCACATTCATAAGGTAGAAAAAGAAATGGGCAGACTGGATGGGCCTTGCAGTCCTTATCTGCCATCAGCTTCTATGTTTCTATGTAGCTGGTAGTTTGATTCTGATTCCTTTTTTAGTTTTTAAAGCAAAAAACAGACTGCACACCATACTGGTGTTACCACACAAAAACATGTTTGTTTACAGTCCTTGATCAACTCTCACTGCATCTTTTCCGGACTTGGGAACACCACCAACACATTCAAGTCACTTATTATGCTGTGGGAGGGGGAGGCTATTACATCATGACTGGCTGCACTGTTTGGGGGTGCTCCAAATGTTCAGAAAGTATGTAATAAGAGTAAATCAAGGATTTGAAACAAAGCAAGTTTGGGTGTAAGAACACCACTGGCAAGCATTTCAGGTCTACTAAGAAAGGAAGTAAATAACCAAAACACACAAGATCAATGAATTTTAAAGAAGGTAAGCAATCACAAAATGCGGTGTTTCATTTAGAAATGATATGATGCAAAAAAGGGTTGTCACTGTCCCTTTGATAACGCTGTTTTGAAAAAAGACTGCATTTGGACTACACTTTGGCAGCGATCTTCTTCACCTCTGACCCAACTTGGCATCACACAGTGGGGCTAGCAGTATAGGCTAGAGGTTAGAGTAACAAGCTGTGAATGAGCTTGGTACATCCAGCAGACCTGGGTTTGATTCCCACAACCCCCACTTGTGTACTGTGTGACTTAGAGCAAGTAACTTAACCCCCCCAACCCCAGTGCTCCCAGGTCACCCCTGAAAACAGCCACTTGTGCCTAGTGGGACTTACCTGGTTGCCAAAGACTAAAATATAAAAATAAAACCAATCCAGAGATGCAATTCTCCAGTGAACAGTAATGACCAGTATAAAGGGTACGAGATATAATGAACAGTAAGGGCTGTGTAAGAATGGTTTCACATCTGTTAGAGGTACACGTGTACCTCAGTAAGAAAAAGACTGGTGCCAGTATGCTTGTGAAAGAGACAGCTGAAGCTGCTCAAGGATAGACTGAGGGGCTGCCAGAGAGTGAGTCAAAAATGAGAAGCAGAAGTCTTCTGCTGTGAGAAAAGGAGGTAATCGCATGTTAGGTCAGCATAAACTAGAGAGCTTCTGAAGTTTGCAGCAAATCACTGAGAGACATTTGCCTGGCTGTAGCCGGAGAAACCAAACTCTACTGCAGCTGGTCTGGGAAACTACTCTGCTAATACCACAATGTGCTGGGCAAGAAGGATTGGGTTTTTCACAGGCTGAACTACTGCGTGTGTGCACTGGAGAATGTTGAATAGTAATGTCAGGAGAGGCCTGACCTTGACCAAAGAAACAGGCATTTGCCAGCCAACAACAAAGCCATCAGAGAGAAAAGAGAGAGCGTGAAATAGCCAGAGATGGACTCTCTAAAATCTGTGCCATTGGCCTGTGCAACAAGGGAGATCCCCTGGTCTGGGAAATCATGAGTAAACTCAGGGCTTGCCTTTCACCGGCTTCATTTCTGTATCCTCGTTTAAAAAGCATTTAATGGACTAGGCCATTCGGCTGGTATTTACAAATGCATCTTGTGGGTTTAAGAGTATTTGGGTTTGGAGTCTGAGTTCTAAAGCATTGATTTCACTTTAGCGCAGCACTGTTGGCCAGCCATCTGCAACGTCATTGAGCATGCTGCGTTTTCATGGCGGGGTACCCAGTGAAGCACTGGGAGCTCCCTTATAATACTGCAGGGCATACACTGGTACAAGTGGGTAGAGTGTAGTACCTTCCACTACAGTTTGGTAGAAGCTAACTGCAGTATTGCACATGTGTGGTATGGGGGCAGGCACTATTATAGGGAGAAGCTAGAAAGGGCATTTGAAGCACAACATTAGGTTATAATGTTTGTGCCTAACAGGGCACTGAAGAGTGGCCTTTCTGTTATATAGACTGAGCCTTGAAGCAGTGGAAGGGCACAGGAGAAGCAACCAGGTCTATACAAACTACTTCATACTGCTAACCTCCTTTCGTTTTATGGCCTGAAGCTGGACCCTAAATAAATTCCCTGTTGCTGGTTTCTAATCACGCTCTGTACGCATATTCATTTAAAGTATATGTTGCATGCTTTGTGGGAATTGCCTCTGCATTGAGCTGGTTCACGGGTGGGTCGATCCTGTGGAGGTGAGGCAGTTAGGTATAGTACCTTATCCAAGGGGGTGGTACTATAATTATACCAGGCCCATTTAAACTTTTCATTGGGTGGAAGCATTGCACTATTTAATTCTAACTTCAGATAAACACTTCACCAGGAGCTTAACAGACCAAGGCCCCTGAACCTTGTTGAGCCCACAAGGTAGGGGTAGCTATCGCAACATCCGTGGCAGGTCTGTGACTATCACAGCCATTTTTTTCTTATTTTGTTTAATTCTTGAATATGTGGTTTTAAATGTTTCATATTTCCTGATCTCTTGCCACACCAACCATGAACATTTTTAAAATTTTGCTTTTTTTACTATACTGTTTACATCAGAAACATGTGCTAGCAAAATCCTAATACATTCACAGTATTTATTTATATATTTATTTATTTACACCCTCCTCCAAGGTCTAAGGGTATACTGATGGCACAAGTTTGTTTACAAGGAAGGGACAACACAAACACTTGTTTGACCTCTCTGGACTGAGGTGACCTCCCACAGCTCGGATGCTCTTCAGGCCAGAGCAAGGGGATTAGGAGAAATAAAAACACCAAACTAGAACAGAAGAGCCACACAACAGTAACGTCCAACTAGGATCCTTTTTTATTCTCTCAAGCTCGTGAACATATCATATCTACTACTAGACATCGTTCTCTCACAGGTACAACTTTTCCCGTTTCCCTTTTTATACTAATCCAAAATCTCTTAGGAAGGTACACATTATTTTCACTCCAGCCAGTTCTGGGGGCTGCAAGCAAGCCCAGTGGGGTACAGTTCAGTAGGGCTAAAGTCTCTAAAATTGCTTCTCATTCAATTGTGTAAGTAACACATTTTCTCATACAGATTCACATTTAATTAATGATAACAGTGCCTTTGATTGCTACACTTTATCATGACGGATTCTCTGTGTTTCTAAATGACTGATCTCCATCCTGACCCACCAAAGGTATTCCCATAGGGGCACCATTGTACTTTCACCTTTATAGATACTTGTGCGTTTTAATGCTTGGCTCATATTTTATCCTGTCTCAGTTCAAACCCAGCAAAAGGGGAAAATGGCTCTTTGAAGCTGCCAGAAGAATTTCACCATCCATCCATGCTCTAAACCCAGCACACAGTCAACCCACTACCTGCTCAGAAGGAGACTTATGGTAGCGACCTCCTGGTCCTGAGATCTACAACTGCTGTACAGGTAATCTTTCACAGAATTAAGGCTGAATCCAAATAGGGAGTTGCCCCACAGTTTACACGGCTGAGGAAGGTAGGCACCCCCAGGGGTCTGAGACTGCAACAAGTGTTGCCTTACACCCTTTTCAAAGACCTGACCCTTCTCTCTGGCCAAATTATAAGTGTAATTAATTATTCATGAGCCAAACAAGGCTCCTGACTGGCTACTGGATCAGTCATTACAGTCTTAGAAATGACCAATCCAGCTGCTGACTTATACTGTGCAGCACTCACAGCTCGTGCCACTCTGCTATGTTAAAAATAAACAGAGAAAAAATAAAGTTGTCATTGTGATTAGACTTATAATTGCAATAATAAACTCAAAGCCAGTAATTTCCTTAGATTAACAACTGGCTGGAGTGAGGTGGCCCTCGGCTGCACATCAGGCCACCCATCCCTAAAACAGGTCACTAATCCCTTGGAAATGACCAGCTTCTTGGTTGTTATTGATTAATTCAGTCACAGAGTCATTAGTTTTACCCCTCTTCTGCCCGGAACAGGGAGGTTGAGCACTGCTGAGTGCCTTAATCAGTCACTGATTCAGAAAAGCATGAAGTTTACCTCAGATACAAAGACCCACAGTCCAATTATGTCTTTTGGTTCATGATGTTCTGATTCTACAATTATCTGTCCCTCTGTCGCTTCTCCTTCATGGAAATGGGGGGATCCCCCTTTTGGGGATCTCAAACTGCAGCTGCTGCCAGGATTCTCAAAGTTTTGGGCAGATTACACTCTATAGAAAAGAAGTTCAGCAGAGGAGCAGGCACTGCATGCCTGGCGATCACCTCCCTCAGGCTGAATGCAACTAGCTCCTGCTCTCCAGCACCAGCTAGTTGGGTCCTCCCCCCAGAGCTCTGGAACACACCAAGTGGCCCAGCCCTCTGAGGGACCAGAGGTTAACCCGTTGAGGTCTCATAGGCACCCTGAATGAGCCAAGGCTCCTTATAGTGGCTACATTTATTTAATTGTTGATGGATGGATGGAAGGAAGGATGGATTTAGTTAGTTTATTTATTTAAAATTAGTGACTGTGAAATTCACACAGAGCTGAGGCTTGTTTTTAGGTGGTATCACCAAGGCCTATGCAGCTGAAAAGAAGAAATCTCCAGCTCCTCATCAAGGCTCACTCCACCAATGCTCTGGCTATCTCCAGGGTGGAGAAAGGAGTGGTGTCTCTGTTAGAATTTTGCAAGGCAACAACGTTGTCCTCATCCATGCATTCTCTAAACACTACAGATTGGATGTTCAAATTCCGGTGTCTGTGTTAGAATGGTGCAAGGCAGCAATGTGGTCCTCGACCTCCGTCCACATATTCACTAAACACTGCAGATTGGATGTTCAAAATTCTGCTGATACAGCCTTTGGTCACAGAGTTTCACAGGTGGTGGTTAGCAAATAATTAAATTTTTGACCTACGGGTTATATGGGACAATATTCTCCCTCACCCGGTGGAGACATGGGTATTGCTTCTTAGAACCCATATGTGATAAATATCCATTGAAAATGTGGAGGACTATAGAAAGAAAAAAAATCTTCATACTTACCATAATTTCCTTTTCTGTTAGATCCAACTTTGTCGATGGGGGCCTCTCCTGGGAGCCTTTGCTCCTACTGGAGAATATTGTCCAATGTAAATACAGGAAGTCTGTTTTTTTCCTCCAGAAAGTATACTTTGCAAATATTTTTGACATCCTATTCCACTTTATCTGCTAACGTGAAAACAGGATGCAATCTATTGAACTGCAGGCACGCAGGTTAACAGGTTGATGTTTCTGAACATGAGGTGGTACCTCTCTGTTACAGGTTAGTGTTTATTCTGTTTTTGCAGTTACTTTGAATCTTATTGTGTTTATTCCTGTTATACAGTTTTATGTTGGCAGTTGTTGCTGATTCATCTGCTACATATGCCAAGAGGCAATTTTAAGGAAGACTGGTTCTGCATAAGACACGAAAAAAGCAGAGAAGAATCCTTACGTTTCAAGGGCAAGATAAGACATTGATGATTGCTTTTTCTTCAGATAAATGTTTTTCTGCACAGTATGTGTTGTGTTGATAAAAGAAGGGGATTGTATACTTTAAGCACTCCATAGATTTTTACTTTTTATTCAACTGTAGTATATGGGTTCCCTTTATTGTATATAAAAAATCAATGGCTACTCAAAAGTTGTTGTGCATGTTCTAAAAGTTATTGTGCACATTCTCTGTTCTTCTCTACTCAACCCTTCGCTGGCTATCTCCTAAGTCACATTGACACTACTCTCTGGGATGTTTGATTGACTCCATGACAACATGCCCTCGCCCAAGTTCTCTGGTTAACATGTTTAAACCTGTATGTGTCTCTCGAACTCTTAGGTCCTCATCCACTCCACAGTTGTTAATTCCTCACAACTGATCTAAAAATGGGTGAACAAGCATTTTCTCATTTTGCCCCCAAATTTTGGAATTCCCTTCACCCTAGTTTAAAGGGTCACTTATCCCACTCTGCCTTCAAGTCTATACTTTTCTCTCACCTCTATGCACTTGATACGTGTAATTGTACCTGTTACACTTGCCCTTACTGTTCTTGAACTTGGTGTTTATTATTTGCTAAAGCATTTTAATCTACATCCATTCATCCCTGTGTGGATTGTCCTTCTCTCATGAGTTTGACTTGGCTATCTCTGCATGGACAATTGCTGAGGATTGTTATGACAGTATCTATGTACTTGCATATATAATGTCTGTTTACTGTATTCTCCCAGGTCGTGTTTGAAAAGAGGCAGAACTAATGCCCAATGCTCCTGTCCGGTTACCAAAAGCAAAATAATGAATAGTAATGATGGAATGTTTATTTATTTAAGTGCTACACTCTCACCATCTGATTGGAGCAAACAGTGCTGTTCAACGTAACAAACATGGCAGTGGCACTTACAGAATGATTCACCAAGGTTGATTGGATGTGGAGTGCTGTAGTCGGCTCTGTGTTTCCAAACCGTACTAATTTCTCATTTTTGTTTCTTTTTTTAAAAAATAAACTGCAGTCATAAATTCATAAATGCTCTGGACAAAAACAGAACCACACCAACTGACTTCTTAGCAGACAGCTGCCAACAGCAAGCGGGAGCACAAACACAGGGTATGATACCTTGTCAAACTCAAAAGTTCAGAAATTTAAGTTCTTTGTGAATCTCTGGGAATCAAATACTAAAAGAGATAAAGTATTGGTGCCCATTTACAACTCATCTTGTGTTTCCATCTAGGGCTTTGCTGTCAAGGTCCATACGCTGGTATCTCACTCTCTTGATGAAAACTCAGGCTTGTAGTGCCCATACTTTTTATTCATTATGTTTAAGCACTGCGTGGCCAGTAGGGGACTGGAGAGCCATTGCTATTTGGAATCTTCATGTGTCCAGGGTTCTATGCTGTTACTATAGCTTTTGACTGTACCATCACCCCTAGTAGGGTTGCACATTACCAACATGTATTAAATACCCATTGACAATGTTAGGACTAACAGAAAAGGAAATTACAGTAAGCTTGAAGACATTTTTCTTTGAGCATTCTAACAGTTCTTCCAATGTAACAAAGGCCACATGTGTACCAAATTATGTATACCACAAAGGTGGTAGTATAGGAAATGAAATCCCTTAGTTCCACTTTTTGGTTTTCATTTTGGGGACAGGTGAACATCCTGCTGGGCTGGAAAATGGGCAGCTATTACAGCTGTGGCACTTAAACCAGCCTTTTGGTTAAGGGGGTTACCATGTCTGCATGCCCTTGTTTGTACCAGGAAATTAGCTGTGGGCCAGCCTATCCCTGATGCTGTTACTCTTTTTAAAGGTAACCCTTGGTTTAGTGCTCGCAATGTCGCCCACACTCTCATCACTCAGTAGGACTGACCAGTTTTTCAATATCACAGTACCTATTTTCCCAACTATATTGTTGAACTTTGTTGAAAGGGTGAAGGGGCCCCATTCATTTCTTTTTTTGTTTTCTGTTTGTGGTTTAGAGTCTAACAAATCTTCCCTCTTTTTTCTTTTTTTAGCTCAAAGTATGCTTTCTCCAGTATATTATCCTAGTAACCCCTATTCCTAAATCTCACCCTTAAAGGTAAGGGCTCATCATCCTTTTATTCTGTTTTCCTGTGTAGTTTATAGGCATGAACAATGATTGCCTCAATTACACCCTCTTAATTTCATCAGGATTTAAATGTAAATGAAGGTACTTAAGTCCAGTGTGAAAACCTACTTGACTCCATTGCAAAGGTCATGACCTGACTCATGTAAGGCATATTGGAATTTTATGACATTTAGTGCTAAAGCCTGCAGTAGTTATACTGTGTTAGTTATTGCTGTTGCTTTCCTCAGCAGTCTCTATGTTCTTGTCTTGTGCTTGCCATGAAACTTAATTTTTCAAGGCATTGTAAGTGATGTGCTGTTTTCAGTAGTTTAAAGTGTATCTGAATTAGAAAACAAATGCTTATCAAGAATACAGGGACTTCACAAGACATGCAACAGAACTGAATGACAGTATAACTTCTGTTGCCTTGTGCAGGTACACATCACCAACTCCCATGATGCCTTGCATGACTTGGGCCATGACCTTTGCTATTGAGACAAACAGGTTTTTACACCAGGGCAAAACAGAGTGAAACAGCCTCATTTATACTTAAATTAGGAAAAAATTAGGGGAATGCAAGACAGAGAATCATTGTTCATGCACATAAACTATGCAGGTATACAGAAAATAGGTTGAGGGGACTTCCCTCTAAGTCTGCTGCCTGTTTTTCAAACTTTTGTTCCTCTGAGGAGTTTCTATGGATTCTTAGTAACTGGCAATAGGGAATGGATTTTTAAGGGACTCAGGATGTGAGCTGTCACATCTCAGAAAGGAGTTGGTCCCTGTGTCCTTCCTATATCCCTTAGTTGAGACCTGTTTGCTGTTCACATCCCCCCTTTAGTGTAATGTCTAAACATTTTATAGACAGTGGGCTGATGTGGATGTGAACCTTAAACTGAGATTGTTAACATTAAGACACTTGTATAAATTCCCTTGCCATGGTTTCAATCCACTCCTACACACAAATGCAGTCATCAATATATCTATACCAACACTTGATGTTTTTTGTGTATGTGTTCACATTCTGATTGTAAATCATATTATCTTCCCAAAAACCTAAAAACAGGTTTGCATATGCAGGGGCCATAGATTCCCCCAATGCTGTACTGCATGTATGTAGGAAAAGCTTCTGCTCAGATTAAAAAAAAAAAAACTGTGGGATAGAACAAATGGTAATTAAATAACTTCCTTCAATGTTTTTTTTCTCCAAAATGTTTGTGCAAACCTTTATACTGTCTGTGTGGCATACAGAGGTGTAGATAGCCTCTATGTCAAGTCAATTTTTATTCCTAAAAGAGTGTACAATAAAAAGATGCACACTCACTATGTTAAGAACATGTTAAAACACAGATTTTGTACAGTACAAATACAGTTCTAACAATAAAAGTACATAGATATGGTATAGTATGCTGATAAACAAATACAAGAATTACATTATAGTGTATGGTGGAATGGGCACTGGGTCCAAACAGTTGAGCTGCTCTATGTCCCAGCCCTCCACACCATGGGAGCAGCTGGGCCAGCTCCCTGGATTCTGGTGCCCTTGTCCCTGATGGGCACCATGGACAGTGACGAGGGGAGCACTTACTGCAAGCACTGTAAATCACCTCTCACTGTCCGAGGTAGCGCTATCCAGACTAGCGCTCAGTTGATTAGCGCTACCAGAATAGTGCCAATCTAACTGGGTACCGGTGGAATGTTATACTGACTCAAAATCCAGCCTTACTAAAATGCTGTTCACTCACACACACTAAAATGAATGGAACGCTGTACTGACCGTACATGCAGAACAGCGTTCCATTCATTTAGAGTTGAAAGCTCAAGCCATGCTTTGAAAGCATGAACCAGAAACTGCAATACAGCAATGCTATTTCAAACATCGCTGAAAATTGCCACGGTGGTTTTCTGACAAGGGAGCAGATAAATCACTTCAAGGGAACATGCAGCATCAACCGGATATGCTCCCTATAAATGTATTTACTCACAAGTTTCTGCCTCCATGCACTGCTTTCCACTCACTAAGCGAGTCATCCGTTCGCCATGGTTTTTTTTTGTTTTTTTTTGTAAATCCCACCCACAGCAGAGTGGCACTCAATGGGAGTGTGCATTGCTAATGTAGGGATGTCCAGTCACTACCAACTACACATTGGTGAGTCCCCTTGAGATCTTGTATTAGTTTAGATTCTACATTTAGTAAACCATGCCCACACCATTCATTTTCAGCCTTTGTATTCTTCTCAGAATTATAGTCTGTGCCAGACCAAATAAAAGGTATATCTGGGCCATTAGGCGGAGGGTCTAATTTTGGCTTATTAAGGTATGGTGTAAAAAAAAGTTTTATATTCTTCCAGATATGTCTCTTCCAGAATTATCGCTGAAAGTGCCATTTAAACAAGCCACTATCTCCTGTTGCTCACGGACTACTGTATTGTTTATACTACATCAGGGAGGGAAGTCATCTGGGGACGAGTGATCATCGCACAGTGTGGTTCAGTAGAAGAACAGCAGTGGAATCCAACCACACAAGGCTGAGGGTCCTGAATTTCAGAAGGGCTGACTTTACAAAGAAGGGAGAATCCCTCTGAAAGGACCTGGCAGGGGGGAGATGTCCTGCGTGGGGTGGAGGGCAAATGGGACAGACTAAAAGAGGGCGTAGTAAAGGCAGCAAACCTGTACATCAAGCAAGTAAACAAAAGCAGATGGAGGAGGAGACCATTTTCGTTCTCAAAGGAGGTGGTAGAAAAGATAAAGGCAAAAAGAGTGGCATTCAGAAGATATAAGGAGACTCAGAGAGAGGAGGATAGGGAAGTGTATCTTGGAAAATGGAAGGAGGCAGGCAAAACAGTAAGGAGTGCAAAGGCACAAACTGAGGAAAGAATAGCCCATGAAGTATCAAAAGGGGACATGACATTTTTTAAAGTATGTCAGCAAGAAAAGGAAGATAAAGGGAGGGATTGTACAGTTAAAGGAGAGGGGAACGTACAGAGGACAACAAAGAAAAGGCAAACATATTAAACAAATACTTCTTCTCAATGTTAGCAGTAGAAGTGGAAAGGGAGGGACCATGAAAAGGCACAAGAGCTTTGAGGGGAGGGAAGTGGATACCAGTCCCTTTTCTGAGAAGAGTGTCAGAAAAGCAGTCACTAATCTGAGTGTGGATAAAGCCATGGAGCTAGACAGGGTGCATCAAAGAGTGCTGCAGGAACTCAGGGAGGTACTGGCTGCACCTCTGGCAGACTTGTTTAACAGTTCATTGAAGACTGGCATGGTCCCAGAGGACTGGAAAAGAGAAGATGTAGTCCCACTTCACAAAAGTGGTAGCAAGGAGGAGGCAGGCAATTATAGGCCTGTCAGCCTGATTTTGGTGGTAGGGAAATTAATGGAAACAATATTAAAGGAAAGGGATTGTGGAATACCTGGAATCCAACAGGATATAGGACATGAGGCAGCATGGTTTCACAGAGGGAAGGTCATCCCAAACAAGTCTGATAGATTTTTTTGACTGAGTAACCAAGGGGTTGGATCAGGGAAGGACAGTGGACATGATCTACCCAGACTTCAGCAAGGCCTGCAACACTATTCCACACAGGAGACTGGTAAACAAGTTGGGAAGCATGGGGGTGGATAGTAAGGTGGTAACCTGGGTAAGCAACTGGTCAGGGGACAGGAGGCAGAGGGTGGAGGTAAATGGAGTTCACTCCAGGGAGGGGAAAGTAACCAGTGGGGTACCTCAGGGTTCTGTACTGGGGAATTTACTCTTTAATGTCTTCATTAGTGACATAGTGGAGGAGCTGGTCTGCCTCTTTGCAGATGACACCAAGATCTGCAACACAGTGGACACTCTGGGGTTAGTGCAAGGGATGGTAAGAGATTTAAAATGACTGGAGGAGTGATCAAACATTTGGTTGATAAGGTTTAATGCAAAAAAGTACAAAATAATGCACTTGGGCTACAGAAACCTGGGAGTGGAGTACAACATGGGGGGTTGGGGAGAGACACTTGCAATGACCAAGCAGGAAAGGGACATGGGGTAATCATATCCGATGACCTAATAGTGGCCAGATAATGTGACAAAGCAATCAGGAGAGCTACTGGGATGCTGGGGTGTATAGGCTGGAGTATCACCAGCAGAAAGAGGGAAGTGGTGTTGTCCCTGTATACTGTAGGTCATTGGTAACACCCCACCTGGAGTACTGTGTCCAGTTTTGGAAACCACATCTCAGGAAAGACATAGACAGAGTAGAGGCAGTCCAGAGGAGAGCTACCAAGATTGTGCAGGGTTTGCATCAAAAGCCCTAAAAGGAGAGGCTAAAGGAGCTCAATATGTACACCCAAGAGGAGAGGAGGGAGAGGGGGGATATGATCAAGACCTTTAAGTACCTCACGAGGGTGAATAAGGTACAGGTGGGAGGTATTTTTTAGAGAAAAGGGTACTCTATAAAAAGGGATCGTGTTATGAAGTTGGAGGGGGTAGGTTTAGGAAAGATGTGAGGAAATACTTCTCCACAGAAAGGATGGTGGATGCCTGGAACAGCCTTCCAGCGGAAGTAATGGGGGCAAAAACAGTGGCGGGATTCAAAAAAGCCTGGGATAGGCACAAGGGAATCATAAAGTAAAGGAAAGGAAGAGTGTGGAAGAGACAGTGCCATAAACCAAGGAGGGTCTGCAGCAAAAGCAACCTCAGTGAAAATGGGCAAACTGGATGGGCCAAGCAGCCTTCATCTGCTGACAGTTTCTATGTTACGTTACCACTTAGAGGTTTAATTACAGATTGCTTAAACTCTGCAGATTGATTGAGGGCTTCATACACCTCACACTCTTTCTGTGATTCCAGCAGTTTAATTGTTTCTGAAAGATAATTCCCCTCTTCGCATCCCACATCACTCGTGACTAGTTTTTTGGGAGAGGAGGTAAGGGGCAGAATTGTCCCCTTAACTAAGTGTGAACCAGATGGCCTAAGACAATGTTGTATCTATTTACTATTTATAACCATCTTCCCCTTACCACCTTTAGCAGCCATCGCATACATTTTTTTTAGTACTTTAGAATTTCTCAGTACCATTTCCAACTTTTTTGCTCATGTTTGCCCAGGGGAGCGTTAAAAAAATGGGAATTTCAACTAACGATTAAAATAAGAGGTTCACCATTTATGAGTTTTTTGTTATTTGAGTAGTTAATTCTAAAACTTCTTCAACAGATGGTTCAGTAACCTAATCATAATTGAAAAAAAAAAAAGCTCAGTGTCTGGACTGAGAAATAATCAGTCCAATCTTAATAATACATATCAGACAGGCCACCAAACTAAACAAAATTAGTGCACGTAGTACTAGTAACCATATAATGTAAGTTTACAGATGATCTGTACTAAACAGATTCAGATATCTCATGAAATGTAGTGTAGTTTTTAGTGGCATAATATGCTATTTTAATACTTTGAACACTGACATTTAAATATTGTATTAGGATACACTGCAAATTTACACTGCTTTCTCTTGTGCAACACTTA
Source organism: Neoceratodus forsteri (assembly GCA_016271365.2). NCBI lineage: Eukaryota > Metazoa > Chordata > Ceratodontiformes > Ceratodontidae > Neoceratodus > Neoceratodus forsteri. Next base: position 359,240,915 of record CM028135.1, on the reverse strand, counting down.
TTAAACAGTTATTAGGGTTGGGTGCTACCCAGCAGCTCACAGTTCCAGATGTTTACTGCTTCCAATTAATTGCAGTAACTTCAGTTCCACACTGCATCTGCACAGTTTGTTCAGCACAGGTGCAAATGCACTGCTCAATTAGCACTGGCCTCAGACTGATAACAAGGTATCGCTCCAGAAGTAACAGCTCTTCTCTCCTGCAATCCAGCTTCAACACTTCATCCCTCTCTTTCAGTCTCTCCAGTTCTGTCTCTGCAGATCTCTGTCACTCCAGATCCAGTGTACCATCTCTCTAGGACTCTGGCACTCCAAGCATGATGCTTAAACTCCTAAAAAAGGGACATAACAGACCTCTAAGTGTAGATAAAAAAACATACACATGGGCAATAAATAGGTCACAAAACGAATCCTGAGGCAGGTTTTCATACCAGATACAAGTACAGTGCAGCATAAAAGCTCTCTGCTTCATTGCTATAAAAGTTTATAGACAGTGGACTGATGGATGACGGTGGATGTGAACCTTAAACTGAGGTTGTTGACATTAAGCCAAATTATAAATCCTCTTGCCATACTTTCAGTCCACTCCTACACACAAATGCAGTCATCAATATATCTATACCAACACTCAATGTTATTTTGTGTATGTGTGTTTACATTCTGACTGTAAATCATGTTCTCTTCCCACAAACCTAAAAATGGGTTTGCATATGCAGGGGCCATAGATTCCCCCATAGACATACCTCTTTTCTGTAGGAAAAGCTTCTGCTCAAATTAAAAAAAAAAAACTGTTGGATAGAACAACTCCCAGTTCCTTAGTAATGAATGGTAATCAAATCACTTCCTTCAATGGGCTTTTTTTTTTTTCCAAAAAGTGTGCACAAACCTTTATTCTGTCTGTGTGGCACCTAGAGTTGTAGAGAGCCTCTATGTCCGCATTCAACCACAAATAGTTTTCTTGCCACAAGAAATTATTAAAAAAATGTTTCAGGGTGTCTCTTGTGTCCTTGAGGGAGGGTGACAGGCTAGTCACACTTCCTTGAAGGGAGGCAGTATAGTGCAGTGGTTTAAGGCTCTGAGCTGCAAATTTGGTGACATCCAGCAGACCAGACCTGGGTTTGAATCCCACAGCTTCCACTTGCATACTGTGTGACCCTGAGCAAGTCACTTAACTTCCCTGTGCTCCCAGGTCACACCTGTAAAAAAGCTTTCAGCTTAGTGTGCTACTCCTGGCTAAACAACTAAAAAAAAATAAATCAATAAAGCCACACAGTTTCTCAGTGAGGGATCCAACACCTGAAACTATGGGTCTCCCGAGGGGGAGTCTCTCCAACCATTTGTGTACCCTAGAGAGAGTACAGTACATTGATGTGATTGGATGTTCACACCATAGAAATGTCAGTTCATTTGCTAATAGCTCCCTTGCATACCACTTCTTGTAATAATAACATAAATTATTTTTTGAAAACATTAACAGGGTTGGAATTCAGTTGTCTATTGTTATGGTCATCTGAAAGTACTGTAGTTAAAATTCTTTTGTAGTGGTCTCTATCAAAGATGACCACATTCATCCCCTTGTCAGACAGTTTTAGTATAATTTCTTTAGTTTCAGATAACTTCTTAAGGGTCTGCTGCTCATGGGGGTAAGGTTATTTTTGACTAAACTGCTGTCTTGTTTAAGACTTTTCTGACTTAACTCAGGACAGTCTTTTTTTTTTTAAATACACTTGTTATGTTATTAGTAATTACTGGGCAGAGTCAGATTGTGATTTAAACATTGCTTCTCTAAGTTCAATGAATTCTGACAAGCTCTCACCTCTAGGTGCTGTACTCTGTAAGCTGCTCTCTTCTCCTGTATGAGTCCCAGCATTGTCTCTAAATTAGTTTGATCAAGGCTGTCATTTAAAATGTCCTCCAGTTGTTCCTCTGTACTGTTTGAAGTTAATCCATGTATGGCTGAAATGATGGCATCAATGTCTTGAAGCTCTGGACTCTGCGAAATCCTGGAAAATCTCATGTTGGCTCCTCTGTTGTCGACCATAAGGTTCCAAAATGGAATCAGTAGTTTGATTTTCCTGAAGAATTTGTAGACATCTATGTGGATCTGGAAATTATTGCTTCTCAGTGTGGGAATGAAATTTACGCCTTTCAAAAGTAGAGATTCATCTTCCATGGGTAACTGAATACTTCAAAGATTATAACTTGTAATTGTGCTGCTTCTTGTCCCACAAGGCTCTTGTGGTTGTGCTTTTTTCTCCTCCCTCTCCTTCCTCTTCTCTTACTCCTTTTTTTTTGATTTGCGCCTTTGTGCTGTGGGATTTGTTATAAAAAACGAACCCTCTTATTACTGTTGTTGTCACACCTATCTGGACTGATGTCACTACTCAAATCGATTACTGTTATACCTTCAGTGTCTTTTCTATTCTGTGCCTTAGTTCTGTTTTTCTGTCTCCTTCACTTCCTACTCTTTGATCTCCATCTGCTCTGAGAACAGGAAAAAATGTTTACTTCTAGAACCCATTCAAACACTGCCCCATTCTCATAATCCACCTGGTCCCTGGCCAGCTTGGATTGTTTCCTGGAAAGGAGTTCTTTCTCATGTCTGCAAATTTTTGCCTGCAGTGCTTTATCAAGGTTTTGAAATTTAGGTAAATGCTTGAATCTGCCACCTTTATATTATTACATTTGTAATGACCGCTCCTCACTTTTCTCACTGTCTTCTTTGACAATCAGTTTAGTGAAGTTCAAAGAACACTCCTCTTCTTGCTGTGTCCAGGCATCCCTCTTTTTAAAACTGTCTAAACCATATGATGTTGCCTTTAGAACTTGTAGTCCCCTTAGGACATGTTGCTTCTCAATATATGTCTCTAATGTAGTTATAAGTTAAGTTCCCATATAAGACATTTTCCAATTTATAAAAAAAAAAAATGTTTACTGTCACCATCTTTCTGTCTGTCGGTGCTTCCGCTTTTGGAACTGGTTTCCCCCTCCTTGCAGCTTGACTTGGGCTTACTCTCTCTCTCTCTCTCTTCTGCTGCAACTTCAGTGATGTCTCCACACTGAAGATTGTTTTTGTTGTACTTGTGGATGGTGCTGAATCCTCCATATTCATTCTATGTTCAAAAGGTAAAAAGCTGTTCAGTCTTTACTATTGTGTCAAACACTTTACTGGCCTGGAAGGCCAATACAAGGATGGCTGGTAGGGCTCCAAAGTTAGTAGCTGCTTTAATTCTCTTCCGTTTGTGGCACACTGGCTTGATGTTGTAAACCCTCATTTCTGGTGTGGCTACACCCACCATGTTCCTGGTATGTAAAGCTAAGTCAAGTCCATAGCAAAGCAAAGCAAAAACAACCACACTACTGTGGTGTTCCAGGCAGTGCAGCTGGGAAAGGAGTGGCTAACCCCCTAATTTGTCTGTAGTAAACCCAGAAACAGCTGCACTCCAACAACACACATAGAGCTCACTCAGTAAATACTGCTCGAATATTTTTATTTTACCAAAAACAAAGACAATAATAGAGCTCACAGCCAGTCGCCTTTCAGAAGAACAGTGCCCTGGCCCTTCGCCAGTAAAGGCTTTGTCATGGGGCAGGGATATGGAAACAATCCATCTAATTTATAGTCCCTTAGTGATGATGTCACAGGTTTCACCTCGGGACACAATATGCAAGTGAAGACATAGAAAGATTATATCAAAAGCAGTGATGTAACATGTGACAAAATAAAGTACATACACCACATGGTGACAACATTTTTCAAAACTCACTTCGTCAGCCAGACAGATCAGGAGCACTAATGATTCATATGACTGTTCCTATTTCATTATACACAATAACATTAATTCCATGATCATAGCATACTGGAAAGAGAGGGTAAAAGGGTAGAAATATTACACTTCTCACCCAACAAGATATCGCAATCACCCATATAAATTTTCAGGAGGTCCCAGGGGATCTACAGGATCAAGTGATGTCGGAAGTTAGCTGTCGTGGTGGTAGTAAAGAGAGAGCCTCTCAGTGGTTCTAGTATCTAAAAATAATATAGACAGATAGCTAATTTTCTGGTACAGACATAAGCATGCAGACATGTCTACCTCTAAACCAAAAGGCTGCTTTAAATGCCACAACTGTAATATCTGCTAATTTTCCAGGCCAGGTGAGATGTTCACTGGCTCTCAAAATGAAAACAAAAAAATGGAAATAAGGCACTTCATTTTCTGTACTACCACATTTGTGGAATACATAATTTGGTGCTCATGTTGCCTTTGTTACATTGGCTGAACTGTTAGAATGCTCAAAGAGGAGGATGTATGCTTTATTGTGAACTGTAAGAATGATACCCAAACTGGCAGACATTATGGAATCTCCTAATTCTGATCCAAAGTTTTTCAGTTTTATGAGGCTTGAATGTGTTAAACCACCCAGGAGGGGTGGCAATCGACCAAAATTGTTATTACAGAGGGAAAGCTTTTGGACTTTTGATAACATTTTACATTTCCTTAACTATGCTAGCATATGCATATTGCTCCAGCGAGAATCATGTGATTTCTTAATATTCTTTATGCTAGCTATCCATTCCTCAGTTCTTTCATTAAATAATAATTCCTGCAGCCATTTACCATAGGTAACTGCATCCTGATAAAGCCACTGCTGCAGGCTGTTTTTTGGCTGTTAAAGCAATCATAGCCATTTGAACTCTTCTTTCTTTTGCAGGAATATTACTGTAGTACCCTTTCAGGTAGATCTGCAGTGTGAACAAGTCATCCAAGACCACAAGGGCATCAGCCTTATTTTTAATGGATTTCCACAATGGACAAATTTTAAGGCAGTGATAGAAGAAATGCAAGAGGGAGGGAAGCATTCATCATCCCCACACTGTGTGCAGGAACTTGATGGTAGCCTCCCCATTTTAGAAAGTTTCACTGTTGTGTAATAAAGATTATTCAAAATCTGAAATTGTGTGATACACGGTTTGTCATTATTGGTGTACATGTAAAGATCCTGCCATATCTTTCCCCTATCTGATCCAAAGTTTTTCAGTTTTATGGGGCTTGAATATGTCAAACCACCCAGGAGGGGTGGCAGTCAACTTACATTGTTATTACAGAGGGGAAATCTATTGGATTTTCCAGTTTGATACAATAAAATCCAAGAGGTCTTAATGAAATGTGTGACTTGAAACCATTTTTATGATTTGCTGATAGCTTGATACTCTGATGATTCCCTGAAATAATAATGACAGATACTGGTCATCTCTGACTCCTTTGCCTCTTCGCCCCAGGATAAAAAAAATTGACCTTATTTTCAAGGTAGTTCACTACCCAGACAGCTTTAGACAAGTTTACACTGTCATATTTGCACTGCAGCAACCTGAGTACTGGTGTTACTGTAGTGTAAATGTGGCAGAGTGGACACTTTCCCGATTGTGGTAAGCTGCTCCTTACTCCACTCCCGATGCCGCAGCAGAGTTGGGAACATGCAGTGAAGTGAACAGTGTAAACTGCCATGTGGACTGGCATTGCTATAACATGCTTAGTTCCCACAATGCCCTGTTTCTAAACAGGAAGTTGTGATTATGGGAATCAAAGAGCAGACTATTGCCAGAGTGAATACTTGTTAAAATAAAAAATATAAACCTATTTTGAAGCCTGCTGTTTTTTTTTGTTTGTTTTTTTAAATATGTCTGGTTCTTGTGAGTGCACTGCTTTGGGCAGGATTGTTGAGCTCAGGGCCCGCAGACTCGAGTACGACTTCTTTTTTCCAAGTCCTCCCTCATGAATTTGGCTGATTAGAGGAGTCTACAAGAGGATCTGCAAAACCATATTGAGTTTTTTTTCAGATGGCTTGTTATTATAATGTAAATGCTTGCTTATTTTATGTCACTGCAGTGTGCTTGCTTACCACACCATCAGATGTCATTGGACATCAGGGAACAACTGCCCACCCCTAACTCATGGTCCATCATGACTACACCTTGCATCAGTGCTTTGAGGGTCTGTGTAGACGTGCACTTTGAACACTGTGGGAGTGAGAGGAGTGACCAGAGCAGAACTTTGCAGCCAAGGTAAAGGATGTGTAAACACACGTTTAGTGCCATTTGTGATGTTAAGCAGCCTGCTGAAGGCATCAGCTTCCAGATCACTGGTGAAAATGCTGAACAGTAATGGCTCCAGTACCGATCCCCTGAGAGACAACAAGGATAATAGCATATACCTCCATTTCAAGAAGATTATCTTTACTATTAGTTTACCAGATATATAGATATTTTATTTATATAGCACCAATCTCCGTAGACTCAGGGTGCTGCACAATATAAGCATACAAATCATACAAAACATTTTTAAAAATACAGTAACAACAAGATAAAACATCAACAAGATACAACTGGGAGCCTAGACTTATCTATCCATCATAAAGTGCAGCCCACTTTTAAAACATCATCAGTAAAAAGCTTGCTGGAATAAGTATGCTTTGAGGCCCTTCTTGAAGGCTTCTGCCGAGGGGGCCTCCCTTAAATAGCCAGGCAGAGATTTCCACAGGGTAGGCACAGCTTCCATAAATGCTCTGTCTCCTGAATGCCACAACCTAGCCCTGGCAACTCTAAGAAGGCCACCCCCAGCAGAATGGAGGGCCCGGGCCAGATGATAAGGAACAAGGAGCTCTTGCAGATAGACTGGACCCCTTTCATGCAGAGTCTTATAGGTCAAAAGCCCTATCTTGAAGACAGCTCTCCACCGGACCGGCAGCCAGTGCAGTTCGCGAAGCGCCAGGGTGATATGATCACATCTTTTCACCCCCCATCAATAATTTCGCCACTGCATTCTGCACAAGCTGCAGTCTGTGGAGGTTGCCTCCAGATAACCCTAGGTGCAGGGCACTGCAGTAGTTCAACCTGGAAGTGACGAAAGCGTGCACCAGTGTGGGCAGGTCATCAGGCTGGATCAGGGCTCGAATCCGGGCAATATTCCTGAGATGATGAAACCCACTTCTCACGACAGCCAACACCTGTTCATCAAGTGTCAGGCCGTTGTCCAGGATTACTCCCAAATTCTTCACCTGTCCAGAGGGGACTAGAGGCACACATCCCAGCACAAGGTCAAGGGGTAATATCACCCCCCCCCCGCTCTGATGACCTGACTCCACCACCAGTACCTCAGTATTGTCTGGGTTAAGCCTCCAGCAATTGTGAGTCATCCACATCTGGATGTCTTCAAGGTAGCTGTTAAATACAGAGTCTGACACCTAGCTATTGGGTGCACAGGACAGGTACAGCTGGGCATACCTCTCAACTGTACCACATTATGAGGAACGTTCCTCATTTTACTTCACAAAAGCTCCCTGTTTCACATTGTGACGACTTGTTCCACATTCAGTATGAACATTTTAAAGCAAAAATCTATAGTAAATGATGCAAAAAATATATTATTCAATTAATAACAGACTTTCTGAACATGAATGCAAACATTTTAACAGTGTTCTGAGCCTCCCAGGTAAAGATTTGATTAAGTGTTCCACATTTGGCTGATTTGTTCTACATTTTGAGAGGCAATGTTCCACATTTAGGGAACAAAAGGTTGAGAGGTATGCAGCTGGGTATTGTCTGCATAGCAGTGAAAACCCAGCCTGTACCACCTGATAATGTCCCCCAATGACAGTATGTACACCGTGAACAACTGAGGTGACAAGACCGACCCCTGCAGAACACCACAGCACAGAGGTTTCAGGTTAGATGAGAAAATTCCCATGGTCACCCTCTGCACTCTGTATGTCAGGTATGACTTGAACCAGTTGATGACATTACCAGACAGGCCACACGAGAACTGCAAGTGGTCAAGTAACACCTCATGGTCCACAGTGTCAAACGCCACAGAGAGGTCTAGGAGGACCAAGATGGTACGGTCCCTCCTATTCCTTGCCATCAGGAGATCATTAAACACCCTCACCAGGGTCGTCTCTGTACTATGCCACGCACGGAACCCAGATTGGAAAGGCTTATAGGAAGAGGAAGCAGCAAGATGTCGCTCCAGCTGTACAGCCACCACCTTTTCTACACCCTTCCCTAAAAATGGGAGGTTCAAAACAGATCTGTAGTTGCTGAGGCAGTCCGGGTCCAAAGATGGCTTTTTTAGAAGGGGTCTAACCAAGGCCTCTTTCAGGGCAAAAGGAAAGATCCCATTCCTTAATGAACTCCAGATGACCTCAGCAACCACAGGACCAATCAGTTCCAAACATTCAACCAAAAGATGAGTTGGGTCTGGATCTAAATCACAATGTGTCAGCCACAGCTTAGAGATTATCTCCACCACTTCCCCGACCCCAGTCAGCTCAAACTTATCCCAGACAGGAGGAGTGTTCCAACTTGACTCAGACCAGACCCTGCATCCCTTTTGAGAAATGTTTGATGAGACCTCAGCTCTGATGGAAGACACCTTGCCAGCAAAAAACAGAGCCAGCTCCTCACACCTTGTGCTAGAACCTACTCCCCCAGCACGCAGACAGGCTGGATGTAGAAGTATGTCCACTGTGTGGAAGAGCTGAGCTGGTCTGTTTCTTGCTGCAGCACTCTCCCTAGACAGAAACTCCACCTTTTTTTAGGAGATTGCCCCCTGATAGTCTACATATTGTGACCTCAGGGCCAATTTGTCCCCCACCAGGCCAGAAGTCCTCCAGTGCCCCTCTAACCTCCTCCCCCTAGTCTTTAAACCTCAGAGATCCTCATCATACCAGGGAGCTCTCCGATGAGTAGACAGGGGTCAGACATGCAAGGGTGCGACTGAGCCAAAGGCAGCACCAACCACCCCATTATAGGCCACTACTGCCTCCTCTGATCCAATTGCACAAGCTGCCCCAATACCCAATAGGTCCTAGAATAGTATAGACACAGCAGGAACAGCAGAGGTAGATAAGATTTTAGTGCTTCGTTCTTTAGTTTGTGTTGCTTTTCAGTCATGTTTGGTGGTGGTTCTCAGTGTTTTATTTTGTAGTTGAATTTTAATTTGAATTTGCCATATCCTGGAGAGGAACCACAGTCCACAGTGGATGGTTTAAATTCAGGAGGGGACCCACAGTCCTCAGTGCATGGTTTAAATGTTTCTTCAATGAACATTTAAACTTGCCAAAGGCGGTGGCGGAAGGAATTGGGGAGTCAGAAACCACCACCCCCAAGGCTGAAGTAGACAGTAAGAAGAACTCAAGGGGAGAAGAATCCCCCAGGGTATGAATTAATAAATGAAGCAGGGTGGTACAGACAAGGGGGAAGGGAACGGCAGTATTAAAAAGAGATGGGGAAGTGGGGAAGGAGGGAAGGCAAAAAGGAAACAAAGGGACAACAAACAGAGTGGACACAAAATCTGGAAGGCCACATGTGCAAATGCTAGAAGTCTAGGAAATAAGATTCCATACCTAGAGACCATCATGGCAGAGGCCAACCTGGATATTGCGGATGGTGTCTCAATAACCATGACTGGGACATGGGCATACCAGGCTATATTCTGTTCAGGAAGGCCTGGGTGAGAAGGAAAATGGGGGGGGGGGTGATGCTTTATGTGAAGGAAAGCATGAAAGTGAAGGAGATATAGGGAATAGAGGGGGAGGCAGAGGTAATGTGGGCCACCCTGGAGACAAAGAATGGAGCCACTATTCACATTGGACTGATCTACAGATCTCCAGCACAGGGAGAGGAATTAAATAAGGTACTGGTGGAAGCCACTGGCAAGATGGCAGAAAGGGGGGAAGGTACTGCTGGTGAACGACTTCAACCTGCCAAATGTAGACTGGAGCCTCCCAGCAGCAGCTTCAGCTAGAAGCAGGGACATCCTGGACTTTCTACAGGGGGTGTTCCTCAGACAACTAAACAGTGAACCCACTCATGATGGGGCAATACTGGACCTGGACCTGGTACTCACTAACAGGGACAGTGCTGTAGACATTAAAGACCAATGATCACTGTACAGTGTGCTTCAATGTGAGGATGACCATGGAATCGAACCACACAAGGGTGAGTATCCTGGACTTCAGGAGGGCAGATTTTATAAAGATGGGTGAATGCCTCAAGGATGACCTAACAGGGGGTGGGATGGCCTGGGTGGGGTGGAGAAACAGTAGGCAAAGCTTAAAGACAGCATAGTAAAGGCAACAAACCGCTGCATCAAACAAGTGAGTAAAAGCAAAAGTAAAAAGAGACCGCTATGGTTCTTGAAAGAGGTGGCTGAAAAGGTAAAGGGTAGCATTCAGAATGTATAAGCAGATGCAGAGGGAGGAGAATAGGGAGGTGTATCAGGGGAAACAGACAGAAGCAGGGAAAGCAGTAAGGAGTGCAAATGCACAAATTGAAGAGAGAATAGCCCAGGATGTAAAGAAAGGGAACAAGACATTTTTTTAGGTACATAAAGTAAAAGAAGACCAGGCGTGGGACTGTATGGTTAAAAAGGGAAGGTGAGAACTGTGCAGATGGGACCAGGAAAAGGGAGACATCCTGAGCAAGTACTTTTGTTCGGTGTTCACAGAGGAAGGAAAAGGGGATAGCCCACAAAAAGGTCACAGAAGCTTTGGATGACAGCATGGACCACTCGAGCTTCATTCTTGAGGTTCATATGCTGTCATCCCAACCCCTCAGTGGAAACACAGCCTTGTTGTGTATGGTTGCCCATACATTAGTCTCTATATTTTCACTTAGAACATAATTTATTTGACTTAGAACATGTTATTTCCAGTTGGAATCTGAAAACAAAACACAGAAAACAATGGGTTAGATAAGGGATTTTGCAATGGAAGGTAAAACTCTAAGAAAAGCATTGCAGTTGGTATGGTATATATTCAAATACATACTGGTTTTCAGTAGTTTAACACATTTATCAGCACACGAGTGGCAAGACCTTTATAACAAACTTGTGGCTTCGTCACTCGTGAGTTACGGGTCTTAACCACTCGCTAGTGGTGATAGAAGTGTTATTCCAGTGCAGTCCATCATGTATTCCCTATATATTCCTAAATCCTTTTCCGATTCTTTGACTGGGGGAAAAACTCTTTTGGAAAGAGTTTTGAAAGGCACAATATGCATGCAATAATACCTGACACAGTGGGCAGTATTGGGTTATGCCAGACCACTCAGGGGTGTAATGAGGCCCGACACCACAGGCAGAGGGCCTTATAGCCCCTGGAAGGTCTGGTGTAGCCCAATACCGCCCACCCTGGAGGATATTATTGTGCTTAGAAAATGGGTACTAAAGACTCAGACACGAAAGTTTACATTTCCAAACAGCAACAATAATTTTACTTTTTTTTCTGTTTTCTTAGGGATTTGAAAAAAATAGCCCCTTTGTGGGGGCAAAGAAAGTAAACACACAAGCCTCGCAGTTGCACTCTGTTATGGAGGGGTGGGCAAGCCAATAAGGAGATCACTATTTACTGGAGCTAATGACATTTATTGGGCCATTGAATGTGCAGTTGACTAGATTAAACTTGTGGTTATAGAGGTGCAGTCTGAGTTGCAATCTATTGTCTCTTGGAGTTGCATTGTACTGCTAGTTTCTGTAGGTGGCATGCTGCTTGTTGAAGGCTGTTGGTTTGCTTGAAGGTTCCCACCACCCAGTATTGAGCTCCACTGTCTTCAAGTTTGTAGAATAGCTGACCAGTGGTGTTGTAGGCTTGATTCAGATCTGTGCCCTGTGACACTCATGATCTCACAAGTGGGGAGACCAGCTTTACTTAGTATCTGCACTGCCATGGATCTTATGCTGTGGTTTGTCTACCAGATGGATAGGAGAATAGGAAAGGGGAAATTGCTTAACCAGGAAAGGCACACTAAGCAGGATTTTGTTTACAGGTGCAACCTGGGAGCACAAGTAAGTAAATGACTTGCTTAGGGTCATACAGAATGCAAATGGGGGCTGATGGAATTCAAATCTAGGTCTCCAGGTTTATTTATTTAGTTTTTGTTTTCCAGGTAAGGTGTTGTAGCCACAAAATATAACTATTTTCAGACACGACCCAGGAGGTTACAATATAAAATTGGCAGACAAAACAAATAACAGGTATAGTTCAGAGGTAATCAACCTTACAAGGAAAAATCTACACAATGTTTTGTGACATAAACAGTATTGCTAATATGATAGAGACAATGGCAGGAAAATACACACTAGTACAAAACATAATAAGCACACAATCATAGTTCAGTAGAGTTTTAACACGTAATCCATGATAAGTGCTACATATAACAGTAACAAGAGGACACAGCAAAATTGACACTTTGAGAGCTAAGGAAGGGGATGTCAACCACCCTATGGGGGTTTAAAACAGGAACATAGGGCATGTTTTACAAGGAGAGTGTGATGCATCTTTTTAAAAGCCATATGGCTAGGTGCAGAGAGAACATCAAGAGGTAGGGAATTCCAATATGTTGGGGCCAGGTAGGAGAAAGCTGAGGTTCCTTTTAGAGTTCTGAACCTAGGGATGTATAATAGAGAGAGTCCAGTAGAGCAGAGGCCATAGGTGGGGGACAGAGGCACCAGCATGCCTGCAAGAGTTGTAGGTAGGTTAGTTCTGATGATATTGTCCGGCAGACTACCAAGGGCAAGGAGTCGATTGGCAGATTGACAAGGCCATCTAAGGTCTGCATTTGCAGCTCAGTGCCCTTAACCACTACACTATGTGACATGGCTGAATAAGGCCCTGTCCCATTTGTTAAGCAGAAATAGTTAAACGCAAGGATCTGTTTTGTCCTCTCCTTTTCTGTCTCTTGTCTGGTTGTGCAACCAAATGTTCTCATGAAACCTAGGAACTGATCACTGTGATGGTCTCACGATTCTCTACCACTCGTTATCTCTCTCTGTCTTCACTTGCTGTTTCTGTCTTTTCTTCCCCCTTGCATATCTGCAGTTATAAAATAAATGTGAATCTTTGTGTGAAACTAGGATCCCTTGGTTTGAAACTGTATGTAGTTATACTGTTGAAATGATTGCAAAAAACTATTTGGAATTTAGGGGGTTAACCTAAGATGCAGTTTTAGATCCTCTCAGACATGTTTGCAAGCTCTTTTGCAGAGTTGCCTGCAGGAGACCAGCTTGGGAACCTGTTCTATTTGCAAGCCTGCTCTGCAAAGAAACTGACAAGAACATTTTGTGAAAAACAGGATGTCTTCTTAATGAGTTCCCAGGCAAAGACTTATAAAAAGAACAGCAATGTTTTTGCGGAGAAAAAACTGAGAGTTTAAAACTTGAAATTAGAGATACCCTCAGATGAAGGACTTTGTTTTCTCTGTTTGTACTGCCTTTGTGAATAGTTTTACTGAACAATTTTTATTTTATTTTATTTTACCATTATTGATGATAATAAAACACTACTAGCAAATTTTAGAACTGCTCCTGGTTTTGCTATGCTTCTGGGCCTGTGCCTCTATGACATCCTATACTGCCTCCTGAAAGGGAACGGGGAATAGCTGTGCCTCTGAGCTCAGTTTCAACATCGTATTTCCAAGGAAGTTTTTACCCATGGCTTTGTGGCTATACCAATACTGCTGCATGCCTAGGTAAGCTTGAGGCTGTCTTCTCGGGTACAGTCAGAATGCAGCGGTGTCAGTGGGATCTTGTGCAGATATTTTATAAAAGATCACAACAGCAGATGTTCTGGATCCTCATACATGAATCCTCTTGTGTTTTCCTCATTAATTTAAAGAGGATTCTTGTGTTTTTTGCTGTCTGCATTATGTGACAGCATAACATATCTGATGCTGTCTTCATCTGTTTTTATTAGAAACGAGTTGGGTCACATGTCCCGGAACCCCTATTAATTTGTGTTGAGATCGCTTGTACTCACAGAGACAAAGTGTAAGGTGTTTTTCATTTTTTTACTTCTTTTTGCAGGCTATACTTCATTCACCCATTCACCAGAATGGATGTCATCATCAGGAAACAGCCCATCTACTGTCTCTTCTGGTGTCAAGGTGAAGTTGACAGGGAAGTAGTCGGACATTTGTTTTTCTTTTTTTTTTAATGTGGTCTCTACATTAGAAAATGCCTAATGGTTTGTGGGTTTGAAAAGGTGAAAGCGTGAGGTGGCACAAGAATATGTCAAGTGATGAGTCAGGTTGGCATGGATCTTGTTTTTTCCCAGCCTCTGTTGGCACATAAATGCACCCCTTGCTGGGGGGGGTCAGCCAATCAGAGGCTGGAAAAATTTCTACCCGTTTTCTAAAACCAAATACATCACTTGCACTGGAAAGAAGCAGGGAAATCCTAGCCCCCCCCCAAAATAATCAGGGTAGTAAGTGAGGTAAACACCAAGATAGAGACGTCAATAGGGAGAAGGGCAGGGGTAAATGGAGAAAATTACAAAGGCAGTAAGGATAGAGATGGGGCAAAAAGGCATAAGGCTATCAAGAAATGGAGGGTAATGAGTACCAGTGCCCATAGTCTGGGCAACAAGCTCCCTGAACTGGTGGTCTTGATGGAAGAGGGATGCCTGGATATCGTAGCAGTCACAGAAACATGGTACACAGAGAACCATGACTGGGATGTTAACATACCAGGGTACACAACCTATAGGAGAGACAAGGAGGGGAGAAGACAGGGAGGAGTAGCTCTCTATGTAAGGGAAGGGATAAATGCAATGGAACAAAAGAGTAAACAGGGAGGAGAGGAGGCATGGTGGGTCACCTTAGAGACTGGAAATAGCACCACAATCTGCACAGGGGATGTGTACAGACTCCCATCTCAGGGGGAGGGAATGGACAAGGATATGATAGAAGGCATCCTTAGGATGGCAGAGAAAGGGGAGATACTGTTGATGGGGGACTTGAATATGCCAGATGTTAACTGGAGCTCCTTTTCTGCAGCCACATCCAAGAGCAGGGCCATTCTCGATGCTCTACAGGGGGCATGCCTCAGACAGCTAGTTTTGGAACCTACCCGTGAGGGAGCAATCTTAGACCTCATACTCTCAAATGGGGGCAGTGAGAGGAACTCAGATCTAGAAGTGGGTTTCCACCTGGGAACAAGTGACCACCAAACAGTGTGGTTCATGATAAACTCAGCTACAGAGTTAAGCCATACAAAAGTGAGGGTACTGGACTTCAGGAGGGCTGACTTTGGCAAGATGGGAGAGTGCCTTAGAAAAGCACTAGCAAACAGGCCAGAAGGAGGGGTGGAGCAACAATGGGGAAACATCAAAAATGCAATCACAGATGCAACAAGCCTTTGTGTGAAGCAAATAAACAAATCAAAACAAAAGAAAAAGCCACTATGGTTCTCAAAAGAGGTGGTGGGGAAGGTTAGGGAGAAAAAGATAGCATTTAGGAAGTATAAGGAAACACAGAAGGAGCAGGACAGAGAACTATACCAGTTAAGGCAGAAGGAAGCAGGGAGGGAAGACAGAATAGCAAAGGCCCAAACTGAGGAAAAGATAGCCAACTCGGTTAAGAAGGGGGATAAAACCTTTTATAAGTACATCTGGGAGCATAGAAAGACAAATGGAGGGACAGTGAGGCTGAATAGAATGGACAGAGGGTGGACTGAGAGGGACAGTGAAAAAGCAGGGATACTGAATGAATACTTCTGCTTGGTATTCACAAAAGAGAAGGAGGGGGGAGGTACATAATCCAATTAACAGAAGCACTCTGGATAGGAGGGTCGATCCCAGTCCTTTCACAGAAGAAAGGGTTCTGAAAGAACTCCTAAAATGGAAGGTGGACAAAGCAATGGAGCCTGACGGGATTCACCCCAGAATTCTAAAAGAATTAAGGGGAGAACTAGTGACACCACTGACTGTCCATTTTAACAAATCATGGAAGCATGGTGTGGTACCTGAGGAGGAAAGCAGATGTGATTCCCCTTCACAAAAAGTGGGAGCAAGACAGAGGCAGGAAACTACAGACCTGTCAGTTTGACCTCTGTGGTAGGGAAAGTGATGGAATCACTTCTGAAGGAAAGAACTGTTGAGTACCTAGAGGCCAGTGGGGCACAGGACCCAAGGCAGCATGGGTTCACAGCGGGAAGGTCATGTCAGATGAATCTAATTGATTTCTTTGACTGGGTGGCCAAAGTAGTAGACCAGGGAGGGGTTGTGGACATGGTCTACCTAGACTTTAGCAAGGCATTTGACACAGTCCCACACAAAAGATTAATAAACAAATTAGCTGGCCTGGAAGTGGGTATCAGGGTGGTAGCCTGGGTAAAACATTGGCTGGACAACAGGACACATAAGGTAATTGTAAACAGAGTCCACTCTGAAGAAAGGGGGGTTACTAGTGGGGTACCGCAGGGTTCAGTACTGGATCCAGTCCTTTTTAATGTCTTTATAAGTGACTGTGCAGAGGGACTGGAAGGAAAAGTATGCCTCTTTGCAGATGACACAAAGATCTGCAACAGGGTTGATACACAAAGGAGGTGTGGAAAGGATGAGAAGGGACTTGGAAAGGTTGGATGAATGGTCAGAAGTATGGCAGCTTGGATTCAGTGCAAAGAAATGCAAAATAATGCACATGGGAAACAAAATCCCAAGGTAAGATTGCATAATGGGGGAGTAACAACAAAAAATGGAAAGGGGCCTGGAGTAATAATATCAGATGACCTTAAGGTTGGCAAGCAATGTGAGAAAGCAGTAGGGAGGGCTGGGGGATACTGGATGTATAGGAGAGAGGTATCACCAGCAGAAAACAGGAAGTTATTATCCCTCTGTACAGACAGTTGGTGAGACCCCATCTGAGTACTGCATCCAGTTCTGGAGACCCCATCTCCACAAGGACATAGACAGGATGGAGGCAGTCCAGAGGAGGGCAACTAAAATGTTGCAGGGTCTGCAAGAGAAGCCATATGAGGAGAGACTAAAGGAGCTTAATATGTATACCCTTGAGGAAAGGCGGGGGGGCATGATAGAAACTTTTAAGTACCTCTGTGGAATCAACAAAGTCCAAGAGGGTAGCATCTTTCAGAAAAAGAGATGTGCAAGAACAAGGGGACACAATTTGAAGATAGAGGGGGACGGCTCAGGGGCAATGTGAGGAAGTATTTTTCACAGAGAGGGTGGTGGCCGCATGGAACAGCCTTCCTGAGGAGGTTGTGGGGTCTAAAACTGTGGAAGAATTCAAGAATACATGGGACAGACATAAGGCAATTCTTGTAGGGGGTAGGAAGAAATAGGCTGTTGGTTGACTAGGATCTGCAGCTTATCCTGTAGGTAGGAAAATGGGCAGACTAGGTGGGCCAAGCTGTCCTTATCTGCCATCAAAGTCTTATGTTTCTATGTTTCTCTCCCATGGCCTGTCTTATCATATGGAAATGTGTGTGCACATGTTCTTTTTTATGTTTGCTTGCACAGGGGTGCAGCAAACATTTAGTTACGACGAACGGCATTTCAGAGGTGTGGCAATGTCAGGTCCAATGCAGCTCAGGCAGGGTATAAACTTTGCGCAGTTGAAAGAAGCCAACTGCTCCATTCAGAGAGCAGCTGGCTCCTTTGATTTGCATGCATGCACATGTGGTACTGATGACAGAAGAAGATGTTACCCAAAAGGACAGCATTAGTTGGAGCACATTTAGCTCCCAGAGCTGAAAGGTGTTGCCACTTGCCAGTGCCATGAAAACTATTGCACCCTCTTTGTGTCTGAGTTAAATAATATGGCTTGTTGTCCTGCCGCTATGAATAAGTCCCACTGGCGTTAGTTCCTACAAGGGACATGTAGTGGCTGCCTCTCCACTGTCATACCCATAGCTTGTAAAGGCAACCCTCATTGTCTTACCTTGAGCATTTCATTTTTGTTAGTCCTATATAGGTATAATGCAACTTGACCTCTCAATATTTCATGCCGCTGTCTCTCTCTGTTTTTTCTCTAGCAAATATTGAGGGGATGCATGTAAACAGCATGTAACTCCTTAAAGATCAAGGGCAAAAACCTTGCTCGATAGGATCCCATTTTGTCTTACAGCCAGCTTAATTTACTATATTGCAATAACATTTTAACTGTTAACAGTTGTGTGTATGTCTATTCATTTTTTCCTTGTAAAACGCAAATGGTGAACTTTTTTTTTTAAATCTGTTTAGGTTTTACTCGCACGTTACAAGATAAATCCCAGTTGGAACAAAGCACTAGTGACTACCTTGTCTGACATGTCGAACTGCTTTTACAATATACTACACATTTTTATTTTATTTTATTTATTTTTTTTTTTACAATCCCAGATTCAGATGCAGTTCAGTTGCACCCCCACCACAGACACAGACACACTAGCTATCCAACATGAGAGCACGACTAACATTAGATTACTGCCAATGTCACTCTTTACATTTAAAAACAGGAGGCTATCATACTAACTAAAAGATTAATCCGACTGTTGTACCGCACTTCTAATGTTTAATGCTGTACGTAAGGCACACTAGAAATCACTTTCTCCATGTTCTCCATATACAGTGTTTACTGAACTGTCACTCACTCATGCACCATCACATGTGGATGTCCAGCATGTCATAAATAAACTTAGTAGCAATCTAACTCTCATTTTGAATAAATTCAATTTCCTTATGTGATTGCTGACTCACTTTCACTCCCCACAACACTCGCTTGTCAAAACTCAAGTGTGAGTACTACTACAAACTTGCCTCTGATACCGCTTTACATCTAATAACTTCAAAGCTGTCAAAATACTTAAATGATGAGCATTACTATTGTTTTTTATGCTGCTTTATCTGTACATACTAAAAGTAAGGCAATTCAGTAATTGATTTCTCTGTGTACTCTCACTCAGAATTCAGCAGTGTACAAATGTCAGCATTACTGTAAACAGCAAACACTCAAATTAACTATTTACTACACACACACAGTATTCAGCACTTTATAAGCAATATCCTAACTGGGCCAATCAGTTGGGAATATACCACCTCCCCCCAGGGCATAAGGAAGTGTTTTTGCATTACAGAGTATCAGTTGTTAATTACTTTTTTTTTTGTGCTCTTTGACTTAGTTTGTACGAGTGGCGAACACTGTATATGGAGAACACAGAGAAAGTGATTTCTACAGTACCTTCCTTATGTACAGCAGGAAACATGCTCAAACAACAGTCAGATTAATCTTTTACTTAGTATGACAGCCTCCTGTTTTCTTAGACTTCAAGCCGTGATACTGGTAGTAATCTAACAGCAGTTGCACTCTTGTGTTGTAAAGCCTGTGTGTGTGGGTATCTGTGGTGGGGGTGCAGCTGAATCTGGGATCGTAAAACAAAAATAAAGAAAAGAAAATATTTGTAGTACACTGCAAAAGCAGTTTGATATGCCAGACAAGCTATGCACTAGTGCTTTGTTTTAATTGTGATTTATCTTATAACATGTGAGTAAAACCTATACACAAACAAGCATTTGTCAATGCCAAAAGTTCATCGTGTGCACTGGTGCCATTTAGGGGTTACGAACTGCTGTTGGCAGATTTCAGCACAGGTTCATGACTTCATGGTTTTTCACATTTTTACACCACATTTTCAACATAGTCATCTTATTATGCCACCTCATGAAGAAAGGAAGAATATAATTTCGACTCTTGTCCAAAAGGTACTTTCACGCAGTGGCTGCGAAATCACTTTTCGGGATGCAAAAAAATTTTTGCCCAGGATCTGGAAAATGACAGCTGTTACATTCAAGAGGTGCAGTGAAGAAATGGTTATGATGAAACTTTGGGGTCAAAATATTGAAAAGTACCAAAGGTACGAGCCTGCATTTGTTAATTTAAGTGCGTGCTCGTAACTTTGCTGTTTGTTAATATTTTTACACCAAATTTTCCACGTAGCATTCTTATGACCCCACCTCATGAAAAGTGCTACTGTCATTTTTTTCACTCATCCCAAAAGGTGATTTCGCAGAGCCACCACGTCATTCTGCGCCGCAGGTGTGAAAACATGTTTCAGGCAGGATATGAAAAATTAAAGCTACACTGTTCATAAGGAGGTGTGAAATGATGACAATGTTGAAAATCTGTAGTGAAAATATTAAAAACTGGCGAAGTTAGGAGCGAGTGTAGAAACTATACAGCTGCCTTTCATTAACGCCAGTCATTTTTTTGAATTTTTTCACCAGATTTGCAACATGGGCTTTTTCGGACCCCACCTCATGAACAGTCATACTGTTGTTTCATTAATTGGTCCTGAAAGATGATTCCACACAGCAACCGTAAAATCACCTTTCGGGACTGAGTAACAAAATGACAGTGACAGTATTCAGGAGGTGGAGTCCCAAAAAAAGAATGTTGAAAATTTGGGGCCAAAATTCCTAAAAATGGCCAAAATATCAACCTAAGTTAAACCCTCCCCCTCCACCCCCACTGATTCCTATTATCCGGCTTACCTTGAAATCTTCACTTTGCCAGTTGGCTTTGAAGAGTGCAGACATGTCCCAGTCCACAGAAGATCATTGCTCCTGACTCGAGGTAAGTATGGGTAAGGAGGTGGTGTGCAGTGGGAGGGTCGGGATGGGGATGGGGAAGACAATGATGGACTGTTTTTTTTTTCAAGGTTTAAAAAAATAAACATTGGGGATGGTTTTCTTTTTTTACACAGAATAGGATGTGTACATGTGTGGAAACTGGGAGTGGGCTCTCCAGTGTCTGGGGAGGACGGGGAAGGGAGGGTACGAGGAGGACAGCAGCAGTGGGAGTAAGAGGGATGGATTTGCTGTGTAAGTATGGGGGCTTGAACAGAATGAAGGGTGAGGAGAGGACAGCAGCAGGGAGAGGGAGGGAGTTGGAGGGATTGATTTGCTGTTGGGGGGGCTCAAAGAAGAATGGAGGGAACATGAAGGATAGCAGAAGTGGGAGGGAGCAGAAGGGAGTGATTTGCTGGTGGGGGCTCGATTGGGAATGGAGGGAGGACAGGAGCAGTGGGAGGGACAGATGTGATTTTTTCATGTATGAAAGTGCCTTTCTCTCATGCCCGAACTGACTTAATTTTATGTAGTAAATGTCAGTGACCTGGAGCTATGGAGGACATTATGAGGGCTCCATTACCTGTAAAGGTGCGGCACCACACCTTTACAGTTAATGGAGCCCCAGTGTCCGCCATAGTTCTGGGTTGCAGACTTTTACCACATAAAATTAAGTCAGTTCGGGTGTGAGAAAAAAAGCGCTTTTATAGATGAAAACCTAAACCGGAGGGTAAGCTTTTCGGGGACGGGAGCCCCAGATTAACATAGTCTTAACACAGGCTCAGTACATTCAAATCAGATGTCGTCACTGTAAGTGCTACGGCAGTGTGAATGAGCAACCAGGAAGTTAATGTAATGCAGGGCTGTTTACATATCAAAGGACTGAGCCGCGCCACTATTGGTTCAGCTCTGTTCTTTGAAAACTTTACCAACTCTGCCCCCAAAACAGAAAGCGAGTCATCGGCAGCCTGCCTAGTGGTTCACCTGCTGCAGACCTGCCCCTTGGAACAGAGCTCTCCAGAGGATGCACCCCCAACCCACACACACCTCTCTATAGCAACTCTCATTTCAACGAGTTCATCTACGCTTGTCCGCATGACAAACTCAAAAAAAGGTCAGCATTTGCAGTTTAGATGCTGAGTGCTGACATTCATTACACAGTGCTGCCTGAGACAGCTCAATGAATTTAGCGACACAGCG
The DNA here is from genome assembly GCA_016271365.2 of Neoceratodus forsteri. Classification (NCBI taxonomy): domain Eukaryota; kingdom Metazoa; phylum Chordata; order Ceratodontiformes; family Ceratodontidae; genus Neoceratodus; species Neoceratodus forsteri. The sequence goes on along the minus strand of CM028135.1, from coordinate 359,219,324 downwards.
ATCTGACGACAGCTTTTGCAGATCAAAATCTAGCATACTTTGGGCGGAAAAGTAAAGTGCTACATTTCTTTTTCATCATGACCTGTTTGTTGAAGCTACTGACGTGATGACTGCTGTGATGTCAGAGCACAAGCCATCAGCTTCCATGATTGGCTCAGTGGTCAGTAAAATTAATGTGAACATAAAACCGAGCAAAGCCTAAAATGAAAACAGAATTGAAATATAGCAAATTAAGCAGGCTGTAAGACAAAACAGGATCCTATCAAACAAGGTATGTGCTACTGATCTTTAAAAAATATGTCAGAACTCAAACAAGAGCCAACCACTTCTGAGTGTTCTAGGTATACATTTGTTTTGGGATGGGGTCACCAAAGCAAGTGAGACATGACACATGCTTTTGAGGAAGTCAAGGATTTGGTACAGTACAATATCTATGGAAACTCCAGGGCTCCCAGATGCAGGGATGGGGTTCATGTATTTTACAGGAAAATAAAGTCCTCAGAAAAAGTATCAAAGCTGTGCATTGCTCGTGTGGGAGGACAGAGCAAGTTACAATTTATTTGCCCAAAATAGATCAGCTGAGATGCAGCATCTGGTTTCCAGTGGGATGGCATCCTGATTCTTCCCACTTCCACAGCTTGGTGGAGTGGAGCACTGAGAGTTTAAGTGACTTGCCCAAGGTCATATAGTGAGTATTTGGCTCTAGTGTGGTTTGAACTGTGATACCCTGGTTCTCAAGCTAGTTTTCTAACCACTAGACCTCACTGCCTCTTTACATAAGAAATATGATTTATAGTATAATTATATAATTTACAAGTTAATAAAGAATCCCCACCCAGTTAGAGTGAAAATATCAAATTTGGTCTGGAAAGCCATGCAATTAGACCACTCATTGTCCTACAAAAACACAATCTGCAGATGTGTTTACTGTAACAACTTTGAATAGGTAGAATAAATGAAAGGACTGCTTTGGTTTACGGAAGTGAAAATATTGTGAAACAGATGTGATAAGTACATTCTAGAGTGCAGACATTAAATATTTTCTAGAAATAGTTCAGGGAGATCATTTTAAAGTTTTATTTTATCAATGGGGATTAGTCTATTAAAACACACACACTTTATATGCCTACTCCCCCCACATATCCTACTAGCTTCCTTAAGCTGTAACCTCTAAAAATGAACTATTATATGTCTAGGCAAGGCAAGTTTTATTTTTCCAGGTGCCCAATCCCAGAGGCTGTAGGTGCCGTACAGCAAAAACACTAGTCTTCTAATAAAAATTCATAAAAACATAAAATCAATACCATACAAATTACATACAATCATATAAAACATTTGAATATAATATAAATTCAGCAGTAAAAGCGAGAAAAGTGGGAGAGGAGAACGAGTCCCCAAGACTCAGTATACCAGATCGGGAAAAGCCTGGCTGAAAGGGTGGGCCTTAAGGCGGACCTTGAAAACTTCAGCTGAAGGGGCCTCATATAGCTGGTAGAAGTGAATCCACAGGACAGGGTCAGCGACACTATAAACGCTCTGTCACCGGCTATTTTCAGCCTTGTCCTGGGAATCGCTAGGAGGCCCCTAGAGAAGGACCAGAGGGAGTGGACTGGTGCAGCAGGTGTCAAAAGGTCTGACAGATAGCTAGGGCCCAACCAATGTAAGGCCTTAGAGGTGAGTAAACCCACCTTGAAGAAGATCCTCCACCTAACCGGCAACCAGTGCAATTCATGCAGCACCGGGGTGATGTGGCAGAATTTTGACTGCCCCACCAACTTTGCTTTTCAGTCAACTCCACAAAGTCTACCCCCCCACAGACACTCATATTCTATTAGCTTCTACGCTGTAACCTCTCAAAATAGATTATTACATTTAAAATAATTTGAGCTAGAAAAAAACATTTCCATGCCACACTGAGCACTGTTGCTCCTTCTCTTTAGATGGGACATGTCAAAACAACACCCCCATCCCACTTACACTTGCAATTTGGGAGGGGCACCCATAACTACACAGACCCCTTCCTCCACCCCATAGAGTACATTTTTGGCAGAAAATAGGCTGCATCACCAGCTGTCAGCACTACCATGAAGTACTATGCACCCTCAGTTAGCAATAACTGCTATGGTTCAAGGGGACGAGCACTAAATGGGGCTACTTTTCAACCACCACTGCTACATTAAGGCTGGCTGTTCATTACTGAACTTGCCCCTCCAAAAGCCGACTATGCTCTTCTCCCTTCTTTAGTAGGGTGAGGGGAGCTGGTCCAATTGATGGTAAATACCAGTTCCGTGAAGAGCAAATTTCCAGTGGGAAAGTCCCCCAATCTCTTGAGTGAGGGATTGCCTGCCTCCCTCCACCAGTATTTAGAGGTGAACTTGATGCAAAATGTTTGTGGTGTTTACTTGTTTCACCAGCTAAACCTACACAGCAAATACAAGCAAGCAAACATTTGGCACTGACAAATGCTTGTTCAGTCTTTGTTTTTAGCAGTCTGGTATTGGTGGCATGTTTGAGCACCACGACAGTGCAAGAAACAAGATTTTGTTTCCATCGCCACTCCTTACTCCCTTCACTGGCTCCACAGGACAATGATGATCACCGGAATCATGCAACAATGACAACTATGATCAAGGGTGAAGTAGGAGTCCATCCTGCAGGTGTGAGAGTGTACAATGGGACATGAGGTAGCAAAAGGAAAAGTGGTCCAACAGATTTGCCTCCTAAAGATGGTGGTAATGATGGTCTATCTTTAGAATTTGGACCAGGGCTCCCCAGTTCTGAGTCCTCTCCTCCATTAGATGTGGCGTGCCTCATTTGATGGAAAAGCAAAATGTGCAGTCAAGCTAAGGATTATAAACAGAAGCAGTGGAATGATGCATCCGCAGATGTCTTGAGCGCTGATAGTGCATGTGGCACATTATGACGGCCCATGTGCAGTAAATTTTTAAAGTAAAATTCTGTTCAGAGCTCGCTCCCTTAAAAAAATGCCTGACAACTTCTCTAAAACACCAATGTGTTCCTCCTTGACTAAGGTTTTTAAAGAATAAAAAAGTTAGTTCTCCAAAAGTTGATATTTTTAAAAGTAGAACTAATGCATAAGTGTTCCTTGTAAAAAAAAAAAAATGTCCTGTTTCATTGCAGCTTAAAGTCTGGTGTGCCCTGTTTACATGTACTTACTGTGATGAACAGCAACACTGGGGAGTTGCAGGATGCACCAAAGATTAAAGGTAAATTGGGGAAATGTTTTTAATGAAGTTTTAAGCCAGTCATCAAAAGTGTGTGAGGTGCCTAGTCTTTGTGCAAGTGGCTGCCAATGCAGAGGTTACTGAGACCCCCCCCCCCAACCACACCCCACGGGAAAGGGAATCCCAAGTGCCACTGTATTATGCTGTACCTAACATGAGAGACAACACCTCTAGACCTTTCCTAGAAAGGACTCCCCTCAGGTGTAGGCACCATACCACTGAAACTTTGAACTCACAACAACGAGCCCTGGAACTCTGCCCAGAGGACAGACCCTCTAAGCCCCTTGTTATGCATTCTATGCCAGGGCTTAGCCAAACCTGGTGGGCAGAGGTCACAAAACTAAAAGTGAGGGGCCACATAATAGTCAATGTGCTGCCATGCTGGTGACCCAGGTTCAGGAGCGGACTTGAGGAGTCAGCTTCAGGTGGCTAATGGCAGTGCAACCCAGCCCTGGAAGAGCTGACACTGAGTTCTAACATCACAGCAATCCCTGCAGTGGGCCAGAGAGCTTGCTCTTCTGCATGGGGTTCACTCAGCATGTGTGAGGTCAACACTGGTACTGCTCGGTGCTACGCAGGTGGTGGGATAGTCAAAAGCATAGGGACAATGCTGGGAGAAAAACCTGCCTTCAGTCAAGATGAGGGGTGCTGGCCCTCTCAGGTCCCATGCTGCATGAACCATCCCAGAGGTATGTTGCCAGGGAGGGGTAGCAGCTGATAAGGCTAGATGTCAGTCACCAGAAAAAATACAGTCTGAGGACTGGGAGGACAGCTGGTAAAGAGAAAAGGCCATACAGAAAAATCAAAAAAGCACCAAGCACTCCTTGGTGTCTTGTGGCACTTGTAGGAGCAATTAGTTTAGTATTCAAAATATTTAATTACTACTAATAGTCAGACAAAACACATTTTGCTCTGGACAGACTGTACCTCAGCAGAGAGGAGTCAAGAGTCCTCAGAGACAAACTGGGGGGTATATAATCCAAGACTTTAAGTTAAACTGTGAGGGAAGAGCCAGGTGGGCCTACAAGCCTGGAGTCTCCAGGAGGAGGAGGTCAGCAGACCTCCCCCATACCAGTCAAGGGGAACTGGAGGGTAGATGTGTAGGGAGAGTGAGTGGGATAGCAGTGGTGAGGGGAGGGTTACAGGCAAAGGGCAGTAAAGAGGAAGGCAGATGGGTAGTAGCGGAAGGAGGCTTAGATTCTAGATAGAAGGTTGTGTCCCTGAAAGCAAGAAGTCTTGGAAACAAGATGGACAAGCTGGAAGTGTTGGTGGCCAAGAGGGGAGCATCATGGTGGTCACAGAGACATGAGCCACACCTAACCATGACTTGGACCTCTGAATCCCTGGGTCCAAATTATACAGTAGGGCCGGGGGGGTTGGAAGCGGGTGGTGGTTTACATTGAGGAGGGTATAACTTGTACATAGGAGGAGTCAGAAGAGGTGAGGGCAAAAGTAATACGGATTCAATTACTGTCAACACAGGGAGGAACTAAGGTGAGAATGGGGGTGGCATAGAGACCACCCAACCAGGAGAAGGAAAGAGATGGAACTGAGCTCAGCAATAAGGACAGCTGCAGTTAAATGATAGGTGGTTATTGTTGGAGACTTAAACCTGCCCAAGGTGGATTGGAGGGTGTAACAAACGCACTCAGAAAGGTCAGGCCCTCTGCTCCCACAGTGCCAACCTCCAAGTATAGTATTCTGAACAGGAAACAGAACAGGGTAACCCTCCTGTCTGCTTGTGGGTCCGAATCACCTTTAGTCTCAAGTTCTGGGGGGATTCAAACTAGGAACCTTATGCTAGCGTACCCAAATGTACAGGCTCAGATAATCTGCTCTTCGGGGGATGCCAGATATCTTTCTCCTAAGGGCACCTAACTAGGTATCCAAAATGAACCCTTAAAACTCTATAAAAGACTTTAGGTATATTCTTACCTTTTCCCAGTTTGGTAACACCATCAAGTTCTGAACAGTTTTTGTCAATCTTAACCCTCTATACGACACATGCTAAAAGAACTTCGAAGACACACCCAGGCAGTCTTTCGAATAAGAGGTTTACTTAAAATGGATAGAAATATGTAAAATGTAAATATAGAACCATATATCACAAAGCATACAATCACTTAAAAGAAAAGCAAAGAAAACTACAGACTAACTCCTACCAACATACAGTTAGACTTTTTCTAACTGATGTATTACCTCTAAGTGCCTAAGTTAGAGATCATGGGCTGGATATTCAAACTGCGCCATTCTGTGGTGCAGCTGCTGCTCAAAAAGTTGTGCAGGGGTGTGGCCTGGGCGATATTCAGCGGGGTGCAGCTATTGAGCAACCTTGAATATCGCCCCAGTCCACAGCCACTGTGCATGGCTAGTGGAACCTGCGCCACCGATAAGTGGTCAGAGTGGAGCATTCAGATGTGGTGGCACAAATTCCATTGTGCCATGCGCAAATTTCAGATATTCAAAAGGTGACATGCAAATGGGGCCATAATTTATGCAAGGTGCACAGGGGGGCCATTTGCATCTAATTACGGCCCCATTTGCATGCCATTAGCATGCAGGTGCACCGATCCCCCACAACTTGCGCCCTGCCAGGCAGCAGCCATTGGGGACCGACGCCCCCTGCAGCCTGATCGCGGGCATGAAGTAAATCTCCCCACCCACTGGCCCGATCGCGGGCACATAACATAATCGAACTTCCGAGTGGTCTCGATCATGGCATAACATTACTGAACCCCCGACTGGCCCGATCCACAGGCATAACGTTACTGAACCCCCGACTGGCCCGATCGCGTACATAACATAAATGCATCCCCACTGGCCCAATCGCGCGGGCAGACGAGTTCAAACCACCCAAAGTCAATTTCCTGGTGATCTAGTGGTCCCCACCCCACCCACCACGGGCCCCACCACGCTCCCCACTGTCAGCGCGGCGGCAGCACCCCATCCGCCTGCCGCCCGCCGCCCAGCCGACTGACAGCTTGACAGGGCTGCACGCCCATTGGTTCAGAGCAAGAGCCAATGGGCATGCAGCCCATACCGTACAAGGCAGTCCAGATATGTGAATGAATGAAGTGGAGTGTTGATAGCTGTGGGGAGGAGCAACACAACCTGGAACAGCCTTAAAGAAACATGGACTATTTTATTTTAAATACTTTTGTTTCTGCTAATACATTTAATTTTTTTATAATAATTTCCTCTCTTCATTAAAGCTTACTAAGAAAACCATTTTATAAGTGCAATAATACCCTCCGGGGTGGGCATTACTGGGAAATACCGGACCTTCCAGGGGCTGTAAGGCCCTCCGCCTGCGGCGTCGGGCCTCATCATGCCCCTGGGCAGTCCGGTATTTCCCAATAATGGCCACCCTCTCGGGTATTATTGCTTACATAGTGACCTGCTGTCTTTAGAAAACTCCTGACATGCTTCTGCATTTCTGGTCTGGGCCATGCCTTGATCACCTCTAGTTTTAGTTGGTTAGGGCAGAGCTGTCCCTGGCCCACAACATGCCCAAGGTATGCCACTTCAGCCAAGGCCAACTGGCACTTCTCAGCTTTGACAGAGAGCCCAGCCCTCTGTATCCTGCCCAGCATGTCCCTAAGGTGGGACAGGTGTTCCTCCCAGCTGGCACTAAAGATGGCAATGGCATCCAGGTATGCCTCGCCGTACTCCTCAGCACCATTTAACACCTGGTTCACCAACCCTTGGAAAGTGGACGGGGCGTTCTTCATTCCGGAAGGCATTACTTTAAATTCAAATATGCCTATTGGAGTGATGAAGACCGACCTCTCCCTAGCTCTGTCAGTTAACTCTACCTGTCAATACCCCTTTGTCAGGTCTATATTCATAAGGTATGTCGCCCTTCCCAACTTGTCCAGGAGTTTGTTCATCCGTCCGGGGCATTGGGTGGGCATTCAGTCCATGATAGTCCATGCAGACACAAGTAGAGCCATCTGGTTTGGGCACCAGGACTACAGGTGAGACCCAGGGGCTGTGGGATCTCTGGATTACCACTAAATCCAGCATTTCTTCCACCTCCCACCTAATGTCCTTTTGGACATCCTCTGACACCCGATATGCTGTCCGCCGTATGGGTGTCTGTGTCCCTGTCTCCACATCATGCGTCGCTAAGGGGGTTAGTCCAGGCTTGACGCTAAACAGGGGGGAAAAGTCTGCTAAAACCTCCCTTACTTCCTGGATCTTGTCCGGGGCCAGCTGAGATGACAATTTAACTGCCTCCACAGAGGACTCCTGCTTGCTTTCTTCCAGCAAGTCCAGAAGGGAGTCTCCTTCATCCATCCCCTTCCCAGGACTACATACTGCAAACACCATGTCAGCCCTATTAGCATATGGCTTCATCATGTTGACATGGTACATTCTTTCTGTCTGTCTTCTGTCAGGTAACTCTGTGATATAGTTCATGTCATTTACCTTCCTAACTACTTTGTACGGTCCTGCCCACTCAGCCTGCAGCTTGTCTTTCCAGACCCGAATGAGGACCATGACTTCCTAACCCACCGTTTACGAGTGAGCTCTGGCTCTGCAGTTGTACCACACTTTTTGCTTCTGTTGGGCAGGTGCCAGGTTGCTCTGAGCTGTCCCCATAAGCTCCTTCAGCCTTTCCCTAAACCTAAGGAGATAATCCACTATGGGAGTTCCCTGGGTGGCGTGCTTGCCTTCCCAGTCCTCCCGGATCAAGTCTAGGGGCCCACGCACCCAGCGTCCATATAAGAGTTCGAAGGGGGAAAATCCTGTTGACTCTTGGGGCACCTCCCTATATGCAAACAACAGGTGGGGAAGGTATTTCTCCCAGTCCTTCCCATGCTGTTCAGCAATCGCTTGGAACATTGACTTCAGGGTACCATTATATCTTTCCACAAGCCCATTGGCTTGCGGGTGATTGGGTGTTGTGCGCCTCTGCACCACCCCACAATTCTCCCACAAACATTTCATCATGCCTGACATGAAGGAACCCCCTCGATTGGTGATAACCTCCTGCGGAAACCCAACACGGGAGAAAATCCCAAGTAAGGCATCTGCCACTTTGTCTGTCCTCAGTGAGGATAGGACGACTGCCTCTGAGTACCGGGTGGCATAATCCACCACAGTCAGGATGAACCTCTTCCTGGAGGAGCTAGGGGTATTTAAAGGCCCCACAACATCCATTCCCACCCTCTGGAATGGCTCCTCCACTATGGGCAATGGAATTAGGGCGGATTGGGTTTTCTTACCTGTCTTCCCTATTTCTTGGCACTGGTGACAAGACCTGCAATACTCCTTCACCTGCTGGGTGAAGTTGGGCCAGTAGAAATTCTGGGCCAACTGCTGCATAGTGTGCACGATTCCCAGATGACCAGACAAGGGAATATCTTGTGCAATCTTGAGCAACTGCTCACAATACCCCTGGGAAACGACAAGCTGCCTGCCTATCACCCCTCCCTCTGTCTTCACATTCTGAGTATACATCAGTCCATTTTCCTAATAAACCTTATGTTTACCGTCACCTCCCTGTGTTCCATCAAAGTCTGCCCAAGCCCTCAGCTTCTCTAGACTAGGGTCACTTCTATGAGCAGCTGCAAACTCCTGACAAATTCCCAAGGTATGGGACAGGTCCCTTCAGTCTCTAAATTAGGGTCCCTAGCACTAGCGTCAGGGCTCTCAGGATCACTGTCATCCCTAACCCTCTGACAATGGGTCACCCCTCCTTCTTTGGAGTAACCCTCCATAGCTGTGTGGTTAACTGCTACTGGGGAAATTTCTACCCCCCTTTTCATTAGTCTCCAGATCAGGAGGCACAGGCTGGGGAATTAGCCTTCCAGGGATTTCCACACTGGCTTCTGTGGGGTCCAGGGAACTACAATTTGCCCTTGCCACTTGGCTACAGGTAACTGCACACACCATCCCCTGTTTGAGATTGTTGCCAAAGATGACGTCCACTGCTAAGGTTTTGGCTACAGCCACCTGTTGCACAGTTCTCCCTGTTTCACCCCGGTCTAGGAGAACACTAGCAAGTGGCAATGTTTTCTCCTCACAAGTGAAGTCTTGTACAGTGACATATTTATTGGGTATAAGCTGACCAGGCTCTACCAGATCTCCTTTTACCAATGTCAGGGATGCCTCTGTGTCCCTTAACCCTTGTGTCTGTGCACCATTCACCGTGACTGGGTGCATGTGTTCCCTCATGTTCACAGGCATGCTTCCAGGGACACAAACAACCCACTTCTTTCCTAGCACCACCTTGCATATTGATCGTCCTTTTGGGACACTGTCTGGCAATATGCCCAGGTTCTTTACAAACCCAACATTCGCTTCTTTTTTCAGAGAAATCTTTTCTCTGAAACCTGGGGCTAACTGGTTTCGGTGGAGGCAGTGAGGGTTTTATCTGCCCTGAAGGCACGCTTTTCCCTTTCTGCACTACCACACCTGCCCCATTCGCTCTCAGAGCAGGTCTGTTCTTGGCATAGTGGTCCGAGAGTTCAGCAGCCTCTTGCACTGTTTTGGGATCTTGGTCTTTCAACCAGGTTTTCATCTCTGCTGGGCATGCCCGAAAAAACTGCTCTAACAAAATAGTGTTTTCAATTTTATCTACAGAGTTTGCTTCAATTCCTTCCCACCAATGTTTTAAAAACTGATGTTGTTTCATGGCTAGCTCCTCGTAGCTCATGTCAGGGCTTCTCCTGAGCTTACAGAATTTAGCTCTGTATACTTCAGCAGTTAAATCAAACTTCTTTAAAAGTGCAGCTTTAAGTTTGCTGTAATCATTACTGTCCTCATTGTCCATTTGACCTAATGCATCCCAAGCTTTCCCGGTAAGTAGCGGGGATAGCTGGAAGCTCCAGGACCCTCTAGGAATTTTAGCCTGAATACAAACCTTTTCAAATAAATTTAAAAAGGCATCCATATCCTCCCTTCTTTAAATTCAGCTGTTAATTTGGAATTCAATTTGTAACCCAGTCCTATAGTTCCAGTTAAACCCAGGCCACTTACCTGCTCTGGTGGTGGTGGTTGGAGTCATAGCTTCCCCAGTTCATATCACCTCTGGCGCTCACGCTCCTCACAGTCCACCTCTCACTGTTCATGCTCCCTCTTCTCCTCTGCAGCTCATCTCTCTCGCTCTGCTTCTCTCTGTTCTCACTCCCTCTTCTTCTCTGCAGCTCACTGGTGCTCACGGTCAGCCTCTCGCTGTTCTTGCTCCCTCTTCTCCTGGAACTCCAGCTCCATTCTGTGCAACTCAATCTGCAGCCTCATTGCTTCTGGCTCCAGAATGCTGGTGACCTACCCCTGCTGCTGTGGCCCTTCACTGGCACTGGCCCTGCTGTCATCTTCACCGGATCTGGACACTTCACTGGCCACTGGCCCCTCCATGCTCAAGGTTTGGTCTTTTACTGTCACAGTCTGTGACTCGATGCTCTGGGCATCTGCTGCCATCAGGGCATCCATGAGGTTCTGCTTGGTGGCTCTCCCCTCATACAGGACTCCTCTGTCCTGGCACAACTGCCTCAAGTAGTCTACAGTATGCCTGCTGTATTTGGAAGCCATCTTCTTCCTTAACTATGGCTACTCTAACTTGCACTTTAGAAAAAAATAAATAAAACAGGTAGGAACTCGACTGTAAGCAAAATTATACAGTTCCATTTCCTTTTTAAAAATAAATCACTGCCTTTTTTTGCAAGTGAGCTGTACAGTATTAGGCTGACACACTGAACAGTTAATGTTTGTGTTACCAGTTTTATCTGCACCACTGCCAACCAATCTGTCACAGACTCAGCAGATGAGGCCCTCTGCTCCCACAGTGCCAACCTCCAAGCGCAGGATTGTGAACAGGTAATAGAACAGGGTAACCCTCCTGTCTGCTTGTGGGTCTGAATCACCTTTAGTCTCAAGTTCTGGAAGGATTCAAACTGTGAACCTTATGCTAGCTACCCAAATGTACAGGCTCAGATAATATGTTCTTCGGGGTGGATGCCAGATATCTTTCACCTAAGGGTACCTAACCAGGTATCCAAAATGAACCCTTAAAACTCTATAAAAGACCTTACGTATATTCTTACCTTTTCCCAGTTTGGTAACACAATCAATCCTGAACAGTTTTTGTCAGTCTTAACTCTCTATACATCACATGCAAAAAGAACTTCGAAGACACACCCCGGCAGTCTTTTGAATAAAAGATTTATTTAAAAATGGATAAAAATATGTAAAATGTAAGTGCAGAACAATATATCACAAAGCATACAATCACTTAAAAGAAAAGCAAAGAAAACTACAGACAAACTCCTACCAACATACAGTTAGACTTTTTCTATCTAATGTATTACCTCTAAGTGCCTAAGTTAGAGATTGTGTTTCTTAAGAGCCCAAAAAGGAATGTCACACAGTTGAAACACAGAATACAGTTTAACAAAAACTCTGTGATTCCACCCCTTCTATGATGCCATCTAACTCCTTTTAGAATATAGAAACTATACAAACAATGATCTTCCTGTCAGGAAATATTTTAAATATTGTGACTTCAGCAAAAACCAATTTCCCAAATTATGACAGTCTTTAATCAACATTTTCTTTGATCTTCTGTGGTTTCCTGTACCCAAGGCATCAAAGTTTGTTTTTACAACTTTAACACCATGGTGGTACAAAAATGTTTTTCCTCTAAGACATCATAAAAGTTTATGATCTCCATCCTCTGGCAGACTCATAAAGTGCCATTTCATTTCCACTTCAAAGAGCCTAGGCATATCATAAAAAGGTAATAAAATGCCACTCTGAAGTAAGTCAGTTAATTAAATGGTTCCTGCTTCACTGAAACCCGGGGGGGGTCACTCATGGAAGCACTGTCAATCACACACTATATTTTTATATTACAAATATCATAGAATGATCATAACCAGCTAGCCAAGCATCACAGAGGGTACCAGCCATGACCTGCACCAAGAGTCATGTGATCCTAGATGTGCTACAAAGTGGAATCCTGACACAGGGCATCAGAGAACCCACCAGGGAAGGGGTAATTCCTGATTTGGTGTTGATAAATGAGGACCACGTCTAGGATACCAAAACTGAGGAGACCCTGGATGGGAGTGACCATCACGCAGTGTAGTTTCGGTTGGACATGCACAGGGAAAAGGCCCCCACTAAGACTAAAATCCTGGGTTTTAGAAAGAGGGACTTCAGAACAATGGGTGAGTTGTTAAGGGGACACCTGGAAGTCATCAAAGTGAAGGAAATGGGATTGAACCAAAAGTGGTGAACCGTCAAGGAGGGAATCAAGGCAGCCCCAAGGGACAGCATTAGGCTCAATTAGAAAATGAGTTAGAAAAACCCTGCACTGTGACTGATCATGAACACCCTCTACCCGGGTGGGTATCTGGCAACAGAGACCAGTAAATAATTAGTCCCTGTGCTAGCCTGCCTTTTTTGTGGAATTATTTAATTTACCACTCTGGGCAATAATCTCTGACTCGCTAAGATGGGAAAAACAATGGTGGCTATTAGATTTTGAAATTTTTATGGGCACAGTGATTTTGTTGGTAAACTTTTGTTTTTTAAATCAGCACCATCCTGACACTTCCCAACCATTCACTGGCATCCCATAATCACCAGCACACTCTCCACAATCAGTAATCATTTACATTCATAACTTCAGCTCCAGCTATATTGTCCAGCAGAAGGTGGGGGGGCATGACTACATCTTCCTTATTCCACATAACTTTTAATCCATACCTTCATCCTTCATCTTCATATCTAGTGCTTGCAGTTGTCATGTTGCAGTCTAACAGAACTCCCAACAGCTGCCCTTGTTGAAACTGTAGTCTCGTAACTGCAGTGACATCACACCAGCTCCCAACACCGCATCACGCTAGCTCCAAACCACACACTGTCTCTGCCATCCTGTGATTATTTACAGCCATCACTCAGCTCCAGCTATAGTGGCAGCGCAAACAGGTTGATGGGGGTGGACCATGGGGGCATAATCACAGCTTCCTTGGGGTTACTGCTTCAAAGGCTCGTAAACATAGCACTGCCCTCTACTGGCACATTTACCAGTAGAGACTACTTTGCCAAAAAAGAACAAAAATGGCTTGTTTCAGTTTTTAATTTTAATAATCTGTCACCTATAAACCATTTTCTGAGTGCAATCATACCTTCCAGGTTGAGCGGTATGAGCTATACCAGACCTTCCAAGAGCTATACAGTAAGGCCCTCCACCTGTGGCGTCAGACCTCATTGTGCCCCTGGGTGGTCAAGTATAGCCCAACACCACCCACCCTGTTGGGTATTATTGTTTACAGGGAAAAGCTCAAGGACCAAATCAACCTGTTGGTTTAGCACAGAGGTCACCCAGGCAGTAAGGGATAAGAGGACAGCCTATAAGAAGTTCAGGAGGACCCAGAGGGAGGAAAACAGGGAGGACTGCCTGAAGATGTCTAGTGTAGCAGATAAGGTAGTCCAGCACGCTAAAGTTCAAAAACAATTGCAGCTAGCTGAGGGAATTAACAAAAGGGGAAAAAGCCTTTTATCAGTATATTTAAAAATAAAGGGACAAAGGATGGGATAGTTAGGCTCAAGAAAGGGGAGAATTGTGTAGAAGAGAATGGAGAAAAGCTGAAGTACTGAATGAGTACTTCTGTTTGGTCTTCACTAGAGAGAGAGAGAGAGGGAGGGAGAGAGAGACTGCTGCCACAAGAGGGAAAGAGAGGAGGGGGAGTGTGCACGGATGATTTGATAAGATGTGGACAGGGAGAGGAAGGTGTTGCTAGCCTTGAAGGTGGTTAAATCCCTAGGCCCAGATGGTATGCATCCAGGGTGCTAAGGGAGCTGGTAAAGAAGATTGCAGATCCCCTGGCTGACCTGTTCAATAGTTCGCTGGAGTCGGATGTGGTATTGCAGGACTGGAGAATGGCACACGTAGTGCCCCACCATAAGGGTGATTCCAAAGATGATCCAGAGAACTACAGACCGGTCAGTGTGACCTCAACTGTGTGCAACCTCATGAAGTCAATACTTAAAGAAGGGTTGGTAGGGTACCTGGAAGAGAATGGCCTCCAAAATGAATGGTAGCACGGGTTTATGGGAGGGAGAGCGTATCAAACAAATCAGATTGACTTCTTCAACTGGGTCACTAAAACAGTGGACAAGGGCCAAATGGTGGACATCCTATAGCTGGACTTCAGCAAAGACTTGTGGGGGTAGATGAGACATTGACTGGGTGGGTAGCTAACTGGCTGAGAGGTAGGACCCAGAGCATGATGGTGAGGGTGACCTCACATGCACTAAAGAGGTCACTAGCTGGGTCCCACTAGGACTGGCATTCAGACTGGTGCTCAATGTCTTCATCAGTGATACTGGGGATGGCATTAAGGGCAAAATTTGCTTATTCACAGACAACACCAAGTTCTTTGGGAGGGTGGACACAGAAGAGATATAGAACCTAAGGGAAGATCTGGCAAGGCTAGCGAGGTGGTCTGGGATTTGGCAACTTGGCTTCAATGCAAAGAAATGCAACATTAAGCATATTGGAGCTTAGAACCCAAGGACTGAGTATAATCTGGGTTGGGTCCAGGTATCTAGATCCGAGAAGGTGAATGACATGGGGGTGATGATCACTAGTGACCTGAAGACTTCCATGCTGTGTAGAAAAGCAGCATCAAAAGCATATAAAATGCTGGACTCTATTGCTTGGAGAATCAGCAATAGGTGGGAGGAGGTAATACTGTCATTGTACAGGTTGTTGCTGAGGCTGTATCTAGAGTACAGCATACAGTACAGGTGTCCATACCTTAAAAAGGACATATATCTGCTGGAGATGGTCCAAAGGAGGGCAACAAAGATGATTATGGGCCAGCAGGGTAGGACATTGGAGGCCCTGAACATGTACTTCCTGGAGGAGAGGTGAGAAAGAGGGGACATTATTGAGACTTTTAAGTGTTTGAAAGGAATAAATAAGGTAGACAAGAAAGGTCTCTTTAGGCTCAGTGGGAACAGAAACATGAGGGGGCACAGTCTCAAGTTGGAAGGGGGGAGATTTAGGAGAGAGACCAGGAAGCACTTCTTCACAAAGAGGGTGGTGGTGGGTTGGAATAAGCTTCCTGAGGAAATGGTTTCACTAGAAACTGCAGGCAGATTCAAGAGAGAGGCTGGGATAGAGTTAGGGGGAAATAAGAGTCACGAAAGGGGCAGACAGAGGGAAGGGGCTGGCTGGGGAAGGGGAAGGGCCATTAGTGGATGCTGAGGATCCTGCAATACGAGTAGACTCGATGGACCTATGGTATTATTCTACTGGCCTCATCCCATGTTCATATATACTAATAAGTTTGAGACAGTATCCTGATTTTTATTATTTTATTATCAGAATTTAGCAAAATATATTAAAGGATACCTAAACAACATTTTGACATCAAACTATTCAAAAATCTGACTCCATAGGTGACTAAAGGAAAGGCTGCTGTATTCATTAATGCTAAAACTACATTTACATAATTTATCTAAATGTGGTTCCAGAGCATTTGAAAATTGTAAAATCAGCCTTCCAATTTCAAAAAAACTGTCTTACCTGCTTCCTAAAATGGCCACCAAATCTGTTATGTGATGACATCATTGGAGCCAAAGTCAGAGAGATATATGGCTCGCCATAGTGCTAACTAGTTCTTATTTCTCTTTCTATAGAATTGTTTCACCCAAATGGTCAAAACCATGTGCATTATTTTATATAATACACATGTTAGGCTATGGTTCTGTTCATTTTGTTTACTTTAACATACTGAAAATTTTTTTAATCCAACTGACTTTCTCTGGCAAACCACAGTGCAGTACAAATTTTGAATAACCTGGTGGTCTAGTGGTTATGGTGGATCCAGGATGTTACAATGGGGGTGCTGGGGTGGTGTGCATGCTTAATATGCACTTTTTAACATTTTTATTAAACCTTTATATTTTCTGCTATTATTCTTTTCTAGTATGTTTTTGACAGAACCTACAAATGTAATCCATAGTTTGAATGTAAACTTTTCTACAATGAATAAATCAGACTTCTTCAACAAAGTGAAATACAGCAGCAGCAAGCAAGTACTTTACTATGGTGGGGGGGGGGTTGCAGCCACACCCTTCACCACCCCCTAGAGCCACCACTTTTTGGTAGCAAAGTTCTTGTGCAGTCCAATGTTAGAGTTCATACTTTCTTGAAACTCAAATATATGCTTGTCTTGTCTTCTTTTTCCATGGGAAATAATAATAATAATAAGAATCAACATTTATATAGTGGTTTTCATACACATTGCATCCCAAAGTACTTTACAAGCAATACTAGACTGGTAGTGAAGTGACTGAACGTGTAGTGGCAGCCATTTCATACATTAATATCCACACACAGCCTTGGACAATTGCATGAACTGGTTTTATAGGAAGGGGAATGTTGGCCAGGACAATGGGGTCAGGTAGTGATCAAGATGCTGGCAGCCCCACATCTCATTTCTCACAGTAATCTGCTCATATTTCTCTCCTTCTGCCTTCCTCCTTCCTGAATATAGCAGTGCCTTGCAAGAGTGGCCTTCTCAGTCCCCTCTGGTATTCATTCTTCACTATTACTCCTCACACTAAAAACTGGTGAGCCCATCACCCTTCTGCATCATGAATGCAAGTAGTACGGTCCCCGTTTTGTTTTGACATATCAAATATAAACATATATTTCCAGTAAGTCAGGCTCATAGCAGCAGGGAACAAGGGGAATGATTGGCTTTCCTATCCTTAAAAGATCTAGGCTACCTTTGATAAGGCACTATTAAATGATGGGTGCACACATTATGCACATCATTTAATAGTGCCTAATCATAGGTGGCTTAGATCTTATATGGGTAGGAAAGCCTATTTTTCCCCTTTGCCATGCTGCTATCAGCCTGGCTTACCAGAAGATCATGTTTATTATTAATATGTAAATATAACACGGGAGACAGTACTAAACACATTCATGATGTGGAAGGGTAGTGAACTTACCAGTTTTTGGTGTGGGGAGCAGGTGAAAAGAATGAATGCCAGAGAGGGACTGAAGAGGCCATTCCAGCAGGGTACAGCTATATTTAGGTTAGTTGAAGACATGAAGGAGGACGCTGAGCAGATCACTGTGAGATCTGAAATGTGGTGCTGTCAGCATCATGATCACTTCCTGACTGTGGATGAGAGTAGCCAGGGATGACAAATACTCAGAATGGCAGGGCTGAACCTAAACTGTTACTTGAATTCAGTGTAGGAAGATTACCCTTGGGTGGGGGGATGTTGATGTTTGTTAGGACAGTATTGAGGGAGTTGTATATAGCTCATTCAAGATTTGGAAGGGTGGTAGCCAGCCAACTCACATTGTGGAGTAGAGCACAGAAAAGTACTGGAGAAGAATTGCTGGGAACTGTCTTGCAAGGTTCTGCAGATTACAGGTAAAGGAGTAGACTGACACTGGAAGTCAGGTGGATTTACTCAAGGTATTAGTATTCCTCTCCTGCTAATAACATTGTTATCCATTGTAAGTGCAACCCTTATGAGGTCATGAGCAGCAGTCTTTCTGGTGGGTCATGATGCTTATTCCTTGCCCCTCCAGGAAGACCTAGTTGTTGGTTAATGAGGTGGGAAAAAAAAACACAACCGGGAACTGTACATACTACCGTCACTGTGCAGAAGGGTGGTGATCCACTCTGTTTACTGTGGGAGCAGAAGTCAAACACTGAGTATGTGGACTGGAGAGTGGTTTGGGAGGCATTTTTAACAGTGCCAGCTGATGATGTGTATCAGTATAGGTGTGCAAAACTCTCTGAGGTACAAGATTACAATCTGAGGTGTGATAATTCTCTTCATGAGACCGCAAGCTCGTATGTGGCCCCAGGCAGTACTAAGGACAGGGTATGGATGGTGGAGTGTGCAACAGAAGGCAGGCTAGGTGCAGGGGGTTCACATGGAAAAAGAAAGCTTTATTTGTGGATTAACAAGACAGCATGAGCTTTGGAACTGAACAAGACAGGTATTTTGCTGTATGACCCTGAGCAAGTCATTAAACTTCCTTGTGCTCCCAGGCCACACCTGTAAACAAGCTTTCAGCTTAGTGCATCTCTCCTGGTTAACAAAAAAACAAAATTCAGTGCATCATATAACTACTAGATCATCAGGTATTTGAAGTGTTGTACTGTAATGCAGTTTGCCAAAGAAAAAGTCAGCTGGATTGCAAGACATTTTCCACAAGTTAAAGTAAACAAAATGAACAAAATCATAGCCTAACATGTGTACTGATCAAAATAATCCACAAGTTAATACATGGTGTTGATCATTCTGGTACAACAATTCAAAATAAAGAGGGAAAGAAGAACTAGTTAGCATTATAGATATAGTATATATGTTCGCTACATGAAAGCACATGAAAGCACCTTGCAAATGTTTTCCTCACCGCTAGCCCACTAATTCCACAACTCCCTCTTTCCATCCTGACGTTCGCCATGTTTCTACCCCTGGCTCTCACTCTTTCTCTATTAACTCTTCCTGCTACACCCACCCTTCCCTGTCCACTCCAGCCTGGCTAAAGTCCCACCCCCATCCATAGTAGTGTCCCAATTATCTACCCCTCCTCTGTCATTATCATAATAAACAAGTACACGACAGCCATCGTCACTTTTTGTGGTTTTAGCTCAATTTTTCCCCCCAGTCATTGGTAATGTATCCCTCCTCTTCTTTACCTGTCTAACCTGCCACCCCATACACGGCCTCTTTCCCCTATATGTGTAGTTGCCGGCTGCCTCACTCAAAAGATCTCTGCTTATAACCCCTGTATGCCTATAGTTGATTGTACATCTGCTGACTTCTTCAATTGTAAAACAATGCTGATTTTTTTATTTATTTCAACCTTGTACTGTACTGTATACACTGTATATACTTTTTCTTCCTTGTATATTATTGCTTTTTGTATACCTGCTTCTGTACTGTACTTTGATGTATTCATGACCAGGTCCACCTTTCAAATGAGCCTTGCTCAATGGTGCCCACCTGGATAAATAAAGATTTTGATTGATTGATTGACTGATTGATATGTGGATCTCTGTCTCTGGCTCCTATGATGTCATCATGACTCATCACTTAACACACTTGGCAGACATCTTAGGGAGAAACCAAGGCTGTTTTTTGGAAGTGAAAGGCTGATGTTTACATTTTTCAAAAGCTATGAAACTGCATTTATGTTATTTACATAAATGCAGTTTTAGCATGAATGTAAACAGCAGCCTTTACTTTACCTCGCTATAAAGCCAGATTTTGGAATTTGCAGTTTTAAAAAACTGCTTGTTTAGGTACCCTTTAAGATGAAGGAATACAATGATAAACACAGGAAAGTTTTAAAGTGGCAATTAATATGCAAATGTGGCAATGATATGATCACAGGCTACATGACAGTAAGGTAGCAAACTCCGCATAGTGCTTGCACTGATGCAGCACCCAAAAATGATAATTCGAGAAAGCAATGAAGTAGACACACAAACAAAAGCCAGGCACAACAAAAAAGTTAAATGCTCAGCATGTATTTAATGTGCTCCAGATGCACGAAGTACAGCCTATACAAACAACCCAGTGCTTCGAACCTAGTGCAAGTTCTTCCCCTTCCCCTGACGGAGAACCTGCACTAGGTTCGAAGTGCTGGGGTATTTGTATTGGCTGTACTTTGAGCATCTGGTGCACATTAAATACACGCTGAACATTTAATTTTTTTGTCATACCTGGCTTTTGTTTGTGCACCTACTTCGTTGCTTA
The DNA here is from genome assembly GCA_016271365.2 of Neoceratodus forsteri. Lineage (NCBI taxonomy): Eukaryota > Metazoa > Chordata > Ceratodontiformes > Ceratodontidae > Neoceratodus > Neoceratodus forsteri. Next base: position 359,199,315 of record CM028135.1, on the reverse strand, counting down.
CATGACAGTAACTTTGTTTAAAACAAAAATGGACAGATTGTGTATATGTCAACAAGAATGAAAAGAGTTAAAACTCCAAGAGGAAAATACAAGAAACTTTGGCTCCATTCATGGACTTGTTTTTCCTGTACTGATGTCCTTACCAAGCTCCATCAAGGTAACACCAAATACCTACTGTATGAAGCATCAGCAGAAGCATTGTAAATCAAGAGACTGTCTGAAGTTTTCAAATAAGTGCTGTTGGGAGACACTTAAAACTTGATACAAAAAGACCATTGAAAGAGATGTTTGTTTTTTAAGAAAGAATGCCAATGTTATAATCACCTATTTTATATCCTTTTGTAAATATTTTTAACAACCAAAGAACAGATTTTGAAGCCTGTATGACCTCCAAGGGTTAGAAACAAGAAAGTGCTTTTCTGCAAAAGTATGACTCATACAGAAATGTAACACCATTTCGAAACTCATTATGACTAACATGAGGCTATAGTCTTTAATGAATGCATTTAAATGTTACATGAAGATGTTCAAACTTAAAATAAGAAGCAGAAATACGCTTTCCCAATGGAGCCTGCACACAGTTGTAAAACATTATTTGAAGGGATGAAGTAGTCCTCATCATTTTTTTAACCAGGAGAGAGACACTAAGCTGAAGCTTGTTTACAGGTGTGACCTGAGAGCACAAGGAAGTTAAGTGACTTGCTCAGGGTCACACAGTATGCAAGTGGGGATGGTGGGATTCAAACCCAGATTCACTATACTGCCTCCTTAAAGACTATTTGGAGAATATGGGCATCGATCCCACTACCTCTCACATGCTAAGTGAGCGCACTACCATTTGAGCTAATTCCCCACTCCCCATATTTAGCAAATCTTCAACCACTGATTGAAGATCACAGCAACAGGAAGAGGCTGTTGACTGTACTCAGCTTTAAAACCTTGGTACCAAGACACCAGAGCCACAACAGCTGACACCTAAGAGAAAAGATGAAGCTGATGAAAAAAGATGCAGAACTATGTGAAGACATGAAACCTACAGTAGAAGAGACTAGCAACCTATTCCATGGGTGGCGATGCAAGAGTGAAAATCTGTTCCACTGGTGGTGATGCAGGAGCTGACATACAACCATAACAGAGACATTTTGCTCTGAAAGATACATTTTCTTATCTTAAAACCTGAATAGAAAGCTGGCCCGCCAACACAGCGGTAGCTCTACCGCTTGCGATAATGACTACCCTATTTCAGGAATGAACCTAGAACATCAGAGGACTGGCCAGATGGAGGTTGGATGAGCATCCCATGGACAGCTCTCCACCTTTGTGGGGGGAACTTGTTGGTGCTCGGTGCCTGAGTGACACGCAGCAGTGGCTGGGTGTACACCAGGCTGGGACCACTCTGTAGGAGTGGTGACAGCAGTGGACATCGGTGGTGGTGTGTGTGGAAGTTTGTACGCCCATGCACTGACATCACTGCAGGTTCACTTCTCTGAGGAGCCCAGAAGTGGACACACCCTGAGCTGCAACTGCATGGTGATGCTCCCACTCCTCAGCCTGAATGGCACTGCAGCCATAAGTCTCAGATGGAAACTTAGATAGATCACAATCTCTCCTTTGGGAGCCAGGCCATAGTGGGTAAGCTACTGAGCCTCCACTCCAGGCTGCTGGTGGGGGACGCATGTGGGTTCAGAGAGACTGATATGGGGTATATCCTCGCCTGCCAGCACAGCAGTAAGCAGAAATGAAAACAAAACTGAACAGAAGAAAGCAGACACAGCTACAGACTTCAGACCATGAGTCCAGATGTCATCACAGAAATCTAAGTATTCTTCGCATTCAAAGACATGTTCCTTGCATAGCAGTAAGGGGGAGCTACAGTAACTCTAGTGTTATATGATTAAATGGGTATACACTCAATAGTATTTAAAAAAGTATTTTTTATTTTATTTATTTATTTAGTTTTTGTTTACCGGGTAAGTGCACTAGCCATAATGACTATTTTCAAGCACGACCCAGGAGGATACAGAACAATGAATCAAGAAAGACATGCAGATACAGGCACAATAAACATAATTTACAACAGTTTCCAAGCAGGTGTTTGCTAACAAGGAGTGGTACACATATACAGTGCTCAACAGAGATTTTTTACAACAGTTTACAATCAGGTTGACAAACAAAAATAAATAAAGATTAGCTTGTTTGGAGCCATACAATAATTAAAATTTCCCCACAGAGTACCTTGAGGAGGAAAAGACACTACAGAAAGACCATTACCAGCACTAATAAGGAACTGCACAGTTATCTTGCGGGGGAGATAATAAAAGAGAAGAAGTGCAGAGCATGTAGGGAGGCAGATCAGAAGGAGGGATAAGGCTAGGAAGACAAGAGCTAGAGAGGTTTAAAACATGAACATTTGTACCTCTGAAAGATAAAATAACTCATTATATAAAAAAAGAAATAATTTAACTGCAATATTGTTTACAGTAGTAGAGTTTATTTGGCATGTTGGTTTCTAAAATTATTGGAAATTTCTATAGAGAATTTTGCATGACTTCCTGTAGCATTGGCAATCCCAGCGAAAAAGTGCATGAAAGTGCAGAAGGGTCAGTGACTCTGGGCCTTGAGACCATGGTGCCTCCAGTATCCATTGTGGAATACATAAGCAATATGACATGACAGGGTGTGCATTATGGGTTCATAATCACATGCTTGTGGTGTGTTGTTCGGCACAAGGCACAGCCCAGTGCTGCATAATGCACCACGAGTGTGCGATTATGAACTTTTAGAAAATGGGCTTTTTATATCCTGGCATCTGATTGGCTAGTACCCTTGCCAGAGGGGTACATTAACTTTCAATAGATGCCCAGGAAACAAAAAGTACCAGTCTACAATGCCCCTTCACCCAGGATGTCTCCTGGTGCTCACCCAGCTTCCTAATTGGCTGCAACACCTAATTAAAAATTTAAAAATGCCGCCATTTTCTTCTCTCGCTTAGCGAGAGAGCCCCACCAGCCATCAGTCCTTAGCCCAGACACAGTATACCCAGCACAATAGGAGCGGAACTTGGAACAGCAACACTGTCAATCTCATTTAATACAAAATCGCACTCTTTAATTGTTGTACTTTTCCGGCTTTAGCCATAATGCCTCAGTTCAGATGGTACAGCTGAGTGAAGAAAAAAAAAAAAAGTGAACGATACCGCGACGCTTTACAAAAAGTAACTGAAACGACCACAATCACAGTAACTCTATGCCACTTTTAACACTCTTGCTCCGGCCTCCACCGACGCTTACCACACAAGGAAAATAGTGATTATTTTCACAACTGCAGCCTAACGCAACATCACGCACCTAACAGCGCATCTTCTATTTTAACCATCTTACTTGTTTGAAGCCGTGTGTGTCTACACTGGTGCGCGTGTCGAGGGGGTGTTACTGTGACAACAAAACTGGCACCAAAACTACTACAAATAAACAAAAAACGATGCCATACTAAGTTCATCTGTTCCTCTACAATGTGTCCTCGGGGGGGGGATCACTTCAAGAGAATGGCTCTCTCCATAACTATTACAAATTAACAAAAAACGATGCCATACTGAGTTCATCTGTTCCTCTGCAATGGGTCCGGGGGATTACTTCAAGAGAATGGCTCTCACGGAGGGGGGAGCAACACATGAATCAACAGCATAAGTAATCAGAGGGACTACTTTACCAACAACACTTTTCTTCTAGTTTTCTATTAATTTTAAACTACTTTCCTCTGTTATTTTACTTTTAATTAAACTTGACACAGATGCCCATTTTTTAAGTGTATAATTCTTCCAGGTAGTATGGGCTAGACCGCCAGTGATATAAGGCCTCCCACCCAAGCGCTGGGCCTCATTACGCCCCTGGCCGGTCCAGTATTGCCCAATACCGCCCACCCTGTCGGGCATTATTGCTTACATAATGTACACCCTGGAATGTCTTATTGCACTTACAAAATGTCCCTACAAACATACCAAGAAAATGAAGGAAAACATAATTTTATTGTCAACAAGTTTTTTGTTAAATATTTTTATGCTGAAAAAATAGCCCCTATGACCACACTTAATTATGTCAGGTGTGAAATGAACACAGTATTTAAAATACAGCATTACAAAGATCCCCATTAGACTAAGGGCTGTATGTAGTTCTACTTTAAAAATGAGCACTGGAACTGCATTACGGGGCAGTCTGAAAATTAAAGCTGGGTCTGTGGACGCATGTAAGCTATTACTGTACTAGCACACATTCAGAGACCCGACCTGGATTTTCAGACTTCTACTTACTGTGGTTCCAGTGCTCATTTTTAGCATACATACACATTTTATGATGCTGCTGATCTTTCTATTTTTTAATAGTAACATACCTTTTTTTTTACTTCTTACAGGGTGGCGTATTACTTAACCGGCACCGCTACATAAGTGCTCATTATCTCAGTATCTTAAAAAAGCACACATTCACACGGTATGGATCCATTTTTTGGAAGGGGTTATGGCACTGATCTTCATAGGTTTCTGTTGCGAGCCAGCTTCACCTCTGACAGGTAAATGAGCTCAGCTGGCTTACAATGGTTCTTTCAAAACCATCAGCATTCTGCAGCACTAGCAGTTCATATCATGTGCCACTGGGAGACTTCAGTTCCCAGCAGCACTTGCATCATCATGAGGCCCACTGTCACACCCAGAACTAATTCACAAAAGGTCTGTGATTTTGGATGCAACAAGCAGGTATGGAAGTACTAACACAGTACAGTTGGAAGCCCTGGCAACAAGGAGCTACATGTCTTCTTTTTTTTTAAAGGGGCATCCTACATTTTTTTTTTAAATCCGCACGCAGGGCTTTTAGCAAAGTAAAATGTTAGGAGAGTTCTGCAGAGAATAATTAGGGTAACAAGCTTGTTTTACTTTATTTACCTGCAATATTAAAATGGAATATTAAAGTAACTATGGGAGGGGAGGTGTTGTGTAAGCAAAATAAACACCGAGCTGATGTTTTTATTTTGCATAGTGTAACATTTGTGTTCAATGACCCCACTTCCTTTTTTTTGAAACTCAGCTTCATTACATTCCCAAGTTATTACATATACAAGGCCTGCTTTCTTCCTGCTACCTCCCAGCTGGGAAGCGGTTACAGACTATGCATATTGCATCATACATCATCATGGTAATTAAAACTCTAACATGCATGGTTTCACCCTCACCAGGTAGTGGTACCACTATCAGAACTAGGAGTTAGCTTTTTTAATTTTAGCTAGGCTCTTAGTCCAAGGAGCATTTGTCTTTACCCTTTTGCCGAGAGGATTGGCTCCAATTCCAGGAGACACCTGCGATATCCCCACTGGAGAAATAATCCAAAAATATCTGGACTCCAAAAAAGAATAGCTTCATGCTACCAGATAGAAACTGAGTAAACCGGAGAGTAAACCCATGACCCTCTTTTCTGAATGACAGAGGGGAGAAAAGTAGGGATGAGGAGCGTTGGAGTTGCAGAACTAGTAGTCCCGGGGAATCAATATGTGGTTATCTCCTCTGGCATGCTCCAGGCAGAGTGGGAGAAGCCCAAGCACAGAGAGAAGTAATGAGGTATACCAACCAAATCCCCAGCATGGGTAGAAGAACACGCCCTGCTTCTCCCTGCACCCACAGGGATATACCCTGAGTGAAGCTAGAACCTTGATGCAAAGCAAAGTGCACAGCACCCCTCCACAGACAAAGCATCTGTTTAATGGAGTTACCATGGCTAGGGTGTGTGTTTCATATAAAAACTAATCAGAATATATCCTAGAGGGGATACACCCCAGGCAGGGAGGAGGAGGATAAGAAAAAATGAAGGGAAGGGGATACCTAACCACTCCATGGAAAAACAATTTTTTTGCAAGGGGGGGTTAGTAAGGGGGGGCCACAAGGGACCACATCCCCTTTTTTGTTTATTTTTTGGTGAGGGTTGGCCCCTAAGTGTCAAACCTTCTGTTTTTTTTCTAACAGCAAAAATAACCACCTAAAGGACCATGACTGAGGAGACATGCAGACTAAAAGTGTTGCTAACACCTGCATGGTCAGCTGCCAGAGGCCCTGGCTCTCAGCTGAGCAAGAGATGGCAGGTGGAGTATGACTCTATGGTAAAGATATTTGGGAAGATCAACAATTACAGTGAGTATGTAATTTTCATATCTTCCAAGAATCAATCTTCACCACTGATTCATACTCACAGGTACAAGTACCAAGCTTCCCAAAATAGGGAAAAGTTGGCTCACTCTAAGGGTAAGATAACCTGCAGCTCTCTGTGTGGGTGGAGAACATTTGAGGACTGGGGCCCCTCATATCCCAGCCCGGTTGGGGTCAGGTGCATGAGCAGGAAGGCACCCCAATATCTCCCATTGGATGAGCCCCCTGGAACTGGGTGTGAAGCACCTTTTGATGGGCCATAGGTGCCAGTTGCACAAGGCAAAGTCACGCCATCCACCAAAAGCAGACTTCAGTTCCTACCAGCCTGCAGGCCACTTCATTGGCATCATACAGTGCCCTTGTGTGGTGCCTTGCCAACTCCAGGCCCTTGGCAGAAAGGCTAATGGCTTGCTCAACTAACTCCATGTGTGGCATGGCAGCTAGGAGCTGACCTAGCTTCACCCACAGGCGCATCTTGTAAGTTGCCTGATGTGCACAAAGCACATGATTGTGCAAATCAAGGTAAATGCCTTCCTACCTAAAGCATCTGCCTGACAAAAGTCAGCTTCAGGAGGTCTATCATGCACCAGGCATTGAGGCCCTACTGGTCTACATGACTTCAATCCCTGAGGTGCAGTGAGGCACTGCTCCTGTAGAGCCCGAGGGTGCACAGTAGCAAAGCTGGATGTCCCTTGAGGCTGAGGGGGATGCAAAGGGATTTCTCCAGACTTCCTTGAATGGTTCTGTGTCATAAGGGTGAATCTGGCATGCCGAATGCTCTTATGGCAACCCCAATTTCAGCACTGTGGGAACCCAGCAACAGGAAACACTGCACAAAACCCTTTTTGGTTTTATGCAGGCTGCACCCCATGCACCCTCTAAATTAGGATTCTTAACTCCAGGGGGCTGCATGTCGGGGGGTTGCATGACCCCTCCTCAAAAAAACACTGTCTCGGGCCAGGCACAACAAAAACTACCAGCGCCCAGTCCCGAACCCTCTGTCCCCGCCACCCCAAGCCAGCACCTAACCCACCATGCCACAGCGCCAGCTCACCGTAACCCGTTGGCACCACCCCTCACATACCCTCCCACCCCACATTCGTCGGGCTAGCTCCCCCCTGCGCTCATATATGTGCGCAACATCGTCTCGCCTTTTTGCGACCCGCCCCATCCATTAACCGACCCCACCACCTCCGCCATCGGGGCACTAGCCGAAAGTGGGTCGCTGTTTCGGCAGGCATCCACTTGCTTTTGCCCCATATCACACAATACCCCCTTGAACACTTCTTGAAGAGTTAGCATTGTAGAAATCTCCTAGCAGTCCCATCTGCAAGGGCATGGTACTGTGGTTAGCAGTTGTGTCAGTGTCCAGCAACTCCAACATGTCCTCCAGGAATCTCTGGCACAGGGAGTACTCAGAGGCCAAGGACATGTGAAGAGAAGATTCTGTGCCCTCAGAAGAGGATGCTGATGGAGACGAGGCACTGGACATGGAAGTAGGTGATACTAGGGGGGCGGGTTGGAACTGAACCCAGTCGGTATGCCTACTATACTAGTACAAGGCATCAGCAACACGTTCATGGTGACTCCAGGAGATCTGCCCTAGAAGGCCAAAGATCCCTGAACTTCTTGCAGAGGTGGTACAAGTGCAAGAGGGATGCAGGAGCCAGAGACTTCAGGGCCTATGCCTGAGCTGCAGAGATGTGCAGAAGGCTTCACCCAAGGGGAGGGCCTAGTCAGACCGCTGAACAAGGTTGACGTACAGAAAAGGAACAACCAGCTCAGTGAGGAGAGCAGTGCCATACAATCCCCTCGGGACAGCTCCGATCCTTACTGGTGCAAAGTTCAGCCTGCAGGCCTGGACAGAACGTGACTTCCCAGCCACCTACTGACCCCAAGCTGGTGCCACTTCAGGCACCAGGCCCAGAGCCAGGGACAGGCCTGGCATTGGGAGCTGGCCCAGTGCCAGTAAGAGCACCAGGATCGTGGACAGGCCTAAGGGCAACACTGGCACCATGCTTGGTGTCGGGCCCAGGAACAAGGAGGATGAGGTCATCAGGGTGATCTCAGGGCTGTGACCTACCTACTGTGAACTGGACCCAGGCCCAACACGGCTCCTAGTGGGCTGTGTGGCATAGCTGGGTCCAGTATTCACTGGGATTGTCAGAGGTTCCTTTTCAGATGGGGGCCTTTCTGACTAAATTAAAAAACGCACTGGTGAGACCCCTTTTGGAAAAGATAACTTTGGACCTAAATGTCCTGGTGAATTACAGACCTGTCTCTAACCTGCCATTTTTAGGTAAGGTTATTGAGAAGGTGGTTGCATTTCAGCTTGAGCCTCACCTTGAGACCTTCGATATTTATGAGCCTCTCCAGTTAGGGTTTTGACTGAGATTCAGCACTGAAACCACTTTGGTCAGGGTGCAAAATGATATGCTCATGGCAAGGGATACAGGCGAGATATCAGTTCTCGTGCTTCTAGATCTTCTCTGCATTTGACACTGTTGACTATGGGCTGCTTCTGGACCATCTCAGGGAATAGGTGGGACTCACTGGCACAGTTCTGAGCTGGTTTGGGTCATTCCTTCAGAAAATGTCTCAAAGGTTGGTAATGAGTAATTTCTCATCACGCCTAAGGGACCTGCACTGTGGAGTCCCCTAGGGTTCAGTCCTTTCACCCATAATGTTTTTGGTGTACATGCTATCCCTGGGCAAGATCATCGGGCAGTATGGAGTTGGGTTTCAGTGCTATGCAGATGATACTCAGCTCTATCTGTCTTTTGCTCCCCTGTACTGGGGGCCGTGGACATGCTGAATACATTTTTGGCCAAGATCCGAGGCTGGATGTCCTCAAGCTGGCTGAGACTCATTCCCAATAAGACTGATGTAATGTTGCTTCAGCTGGGTAGAAAAGGGGGACAGACAGTACCTAAGGGGTTATTGAATTTTTGTCTCGGTACCTCTCATCCTGACACTGTCCAACAGGTGAAGAATCTAGGCATAATTCTGGATAAAGGACTGACATTTTATGCTCAGGTGTTAGCGGTCATCCGGAGTGTTTTTTACCATCTTAGAAATATTAGCCAATTCATTCCCTTGTTCCCCCTGAGGACCTGTCTTCACTGGTGCATGTTTTCGTGACGTGTTGTCTTGACTAATGCAATGCCCTCTACCTTGGGGTCAGTGGAGGTGTGCTGTGACACCTGCAGCTGGTGCAGAATGCAGCTGCGTGATTGCTGACAGGCCTTCCCTGGTCAAGCCAAATCACTCCTGCATTGTGGAAACTGCACTGGCTGCCGATCAACTGGTACTGTACATCTTCTATAAAATCGGGTTGTTAACCTACGAGACCCTACATGGTCTGTGTTCTGGTTACCTGTGTGATCTCATGCATTTGTACTGTCCCACTTGCTTCCTCCATTCTTCTAATGAGGGCCTCCTGCTGGTTCCCACAAATCGACTAAAAACATCTGGTGACAGAGCCTTTGAGGTGGCTGGACAGATAATATGGAATTCAATACCGAGGGCTCTGAGGGAAGCCCCCATGGTTAAAATATTTTAAAAAGGTCTCAAAACCTACCTTTTTGCTCATGCGTTTGGCTCCACTGTGGATCTTAACTTATTTGAGTGTATCAATTTATTTGTGTTTTTTGGAGTTTTATTGTTATGTTTATGTTGGGCTGTGTAGTATGTGTAGTATGTGGTTGTGCTGATGTAAGACATTGTAATGGCACTCTGGGCCTCCAGGGAAGGGTACCAGCCAGAAATAAATAAAACTACTACCACTACCAACACCATGGCCTACTGTATATCACATCTGGGTCTGGGGCCAGCGACGACCAATCCCTGGAGCCAAAAGGGTTACACAGGGGGGAGAGACCAACACTAGCAGCTCAACAACCAGATGTCACTTGGCATTAGTGTTGGTTCCTCTCATAACACCACCACCAGAGTCAATAAAGGACCCAACTTCATGACCAGCACCACCTCACTCAGACACCACAAACAGTGTCAGGAGCCAGGGCAGCACCAGGCCACGATACCAAGGTGTCCACCAGTGTAGACTGAGCATATAGCTTCACTCTCACCACCAGGGGCATCTGCTGTCCAGAGCAGTCAGACTGGGAGGTGAGCAGCCGGATGTTCAGAAGGAGCCAGTTGCCCATCAGACTCACCCCCCAGTGCCTCCAATACCTTATTGGGACAAGGTTGAGGAGGACCGTGTGTTTCCTCAGCATGGGAAGTGCTGAAAAGGGGCCCAGGGGAAGGGAGATGCCTGCCTCTGAAGGTGGGGATTGGGTGACCCCACTTCAGCATGTGGATCTGTAATGTCCAGTGGTCCATAGAGAAGCAGGAGTCATATGCATCTGTGTTATGAGTCAAACCAAGGCATTTCCAGCACTGCTAATGTCAATCCATTGCCACAATGGGTTTCCCAAAGGGGAAACAACCCTCAAGTGGAGGCTGTTGGTCTTTCTTCTTAGCCCCCTTCTTCAATATCTCAGGCTTTGACATCATGGAAAATACAGAAATCAAAGGTGGCACCATGTACAGAAACTTTATGGCAGTAATGCACAAGAAAAATGGTCAATGATGGTTGAACTGAGGCACTCTCACCCCCATGGTGTGCACTTGACAGCAGGTAGGACAGAACTGAGGTGCATGACGGAGCTGACAATGGTTACTGGCTACCACGCATGGCACCACATGAGGTGTGTGGGTGACATCACTAGCTGATGTCAGTTCCCTCTCTGTAAGAAAAAAAGCTCCTGTGGGGTCCTAGTGCCTCCAATCTAGACCCATGAGTATGAATCAGTGGTGAAGATTGATCCTTGGAAGATCATTGGTTTGTGCTCAATAAAAGTTTGCTCCATGTGCAAATTAGTGCCTAGAACAAACTGCTGTTATATTGGAACATGCCCAAAGCACATAAGCGCTTATGGCATTTTCCTAGATATAGGCCAACAGAAACAGCCATTATCCCAATTGTTCCCACAAAAGTGGACAAGGCAATGGGACCGGATGGGATACATCTTAGAATATTAAGGGAACTACAGGAGGTGCTGGCAGCACCACTGGTGGCCCTGTTCAACAAATTACTCGATACAGGAGTGGTTCCAGAGGACTGGAGGAGGGTAGATGCACTCCCTCTTCCCAAACATGGGAGTAGGGAGGAGGCTGGAAACTACAGACCAGTCAGCCTCAACCCAATAGTGGATAAAATTATGGAATCACTGCCTAAAACAAACTCTGGTCAGAGCCGATAGGGCTGCAGCTGAGGAATTTGGGGTTAAAAATATTGAAAATGTGTTTTTTTAATGTTCTCTCATTCAACCAATTTGTGTTTCAAGGTATTTTAAAGTAAAATAAATAAAATGCAAGACAGACGGGAAGAGCACTAGCACATCCTCAACAGTGTGCTGCGTGTCATGTTTTCCTAAAGAACAAAGTTTAAAGAGCAGCTGACAGCTCCATGTTCAACAAAATGGAAAAATAGAAAGGCAACCACTTTATTACAAGGTTATAATTCAATAGAGAGGTTCTGGTGACATCAGAACTGAGCAAAGCTTGAGTTGTTTCTTGATGTCACTAGAAACTTAAGACAGAATTCTAGCTCTGCTTTTGATAATTACCTATGTGTTATTGTTGTAATATATGGGTCTACATAGTTTTTTTTATGAAAGGAGTTTTTTTTTTCAGTGGTGGAAATGGAAACAAAAACTCAGAGAGGGAACCATCACCTTTAATGTATGATCCAAAAAACCTGGCAGGGGTCTGGGGACAGATTAGTGCATCATAGGTAACATATTTACACTTTATTTAGTCAGTTTTATGACTTTAGTGAGTACGTTTTACACGGGATCAGACCCTCCCCGTGTTATTTGCCCCACCCCCATTTCTACTTTTCTTTTACTGTAAATGCTGATTACATTGAAAAACAGACTTACATTGTGCATGAGGATGTTCCAGAAATGTTAAACATTTCTTAAGCAATAAGTCACGACCCAGGGTTATGTTAATGGTCTGTTAATCACCTTCTAGGGGTGTATTGTGGCACATGGTGTGGCCGAGTGCCACATGCCCCTAGAGGGTAATTAACTGTCCATTAACATAATCCCTGGGAATGCCTTATTGCTATTATAATAAAAAATGTTTTTAAACCGTGTTAACCTTGTTCAGCATATGGCTAAGCTCTACATGTATGTTAATCAAAGATTAACATAAGGCTGTTAGAATGTTTGCAGCCAATCAGAAAGCTCCATTTCTCAGACCCCTTTTATAATGCTATTTATGTGGCATCAGATCAATGGTATAACAGACCATGATATCACATCAATGGTATTATGGGACTGAATGATCCTATGGGAAAACATGACCACCCATATTTTACAACATAATATTTAGAAACCATGTAGGCTATGTTCCAGATATATATTCCATTGTTTTAGCCTCCTTCTTTATTACTGAGAGGGGCAGCAAGAGGGAGAGAAACACATGAGGTTTAAAATGGAGTTACCGAATTACAGTGAGCAATGCAAGTGCTGAGAAAGGAGGGATTCAGTCCTGGGTCTTCTGGCTATCAGATCTGCACCGCAACTGCTGTACATAGACTACACTACCTCTCAGCAATAAATTGCACTCACTACTATAGAAGAGGCCCTTGGTCACTTTTCTCTGCTTGCCTCTACTGTTAAGGAAAAGGACGTGCTAACATACTAACAGAAGAGTTTAGCGTTCCTTTAGAAATATGCAAACACGTATATGCAAGTGTCTTATAGAGAGAGTCCTGAAACTGGAGCTGTTCCTGATACACTGCTGTCAGTTTTAATAAAAAGCTTTAATAATCCTGGTGAAGTGTTCAGAAAGTGTAACACATACCCTGGGTTATAACAACAGTGAAGCGTGTTTGAAAGGTGACCTTAGTACTGTTGCATGAGAGGTGAAAAGTATGAGATTGTTTTTTTTGGGCGGGCGGGGGATCATCTCTACCTTCCTTCCAGAATACAAACCTTAACAATGTATGCACAATGTATGCACATTGACCTAAATTATTTTCTAGAACTGTTTCTCCCTACGCCCCCCCCCCCTTTACAAAAAGGGACCATTGATCTCAGTGGGCTTACCCGGTCATCAAAAAATTTAAATAAATAAATAAATACATAAAATAAATAAATACTGAGTGTGATGATAGATGGTAGGTACTGGTTTTGTGATACCCTATATGTAATGTGTGCCCTGTAAGATTCCAGGTGGACACAACTGAGAATAAGGTCATGCTTAACCATTCTGTACTCTGTTCCTGATTTTAAATTGACAAACGTAAAGGCAGAAGTACAATATGTAAGTTACCATTTGTGTTATAGGGTCATTTAAATAGTACATGAGGTAGTGAGGTTTGAGGTTGTACTGAAAATCGGGTCACTGAGAAGGATATGCTTAAACTGGCAGGTTATATAAAACATGGCCAATGATGGTGACAAGGTTTTATATGAGGTGCAATGCAAGCATGTAGCCAGAAATTGTAGTTCTGCAGACTACTCCCCAACTGCAGCCCCTCCCCATGTGGTCAAGTGTTATAGTTTTACACAAACAGTAGGAGCAGGCCCTAAGATTACAGAAAAGATCAGATTAATACTAGAATAGTTCATTCATATTTTGTGAACTGACAGAAAAATAAAAGAACAAATTTAACCTCTCAGGTAAAATGTGTGTAACCATCTCCTGAAGAACTGAACTTTAAACTTCACAAACAGTGTCAGTGGCTGAGTGGGTAGCACTCTCTCCTCAGGGGCCGGAAGATCAAAAGGTCCTGGGTTCTAGTCTCACACCAGCTGTCTAGGATATTACCCATAATTATATAACGGCAAAAAAATTTCCTGAACTCTGATTGGTCAACATGCACTTATTGCAGTGAAGTTATAGGAGCACAAGCTCACAGTATCAAGTCCAAACATACAGATGACAACATAGCAACCTAAATAACCAGCCACAGCCTCTCTTATCAAGAAAGTTTGATGCCTTGCAATCAAAGTACAAATCTACAAGCTTAGTTTCATATAAAAACCTTATTTATTTATATTGTCGGGGGGAGAGACAGAGACAGAGAACATTTTTGTCATGGCTAAAACATTTCATAGTTGGGCCAAGAACAGGTGTCACAACATTTCCTTCATAGTGTGGGAAAATCTCTTTTATAGTATCAGTTTTCTTTTTTATGAGGAAACACACCACATATGAATGCACTGCATCATGGGTATGCAAATACCTAATTGCCTAGTATTGCATAACACACTACAGTGATGCCATACAATTGATTTACATACCCATGATGCAGTGCTTTCACATGGGGAGTGTTTCCTCAAAATAAAAATTAAAAAAATAAAACTGTACAATTGATACTATAAAATAGATGTCCCTACCCATAAAAGTGATGTTCCAACACTTGTTCTCTGTCTAATAACCATCAACATGTGTTCATTTTGGCCCCCACAGTATTAATAAATAAGAGCCATTGTATAATAGCAATAATGCACTCCAACATATGGTTTGTGCTGGGATAACCTCACTTCTGGGGGTGGTGGATACACTCACTCTCTGGCCTTGTACTCAACCACCCCAGGTGTAAGGTAAACCCAGCACAACCCATACCCTGTTGTGCATTATTGCTTAACACTGTGGTGCAGTCAGAGGTGGTAATGTGCTGTTGAGTTGTCCTTTGGATGAAAAGTTAAACTGAGGTCCCTTCTGCCCATCTCTGGTTACTGTCCAGGGGAAGTAAAAGATCCCATGGCACTTACCTATGAAGAGCAGGGGAAATTACTGCTACCCCACATTCCTCTGTCAATAAAAAGAGTCCATGTAACCAACCCCCACGACCCGCCTGGAAACAAGCTATCACAGATCAGCATGCTTTCCTGCTCAAACATTACAAAGAAATACAAATAACTTACAGTTAATTTCAAGCAGCACATTATCCTCTACTCCAAATTAGAATTACAGTCAGGGTCACTGGTTTTCAGTTCTTACAGGAAAACTCAGTAACATTATGAAATTTGGACTGCCTGCACACCAGTACAAAATAAAGGAATTTACGGAATTTGGCATTTTATTCCTGATCAGCAAATTTACAGAGCCTGTATTTTTCTTATAATTGCTTCATGTACTTTTAATTTGCTTCATATAAAGCTCTGTATATTAAGCCTCCTTTTATTCCAATTATTTATACAAATACTGAAAGAATGACAGTAGAAGCCTGGCAAAATCTGGAAATTAGACTAACAATCACCAGTGCAATTCATGGAATTTCAAGTCCATGACACCGTCTGCAATGCATGGCATGTGACAGTCAACGGTCTGGCACTGCCATCTGTCATCCAATGCCGCTGCCAAGGCATGCAAATGGTTTTCACTTCTTCGACCTAACTGATTTGAAGCATATTCAGCATGTGAAGTCAGTGATCAAAAACGCATATGAGTACTAAGTTGAGAAGTTGCTCAGCTTGCCGAGTTGGTTTAACCTAATCAAAGTTTAAAACAATGGTACACTTTACATTTTTTTTGAGTGGGGTGCTACCCCTTGACAACATTGCTGCCCCCTCAAAATAATTTGGGATCCGCCATTGCCTGCCAGTTTCACTTGCTAACTGGTTTTCTGTTCGAGTCCATCTACAGTAGTTAAGTAACAGTTAATGTGTATTTTGAGGTTACAGTTTATCAAAATTCAAGAGAAAACTAAGATTGTGTAGGTACTGAGGGGTACTGTTCTGAAAAAAAAATTGGTCACTGCCATTTTCACCAAAATAACAAAGATCCCAAAAATAATCTGACTGTACAGAAATTAAATAAAAGCAAGTCATCATTTTAGGCAGCACTGTGCATTTCAAGGAATATACCACAGATAAATAAAATACGTTTTAGGGCAATACATACTGCAGGAAGGGTACTTAATACCTGTACTAGAAAATATAAACACAAAGATGCAGTGTCTAGGGAAAGAACAATCTAGAAAGATGTATGAAAAAAGACCAACAAAAGTGTGGAAAGGAAACAACATTGGCAGACTGATTAGAATAAACATCTTGTGAGAAATAATACATAATAAGAAAAAAATCTCTACAGTATGAAACAAAATACTATCTCCATAGTGCTTGTCTTATAGGTACTGTAAGGCAATTAAGGTTAAGTTTAAAAATAACTGTGATCAGTAAGGCAGTACTTGTAAAAGAAAAAAAAAAAAAAGGCCAGTATTGGCTGTTCAGAGTCCATGTGCAGGGACATTGGTATCGGCCTTTACTGAAGTTCAGGGAGCAATATACCTGGAAAAGGTGATCAGGTGACATGTTTGGCATGATTGAATTAGCCAAGAAACAGGTCAGCTCCCTAGGACATCAGAGTTTTGTGCACCTGGGGGTAGCATTCCGGAGAAAGTTTGGGAGAACAGAAGTGTGCATGACGTAAAACAGATGCAAGAAGAGAGCACATTTCCAAGTCGTTTGCCATTTACAGTAGGAAACTGTGCAGCCCTTTTTTCTCATGACCTTGTATAACTGTTTTCTTTTGTATTACATCACATGTACTGAGTGATTGCCTAAACAATTCTGCATGGCAGTCGGTGAGAATGATCTAGTGTCTTGATGCACAATACCAGATAAAACCTGTCCTTGAGTCCCATCTCATTTCCCTCCTGAGAGTAGTCATCACACTGCGAAACAAGTTATGCCACTAAGTTCAAAACCCCATTGAAACACATTGAATGGCATACCTGTTTCTTCAGTTCATAGTTCGGTGTTGAAGACTGAAGACATATCTGCAGTTCAGAGCGGATTGCAGCGTTGGACCCCGGCGACAAGTAAGGGCTGGGGGTTTGCTGGGTGGTGGGTGCTGAGTGGGAAGGCTAGGTTAGGGGGGTGCAACGGCCACAAAAGACAACAATGGACTTTTTTTTTTTTTTTTACAGGTACAAAACAAACAAGGATGAAAAATGAGCTACGTGGACCCTGTTCTGTTATAACTTCCTTGCTAATGCTAGCCCAGCTTCTTGTGTTCCCATTGTCTCTCCAGCAGACCTGCAAATGCCAGGCATTAGGGGCTGGTTAATGGTAGGGCCAGCAGGCAGTTAACACTTCTGGAAACAGCTGTCTGCCAGCCCAGCCATTAAGCAGCCCCCAATGCTAAGGATTCCTAAGCTGCCTAATTCCATTCACATGTCTCTGCCTTTAGCTGTAGCCTACAACTAAAAGCAAAGTGTGAATGGAACTTCTAGCTCTTTGAATTATGCAGCTCTTGTGTTCTGTGAGGCAGGGCGGGTCATGGCAGAGATAAGGAGAGCTTCAACTTTGTCAAAGGTGCTGGGCACTGACAGTCCCTATGTTGGTTGGCAGGGGGGGGGGGCCATGACAGAGAGACAGAAGAAGAAATGTGAGTCGCAGGAAACAACAACAACAAAAAATAGTTCCAGATGCGAGGAAAAGGTACAACCAAGTAGTGTCATCTCACTAACTTTAAGGTCCACCGACAGAAACAGAGCTCGCTCACAGGTACTGAAAGAGAGAGTCAGTGACAGGCAAATTGGGACATGTAATGCTGAATTGCTGCACTGTCCTCTATCTCTCTTTGAATTATGCAGCTCTTTTGTTCTGTGAGACAGGGTGGGTCGTGGCAGAGATAAGGAGAATTTCAACTTTTTCAAAAGTGCTGGGCACTGGCAGTGGCTGATAAGCGGACGGCTGCCTGGGAAGTGCTTTTTCTCACAGCAAGAGGTCTGGACTGCCGAAAGTGAAAAAAAAAAGTGTGAGCGCGTAATGTCCCGATGCAGAGGTGACTTTTTTTGACACTACAACATGTTCGTTCACAAGGAATGAGGGGGTGTTTTTTCTCACAGCAAAAGGCCTGCAGGGCTCTGCCCACTACAGCCCTAAAAAGATTGTGGAACACCTTGAATCCAGTGGAGCACAGGATCTGAGACAGCATGGATTCACAGTGGGAAGGTCATGTCAAACAAATCTAATTGATTTCTTTGACTAGGTGACTAGGGAAGTGGATCAGGGGGAGTGCTGGATGTGACCCATCTGGATTTCAGTAAGGCCTTCTATACCATTCCACATAAAAGACTTGTGAACATGCTGGGAGCCTGGGAGGGGTCACAATGTGGTAAACTGGGTTAGGAACTGGCTGAGTGATAGAAGGCAGAAGGTGGTGGTAAATGGAGCTCAGTCTGAGGAAAGGAGGGTGACCAGCAGGGTGCCACAGGGATCAGTTCTGGGGTCAGTCCTGTTTAATGTCTTCATAAGTGACATTATGGAGGGGCTGAATGGAAAGGTGTGCCTCTTTGCAGATGACACCAAGATCTGCAACAAGGTGAACACTCCAGGAGGAGTGGAAAAAATGATGAGGGCCCTAGGTAAACTGGAGAATTGCCTAGAGTGTGGCAATTGAGATTCAATGCGATAAAAAGGCAAAATCATGCATTTGGGGTGCAAGAACCCAGGGGAGGATTACATGATGGGGGGGGATATACTGACGGTCACCAAACAGGAAAGGGATTTGGGTGTAATCATATCTGATGCCCTAAAAGTAGCCAAACAATGTGCCAAGGCTGTGGAGAGAGCCAGTGGTATGCTGGGGTGCTTAGGGAGCAGTATCACCAGCAAAGGAAAAGAGGTGGTGATGCCACTGTACAGATCACTTGTGAGGCCTCATTTGGAGTACTGTGGCCAGTTCTGGTGGCTGCATCTCCATAAGGACATAGACAGGCTGGAGGCAGTTCAAAGAAGGGTAACAAAGATGGTGCAAGGCCTGCACTAAAAGTCATATGCAGAGTGACCAGGAGATGTCAATATGCATACCCTGGAGGAGAGGACAGACAGAAGAGATATGATAGAAACTTGCAAATATCTAAAGGGCATAAATAGGGTACCGGTGAGTAGCACCTTTCAGAAAAGGAAATGTTCAGGAATGAGGGGGGTATGTCATGAGGCTGGAAGGGGGGGTAGACTAAGGGTAACATGAGGAAGTATTTCTTCACAGAAAGGCTGATGGATGCATAAAATAGACTCCCAGCTGAGGTGGTGGGGGCAAACACAGTGGGGGAATTTAAAAAAGCATGATACAGGCATAGGGGAACCCTACTGACAGGAACAAGAAGGTAAAGCTGGAGATCAGGTAGGGTCTGTGGCTTTTGAAGTAGGTAGGGAAAATGGGCAGACTGGATGGGCCTAGCGGTCCTTATCTGCCATTAATTTCTATGTTTCTATGTAAACCACAGGCCCTTAAATAATACCCTTGAAGGAGACAGACACCTTCCCTGGAGTCCGGTGGTATCCCTAACTCATCTCCCCTCCCCTAACTCACTAACCTTGTCTTGGTGTCCAGTGACACTACTTTTCTCTTTCCTTCCTGCACCAAGCTGTTCTGATGTCCACTTTGTCTCACGCCATGGTCCCACTGGGATCCAGTGGTAACCCCATTCCAATTCTCCCTTGTGTCTAGTAATAACTCCACAGAGGGCAAGCTATGCCAACCTTCTCTCATTACCTTGGTTGGCAGGGCATCATGTGAACGAATTACAGCAAACTGTGGCATAAATGACAGGCTCAGTAACTGCCCAGTGATGCCTCATAGAAACAGAAAATGATGGTACAAAAAGGCTTCTCAGCCCATCCAGTCTGCCCACCCTACCTAACTGCCTAATGAAGGCCCTAGTGGCCATCCCTTTCCCTTACCTATGCCCTCTTATTAAGGATACGTACCTGCCCCATTCTACCTTGAAACCCCCTACTGTTTTGGTCACCACCACCTCCTTCTCTGGATTCCTGTCCCACTTGTCCACCAAGCTCTCAGTGAAAAAGTGCTTGTAGACATACCTCCTGAATCTTCACCCACCAGTTCTTTGAATTTCCAGTGTTC
Source organism: Neoceratodus forsteri (assembly GCA_016271365.2). Classification (NCBI taxonomy): domain Eukaryota; kingdom Metazoa; phylum Chordata; order Ceratodontiformes; family Ceratodontidae; genus Neoceratodus; species Neoceratodus forsteri. The sequence goes on along the minus strand of CM028135.1, from coordinate 359,179,226 downwards.
TTGTATTCGTACTTACAGTAGGACGAATATGTCTTTGTAAGCTATCCTGTGTACCCCATGCAGGTATTTGTATGTATCTGTATGTCTATCATATTCTCCTCCCCTTTCTAGTTTCCAGGGTGTACATGTTAAGATCTCGCAGCCTCTCCTCATACATGTTTTCCCCCATATCCTTGGTCATTTTGGTTGGCCATCATTGCGCCATATCCAAACTCTCACAGTCCTTACACAGGTGTAGACTCCAGAACCTGGCACCATATTCCACATGCAGGTGCACAAATGATCTGTAGAGTGAAACGATCTCCTACCAGCTTCTGCTGCTTTTCTCCTTCCCTATATATCCTAGCATCCTGACAGCCTTCCCTACTGCCTCTGTGGCACTGAAGTGTTGATTTCAGATTTTCAGATATTATTCCCCCAGATCTTTTTCTTCTGCTGTGCTCTCTAATACCTCATCACCATCACGTACTGTACTCTCGGGTTCTTCTTCTTCTTCCCAATGTGCATTACTGTACCTTTCATTTCTTTACATTAAAACTCAGCTGCTTTGAACCATTGTTCCAGCCCACCCAGGTCCTCCTTTAGTGCCCAAATTCCCTATTAGTTTCTACCCTTACTCAGATCATAGTGTCATCTGTGAAGAGACAGACCTTGCCCTGTATGCAAACCCCTATGTTCCATAGTTCCATATTAATTTGTTAAACAGGTCAGGACCCAGGACTGAGCCCTATAGTACCCCACTTGTTATCTCCTTAACATCTGAGAATTTGACATTTTCCACTACTCTTTGTGTCCTACCCCCAGGAAACTTTCCACTCACAATGCTAGCCATTCTTCCACTCCCAGGTCCCTCAGGTCTTTGACCTGTCTCATGTAGGGGACTGAGTCAAAGGCCTTAATGAAGTCCAGGAACAATACGTTGATTGCCTGTCCACTGTCGTATACCTTAGTCAGCCCGTTGAACAACTCTGTAAAGTCTATCTGGTATGACCTCCCCTTGATGAACTCATGCTACATATCATCCTGCAACCCATTTACCCTGAGAAAGTCTACAAGTCCTTTTCCTCAATATGGCCTCAAGGACCTTCCCCATTATAGACGTCAGGCTGGCTGGCCTATAGTTACTGTACTTGGCTTATCCTTTCACCTACTTTTACGCAGAGGAACCACATCAACAGTCCCTGTAGACCACTCCTGTGTCCAGTGAGCTGCTAGTACATCCGGGGTATCCAGTGATGACAGCAACTGTAAATGAGCGACTGTCAAAACAGCAACTCATTTACAGCACTATCCTTTTGGGCTGCCCTGTAAGGGTAGCGAGGAAATGTGAACGTGAGTGTAGGGATGGGCGAGGGAGGGCGACCAGAAGGGGAGAGATAGGAGGGAGAAGGGGAGGAATAGTGAAGAGAGTTTGTGTGGAGTAGTGCACCTGCTGCAACTGAGCTAGCCATGTGATGTGGTGGTGAGGGTGGCTAGCATCGATGCAGCAGGTATTGGGTTTGGGGCTGGGGACTGGGGACATTTTTACTGCTGCCACTGCTGCTGTACTGTTTTTTTGTCATTCAGAGTGTCTCCCCCTCGCCAACATGCACTGATCTTGGTGAACTTACCGGATGTCTTTTTGCCCATAAGTGTATATATCGCTGATTTGTTTTTCAGCGATATACACTCGCTATAACAGCGATCACTGTTATGACATGGATCCACATCCACTGCTTCCTTGAGTATCCTAGGATGCAACCCACTGGGCCTCCTTAATTTGTCTTTCCACAACTCCCTAAGCCCTTCCAGCACTCCTTCTACCCTGAAACAACTCTGGCTAATACAGTTCCCCATCGCTCTCCTTTTTATCCCACCCTACGCTGGGGTAGTGGCCCCTTTCCTCCTTGGTAAATACTGAAAAAAATATTGGTTCAGTATCTCAGCCTGCCCGTCACCCTCCTTGCATCCATCCCTCTTTTTCAACCACACAATACTTTCCTTGACCTTGCATTTCTTCTGGTTGTATTGGGAGAATGCCTTGTCCTCTAGCTTTGCTCCATTTGCTATTTTTAGCTCCATCTCACCCTTAGCACTTCTGATCATCCTACTCATCTCTAGGTTTCCCTTATGTATGCTTCCCTGTCTTCTCTCTTTAGCTACCTCTGTATTTCTTAAATGCCCTTCTCTTCATTCTAATTGACTCCTTCACATCTGCCGTGAACCACAGTGGCCTGCTTGCCCTTTTCCCCTTGCCTACCTTTGCAATACTGCTGGCCTCAACCTCTATGACACCTAACAACAAGCAGTCTCTATGACACTTAAGCAAATGCAAACTGATTATCACAGTGTAAGCTGTGCATAACAACGCCTCTTACTTTGAAATCAGTGAGGAATATGGCCTTCCAGGCAATATACTTTATATTACTTACATTACCTTAGCAGCAAGTAGGCAGATCCCAGAAGCAGGCACCATCAGGCAACATCAAGGAAGGTAGGTCATGGTTCCAGGAGAGCAGGCAGGATTTTTATGAACAGTAACACACCAACCACAGAAAAGGTAGGGTAATGGCAAGCAATTCAAGAAAAGCAGATGCTCCCGTGGTCAGGAGTGGATGAGAGGAGGAGAAGGAACTACTAGAGAATGCAGCCTCTGGATTTTCAGTGTATCTCAAAGATCATGTAGTACTACTGATAAGATACTGAGCACTGAGGAAAACGTCATCATGGTGCTAATGAGGTTGATGGCAATTTTGAACATCAACATACAGCATATGCATGACAATTGGGCATTCAGTTAGAGCAGGACTCGGAGCAGAGTGGACTCAGGAGGAGACACAACACCGGTTTCTCTAATCATTTTAAGAAAAACAGCAAGAGCATAAAATGGCATACATAGTATTGCAATAAGATACTAGGGCACTGAAGAAGGAAGATCAAATGGTGAGGAAGACAAAGGCAGATGCTGACTTTGAGCAGCAGCCACATGAATGACAAAGGGGCATTCAGGGTGAGCAAGATCAGACTCTAGACATGACACAGGCTTTCTGCAATGACTAACCATAAGAAAAAGCAAGATCTAGTAAGCACCTACAGGTTAAGAAGTTTAGGAATAAAAGGTTTATTTGTTTGGTTTGGAGAGGGTCTTACATCCGCTCACCATGTTCTAATAGTGCAGATGCTATTATTTCCTGTATAGGTTTTAGTTGCAGTAATTTGTGGTTTTTCAAGGCCTTGGTCATTTTTGGAATCCCTGCATTGCAGCTGTGCAAAATGTGTTGAACTTCATACAGTTTATCATTTTATTCCTTCAGCAATAATACGGTACTAGTTTTCTTGTGCTGTTTGGTTAAGAGCTATGTCAGTCAGGATCCTTTATTCTTTTCCATTACTGATGGGATTATCAGTTTCAAATTTGGGGTCTGCAGTAGTATAGGACATGTTTTCCCTAAAGGCGTTATTCATGGGGATACCCCTGTCATTTTCTTTTGCACCTTATGTTTTTGCAACACTCCTACGTTTCCCCATGTTTCAAGCAAGGTCATGATTCCTGTGATGCAGAATATATATACAGTAGATTGCTTTTCCTGTTAGTTCTTCATGCTTGACTACTGAAATATTTCCAGTTTTACTGGAAATGATTAGGCCATTGTTCTGCCCTTGATGGCATTCTGTTGATGGCAAACAAATCCTGAGAGTGGCCATTTAAAACCACTTTTACAGTACACTGAACTGGAGTGTTGCTGACTTGAATTGGTTTGCTCCGCTCCACTCGCACTGCCACCTTTTTCTTTTACATGCTGTGGCTGTGCAGTGCTCAAAATGGCCTTCAGGTGTTTTGGGGGCATTTCAGTGGAGGGGTTCATGAACAAGAGTGCACTGGTGCAGGTGAAGCAGCGTTTTTACATGCTCACAAAAGATGCCTGCACTTGTGCACTCTGCTCTGCATACCCAACAAACCAGGGAATGCATTTTGCTGAAACAGAGCAGCTTACAATGTTCTGGCACCTCTTTACACTGCTGGATCTGTACTGGTGTAACTGATCTGCACCACTGACACTGATGCAGATACAGTAGTGTAAAAGCACCTTAAATCTAATTGTGGCTGGTCCAAACAGAATATAGTACCAGCCTGTCTAGTGGTCAGAAGTAGACAAAAGGCTTCTTGCTGTGTCTTTATCCAGGCCACACAAAGATAGTACTTTAGGTAATTAGATTTATTTTTCTATAGCTCCCTTCCCACACTTAAGGCATTTTCACTATAAATACAACAAGAAGGTGATGGGTCATTGCCCCAGAAGAGTGCAACCAGTTGAAATGTGAATGCAATAGCTTAATCTGTTGTTCTTCAGCAGGAAGGCCTCTCCTGTACCAGCTGAGACTGGCTAAGGGTGAAAGAGGGGGCTGGTTCAATGTCACAGATAATTTATCCCCATGAATACCACATGAGTCAGTTCTATGGCATTATGGGAGCTCAAGGCATCCTACACTGGGGATGCACACAGGAGGAAGTCTCTCTTCTCAGGATGTAAGCCATACTCACAAAGCTCATTTAAACAATCAACTGTGAGCCATTTTCAGTGGCTCACAATGGCCAAATCGGTGCTCCTGCCGATGAGTGAACCTTCATGGCTGTTTTCCATTGCATGGCGTTGCCACCACGATCCCTTTTTCTCTGGGTTTGTGGAGTGGTGTAGGTAGTTTCCTGTGCTGTCTGAACAGGCAAACCACCCACATCACTACAAGTCCCCACCAACCCAACAGTGACCGGAAGAACACCTAGATCGCCGGAAAGGAAAAGGGCACCAAAAACACCAATGCCATGCGAACGCGGCTCTTAACATTCTCATTTAAAAAATGTTTAAATGATTGGAAAGTTGTCGGTAGGGCAAGGCACAGTGTGAACGAACCAATAGTCCATTCTGTGTGACCTCTGTCTGCAATTACAGTGCAATTTGAATTAAATTGTCACGTGATGAATTTGATTTGTATTGTTTTCTGAAGTTGGCAATGCACTGGCAACTCACATGATGTTTTTTTTAACGTATACAAGTTCAAGAACAACTTTTATAAAATGTTTTTGCAACTCAGCTGGACTACAGCTCTGTCACAATGCAATTTAAAACTGTGTTGCAACTCTCAGGAAACAGTTTTGAAAAGCTTTGTGCTGGATCCAGCAACTTTTATGCAACTCATTGAAAAATGCCAAAGCAACTCATTGGTGCAACAGTTTACTGTGGATTGTATTGTAAGTGGGAGCTCTTCTCCAAACTGCTTTAGAATCCTTTTGGGAAAGTGATGTCCTGTGTGAAGTCTACTTTCAAAGAATGGACTATGAGATGAGAAATGAAAATGACATACTTACCGTAATTAAACATAAAAATTTGACAGCAGATAAGGACCACTTGGCCCACCTAGTCTGCCCATTTCCCCTACCTATTATAATACCACATACCCTACTGATGTCCAGCTTTTACCCTCCTTTTCCTACCTGCTAAGGTTCCCTTGTGCCTATCCCATGTATTCTGGAATTCCGTCACAGTTTTTGGCCCCAACACCACCTCTGGGAGGCTGTTCTATGCATCCACCACCCTTACTGTGAAAAAGTATTTGCTTACGTTTCACCTGAGTCTACCCCCCCTCAAGCTTCATAGCATGGCCCCTTGTTCTTGAACATCTTTTTCTCTGAAAAATGCTCCCTTCTTGTACTTCATTTCTATCTGTGATGTATTTGAAAGAAATTGTTGATCTTCCAGAATATTTTCCTCACTGATTACCACTTGGGGGTCTAAGCTGGAGGGGCTAGGACCATATGGGAGCCAGAACTATTCTGGTAGATGCCGGCAATGTGAGAGGCCCCACATGTGTGACACTGCATGTGCCCACTGGTATACAGTGGGGTTAGCTCCCAACCAACTCAGTACTATTTTTACTGAGGAGGTGAGCAGCATGAAGCTAATAAGTAACCTATTTTTATTGATCAGGTGAGTACACTAGACACAGTTGTGCCTATCTTTCTGTACAACCCAGGAGGTGACAATACAGTCAATACAACAGTGACAAGCAAAGATACAGTACAATAAATTACAATACAGTAAACAACCTAAGGGCATGATATAGCACCGGTGGCCCAAATAAGAAGGGCTACTAAACCCAGTAACACATGGGCCGGATTTTCATAGGGTGGCACAGGGTTTGTGTCAAGCCCTGCTCCACGCCACTTTGAAATCGCCTCTACGCCAATGCCATTTGCTGCAACGGTGCCTGGTTTTCAAAGGTCAGATGCAGTTGTGACGGTCTTCCCGCTTTACAGCAGCTTGTGCCAAATCTTGGGAGCAAGCGCCATAAAAATGGTTCCCAGGACTGATGCAAGCTAGACCACAAAAAGACGGCCTTACTTGTGTCAAGTGTCACACAGGACAGAAAATCTGGTTAGATCGCTGCACCCCTGGTGCACCATATCTTTGTCACACCCAGTGCTTGCAGCAATATTGCCCCACTGAAAATCTATCGCCGTGTCTTCACAACCCAAATCGAGTACAAAGTGGAGAAGACCACAACACAACAATACTGGAGTGAGGCCAGGGGACTGGGGTGGGTGGGTGTAGTAATCAATGTTGAAGATACTTTGGAAGATCAAAAATTACAGTAAGTAAATGATTTTCATATCTTCCAAGAATCAGTCTCCATCGCCGACTCCCACTTGTGGGTCAGAGTACAAACCTAAAAGTATGTCAATTAGGGGTCTGGAGCTCAAGGCACACTCAGGATAGTAAGCTACTCAAGTCTGCCCTGCTGACTTCCGGTCACATCACCTTTCATGGTGGACTGAGTCTAGCGAAGCTCTCTCGGGTGATTCTTAATCTGATTCCATCTTTGCTGCTGGGCTGGCTAATCCTGCCAAAAACATAGAATAGAAGCTATAATGATGGCCACTAGACAGAATCTGCTTGAATTTGCGATGGGTACAGTCAGTAAAACAGGTTACTCACCTGTAACAGTAGTTCTAGGAGTGGTATATGTTGTTCATCCACACATTGGCAGAGTCCCTTTCCCTTTAAACCAGCCAGAGAGTCTTCAAGCTGGCTCCTCCCACCCACCTGGCTGGTCTAACCCTTGGCTCCACCCAATGACACCAGATCTTAGCCCACTGGAAGCCAGGTTTGTGCGTATGCAGCCGGGGAGGTCGGGTGGGTCCATGTGGATGAACAACATATACCACTCCTAGAACTACTGTTACAGGTGAGTAACCTGTTTTTCTAGGAAAGTGGATATGTTGTTCATCCACACTTATTGTCAGACTCCTAACAGTTCTCTGAGAGAAGGGAGGCAAGGCGCATCCTCCCCCCCACTGAAACACTGACTTGGGAAACAGAGATTGGAAAACTGAGACCCCAAAACCAGCATCCTGGCATGACTCAAGGTCGATGTGGTAATTGGTGATAAAGGTTCTTTGCTGTCTTCCAGGTAGCAGCTCAACAGATTTCCTGGATAGGGATGTCCCTGGAAGCAGCCATCAACACAGCGGGATGGCGGATAGAATGAGCTCTTAACCCTTTAGGAGGCTCCTTGCCCACCAACTCGTAGCACAGACTATTGCAAGATGTGATCCATTGAGCAATCATCCACTTTGCTGCAGGTCTGCCAGAAGCAGCTTCAGCGTAGGTGACAAACAGCTGGCGAACCTCTCCCTGAATCTCCACCGTCCTCTCCTTATAATAGGAGAGAACTCATCTCAGGTCCAAAGTATGGAGCCTATACTCAGCCTCCGAGGTGTAATTAGGGTAGTACACTGGCAGAGTCAACACCTGATTAAGCTGAAACTCTGACACCACCTTCGGAAGGAATTTCAGGTGGGGGCGCAGGACAACCTTGTCCTTGTGGAAGACCAGATAAGGGGAGTCCACCGAGAGCACCTGGAGCTCCCCTGTCCTTCTGGCAGACATGATAGCCACCAGAAAGCCGTCTTCCACGACAAGTGTGATAGCTCACACTTGTGCAGTGGTACATATAGCTTTCCCATGAGCTTTGCCAGTACCAGCAGTAGATCCCATGGAGGTGGAGCTTCATGCACTGGAGGAGATATGTGATCCAGGCCTTTGAAAAAGCACCCAACCACTGTCTCCTGTGCCAATGTCAGCTGACCGTCCTACGCCCAGTAAGCAGAGATGGCTGCCAGGTGCACCCTAAGGGTCGATGACCAAAGACCCCCTTTGGACAGAGACCAATGGTAGTCGAGAATGTTAGCCACTGGACAGGACAGAGAGTCCAGGCCCTTGCCCTGACACCAAATGGAAAACTTTTTCCATTTGAAGACATAACATTTCCTGGTTGATTCCTTTCTGGATGCATCTACCACTGTGAGGACATCTTTGGAAAGACCCAAAGCCTGGAACTCTAGCTGCTCAGGTACCAGGCTGTGAGGTGCAGGGATTGAAGGTCCAGATGGAATACCTTCCCCTGGATGACTGAGATCAGGTCAGGGCATGCTGGAAGCCACTCCGGGGGCCTGTTGCTGAGGCTGAGGAGATCTGGGTACCAGAACTGGCATGGCCAGTCTTGGGCTCCCAGAATCACCTGTTTCTTGTCCCTCTTCACCTTGAAGAGCACCCTGTGGATCAAGGAAAATGGAAGGAAGGTGTAGAAGAGGCCTGGGGTCCACGGCCTCGAGAAAGCATCCCTCTGCAGCGAGCCCTGCTGAGGGGGGTGGGCTTGAAACAGCCTCAGCTTGGTGTTTTCCCTGGAGGCAAACAGGTCCACCAACAGTTTGCCCCAGTGGGAGAACAGACTGTACGCTACATCTGGATGATGAGACCACTCGTGGGATATCTCACCTATGTGGCTGACAGCATCTGCCAGATGGTTTGAGGCTCCTGCCACGTGGATGGCTAGGAGATCTGCCTCCAGATGGCGCATAAGTGTCCAGATGTGGAGCGCTTCCTTGCATAGTAGACAGGAATGTGTGACACCCTGTTTGTTGAGGTAGTACATGGTCGTGGTATTGTCCATCTGGACTTGAACCACTTGACCTCGGAGCTGAGGAACAAAAGCTGACAGTGCCAGTCTGACTGCTCTGAGCTCCAACGGGTTGATGTGATAACAGGACTCTTCAGGGGTCCAGAATCCATGGACCCTGTTGTCCCCCATGTGGGCTCCCCAGCCCGTGAGAGAGGTATCGGTCGTAAGGACGGCCATAGGCTCGGGGCGGACAAAAGGGATCCTTTCCTGCAACTGGCCTGGGATGGTCCACCACTGGAGAGCATCCCACATCTTCTGGGTCACAGTGATCAGCTGGTCGAAATGACCATGGCGCTGAGTCCACTAGGCGGCCAGCTCCCACTGAAGGGGGCGCATGTGCCACTGTGCCCAACAGACCATGGAGGTACATGCTGCCATGTAACCCAGAAAGCGCAGAAAGTCCCAGGCAGGGCGCAATTGCCCAACCAGAAATGATTGGGCAAAGGAGGAGAGAACCTCTGCCCTGTCCACCGGAAGCAGAGCTCTGACTTGATGAGAGTCGAGCTCTGCCCCAATGAAGTACATCACCTGAGAAGGCATGAGCTCTGACTTGGCCTCGTTGATCAGGAGGCTGAGTTGGGAGCAGGTCTGGAGGGCCAGGTCCCTCGACCTCTCCACCTCCTGCTGGGTGGAACCTGCTAAGAGCCAATCGTCAAGGTAGGGGTAAATTCCAATCCCCCGATGCCTGAGGTGGGCTGCCACCACTGCAATGCATTTGGTGAAGACCCATGGGGCTGATGACAGGCCGAATGGCATGCCTCAGAACTCGTGTAGGGTTCCCTTGACTCTGAAGCGGAGGAACCGCTGGTGGGACGGATGGATTGGAACGTGAAAAAACGCATCCTGGAGATCCAGTGAGCAGAACCACATGTTTTACTCCAGGGATGGTATGATCTGGGACAGAGTTACCATCCAGAAGGTGCGTGGCCTGAGATACTGATTCAGGTCATGCAGATCTAGAATGGGGCACCAGCTCCCTGTCCGGTTCGAAACCAGGAAGTGCCTGAATATGAACCCTGGGTCTGGTGGAGGATCTGCCACTCGAGCTACTGCCTCCTTGAGGAGGAGCTGAGCAATGTCATCTCAAAGAGCCGACTGAGCGTGGGCAAATATCCTCTCCTCCTTTGGGGTGTGGGCAGGGCTTGGAGGGTACTGCTCGAATTTAAGAGGCAGTCCCTGGCTGACCACTTCTAAGACCCACCTGTCCGTGGTAACAGCGGACCAGGTGGAAAGAAAGTGGCAGAGCCAGCCCCCCACGGGAGGACCCAGAGCTGGCGTGATGGGAGCAGGGGTTGCAGCCCCCACCCCGTCACTGGGCAGGCTTGGAGGCAGAGGATCCAGGGCCTGAAACTCGGCCTCCCTTACAGGCCTGGGAAGGTCTGGGCTTGGGTCAGGGGCGCTAAACTTGAGCCTGCTGCTGCCCCCCCCAAAAGGGGGACTGCTGGGCTGCAGGGGAAGAGTGACGAAAAGGCTTCTTCTTCTTTTGCTGCTTCTTAGGACCCGAAGAACCCTTAGCAGAAGTGATGTCCAAGGTGGCATTGGACTGCTGAATGCACTGAAGGTGACCAGCCACATCTGGATCGAAGGAATCGGTGCCCAGGAAAGGCACATCAGCTAGTTTGTGCTGAGTATCCACCGGGAAGGAGGACAGCCTCAGCCAAGCCCTGTGGCAACAGGCAACTGTGGCTGCCAATGAACAGGCACATGAGTCCCCGATGTCCAGGGCCGTCTGGAGCTATTGTTTAGCAAAAGCGCAGCCTTGGTCCCGGACCTGCTTGACCGTGGTCTGCACATCCATGGGGAGATGTGGGAGGACTTCATCCAAGGACCCCAAAAGGGCATGGGAGAAGTGTGCCATGATGACAGCCGAGCTTCCCTGATGGGGGCCTAAAGACGAGGCCACATAGACCTTCCGGGCAGAGTGATCCAAATATCTGGATTCCTTCTCAGGAGGTCTGTCAGTATCGGTAGAACTACCAGTACACCTGAACACAGAGGTGGTCACAAGGCTTTCAGCCGAAGGGTGCTCTGTGAACCCCACAAGGGACCCCATGGGCATCACATACTTGCGGGCCATATGGGCAGACACAGCTGAACAGGAGTCAGGGTGCTACCAAAGTTTTAAGGTCGGGCCAACAAAGCCCTCGGCCACAGGAAAGGCTTCCGTTGGGGTATCCCCTCTCTTGAGGATGTCAGTGAGAGGGTACTCTGCCTTTTTCTGGCTAGACTCCAGGGGCATCCCTGTAGAATCAGAGATGAGGTGAAGAATGCCCTGAAAGGACAAAGGACCTTCCTCCATCTCTATCCCACCAGCCAATTCATCATCTCTTGGATGAGAATGGAGGCCAGTTTCATCCGATTCTGAGGAATCCAGATACAGCGGTCAACCGCCCACATTACCCTCAACCCGCCAGGGGCGGTCAGGGGTGACAGTGACCGAGAGATGCCGGGGAAGCCCGGTGTCCAGTCTAGCTTCTTTAGAAGGAGCCCCTCCCACAGGCTGCTTGGGTGGCGGTTTCACCAAAATCGGTGGAGAGACCGATTTAGGCCAAACCAGAGTTTTTGCTGGCTCTGATGGGTGGAGGAACCAACTTATTCACCTCCAGAGACATCGGCTTCACCTGGGAGGTGAAAGCCAAGTAATGGCCGGGGTAGGAGCCGAGGAATGCTTGTGTCCGGTCAAAATCAGCTGTTGCCACATGGGGTCCTAGCGGCGCTGACGGAGTTTCTGCCGGAGCCTCTCCTCATCCAAGGAGGACGAGAACGACCAATGGCGTTGCCTCTTTTTAGAGCGCTCAAGGCCCTTCCTCGGCTTTTTGGTCGAGGGGGTCTGAGACCTCGATCGAGATCGGACGGGACAACTCGGTCACTTGGGAGACACTGGCAGGATCAGTGCCTTCCCGGGGTTAGGGACCACTTCCTTGACGGGATTCCCAGCAGGCTGAGTCTCCTTGTCGAGGAAAGCAAGGACCAGAGTCCAAGAGAGAGAGTCATCAACCAGAGTCAGCAACAAAGGGTTGATCGGGTCGAGATTTAATTCAACGTTGTGGATCGACACTTCGGTCAACTGGCCAGACGGCAAGGCTGAGAAGCCAGCGACCAAAGAGGCGATTTCGACCGAGGTCGAAATGGCCGCTTCCTGGGACCGAGATCTCTCCCAATCCTAAGAGCATCTCCGCTGAGGCGAAGACAGTCCCAGGTCTTTCTCCCACTTATGGAACTGAGAAGAGTGCATGCCCACAGGACTCTCACCCTTAGTTGGGAAAAAGTAGCACAGCTCTCAGAAGAAACCTGAGAAGGAGGAGCCCAGGTTGAGCGGAACGAAGAAGCTCTGAGAGGAAGATTCCGTGGCATAAGCCACTTCCTCCTCAAAGACTTGCATGCGCTCCAATTTCCCGGCAGATCCCACGGCCATGGAAACCGGGCCTTTACCAGGCTTCCTTTTGGTTTTCACCGCGGGTTCCAGCTGGCCTCCCCAGCTTAAGGCGGTGAGACTGTCGCTGAGGACATTGGGTTGGAACGTGAGGCAAAAGTCGCACGTCATGGTGTCATGGCTGACACCCAAACAATAAAGCACATGGCATGCGGGTCGGTGCATGACATCTTCTGGCCGCATGAACACCGGCGAAATCCGGGGAAAGACAAGTGTTCCATGATCGAAGAAAAGTAATCACTAATGCGAACAAGGCAAATTTTTGGAATAATCAAAGTTTCTGAAGCCAGGGCCTACAAAATGCGAGAGCACGAAGGAGGCAACCTGAATCTTCCAGTGGAAAGAAAGATCTGGTGTCATGCGGCGGAGCCAAGTGTTATACCACCCAGGTGGATGGGAGGAGCCAGTTTGAAGAATTTCCGGCTGATTTAAAGGGAAAAGGACTCTGCCAGTAAGTGTGGATGAACAACATATCCACGATCCTAGAAGGATAAATTAGAGGGGGCCGCATGCATGCAGAGTGATAGGCGCTCCTCCTTGCAGTGGGTTGACTCCCCAGATCCAGCAACTAGCAGGGAACCAGGTGATGAAGATGAAGCAATCTTCACCATTACTTTGAAAAAAACTCTTTACTTAGCTGAGACGACTGGGCGATACCCTAACCGCTGAGCAGCAGGGATTCATAGGCACATGTGGGACCTTAAGGCCCAGGAACAAAAAGTGCACAATCTAGAGACCCACACTACTGAGCTCTCTAATACTGTGGATCTTCACAATGGTGCCATACTGCAATGACATGACTGGGAAATCTGGCTACAATGCAAAACTGAAGACCTGGAAAATTGTTCTAGACGCATAAAGATCTCTATCCATAGTATCCCAGAGAGAACTGAGACCAGGGATATGGTCTCATTCATGGATAGCGTCCTACATGAAATCTTGGGACTGGAGCCAGAATATAACTTAAACATCATTAGAGCTCATAAATCTTTAACTGCCATGCCCACTGATCTGAAAGCCCAGCTGTGGTCAGTTACTGTAGCCTTTTTTGACTATAGGATTAAAACAAATGTGGTTCACAAGATTTGGGCTAAAGAATGAGATCCTGTTCAGAGACAAACATCTCTTTTTTGAGCATGGTTATGCCCCACTCACTATAGATCAATGCAGTGACTGCCTACTTTGACAGTACTACAGGAAAAGGGGGTGAAGGCTTGAATCGATTACCCTGCTGTCCTTAGAATAACTACTGATTCTGGTGTGCACTCCTTTAGTACTATCTCGGAGGCCAAAAAAACTTTTATTGCAATGGAATATAGTGATGGATGAAATTACTGACCCTCAAAAGCTTAAGGAATTGGACAGCCACAGAGGGCAAACAGTCCAGAGGCCAGGACCACAAGGGAAAGTGAAACAGAATGTGGAAGCAAATCAGCAACTGTTAGAAAAGATGGTGGCCAGCCAAGCCATGAAGACCTAGGCAGTCAGTCCACTGCCACAATGGAAAACCAGCGGAAAGCACTGAAACCAGCTTAGGCAGTCAACGGCAGCTACTAATACCACTACCACCTCAGACACTTAAGCCCCCTTCTCTATTCACCTCGTGGCTGACCTGCTGCATTACTGTGAGAGCCAGTGAATGCTACTCTTCAGCTTCCAACACCTTTTCATGAGGGAAGTACCTTAGACTTTATTTTCTTTCAGGGATTCCCGCTCCCTCCTTGAATTCTTTAAAGTATTAGTGCACTCTTAGACAAGAGACTAGAGGTTTATGTTATTTATTCCCTCCATGTCCCTGTGTGTGGTGGGGGGGGGGGCAGATTGCGCTGCCCCTCTTATGGTGTTCCAAGTGATTTATTTAGGAGCAACTCCATAAAATATCCTCAAGTCCTGGATTGATCCAGTATTGCAGGGTCCTTGAGATGAATGAACATTGGAACTGTTTCATATTTTCTTAGTTAGTGATTTTTGCTCCTTCTATGGTCTCTCTCTAGTATTAACAGACTTATACCAAAAAGACTGGCGTTATATGTTATCTCTTCCCTGCATATGTTGGGGGGGGGGCAGAGGGCTGTGCCTTCTCTCCAATGGTACTTCACCAACTGAATTATTTTTGAGATATTGTGTATAATTTACTCATGTCCTGGACTGCTCGATTCTTAGATGATATCTCAGATGGACTGGTATGGGATCTGTTTTATAAATGCATCTGCTGAAATGTTGGAGCTGTGGGGTGGGTGGGGGGTAAGGATTATATGCCTGGCCTGTATAGGATTGGGGCTGGTGGGGCAGCTTGATGAAGGCTGGAGGGGATACGTTCCATCCTTTCTTTTTCTGTAATTTGTTATTGCAGGGGAACCAACCATGGTGGTGGGGTATTTGAGGGGAGGGTGGGGTGTCCAGAGGCTTAGCCAGTTTTTGCCTATACATTATTGGTTTGATTTGTTTTTCTATACGAGGTGGACTTCTCAACCTTCCCTTATCATTTAGGCTGATGGTGCCCACCTCCATCCTGAGGGATTCCGGCTTCCTGGGGAGTGGAGTACTCCTCTCCCCACCCAGGACTAGCCTGGGGCATGGATTGGAGTGGGAGGAAGCCCGGGGAGGGACACAAGGGATTGGTTTACAGTTAATGTGAGGCCTGACTCTCCACCCAATACTGACGTACTCCTTTTGGAGCACCTTGACTGGGGGCAGTCTTATAATGCTGCACCATCCACTCTCCTGGCAGACACATAGAGGATGGACTTAGGTGGCATGACTGGAAGACAAATTCACCTTGTTTCTTCTACTTTATTGCTGGAGTTTCAGACTGGTTGCCTGTTTTGAATGGTTAGAATCTTATAATGTTTGTCTGTTGTACATGTGGTTTGTTCAGATTTTGTGCACCTGTATGAAGGAATTCTTTGTGTACTGGGGGACACTTTTGCATGCCGCCAGTCCTATGGCCAAAAATCTTATCACCCTTAATGAGACATGTTACCTTATGGCTAACCTTTCACTTTTGACTTATAATGTGAAAGGCCTTAACGACCCAATTAAAAGGGCTTGGGTTCTACAGGAACTAGATAGTGGCAAAGTGACCCTTGCCTATTTACAAGAAACATACCTAACAGAGTCTGAACATCAGAAATTCCAGAGATCCTGGGTGCGTGAGGTGTTTGCAGCTTCCTGGGGAGGATCACCCACATAGAAGGGGTACAGCTATATTAATTCACAGGGATAGCCCCATACAGGTGTGTCATCTGGGGTGTGAGCCTGAAAGCAGGTTCATTCGTCTGAAAACAAAATATTGGACTATTAAGTGTAGACTCCTAAATCTTTATGCCCCAATTGAAGAGAAGGAGAATAAATCCTTCCTTAAACAAATCATCCTGGGTACTGTTACAGATGCTGACTCTTTGTACATTACTGGTGGGGATGTTAATACTGTCCTCTCCCCTAGATGGGATAGGCACGTTCCACACCCTCATGCTCACTGGTATGGAGGGTTTCTACATAGGCTTTTCTCAGAAACTAGGCTCACGGACGCCTGGAGGTTGACACACCCAGAGCATAGAGATTATACCTTTTTTTCTAGCAGGTACGGGAGCTTTTCCTGTATTGACATGTTTCTACTTCCTTCTGAGAGTATGCCCTCAGTCCAAGAGTGTACTATATTTCCTACAGTATGCCTTGGTCTGATCATTCCCCTGTATTGCTGAAGCTCTCCTTGGCCTCTACAATTTGTAATTCTAATTGGTGGCTCATAGTGGGCTTATGAAATTCAGAAGACTTCAAAAAGCAGGTTGTCAGCACAGTTAAGAAATACCTCTCAAACAACTTGGGGAAGAAACCGCTCCATCAGTTTGATGGGATGCCCTAAAGGCGTTGTTGAATAGCATGACCATTGCTTACAGCTCGAGGGTCAAAACACAGAAGAGGCCTACCAACATCGGCTAGAAAAGAATCTCTGGGAAGCAGATTTTAGACATAAATTGACCCTTGACCCTCATGATAAGCGGGAGTGGGAATCTAAGAAATGGGCACTTGAAAAGCTCCTGGTCTCCCAGGTGGAAGGCCAGTTCCATAGGACATGTCATAAATACTATGAGCAGAGCAACAGGGTAGGTAGACTACTAGCCTTAGTCTTAAGGAAACAACATAGTAACAGGGCAGTGCTCAGCATCAGGGATCCAGATCATGGAGGACAGCTGGTGACAGCCCCTTGGGGATCACCTCAGTGTTTGCCTCATATTATTCTCAACTATATCCCCAAGACTCACGGGTGGATCTGTCTACCTGCATGGAGGAGTTTTTATCTAATTTGGCTCTTCCGGCCTTACAATTGGCGAAAAGGGACCAATTAGAGAGGAGTTTCATGGGCCTGAAGGTCACAAGAAAATGAAACAATTAAAAATGGGGAAGTCACCGGGATTAGACAGCCTACTGTCAGAGTTTTATAAGATCTTTCAGAAGGTTCTGTTGACCCCTGTGCTGGACTGTTTTCAGCATATTCTGAGGGGTGGGCATATCCTAGATTTGTGGCATTATGCACAAATGTTCTATCCTGCATGAAGAGGGCAAAGACCTAGAACAATGTAGCTCTTACTGCCCCTTTTCATTGCTAAATGTTGATTTAAAAATATTTACCAGGATCCTGGCCGACCGCCTCTCCAGGGAGTGATCCAGAAGGTGGTGCATCACAATCAGACTGGCTTCATAGCAGGGCATTACCTCCAGGATAATATCAAGAGGCTACTAAACATAGTGGTCCTCCCAGCAGAGACAAAGGACATTTCAATTAGCAATCTCCATGGATGCAGAAAAAGCATTTGATAAGGTAAATTGGCAGTTCCTACGAAAAAACATGAAAAAGATGGAATTTGGCCCTAAATTTTTAGCACTTATTTCAAATCTATATTCTTCCCCCCCAAGCATGGGTAAGAGTCAATGGTATCAACTCTGCGACCTTCCCGCTACCCAGAGGAACACAGCCAGACTTCCCTCTGTCCCCTATCTTGTTTGCATTGTGCCTGAAGCCCTTGGTGGCAGCAGTATGTCAGGATCCCCAGATAGTGGGGGTTATGGAAGGGGATATCGAACATAAGGTTGCGTTACACGCGGGTGATTCCATCTTTTTTATAAGCCATCCAGAAACCTTGGTTCTTCGTCTACTTGACTTGTTGGACTGGTTTGGGCAGATTTACGACAATAAAATTAACTTAACAAAATCAGAGACTCTCAGGCTCAGTGGGACCTCCGCAGCCAAATTTAAGGATGCATATCCTTTTGCATGGGCTCGATATAACTAGATACAGTATCTAGGTATACAGATTTTTGTGGACACCTCTAAATTATTTGATATTAATTACAGGAAGCTTTGGGGAGAGGTACAACAGGACCTTGCTAGATGGGTACTACTCTCACTATCAGTGGTGGGATGCATTGAGACAGTCAAAATATACATTTTGACCCATTTTCTTTTTCTTTTCAATACCCTCCCCCTGCCAATCCCAATTTCTTATTGGACCCCTGTACTTAAAGGTCTCCTTGCATTTATTTGGGGGGACGCAAGGCCTGTATAAACAATAGACTCCTGTCACTCCCAAGGTATGGGGGGGCTCTTGTTACCAGATCTCAAACATTATTATTCGGTGGGACTGAGGACCACAGTCTGTACCTGGGTGAAACAAAGACACTCCTCTGGCTGGTATGACATAGAGGACTCTGAGTGTTGGGTGGCAGCCTTTACTCACCTTACTTTTGTCCATCACATTACAAGACTACCCCAAAAATATTCAGAACCCATGGGTTAAACATACCCTGAGAATGCTTTGTAAAGTCCAGCAAAAATTAGCATCAGATACCCCACTGAGCCCATTCTCCCTTATTCGTTACCACCCAGATTTCCTGCCTACATGCCTAGATCAGGGTTACACCTACTGGGAGTGGAAGGGTTTGACTAGATTTTCTCAATTCATTGCACAAGGTTCTTGCTTGCCCTTTCAAACATTACAGGAAAAATTCCATTTAAGGGCTCAGGATTTTCATAGGTACCTTCAAGTTCACCATTTCATTAATAGTGATAACAATAAGGCCCAATTGGATAGATCTTTGTCTTCTTGGGAAGATTTTAGATACTGGGTGATAGCCCTGAAAGTCAAATTAAAATGCAACTCGGACATGTATGGGCGGCTGAGGGACTCTAAGGTGAAACTCCTTAATAGGATTAGGGTGGCTTGTAAGGAGGAGGTCTCTTGTACCGTGCTAAGTGAGGACTGGATACAGTGCCTCTTAATGAGGTGGTGGGTGACCTCCTCACTCACTTGGTGAGAATTTGTCTGGAGGATACTTGTCAGATACCTTAGGACCCCTACAGTAACTGCACATTTCTGTACTGCTAGCACAGTGGATTGGCTGTGGAGACACAAGTTTCCATTGGCATATCATTTGGGCTTGTCCCAAACTGGGTGCCTTTTGGACAGATATCAAAGATAATGTCTGGCATATCCTCCAACAGGACATTCTGGACACCTTTACTGTCTGGGTGTTGGGATTTTCTATGGTGGTATAGTTCTGCCCAGATAAGCACAAATTGGTGTTGATACTTCTAGCAGTAGCTTTGTAATGTATCATGGCTCATTGGCTCCAGAGAGAGTCACCCATGGTGCAGGAGTGGCGTAACAGGATGCAACAAGTTTATGACATGGAATCCATGACAGCCAGACCTTGCCTTTTGGGAACATAAATATTTGGATAGGTGGCGCCCATGGTTACAGAGGGTAGAGGGTCAAGAGGAAGAAGGCTCATCCACACAAGAGGCTGCTTGACAATAAACTTTATTGGGAAGATACCTTGTGGCCCTTTTGATATTTACTTTTTTGTGGTGCTTCACCCCCAACCCCGTTTACCCCATCAGGTAGGGCTTAGACATCATTGCCGGGTAGGCCGAATGATTTGGGATTTTCACGCACAAAATAAGACAAACTAATATATTCTCTGAGGTGCACAAATTTACTGGTTTATTAAGTTATTTGTTTCCTGTTAAATGATAACCAGTTATCACAGATGGGAATAGTTTTTCTTTAAAACTACTTTATTCTGTGTCATGCACAGAGAAAATTGATAGTTTATCAGGGTGCACCAATCTTTGTAACTATACTCAGATATTGTTTTCTTTATTTATGTGCTGTACAGGAAAGGTTGACTGTATTATTTGAAGGGATACATGCATGATCTGAGTGTTATAAACTGTATTTTGACATTTCTCTTGAAGAAAGAGGAGTTTAGCAAAAAAAAGACTGTTCTTCCAAAGGTGGCATGTTGCCTGGCATGGACATCAAGGGCACAGTGCTTAGTAAAGGTGAGCACTGTGCTCCAAGTTGCAACTCTGCAAATGTCATCAGTATACACAGAATGCATTTCTACCAGGGACGTGACAACTGGTCTGGTGGAGTGGACACATGCCTTATTCTCCAATTTAACCTGAGCCATAACATAGCAGTGGGGAAAGGCAGTTTACTGTCTGGGCAGAAATGCACTTGACTGTAACTGATTGTCTCTTACACAAAGAGCTGTTTTGACAGTCTGAAGTCTTAGTCCTCTTCCAGTAAAACAAAGGACCAGGAACTCGAAAGCTCCAGTGAAGTCTCAACCACAAAATTTTGTGAAACAAAACATTTTTATTTTGACTGGCTGAATTTAGCCAATTAGTAGATTGGCGTACATATCCTACACTAGTACTTGCCGTAATGTCAGGTGCCCCGGTGCTTCACCACGTAAGGCTTTGTCGGGGGGGGGGTGGGTACCTGATTCAAATGGTATTCCTTTATACTGTACAAAAGATGAGATGATGTAATTCATTAACATGATCATGTGACATTAAACAACCAAATCTTTCTAAAGGGCCTGCTCACTTTCATCTGTACTAAAGCCCATAAATTTGAATGTTCTCAGGTCACTATTATGACAGTCAGAAAATTGAGAGGCAACTGGGCTGTCTATGTCGAGGTTTTTAATATCCCTGACATGTTCTTGAACACATAATTTCAGTGGGCACATTGTCCTGCCCACATAAGGTTTACCATGCCCACACCACAGAGCATATACAACATAGGTGGTGATGCAGGAGATGAACTGTCTGATGTCAACAGTTCCCTGATTTGGTGGAGCCACAAAATGTTTACCTTGGTAACAGCATGCAGAGACATTACAATTTCCACATCTGTACATACTGTTGGGTTTAACTGATAACCAAGTTGTGCTCTGAGTTTTGTTTGGAACAAATACACTTTTAACCAGTTCATCCCTAAGATTTTTTTCCGTTCTGAACATATCTCTTGGTCTCTTTCCAATGTGTTGTGCAAGCATGTTATCACTACATAAGATGGGACAAAATTTATTAACTACATTACCAAGTCTCCTGGACAAATGATTAAATTTCATTACAAAATTAATTCTGACTTCTTGTTCAGTAGACATTTCTTTCAGTCTTAGTAGTTCTTCCCTGTTAAGAGTTCTTGCATGTGCTAAAGCCTGATCAAGTAATTCAGGGCTGTAGCCTCTCGCTAAAAAGCATTCCTTAAGTTCTTGCGCTTGGGAATGAAAGGTCTCAAACTCACTGCAATTACATCTCAGTCTGATGAACTGAGAGTAAGGGATCGAGTCTTTGAGTTTCTTACAATGAGAGATCATTGCTAAAAGTAAATTATTTGTGGCTGTTGACTTTCTATAGCCCCTTGACACAACTTCATTATTTGGCCCTCGTGGTAGTATAACATCCAGAAACCCAATTTCCACTGGGTCACATTTAAAATTAAAGTGTAAATTCCAAGTCATTCCGATTAAGCCAATTTATAAATTCCACTAATTCCAATTAATTCCCAGATCAGATGCAAAGTATATTGTCTATATAGCAAAACCAATTCTTTATTCGATCGAGGAAAGGGTTGCAGTCCACACTGAACAAAAATGTCTCCTTCCAATTGATGAGTAACAAATTGGCATAAGAGGGGGCCTTTGCTGCCCCCAATGTTGTTCCACACTTTTGTAAATAAAATTCACCATTGAATTTGAAGTAGTTATGTTCCAGTACAAACTGCAACCCCTCCTCAATCAACTGCACAGGCATCCTATTTTTCAGGGGATCCCATGTGAGAAAATGTCTGCATGCATGTATACCATCTTGATGATGGACAGAAGTGTAGAGAGACTCTACGTCAATAGGTAACCATAACCCCCCCTCCTCCCACTTAAAGTCCTTGAATTTTCCAAGAATATTCATTGTATCTCTTGCATAGGAGTTAATACAAACCACACTTCATTTAAAAAAGAAATCAAGGTATTGACATAGATTATTAGTAAGTGAGTCAATTCCAGCCATGATCAGCCAACCCGTGGGGTCTGAAACATTGTCATGAATTTTAGGTAGTAAATATATATATATATATGTATATATATATATATATATATATATATATATATATGTATTATCAAAGTTATCAGGAATTGTGGAAACAGAAACTTCAATTTATTTTCTGTTGTTTCATTTCTTAATATGGCATTTTCTAAGATTAATATCATTTCACTTTTGAATCTAGGTAAGGGATCATAAAGAGGATATGTATAATTATTACTATCATTTAGTTGGTCCATAACTTTGCTACAGTAACATTTTTTATCCATTACAACTAGATTGCCACCTTTATCGGATAGCTTAGTCATGATGTCATCATTATTTCTTAATTCAGTAATGGCAATCTTTTTATCTTTGGTTGAATGTGTGTCTGTTCGAAGATGACACGAAGCTTTGCAATAGAGTAGATTCAAGGACTTTAAGTGGGAGGGGGGTGGTTATGGTTAACTGTTGTTGCAATGGCCCCCTCTTATTCCAATTTGTTCCTCAGTTAGTGGGAGGAGGAATCTCTGTTCAGTGCAGACTGCAACACTTTCCTTGATCAAATAAAGAACTGGTTGCGCTATATAGACGATATACTTTGCATCAGGACTGGGAATGAATTGGAAGTAGTGGAATTTATAAATTATTTGAATGTACACTTTACTTTTTATTTATTTATATGAGTTTTGGTAACCGGGTAAGTCCACTGAGACAATTGCAGTCCCTATTTCAGGGGCGATCCGGAAGTGCAGTATATATACAGTACAGTGCTTTAACACAGCAATGACAGTTACAATGGAAAAATTGATATACAGCATTCAATGATCCACAGGATTATGATACAGACAGATACAACTACAGGTATATGAGATAACAAGCAGGTAGGTTACACAGTAGTGCGACAAGTACATGACACATTCAAGAGAGTGCACTACAATATATAATTGTTAGCTAATGATATCAGATACAAGAGGGCTAACAAATAGCAGTTGTATTTAAAGGTGAGGCATAGGGGGCAAGGTAAGAAGCCAGGGTTAAGAGAAGAGCAAGGACAAGAAATAGACAGAGTTGTTGGGGTTCAGGTTTAATGTCACCGGTAGCAGAAACAAGCTGTAGAGGCAGAGAGAAAATAAACAAGTGGGATTGGAACTCAAGGATGGTGGAGCATGACAGAATGGAGGGAGGGAGGAAGGGAGTTCCAGTCAGACACAGCTGTGTAGGTGAATGATTTATGGGCCATAGTTAACTGCAGTTTGGGCATTATGAGAAGGGGGAGGGAGGCAGATCTCAGGGTTCGTTGAGGTTGTCTTAGATAAATAGACTCACTGAGGCAAGGAGGAGTATGTCCGTGGACCAGCTTGTGCAGAAAACTCACAGTGGCATACCTTAGTTTAGATTCATATGATAACTAACCCAGGAAAGAGAGGAAATCACAGTGGTGGTGATGGACGTTGACCCCCAGGGCAAATCTACCCACTCTATAGTAAGCCTGTTTGAGAAGTGATAAGGTAGTAGTGTTAGTTATGAGCAGAAGTGGAGCACCATAATAAAGAAGTGGGAGAAGAGAGGAAGATGTAATCTTATGGCAAGAGGCTGAGGTGAGGAAGGGGCGGATATGAGAGAGAAGGCCTAGCTTTTGGTTCAGAGATTTGATTAGGAAGGAGATATGAGCATTAAGTGATAGTGAGGTATCCAAGGTGATGCCCAAGTATTTAAAGGTATGGACAAGTACAAAGGCATCACCACTGAGGGAAGTAATCCTGAGAGGTGGGAGGTTAAAGGAGGAAGAGGGTGGATGGAAGAATAGCATACTTTTTGTTTTCTTGGTGTTAAGAACAAGATGATTTTGCATAAACCATCCTTCAAGAGCAGCGAAGTCAGATGCTAGCGTACTGTTGATCCACTTGACATCAGAAGAGGAATGATAGATGATTGCATCATCTGCGTTGAGGTGGATGGAAGCCCCACCACAGTTTTTTGGCAGATCATTAATAAGTAGGGAGAACAGCAGTGGGCCCAGTATAGAACCTTGAGGAATACCGTGAATTATTGGTCTAAGGCCCAAAAGAGAACCAGCCCATTTGACCCTTTGTAAGCAGCAGGTGAGATAACTTTGGACCCATGCTAAGGCACTGGCATCAAGTCCAAGAACTTGTAGCTGCTGAAGCAGGAGACTGTGCTTGACCAGGTGTGACCCAGTGGAAATTGAGTTTCTGGATGTTATACTATCACGAGGGCCAAGTAATGAAGTTGTGTCAAGGGGTTATAGAAATCCAACAGCCATGAATAATTTACTTTTAGCAACAAGCTCAGATTCTAAGAAATTCAAAGATTCGATTCTACTCTCAGTTCATCAGACTGAGACGCAATTGCAGTGAGTTTGAGACCTTTCGTTCCCAAGTGCAAGAACTTAAGGAATGATTTTTAGTGAGAGGCTACAGCCCTGAATTATTTGATCAGGCTTTAGCACGTATAGCACTCTTAACAGGGAAGAACTGCTAAGACCGAAAGAAAAGTCTACTGAACAAGAAGTCAGAATTAATTTTGTAATGGAATTTAATTATTTGTCTGGTAAACTTGGTAATGTTGTTAATAAATTTTGGCTCATCCTATGTAGTGATAACTTGCTTGCACAACACATTGGAGAGAGACCAAGAGTTACGTTTCGAAGTGGAAAAATTATTAGGGACAAACTGGCTAAAAGTCAGTTTCTTCCAAGCAAAACTCAGAGCACAACTTGTTTACCAGTTAAACTCAACAGTATGCAAAGATGTGGAAACTGTAACATCTGTGCGTACTGTTACTAAGAGAAACATTTTGTAGCTCTGACAAATCAGATAACTTTTAACATCAGACATTTCATCTCCTGCATCACCACCTATGTTGTATATGCTCTGTGGTGTGGATATGGTAAACTGTATGTGGGCAGGACAATGTGCCCACAGAAAGAACGAGTTCAAGAACATGTCAGGGATATTAAAGACCTCGACGTGGACAGCCTAGTTGCCTCTCACTTTTCTGTCATAATAGTGACCCAAGATCATTCAAATGTATAGGCTTAGAACAGATGAAAGTGGGCAGAGAGGAGGCGATCTCCCTAACAGGTTATCACAATGGGAAAGCTACTGGATTTTTACTTTAAGTGCTCTCACTCCAGATGGTTTGAATCATGAGTGGGGTTTAAAACAATATTTGTGACATATGAAAGATGCACTTCATACTTCATAATGGTATACATTCTGATATTCCACATAAAAATAATAACCAATGAATCTCCGCAACCCCCTAACCCCCACCATAGTACTTGTTTCAAATGAATTATCTAAGTAGTGATCAAATGCAGATTTTATATGCACTGTTCTGAAATGTCTTTCGAAAATTGATGAATGATTGTCGAAGTTTATGATATTTTATGTGACATGGATAGATATCAATGACTCATGAATTAAATAGATCTTTCTGTCTTTTTCTTCACAGTAGGAGCTGGCTGGTGAGAACAGGCAACCCTGATACCACATTTGTGGGCTAATTTCATGCCTTTCATTGGTGGATATGCTCCTGACTCTGATTCTGTTGTGCACCAATGACTCTGTATGTAATCACAGTTTTTTTCTTTATAAAGTAAAAATTCCAATATATAGTAAATAATAAATGGACTTAGAGTCTAAACATTAGTTTAACAAGTGTGATTGTAATAGTACAGAAATTATTGACTGACCTTTCTGTCTAAGTGTTTAAGTTGTTTGACATTTTAGTGTTGATTTATATTAGCATATATGAAATGCAGAATCTATTTGTGATACATTATGGAGTATTTTCTTTAGCCATACATCATACGCATGGTGTTTTCCTCTGATTAGTTGCTTTTATCATTTTTTTTTGTATATAAAAACCTTTAGAAAAATGTGGTTGTTTAATGTCACATGATCATGTTAATGAATTACGTCATCACATTTTTTTGTATAAAGAAATGCCATTTGAATCAGGTACCCGCCCCCTGACGAAGCCTTACATGGCGAAGTACCAGAGCACCTGACATTACGGAGAGTACCAGTGTTGGATGTGTACTCCAGTCTACTTATTGGCTAAATTCAGCCAGTCAAAATAAAAAATGTTCATGAAATTATGTGGTTGAGACTTCACTGGAGCTTTTGAGTTCCTGGCTCTGGTGTGCAAGTGCCTTCTTTGTCTTGCCAATAGCTTTACGGGCTGCAGCCCTGCATTTGCACCCTGTCCTGGTCCTGAGAGCAGCATAATCCTGTTTGTTATCAAAACTTAAGGACCTCTTAACATCCAGTGAGTGTTGAGTCCTTTCTCCCTCATTCTGTAAGTAGGGAAAGTAGGTAGGCAGGATTATAGCCTGATTAAGATGGAACTCCAATGCCACCTCAGGCAGAAAGTTGGGGTGTGTACAGAGTATACAAAACATCTGTGGCCAAAGCATATATTTCAATTACTCCACAGAGAGGTGATAGCCACCTGAAATGCTGCTTTCTAAGTTAGAGACTTTAAGTCCCAAGTTGCCGTAGGCCCAAAGGGCTTGAAAATGGGCATATACAACACAAGGTTGATAGCTCAAGCTGCCGGCTTCCTGATGGGAAGCCTTGTGTGCAAAATACCCTTGAGGAACCTCATAAATAGTTGCAGCTGTGCTAGGTAAAGGTTATCAACTGGTTTGTGGTAAACTCAAACAGCACATAGGTGGACCTTAACTGTAGAATACTGCAGGCCAGCATCGGACAGATCCAGTAAGTACTCCAGAATCTTGTCAGGTGGACATCTGAAGGGGTCCATTGAGGTTTTAGAGCACCAGACAGAAACCTTTTTCCACTTGGCTGTGTATGTCTTCCTGGTGGAAGGCTTGCATGCAGCCAAAAGTAGTTTATTTTATTTGTTTGTTTTTTTGTTAACAGGGTAAGTACACTGATCCCAGGGACCATTTTCAGGCACGACCCGGGCCATCTAGATGGCACACAGTACATTAGTGTATTGCGACACCACTGTACATAGTATAAGATGATGTTACATTTACATAGCCAACAACATAGTACCCTGATTTCAGGCCTAATCTCCATACAGGACACAGACCATATGTATGGCCCTTAGTACATAATTTACAACAACAACATTGTACACAACCCTCTGAGACACTTTGTACCTATTCACTTCTGTCTCTTCAGGAGCCAGGCCTGGAGGTGAAGTGAGCACAGGTTGGGATGGACCAGCTGACCTTGTGTCAACAAGTGCATCCAGAGTGACAGAGCCCTCGGTTTGTTGACTGAAGGTCAAATTAACAGAGGGAACCATATTTGCCAAGGTCAGCAGGGGACCACTGTAATCATCTTTCCCCCGTGCACCTCCAGCTTGAATAACACTCTCTGGACGAGTGGGATTGGAGGGAATGCATATAGAAACAGAATTTGCCATGGCAGTCTGAATGCATCCTGACAGAAAATGCCATATCCTGGACTTTTGGAGCAGATCGAGGCAGTTTGACATGGAGTGGGAATGCAAAATGGTCCACATCTAGGGAGCATCACTCATCAAATAATAGCGATCTCACAATGTCTGGTGTAGTCACCACACATAAGGATCAGCCTCTTTTCGACTGAGCTCATCTGCCAGCACGTTTTGGACTCCTTGCAGGATACACTGCATCAGGCACCATTCCCACACTCTCATCATCTCCCTGCAGAGAGGTTAAGAGTGTGTGCCTCCTTTCTTGTTGATACAGTACATGACAAATAAACAAATTTCATATTAACAGACTAGTTGTCTGTCTGACCAAGTCTACTAGGGTTTTCAGGCCATAAAGAACTATTTGAATCTCCAGCACATTGATGTAGACATGAGTTTCTGATGGCTCCCAGACACATTGTGTCTTTAGACTCCAGACGTGGACTCCCCACCACAACAGGGAGGTATCCATGGTGAGACTCACCTCTAACTCCAGTGGGGAGGAGGGTAAACCTTGGAGGTGCTTTTCCTCACCTGACCACCACATCAGGACTCCACAAGGGGTTTGGTCACCTGAATGGGATAATTTGGAGGGTGTGATGCCTCTGACCATTGTGCACTGAGCACTGACTGGGTTGTCCTCATGTGCAGCCTTACCAGAGGCACTGTGAACACTGAGGAGACTATCATGCCCTGCATGCATGCCTTGCATGGAATAGGCTTGCACAGTCTTGTGTTTCATGATGTAGCATGCAATATATAACATTACTTGCAGCCTGCTGTCTGGGAGGAAGGCCCAAGCCTGTGTTGTCTCATGTCCAGAATGGCTCCTATGAACAGTGACTCCTGGGAGAGTCCCAGCTGAGACTTAAAGGGATTCAGCAGGACTCCCATGGATGTTAGGAATTGAGAGACAATGGCATCCGCCTCCTTTGTTTCCTGTTTGGTTAAGGTTAGCCAGTCATCCAGATATGGGAAGACTTGGAGCCCTAGCTTTCTGAGGTGAGCTGTGAGTACTGCAAAGGACTTTGAAGAAACTTATAGTGTCAAGGAAAGCCCAAAGGGCAGGACTCAGAACTGGTAGTGCTGTAGAACAAAAGGGACCTGTGGTGGCTGGGCTCCACCAGTATGTGTTGATATGTCTTGGATATCTGGAGAGACTAACCAGTCCTGGTGTTTCAGATAGGATAGCAAACAGCTAAGAGAAATCATCTTGAATTTTTCTTGATCCATGTAGCTGTTCAGGTTTCTGAAGTCATGAATGGGGCATGTGCCCCCTGATTTCTTTGGTACTAGGAAGTAGTGGGAGTAAAACCCTGTGCTCCATTCTGACTCTGGCACTATTTGCACTGTCCTGTTTCTCAGAAGGGCTCCAATCTCCTCTGCCAGATGCTCTGACATGTAAGCTGACAAGGGGAGTTGCCTTCTGGGACGATAGTCCAGAGGGGTCTATAACAATTCCATTACGTACCCTCTTGGATAATCCTGAGGACCTACTAGTCTGTCGAGCTGGACTTCTACTGAAGGTAAAAATGGGTCAAGTGCCCCCTTATTGAGGAGGAGAGATCCACTTCAAGCATACAAACATACAAAGAAGTCAGCAGAAGAAGGCCATTCGGTCTATCAAGTATGCTAGTATTGTAGGGTCCACAGCTTGAGTCAATGTCCCTGTCCTCCCTCCCCACTCCTCCCATCCTCTCTACCCATGATCCTTACCTTCCCCCTATGCCTATCCCAATCTCTCTTAAAGCTGCCCACTGTCTTCAATGAGATTACCTCTTCTGGCAGTGCATTTCAAGTGTTCGCCACCCTCTCTTTGAAGAAGTGCTTCCTGACTTCCCTCCTAAACCTTCCACCCTCAAGCTTAAGACTGTGCCTCCTCATGTTATGGTTGCCACTCAGCTTAAAGAGACTCTCCTTATCAACCTTATTTATTCCTTTCAAGTACTTGAAGGTCCCAATCATGTCCTCTCTCTCTCTCTCTCTCTCTCTCTCCCCTGTCTTCCAGGGAGTACATGTTCAGTGCACTCAATTTCTCCTCATATGCCTTACCCTACTGACCTGCTATTATTTTTGTAGCCCTCCTCTGGACCTTCTCCAGCAGGTTAATGTCCTTTTTGAGGTGTGGGCACCAGTACTGAACTCCATACTCTAGATGCAGCCTTATCAGTGACCTGTACAAGGGCAGTATAACCTCCTCTCTCCTGCTGCTGATCCCCCTAGATATGCATCCCAGCATCTTGTTTGCCTTTGCTGCTGTTATCTTGCACTGCATGAAGCGCTTCAGGTCACTACTGATCATCACTCCCAGGTCCTTCTCCTCCTCCTCTGATGCAGATACTCGGACTCCACCCAGGTAGTACACTGTCCTGGGATTCTTGGCTCCAATATGCATAATTTTGCATTTCTTGGCATTGAAGCCAAGCTGCCAGATCCTGGACCACTTCCCCAGCTTTTCCAGATCTTTCTGTAGGTCCTGTATCCCTTCAGCTGTGTCCACTCTTCCACAAAGCTTGGTGTCATCCGTGAATAGGAATATTTTGCCCTTAATGCCGTCTCCAATGGCATTGATAAAGACATTGAACAACACTGACCCCAGCACCAAGCCCTGTGGGACCCCACTGGTTACCGCTCTAGTGCGAGATGACTCTCCCCCCACAACCACCATCTGGGTTCTGTCCCTCAGCCAGTTTTCCACCCATCTGAGCATCTTTTCCACAACCCTGAGATCCACCAACTTCCTGTTCAACCTTTTGTGGGGCACAGAATCAAAGGCCTTGCTGAAATCAAGATAGAAGATATCTACCGCTTGGCCCCTGTCTACTGTCTTAGTGATACAGTCAAAGAAGTCAATCAGATTTGTTTGACACGATCTCCCCCCCATAAACCCATGCTGTCTTGCATCCTGAAGACTATGCTCCTCTAGATATTCCACCAACCTTTCCTTTAGTATGGTCTCCATGAACTTGCCCACAATGGAGGTCAGACTGACTGGTCTGTAATTCCCTGGGTCATCCTTGGGACCACTTTTATGGAGGGGTACTACATGTGCTGTTCTTCAGTCCTGTGGTACCACTCCTGACTCTAGTGAACTATTAAATAGGTCTGCTAGTGGCCCTGCCAGCTCCTTAGCCAGTTCCTTTAGTACCCTTGGATGTACTCTGTCCGGGCCTGGTGATTTGTCCACTTTCAATGCCAGCAGCCCCTCCCTCACTCTATCCTCCTCTATCACTACATCTGTTTTCCCTCCCCCCCGCTCCTCTTTTCCCTCCTGAAGGCAGTGGTCCGTCCTTCTCCCTGGTGAAGATGGAACAGAAGTATTCATTTAGTATCTCTGCTTTTCCCCCATTATCCTCCACCCATTCCACCCCTTTCTTAAGCCTAACAATCCCTTCCTTCTGGTCCCTTTTCTCACTTGTATATCGAAAGAAAGCCTTCTCCCCTTCTTAATTCCTTCAACTATCTACAGTTCCTTCTGTGACTTTGCTCTCTAGACTTCCTCACTTGATTCACTAGCCAACCTTAGGTAATTTTCCCTATCCATCTCTCTATTAGTCTTCCTGATTTTTCCTATAGGCCAACCTCTATTCCCTTACTGCCTGAGCAACCCCAGGACTGAACCAGCTGGGCGTTTGGGCCCTTGTGTTCTTCCCCCTGAGCCTAATGCACTCATCTGTAGCAACCAGTATTCCTTCCTTAATGATGGACCACTTTGGTCCACCCCCATATCTGCTCTCATGCCCGCCAGATGGCTCCTTAGCACTTCGCCCATTTTCCTGAAATCCACTCTCCTGAAATCTAAGATTTTGGGTTTAGTCGGGATGCTTTCCCTGCCCATATCCAACTAGAACCACACTGTGCAATGGTCACTTCCACCCAGTGGCTCCCTGACCATTATTTCCTGTACATGCTCCCAATCTGTGAGCACCAGATTAACAATTACCTCAGTTCTTGTTGGTTCAGTGATACCCTGAGTCAGGAACCCACTCTGCAGGCTTTCCAGGATCATCTGACTCCTAGCACATGTTGTGGATGGTATGCTCCAGTCCACCTTGGGCAGGTTGAAGTCCCCTACAATTACCACCTCTCCTTTCCCTGCAGCTTCCAATATTTTTGAGTTCAGTTCCCTGTCCCTCTTCTCATCCTGACTGGGTGGTCTATAAACCACCCCAACCTCACCTTTCTCCCTCTATTGGACCTTAACTGAATGCATAATGCCTCCACCTCCCCTTCCTCTGACTCCTCCCTCGTGCAAGTTATTCTGTCCCTGATATAAACTGCCACCCCTTCCCAACTACCCTGTCCCTCCTGTATAGTTTATATCCAGAGATCGCAAGGTCCCACTCATGGTGTGATGTTGCCCAAGTCTCGGTTACTGCAGCTATGCCCACCCTCCTGTCTGCTAATAGTGCCTGCAGGTCATCCATCTTGTTTCCAAGACTCCGCACATTCAGAGACACCACCCTCCACCTAGAATCTGACCTTCATTCTGATCCCTCTATTCTTCTATTCACATTTATCCCCTCTGTCTGCACCCCTCCACGTACCCTTGTTATGTGTTCCTCACCCCCTCCACCTTTTGCTAACTGTTTTCTTGCCCCTTCCACCTCCTCCCTCCAGACCTGTTCCATCACTGTGGGGGGAGGTTCACTGACCTCCTTCTCTCAGAGTTTGTGGGCCTGCACACTCGCTGCCCCCTGCCCAGTAGTTTAAATTAAGTGTAGTGGTTATATATTCCACCAGTTTGTCCCTGAGTACCCTCAAACCCTCCCTACTAAGGTGTAGCCTGTCTGGTGAAAAGAGTGCTTTGTTTGACCAGGTCTCCTCCTAGTCCCCAGTACAGATGAACATCTCCTCCCTGCAGCATTTCCTCAGCCAGTCATTAAGATCATCTATTCTTCTTTTCCTGGCTGTGCTGACCCTTGGTACTGGTATCAGCTTTGAGAAGGCTAGCAAACTTCCTTCCTCTCTGCAGATCTTCCCCAACTCCTTGAACCTACTTTGTACTAACTCAACCTCCTCCCCAGCTAGGTCGTTTGTTCCCAAATGTATAACTAAATTAGGTTTTCCTCCAACTTTCTTTATTATTTTCCTTATTCTTGGGCCCACCTTCCCTGCTGTCATCCCTGGCATACAAACCACCCGCCTGCTTGCATTTGGGTCCTCTTTCCTTCCCCAGTGAATACTCCTAATTATAGAGTCCCCTATGATTGCAACCCTTCCATTCCCTGCATCCGTGCTCCCTATCCTTCCTTTCTCACCTTTGGTACTAGCTGCTTCCCCACCTAACTGCTCCCTCAGCACCCTGGTGAACCTATCTCCACATCCACAATGTATCCCCTTAGCTGTTTTTCTATCTCCCATTCTGCCCCTTCCCTTCTGGTGTATCTGCTTTCAGTTTTCCTTCCCTTCTTCCTTTCCTTTTCTGTCCCTCCCCAGCCACCACTCCATTTTGCCTGCTTCCTCTTCCCTGCTCACTTGATTAGTTCCCTCTCCTCTCCCCAGTACTCCTACTCTCAACCATGGCTCAACCTGACCTTCTACCTCACATCCTACTGCCCCCTCCCTCCTTCCAGACAGTGGTGCAAATCTATTCAATAAAGGTACCCCTTTAGAATTGCCCACCCCGATGCTACTCTCACATTCCCACCCCTTCCCCTTACCACTTGCCATTCCTCCACCCTGGACTCCCTATTCCTTTGAGGAAGAGATACTCCTGTATACTGAGCGCTCCTCCCCACTCCCATCCCCTGCCTGATGCTGTCATTCCCCTGGGCATCTCCCCTCTGCCTTTCCCTCCACTGCTGTGCACCTCTGACTTCCCACACCATCCTCCCCAACTCTCATCTGAGCAGCCTTATTTCAGCCCTTAGTTGCTCCAAGCTCTTATACACAGGACATCCCCCTTTACTCAACATCACCCCCAGAAAGACTGCTGCCCCTCAGCTATTGCAGTTTACCACTCTCCCGCTTCCCATACATGTACCTAATCCTCCCAGCCCAGCTTTTCCTAGCCTCCAGTTATACATAACTATAAAATAATTATAAAACTATCAAATACAGAAATGTATAAATATATAAACACAAGCTGAAGAAATCTTAAACATTTCTCTCTGTGACTCTCAGAACAGTTAAAGTTAAATAAACACAGGCTGAAGAAATCCAATATGTATTAATATGTGCATGCATTTACCCCCTATGCATTGTGCTGGGCTGATAAAGATATGACAGGTGTATGTCCATTGCCCTTTTTAGGAACTGATGTCAGAATCCCTGGTATAAAGGACATGACATGCATAGGGCAGGTGGGGTGAGGGGTGGGGTGAGGGGTGGGAACAAGCCCATGCCCTCCAGAAACAATCAGCCACAGCTCTGACTCACCACCCCACACTCCTCTGTTCCACTGCTTCCTAGTGATTCAGCTAGAAAAGCTGACTCCTGCTAGTTTCTCCTCCCTACTCCCAAAGCCAACTGATCTGTAATTTCCTACAGCAGCTGCAGTAGAACTGGGGCCACAGCTTCTGATTATTTACTTATTTGAAAGTTTGTAACAGGGAGAGGCACACTGAACCATGGCTCGTTTCCAGGTGCAACCCGAGGGCAAAGGAAGGGGAATGTTTGTACAGATGTAAATTGACTTACAAAACCAGATTAAGCTGTTGGTGGTATTTTAGTGAATGGGGGAAATTTGGCCAAGACACTGGGGAAATTCCCCTACTCGCCTGTAGGGGTCTGCTGACCATCCTTCCAAGATGGCCACTCTGAACGAGCCATGGGAGAGTGAAGATGCAGCAGAGACAGGGGAGTAGGCCTTCTCCCTTGTCCTGATAACACTAGAGGCTGTAGAAAGTGCAATGATCCTGGAAGAGTTCAGAGACAGAAATGGTGATGTGGGAGCCAAGGTTGAATTAACCTCTGAAGCTATGGATACGGAGCCTTCACTGATGACTAAACCTGAGGTATGAGTTTTAATAGAGCCAGTACAAGGCACTTCAGTCTCTAAACAAAAAGAGCTTTTGTTGCAACAACTGCAGTGGGGGGAGGATATTTTTTTGAAAAAGAAAGGGGAGTTACAAGTGAGCATTGCAATGCTACAAACTGAGGAGATGCCTGTCATTTCAGTCAGTGCGGCTGTCAGTGCAGAACAGCTGGGAGATGATGCAAAAGGGCAAATGACATGCACCTGTCATAGCAGAAGCAGACATCCAGGGAAGGAACAGCAGCGAGTGAAGAGGTGGCTGCTATCTTTGGGGAAGGGAAGTAACTGCAACACAAAGTGCTTTCATTTTTACCTTTTTACATTGGTGTTTGTTTTGCAAAAAGGAGGGGTAGGAGTTAGAAGGAGGCTGTACAATTGTTGATTATATTTTCTTTTTGAGTGTGGACAGAAGGGATAGGAACTTAAAAGGCAGCTGCTCAATCTATCTAAAGTGTGTGACAAAGGGGTAATGGAAATTGAGAAAAGGAAAAGAATGTTTTACAATGATAGAGGGGGGAGAGGGGAGACTTGGGGGAGCACTGGGTGTCCTTCATCTGGAAGGGTGGCGGGTCGCTGGTGGGTGACGAGAGCAATGGGTAGGGTGGAAGGCTGCAACAACTGCAATGTACCAACCTTTCTAAAAACTGCATGGAGGGTAGGGGGGATGTTTAGTGTGCAACCAAACAGGGAAACTTAAAAAGGAGATCAAGGGTTTGCAGGAGGAGCTAAGACAGGCAAGCCAAACTGGAGGAGATTTTAGCCCAACAGTGAAGGGAGGGAGGAGGGGAGATGAGGAGAGGGGTCAATTTGGGCCAACAGCGGGGAGGAGAGGGTCAGAAGAAGGGAAGCAGAGACAGGGGGACCCAGGCCAAGGGGAACGGTGTCAGGGGAACCCAGATTAAGGGAAAAAAGACAATAGGAAGGAGAAGAAAGGGACTGGTGAGGGGAGGAGGAGAAGTGGCAACAGTCATGGAGTCAAAAGGAGGGAATGGGCTAGCATGAGGAGGGAGGAAGCAGGCATAGGAAAAGGGTTTCAGAAAATTGTTTTGCAGTACTAGAGGGAAAGGAGGAGAAAGGAGGTAATGAGATTGGAGGAGTAACTGGTAGAAGTCTGGATGAAACTGGAGAGGGGGGAAGTTCTGCTTGGGGAATTACAACAGGGGTGGAAGGGGAAACTACTGTGCAGGAGAAAGAGGAGGAGCCAGGAGCAAGAGGTGGGGAGGAAGGGAAGCAAGCAGTTGGTAAGAGGGTATAATCTTGGTGCTGGAGGACTCAGTACTAAGAGGAGTCAGGTGGGCTAGCAACGGGGAGAGGCATAGTCGCATTTGGGTGGAGGCCATTCCAGGAATGACAGCGGAAAGGGTGGGACAATCTGTTCTAAAATATGCTAGAAGAGGTAGGGAAAAGCCTAATTTGATTATGCATTTGGGGAGAAATGACCTGGCTGACAGGATAGTAGATATAGTCAAGAAGAGGTTTGAGTGCCCAGGGTAAGAACAGCAAGAAAGCTAAGAATAGAGGAATTTAATGGATGGCTAAGAACCTGGTGCCATGCTAAAGGATATGGGCTGGTGGGGGGGGACCTGGGAGGACAGTAGTCTCTACACCAAGGACAGACTTCATTTGAGCGAGGAGGGAAACAAAGTGTTGAAACAGAAGATGGTAGGGGAAAATAGAGGTACAGTTGAGAATTTAAACTAGGAGCAGGGGTGGCAAGTGGAGAAGGGACATGCAGAGACCAGAGGTTGGGAAGCCATATGAGCTTAACCCCCATAACAGTGACAAAGGGAAAGTACTAGTGGTGACGCTAGTAAAGGAGGGCAGAGGGGAGGGGGGAAGGGGAAGGGGTGGAAGGTGGTCACCCTGAATGCTAAGAGCCTTGGGAAGAAAACTTCAGTGCTACAGACTCTCATGGCAGAGGGGGAAGGAGACATGGCAGCCATCACCGAAACATGGGCCACCCAATACAGTGACTGGGACCTGTCAGTACCAGGGTACAGGACATTTCGTAGGGATAGAGCGAGTGGGAAAGGAGGGGTGGCACTATATGTGAGGGAGGGACTGAAGTGTGTACAGGAGGAAGGGGAGGAGGGTAGTACAGTGTCACTATGGATGCAAATCCAGGATTCCAAGAAAGAACTCTCAGGATGGGAGTGGTGTACAGGCCACCCTCTCAGACAGAGATGTTAGGTAGGGAACTAGTGAGACAGATCAGGAGGACCTGTGAGAAGGGTAGTGTGGTGATCATGGGGTACTGCAACATGCCAGGAGTGGATTGGTGTACCCCAACAACCTGGAATAGAATGGAGCAGGTACTGCTGGATGCCTTCCAGGACAGCTTCCTGATGCAAATGGTCAGCAAACCAACCAGGTTAGCGAATACCCTTGACCTCGTGCTAGCAAACGGGGACTCTGTGATGGAACTGAGAGTAGAACCACTGGCGGTGAGCGACCACCACTCGGTATGGTTCACGTTGGATATGGGTCAGGAAGGAGTGGAATCCAGCATAAGGGTGCTGGACTTCCGGAGCGCCAACTTCGGGAAGATGGTGGAAATGGTAAAAGGGTACCTGGCCAGAATTCAACCTAGTATGGGCACTAAACAAAGGTGGGAGCTCATAAAGCTGGGAACAGTGGAGGCAACCAGAACCTGCAGCGAGGCCCGGAGCAAGAAGGCTTGGGCAAAGAAACCTAGCTGGGTGAGCAAGGAGGTCATGGAAAAGGTAAGAAGGAAAAGAGATGCCTTTAGGAGGTACATAAAAACAGGGAGACAAAGGCAGTAAGGGCAGCCAAGGTGTCTAAGGAGCTCAGGCTGGCACAGGGCATTAAGAAGGACTTCCAGGTACATCAGGGAGAAAAGGAGTCAGGAGGAGACCATATAGTAAGGATTAGGAAGGAGGGGTGGGTGGAAGCAGGAAGTGATAAAGCAGAAGCACTAAATGATTACTTCTGCTCAGTATTTACTAAGGAGAAGGGGGGGTGATATCCCCAGAGGGAGGGAGGGCAGGAATGGAGGAGGAGGAGGAGGGGGTAATGGATGGGAAAACATGGAGGACAGGGTTCTGGAGGGTTTGAGGGCACTGAGGGTGGACAAGCCACCAGGCTCAGATGGCATCCACCCCAGGATACTGAAGGAGTTGGCAGAGGTCCTGGAAGAATTTTTGGCAGACCTATTCAATGCCTCACTACACTCAGGGTGTGTACCTCAGGATTGGAGGATGGCTCATGTGGTGCCCCTCCACAAGAGTGGCCCAAAGGATGAACTGGGGACCTACAGACTGGTGAGCCTTACATCCACCATGGGTAAGCTGATGAAAACTATCCTGAAAGAGAGACTGGTGGCCCTCCTGGAGGCCAAAGAGCTATGGAACAGCAGACAGCATGGCTTCATAAGTGGCAGAGCCTGCCAAACTAACCTGGTGGAGTTCTATGACTGGGTAACTAGGCAATTGGATGGGGGCCATGCAGTGGATGTCCTGTACCTGGACTTCAGCAAGGCATTCGAGTTGGTGCCGCATGAGAGGCTGGGAAGTAAGTTAGAAAGCACAAGGGCAGGTGCAAAGCTGGTGAGATGGGTAGGGAACTGGCTTCAGGGAAGGCAACAGAGGGTGGTGGTGGGTGGGCAGCGCTCATCCCCAAGGGTAGTGAAGAGCGGTGTTCCACAGGGCTTTGTGTTGGGACCAGTGTTGTTTGGGATATTAATTGCAGACATATCAGTGGACATCAAGAGCAAGACCAGTCTGTTTGCTGATGACACCAAGATGGGAGCGGTGGTGAATGACCTAGGGGGATGGCAGGGGTTTCAGGATGATCTGGCAAAGCTGGAAACCTGGTTAGACACCTGGCAACTGGTGTTCAATGCCAAAAAGTGCAAGGCACTTCATTTTGGGGTGAAAAACCCAAGGAGGAGTTACCAGCTGGGGGAGTGCAGCTAGCTGAGACAGAGGAGGAGAAGGATCTGGGAGTGCTCATTAAGGGGTCAATGAACAACTCAGTACAATGTAGAAAGGCAGCTACGAAGGCCAACAAAATGTTGGGTTGCATGCATTGCAAGGGGTATATCCTCGAGGAGGGGGAGGTGATTCTGCCACTGTATAAATCATTAGTTGGACCATACCTGGAGTATTGCATGCAGTACTGGTGCCCGTATCTGAAGAGGGACATTAGGTTACTGGAGGGAGTGCAGTGTAGGGTGACAAACATGATTCAGGGGCTGAGTTACCATATGAGAGGAGGCTGAGGGAGTGGAACATGTACTCACTGGCAGTAGAGGAGGAACAGGGGGATATGATTGAAACTTTCAAGTACATGAAAGGAATAAACATGACTAGTACGGAGAGGCTGTTCAAAGTAAGGGAGGGGAGTGACACCCGGGACCATGATATGAGACTGGAGGGAGGAAGGTTCAGGAAGGAGATGAGGAGACACTTTTTTACAGAGAGGGTGGTAACTGGGTGCAATGCTTTACTGGTGGAAGTGGTATCCAGTAGAACAGTGGGCTGCTTCAAAAGGGGCTGGGACAGGGCAAGGGGGAGGGTCAAGGGAGGGGCAGCTGTAGAATAAGCGGTGCTAGCTGCACATTTGAGCAGACTTGATAGACCACTAGGCCTTTATCTGCTGGCAAATTTAATATGTTCGTAAGGACAATGGACAATGCAACCACACCTGACGCTGCTAAGTTAAAAGTAGAAAGAGAAATAACAACTGAAATTGTGTCTGAAAGAAAGGCACTCCCCAGGGTGGAGGGTCAGAGTTGTAGTTGATTGTTTCTGGAGGGCACAGGTTTACTCCCACCCACCCTGCCCTCACCCAACCCACCCCAGGTGCATGAGTTCCTTTGTAGCAGGGGTTCTGACATCACTTCCCAGGGTTGCTAATAACATACACCTATTCATATCCTTAAAGGAACAGCACACTGAATAGGGGGTAGAGACACTCACAAGCTTGCACACACTAAAACAAGAACAAACCAAAAAAAAAAGAAAAGCATCTGTAACAGGAAGTGACACAGACATGTGGAAAGTGGTGCAATGCACTGGCAGTGGAGCAGCAGTCTTCCGGGAGACATTCTAGAGACTGCGTTCCTGCCCTATTTGCAGGCACCTCTCTGGTCTGAGGGAGGAGGTTGTTCATCTCCATGCTGACCTGGCAAGGGTTCGGGTAAACCTGCTTCCCCTCGCAGGACCACCCAGGCCACAGCCACTACCTCAGAGGTTGCCAAGAAAGAGGAATGGTTGAACCACGGTGGGCTCAGGGAAGGTGAGGGTGGTGGAACAGAGGTGCATCCCTCCAGTTGTGCCTCTCCACAATTCATTTGCCACTCTGGTGAAGCATGGTTCCTCTATGGAGGGACCCACAGTGAAAACCTAGGAGGATGCTGGGAACCTCCACAATGGAGACTCACAGGACAGTGGCACAGGACCCTACAAGGGAAGGAAACAACTCCTGGTGGAGGACTCAATTGTTAGGGGGTAGAACTGGGAGAAGGAGGGGAAAGGGAGGTAAGGTACCTGCCTGGCACCATGGCTTGGAGGGACAGGAAGTGAATCCTCAGGATCATGGGAGCAGCTGCAAGGGAGAGTGAGCTGGATGTCATTATCCACCTAGGGACAAATGACCTGCCTGAGAATGGGATCAGAGCAGTGCAACAGGAGTTTGTGGAGTTGGGGAGGGGCCTTAGACAAGTAGCACACGCGGTAACTTTCTCAGAAGTGCTACCTGTCTATGGCAAGGAGGAGGCTAGGGTACTCCACACCATGGGATTCAATGACTGGTTGAAAAACTGGTGCAGAGCTCAGGGCATTGGCTTCATTAGGGACTGGGTCTCCACCTGGGGGGATGCAGGCCTATACTGGCATGATGGTCTGCATCTATCCAGGAGAGGAACCAGGATCCTAGGTGATATGTTTAAATGCTTAATTGGGAAGCATTTAAATTAGCCAAGGGGAGAGGCACTGAAAAGATGAAGGGAAATCCTAGCCCCCACCCAAAAAAAATCAGGGTAGTTAGTGAGGTGAACACCAAGACAGAGCAGTCAATAGGGAGAAGGGCAAGGGTAAATGGAGAAAAAGGAAAAGGCAGTAAGGACAGGGATGGGGCAAAAAGAAATAAAGCCATAAAAAAATGTAGGGTAATGAGTACCAATGCCCATAGTCTAGGTAAAAAGCTCCCTGAAATGGTGGCCTTGATGGAAGAGGGATGCCTGGATATTGTGGAGTCACAGAAACATGGTATACAGAGAACCATGATTGGGATGTCAACATACCAGGGTACACAATCTACAGGAGGGACAGAGAGGGAAGAAAAGGAGGAGGAGTAGCTCTCTATGTAAGGGAAGGGATCAAAGCAACAGAACTAAAGGGTAAATAGGGAGGAGAGAAGGCACTGTGGGTCACACTGGAGACTGGAAATGGCACCACAATCCGCACAGGGGTTGTATACAGACCCCCGTCTCAGGGGGAGGAAATGGACAAGAAAATGATAGAAGGCATCCTTAGGATGGCAGAGAAAGGAGAGATATTGCTGATGGGGGACCTGAATATGCCAGATGTTAACTGGAACACCTTTGCTGCAGCCACATCCAAGAGCAGGTTCATTCTCAATGCCCTAAAGGGCCTCAGACAGCTAGTTTTGGAACCCACTCGGGAGGGAGCAATCTTAGACCTGGTACTCTCAAATGGGGATGGAGAGAGGATCTCCGATCTTGAAGTGGGTAGCCATCTGGGAACAAGCGACCACCAAACAGTGTGGTTCACAATAAACTTAGTTGTAGAGTCAAGCAATAAAAAAGTGAAGGTACTGGACTTGAGGAGGGCTGATTTTATCAAAATGGGAGAGTGCCTCAGAAAAGGTCTAGCAAAGAGGCAAGAAGGTGGGGTGGAGCAACAATGGGAAAACATCAAAACCACCATCACAGAGGCAACAGGTCTTTGTGTGAAGCAAATAAACAAATCAAAATGAAAGAAAACACCACTATGGTTCTCAAAAGAAGTGGTGGGGAAGGTTAGGGAGAAAAAGATAGCATTCAGGAAGTATAAGGAAACACAGAAGGAGCAGGACAGAGAACTGTACCAGTTAAAGCAGGAGGAAGTGGGGAAGGCAGTCAGAATAGCAAAGGCCCTAACCAAGGAAAAAATAGCCAACTCAGTTAAGAAGGGGGATAAAACCTTGTATAGGTACATTAGGGAGCAAAGAAAGACTAGGGCAGCGATACTGAGGCTGAATAAAGAGGAAGGTGGTTGGGCAGAGAGTGACAGTGAAAAAGCAGGGATACTGAACAAATACTTCTGCTCAGTATTCACAATGGAAAAGCAGGGGGGGATACCTAATCCAGTCAATAGAAGCAGTCTGGATAGGGGTTCTGAAAGAACTCTTAAAACTGAAGGTGGATAAAGCAATGGGGCCTGATGGGATTCACCCCAGAATTCTAAAAGAACTAAGGGAAGAACTAGTAACATCACTGACTACCCTTTTTAATAAATCATGGGAGGATGGTGTGGTACCTGAGGACTGGAGGAGGGTGGATGTGATTCCACTTCACAAAAGTGGGAGCAAGACAGAGGCAAGAAACCACAGACCTGTCAGTTTGACCTCAGTGGTAGGGAAAATGAGGGAATCACTTCTGAAGGAAAGAATTGTTGAGTACCTAGAGGCCAGTGGGGCACAGGACCCAAGGCAGCATGGATTCATAGCAGGAAGGGCATGTCAGACAAATCTAATTGATTTCTTTGACTGGGTGACCAAAGTAGTAGACCAGGGAGGGGCTGTGGACATGGCCTACCTAGACTTCAGCAAGGCATTTGACACAGTCCCACACAAAAGATTAATAAACAAATTAGCCAACCTGGGAGTGGGTCCCAGATGGTAGCCTGGGTTAAACACTGGCTGGACAACAGGACAAAGAGAGTAATAGTAAATGGAGTCCACAGTGAAGAAAGGGGGGTCTACTAGTGGGGAACCACAGAGTTCAGTACTGGGGCCGATCCTTTTTAATGTCTTTATAAGTGGCATTGCAGAGGGACTGGAAGGAAACATACGTCTCTTTGCAGACAGCAAAAAGATCTGTAACAGGGTTGATACACAAGGTGGGGTGGAAAGGATGAAAAGG
Source organism: Neoceratodus forsteri (assembly GCA_016271365.2). Lineage (NCBI taxonomy): Eukaryota > Metazoa > Chordata > Ceratodontiformes > Ceratodontidae > Neoceratodus > Neoceratodus forsteri. The sequence continues at coordinate 359,136,874 of CM028135.1, read as the reverse complement.
GACTTGGCAAGGTTGGAGGAATGGTCAAATGTATGGCAGCTTAGATTCAATGCAAAGAAGTGCAAAGTAATGCACTTGGGAAACAAAACGGGGGAAGAGTACACAATGGGGGGTGAGATACTGACAACTGCAAAAATGGAAAGGGACCTGGGGGTAGTCATATCAGATGACCTAAAGGTGGGCTAGCAATGTGAGAAGGCAGTAAGGAGGGCTGGGGGGATACTGGGATGCATAGGGAGAGGCATCACCAGTAGAAACAGGAAGTTGTTGGCCTCTCTGTACAGACAGTTGGTAAGACCACATCTGGAGTACTGTGTACAGTCTCTGGAGACCCCATCTCCAGAAAGACATAGACAGGGTGGAGGCTGTCTAGAGAAGGGCAAAATGGTGCAGGGTCTACACCAGAAGACATATGAAGAAAGACTAAAGGAGTTTAAGATTTATAGCCTCAAGGAAGGGGGGGGGGGACATGATAGAAACTTTCAAATACCTCAAGGGAAACAACAAGGTCCAACAGGGTAACATCTTTCAGAAAAGGAGATGTGCAAGAACAAAGGGGCACAATTTAAAGATAGAGGGAGGATGGCTCAGAGGTAATGTGAGGAAGTATTTCTTCACAGAGAGGGCTGTAGATGCATGGAACAGCCTTCCTGAGGAGGTTGTAGAGTCAAAAACAGTTGGGTAATTCAAGAATGCATGGGACAGACATAAGGCGATTCTAATGGGGGGTAGGAGGAAGTAGGCTGTTGGTTAACTAGGATCTGCAACTTATCCGTTAGGTAGGGAAATGGGCAGACTAGGTGGGCCAAGCCATCCTTATTTGCCATCAAATTCTGTTTCTATGTTTCACAGAAAGCAGCTGGCAGTTTAAAAGACCATGTGGTTGTGTGCCCAGAGTCACAATCCTCAGAATTTATGCCTTCAGAAGTACCTCCCAAGAACAGTAAAAAAAGACTCGGTCCAAGAGGCCTTAAAAACACTGGCAAATCTGTAAAAGCTCCTGATCAACCTCAGACATCGACAAGTTCTGGAGCAATTGAAAAACTGTTAGAAAACTCTTTAGAAGCAAATAACGTGAACAGCAGAGAATGAACTTCAAAATTTATAACGGATGAGGAGGAAAAGGGAGACTGGTCCTCTGAAAGAGTGCTAAAAGACGCTGGCTGGGTATAAACAACAGATGGTGCTTGGGTTCCAGACTCAGAAGATGAGCAGGTAAAAAAGTTTAATACTGACATTAAAAACCAAAGAGATACTCAAAAAGGGGCCACCCGTCCAATAAAACAGAGCATTCCATCTATCTCTAGTAAAGCTAATAGAAACATAGAATTTGATGGCAGATAAGGACTGCTTGGCCCACCTAGTCTGCTCAATTCCCTACCTAATGGATAAGCTTCAGATCCTAGTTAACCAACAGCCTACTGCCTCCCACCCCCTACTAGAATTGCCTTATGTCTGTCCCATCCATTCTTGAATTTCCCCACTGTTTTTGACTCCACAACCTCTTCAGGAAGGCCGTTCCATGCATACACAACCCTTTTCATGAAAAAATACTTCCTCACATTACAACCTTACAATAAATGGACATACCCCATGGTATAACTGATACACCAGCTGGTATTATAGAGCATGATTTGTCAGATTTGACTAGAAATAGCCACCAGGACAATAGTTTCATCAGAATGGGCCCAAATGAAGAAACTCTGAGAGATCATAACCAGAAGGCCTGGTTAGAACCAATGTTTAAATTGGCAGACTTATTTTAAAACAAGGGGGAGCCTGCCCCCAGACTGATATTTAAAGGAGGTTTAGAGGAGCCTCCTGACAGATTCTATATTGCAAAAGTATTGCTAAAAGGTCCATGAAATGTTTTTCCTCTGAATTATTTGCCTTAATACATATTGGAAATGCGAATTTTGGCATTAGTTTTAAGAATGTGTCTAGCCTAGATAGATTCTGGTCGCTCTATCATTCACTAAAAAATTCACTGCTATGGATTATTTTTTTAGCAGTCCCCCACCAAGCCTCAGGTTAAATATATCGCTGTTATGTTAAAAAATGATGAGGCCAGTGTCAAAGATATTTTGTTCTGGTTTAGGCAAAAGTGCAAAATTCTGGACAGGCCCTCCCCCATTCTTGATAGTAAGCAAATCTGGAATGGGGGATGGAAAATTAAAGTGAAACTCTTTTCCTCCAATTCAAGTTTAGTCCATTTACCCAATAGCTTTTTTCTGGGGAAAGATAGATGTACATTGTTTTACCCAGGACAGCCTTGCTCCTGTTTTGGATGTGGGGCAAGAACGCACTTAAGTGCAGCCTGTGACACTGCAAGGTGCAATCATTGTTTGAAGTATGGGCACCTTTCAGCTAATTGTCTTAACCTATTTAAATGTAACCTTTGTGAGAAAACAGGTCATGCCTATGGCAAATGTCCATGGGCGTCTCACAACAGGGAGGATTGCCCCTCACATGCAGGCCTCATTGATAGAGCACAGCAATTGTAAGCAAAGCGGGTAGCAGCTCGACATTAGGCCGCAGCTAGGGGGAATTCAGATGCTCAGGCTCAAAACAACGCTTAGCCTAGTACTCTGCAATCAGACAGTATAACAGGTGAAGAGCAAATGGTAGCAGCCACCTCAGATTTGAGTATACAGGTGGAAAGGGAAATGGTGGAAGAGTCAGCATCTGCAGCTATAGATAGGGAGCTTACTTCCATGGTCTTCCCACCCCCCAATGACCCTCCCTTTAAAAAGGTGACATCAAAAAAAAGAAACAGAACAGGGAAAGCCTTGCCTTCCCCCCAACCCTTCCTTCAAGGAAATGGAAAAATTAAGCAGGACCCCAGTGGAAACTGGAAAATAAGTTTTCTATCCTTGCAAGTCAGAATCGTTCAGAAGATTCGGAAGAAGATGGATCTGATTCTTCTTCTGTTACTTCCTTCTCCACTGATATTACTTCAGATGTTGAGGAAGGGGGAGGGGATTACATTGCTAAGCACACCAGACACAAAAGAGCATCTAAAACCCCATAACCTGAGCGGACTTAGGTGGTCCTTCCTTTCTTCCTTTCTTTAATGTAAAAAGTATTAAAGGGGTAAAGAAAAAATTGGGTGTTTTTCATACATTACAAAGCATAAATAATGATATCATACATTTCCAAGGTACAAGAATAAAAAACCCACATAGAATTTCGGCATTCCACTAGGTTGTGGACCAAGGGTTCTGCCTTTTGGTCCACAGGGGATGATATATGTGATGACATAGGGATTTTATTCTCCAATAATGGCCTAAATTTATCTAGGTTGGTGGATATACTTCCTGAGAGAGCTTTACTATTGGATATAAATTATTGTAAGGAGTGGTTTAGATTAATTGAAGGGCATTGCCCGTAGTTATGTGGGGGATGAACTCCTCCCCCACATCCTATTTAAGTCAGCAGGCAGACCACTGTTCTGCTTAGAGCGAGTTGCACTCACTGCCGCGTTGTTGCTGGTCCGTGGCTGTTCCCTTTGTTGCTTGTCTTCCCCTCCCCCCTCCATTTATTCTGTCTAACTTCCTTTATTTGTGGGTTTTCCTGTCTCCTTCTCTTCTATTCCCCATCCGTGTGCTTTTTTTCAGCTTTTTTTTTTTTTACCACTTCCTGGGCATTGCTGTGTATGTCTCCTCACCGGCACTGTACCATCATTCTCGCTCTTCGCAGCTACTTCCAACTGTCCCTGGGTTGTGTTAGCTGTTTGAGATTATTGACCACTGTTCTGTTTTGTTTCCGTTGCTTTTCTTTTTAGGGGCGATTCTGTGAGCTGCTTCCCATACACTGTGCTTACTCCCTGGCTATGTTCCCCTTACTTGTGCACTTACCTTTCGGTTGTCTCTCTTCCTCCTTCAAGCAGCCCGGCTCCATGGCAGTCCACCTTCGCTTCTCATTCTCCTGCAGTTGGCTGCTTGTTGCAGCTTCCTTCCTCATCACGCAACAACCGCCTGCTGGATTAATATGACTTCGCTCTGCCCCGATTACCTCCACTGCCTACTTTGCAGCCATTGCTCCTCGCTGACCCTTGTCTGCTGCAACACATACCATTTACTTCATCTAGTGGCTGCTTATTGTACTTAAAGCCTATCGATGTGAACTACTATCAGGGCCCCTAGTGCTCTGCGGCAGAACTTTCTGATTTCTGCGGCAGGGCTCCTTGGTTTCTGCGGCAGCATTTTCTGATTTCTGCGGCATGATTTATTCATTTCTGTGCCAGAATGCAGTTCTGCCATTGGTTAAATATGATGTGATGTCATCAATGACATCGTATGCTGAGCAGAGAGGAGGGGTTTCAGGAAAAACAAGATGGGAAATAAAGCCTGGCACTATGGAAAAACAGTATATTTTAATGAAAATTCACCAAAAACAGTGAATTCTGCGGCACTATATACATTCTGCGGCATGATGCAAATTCTGCGGAAAATTTCACAACTGCAGAATCGCAGAATTCCAGGGGCCTTGACTACTACTAACAACTTGTGCAATCTCTGACATTGCAGCGGCCTGCCTTTAAATTGCTGCTCCTAGATGCTCTGCTTTGGACATGCATTTATCGTTGGAAAGCCTACAGCTCTTCCCTGCAGCACATCTCTGAACTGCATGTCTGTTATCTAAACATAAGATTTTCTACATGTGTAGAAAAGAAACACGTTATTCATTCTTTCCATGCCATCCATGAGCTCTGCACAGCAGCACCTGGAGCAGATTCTTTACTTTCTTTGCCCTTAACTATCATTGCACCTTTCTGTGCTATGACAGTCTCTGATTATTCTAGTGTACCAGACTTATTACTCCACCAGATACTGCTTATTGATTGCTTCTCTAGTACAGTAATGCTGAGCTGGCTATGGTCCCAGGTGGACTGCTGTTTGAGTCCGATTGCTGTCTCTTATTACATACGTCCAGGTCCTCCTGCTCTGCACTTTGCACTGTGATGCAGGCTGCGCCAGCCGGCCCTCCATGGCAGCACCACCGGTCCTGCTAGCCTACATGGGGTCTAGCGTAACTCACTCACTCACTCCCTTTCTAAATGCTGCTTTCTACTCCTTCCTTCCTTCGGCTGACCTACGTGGGGTTCAGCTGCTCATCCTACCTACATTCAGCCCTAGATACTTCCTTACCTTTGGCTTCCGGCCTCCGGCCATGCACTTCAGCCAAGCACCCCATCATTGCTTTCAGAGCTTATTCTCGATTCTTCCTGTGGACCATCATCCGAGCTTCTCATCAAGATTGGATACTCCACAATGTCTCATCCACAGTCATGCTGATCGAGTCCTGGATGCTGCAGCTCACCTTGTCTGTTCGCGCCTTTCCATCCGTCCAGGATTATCTGTGCTCCATTGTGGATTTCCTATCTGACTCTGTCTTAGGATTTTACATCAATATCCCTGGATGCTCCCCATGTAGCTTCGCTTCGTTTTCTCCTACTTATCTTACCAGCTGACCTACGTGTGATCAAGCTGCGCATGCTAGCTTACGTGGGGGTGGCTGCCACTCTCTATTTACCTTACCAGCCGACCTTGCATGATCCAGCTGTATGCTAGCCTTCTTAGGTTTAGCTACTATTTCTATTTACTCAGCGGCTGACCTACGCAGTCAACTGTACCTTCTATGGTCCATCGGCTGACCTACACGTGGTCAAGCTGTGCTTCCTTATCTTGTTGGGCTTAGCTCCCTTTCGTTCCCATGGATGCTTCCTACAGAGCTGCTTCATTCATTTGGACCTACATCCAAATCATGCTTCCTAAAGCTTCTGCCTTCCAAGGGATTTTCTGGATTACATCAAGATATTTGCCTCAGTTCTCTTGGATAATTCTCGCCCTGCCATTTCAACTCTTTCAGAGTTCCTACTACTGTCTCCACCAGAACTCCTTGCTGAGTATTCCATACTGCCTTCCTCGGTTAACTTAAGCCTCAGACTTCGATGTGATACAATTCCAGTATGCTTATTACCTCTGGTCGAGTTGCCAGCTCATCCGCCTTGATCTATTCACTGCAGTCTTACAATCTTCAATCTTCAGGATACGACAGTTTACAGCACCTTTCACCACTCTCGTAAGTCTGCCTTAGACTGGATTGCTACTCTGCACCAGACTGAATCAGGATATGCTACTATTACATATCATTTACAATCTACTCCCTACTGCTTTGCTGCTTTTCTGCATTACATGCAGTTCCACATTACTATTCATTTATCTGTCACTGCTCTACAAACTGCCCGCACCGCAAGCCAGAGGTTCATCGCATTGCAATTCGAAAGACCTGCGCTTTACGGGCCCGGAGGTCCCTTGAACGTGCATTACTACTCATATTCGTTTATTCCAATGACCTGCCTCTCCCATCAGGCCGGGAGGTTTATCATTTCTACTCTACGCCTGCCTCGCCCAGCTCGGGGCCTGCAGGTTTGAACATTCTATTATACGTCTACCTGCCGCCGTGTCTGCCAGCCTTAAGAGCTCCTGTCCAGTGGACTCACATCTGGATGCGTTTCACCATTTGTCGTCTATTATTTGGATGCTTTGCCTTGCCGCTTTAGTCATAGGACTTACTACTACTACGCTCCTGCCAGGACGATTGTTGAGCCTGTCCACTAGACTTCCTATTTCATGATTTGGGCTCTAAGACTGTGACAACCCACCTCTCCCTCTGGGCTGAAACAGCTTTTAGAGAGGTGTCTGTCCTCGGGTATTCGCTGCCACCAGCCGGACTCTCTTTCCGCACCTCCTTCAAGCTTACAAACTTGAACAATCAAACGTGCAATTGCACAAATTAAAGTCTGGTAGTGTGTCTCTCTCGGGTGGTGGATGCTACACAGAGTTTACCTCAGCCAGTGGAAACCAAATATTACCTTAGAAAAATGACATCACAGTCACAACTGCTGAACAAATAAATAGCTTTTTACTTAAAAAGTGCACTGAGCATTTACAGGATATATATTTACAACACAAGAGAATAACACTCATACAGGAAAAGTAAACAAATGTTTTAAATAACAGATGGCAAAAGAAGAAGGCTATTACTGAAATATGCTAGTACTAAACTTACCCTTCCCTGTCCTTTCAAGAGACCACTGTACCCTATGCTAACTGCCAGCTCCCACTGACATAGCTAGAAGGGTAGACTCTAATCTTAGATTCTTCCTCCAGCTTCAAAGTAAGAAGAACACTCTTCATTGTCTTTCAGCCTCTTATATATTCTCCTGGGAATAGGTAATGCCTATTCTCCCTTTGAATGCACCAACCAACTAACATGTGTTACTATTCCATTAACTGTAATGGGATGCAGATTCTCATCAGAGGAGAGTGGGTCTTCAGACTGGACACACCCTACAAACACACCAGTGCTCTTTTGATCACCCCTCCCCCATACCTCTGCCCCTTAACCAGTTTCTGAGGGCAGTTATATCTCAAGTGTCCCACTTGATTACAAATATGACATTTCTTGGGTCCTGTCTCTTGAGTCCCCTTAGAACCAGAGGGTTCTACTTTGGGCTGAGGTGCAGGCTGGTTTCCTTTGGGCTGCCCCACGGGATCCCTTATAACCATGTGCTGCCCCCCCACCATAAGACTTACACTGTGTGTATGGCCGGCTAGACAGATACACGTCGGCGCTTGCTGCCACCTCTGTTGAGGAGGCCCATGCCCGGTCTAGGAGCCATATGTGCATGTCCTCAGGTACAATTTTAAGGAATTGTTCTCTCACCAATACATTTTTGATTAGTTCTACAGTGGTTGCTTTAGCCCCCTCCACCCACCTATCAAGGTAAGTACGCAGTTGAACCTGTAGTTCTGCATAACTGTCTTCTGGGCTTTTCTTTAACTCCCTAAATTTCCTTCTATAAGCCTCAGGAGTTAATTCAAAATGTTTCAACAACACTGTTTTAACTTTATCATAATCAGCATAGTCTTCATTACTCATTTTAGCAAATGCATGCAAAGCTCTCCCCGTAAGTAAGGGTGTGAGATAAGTTGACCAGGTAGCCTTAGTCAATGTTAATTAGTCACATACTCTCTCAAAATACCTTAAAAATAAATCAAGGTCATCTCCTCTTTAAACTGAGGGGACAATTTAGAATTAATTTTGGCTTCATGAGACAAACTCAGTCCACCATTACTCATGGTTTGCTGACTGCGCAGGGTCATCCTCTCCTTCTCGTGCTGTCATTCTTTCTCTCTGTCTGCCAGTCTCTTTTCTTCCAGTTCTTTCTCTGTTTCCAGTCTTTTTTTCTTCCAGTTCTTTCTCTGCTTCCTGTCTTTTTGTTTTGGCTTCCAATCTTTTTGTTTCTGCATCCAACCTTCATGTTTCTGCTTCAGCATCCAGTCTTTTCACCTCCAGCACCTTGTATTGCAGCAACAGCTGCAGTCGCAGTGCCTGAAGCTGGTTTGGGGGGTCTGCTGCATCAGTTCCTGACTCACCTCCAGTGACTGTCTGCTTCAGATCATGTGCCAAGAGGGCAGCTATAAGGTCTGCCTTTTTCTTGTGTTTTAGACCTTCAGGCTGAATCCCCTTTTCCTGGCATCTTTCACAAAGCTGTGGCACAGTAAGTGAGTCATACTCCATGGAGCTCATTCCCTACTGCTATGCTATACTGTGCTAACTAGAAACAAAATAAAACTGTTGTACGAATGTATTCCCTTATATATTCTGTTTTGCAATGCTAAGGTAACTGTTCTACTGGCAAACTCTGTATCTCAGTGTGCTACATAGTCCGCTATCATCACCCCACCACTGCCAACCAATATGTGACAACCCACCTCTCCCTCTGTGCTGAAACAGCTTTTAGAGAGGTGTCTGTCCTCGGGTATTCGCTGCCACCAGCTGGACTCTATTCTGGCACCTCCTTCAAGCTTACAAACTTGAATAATCAAACGTGCAATTGCACAAGTTAAAGTCTGGTAGTGTGTCTCTCTCAGGTGGCGGATGCTACACAGAGTTTACCTCAGCCAGTGGAAACCAAATATTACCTTAGAAAAATGACATCACAGCCACAACTGTTGAGCAAAAAAATAGCTTTTTACTTAACAAAAAGTGCACTGAGCATTTACAGGATATATATTTACAACACAAGAGAATAACACTCATACAGGAAAAGTAAACAAATGTTTTAAATAACAGATGGCAAAAGAAGAAGGCTATTACTGAAATATACTAGTACTAAACTTACCCTTTCCTGTACTTTCAAGATACCACTGTGCCCTATGCTTACTGCCAGCTCCCACTGACATAGCTAGAAGGGTAGGCTCTAATCTTAGATTCTTCCTCCAGCTTCAAAGTAAGAAGAACACTCTTCATTGTCTTTCAGCCTCTTATATATTCTCCTGGGAATAGGTAATGCCTATTCCCCCTTTGAATGCACCAACCAACTAACATGTATGTATTTAATTGCCCCAATCAGAGTGAACACCTATCAGTGACCAATTATATTCCTTTTTAACCTTAAGTTTATATTTGAATGAACCAATCCATTCAAACTGACCTGTGTATGTGGACAGGTCTGTGTGTGGAGATGTCCACTCGAGATTTATGACCCAGCTCTTATCTAGCAGCTAGGGAGGACTGAGAATTCCACAAGCTGGATGCTGCTGGTCAGTGGATTTTAGCCTGTGTGTGTGTGTTTTTTTTTTTTCAAACTGCTAAAAAAACCCAGCTAGAGAATCCAAACCATTAACTCTTTCTTTCCCATTTCTGTCACAGCTTCTTGAACTCTGTGACGATGCTATTTCATTCCACTCAGCCTTTTCAGTTATCACCTTATGACTTATAAGCTGAACTATTCCGGACTCATAAGACTTCCCTCACCAAGTCAGTTCTAGCAACTGTACCATTCTGGCTTTCGATACGAGGATATCTACATTGTTCTGCAATTATCTGGATCACCAGACGACGCTCTTTGATTTCTGTGCTATTACCACTTCCCCATGCTCCTCGCTTACCGTGCATAATCTATACAATACTACTCCTCTGCTATTATGTCTGCATCATGCAACTTTAATTGCTACTACTACTGACCTGCATACGGACCACTTATTTACACTATTTACTCATACAACCTACTTCGCCCTTGCAGGTCCTAGGGGTACATCCAATCAGACTTGCCTTTTCTACTACCTACAGTACTTCACCCCTTGGAATCTGGAGGTACATCTACCTATGTCTACCTATTCGCACTGGGATCTACACTGACTTCAGTTACCTGCTTCCCCTCTCCAGATCAGAGATTCCTACTGCTCTGCACTCTCCAGATCATGCAGTGTGGGCTAGTTTCTGTAGTTCATCACCGAGACCTTCATTTGCACAGTCTGCTATGCGGAACACAAACTAACTGTCCTTCAACTCTGGACATGGACACTTACCCTTTGGTTACTGGTTCTCCTCGAAGAAGACTTCCTCACCTGCTGGAGCGCTTCATCAATGCAACTTCAATGCTTCAAATTATATCAACCATGGCTTCCAATCCTGCCCTGGACATGGACTCTCGGACCAAGGGTTTGCTTGCTGGATGCTGTTATGTTCACCCAATACTTTAAATCAGTACTTTCTTCAGTTTTCCATTTCACTGGATCAGGATCTATGATTTTGGAATTTGTATTAGCCGATTAAATTTAAATTGTTACTTTGGATTACTTTCCTTTTGTATGCCCAGAAGGACGGGCAGGTCAGTAGCCATGGGTCCTCAGAGGTTCTCCCCCAAGGGGGGGGGTTTCCTCTCCTGCGTGCTACTGGTCACACACTCTGGAGTTGGAGGAGGTGATCATACTGCTGCTCATATTTCTTGGGGGGTGTCATCCTACGCGACTCCTTCTAGCGGTTGGATACTGAACAATCGTATGATAGCATTATTTTTTGGGGGGTCTCATACTATTGGACTAAGCATCCTTCCAATGGTGGGATACAGAGAAAGGCCAAAACATCAAGTCATAACAAACTGCTCATCAGTGCAAGCATCTAAGCCCTTGCATACTATCCAGCTTACATGTACTATAATCACTGACTCCTCATGTCTATGCTGAAGTACCTAAGCACTAATCATTTCATGCTACTACTAGTACCTTGCAAGTATTGTCCTACTTACTGGTCTGGCCTCTATATCCAAGCACAACCTACATCATCCAGCTACAGTATGTAACATAAGCACTGAGCTATGAACCACACATAATTTCAATATATGCTCCCCAGACAAAAGCACACAGGGTTACTCTATTTAAAGAAGTACAGCCATACCTTCATACTTCAAGGTTTGTTATTTGGGCAGGGGATTTTAACTGTGGGCTATCTCAGAAGCACAGAGGTTTAAAAACAAACCTTTTTGTGATTCTGTGGCACTCCAGAACATAGTATTAATGGCAGGTTTGGTAGATTCATACAGAGTGAGGTTTCCTACAGGTGGGAATACATATTTTAGAGGTTCACTGTCCACTCATATTGATTTTATATTTATTTCTTCCCTCTTAACGTACTAAAAATCAATGCACAAGCTTGGGATTTCACTGATCCCAAGTCAATCTTTATCCAAACAGGATGGGATGATTCACCAAGATGTAAAAAAAACACATGGAAATTAAAATGAAGCATAACTAGAGGACCCAATAATTATAAAAGCTTGGAAAAGGGAATGAGTTGCAAGATTGACTACAGTAGCGGGGGGTATGAAAATTTATTAGAATGATGGGAGGACACCAAGAAATCCTAGATTTAATTTTTTCAGTCATGAGCTAGAAACAATGTGAATAAAGATTACTTGCAATATTAGGAACCAGTTACAAAATGTAATATCTCAGACAGAAACAAACAGGATAGATTGCAGTAAACAAATTCAAGTAATTAAAAAACAGATGACGGCTCTTCAATACGATTGGGCTAAAACACTACAGCAGGAACTTTAGTTCAGAAAGGGTCCCTGAACCCTTTCAAAGAGTGCAAAGAAAGAATCAATTATAAGGTTCTTACAGAATTAATAAATCCATCAGGGTTTCATCCCCTTTAGAAATGGTAGGACTAATGAAACAGCACAGAGTCAATTTTTGGGACCTCTCGGCAATTAAGATGGAATCCACACTTGATTGGTTCACTGAATCTTCCTCATACATCAGAAAGTGGCTCAAGAATACTAACTGCAGAAATAACAGTAGAAGAAGTTCTGAATTCTGTTGCTTGCTTAAAGACAGATGCTGCCCAAGGGTCAGATGGCATGGAGGTGGGTTTTTATAAAAAGTTCAAAGACGGTCCAACACCAGCTCTAGCACATCTGTATAATCATATATTACAGTCAGCGAGGTTAGCGGATTCCATGTATGATGCTATTCTGATTTTACTATACAAAAAGGGAGCTAGGGAGGACCTCAATAATTGGAGGCCTCTGAGTCTACTAAATCACAACGTAAAAATACTTAATAAAATCTTACTGGGGAGGATTACTAAAATTGCTGATAAATTAATTAGCTGTGCTCAGACATGTGCAATTTCCACCAGACATCAACAGGATAATTTGACAGTGCTAAAGGAAATATTTCACAGAGATAACATTGATAAATTACAAGGTTTTGTGATTGGGCTAGACCAGGAGAAAGCTTTTGACAAGCTAAGTCATGAGTTTCTTTTTTTTAGCTTTAAAAGCATTTGGTTTTCCAGAAATTTTTTTTAGATTGGAGTAATTGTTTCTATGACAAAGCAATGGTCATTTCTATTATAAACGGTTGGAGGGGAAGGAAAATTCAGGTTAAAAGGGGTGTTAGGCAGGGGTGCCCACTTAACCCCTTACTATATGTATTCGGGATTGATATTTTCATAAGGATAATTAATATATCATAGAGCTTTCAACAAATCAAAGTCTACACTACTTTAAAGTATTAGCTTATGCAGACAATGTCATACTGACTTTGGTACCAGAAACTAGAGAGTCTGGGCCAGAATTTCAAAGCCCCCATGCAAGCTGCGACAATGGCAGCTTGTGCCGAGTGCAGTGTGCCCAGGACCCTGTGCCCAAATTTCTATTTTACAGGGTCCCAGTGCCTAAGTCCTGCGGCTTGTGGCAAAGGGGGTGCTGTGCCTGAAGTATGGCACACCCGTCCAGAATGCTGCAATGGCAGCAGGGAGTCCACAGCGCCCACAGACAGAGGCTGGCAACCGGTCACTGCTCCTCCAACACCACCACGCCACTGGCACCTGCACCATGATACACTCCGGTACCCTGGTGGGTCAGTGCCCCTCCAGCCATCTCAGCACTGCCACCCCACTCCCGTACCCTGATCCGGTGACCGGCACAACCTTCCACATGCCACCTCAGCCATCCGCCAAATGAGCTGTCCATGCATGTACTGTATACCGTATACAGTACATGTAATGATGGCTTATTCGGTTGCCAGCCATGGTGGCATGTGGAGGGCTGTGCTGGTCACCGGATCGGGGTACGGGGGGGTGGGAGTGCTGAGATGGGTACCACCTGGGGGGGTTGGCAGGATGCACAGACATTAGTGTCGAGGATCATGACGGGGGTGAGAGGGAACCACCAGACCACCAGGAATCACCCACCAGGGATGGATCAGGGCGGGCCACACAGTGGCACATACACAATGACCCCCCCAGGAGCCATCTAAGTCCCCTTAGACCAACCCCTCTCTGGTCTAAGGGTACTTGGCACTTGGTTCCTGGGGGTCTTTCAAATTCTGGATCCGAGGGCTGCGGCAGTCTGGGTCTGCCGCAAACCCCCTAGTGCCATGCTGCAGCCACTTTCATGGTGTAAGGCTGGCGCTAGCCCACTTTGGTGCAGGTAGCCTGCTGGGTGACACAGGCTGCCTTTGAAATTCACACTTGGCACAGACCTGGGCGCAAGGTGCCCGTACGTAAGACCTGTTCAATGCAAGCACCTTGCATCAACTAAAGCCATTGAAAATCTGGCCCTCTGACTTAAGAGAAAGCATAAGTGATTTTTCAGATATGTCTGGATCACTAATAAACTTTGAGAAATGTAAAGAGGTAATTTTAGGCAATAAAAGAATGCCAGAGGGATATAATCTGGCAGGTTTTTCCCTTAGAAAGGAAGGGATAAATATATTAGGAATAGAGTTTGGCCCTGGAGATATCGCTCGTAGGAACTGGGAAAAAGGTTTGGAAAAAGCAAACAGACTTATTGCAGGGTGGAGAGGGCAACAGATTGCAAAAGAGAAAGGGTATTGCTAATTAAGTCACTCTAATTCCCATTTTTTTATATCTAAGCTATGTGTCTCCCCAAGTCATTACTTACTCCATTATTTAGTGGGAGGTTCCAAGCATTTTGGGGTAACAGGTTGAATCCAGTTAAAAGGAAATGTATGTACAGGAAGGTTCAGGAAGTGGGGATAGGCATGATAAATCCTTTTCTGTACTTTTATAGTATATTTCTTAGCTATAATATAAGAGGGGCACCACTGCCAGGGGAAAAAATATGGAATCCTCTTGTGTTAGCATGATTACATACTTGTTTAACCCCATTGAGAAGAAGATGTCCTAGGTTACTAAGGGGCATTTCTGACCTCCCGCAGTATGGGTCAGAGGCTATGAAAAATGTGATTAAGTGAAAAATAACAGACACACAATTACAGACCATAGATACAAAGCTTATATATGAAACCATCTTGCAAGGAGAGAGAATGGAAATTAAAACCTTCCCACAATGTCCAGAAACCAAGTTTAATGACACATTAAAACAGCTCTTTAATCCTAGGTTGCAGTATTTATTTGGGACATGGTTTCAATTAGGTAACTATGGTAGACTAAACATCCGAAATAATAATAAACACAAGCCACTGAATGAAAGATATTGCCTTAGAACATCGTGTATACAACAGTTGGAAACGCAAGAGCACTTGTTTTTGGAATATGATTATGCAAAAAATGTGTGGGAGTTTTTGGTACAGGAGTGGGGGGAAAAGAGATTTAGGCAGGTCACGTATACATTGTATATAGTATTTGCTGTACTTCGATATTACATAGAGCAGGTTCTCTGAGTAATACAGCAAAAATCAGTTTCAAATACAAAAATCACACAAAATGTTAAAATTACATTAAGGGGCATTATGCAGCAGGATGACAAGAATTATGCAATGGAGAAAGTCAAATTGCTATGGGTCCATTGCAATCATTGGATGGGTTAGTAAAATTTATTTTGATGTATTTTGAAATAGGTGAGTAAGATAAACTGTATATAGTTTTGAAATTACTGTTTTGAATATGTATGGAAATGTAAATTGTTTTTATAGGTATTAGTCCTCCTTTTCAATAACAATTCCCTTATTCTCATCAAGAACTACCATGGGATCTTTAACATCCACCTGAACAACCAGCTGGAACAGGCAGACGGGACTTGGGTTTAAGGTCTCATCTGAAAGATAGCACCTCAGGAGTGCAGCATCCCCCTCGAGGCACTACAGTGTTAGTACTTGGATTTTTTCCCACATTCCCAGTGTGGGGCTAGAACCCACCACCTTCCGATCTTCCAGCCTCAGAGGAGAGTGTGCTACCTGCTGAGCCACTGACACTGCTGGTGGCACTGAGTGCATTTAGCATCTGTGCCTGTGGCTGCATCTTCTTTTGTAGCTAGTGAGTCTGGGCTTTATTGTTTTCAGCTCCCCCACCCCTGCCATGAAAGGACCACTTGTTGTGGAAAGACCCACATCCTCTGTCCCTCTGTGGGTTATAGGGAGCTGGCCTGGAAGTCTTAAAGTCATTCTGGTTTCATTAGATTCTTTAAGAGACTGCTCCACCAGCTGTCCAAACAGACACGTGCCATCATAAGGCACACTCATAATCTGTTGCTGGATATCTGCTGTGAAGCCAGCAGTCTATAGCCAGAAGTGCCACCTGATGCAAATACCTGCAGCTGCAGAGTGAGCTGTTGCATCACAGACAACCACAGAGGCTTTAAGCTGGCAGCTGTTAGATTCGATACCAGCTGGCAGCATCTCTTGTTTTGCCTCCAAGAGTGCCTCTAGAGCTGGTTGGATGGGAGGAACTGGGGAGACTAGCCTGGTCTACAGCTGCTTACTCGGAATTCAATGTGGAGTGTATATTTCTGAGGACAGCCTGGAATGAGAGGTCCTCCTGCGGTAATGTCACATGAACTGGATTTGAGTTCTCTGGACCATAGTATAAGTCATCATTCTCACCATCAACAGATAAGGTCAGGATCTGACTCATCCCTCTCTACACTTTCTTCACTTTGAGAGTAGTTGAGCAGAGAAGTTCGAGGGACCAGCAAAATAAAATGCAGTCACGGCAACACAAGACCCACTCCGGGGGGCTCAATGGCATCCCTAAAGGTAATGATCCCAATGCTACAGGATCATGCTGTACCAGAAGCAGCAGCCAGGAAGGCTCCAAGAGACCTGACCCCAGAACCACACGTGGCATTCATGACCACGATGGCACTGAAATGACTGGTGGCACCATGACTTCTAACATTCCTGGAAGGATAAGAGGGGACACCACAAGTGGAGTAGACAATGGCAGCGTTACCTGCAGCACCAGGCTGGAGACTGGTGCCATGGTCAGTCATACACCTAAGTCAAGCAACACCACAAATTGCACTCAAGGGTCAGGGGCCATCACAGAAATAGCACCGCATGACTTATACACTGCACCCGCTGCTCCATAAGAGCTGCCCAATGGCTGAACTGTCCACCAGAGTCCTCTCTAGCAGAGAGAGAGAGACTCCAAGACAGAGACGCTGGTCTCACAGGCCTAGGCATCCACAGTGTCATCAGGGACAATGGTGAAAAACTGAGGCCAATAGAAGTTGTGTGGCTCATAACAGAACAATCAGAGGAGGACCTCAACTGGTGCCCTTTCTTCCCCTTCTTCAAGAAAAGGAAGATGTCAAGGCTGAATGGTGCAAAGATCCTGATGCTGAGCATGTACGGTAAATGGACCATTTCTTTTCATGACTCTGGGTGGACTGTCCCCCCTCCATTGTGCCGGACTATCAACTGTCAGAGCACCCAAATTGTAATGAATGGGGAAGACTGATTCTTGGAAGATTTTACACTTAAATATAACTTAAACATTTCTTTCTTGAATTTTCAAATTGTGTAATACTCTATTTTGATTTCCTTAGTGTGAGATTTATCTCCCATTAGTAGTCTATATATTGTGTACATTGCCTAAATATTATACATTTTATGATTTATATAGTTGTGATTTTTTTTATGATTTATATACTGTAGTTGTGATTGTGGAATGTTTTAATGGGTACATGTAATTAACTGTACTGGCTATTCTGTGATCTGCCTCTGAGGCCACATACCAAATCCAAGTATTACTGCTTCTTGCACAACAGCAGAGTGATACAGTGCCTGGAGCAAACTGGGGGTTCTCTGGTCTAGAGGCCTTGCACTACATGAGCAAGAGTTTAAAGTGGGATGAGAAAGGAGCAGCCCCAAGTGAGTTCATAACCAGGCTGGTGTAGCATTGGTGAACTGAGTTAAGCCAGTTGTCAGCTAGAGGGGCCATGACAAACTGATGGTGGGTGGGGTAGGATTGTTAACTATAATGTTTGCACACAAAGGTATGCAGTTACCAGCCACACTAGGCAACAGAGAGCCAGTAAAAATATCTGGTAGGTCACAGAGTACTACCTACAAGGAGATATGTTACGTACTGTGGTTTTGTATTTCATATTTAATTTTTTATAAACGCCACTGTAATGTTTTTGATTGTGAAGCACTTTGAGCCTTTGGGAAAGGGCACTCTAGAAATAAATTTGCCTTGCCTTTGTTTCTTTATCATTTCTATTTTTTTACTGAGATTGGAATAGTGAGTAGGCACTATGCCTTGAGCATACAAAATATGTACCTTCTGCTGGAACAGTTTCTCCAGACGGCCAGGGGATTTTCATTTATGGCTGCTAGATACAGTCCTCAGTCTTACAAAAGAAGCATCCAAAAGGGCTGATCAGCCTGTGTTCATCATGCAATACATCCAGCACAAACACAATAGGGAGTGACATCAGCTTGTTTTAACAAAAAAGCTTCACAACTTACCCCCAACTCAAGCTCTGTGAGGGAGCGAATGCCGTCATGATTTTATAACAGATTGCTGGGATTGCACCTTCATTACGTCACTTTTATCTTGTGTGGTGTGAGAGTATATGGATCAATAAATTGTATCACTCCTTACATGCCTAGTGCTTCTTGTGCTACCATGTGCAGAGCTTGACTTGGAGGTGAGCTGCAAGGCGTTTCTGGTTCTACATTGATTGCTGTAGCCTTATGCAACCTCAACCCATAGGTGTCCCCTCTCTTGGTGCTTTTGTTTCAAGGGAACCTCAGGTGGGGGTGGAGATGGTCTCCTTTATGCATCTGCGGAGCTTGACTTGGGTGTGAGTTATGAGGTGGGGGTGGGGATGGCCTAATTAAAACCAGCCTGAATCTGAACCTGAAACAAGGTGAAAAATAATGCTTCCAAAACTAAGGGGTCAGGGGATGTTATACATGCCAGAAACTGGGGCATTTATCATATGACTGCACAAAGAATAAAAATAAGGGACAGAAAGCAGATACTGAGAACAACCCATTGAGTGAGCACCAGATGGTGGCCTGTGCTTAGAATGTTTTCCTCACTAATTTGACTGCCCATATGCATACTGGCTCTCATATTCAAAAGCTTAGTGCAGTGCTAATAGGAGTAGCACCATATTTAGTGGCCATAGCGTGGCCAACAGCCTGTTAGCAGGGCCACTGCTACATTCACAGGACCCCCTAGTGTGGCACTTTGTGGTTAGTGCAATTGTGCTAAACATACCACTGCACCCATGCATACAAACACACAAAGTGCCAGCAGAAGGCAGCCTAAAGGTCTATCGAGTCTGCTCATTGTGGGGCTCTTGCACATTTGTCGCATGTTACACTGCCCCCTCCTCCATAATGCAAATGAGGAAAACCTCTTGCATACATGCTGCAGTGGTATATTGAAAAGATTTTGGAAGCACTAAAAGGCTGCTGTGAGAACAGAATTTCACACTTGCAAAACCCTACTCGACATGCAGAGAAAGGGGATGTTATTTGCACTGCAGTGATATACAGGCTGTCGTCACAAGAAGGGGGGGTGGATAAAGCTATGATGGAGGAAATTCAGAGGGTGACAAACAAATGGGAGGTGCTGCTGTTGGGGGATTTTAATCTACCAAATGTGGAGTGGAGTACCCCAGCAGCGGCCTCTGCCAGGAGCAGAAATATCATGAACTCCCTACATGGGGCACTCCTGAGACAGCTAGTCAAGGAACCTACTAGGGATGAAGCAGAACTTGACCTGATCATCACAAATGGAGACAGAGTGGGAGGGGTCTCAGTAGGGAAAAGCCTAGGCACAGGTGATCATAATACAGTATGGTTCACCCCAAGGACAGCACCAGAAAGGAAACACTCTAAAGTAAAAGTCCTAGATTTCGGGTGAGAGGACTTTAAGAGAATGGGAGACCACCTCAAGAAAACTCTTGTAGGGGTGGAGGATCTGGAAGGGGTGGAAGAAAAACAGGATACAATAAAGGGGGCCAGAGTAGAAGTCACAAATCTCTACATCAGGCAGGTCAGGAAAAACAGGAAACCTCTATGGTTCAGCAGGAAGATAGCAATAAAAGTCAGGGTGAAAAGGGCAACATTCAGGAGACACAAGCAGAGAGAGAAAGATAGAGAAGTGTACCAGGAAAGGCAAAAGGAGGTGGGAATTGAGGTCAGGAGAGCAAAGGCAATGACTGAAGAGAAAATAGCTCAATCGGTTAAGGGAGGGGACAAAACCTTTTACTGCTATACGAGCGAAAGGAGGAAAACAAATGGTGGGACAGTTCAGCTGAGTGATAAGAGGAGGGACAGTGGAGGGGGATCAGAAGAAGGCAGATATCCTAAACAGTTACTTTTGCTCTGTGTTCACAGTGGAAGGGAAGGAGGAAGGACGACAGATCAGGGAGAGGGGAAAAGCAGGGAATTGGAGGGGGTGGACATCAGCCTATTCAAAGTGAAGAAGGTCCTGAAGGAACTAGCAGGACTAAAAGTTGATGGAGCCATGGGACCTGATGGGTTACACCCCAGAATACTAAGGGAGGCGCTGGCAGAGCCATTAACTGGCCTGTTCAATAGATCATTAGAGACGGGGGTGGTTCCAGATGACTGGAAAAGAGCAGACGTGGTCCCTCTCCACAAGGGAGGAAGCAAGGAAGAGGCAAGCAACTACAGGCCAGTCAGCCTGACATCAGTAGTGGGGAAACTGATGGAGAAATTACTGAAAGAAAGAATTACCAATTATCTTGATTCAAATGACCTGAAGCATCACAGACAGCATGGATTCATGGAAGGGAGATCATGTCAAATGAACTTAATTGAATTCTTTGACTGGGCGACCAAACAGATAGATTAGGGCGGGGCAGTGGATGTGTTTTACCTAGACTTCAGCAAAGCATTTGACACTGTGCCACACAGAAGGCTTCTGTATAAACTGATAGCCCTGGGGGTTGGGCCAGAGGTGGTGAGACGGGTGAAAAACTGATTGAAGGGAAGAAGGGACAGGGTGGTTGTCAACGGAGTTCCATCGGGGGGGGGTGACTAGCAGGGTACCACAGGAGTCAGTACTGGGACCGATCCTGTTTGATATTTTCATAGGAGACATTGCAGAAGGGCTTGAGGGGAAGGTTTTCCTATTTGCAGATGGTACAAAGCTCTACAACAGAGTAGACACTTCAGATGGAGTAGGAAAAATAAGAGAGCTGCACAAATCAGAGGAGTGGTCAAAAGTGTGGCAGTTGAGCTTTAATACAAAAAAGTGTGAAATCATGCACTTAGGGAGCAGAAATCAAAGAGCCAAGTACAGGATGGGTGGTCAGATACTGGAAGAAATAGAGCAGGAGAGGTACCGTGGTATAATCATATCTAAGAATCTCAAGGTGGCTAAGCAATGCGAGAGGGCAGTAGTGAGGGCCAATAGAATGCTAGGATGCATAGGCAGGGGTATCACAAGCAGAAGGAGGGAGGGGGTGATGCCCTTGTACAAACAGCTGGTGAGGCCACACCTTGAATATGGTGTCCAGTTCTGGAGACCGTAACTCAAGAGGGACATAGATAGGGTAGTGATGGTCCAGAGGAGGGCAACAAAAATGGTGTGGGGACTCAGCCAATTGACATACAAAGAGAGGCTGAAGGACCTTGATATGTATACCCTGAAGCAAAGGAGGGATAGGGGGACATGATAGAGACCTTCAAGTACCAAAAGAGTATTAACACTGTCCCAGATAGCAGTATTTTCCAGAAGAAGAGATTCTCAAAAACAAAGGGGTGTGACATGAAGCTAGAAGGGGGAAGATTCAAGGAAAACATTAGGAAACACTACTTCACAGAAAGGGTGGTGGATGGTTGGTATGCACTCCCAGAGGAAGTGGGGGGGCCAAAATGGTGACAGGATTCAAGGCTGCTTGCGATAGGTACGAGGGAATTTTGTAGATGGGGCGAGGGAGGAGGAGGAATTACCCAGGACACCTAGGATCCTTAGGACACATGTAGATAGACCACTTGGACAGACTTGGTGGGCCTGGAGGTGCTCATCTGCTGACAATTTCTATGTTTCTATGCATAGTGGTGCTATGCCCAAATAAAACAAAATGTTGCCCTCCCAAACCAAATCTTTAATTTAGTCTATATCCTTGGTGCTACTGGTACCCAACCCTCGCCTGATTCTCACTGTTCAACATTCCCTTCCTGGTAGTCTAGTGGCCCACCCACTTATGGTGCCATCCTCTGTTGTCAATCCCCCTACCCTACCCTGGGATAACAGATAGTACTCACCCACTGTTCACCTCTGCTGCACTGCTGGCAACTGCCTCATTCATGCAAATTAGTCACTTACAGTATAGAAACAAGAGTATCAACATTGTACCTGTGTTAATACAATATTAATACAGTTACAGTAATTCTTTAATACAAGTGACTTGACTAACGTGCATGAATAATATGGTAGCTGGCAGTGTAGTTGAGTTGAAGGTGAGTCTCAGCCCTATTATGGGGCCAAGGGTTGGGAGGTGGTGAACAACAAAAAATGGTACCAGATTAGAGGACCATACAGACAACCTGGAAAGAATTGTTTAACAAAGAGGACCAGGTGTGGTGAGGTGGGTACCACTAGCACCAGGGATGGAGACTGAATCAGAATCAGTGAGGGGGGTACCATTTGTTCCAGGGATAGTGACTAAATCAAGATCAGGTGGGGGGTGGGGTACTAGCACCAGGAATAGTGACTGAATTGGGACTCAGGAAAGGGAGGGAAGGGATAGCACTAGCAGAGATGGTGACTGGGTGAGGAAGGGTGTCCCACTAGCACTAGGTATAGTGACTGAATAGGGATCAGGTGAGACGGAGGGTACAACTGGACATCAGGGTGTAGTATATAAAAGCAAACAGGGTTTGGGGGAACCGAATGCCTTCTCAGTTGATAGCCTTTATGAATACAACAGTGTGGACGCATTGTGCAGAGCTTCTAATGGTCACACAATGTCATGCAAATGGCCTCTTAGAACAATTGCATGCCTTGTGTGGTCATTGGCATGATGGCATTTGAATATGGTGTGATAACCAATTTTGGACACGCTAGACCCCTGCACTACTGGGTGCTAGCTGCCAGCAGAGATCTGTGATGAGCTGCATCTTTGCAATTTGTTGAGTAGGGAAAATGGTACAGGGATACAGGAAATGGGGTATTATCAGATGTCTCCTATGGTGTACATGTTAGACTTCAGAAAGGGGAGAGTGGCTGGAGAAGAATGGGATAAAAGCAGAGGTACTGAATGAATACTTCTGTTCCATCTTTACAAAGGAGAAAGACAGATCTGTGCCTACAGGGGAAAGAAAAGAAAAGGGGGGAGGGGAGCAAGGATGTGGGGGTAGAAAAGGATGTAGTGAGGGACAAGCTGCTGGCACTGAAGGTGGACAAATCACCAGACCCAGACAGCATGCACCCAAGGGTACTGAGGGAACTGGCAGACGTGCTTGCAGGGCCAATGGCAGGCCTGTACAATAGTTCACTGGAGTTGGGCATGGTACTGCAGGACCAGAGAATGGCACATGTGGTGCCGCTTCATAAGAGCGGCCCCAAGGATGACCCAGGGAATTACAGACCAGTCAGTTTAACCTCAATCATGTGCAAGCTCATGAAGATCATACTTAAGGAAAGATTGACAGAGTATCTAAAGCAGCATGATCTATAGGATGCAAGGCAGCATGGGTTAATGGGAGGGGATCGTGCCTAATGAATCTGATTGACTTCTTTGACTGGGTTGCTAAGACAGTAGACAGGGGCCAAGCGGTGGATATCCTTTATCTGGACTTCAGCAAGGCCTTGACTCTATACCCCACAAGAGGTTGATTAGGAAGTTGGTGGATCACGGGGTTGGGGAGATGACCTGATGAGTAGAAAACTGGCCCAGGAATAGGACCTGGAGGGTGGTAGTAGGGAGAGAGTTATCTAGCACCAGGGAGGTCACCAGTGGGGTCCCGCTGAACTCAGTGCTGGGACTGGTGTTGTTCAATGTCTTCATCAATGATATTAGGGATGGCATTAATGGCAAAATGTACCTCTCCACAGATGACACCAAGCTCTGTGGGAGTGTGGACACAGCTGAAGAGATACAGATCTAGAGGATGATCTGAAAAACTTGAGAGGTGGTCTGAGATTTGTCACTTTGGCTTCAATGCCAAGAAATGCAAAGTCATGCACATTGGAGCCAAGAATCCCAGGATGGAGTAGTACCTGGGAGGGGTTCGTGTATCTTCAACAGAGGAGGAGAAGAACCTGGCAGTGATGATCACTGCTGACCTGAAGCACTCCAGGCAATGCAGGAATGCAGCAGCAAGTGAAAAAAAGATGTACAGATGCATTGCAAGGGGGTCAGCAGTCAGTGAGATGAGGTTATACTGCCCTTGTACAGGTCAATGGTGAGGCCGCATCTAGAGTATTGAGTACAGTAGTGGTGCCCTCACCCTATAAATGACATTAACCTGCTGGAGACAGTACAGTGGAGGGCAAAGAAGATGACCACAGGTCAACAGGGTAAAGTATAAGAAGACAGGTTGGGGGCCCTGAATGTGTACTCCCTGAAGGAGAAAAGGGAGAGAGGGAACATGATTAAGATCTTCAAGTACTTGAAAAGAATAAACAGGGTGGATAAGGCAGGTCTCTTTAAGCTAAGTGGCAGCCGAAACATGAGGGGTCAAAGTCTTAAGCTGGGGGGAAGGGTTAGTAGGGAGGTTAGGAAGCACTTCTTCATGGAGAGGTTGGTGGCCAGTTGGAATGCAATGCCAGAAGAGGTGGTCTCATTGAAGACAGTGGGAAGCTTCAAGAGAGGTTGGGATAGACATAAGGGGAAAGTAAGGGTCATTGGAGGGGAGGATGGGAGGATTGGGGGGAAGGGTCAGTAGCTTAAGCTATGGACCCTGCAATATGAGTAGACTAGATAGATCAAATGGTCTTATTCTGCTGGTTTCTTCATATGTTCGTATGTAATTAAGGGGAATGACATTGATAGCAGAGAAACTGTTGTCTGTGTGTCACTATCCATAGGCAGGCTTGGAGACAAGATACTAAGAGAGAACAGTCAGTGCATCCAAAGGCAGCTCTACCTCTACTGCAGAGGAAGTAGCCAGTGTGGCCGATAGACTAGCTCAGAGCAGCAGTTCCTTGTCACAGCTACAGGCAGTGGAAACCTCAGCTGTGAACAGGTTTTCTACTACAGGAGAAAATACTATAGTATAGTGAGGGTTACGCTTCATGAGATAGGGTCTATCAGGATGACCCTTCCCTACATAATTTGAGAGAATTGGTGGCCAGGGCTGACAGTGATACCAAAGGAGAATGTAAAAGGGAAGTATGCAGAGAGAGTAGATTACGTTAAATAGAGTATACAACCATGAACCATGCACTCAGATCAAGGGGCAGTGCAGTTGCTAAAGCAGAGAATCAGTGCCTAAACCAACAAAGACAGCAGTGCACACAAGAGGTACGGAACCATAAAACAGCATTTATTTAAATAGTAAAAATGTTGTGAATAGATACTTTTTACCATAAAGAAGAATGGGGGAGGCATTGGAGGAATCTTCGAGTAAGTCAATTAAAATTCTAATTAAAAAAGATAAACTAAACTATGCAATAACACAAGAGAAATAAATCTAAACACAGTCTTGAGAAAGCATGAGAATGAACTGATAAAGAGGAAACAATAAAAAATTTGAGAGGGACAAAAAGGATTGGCAATTAGGCACAGTATTTAATTGGCAATGATAGTCACAATCCTGAAGTAGAGGAAGAGTTTTTTTCAGGAACTGGATGCAGATCCCAAGTAAACAGAAATAGTAGTCAAAGTAATAAGAGAAGCCCAGTAGTATTAACCGATAGTGATTCAGGTTCAGGTAGTACTGATAAGCCAGTGAAACAGTCTGTTGCTTTTTTTTTTTTAGACAAAACTCAACTATATCACAGAAAAAAAACCAAAGAAAATAAAGAAAAAAGAAAATAAGATGAGGGGGACATAATGAAAAACATAAAACACCAGAAAATTGACCAGAATACAGAGAGATAATATTAATAAATTAATCATCAGTTCAGTTTTCAGAGACCCCATTAAGTGTACAATGGAGAGGCTTAAATTTTTACTGCACCTATAACTACATTCAGTCTCCTGGTGGAGCTCTTTAAAGCTTTCAGAAAGCTGAATTTGAGACTTTTTCTGGCAATAATATGGGACAAAAGAGCATAAACAATCAGGTTATGGTCCGGGACCAGGATAATACAATGCAAGCCTTTTATAACAGACACATCTGTGCACACATTTGCCCACTGTAACTAGTGTCCATTATATCCAGAGGCGGTGGAGTGTATGAGTTAGATTTGTCTATGTGTGTTAGAATGGGCTCAGAGTGAACAAGAACCTATTATAAAACTTCATAAATTACTCAGAATCCTTCTTAGCATGTACGTTTCTGTATTTTGTGTGTTCATTTAAAGTTATTTCACTGTCAGGGAACATGATGTTTTTAAAGGAATTTTATTGCAGAAGGTAAGACTATAGTAACTCCCGTGGCTGGATGTTCGGGTTCTTGAACAGTAAGAACAAAGGCAATTGTACCGTAAGGGTTTTATTGACATATAAAATAATTTCCTTTTAGTGTGGCTAATTAACTAATTAAAGCTTATGCAGCTTGTGGAGAATAAATTTGAAAGAAATTTAATCTCTGTAGCTCCTTCATCTTAATCCTACATTTGCCAGATCTCCTCAACAGTTCTGCATCCCCAACAAAAAGCAATACAAATGCCCATAATAGCTTCATAGTGTCTGTTATAAGCGATGTTTATCTCCATTATAACCAAAGAAAAATGCACTGCATTTGATATATTTGGTTTGGGAAATTTGTTTTTGTCTGTTATAACCAATTGTCTATTATGACAGTAACCGTTAAAAGTGGAGTGCATTGTAACAGTTTGTTACAGTCTTTCAAGAAACTAATAGATTGTTGAGAATGGAAGCATAAGATCTTCAGTGACAGAAATAAATTTCAACTCAGACATTAGTAGAAACATAGAAACGTAGAATTTGACAGCAGATAAGGACCACCTGGGCCATCTAGTCTCCCAATTTCCCTACCTACATAAGCTCCAGGTCCAAAATGATTTGCAGCTTACCTTCTCTTTCCTACCAAACCTAGAAACAGAAACATAGAATCTGATGGCAGATAAGGACTGCTTGGCCCACCTTGTCTGCCCATTTCCCTACCTAACGGATAAGCTGCAGATCCTACAGACCACTATGGTTGCCTTCTGTCTGTCCCATGCATTCTTAAATTCACCTATTGTTTTTGCCCCTACGATCTCTACAGGGAGACTGTTCCACGCATCCACCACCCTTTCTGTGAACAAATACTTCCTCATGTTAACTCTGAGGATCCCCCCTTTAGCCTCATATTGTGACCCCTTGTTCTTACACTTCTCTTTTTCTGAAAGATGCTTCCCTCCTGAACCCTGTTTATCCCCTTGAGGTACTTGAATGTCTCTATTATATCCCCCTCTCCCACCTTTCCTTAAGGGTATACATATTGAGGTCCTTCAGTCTTCCCTCATATGTTTTCTGGTGCATTCTTTCACCATTTTTGTTGCCCTTCTCTGGACCGCTTCCATTCAGTCTATGTCCTTCTGGAGATGTGGTCTCCAGAACTGAACACAGTATTCCAGATGTGACCTTACCAATTGTCTGTACAGTGGCATCACCACCTCCTGTTTTCTACTAGTGATGCCTCCTCCTATGCACCCCAGCATCCCTCCAGCCCTTCCCACCACCTTCTCACATTGTTTGGCTACTTTTAGGTTGTCCGTTATAATTACCTCCAGGTCTCTTTCTAATTCTGTTGTTGTTAGTATCCCCCCCATCTTGTATTCCTCTCTAGGATTCCTGTACCCCAAGTGCATGACTTTGCACTGAATTTAAGCTGGCACACTCTTGACCACTCCTCCAGCTTGCCTGGGTCTCTTCTCATTCTTTCCATCCCATCTGAGTGTCCACCCTATTGCAGATCTTGTTATCATCTGCAAAGAGGCTGCCCTTGCCTTCCAGCCCCTCCACAATGTCGCTAATGAAGACACTAAAGAGGACTGGCCCCAGTACTGAGCCTTGTGGCACCCGGTTGGTCACCCTCCTGTTACGGGATTGAACTCCATTAACAACTACGCTCTGTGTCCTGTTGCTCAGCCAATTTCTGACCTAAGTCACTAACTTGGGATGCACCCCCCGGACTGCCCAACTTGTTTACTAGCCTCCTGTATGGGACAGTGCCAAATGTCTTGCTAAAATCTAGCTAGACCATGTCCAAGGCCCCCCTCCCCGATCAACCACCCTGATTACACAGTCAAAGAAATCAATCAGATTTGTTTGACAAGATCTACCTGCTGTGAATCCATGTTGCCTTGGGTCTTGGCTCCGTTGGCCTCAAGATATGCTACAATCCTTTCTTTAAGCATCAGTTCCATTATTTTCCCACCACTGAGGTCAAACTGACCGGCCTGGAATTCCCAGC
This sequence comes from Neoceratodus forsteri, assembly GCA_016271365.2. Taxonomy (NCBI): domain Eukaryota; kingdom Metazoa; phylum Chordata; order Ceratodontiformes; family Ceratodontidae; genus Neoceratodus; species Neoceratodus forsteri. Next base: position 359,108,780 of record CM028135.1, on the reverse strand, counting down.
TTCCACCTTGCTTTTGTGCAGTGGTACCACATTTGCCCTCCTCCAGTCCTTTGGCACCACTCCTTCCTCCATTGATTTGTTAAACAGGACTGTCAATGTTGCCCCAGATATCTCTCTGAGTTCTTTCAGTATTCTGGGATACATCCCATCTGGACCCATTGCCTTGTCCACTTTTAATTTTGAGAGTTCATTTAGGACTCTCTCCTCTGTGAATGAACTGGTGTACACTTTTCCTCCATGTGTGTTTCTACCATCTAAATTTGGTCCCTTCCCTTCCTCTTCATTTGTAAATACTAAGCAGGAGTATTTGTTCAGAATTTCTGCTTTTCTAGATCCTCCACCCACCCACCCCCACCTCATTATTTAGCCTCACAGTCCTCCATTGGTCTTTTTCCTCTACCTAATATACCTGAAGAAGGTTTTGCCACCTTCGTTTACTGATTGGGCTATTCTTTCTTCAGTTTGCACCTTTGCTCTCCTGACTGTTTTTCCCACTTCCTTCTGTTTTGCCTGATGCAGTTCCCTGTCTCCCTCTGCGTTTCTTTGTACTTTCTGAATGTCTGTTTCTTTTCCTTAACCTTCCCTGCCACTTCTTTAGAAAACCATAGCAAGGACATTTTATTCATAATTGCTGCAATAAAAGATTGAAACAACATGGAAGCAAAAAGTGGGTCCATGAATCAAGCCCAGTCTGCAGAAGATGTTGATCAACAAGTTAAGTCACATTAATTTTTTTTACAAGACACAGGATCAAATTTCCATGCAAGTGGTGAGAAGACACCATTTCAATTCTTTCATTTTGATTACTCAAAACAACTGTTTAAAGTCTGTCTTCTGTCTGGGTATGGTAGAGCCAGCCCTCAAATTCTTCTAGAGGAAGATAAGAAAAAATTACTCACCTTAGTAATGTGTTTCTTCTAATGGAGTCTTGCTATATTATGACAATTGCAGTTTGTCCCACCATTAGAACTGCTCCGGAGGTGAAAGAGTTAACTCCCATTCTAAGAATGGAACTTGGAGCGCGAGCTCGGTTAGAGAAGCTCTGTCTGGGTTATTTCAAACCCAAACTGTCAGATCTTTATGAGCAAAACTCACTAAGGTCTGTGTGGAAGCTGTAACCTACACTAGCCAACTGGCTACCGACTATTAACACATATTCCTGGTCCCAACACAAAGACTCAAGTCAGGGGACCAGAAGTAATAATATAATATAAGCAATAATATAAGATAAAATAAAAACACCACACCCCAAAACCCCAAGAAGGGGTGGAAAACATATAATGGGCATAACTAGAGCCCACACAAGGCTGCCCACCCCATACCCAAGTAGAAGTTCTGAGAGGGGCAGGCTGGGGAGGTCATAATAGCAAGACTCCATTAAAAGAAACAACATTACTAAGGTGAGTAATTTTTTCTTCAAACAACATGAAGTCTTGCTATATTATGACAATTGCAGACTACACAGCAGTACTCTCCATGGAGGAGGGCAGAACCACTAGGGAATAGGCTCTGAAGCACAGCTGTGCCAAACCGAGCATCTCTCCTGGCCTGGACATCCAGGGAGTAATGCTTGGTGAAAGTGTGTACCGTTTTCCAGGTAGCTGCTTGACATATCTCTAAGATAGGGATGTCTCTGGCAGCAGCTAGAGACGCGGCTGTACCTCTGGTAGAATGAGCCCTCAGGCCAGAGGGGGGGAACTTTCCCCAGTTTCTGATAACAAAATTGGATACAAGAGACAATCCACCTGGCAACTGATCTCTTAGTGGCAGGTCTCCCTTTTCCGACCTCACCATAAGTGAGAAAAGTTGGAGGGATTCGAACCTGTGACCCTTGGCACGTTTCTATAGTAACTTAAGGCCCTCTTAACATCTAAACTGTGCAATCTCCTCTCGCCAGAGGAGGAATGTTCAGTGAAAAACACTGGAAGGGAGATAGATTGATTAAGATGGAAATCTGAAACCACCTTAGGCAAAAACTTCCTGTTAGTCCTGAGGACTACCTTATCCCTGTAGAAAGAAATAAAGTCAGTTTCTACTGACAAGGCTTGCAACTCACTTATGCGCCTGGCAGAAGTGATAGCCACTAGGAAAACAGTTTTCCAAGTTAAGTACTTAAGCTCTGCAGAAGACAGAGGTTCAAAAGGGGGTTGCATTAACTGGGCAATGCAAACATTAAGGTCCCAGGCAGGGGCCGGATCCCTAAAAGGTGGATTAGTATGAAGTAATCCTTTAAAAAACTTGGAAAATACAGGGTGAGCGGAAAGAGAGGAGGGCTTTCCTGCTGACACAAAAGCAGAGACAGCTGCCAAATGTACTTTCAGGGTAGCTGGTCTCAGGCCCAAAGAATTAAGATGGACCATATAGTCCAAAACAATGGGCAAATCAGCAGATTCCAGGGAAATATGTTTCCCAGGACACCAAATGGAAAACCTTTTCCACTTAGAATTATAAGTAGCCCTAGTGGAAGGCTTCCTAGAAGCCTTTAGGATTTTAAGAACACCCTGAGAAAGGTGTAGGTCAGCAAATTCTAACTCCTCAAGAGCCAGGCCTTGAGGTTGAGGGATTTGAGGTTCGGATACCAAACTCCCCCCCTGGGCACAGGTTAACAGGTTGTGATTCCTGGGGAGACACAGGGGAAGATGGACTGCTAGGGACAGAAGGAGTGGGTACCAGGGCTGCCTGGCCCAATCTGGGGCAATCAGAATCACCCTGCAAGGCTGGGATCTGATTTTGACTAGCACCTTGAATAGGAGAGGGAAGGGGGAAGGCATAAAGAAACTTCCCTTCCCAATCTAGGAGAAAGGCATCCAGGGGGACTGAGCCCAACACTGGGGGCCTGCAACAGAACAGTGGAAGTTGGTGATTGTCTGGGGCTGCAAAAAGATCTATCTGAGGGATGCCCCATCTGGCAAAAACTATCCCAGTACTTGAGGATCCAGAGACCATGTCGTGATGGCCCTGGGAAATCCTGCTGAGAGCATCTGCTAGGACATTGTCCTTTCCTGGAAGGTGAACTGCTATGAGGGAAGTGTTCAGGAATAGGCCAGAGACCACAACTTCATTGCCTCGTGCACAAGGCAGAGACCGAGTGCCCCTGCTTGTTGATGTACCACATTGTTGTGGTGTTGTCTGTTCTGACTTGTACCACTTTGTTCTGAACAGACGCAGAAAACACTTGAAGTGCTAAAAAGACAGCTCTGAGTTCCAGCAAATTGATGTGGAGCAGAGATTCCTGAGGGGACCACACTCCCTGAGTGGAGAGGTCGCCCATGTGGGCTCCTCACCCCAGGAGGGAAGCATCCGTAGTGAGGGTCAAGGAGTGAGACAGAGGAATGAAGGGGACCCCCAGTCTTAAATTGCTCTGATCCTGCCACCACTGGAGGGCCTGGATCAGGGTTCGGGTCACTGGGACCAACTTGGAAAGGGGGTCTCTTCTCTGAGACCAAAAGGCTCTCAAGTGAAACTGAATGTCCCTCATCTGAAATCTTGCTCCTTGCACTACAGCTGTGGACGCAGCCATGTGCCCCAGGAGCTGCAAAAAGTGTCTTGCTGGTCGAGAGACCTGCAGAGTGAGAGGAGGCCAGAGCCACCAAGTTCCTTACCCTCTATGGGCAGGAAGGCTCTGGCCTGCTTTGTGTCCAATTCTGCACCTATGAAGGTGAGCACCTGAACTGGTTCCAGAACTGACTTTGGAAGATTAAGCAAGAAGCCCAGGGAGGTGAGCAGCTGCTGGGTAACTTGCAGGTGAGATTTTACTGTTCTGGGGACTGGCCTACAATGAGCCAGTCATCCAGATAGGGAAAGACAGCAATCCTTTGCCTTCTTAAATGAGCAACTGCTACTGCCAGACATTTTGTGAATACCCTTGGGGCAGAGGTGAGGCCGAAGGGCATTGCTCTGAACTGGTAGTGACCTGAGGGCAGTTCGAATCTGTGGTACTTTCGGTGGGAGCTTCTGATTAGGACGTGAAAATAGGCATCCTTGAGGTACAGGGAGGCTAACCAGTCCCCTGGCCTTAGAGAGGGTAAAATCATTGCCAGAGTTACCATTCTGAACTTTGGTTTCAAAAGGTGTTTGTTCAGATATCTCAGGTCTAAAATGGGCCGCCATTCTCCTGTCTTTTTTGGGGTAAGGAAATATCTGGAGTACAGACCCTTGCCCTGGTGTAGGGGAGAAACCCTTTCTACAGCTCTGAGAGCCAGGAGGGTTGAGACTTCTGTTTCTAAAGTAAAGGTCTCTAAAGAGTTTGCAGGTGGGAAAGATCTGATTCTCATCTTTGGGAACTTTTGAAGCTGAGAACCAGACCCTGGCTTACTACTTCCAGGACCCACTTGTCTGAAGTTAGAGACACCCAGTTCTGAATGAAGTAAGCCAACCTGCCCCTACAGGTAAAGGAGAATCGGCCCTGGGCACCCCATCAGGTGTCTGTTTGGCAGGTGCTTTAGGCTGAGGGTGAGCAGGCCTGCCCACACCCGCTCTGCTTCTCCCTCTGAAGAACCCCTCTGAACATAAGCAGAGGAGGCCTGGGTTTGGTAAAAGGCCTCTGAAAAGGCTTACCTCTACCCCTGGGGGCCTGCCTCTGAGGAGTGACTTGCCGCTCCTTAGCCTGAGCACTCTTATAGGTAGTCCTATATTCATCCATTTTCTTCATATAATTCTCTGTCTGCTCCCCAAACAGAGAATTTCCAACCACAGGAAAATCCATAGCCTTAGTCTGGGTATGCTGTGACAAGCTAGTACACCTGAGCCAGGCCAACCTGCAAAAAGCTACAGACGTAGCCATGACTCTAGAGAATACATCATTAAAATCCACAGCAGCATGAAACTGCACCTTAGATGCCTCAATGCCATCAGCAGCCACCTGTTCCAGCTCATTAGCAAGCTGGCCAGAGGCCTGTTTGGCCAAAGCCATGACAGTGTCCCATCTAGATTTTGATACCTTGCTACATAAGCCATGTAATTTGCTTGCCTGAGTCCCAAGGACGCTGCCATGTATTGTTTTAGCCATGGCATCAATCTTCCTGGAATCCTTGTCAGGAGGATGTGGACAAGGGAATATTAGCTTTACACAGGCTGCAGCCTGAACCACACCAACGTGATTCTGCATTGCTGTGAAAGGAATTCTGTATCAGGACTCGATAGAGTGTACCTCCTGTCCATCTTTTGTCCACAGGAGGCACATAATTAGGAGTTTTTAAAATTGTTATTGTTTGTTTCCTAAATGATTTATGCAAGGGAACAGACAATCTCCTAGACTCTGGAATATCCATCATTTCTACAAAATCAGGTTCCTCTTGCTCATCCACAGCTTCCTCCAATGGGAGCTGGAGGGTTTCAGCAACTTTTTTGTAAAACATAAAGTGAGAGGGGGACTCAGAAAGCGAAGAGGGAGATTCAAAAGGTCTGTCTGGGGAGATGTCCGGTTCAATGGGCACACCCAGACCCTCCAAGTCACATTCATACTGTTCATAATTATCCTCCCCCTCCTCTGGTTCATAAAACTCTTCAACATCATATTCCTGAACTGGTGGAACTGACCGAACTGACCTTTTACCAGACAGTGGCGGTTCGGACGGAACCGGAGAAAGTGACTGGACAATCTGAATAGCTCTTGCTATCTCTACAGCAGTTGGAGAAGGAATTTTGGGCTCCACACCTGCTGATTTTCTTGTTTTCTTTACTGGAACTGGCCCCTCCGAGCCAGCTTTACGTTTGCCCGAGGAAGTCTCACCCTGGTCAGAGGGAACTCCCTCCTCGTCTGGCTGGCACCAAACCGGCTGGCCATCCGGGTCAGCGGACTTTTTGGCTCCTCGCCCCTGAGCCTGCCAACTCTCTTATCCAGGGTGGCTGCAGGGAAATTTTTACAAATCTGGCAGTCTGAATTGAGGTGGTCAAACCCCAGACAATATACACATGTGGTGTGTGAGTCAGCCTTGGCAAAGACTTCCCACAGACATCACAGTGTTGAAACCCAGTGGGCCCAGTTTTTCTTTGGGTTTTCTAGGACATAATGCCAGCCTAACCAAAAACTTGCCCTTTAAACGGCAGTGCCAGGCAAGACACCCTTATCGGTTCAATCAATACGGTCTTGGAAAACGATGAAACTGCTTTTTAGAACCGATAAGAACCGGAACCACACTCTAAAACCTTAAATTTCAAGTTTTAAAATAAGCTGATCGTTCAAAACCGAACCGATAACATTTACAAGTTCCACACAGAAAATAAACTGTAATTACTTACGATACCACAGACAGAGCTCGAACCGATCGGTTTTATGGTTAAAATAATAATATTCTCGGTTGATTTGAACCAAGAAAACACTGTTTAAACCGAGAAATGAACCGAGCAGTAGGAGAAATCTCCGGAGCGACTGTTCAGTGAGGCGGAGTAAAGAATCTGACAGTTTGGGTTTGAAATAACCCAGACAGAGCTTCTCTAACCGAGCTCGCGCTCCAAGTTCCATTCTTAGAATGGGAGTTAACTCTTTCACCTCCAGAGCAGTTCTAATGGTTGGACAAACTGCAATTGTCATAATATAGCAAGACTTCATGTTGTTTGAATGTATGACATAGAATAACTGTATAAAACAAACAAAAAAATGTATCCAATTATGGCAACTTTGGTAAAAAGGAGAGCGAGAGAGGCCTCAGAATCACTGAAAAAAATGTGATTGGGTTATTTATAAAGAGTTAGACAAGGGAGGGAATTTGGTAATTTCAGATAAAAATGACCACCTACAAGAGGCAGATAGGCTGCTATGTGACAGTACTACATATGTCTTGTTAGATTTTGGTCCTTTGCCATTTATTCAGAATGCTTTGTTCAGCTTTATTGAACAGGCACTGGAAGTGGGACATATTTTGGAACATGAAGCAGGTTTTTGAAAGTTACCCACCCTATTACTCCAACTTTCTACTACGTACCCAAAGTCCACAAAAATGTGTCAAATCTATCAATGCTACACTTAAACTGTATTAACAATGCTACCCTTGAACTGTATTAATCTGTACTCTGTTTGCAATGTCTACATTGTTGTAATGTCTGTCTTAATGTTCCCCATAATTAGTATTTCTCTGACATGGAACCTTTGTAAAAGAGCCATGGCTCAAAGGTATTTGTAATCCTAGACTTGATAAATAAATAAATAAATAAAAAATCCACCAGGAAGCCCAACAGTCTCAGGTAAAGGATTCCTAACTGAACATTTGTCACAATGTGTAGATTATTTTCTGCAGCCAATGGTGCACACCTGAGACTCTCAGGATCTGCTGTACAAACTAAGGCTTATGTAACCCCTCACCCCTGCCTTTTAGCAAAACGACAGGTGGCATGCTGTTGAAGCTGACAGCAGTACCTTGTGGGAACTGAGTTCGGGGACAATGAGGTTACTTGGTACAGGGGGCCTAGGTTTGGCTACTCTGCACAGGGGCACCCAAGTAAATCCGAACACAGAAAGCAATAACTGTAATGTCCAGAACCAGGAATGGGATTCTACAGTGTGGCTTTTATTCACATTCAAGCTGAACAAACAAAGCATAGACGGACCCCCACAGGGCTACATTCCTGGTAATGCAGATTAGAGACAACAGAACACTTCTTCACATTTCCAGCCCTCAGGCTCTGAACCCACCAGGCACACAGCCCGGACTTGCACGCAGCTTTGGGTACACAGCCGACTTGTACACTACTTGGGTTTTCCACTGGCCTGGCTCCTCTGCGCCAACTTGATCCGCGGTCCATTTTGGGAAATGAACCAGTTTTCCTGTTGTGGCTCCCAAACCACCTTAGAGCCTTCGACTCCTAGAGGGAATTTTCCTTCCAATCCCACGTCTGGGTACTTCCCTCATCACTGGCAAAGTAGAAATCCACAGAGCAAATCCATAGAGGTGGACCTGGTCTAAACACATTTACATGATTTTCCACCAACTTTTCACTTGCTGGAAACATTTCTTTAACTCACAGTCCCTTAAAGCTTCAGGTTTTTAAGCACAGGATTGCCTGTAAAACTAGTGCTGCACATTTGGCTACAACTCACAGTCTCTGTCTGGCTTTAAACTTTAAAGTGAGGCTGAACTCATTACTATGCACACAGTCAATGGCTTAACAGACTTGCACTTGGTGGCAGGACTTGACACAGTCGTTACTTGCAAAGCGACACTACTGCACACATTCAGTATTTATATGTTTATATGGCATAAGACAAAAACTCACTGTTTGAGCAGTTTCCATGTTAGTACTTACTGTTATCAGTAGCTGTTTGCTGCGATGGGGAAAAACGGCCTGCAGCCAGTTCTTGGAGGCCTCAGAACAGAAACGGGTGAGCAGTTCTACCGATTGTCTTCTCGACCACCACTCTTGCAATTCAGACGATCGATTAGCGGGTTGAGTCCAATTTTAAACAAGCAAGTCTATTTTTAGAAGGTTTACAGAGATTTTAACACTCCGCGATGCTCCTCCACAAGCCAGTACACGCACTTCACTCACACTCCCTCTCGATTGCTGGAGCAGTCACTGTAGAGCTGGCTGAGGGGCAGGACTGATTGCAGCCTCACCAATCACACAACGCCATGCAAATGAGCCTCTTCTTCCTTGCGAGTGCTCTTCTCCTCACGGCGATCGTCGACCAGGCAAATTTAAACTGCAGAATGCATTTTTTTTTTCAACTGACTTCATGGCGGGAGCCCATTTCAGCCATTTAATATAGCCATTCACACTGCAAGTCTCTCAGTTCATTCAAAAAGTATTTCCAACGTCCAGGGCACAATTTTCCTGTTGCTACCCCTAGTCTTCCACACTTTTCTTTACCACAGTTCATTTTAAAAGCAGGCAAAAATGCTGTAAATAATTGATGCAGGACAAGGGCACACTCTTTGGCTTTACTGCTCCTTGGTAAACAGTTGGCATTTTAAACAGCGGCATAAGATCCACAGCACACAGCAACATACTTATTAGCTTGCTTCAGCTTTTGGGCTACCCACTGCCAGGTAGCCAAAACGCTAGCCCCCTTGCCCAAGCACCTTCCTCCCCAGAATTAAATCCAAAGCAGTGCCTCCATTTTTGTAACCCCTCACCCCTGCCTTTTAGCAAAACGACAGGTGGCATACTGTTGAAGCTGACAGCAGTACCTGGTGGGGACTGGGTTCCGGGAGGATGAGGTTACTCGGCACAGGGGGCCTAGGTTTGGCTACTCTGCACAGGGGCACCCAAGTAAATCTGAACACAGGAAGCAATAACTGTAATGTCCAGAACCAGAAATGGGATTCTACAGTGTGGCTTTTATTCACATTTAAGCTGAACAAACAAAGCATAGACAGATCCCCACAGGGCTAAGTTCCTGGTAATGCAGATTAAAGACAACAGAACACTTCTTCACATTTCCAGCCCTCAGGCTCTGAACCCACCAGGCACACAGCCCAGACTTGCACGCAGCTTTGGGTACACAGCCCGAATTGTACACTACTTGGGTTTTACCCACTGGTCCGGCTCCCCTGCCGGCCACTTGATCCATCGGTCCATTTTGTGAAATGAACCAGTTTTCCTGTTGTGGCTCCCCAAACCACCTTAGAGCCTTCGACTTCTAGAGGGAATTTTCCTTCCAATCCCACATCTGGGTACTTCCCTCATCGTTGGCCAAGTGCCTGAGGCAAAGTAGAAATCCACAGAGCAAATCCGTAGAGGTGGACCTGGTCACTAAAGATGGGGGATCTCCCACCTCCAGCTCCCACAGTCCATACCCGGCCATTCCTTTGGAAACTAAACAACTCTTTTCTGAAAGCTTGGTAATGTAGATTACTGGGTAGACGTATGTCACATCTCCTCTACATGTCTTGACTTCCCATAAGTGCTGAACTTGAACATACTTTTACTTTTGGCTAAGTCTATTACTCTAGGCCTCCCTCTATTTCAGTAGTCCAACCCCCACTATCACACAAGTCCCAGGGTGAAAAACATAGGCCCTTTAGGAAGAGCAGAAACTCACCCTCCGGTTGCAGGTGCCCCACAGGATATTCACAAGTCTTCTTGTTTCCCCAAAACTCTTGAACAAATAGGCAGCTTCTCCACTAGTAGCAGAACCAGGGGGTTGCCCCAGGAATATGCAGGACAACCTTTTCCTGCCCCCATCCCCGGAGGGAAGGGGCACTGAGACCCGAATCAGCTGTCTCCACCACTTACAATTATCTTCTGTGTCTCTCTTTTGGTGGAAACACACACCTTTTTTTCTAACTGCAGCCCTATACCAGGGCTGAGGCTCCAAGAGCCTATACAGAGCTGCTGTGCTGCTCTATCAGCAAGCTCCAAACTCCAACTGACCCACAGACTACTGTTCAAACCTCCCAACATTCTATTCCAACTCCTTGCTGCAGATTCCATTGTGGCTCATGCAGCTGCGACAGTTCTATGGTGATGTCATCCCTCAGTCTCAGCTGAGACTGAGAACAGAGTGAGACAGTGTGAAATCCATTTAACTGGAGTTTCACAAGCTGTCTTCCCTGCCCACCACTAGGTCTTACTGGGATTCTAGTAACCCCAGGTAACAAGGGGGTTACACTTGGACGGCAGTATAACTTAATGGTTAACAGCAATGAGCTGCAAACCTCGGGAACTGGGTTTCAATCCCATGGGCACCACTTGCATACTGTGCAACAAAGTCACTTAACTTCCCTGCACTCCCAGGACACACCTGGAAACAAGCATCAGCTTAGTGTGTCTTTCTTGGAAAAAAAAAACCCTGTAAACTGGGAACCAAATTATAGATGGGTGAGTACTGATGTGACCTCACTGTACACATCAATAACCCATGATAAAGGATTGAAGGCATTGTCCTTCATTCTGAATCAAAGTACATGTACCAGTGCACTACAACCTGATTTTGTTTTGTTTGCAGTTGATTGCATTTTGAAAAACAATGAAAATTAATATTTACAGCATTGTGGGACAGCAATAGGGGACACAATGGCCCCCTCTTACGCAGACTTATATCTTGGGTGATGGGAACACATGCTGATTTGTCACCAACCCTGGAACAAGCTAGCAGAGGAAGTGGTGGGGGCCAAAACTGCAGGTCCATTCAAGCATGCATGGGATAGACACGAGACTAGTGAGACTAGGACAGAAGGGAAGAATAGAAACAGGTCTGGCAGGATCTAATGGAAGGAAGCAAGACTTTTCTTAAAGCTAAACCAGGGCAGCCTGTACGGACCTGGAGGTCCTTTTCTGCCAACAACTACTATGTAACTATGTAACAAATTAGTTTATGATTTTTTTGAAAATGTATTGCACTGGTGCAGGTACACAGATGAAATCTTAATCATCTGGAGGGGGATGCTGATTCTGTACATGAATTCATTGACTGGATCAACAACAATTAGTTAAACTTAAAATTCACTACGCAAACAGTCACATACACCATCTGTTTTCTGGACCTTAGGCTGTTCATCAGAGATGGTGAGACTGAATCAGTGCTACAGGAAGCCTACAGCAGTTAATACATGCCTGCATGCAAGTAGAGTCCACCCATCATCCCTGGTGAACAGCATTCCACAAAATCAATTTTGGTGTCTTTGTAGAAACTGGTTGGTGGATGCAGACTTCAAACAACAAGCAACAGAATTACACAAGAGGCTGTCACAAAGAGGTTACTCAAGGGGAAATCCTCAATTCAGCAAGGGAGAGAACAGCTATGCAAAACAGGGAAACCTTGTTGGTCCCAAATCAAAAATGTGAAGAAAAACAACAAATACATTTCTGTTTGAGTGTAATTCCTTTGCTTCCCATGTTAAAGGAATTATCAAAAACAATTAGGGTAGCCTCAAACACAGTATGGTACTGGGTGTTTTGGAAGACCACCCCAGACTGTCCTTTAAAATGTCAAGCAACTTAAAGGACCTATTAGCCACAGCCACTTTGTAGTGAAGAAAGTTCCCCCCTTAAATTGGCTGGCTCCACAGGCAATCATATCAATCAATCAATCAATCAATCAATCAAATCTTTATCCAGGTGAGCATCATTGAGCACAGCTCATTTGCAAGATGGACCTGGTAAGGTCAAGGTTCAGTTTACGTAGTTACAAATAGTTATACAACGCACACAAACTACGCTTTAATATACAGATTTCAAAATCCACACTGTCTAAGCATACATCCTAAACATAGTATTCAGTACTTCATTGTTCAAACGTAGAGTAATAAAGGACAAGAGGAGTGGGAGCAGGAGTGGAGCGCCTAATTGGTAAGAATCGTGGACGGTGGTAGGTGTTTATAAAGGGGAAGGATAAGTGTGGCCTAAGAAAGGGCTGGGGCCTGCACTGGTGGGTTGAATGACAGGGGTATAGGGCTATGATGTATGTCAGGGAGTAATGGGAGACGGATGAAAGGCGGGGGTGCAAGGAGTCTGAGGGGTGGAGGCACTAGATAAAGGTGGACCATATGTGGCAAGTGTGCAGTCTGCAGATTCGGTAAGAATGTAAACATGTTTAAACATCCAAAAGGGGGTTATGGATATGGAGATTGCACAGTTTATAACATGCTGTATAGATTTTGTGGTATATGCCTTGGTCTGTCCCTGTGCCAAAGTTTACATTGGTAGGCCTGTTTGATTACTGAGGGTTCAAATTTTGGAGAACATTAGAGACATCAGAAATGCTCATCCAGATTCAGCATTAGGTACACACTTTGAGGGTTACCACAATAGGAATGCACAGGGCATTTCCTTTTGTAGTATTGAAAATGCCCCGCATGAAGGAATGAGTCACCTCTCCTTTACAAAAGGAGACACACTGGTTATGATTTACAAGTACAAAAATCTGCAATCCTGAATAACATCTTAGATTTGGGGCTGTTTTTGTGATTTGAGTCAGAAATGTTTAAGACTGTTGTGCTAAGAATTATTTGTTTCTCATATATGTCTCTTCCCCTCCCATAGTATTTTAGAAGTTTGCTTTTCCAGAATGTGGGCCTGCTGTTGGGAGATGGGGACCATACATACTGTGGATTGTACAATTTATTCCAGATGACATCAATGCACCAAAGACTGAACCTCAAGTGAAAAATCAGAAAATCTTTAATTGTAATATATTGTTCATGTATGTGATGCTAAAATTTGCAGTGATTCTCTAACCAGAATTGTTCTAGCTAAAGTAGTTACTGTAGTGTGCTGGATAATGGAAGTATGGTAGACAGCAAACTCTAATTGGAAGTTAATGTATGTGGTGTTATAATGAATGCCATGTCCATCAAATGCCACAGCTATAGTGTCTAGCCGAGAGCATTCTGTATTAGGAATCCTTACAATTAACCTGAAGCTACAGGAACAATATCTCCATTTTGTTTTTAACATTTGTATAAAGGTTTTTTTTGGAAAAAGATAGCAAAGGTGTAAGTTCACGTTGCACCATTCACCTTTTGCAGTTTATCAAGATGGGCTCATGTAAGTGCTTTAATAGATACAAGCTGCAAGAATGCCGGCACTGGCTTTACTAGGGGTGCATTTAAATCCTACATAAAAAGACAAGGGTCACTGGGTTTTCAATTGGCTTGCTGCATTATACTTGTATTAGGAATTTTCCTATTGCACTTTAAAATGTAGTTGAATAATTTGCACCCATTAAGTGGGAGATTGGGGGTAGTGTAACTCAAAGCCTTAGCTTCCATCCACAGTAAACTGTCAATATAATTACAACTTTGGTGCAGTAATTGAAAGTCTGTAATGGATAAGCACACATTTGCATGTGTTTATTTTTCCTGCACTAAGAAGTATATAAAAACTGACTGCATAAATCTTTATTCCTCCCTGAAGCAGCAGCAGTGAGCTATGAAATGCTGGAGGTGTTGTGATATACTATTTTATAATGTATGGGCCATGGCCACTTTTTACTTTCTAAATAAATGAGTTTTATAGCTTAGTACCTCTTGTGTGCACTGCTATCTTTGTTGGTTTAGGTACTGTAAAGAGAGTGGTTGCCCACGGAGTGCCAGAAGGATTTGTATTAGCAGTTAGTGGTCGCTAGGGAATAGAGGAATCAGCTCCAAGCCCATGACATTCTGTTTTTAGGGCACTTAGTAGTTATCCAAACTACAATGTGGCTTATAGTATGAATACCCTTTTTTTCAAGCCCAGTATTTTTAAAGGTGTGGCAAACAGGCTAGACTTGTTCATAGTGCTAAAGAAATGTTAGCTTCATTGCCTATAATTGAGGAAGCCTTTCTGCAGGTGTCTATGGACATTGTGAAGCTCCTGAGTACCCAAAGGCACTCAGCCAAGAGGTACATACTGATGGTCATGAACTACACCACCGGGTAGTCAGAGGCTGTGGTCATGTCCTCCATAGAGCTGAAGAAAGCGACTGATGAACTCATTGCAATATTCAGCAGAGGGAGATTTCTCAAGGAAATGCTGTCAGACCAGGGCACAAATTTTATGAGCCCTTATCATAAGTTTGTGGAAGAAGTGAGAGTTGAGGCTGCTTATGGCTTCCATATACCACTCAATAACTAGTGGTCTTGTTAAACACTATAAAACAGTGTTAAAATGATACTGATGGCCTTTATTGACCAGAGGGCTAAGAGGGATTAGGATAAGTATTTACCGCACCTTTTATTTGTGTATAGGGACATCTCTAAGGAGTCAGTGGGGTTTTCTCCCATTGAGCATTTGTGCAAGATGCATGGGAGGTTGATCCTGTATCCCAAAGGAAATCTATTGCGGACTACATCCCGATCCTCAGGTCATGACTCAAATAGTTCATGTCACTTGGCCAGGATCATCTAGCCACTGCACAACAGAGACAGAAAACCTGGTATGGCTGTGGGGTCAGAGACTGGGAGTACATGGTCAGACAATGTGTCATGGTGCTCATCTCTGTTTGACAATATAGTCAGCCTGGAATGATTCATACTTAGTGGTAAGGAAGGTTAATAATGTCAATTACATAGTGCAACTGCCCAACAGGAGGTGCAAGTGAATGCTGAATCACATGAACATGATGCAATTTTACCATGTCTATTTGCTGATGATACCAAGCTCTGTGGGAGGGTGGCCACTCAGGAGGGGATAAAAGAGTTAAGGGAGGACCTAGCCAGACTGGAGAAATGGTCAGGGGTGTGGCAGTTGAGATTCAATGCCAAAAAGTGCAAGGTGATGCACATCGGAGCAAGAAATCCAAGAGTAGAGTACTGCATAGGAAAAGTACAGGTAGCCACGTCAGAAGAAGAAGAAGAAAAAGACCTGGGAGTAGTAACTAATAGTGATCTGAAGCAGTCTGCACAATGCAAAAAGGTGGTGGCAAAGGCCAACAGGATGCTGGGATGCATCACAAGGGGGTTCAGTAGCAGGCACAGCGAGGTTATTTTGCCATTATCTAGATCTCTAGTAAGACCTCACTTGGAGTATGGAGTGAGGTATTGGCAGCTGTACCTAAAGAAAGACATTAAATTGATAGAAGGGGTGCAGAGGAGGGTGACTAAAATGATCAGAGGACAGCAGGACAGGTCCTACGAGGAGAGGCTCGGAGTCCTGAGGATGTACTCATTGGAGGAGAGGAGGCAGAGGGGGGATATGATGGAGACCTTCAAATACCAGAAAGGAGTAAATAAAGTAGAGTATGAGGGTCTCTTCACCAAGACAGAAAATGCCACTACCAGAGGACACAGCCTGAAGCTGGTGGGGGGAAGATATAGGAGGAATGTGAGGAAACACTTCTTCACAGAAAGGGTGGTGTCAGCCTGGAATGAGCTTCCAGAGGAGGTTGTGGCAACCAGGTCAGTGGGAGCATTCAAAAGAGCCTGGGATAAACACAGAAGGAAGTCATGGGACCAGGGCAAAGGGAGGGGGGAAGGAGAGGGGAGTGCACCGACACTGGTGTAGGGGTAAAATACAAAACGCCAATACATATCGAGCAGACATGATGGACCAGGTGGTCTCCTTCTGCTGGCTACTTTCTTGTGTCCTTATACCATGATAGCGAAGAAGTAGTCTGATTGGTATGTGCAGCTACCAAGAGGAGAGGAAGGAGAAGGATCCATTAGTAAAGCTCCTTGGAGAAGTTCTGGAAGGATCCTCTTTGGATGCCATTACAAACTCTAAACAGCTAACAACTACACAGGCAGCTGAGATAAGTAAGGTGCTGCAGTCATTCTGAGACTCGTTCACATAAAGATCGGAGTATACATCAATGGCTAAGCACCATGTGGACACATGGACACAGACCTTACTGAATAAACCATCCTACAGCGTCCCTGAGGGTGTAGAAAGAATAGTTACTTACAGTAACAGTAGATCTTTGAGATAATCTTTTTCTTTGCACAACATCTTTGGAACTGTAAGCCATCAGAGTCAGGACCGCTCAGAAACATTTGCTAGCCAGGGTCACCCACGATGACATACAGCATCAGTGTGTATAAAATGTGGGTGGCTCCACTGTTCCGCAATTCCCCGCTGGACACAAGCTAGAAGGGCATCTTACCATGAGGAACCAGGAGACCAGTCCTATACCAGGTACATAAAAAGAGTCAAGGGACTGGAAGACATAATATACATAAGGCATTTATGGATAGCGCCAACAAGGCACTGTACAACACTGCCAGCTTATACCTCAGAAAGAAGCAAGGCACCGATTTTTCTGCAGCACTTTGGGACCAAGTTCTGTAGCAGGGTTACCATTTGCCACAGAACGTCTGTGGCAGTGGTTTGTAATTACTGTGGCAGTTCTGCAGCAACAATGAACTGCCACGTTGCAGCATCAGCTTGTCGTCCAGACACAGCATCCATGGCAATGGCTACGGCAACTGGGATGGGGGAGCACGCAAAACCACTAATTCACAAAATGAACCCACACATTTTTATAAATAATATTTAAAAAAAATGCTTAAAAAATAACCACACGAGGTCCTACCCTACTGCATAAATGGAATAATGAAATACACAGTGAGGACATTGTGTGATAAATGATTTATCTGTACTCATGCTGTTTATACCACTCATGAGGTCACCTGAGATCAAACAGCAGTTGTATAGGACAATGGTTTTCAGCCAGGGGTCTGTGGCCCCCAAGGAGTCCCCAAGCAAGACGTCAGGGGTCCATGGAGATGTGGTCCACAGTGGCATCGAAGCACTAAGTCATGCAACTTACCATAAATTGTGCTCTGTTATAAAAGATGTAATAAATACCTTAATAAACACTTCTTTGATGGCTCTGCACTTCTGCATGGTCTCCCAGAAGGTGATAAAGACCTCCACTCAGAAGCCTTTGTTAGCATTCATTTCTACCAGCTAACCTGCTCACTCGCTTTCTCGCACCCTCATTCCTGGATGTAACAGGGAGTGGTTACAACACAGACGATAAAGTTTCTTTTTGTCAATACATGTTGTTTTTGTAGCCACAGCAGTGGAGCCATTGTTGCAACCAGAACTGGTAGGGAGACAACTGGAAACTTGGCAAGTGTTTTTTTTTTTTATAATGAACTTTATTTATATTTTTGGGGAACAATACAATATAAGCAGAGGCCAGAGTGGGTTCATGGAGTGTAGGCAATGGACATTTTAAGACAGCTGCTGATTTGAGTATTTGAGTGGAGAGACAGGCAACAGTTCATGTCACCAGATACAGAAATACATATATATATATACATATACATATATATATATCAAACATAAAACTTGGAGTAATGTGAGTAATGTGTAGATGTGGGCACTAGACATGGCTGTGTCAGTATGGTGACATGGGAGAAGGAACACACTAATAGTGATTTTTTTCACTTGCTTGCTTTCCAGTAGAGTGTGTTTCTTCAATAAGTGAGAACAAAATGTCTATGTTTGTGTTGTGATTCATGATGAGGCTAAATACCAGCATGACCATGCACTGTGCTGCATTAATGCATGGTCAGGTGACTGATTTTCATTAATGTCACTAGCAGTGTCTATACTGGCATTCATTCATTCTTTTAAAATGAGTGGTATAATTATATTAAAATGAAAAATCAATAAAAAGCATTTTTTATATTAATAATATATTGTTAAGTAACTTTTTTATATTGGTAAGTAACTTAACTTCCACCTGCCCATGACCCCGTACCCTCTGTCCGCAGTTGCAAGTATGGGGGCCTTGCTACTACTAACTTTCGGACTGGGGGTCCCCACACACAAAAAGGTTAGAAACCCCTGGTATAGATAAATAACAGTTATGTAAGAACTTACTGTAACAGCAGATCTTCAAGACAATCTCCTCCATTAGGCCGCACCTTTGGAACTGTAAGCCATCAGTGTCAGGACCACTGAGAAACACTTTGCTAGCTGTGGGTCACCCATAATGACATGCAGTGTCATCACGCATATAATGTGGGTGGCCCCAACACTCCATAGTGCCCCGCTGGAGATAAGCCTTGGAGGACCTCTTGCCATGAGGAACCAAGAAACCAAACCAGTACCAGTCAAGCAAGGAGCGGCATGGGACTGGAAACAGGAGGCATGAAATAAGACCTTAGGCACAGTATCTGACGTGTCCCTCAGAAGAACAGGGGGAAGATGGGATGGTATGCTATGGTCTTACAGAGGAGATTCTCTTGAAGATCTACTGTTACAGTAAGTTCTTATGTAATTGTTCTATCTTCATTGAGATCTCCTCCATTAGGCTACATCTTTGGAATGACTCCCAAGCAGTACAAAGCAGCCAGGGAGGATGGCACAGTCTGATATGTGATCAGGACAGAAGGCCTTGCATTACTGCAAGCCCCAAATCAGACTGTCTATGAGAAACAGTGTCCAGACTGCAGTGTTTAGTGAAAGTGTGAACAGCGCTCCAAGTGGCCACAGTACATATGTCAGTAGCAGGGAAATTCTGGAAGCAAGCAACAGAAGTTGCCATACCTCTTCCAGAGGGACCACAAACAGCAACAGAAAGTTCCTTATCATACTTGCTATAACAAAAAAATAATACAGTTAGCCAGTCATTTGGACAGGCCTTGTTTAGACACAGGTGCGCCCTCTTTCCCAGGAGTGAATAAAACAAAAAGTAGAGAAGTCTTTCTGCAGCTCTTAGTGCGAGTAACGCACTATCTCAGTGTTCCTTGTACATCAATCGTATGGACCATGCCTCTCCCTCATTGGCATACTCTGGGTAATAAATAGGAAGGTGGATGGTTTGTTTCAGTGTAAATTCTGATACCAACTTCGGCAGAAACTTAGGACTGATATGCAAAAAGAATCTGTCTTCGTGAAAAATCAAATAAGGAGGCTCATTCATTAAAGCCTGAAGCTCGGCACTTATTCGAGCAGAGGTCATGGCAACTAAAAACAACATTTTCAATTAAATGAATTGTAGGCCACAAGCTGTGGCCAGCTCCAAAGGAGCCAAAGTCAACTTTTCAAATATGAAATTCAAGATCCGGGGGAGGGGGGGGATTTAATAGAAGGTTTCATATGAAGAATACCTCTCAGAAAAGTATGGGACACTTCTAGTTGTGCAACTGTACGGCCATCTGTAGAGGCGTGAAATACTGATATAGCAGTCAAATGTACCTTTCTAGAGGAATACTGCAGACCTGAATCAGATAATTATAGCAAGTATTCCAGAACAGAATTCACAAAACACATAAAAGGGTTCATATTCCAAGAAGCAGACCACAAAGTGAAATGCTTCCATTTTAAGGAATACGTATGTCCGGTAGACAGCTCCCTAGCCATGAGAAGGATATCAGCAACTTTATGTGACACCCTAAATCATGTGATGTCTCTGTTTAATGGAGCCGTGCATGTAGGCGTAGGGACTTCAGGTCCAGATGGACCGGAGATCCCCTGTACTGCGAAAACAGACCCCGGCACAAGGGCAGAGGAACAGGATGATCCACTGCCAGATGTATGAGTGGAAACTCAGATTCAATGCAAAGAAGTGCAAGGTAATGCACATGGGAAACAAAAACCCAGGGGAAGCGTACACAATGGGGGGTGAGATACTGACAACAGTAAAAATAGAAAGAGACCTGGGGGTAATTATATCAGATGACCTAAAGGTGGGCAAGCAATGTGAGAAGGCAGTAAGGAAGGCTGGGGGGGATACTGGGATGCATAGGAAGAAGCATCAATAGTAGAAAACAGGAAGTTGTTATCCCTCTGTACAGACAGTTGGTGAGACCCCATCTGGAGTACTGTGTGCAGTTCTGCAGACCTCATCTCCGCAAAGACATAGACAGAGTGGAGGCTGTCCAGAGGAGGGCAACTAAAATGGTGCAGGGTCTGCACCAAAAGACATACGAAGAAAGACTAAAGGAGCTTAATATGTATACTCTTGAGGAAAGAAGGAGAGAGAGGGGACATGATAGAAACTTTCAAGTACCGCAAGGGAATTAACAAAGTCCGAGAGGGTAGCATCTTCCAGAAAAAGAGATGTGCAAGAACAAGGGGGCACAATTTGAAGATAGAGGGGGGACGGCTCAGGGGTAATGTGGAGAAGTATTTTTCACAGAGAGGGTTGTGGATGCGTGGAACAGCCTCCCTGAGGAGGTCGTGGAGTCAAGAACAGTGGGGGACTTCAAGAATGCATGGGACAGGCATAAGGCAGTCCTAGGGGCCGGTAAGAGGAAGTAAGCTGTTGGTTAACTAGGATCTGCAGCTTATCTGTTAGGTAGGAAAATGGGCAGACTAGGTGGGCCAAGCGGTCCTTATCTGCCGTCAAATTCTATGTTTCTATGTTTCTAAACCATATCTGGCAAGGCCATACAGAAGCTATGAGAATAAGAGTGGCACTCTCCACTCTTAGCTTGAGCAGAACCCTTTGTACGAGAGGAATGGTGGGAAATGCAAATGCATACATGAATTTCCCTTTCCAAAAGAAGGACAATGCGTCTCACCAAAAAACTTCAGGCACTGGAGCAAGCGCCTACAAATATCACTGTAAACACCTAATCCTCAGTGCCAAAAGTCAAAATCTAAAATCCCAACAAACACAAAACCTGCATAATCCAAAAAAGTTTTGGCACTCCATTAACTCACTCCTTAATGACCAGCTTCAACCCCATACTATTTCTATTGAACAAAACAATATCATCCACACCAACCCCCTAAAAATCACCACCCTCTTTAATGTCTTTTTCTGTGACCTGTCCAGGTACAGACCTAGAGGACACTCCCCTTGCTAGAATTCGACTTCCCTCCAGTAGGCCACCTTTCTACATCAAGAGGGTCACTCTTCGAAAAGTATATAAACTACTCCTCTCGCTCAAAAGTGACAAATTTGCCAGACCCGATGGCCTTATCCCTAGATTTCTCACACTTGCTGCCACCAAATTGCACTTCCCATCTCAAAAATCTTCAACCTTTCCTTCTCCTCCTGTTCTGTACCTTGCCTCTGGAAAACTTCCACAGTTGTCCCCTTACACAAGAAAAGGAAACCTACCTCCCTCGAAAACTATCGCCCTATATCAATTCTCTTAGCCCTAGCCAAATTAAAAGAGAAAATCATTCTTTATAAATTCACAGAATACCTGCAGTGACATGACTGTGTCTGCTCAGAACAGCATGGCTTTTGAAAATGCCACAGTACTGATACTGTCCCTATAATCCTCACCGACACCATCTACCAGGCTATGGGCACAGGTCACGTCACTGGCACTATGTTCACTGACCTGACAAAAGCCTTCGACCTTGTCAAACAAAACCTACCTATCTCAAACCTCTTGGCACTCGGCCTTGGGACCCCTGCCATATCATGATTCAAAGATTACCTGCTCCATCACCAACAAACTGTCAAAGTTGGTAACAACATCTCTAGTGTGACTCTCATCCTCAGCGGAGTGCCCCAGGGCTCCATATTGGGACCCTTCTTCTTCTTCTCAGTTTTCATTACTGATCTCCTCACCATCTGTGGACAATTTCAAACCCTTCTTTACACCAACGATGCGGTCCTCTACACCCATAGTGATAGCATCTCCTCCATTAACAACTCTCTCTCGGCAACTCATTCGCCAGGCTGCAGGCTTGGCTCTCTGAAGAAAAAATGTCTTGAACTTACCAAAAACACAGTCCATGTTGTTTGAGTCCAAGCAGAAACTCTTAAAACTATCCCTCCTGTTTAGCATCAATACTGGAACTGGCTCTCCCCCCGAAAAGACTCTCTTTTAAATACCTCGAGTACACCTCAACCCCTCCTTCTCTTTTGAAACTCACCTCCAACACACCATTTCCGCAGTGCATAAAAAAATGGGCTTTTCTCTACAGAGTCTGACAGTTTCTGACCCCTGACACCAAGGCTAAAATCGTCCAGGCTAACCTTCTGCCCATGCTTGAATACAGTTCGGCAGTCATCAACACTGCCGGTAAATGTCCTAGAAAAAAGCATACCCTCTATTATAACATAGCTAAATTTGCCTCCAGTTGCAGCCACAACACCCACCACTGCACAGTGCTCAACAATCTTAAATGGCTTCCTCCCGAACCCTAAGCAAATCTTGCCCTTGCCTCCCTCATCAACAAAACATTGTGTACTGGCAACCTGCCTCATCTAGCCAGTCAGATTCCCCCTCATTAATTGTCCTACCTCCCGAGCCTCCTCCTTCAACATTGTAGTTCTGCTGTTTCACACTAGTATGGGTCAGTGGTCCTTCTTCTACTGTGCTGCCTCCAAATGGAACTCAATACCTCCTCCTCAAAGAAAAACTTCCCCTTCGCCTGCCTTTACTAATCTCCTGAAGTCCCACTACTCCTACTCTGTCGCATGTCAATGCTTCCACTAATCCCTCCTCTCTTCTACCCCACTCCTCCGTTACCCCACACTACCTGTACCTCCTTTCCTTTCCCTCCTAATCATGTAACTGTATTCTACCATCAATCGTATTTATGTGAACATTGACCTGTATATACTGTTATCTCTTCCCATGTTATACATGATGACTTGTAATCATGTAAATATTGTTCTATACATAATGCTCTATATTTATTATCACCTGCTATCTACATATTATCATTTCTGTATACTTTTGCTGTGCATTTGCACCCAGGTCATGCCTGAAAAAGGCTTTCCTTGTCAGTGTACTTACCCAGTCAACAAAGTTAAATAAATAAATAACTGAGCAAGCAAAAAGGCGGCAATCTTGTGTTGTCTGGGGACACAAAAAGGTCCACCTCTGGATGACCCCATCTTGTGAAGAGGTCATTTATCATGTAGGTCAGCAGTTCCCATTTGTGAATCATGGACTGAGACCTGTTTAGCCTGTCTGCTAA
This sequence comes from Neoceratodus forsteri, assembly GCA_016271365.2. Classification (NCBI taxonomy): domain Eukaryota; kingdom Metazoa; phylum Chordata; order Ceratodontiformes; family Ceratodontidae; genus Neoceratodus; species Neoceratodus forsteri. Next base: position 359,085,575 of record CM028135.1, on the reverse strand, counting down.
GAAGTTTTGGAGACCTGGGAGAAACATGGACGACTACTAAAGACTGTGAGACGTCACCTAGTATCACACTCTCATTGCTTCCCTACACAGAGGATAAGAGTTAGTGCCCCCTTTTGTGTTTATGTAGTGCATGACACTGACATTATCCATCTGAATTAACAGAGGACAGGGGCAGAGATGATTTTGCAATGCATGAAGGTTGTATAGGACAGTCTCATTTTCATGACATTTATATGGAGTCTGTCCTCCATTCTGTTCCATGACTCTTGTCTTTGGAAAGAACCGAGATAAGCATCCCGACTGGAGCCCAAGGCATACATGGTGAATATCTATAAAGGGGCTGGTACAAAGAATGGAACACCCTTGAGTAAGATGCTGTGGTCCATCCACCATAGTAGTGCTTAACGAAGTGGGGACATGACAAGAACCATTTGTTTCAATTCATCTATCCACTGATCCCACTGTACCCTAAGTGTCCACTGTGGGATTCGCATATGGAACCGAGCAAATAGGATTGTTACTAAGGCAGCAGCCATCAGGCCCAGGAGACGTAACACTTTCCTGGCAAATGCATAATTATGCCTGTATATCAGGTGTGCCTGAGCAATCAGGGTGTCTGCCCTGTCCTGTGGCAAGATGGCACATCCCTTGTCTGTGTCCTGTACTGCCCCAATGTATTGCAGGTGCTAGCATGGGGCCATCACTGAGTTTGGCACATTCACTGTTATCCATAATGCCTTTAACAGTTGCAGTGTTTGGGAAAGGTGTGAAGAAGTGCTTCCCTGAACTGGCATTCAGTAGTCAATTGTCCAGATAAGGGAAGATGTAAGTCCTTCCCTGCAGAGAGCTGCTGCAACCACTGCTAAGCATTTGGTAAACACCCATGTTACCAAGGATAAATCAAAGGGCAACACTCAGAACTGATAGTGCCTGCCCTCCAGCATGAAGTGGAGGTATTGTCTGTGTCTGATCTTGATATGAAAATATGCATCCTTCATGTCTAGGGAACAAAGCCAGTCTCCATTTGTGCAAGTGGGGAATATGGGCTTGCAGAGATACCAGTCAAAATTTCTCATATTCAGTTTACAGTTTGAGGTCTCTGAGGTCCTACACAGGGCATAGGTCTCCTGTACACTTTGGAACTAGAAGTAGCTAGAATAGAATCGTTTGTTCCTTTCTTGTGGAGGGATAGGTTCAATAGCATGTTTTTGCAGCAGGGTCTGGACTTCCTTTTTTAGAAGGGACAAGTGGACCAAAGGGTTAAGGAATGGGATGGGGGATGATCTGGATGGTTTCTGTCAATTCCAAGCATGCCCCTTTTCTATTATTTCCAGTACATACTCATCTGTACTGATCTCCCTCCACTGCTTTAGATGCAAGGAGATCCTTCAGTCTACTCTCACACTTGGGGGCAATAGCTGAATAGGGTGGGAGATGGAAGAGAGTCAGGTGGAACTGAGGCAGTCGATCTGCTGGAACCAATTCCTTTGGGTGCCTTTTCATGGGCTCCAGGGGGAAGGGACCTGGGAGGGCATCTCCTCCTCAACCATAGGACTGTTGATGGTATGTGTGGTTACCTCTGGCAGCAACCTTATAAAAAGATCCCCTACCATGCCCTCTGATTTGCATAGGATAAAGGGACTTTACAGACTTTAATGTCATTTTGGAAGACTTAAAGCCCTGGAGCATCTTCAACATCACTTCTAAATAGACTGGAGCCCCTAAAGGGAGCATTTCAATCAATCAATCAATCAATCAATCAAGTCTTTATTTATCCAGGCGAGCACCATTGAGCAAGCTCATTTACAAGCTCATTTAAAATAGCCTGTTGCACTAAAGTAGCAAATCCAGTTATTCTGAGCCAGGCATAACACCTAATGCAGATACCAGAGGCTGTGGCACTGGCAGAGGCATCTGATACATCATATCAACTTCACAGTCAGTTGACATGGTTTTAAGCAAGTCGGTTTCAGCTGGGCCATCAGGTAAAACCTGTGCCGCTGTAGGTGTATCGGGGAAGCAGTAAGGATTGCAAAGGCATAGACGTAAGATACAACAGCAAAGGCAGTAACAAATGGTGACAAGATATTTTTTAGGTATGTAAGCAAAAAAAGGAAGACCAGGGGTGGGATTGTAAAATTAAGAAGGGAAGGAGGAACTGTGCAGAGGAGAAACGGGCAGACATCCTGAACAAATACTTATTGTTCAGTGTTCACTGAGGAAAGAGGTGGGCAGGGGCCACAGAAATGTAACAGGAGCATTGGATGGAGGGAGGTGGATACTAGTCTATTTTTGGAGGAGGTAGTCCTAAAGGGACTACAAATCTGAAAGTAGAAAAAGCAAAGGGCCAGACAGGGTTCACCCAAGGGTATTGAGAGAGTTCACAGAGGTACTAGCTGCACCTCTGATGGCACTATCTGACAGCTCATTGGAAACAGGAGTGATACCGAAGGACTGGAGGAGAATATATGTAGTCTCATTTCACAAAAATGGTAACAGAGAAGAGACTGGCAATTATATGCCAGTCAGCCTGAGTTTGATGGTGGGAAAGGTAATGGAATCATTGCTGAAAAAAAGGATTGTGGAATATCCTGAATCCAATAGGTTACAAGACCCGAGGCAGCATGAATTCACAGAGGGAGGTCATGTGAAATGAGTCTGATAGAGTTCTTTGACTGGGTGACCAAGGAACTAGATCAGGGTGGAGCAGTGGACGTAACCAACCTAGATTTCAGTAAGGTGTTCAACACCATTTCACATAGGAGACTAGCAAGCAAGCTTAGTAGCTTAGGAGTGGGTCCAAAGATGGTAAGCTGGTTAAGAAACTAGTTAAGAGGTAGGCAGCAGAGGGTGATGGTAAACAGAGTTCACTTTGAGGAAGGGACGATGACCAGCAGGGTGCCTCAAGGATTAGTGCTAGGACCAGACCTCTTTAATGTCTTTATAAATGACATTGCAAAGGAGCTGGAAAGGAAGTACTGCCTCATGTCTTTCATGGATGACACCAAAATCTGCAACAGAGTGGGCATTTCAAAGGGTGGTGAAAAGGATGAGCAGTGACCTGAGAAAACTTGAGGAGTAGTCAAGAGTATGGCAGCTGGGCTGGCTCAGTGGCACAGAGGGCTGAGATGCTTTGCACCTTACCTTTCCCATGCTGGTCACCCAAGTTCGGGAATGAGCACAGGTTGTTGGGGGACGGTGGAGGAGGAGGGCCGTGAGTAGGATCGAATGGCCAGCAGGCAGCTCTCCTCTCCTGGGTAGGAGAGGTAGGTCTTCCCAGCATTTGGCTGCTGAGTGGAGGCTTGGTGGCAGTTCTGCGCAGATGGGGGACCAGGCGCTAGGCCAAGGTGGGTGGGGCAGGGACCGTTGGATCTGGCATGGACGCACATGCTTGACCGTGCTTTCGTGGCTCTGGGGAATTAAGGGGAGATAACTGGAAGGAAAAAAGGATGGGCACGGTAAGGATGTAGGATGCCTGCTGGCCATACCGCCTCCTGCTGCATCACCAGGAAGCCTGGAGCATGGGGTTGCCCTCACCACCAGTACCTAGGGAGGTTCAGGACAGTGGATGGGGGTGGCGGCAGCCGGCAGAAGGGAACCTCCCTTGCCATGGTCTCAAGAAGCATAAACAGAATATGGGAAAAAAGGGTATGGCAGCTGGGTTTCAATGCGAAAAAGTACATAATAATTCACTTAGGGCATGGAAAACTGAGGTTGAATACAAAATGGGGGGGGGAACTATGATATGAAATTGGAAGGTGGCAGGTTAAGGAGAAATGTGAGGAGGTTTTTCTTACAGAGAGGGTGGTGGACACATGCAATAGCCTACCACAGGAGGTGGTGGAAGCGAGGACAGTGGAGGAATTTAAACATGCCTGGATAGGCATAAGGGAATCTTAGAGATGGGATAGAGTGATGAAAAGCCATTGACCAGGTAAGGTCATAGGCCGCATACAGGTGTAGGGGTTACAATAAACTAGATGGGCCTAGTGGTCCTTATCTGCTGACAATTTCTTCGTTTCTATGTTCTATGTTTCTATGAGGGGATGGTACTGATGATCACCAAACAGGAAAGAGACCTGGGGGTGATCATATCTGATGACCTAAAGATGGCCAGGCAGTGTGACAAGGCAGTTGGGAGGGCAAGTGGAATGCTGGGGTGCATAGGGAGGGGTATCACAAGCAGAAAGAGGAAAGTGGTATTGCCTCTGTAAAAATTGCTGGTAAGCGTCAACCTATAGTATTGTGTCCCGTTCTGGAGACCACATCTCAGAAAGGACATAGACAGAGTTGAAGTGGTCCAGAGGAGGACAGCTAAAATGGTGCAGAGTCTGCATCAGAAGCCCTACAAGGAGAGAATAAAGGACCTAAATATGTACACCCTGGAATACAGGAGAGAGAGGGAGGATATGATAGAGACCTTTAAATATCTCATGGGGTAAACAAGATATAAGAGGGAAGTATTTTTCTGAAAAAAAGTGCTCAAGGACATGGGAGCATGATAAGAAGCTGGAAGAGGGTAGATTCAGAAGAGATGTGAGGAAGTACTTCTTTACAAAGTGGTGGATTCCTGGAACAGTCTTCCAGCAGAGGTGGTGGGACAAAAAACAGTGATGGGGTTCATGAATGCATGGGACAGGCATAAGAGGCATTATGTTTGTACCTGTAACCTCTTGCACTTTGTACCTTGTTAGCAGCTCTCTGTTACCATGTATTCCCTGCTGCTATTTTGTATTTTCTGTATTCACTTGCAACCATTGTCTTTAATTACTATGTTAGTTGTCACTTTGGTCATGGTTGTCTCTGTCTTACGTACGACATGGACCCTTTGAAAAGGAGTCTTTGACTCAAAGGTGTTATCCGATATTTATCAATAAACTATAAGAGAATCTTAGGGAAAGGGAAAAGGGGCGAATGGGATAGAGATCAAGCAGGATCTGTGGGGATAGTATAGCCAGGGAAAAATGTGCAGACTATGTGGGTCAAGCCATCATTAACTGCCATCAAATTGTAGGTTTCTATGTTTACATGCAGCCTTCCATAGGATATTCTGTTATTTCATTATATGGGCCTGGTAATTAGTAATCTGTAGGCCTAAGAATTCTGAGGCATAGGTATGTTTGCCCATTACATCCAGCTTCCTAGATTCTTCATCTGGAGGCAAAGTACTAGGGGCCTTAGAGTAATCATGAGCAACCATGATGACTCAGAGTCAGTGTCAGGGCTGTGCATCATCATAAGGCTTAACAGACAGAGCAGGATGCTGTTTATCAGCCTTTCTTGGGACTGTAGGCAGGGTATTGGGCCTATGCCAAGTAGCAAAGGTAGCATGTTCTAGTGTAGGCTATATAGGAGGAATAATAATGGAAGGCGTGCAAGAAAACTCCAAAAATTCCATAGGATTCCTTTTAGTGGAATCTTCCTTCTCAACAGCAAAGCCCATGGTTGATTGCATTAGCTGAAGCATAACCTGAAAAGAAGGATCCTTGGGGGGGGAGGGGACCCGGATGTATAAACCAGAGTTCTCACTACAGGATGACATGGTAAAGTTAGAAGGCATATAACCTGTTCAAACTACTCCTCTCCCCTGTCTTCTTCCTCCAAATTCTTCTCAGTGTCCATAAGGTCAGGATTATATTCTACCTCATCAGCATCATCATGAGAAACGATGATGGGAGTCACAGAGGGAGATGGCAACATAGGCAGCAGATTAGAAGAAGAAATCGTTGGTGTGCTTCTGGAATCCATTTGACAAAGGCTGCTGATGGCATCGACAGTAGAAGGTGATGCATCATTTCTGAAAACAAGGCCAGCACAGCTTAGAAGTCAACAGTACCTTGAAAATGGTCTGGGACTACCTGTGTCGAAGGGCCAGAGCCCAGCAATGTACCATCCCATAGTCAGTGCAGCAGTTCCTGAGCCAAGCCCTGATCTCGGTGTCTCAGTGACAGTTAGGGGGAGGCTGTAGCCAATGCCAGCATGACTACAGGCAGTATGGGTTCATGTTGAGGAGATCCTACCAGACCAGCTCAATTGACTTTTACGACTGGGTTACAAGGACTCTTGACAGGGGTCACGCAGTGGATGTCCTGTATCTGGACTTCAGCACGCCCTTTGACTCGGTGCCGCATGGAAGGATACTCAGTAAACTGAGAATCCCAGGAGAAACTGGTGAGGTGGGTCAGGAGCTGGTTGCGAGACAGACTACAGAGGGTAATTGTAGGGGGAGAACTATTGAAACAGACCAGTAACAAGCGGGGTCCCACAAGGCTCAGTGCTGTGTCCAGTATTATTTAACATCTTTATCAGGGACACAGCAGATGGGACCAAGAGTAGGATCAGCCTGTTCGCAGATGACACAAAGATCTGTACAAGAGTGGACAGTGAAGAAGGGCAGCAGGAACCTAAAGAGGACCTGGCAACATTGGAGTGATTGTCTAGTATATGGCAGTTGGGATTCAATGCTAAGAAGTGTAAGGTCATGCACCTTGGTGCAAGAAACCCTAGGACTAGCTACTGGCTGGGGGGAGTGCAGGTATCCATTTCTGAGGAGAAAAAGGACCTAGGGGTGCTTATCACTGGGGACATGAGCCACTCTGTGCAATGCCATAAGGCAGCAGCAACAGCAGACAAAATGTTGGTGTGCATTGCCAAAGAAATCACCTTAAGAAGGGAGGAAGTCATCCTACCATTATACAGATCACTGGTGAGACCACACTTGGAGTACTATGTGCAGTTCTGGTGCCCGTATTTAAAAAAAAAAAGATATCAAATTTCTGGAGGGGGTACAGTGAAGGGCAGCAAAGATGATATTAGGTCTTGGGGACAAACCCTATGAGGAAAGACTGAGGGAGCTCAACATGTACTCACTGGAGGATAGAAGAGGGGGGGTATGACTGAAACTTTCAAATATACAAGGTTTGAATAAGGTTAGTATGGAGGGTATCTTCAGCTTAAAAGAGGGAGATCATCAGGGGCACAGTCTGAAACTGGAAGGGAGAAATTCAAGAGGGAAATGAGGAGACACTATTTCACAGAAAGGGTGGTAGCAAGGTGGAATGATTTGCCATAGGAGGTGATCTCATTGAGTACCATGGGCAGTTTTAAGAGGGGGTGGGACAGGGTCAAAGGAAAGGTCAAAACTATGGGGAAATTGGGGATGAGGGGAGTGGGAGGTGAGAATGATAATTTGGGGGGACTGGAAGCTGTGGGGAGCGCAGCAGCAGTAAACTAAACTGTAAAGTGCACACTCGAGCAGACTAGATAGACCATTATGGCCTGATTCTGCTGGAGTTTTCATATGTTCGTAATGCCGCCAGAGTGGGTGCTGACGAGGATATGCCTGATTTCAGTGGCGACCTGGAGCTTGCTGGTGAAGCAGCCTTATCTTTGTGCTTATGCTTATGGCCAGAAGAAGAGAAGGCCCTTGATGACGACCTTTCTTTTCTTTCAACTTTGACACCAAGCAGGGCACACGCATCCTGATCCATACTGGCAAAAATTACCTAGCTAATCAGTCTGTGGAGGAGACTAAGCAAAATCTAACAAAACTCTGAACATTTACTTCCCTTTTGTCCAGCATCTCCTTCTCAGAGATTCTGCCTGTGTGGGAAAGGCACACTAGCAGGCAGAAGATCAGAGAAAAGGACATCTGCAAGCTTAATATCTGGCTTAAAAACTGGTGTCAGTATAAAGGGCATAGCTACATCGAGAACTGGCAGAACTTCTGGGAAAGGGAGTTCTTTAAGTTCATTTGCCTGCACCTTGCAAAGGAGAGGACACACACTCTCAGTTAAAAATGTTATGTCTTCGCCAGTTGTTTAAATTAGTAGGAGGGGAAGGGGCGGCAGCAACCGTCGCATCTTATGAACCAGCTGATGCCACTCCCCCATCATCAAACACGTCGATGGCAGCAGGATGCTACATCACAACCACCACATGTGACGAAGGTTGAGAAATTCCACAAAGATGTTCCAAATGCACTAGAAATGGAAAGTGCACTAAGGACACAAAATGTAAACAAAGTAATTGTGCCACAACCAGGACTAACCAGGGATGGAAAGCAATGTGCATTAATGCTTGTAGCCTTCCAAACAAAATCCAGATCTCACTGCCATGATGGCCAAGGCCCACTTTGATTGGGTCACTATCATGGAGACTTGGTTCACGGAGAACCACACCTGGGACATTGCCATCCCTGGATACACTCTCTTCAGGAGAGACTGCCAGGGAAAAAAAGTGTGTGTGGGGTGGCTATGTATATCAGAGATGGAATCAATGCAACTGAAATCCAGGGACTGCATAGTGATGCAGAGGCCCTATGGATCACTCTGGGAGCTGGTAACAGGGACCCTATCTGGGTAGGAGTTATCTACAGACCCCCTACCCAGGGGATTGAAAAGGATAAAGACCTCCTGGAAAACATACTGAGGCTGGCTGACAAAGGCAAGTTACTACTGGCTGGGGACTTCAATCTACCAGATGTAGACTGGTCCACCTTCACTACCTCCTCAGAGAGGAGTAGAGAATTCTTCATCACACTACAGTAACTTAATCAATTGGTAGAGTCATCCACCAGGGAATCTGTTATTCTGGACCTGGTACTCACAAACAGTGCCAGAGTGTCAGACTTGCAAGTGGGGATCAACCTGGGCACCAGCGACCACAGGTCAGTCTGGCTGTCGATTAACAACTCAGAGAACCCTTGTCACACCAAACTCAGGGTGCTCGATTTCAGAAAAGCAAATTTCCCAAGAATGAGGGAAAGTATTAAAGAACTGCTGGTAACCGATGCCACAGGAAATGTGAAAGACACCTAGATAAAACTGAAAAATGCTATAACTACAGTCACAGCATAATGCACAAAACAAATAAATCCAGAAAATCCAAGAACCGACTCTGTTTTTTCAAAGAAATATCGACTATGATTAGAGATAAGAAAAAAGCTTATAGAAAGTGCAAGGAGACTAAATTTGAGAAGGATAGAGAATGATACTGGGTTAAACTCAAGGAATCAGGAAAAGCAATTAGGGTAGCCAAGGCCCAGTTGGAGGAAAGAATAGTGCAGGGAGTGAAGAAGGGAGACAAAACACAATTTTGTTATATACGGCCGGGAAACAGCAAGATACGAATAACCAGGTTAGCAGCTAAAGAGGGACAGCTAATAGAGAATGACAAAGACAATGCAGAAGTACTCAATGACTTCTTCTGCTTGGTCTTCCCCCATGAAGACAAAGGTAATGGTCCAGCACTAGCCACGGCACATCTCCGCAACAATGGAGTAGACACCAGTTCCTTTACAAAAGAAAGGGTCATTGAGGAGCTGTCTAAATTAATGGTGGACAAGGCAATGGGGCAGTGGAATATACCCAAGAGTTCTGAAGGAACTGTGGGAGGAACTTGCAGCCCAACTAGCCAAACAATTTATCAAGCCACTGGAAGATGCCATAATGCCACAGGACTGAAGAAAGGCCACAGTTGTGCCCTTGCACAAGAGTGATAGCAGGGAGGTAGCAGGAAATTACCGCCCAGTCAGCCTGGCCTCAGTGGTGGGTAAAGTAATGAAGACATTGTTTAAAGAAAGGGTAGTGGAGTACCTGAAAGAAAGTGGGGAACTTGACCCAAAGCAGCATGGCTTCACGGCAAAATGCTCATGCCAAACAAATATGATAGAATTATTTGACTGGGTTACAAGAGCAGTGGACCAAGGTGTGGCTGTGAACATAGTATATTTGGATTTTAGCAAAGCCTTTGATATGGTTCCATGCAGAAGGTTAGCAAATAAGTTGGAGCAAACAGGCATAGGTCAGAAAGTGGTCAACTGGATAAAAAGCTGGCTAGAGGACAGGAATCAGAGAGTTATGGTAAATGGCACCTTGTCACAGGAGGGGAAGAGTAACCAGTGGGGTTCCACAGGGATCCATGCTTGGTTGAATCCTTTTCAACATATTCATCAGCGACATCGCTGAGGAACTAAAAGGGAAAGTCTGCCTGTTCACAGATTATACAAAGCTCTGCAACAGGGTGGGCACACAGGAAGGGGTCTAAGGAATGGAGGCAGATCTAAGAAAGCCGGAGGAATGGTCAAAAACTGGCAGTTGAGAGTCAACGCAAAAAAGTGTAAGGTAATGCACTTAGGTAAGAGGAGCCCAGGAAATAACTATATCCTGGAAGGGCAGCAATTTGAAAAGTCAAAGATGGAATGGGATCTAGGAGTTATGATATCAGATGATTTAAAGGTAGGAAAGCAATGCAAAAAAGTAGCACTAAGGGCAAGCGGCATCCTTGAATACATAGGTAGGGATATCACTAGCAGAAAGTGTGAGGGTAATCATCCCACTCTATAGGTCCTTGGTGAGGCCTCACTTGGAGTACTGTGTACAGTTCTAGAGGCCACACCTAAAAAAGGACATACATCATCAGGAATCCGGGCAGAGGAGAGCCACCAAGATGGTGCAGGGACTACACCATGAACCTTATGAAAATAGGCTCAGCAGGTTAAATCTATTCTCCCTAGAGCAGAGAGGGGAACAGAGGAGACATGATAGAAACATTCAAATTTGTTAAAGGGATAAACACAGAACATACCAGTAACCTCTTTCAAGAAAATAGGACTGCATGTACAAGAGGGCATGACTTACGTCTGGTTGGCGGTAAATTCAGAACCAATATTAGGAAGAACTTTTTCACAGAGAGGGTCTTGGACCTTTGGAACAGCCTGCCACCTGAGGTGGTGGTGGTTAAGACTGTCAGAGAATTCAAATGGGCATGGGACAGTCAATGTAATCACCTCAACAAGAGCAGTAGATGGGGGGGTAGACATCTTGGGCAGACTAGATGGACTGCACGATCTCCTTCTGCTGGCAAATTCTCGTGTTCTGTTCTCTTTGAACACATCACCTCCATTGGGCTACACCTTTGGAATGATTCCCAAGCAGCACAAAGTACCCAGGGAGGATGGCAAAGTCTGATATGACATCATAACAGGAGGCATTGCAGGACCACAAGACAAGAACGAGTACATCTACAAGGAGCCATGTCACATAGAAACAGAGAATTTGATGGCAGATAAGGACCCGCTTGGCCCACCCAGTCTGCCCATTTCCTACCCAACAGATAAGCTGCAGATCCTAGTTAGCCAACAGCTTACTTCCTCTTACCTGCCTCTAGGACTGCCTTATGCCTGTCCCATGCATTCTTGAAGTCCCCTACTGTTCTTGACTCCACACCCTCCTCAGGGAGGCTGTTCCATGCATCCAAAACCCTCTCAGTGAAAAAATACTTCCTCACATTACCCCTGAGCCGTCCCCCCATCTTCAAATTGTGCCCCCTTGTTCTTGCACATCTCTTTTTCTGGAAGATGCTACCCTCTTGGACTTTGTTAATTCCCTTGAGGTACTTGAAAGTTTCTATCATGTCCCCTCTCTCCCTTCTTTCCTCAAGAGTATACATATTAAGCTCCTTTAGTCTTTCTTCATATGTCTTCTGGTGCAGACCCTGCACCATTTTGGTTGCCCTCCTCTGGACAGCCTCCACTCTGTCTATGTCTTTGTGGAGATGAGGTCTGCAGAACTGCACACAGTACTCCAGATGGGGTCTCACCAACTGTCTGTACAGAGGGATAACAACTTCCTGTTTTCTACTATTGATGCCTCTTCCTATGCATCCCAGTATTCCCCCAGCCTTCCTTACTGCCTTCTCACATTGCTTGCCCACCTTTAGGTCATCTGATATAATTACCCCTAGGTCCCTTTCTATTTTTACTGTTGTCAGTATCTCACCCCCCATTGTGTATGCTTCCCCTGGGTTTTTGTTTCCCATGTGCATTACCTTGCACTTCTTTGCATTGAATCTGAGCTGCCATACATTTGAGCATTCCTCCAACCTTGCCAAGTCCCTTCTCATCCTTTCCACTCCATCTTGTGTGAATAAATCCTGTTGCAGATCTTTGTGTCATCTGCAAAGAGACATGCTTTTCCTTCCAGTTCCTCTGCAATGTCACTTATAAAGACATTAAAAAGAACCGGTCCCAGTGCTGAACCCTGCGGTACCCCACTAGTAACCCTCCTTTCTTCACTGTGTACTCCATTTACTACTACCCTTTGCATCCTGTAGTCTAGTCAATTTTTTATCCAGGCTACCACCTTGGGACCCATTCCAAGGCTGGCTATCTTGTGTATTAATCTTTTGTGTGGGACTGTATCAAATGCCTTGCTAAAATCTAGGTAGGCCATGTCCACAGCCCCTCCATGGTCTACTACTTTGGTCACCCAGTCAAAGAAATCTATTAGATTTGTCTGACATGACCTTCCCATTGTGAATCCATGCTGCCTTAGGTCCTGTGCCCCACTAGCCTCTAGGTACTCAACAATTCTTTCCTTCAGAAGTGATTCCATCATTTTCCCTACCACTGAGGTCAAACTAACTGGTCTGTACTTTCCCGCCTCTGTCCTGCTCCCACTTTTGTGAAGAGGAATCACATCTGCCCTCCTCCAGTCCTCGAGTACCACCCCATCCTCCCATGATTTGTTCAAGAGCGTAGTCAGTGATGTCACTAGTTCTATCCTTAGTTCTTTTAGAATTTTTGGGTGAATCCCATCAGGCCCCATTGCTTTGTTCACCTTCAATTTTATTAGTTCTTTCAGAACCCTTTCTTCTGTAAATGGACTGGTATCGACCCCTGTCTTCAGAGTGTTTCTCTTGTTTGGTTTAGGTAACTCCCCCTCCTCTTCCTTTGTGAATACTGAGCAGAAATATTCATTCAGTATCCCTGCTTTTCCACTTTCACCCTCTACCCACATTCCCTTCCCTTTATTAAGCTTCAGTATCCCTCCTTTGGTCTTTCTTCACTCCCTAATGTACCTATAAAAGGTCTTATCCCCCTTCTTAACAGAATTGGCTATCCTTTCCTCGGTTTGGGCCTTTGCTATTCTGACTACCTTCCCAGCCTCTTTCTGCTTTAACTGATAAAGTTCTCTGTACTGCTTCTTCTGTGTTTTACTTATATTTCCTGAATGCTGTCCTTTTCTCCTTAACCTTCCCTGCCACCTCTTTTGTGAACCATAGCGGTTTTTTCCTTCGTTGTGTTTTATTGATTTTTTTTACACAAAGGCTTGTTGCCTCTGTGATGGCTGTTTTGATCACTCCCCATTGTTCCTCCACCCCTGCTTCTTGCCTGTTTGCTAGTGCTTTTCTGAGGCACACTCTAATTTTCCCAAAGTCAGCCCTCTGAAAGTCTAGTACTCTTGCTTTTGTATGGCTTGACTGTATGGCTGTGTTTTGTCGTGAACCACACTGTTTGGTGGTCGCTTGTTCCCAGATGGCTACCCACTTCTAAATCTGAGATTCTTTCTCCATCCCCATTTGAAAGTACCAGGTCTAAGATTGCTCCCTCCCAAGTGGGTTCCGATACTAGCTGTCTGAGATATGCCCCCTATAGGGCATCAAGAATGACCCTGCTCTTGGATGTGCCTGCAGCAAAGGTGCTCCAGTTAACATCTAGCATATTCAGGTCCCCCATCAACAATATCTCCCCTTTTTCTGTCATTCTAAGAAAGCCTTCTATCATTTCCTTGTCCATTCCCTTCCCCTGAGATGGGGGTCTGTATACAACCCCTATGCGGATTGTGGTGCCATTTCCTGTCTCCAGGGTGACCCAAAGTGCCTCATCTGCTCCTGTTTACTCTTTAGTTCTGTTGCTTTGATCCCTTCCTTTACATGAGAGCTACTCCTCCTCCTTTTTACCCTCCCTGTCCCTCCTGTAGATTGTGTATCCTGAGTGCGTTGACATCCCAGTCATGGTTCTCTGTGTACCATGTTTCTGTGACTGCCACAATATCCAGGCAACCCTCTTCCATCAAGGCCACTAGTTCAGGGAGCTTGTTACACAGACTACGGCATTGGTACCATCACTCCTCTTTTGATAGCCTTACCCTTTTAGCCCCATTTCTGTCCTTACTGCCTTTGCCTTTTTTACATTTAAATCTGTTCTGCTCCCTAATAACATCTGTACCTTGGTGTTTACCTCATTAATCACCATGTTTTGTTGGGGGAGGCTCGGATTTCCCTGTTCTTTTCAGTGCCTCCCCCCTTGGCTAGTTTAAATGCTTGCCAATGAAGCATTTAAACCTCTCACCTAGGATCCTGGTCCCCCCCCCAAGACAGATGCAGACCATCGCACCAGTATAGGTCTGCATTCCTCCAGGTGGCTCCCCAGTCCCCAATGAAGCCAAACCCTGAGCTCCACACCAGTTTTTCAACCACTCATTGAATTTCCTGGTGAGAAGTGCCCTAGCATCTCCCTTGCCATAGACAGGCAGCACCTCTGAGAAGGTTACCGTAAGCGCTACTTGTCTAAGGCCCCTTCCCAACTCTACAAACTCCTCTTGCACTGCTCTGATTCTATTCCTAGCCAGGTCATTTGTCCCCAGGTGGACAATGACACCCAGCTCCCTCCCTCGTGCAGCTCCTCCCATGATCCTGAGGATTCGCTTCCTGTCCCTCCAAGCCATGGCGCCAGGAAGGCACCTTACCTCCCTCTCCCCATCCTCCCCCATTTCTACCCCCCTAATGATTAAGTCCTCCACCAGGAGTTGTTTCCTTCCCCTGTGGGGTCCCATGCCACCCTCCTTTGGGTCTCCTTTGTGAAGGTTCCCAGCATCCTCCTTGGTCTCTACTGCAGGTGCCTCCATATAGGAACCACTATCCACCAGAAGAGCGAATGAATTGTGAAGAGGTACAGCTGGAGGGATGCAACTCTGTTCCACCATCCTCTCCCTCCTTGAGCCCACTCTGGTCCAGCCTCTCCTCTTTCTTGGCAACCTCTGAGGTAGTGGCATTGGTCCTGATGGTCCCTGAGTGGGAGAGGAGGTTTCATGAATCCTAGCCAGGTCAGCCTCGAGACGGGCAACCTCCTCTCTCAGACCAGAGAGGTGCCTGCAAATAGGGCAGCATCGCAGCCTCCAGAATGTCTCCCGGAACACTGCCACCCCACAGCCATTGCACTGCACCACTCCTATCATGTCTTATTTTGTGTCCCTCTACTGTTTCCCTGCATGCTTACTCTCTCCTTCAACTCTCACCCTTCCTGTTCTGGGACAGCAACTTCCTATCTTCTTCAGTAGCCTCCTTCTTCCTTGCTCAATATCAGACCACCAGCAGCTGGGGGGAGTTACTTTTCTACTTTAGGGTTGACAAAACCAATGTTTCTCTATGATCCTTTCCTTCCTACTGCCAAACAGAAAGTTCCTGTTGACAGTCAAATCCAGTGGCTATAAAAGTAGAACTGGCTTTGGGTGGGTGGGATGGAGGGCAATTAGTAAGAAAAAAGGCTAGCAACAGGAAGTTGTAATTTGACTCAACTGCTTTTATAGTGTCTAAACCACACCCCCAGGTAAGCTCTCTTTCCTCCTGCTGGTTTAGCAAAGTGAGCTGATACAGTACCCTTCACTGCACAGAATACACACTGACTTTCTTTCTTTTTTTTAACCCTAAATAAGTCCTCTTCTACTTCTAATAAAGTTATCTGTCTACTTAATCTTAACAGACACTGACTCCTGCTGAGATATACGTTTTAAATTAAGAAGAAAATGTAGCTTCTTTTAGTTAGCTGCTTTCTGCTCTACAAGCAAGGCTAGCATCAGGAAGTTGTAATTTGACTCACCTGCTTTTATAGTGTCTAAACCACACCCCCAGGTAAGCTCTCTTTCCTCCTACTGGTTTAGCAAAGTGCGCTGATACAGTACCCTTCACTGCACAGAATACATACTCACTTTCTTTCTTTTCTTACTTTTTTTTAACCCTAAATAAGTCCCCTTCTACTTCTAATAAAGTTATCTGTCTACTTAATCTTAACAGACACTAACTCCTGCCGAGATATACGTTCAAACTGTTACACTCAGTGAAAGTATGTACAGTGCTTCATGTGGCAGCAGCATGTGGCAGCCGCAGAAACATTCTGAAAGCATGCGGAAGTGGCCATGCCACATGTAGAGTGGCCACATACAGCATCAGGAAGTTCATTACCATAATTCTTATAACAGAAAATGACACAGTTGACCAACCACTTGGAGAGGTACTGTTTAGTCACAAGGGCACCATCTTTACCAGTGATGAATGAAACAGCTGAGAGTACCATTTGCAGTCCTTAGTACAATCAATGTAGAAATATAATATTCTTTATGAAATGGGCATTGCAATTGGGTGTTTACTCACCTGGTAAAGGTGATTGTGTTGGTTGGCATCCATGGCACTCCAGACATTACCTCATGGGTTTTAGGCCACCTGATAGGCTAGTGATGCACTGACCCAGATCAAATTTCTAGCATATCCAGGTCCCAGAAACCCCTGCTCTCCAGTTCGAATCTTCCACAGCTGAAATTAAGGTCGGTTAGTACAAGAGAGAGAAATATACAACCTAGGCACAGTCAAATTATGACAATAAGAGAGATGGTCGGAAACCAAAGAAGAATGCGGACCATGACGTAGTATCAAAGACCCGTGGGCCGAGTCTTTATTCCTTTCCTGTTATTTACAGCCTAAACTCGGTCCCGGAGGTCCGACTGGTAGATTAACTTTAAGAAAAATAGTAGCTGTTTGTCCCTGTAGGGCCAGCCATGGATGAGATCCCCTAGTCCGGTCCCGGTCACTCTGAGCACTCTGAAGGGAGGGCCTTGGAGTGCCATGAATGCCAACCAACACAATCACCTTTACCAGGTGAGTAAACACCCATTGTGATTGGTTGGCATCCATGGCACTCCAGACATTGCCTCATGGGTAGATAAGAAGTAGTGAAGTACCCAATGGGGGGAACAGAGTGAGCTAAGAGTGAGGGGTAGAGAAAGCTGCCGCCAGGACCTGAGTGGCGAAAGTGGGCCGAATGGCCTGCAGCTGCTCTAGTCTGTAGTGCCTGGTGAAAGTGTGGAGGGAACTCCACGTGGCTGCCTTACAAATGTCCTCTGAGGATACGTTAGCTCTTTCCGCCCAGGAGGTGGCAATCACTCTGGTGGAGTGAGCCTTGATCCCCTGAGGAGGAGTCATCCGGTTAGCTATGTAGGCGTTCTGGATGACTCTCCTTAACCACCCGGCAATGGTGGTCTTGGAGGCAGCTCTTCCCTGCCTCTGTCCCTTAGAGATGATGAATAGTCTCTCTGTTTTGCGGATGGGACAGGTTCCTGGCCAAGTACACAGAGAGGGCGGATCCAACGTCAAGATAATGTGGGACCATGCTGGGGCCCTGCTGGGACCCCTCCGGGAAGGTGGGTAGTTCAATGGGTTGTTCTCTGTGAAAACCAGTGGATACCTTTGGCTGGAAGGCTGGGACCCTTCTCAGGTGGACCCCTAATGGGGTGAACACTGTATAAGGTTCCGCGCAGGACAGGGCCCCAAGTTCTCCGATCCTCCTAGCTGAACAGATCGCCACCAAGAAGCATGTCTTGAGACCGATCCAGAACAGGTCCGCCTCGAGGAGGGGTTCATAAGGGGCAGAGTTGAGGGACTCTAGAACTAGCGGTAGGTCCCACGGGGCGACAGTCGGCTGAGTCCTCGGGCGGAGGATCTCCACTGCCCTTAGAAAGCAGGTGGCGTCAGGGTGAGCTCCTGGGGTGTATCCCCCGATGAGTCCCGTAGCTGCCCCTATGGCTGATAATTGCACCCTGAGGGAGGAGAGTGCTAATCTCTTGTCTACTCCCTGTTGGAGGAACAGTAGAATGTTAGCCATGTCGGTCTGCTCGGGGACTCTGCCCCGTTCCCGACACCACCAGGAGAAAATGGATCATTGTCTCCCGTACGTGGAGGTGGTAGAAGACCGTCTGGACTGGAGTAGGGTGTTGATGATGGAATCATGGTAACCCACTGCCCTCAGTCTCCTCCTTTCAGGAGCCAGGCTGTGAGCTTGAGGGTCCGCGGGGTCGGGTGGAGCACTGGCCCCTGCAAGAGCATGTCTGTTCAGTATGGTATCCTGAAGCTGGCAAGTGACATCTCTCGGACCACTGTGAACCACGACTTGCGTGGCCAGTAGGGGGCCATCAGGATAACTGTGTGCTGTGATTCTCATACCTTGGTTAGAACCTGGGGGATCGGGGGAGCGGTGGGAAGACATAGGCGTGGCTCCGCCTCCAAGGTTGTGATAGGGCATCCGTTCCCTGGGAGAGATTGTCCCTGAACCGTGAATAGTAATCTCTGACCTGAGCATTCTCCCGTGTTGCCATAAGGTCTATGGTCACGGTTCTCCATGTCGCTTGGATCATCTGGAACAGGTCCGGGTGTAACCGCCATTGCCCTGGGTGTACCTGTTGCCTGCTGAGCCAATCCGCATGGACGTTCAGCTTTCCTGCTAGATAAACCGCAGTCAGGTGTCTGAGGTTGGCTTGGGCCCAGTCGAGGACTGCCGTTGCCTCCCTCAGCATAGCTCTGCTCCTGGTCCCGCTTTCTTTCGCTATGTAGGCCACAGTGACTCGATTGTCGGATTGGATTAGGACCGACTGCCCGTGTACCTGATGTTTGAATGCTTTTAGGGCGTGAAACACGGCTCTCATCTCTAGTATGTTGATGGAGAGCTCTGACTCTGCTGGTGACCACAGGCCCTGTGCCGTTGTGTCTTCCAGGCAGGCTCCCCAGCCGGAGAGACTCGTGTCCGTTTCTATAGCGATCGAGTGAGGCGCCTCTGGGGAACCCCCTGGACAAGTTCTCCTCCACCGTTCACCAAGCCAAAGATAGTCTCACCACTTTGGGTAGTGGTACCACCATCTGGAGGTTGTGGTCGCTCGGTGCCCCCCGAGTCAGCGCGTAGGTTTGGAGCAGGTGCATGCGCCACCTGGCCCAGAGCACGAGGTCTATGCATGAGGCCATGCAGCCCAGCAACTGGGCTATCTTTCCCATCGTTGTGCTGCACTGGGCCATCATCTGATGGGCTAGGTCTCTCAGGTTGTGAATTCTCAAGGTGGATGGTTTTGCCCACCCCTGGGCCGAGTTGATGAGTGCTCCCAGATGCTCGATCTTCTGGGTGGGGGTGAGGTGGCTCTTCTCTCGGTTTACCACCCAGCTGTGGTCCTCGAGTGCCTGTAGGGCGGATTCCATGTGTATCCATGCCTGACCTTCGGACCGGGCCCGTATGAGCCAGTCGTCCAGGTACAGGATGATGTCCAGTCCCCGTTCCCTGAGTCTTGCCACCAAGGTTATGGAGACCTTGGTAAAGACTCTCGGGGCTGAGGAGAGGCCGAATGGTAAGGCCTGGTACTGGAAGTGGTGGCCTAGGATGTGGAAGCGAAGGAATTGTCTGTGCTTTCGAATGATGGGGATATGGAGGTAGGCGTCCTTGAGGTCTATGGACGTCAGGAAGTCACCTCCCCAAATGCATCGCAGGTGGACCGGATGGTTTCCATCTTGAAATGGTGCGAGACCACGTGGTGGTTTAGGTGTCTGAGGTCCAGGATAGGCCGGAGCTCCCCCGATTTCTTGGGTAATAGTAAGAAAACTGAGTACACCCCTTGATTCTGTTCTGGCACTGGTACGGGTTGGATGGCCCTGTTCCGAACCAGTTCTGACAGGATCTGTTGGATCTGGTGTGGAGATGCCCTTCTCCTGGTTATGGGGGAGGAGACGAACCTGTGAGGAATGTGGGCGTGGGATAACTCTATACAGTATCCCTTGGTTACCACGTCTTGGACCCACCTGTCCGATGTTGTGTGGAGCCAGCGGTGAGCGAACAGGGTTAGCCTTTGTCCCACAAGTGGGTAGTGGTCCTGGCCTTGTGGTGCCAGGGGGGGTAGTCACTGTTGCTTACCCCCTATAGCCTCTGCCTCGTCCTCCAGATCTTTGACCTTGGTTTCTGGAGGAGGAGGAGGACTGATAGCTCTGAGGGTATGGGCTACGGAAGCTGGGGGAGGTGCCTCTGCTTTGAAAGGAGTGGCCCGATTGCTGTGCGTCTCTGCGTGGTTGATATAGCTTGTGCCCCCCCGAAATCTTCGCCTCGAGGAGGGGAGGTAGGAGAACCTAGACCTATTCTTGAGGAGATCTCTGCCCTTCTCCTTTTGTTTCAAATAATCTTGTAGCCCTTCCCCAAAAACATGTTTTCCCCTCAGAGGTAAGTTCTGGCGCAGAGTCTTTGACTCATTGTCTGCATCCCATAGTTTCAGCCACAGTGCCCTTCGAGCACGGTTGGTGATGGCGGTCACCCTGGCATGAAGGCACAGGGTGTCTACTGCCATGTCGGCCAGGTATTTAGCTGCATCTAAAGTACATTCCAAAAGTTCTGCCTCCCTGGATTTGGGGGTGGCTTGCTCCTGAAGCTCCTCGTGCCAGCAGATCTGCGCTCGGGCAGTGTAGATGGCTGTGGTGGTTGCCTTAGCGGCGGTACCCTTGATCTTGAAGGCCCTCTTGAGCATATCCTCGACCTTCTTGTCCGTCGGGTCCCTGAGTGCTATTGTACCACATGGTAACACAGTCTTTTGCTAAGGGCCGCCACCTGGGGGTCAATGGTGGGAGCCTTGCACTAGGCATCTGATTTCTCCCCTTGGACCGGATACATCTTGTCTAGATTTTTACGGTTTGACATTCTGCCCAGTTTGAGGGATTGCCACTCCTTACTGAAGATATCTTCTATTGCAGGGCACACTGGGAAGGTCTCAATGGTTGGCTGTCTCAGTTGGATCAGGGGGTCGAGTTTTGACTCGGGCCTGCTTTCCTCGGTGTCGAAACCCATGGTGGCCTTGATAATCTTCATGAACCCTGGGATCATGTCGAAGGAGCATAACTCCGATGTCAGGGAGGGCGTCGCTTGGGGATCCATGTCCTCCTCGTCCGAGTCCAGCTCGTTCTCTTCCCCGTGTCATCCTTCTCCCCATCCTCATGTGCATTGTCAAGTGGAACGTCTGGTGTGGTGTCCTCCGGGATCAGAAGTTCCTTTGGTTGCCCTCCTGCCCTGTCTGGTTCGGGGTTGGGTGGCTTTGCCCTGTGTTGGGTGAGGTATTCCAGTTTTTCCTTGATCTTGAGCATGAAGTTCTGTTGGCTCTCCATCATGGCAACTGCGGCCTGCTGATTTTGAATTAGGAGGGAGCTTGGGTCCATCCACGACGGGTTGCTGGTCCCGGGTTTCAGGGGCCCATGGGCGGGGTTTGCTCCAGAGAGGAATCGTCGTCATCCAGGGGGCAGGCTGCGCTGAGGGGGCCGGAGTTTTGGGCAGGAGGGTGGCGCTGCATGAGGAGCATTTCTTAGCTTTCACCATCTGGGGAAGAGAGAAAGTATACCTTAGAATGGAACTGTGCGTCGCCCAGGGGCGATCCCATCTTTACCCCCCCAAAGCCAATGAGGTGGACTTTCCCTGGGCCGAGATAGCATGCAGGTGTGGGGATGCTGTGTGAGGACCCCCACAACAAGGCCATGAAGGGAAGAAAATTGGTGCTTAGTGGTCTGGCCATCGCTCGTTGTGGGAGGGAGCCGTGGAGACCGGGTAGAGAGGGGGAGTCCGGTGGAGCGGCTACCTACACGGGTCGCTGTGGGAGGGACCCGAGAGGTTAAGGGCGAATCCCGGAGAGGAGGACTATGTTCCCCCCCGAGAGGGCGGAGGAGGTGGAGGGAGCGGAAGCCGCCGAAGGGTCGCTGTGGGAGGGACCCTGCGGGTGGAGTTGAGGCCCAGCCAGCGGTCGATCGCCCATCCTGAAAGAATTCCCCCTTATACTTTTTTTTTTTTTTTTTTTTACTGCGAACCAGGGGCTTCTGCCAGGCCATGCTCTGGTGACTAGCCAATCCGTCGTGCCTTCCCACTCCCTGGGGATGTCGCTGGGGGGGGAAGGGGACACACTAAACTGACCCCTGTTAGCAGGTGCGATTGTTCCCCCCTTCAAAGCCTTAGAAAAATGAGCAAATTGCTCGGGTCACCCAGTAGGCCATCGGGAGCTGTGGGAATCAACCCCGGTCTTGTAGATGCAGCTCAGGGCCCTAAAAACACTGCGGGTACTGTCAGCGGTTGACCCCGGTTTCGCCTCCCAGGTATAGAGGAGGAGGAGATGTTCCGTGAGGTCTACCCTGTTGAGCCGAGGAAGCTGAGTGAGCCTATCCCCGGCGGGGACTCTCTCTCTCTCCCCAACCTGGCCAGACCGCGAGGCAGAGAGGAAGCGCCCTAGCAAGGCTGGTCTGTCTCCTAGTGGAGGAGGGGAGACGAGGAGAAGGTCCTCCTGATGCCGGTGCAGAGCGTCTGGGGGGAATATACCCAATCTGAGGCCTAGGAGAGCGCGCCGAGCACGAGGAGAGGAGTCGCCCGTGGCGGCTCCGGCGCCGTGTGGCACTGGAGGGGCGGCCAGGCCGCATTTAAAGGCGAGTGGGAGGAGGGAGGAGGAGAAGGGACTGTGGCCTCTGAAGACCACGCGGTCAGGATAGGCCGTGGGGCGGGCCTAATGTTCGATCACCCAGGCCGCTCCTGGCGTGTTGGGGAGTGTGCACCACGAGGCCTCAGGCCAGGAGAGGCAGGGAGAGGCAGACCGCACAATGCGGTGCCAGGTGGGCAAACCCTGGACTCCAGAATTGCAGTGCAGAACTTAAACCACTGCGCTAAACTGCCCAGATCCAGCAGGAGATTTAAAACTACGATGCCTTCCAGAGGCATAGCAACTGTAAAATTACAATGCACAGCGACATTCTGCCTACATCTAGGGCTGAGCCCAGGGTTAGCTTATACTTGCAGATGGCTAGTTTACTTTAGTTTTCTCCTGTTAACGTTTCTAGACAAAACAAGTTATAATTGCATATATTGTACCAAGTAAAGAGAATTCTTTATATTGTTGATTCAAGGTCTTACCTTGTAAGAGCAGACAGGGATTCCTGGTGTGCTTCTTGCCTGATCAGATGCATAATTCAAAATGGAGAGCAGGGGTTTCTGGGACCTGGATATGCTAGAAATTTGATCTGGGTCTGTGCATCACTAGCCTATCAGGAGGGCTAAAACCCATGAGGTAATGTCTGGAGTGCCATGGATGCCAACCAATCACAATCAAGCTTTCTGATTGGCCACTGACTGTGTGCGAAAGTGTCTAACAACATAGGAATAAAACCAGGCAATGCCCACTGGGCATTGATATGGGTGATGCTGCCCACAAAGAATATTCACAAATAAAATAGCCACCATCTTGTTTTGTGCCACAAGCGATGCCACCCTAAATGTGAAGCTAACGCAAGAAACATCAATCATTCACTCAGTCACACATCTTAGAATAAAATGTACAAGCTGCAGCATTTAAAAAGGAAAAACTGCAATGATCACAATCGTTCTCTGAGAGGCAGCTAAACAACATTGGCAACTCGGTGCTGCTACACTTCTGTAATGCTCTCTCACTTCAATGCCTAAGCGCTTTATTTGCAGGTATGAACAGGGATTAAAAATAATTGTGCCTAGGGGTTTTGTGAATCTGAACTGTGGATTTAAAACGCTGTTTGGGGAACGATTTGGTGGGTCCCCGGTCAGAAAGTCAGTTCAGAGAGGGAGGGAGTGAAACAACGTACACGCAGCCACTCTGGTGCACTTTGCTACCACGGGAACAGCTCGACAGTGGCGTTGTGATTAGGATTTTATTCGAAAAGCCAGTGATTCTATGGAGATGAGCTTTATAAGTCTCCCGTGTGTAAAAGGCAAATTAAATACCATCCTCCTTTATTTATGTCCCCTTCAGTATGCTGGCTTTCCTGTCACTTCCTACAGCTATGGGGACCACAGTAGAACAAACTTTAAGTCTAAAAAAAACACAACATCCAGACAGAGGAACTATTTTATTTAAAATGAAGACCAAAAAAATCACTTTTTTGTTACTTAATCCTAATAATTTTAATTTTTAAATGCATCTAAAATGTAGATGCCCATTTCATAAGCACAATAAGTCACTCCAGGGCCTGTGTGCTAAACACTTTAACACACGGCTAGGAGGCTGGACACAATCCCTCACTACACCTCCTAGCCGTGTGTTAAAGTGTCTAACACATACTCTGTCGTGTCTTATTGCTTACATGTACACCAAGTGTATGGAGAAAAGCCTCACTCTTGTTAGCATGCTCAGAAAATAATATAAAAAGAAGGTGTACCGTCTAATTCTGGATGAAATCAGTGACCATCTTTTATAGAAAATGAGGACTGTCCTGCAAAGACACACTGTCTCTCTGGAAAATCAAATACATTGGCTCATGCAGTAGAGCCTGAAACTCAAAGTCTACAAGCAGAAGTCATGGCGACCGAAAAATGAAAATTACATACTCACTGCAATTGTTGATCTTCCAGAATATCTTCACCATTCCTTCACACTAATGGGTCTTACCCAGAGGTGCTAAGACCCTGCAGGAGTAAAGCCTTCTGCAGTTTAGAAAGGGTACTTATCCCATTGGCACAGCAGTTGGATTACCGTCTGCGACACCGGTGACCCGGGTTCAGGAATGGACTTGGGTCACTGGAGGGCTGGCCAGGGGGAGGAGGATGGAGCGTCCGGGGACAGCTCTCCTTCTCCTGGGGGAGGGTGGGGATGCACACTGGCGCATGCTGACTCCTGGCGGAGGCTGGGAGCATAGCAGTGATGACTGGGTTTGGTGTTCAAGGGGAGTGACAAACGTCGGCGTATGCCTTGATGTCAGGACGTCACTCCCCACAGAAAAACCAGGAAATGCTTCCTGGCTGGCCAGACGACAGTCTCTCCGTCCTCCGCTGCCACCGATCCCATGACCGACGCACCTCAGCAGTACCCCAGGCCAATGAAGTAGTGCACTGGCCACCCCCAACTGGTGCCTTCCTCCTTGGAGGAGGGGGACCCGCCCGGTGAAGGGATACACCAGGTTACCCGGGAGGGACCGCCATATGAGGTTGGTAGCCAGTATGGGAGTCAGGACAGGCAGTCGGGAGGGGCAAGGGAGACCTGAAGGTGTGAGCAGCCAGAAAGGAAGGGAGGCGCAAAAAAAAGAAAGGGTACTGATGTCAGTGTCAGTGCCACCCATGAGGTCAATGTAGTGACATAATGCACATGAGCAAGCCAGTAACCGATGCTGCCCCCCCCACCCCCATTTGCCAGGAGAAAGGAAACAAGTGAGAGAGAAAAAAGAGAGAGAGGGGCTATAGACTCCTAAACCAAAGGTATAGGAAAACAATATAGGACATAAAAATAATGACAAAATAGAATCTGACTACCAACTTAGTAGAGCTAAGTGCTGGGCCTATGGGTGGCACAGGGGTAGTGGGTATCAGAGCCTAATTCAGCCACCTGGACAAGGAGGTGGAGACAAAAAGGGCAGCTGCCGTGGCATATAGCTCTGGCTGGTACACAGAGGCCTGGAGGAGCAGCTTTGTGCAGTTAAGATGGTAAATGCCATCCAAGTAAAAAGTCTTTGCATTCCCAAGTGAACAAAAATATGGTAGGGTAGAACCCCTGAAAAGTACTCTGAAGGAATGGATAGCAGGTGTGATCTGACAGAGTCCAGAAGCATGAAAACTATCTTCTTGCCACTCCAAAAGCAGGGAAGAAAAGAAATAAAGAACGTGAAATGTGAAAAAAATGTGAATTCTGGCAGCTAAGTGTGGAATAAATACCCAGCCCAACAGGCCGAGGAGCACAGTGCAGAAAATCCTACTGCAACTGCCTCTCCATGCAATACAGGAAGGTTTACAACTGCACCTTATCCTAATTGCCAGGTACTACTACACAGCAAGCTCTTAGAGGTATGGACAAGATGAAGCCAACTGTAAGGCAGCAATAGGGATATACTCAAGAGATATCCCTAGTAGGGAGAGAAAGAAAGTTAAAGGGAGACAAAAAAAAACACCCCAAGGATTTTCCCTCTTTTTTGGGGGTCGGAAGAGGGCATGGGGGCCCACATCCTAATTTTATATTTATAAAAAGAAAATGAAGATGTACCTTCAAGAGGGAAGGAGAGCTCCCGAAGCAAGTGGCAAGAGGTATGCCAGTGTGCAGAGGCACAACAGGGTGAGCTGCCCATACGCCCTGGCTCTTACCTGGATGGGGGATGGGCGTGTGAAAGAATGGCGAACATATTCTTGAAAATCAACAAATTATGGCGAGTACATAATTTTCCTATCTTCCAGCAATCAGTATTCACCATTCATTCATATTAATTGGTCAGAGTTATCAAGCTTTCCCCAAAAACAGAGGAGGAGTTGACTCACCCTAAGGGAAAAATATCCTTTAGCCCACTGTGGGGGAGAATCACAGGCAGGCAAGGACTCCTCAGAATCTGGAGGGACCTGAGACCTGAGACTGTTCTGGAGCAGGTGGAAGCTCCTGTGACCTAGGAGAAGGAGGGTGCTCCACAACTCATGAATGACCCTGTCGGAGAAAAAAATAAGTCCCCTGGAAATGCAAGCTAAGCACTCTACACTGGGCCAGGGATGCCAGTTCAGAAAAGTGAAGCCATACCAACCACCTAATGCAGACTGCTGTTCCTACCAACCTGAAAGCTGCCTCACTGGTATCACACGACACCCTTGACTGGTGCTTTGCCAGTTCCAGGATCTAGGCAGAAAGGTGAATAACTTGCCTGTTGTCTCACAGTTGGGCATAGAAGCTAGGATATGGTCTAGCTTCACACAGAGGTACTTGTAAGCTACCTGATGTACAGAATGCACATCCCAGTGTGTGCTGCTGTAAAAACCCTCCTCCCCTAGGCATCCATCTCTACAGAGTCAGCCTCAGGAGGGCAGACATGCACTGGGCATTTAGGCCCATTGGGGGTCTGCATTACCAAAATACCCAAAGTGGAATGAGGTACAGCTCCTATAGACCCCACAGGTGCACAATATCTGCACTAGACATCTTTAGGAGCTGGAGAAGGAGTGAAAAGACAGAGCCAGACATTCCTGGAGGCCTCCTAAAAAGCTCCACACCAAGGAGGGATGATGAAAGAGTCATCACTGAAGTCTCCAAGGAATCTCAGAGCCAGGGTAATAGTACAATGAACAAGAAAGGACCCCATGTTCAGCTCCTTCAACATCTCCATAAGGAACTGCTGGTATGCAGAGTATTCAGAATCTGTGGATATGTGAGTGGAAAATTCCTCTTCCTTGGAGCAGGAAGAAAGAGAGAAGGAGCTGGACTTGAAGAACTGGTCTGAACTGGACCTGGTCCGACTTAAAATGGTACTAGTGGAGGGCTGCCCAGTGGTGTGGAGAGTGTAGGCACTCAGTGTTTCATCTCCTGCCATGCTGGTGACCCAGGTTCGGAAATGGATGCTGGTTGGTTGGAGGCTGTCTGAGGGAGGGAGTGAGGCAGGGAGGGAGGATTAAGCATCTACAGGACTACTCTCCTCCCTCAGGGAGGGGGACTGCGGTGGCTCACTGCTTGTCTGCCACCTGGAGGTGTCCAGGTGACAGCTCATGTGACTCACATGTACAGAGAAGGGACCACATTTAGGGTGCCAAATGCATCTCTGTGGAGGTGGAGCTCACACTCTGCCCCCACTGCATGTCCCTGTGACTCAGGGGTGAAAATCATTGGAAAACAACCCTCAATGGCAGGATGCTGACCAATCCCTCACAGACTTAGCACCAGCGACTGGGCATCCCTCTCAGCTCCTGTGGCAGTTGATGCCAAGGGAAGGTAAGTCCTGGAGAAGCGGGGTGACAGGGCTGAGGGGTTGGTTGGGGTGGCTGCCAGGGGAAAATCAGGAGGATATTTACGTAATAATAAAACAAACAAAAATGGTACTGGTGGAAGACACTGGACATTCTTCTTTACTGCTGCCAGGTCATGGGCCCCAAGAGAACCACAATACCCGGCATGTCAGAGAGGGGAGGCAGAGGACCTAGGGATATAGAAGCCAGAGACTCCAGGTTCTCTGCCAGGGCTGCAAGAGTGCTCAGGGGACCTGTCCCAGGGGAAGGGCCTGGCACACTTACCTGAGTGGACCAGGCCAAACTCATAAGTTCAATCCAGATGCTGCTCTGGTGGGAAGACCCCCAGGTGGGGAGAGTAGAGCCATACAGATCCCACAGGGCAGCCCCAATCCCCACCAGTGACAATGCCAGCTGGTTCCAGGGAAAAAAGGAGTCAGCAAGCTAGCACTGGTACCCCAGCTGGTGTTGCTCCATCCCCAGTCATGGGATCAGCCACCGGTCCAGTGTCAACTCCTCTCCCCTCATCAGGACTGGCACTGCCCCCAGAGCCAAGTCTTGTGCCAAATCCAAAGTCACCCTCAGAACTGCCCCTGAACCCAGCACTTCAAGCAGCACCAGGGCCAGATTCCACAGCATGAGTAGCATCGAGTCTGGAGCCTGCACTGAAGATGGTACCAAGACCCAATCTGGTGTGGCAGGCAGCACCAAAACAGGTCCCAGTGTTAACCCTGGCACCAGTCCTAGGGACGACACTAGGAGTGACACCATCTCGAGTGTTGGGTTCAGAAACGGGCCCAGGATCAGTTCTACCACTGTCATCACAATCTCCAAGTCCAACGCTGGTGCCCTCATCTTCCCCCAGCTCACGAGGGAACTCAGGAGAAGAGATTACCATTACCTCAGATTCTGGGTAAGGGACAACTCTGGAACTGACCCCTCTTCTGCCACTTCAGGCAGCACCAGAAGGGTGCCTGGCCATGCACCCAACACCACCCCACTCAACAGGATCAGGCATGCTACCAGGAGCTGGAATGGCACCAGGCCATGTCACAGAGGTGCCCACCAATCTAGACCAAGAGTACAGCTTCAGCCTCACCATCAGAAAGTGTCCACTACCCAGAAAGGCTGACAGACTATGGGGGTGTTCAGCTGACCCCCCCGAAGGAAGGTGACTGTTCACCAGACCCCAAGGATCTCCAACATCTCAGTGAGGCCAGCACAGGGAGGATCCTGGTCTTCCTCAGTACTAAAGATACTGGTAAGGGGCCTGGAGACAAGCCCAGTGACCTCACCTTGGCATCTCTGGTGTAATCTCTGCCTCCAAAAATAGGGATTGAATGATCTCACTTCAAAGTTCGGACTTCTATGGTGTGCTTGTCCACTGAGAAACCGGTATCGCACCTGTCCATGTCATGGTCTGGTCCAAAGCAGATCCAGCATTTCCGATGCAGGTCCGATGCAGTGTGCACCAACGCATAGAGGTGCTGTTTTTCTCCTTCTACCCCTTCAAGCTCGGCACACCAATGATCAAAATAAAAAAAATTAAAAACAAGAAGAAAAAGGATATTGGTGTCGAACTACAGAAAAAATTGGAACTGGAGAAAAAATGGTGCCATTATTTGTGAGAAATGTTCAGTGTTGAAAACACTAACGGTGGAATCAAGCTGAGGAGATAACGCAGATGGCATAGTAGAAAATTCGACTCGGGCTGCTCCCATGGTGCACATGCGATGACAGGAAAAATAGAACTGAGGAAGGGGGCTGGTGTCACAAATGCACTCCGCTGCTCAGGCCCTCTGCTCCCACAGTGCCAACCTCAGAGTGCAACAGTGTGACCGGATAACAGACAGGGTAACCCTTCTGTCTACTTTCGGTTTGAATCACCTTTAGCCTTGAGTTCTGGGGGGGATTCAAGCTGTGAACCTTATGCTAGCATACCCAAATGTACAGGTTCAAATATGTACCCTCTTTGGAAGTGCAGTACAATCTTTCACTGGGGCACCCAGCCAGACTTCCAAAATGAAACCCTTTTTAACTCTATAAGAGACCTAGGCGTCACAAACCCACTCAGAAGGTCAGCCCTCTACTCCCAAAGTGCCAACCTCCGAGCACAGTCTTGTGAACAGTTAGCAGAAACAGGGTAACCCTCCTGTCTGTTTTGTGGGTTTGGATCAACCTTTGGTGTCAGTTCTGGAGGGATTCAAACTGTGAACCTCTTGCTAGTGTACCCAATGCACAGGCTCAGATAAATCTGTCTTCGGGGGCCAGATATATTTGCCTACGGGCACCTAACCAGGTGTACAGAAATGAACCCTTAAAAACTTTAATAAAGACCTCAGATTAAAACGCATATCTTTTTCCAGTTTGGTATCACCATTCAAGCTTATGTACAGTGTCTGCTTTAACCATATATACTTGACTTGTAAAGGGAAAAAAATCAAAGACAGACCAAGTAGGCTCTAAAAATAGAGTTTTACTAAAATAGATAAAAAGTATGTAAAACATAAAATACAGGACTATTATATCACAAGCACCATACAATCTTTTAAAAGAATAAGGTTTTAACAGTGCAATTCCTACTACAGTACTTAGATTTAGTCTCTCTCTCTCTCTCTCTAAATACCTGCTTAAAATGCTCAACGATGTTTCTTTGTCAGAGTGTAGATAAAAGTGTCTCTGAAGGAAAACAGAATATTGTTTAAAAAAAAACTGTCTTGGCCAACCCCTTTGTGTGAGGTCACCTAGCTCCTCCTCAGTCAGAATATATAAAAAAAATATATCTATACAAAAACAGGATGTCTTTTCAAAGTATTAAATTCTATAATCCTCAGCACAACTCGTTTTCTTCAAAATGAGTTTCTTTGATCTTAGGAGCAGTTTCCCATTTTCCAGGACATCAAAGCATCTTTTATGACTTGGCACTAAAATGTCACAACCTGCTCTTCTTCCTCTAAGCATTATAAAAGTTTATGATTTTTCCCTCTTAGCAACTGCAGCTATAATTAACTTAGTTAAAGTCTGTAATTAGCTTTGGGCTTTCCAGCCAAAACCTTGTATCTAAAACCTGTGTGTGTGTGATACTTACATGCTGTTTCAGCATTTCTCATGACAGACAGTCCATAACACATTTTATATTACAAAAATGATACAGTGATCAGAACCAGCTGTCCAAGTGTCACAATTGTAGTTCTTACCTTTTTAAGTGAGCTCAGTAACACAATCAAGGTTTTTCCCCAACAGCTGTCAGGCTTAAATACAGGTACTTCACATGCAAAAAGAAACTGAGAAGACACCCAGGCAGTCTTTCAAAGAAATGGTTGTTTACCAAAATATGATAAAAACAAGTAAAATAAAATACAGAACAAATAGCATGAGCTCACAGTCACAAAATAAAATGGGAAAATTACAGAACACAGACTCCTACCACAATACTTAAGATCTTTATTATCTAAGTATTACCTTTTCAAGTGTGTTTAAGTTAGAGAGAACTTTCTGTCTCAGGGCCCAAGATGATATGCCACATTCCCCAGATACAATGTTACATTTCAACTCTATCTTTCCCAGCCTGTTTTGGTGAGTCAGTTAGCTCCACCTTTTAGGATTAATACTTACAAAATTATCTACATGGAAGTATTTTTCAATAATGTGAACATCAGCCAAAAGAAAAAAATTCCCCACATATGTCATCCCTTTGATTAAACATTTTTCTTTGAACTTAACAATCCCACACTCATGTCCCTTTGCCGATTTCCTGTGCTGGTATGATCCGAGGGTTTTTATGGTTTTCTTACCAGTTAGTGACCAGATAAGTGTCTTCCTACAGGAATCATAAAATTTTACGAGGCCTATATCCTGGCCAGATGGCCAGAGCCATTTGTTAAAGAGAACGGGAAACTTTTAATTGTGTTCCTCTGGTCTGTTTATATTATCCTGTGGTTTTAGCACTGACATCTACAAAGTTATGGACCATGTTTCACACACACTGCTGATTGGGGGAGGGCAATTTCATACACAGACCAGTTATTTATTTTACAGACATCACACAATAGTCATCAGCAAGGAGGCACAGCGTCCCACTCCTCCCCACCTAGACTGAATTTGGGGGCTCTATCCCCTGCATGGGATGAGCTCCATAAGCCAGTTCATTCCTCATATAGACGTGACAAGCCATCTGTGTTCTGCTTGGTTGCTCTAGCCCTATGTGAGATTGTCATGTCATAACCTTGCAAAGCAAGACTCCATCTTAATAATCTACCATTTGTCTTTCCCATTTGTGTCAGTCAAACCTGGGGGCTGTGGTCAGTTTGTACCTCAAAATGCTGCCCATATAAGTATGGCTCTAACTTTTTTAGGGCCCACACCATGGCAAGACATTCTTTTTCCACAGTAGAGTATGCCTGCTCCCTGGGAAGTAACTTTTTACTTAGGTATACAATGGAGTGATCTTTCCCTTGGTTGGCTGTTTGACTTAGCACTGCTCCAATACCCACATCTGAGGCATCAGTCTGGACTATAAAGGGTCTGCTATAGTCTAGACTTGTCAACACAGGAGCACTGCACAGTACCTCCTTCAATCTTGTAAAGGCTTTTTCACAGGCCGGTTCCCAGGTAATTTTCCTGGGCATCCTTTTCTTTACCAGGTCAGATAGGGGAGCAGCCACGGCACTGTAATTGGGTACAAATTTCCTATAGTACCCTGCTGTCCCTAGAAAATTCCTGACCTGCTTCTGCATTTCTGGGCTGGGTCATGCCTTGATCGCCTCTATTTTCACTTGGTTAGGATGGAGCTGTCCCCGGCCTATAACATGCCCAAGGTATTCCACTTCAGCCTTGGCAACCTGGCACTTCTCAGTTTTGACAGTGAGCCCAGCCCTCTGTATCCTTCCCAGCACTTCCCTAAGGTAGGACAGGTGTTCCTCCCAGCTGGCACCAAAGATGGCAATGTCATCCAGGTATGCCACAGCATACTCCTCAGCACCATTTAACACCTGGTTCACCAACCTTTGGAAAGTGGCCAGGGCATTTTTCATTCCGGAAGGTATTACTTTGAATTCAAATAACCCTATTGAAGTGATGAAGGCTGACCTCTTCCTAGCGCTGGCAGTTAACTCTACTTGCCAATACCCCTTTGTCAGGTCAATAGTCATAAGGTAGGTTACCCCTCCCAACTTTTCCAGTTTGTCCATCCATGGCATCAGGTGGATGTCTGACTTAGTGACTGCATTTAGTCCATGACAGTCCACACAAAAATGAGTAGAGCCATCTGGCTTGGGCACAAGGACTACGGTTGAGGCCCAAGGGCTGTGAGATTTCTGGATTAGCCCAAAATCCAGCATTTCCTCCACCTCCCTCCTAATGTCCTTTTGGACAGCCTCTGACACCCGATATACTATACGCAATATGGGCATCTGTGTCCCTGCATCTCTAAGGGGGTTAGTCCAGGCTTGGCATTAAACAATGGAGCAAAGTCTGCTAAAACCTCCCTTACTTCTTGGATATGGTCCGGGGCCAACTGGGGTGACACTTTAATTGCCCTCACAAAGGATCTCCCACTTGCTTTCTTCCAGCAAGTCCAGTAGGGGGTCTCCTTTGCTGCAAACTCTGTATCAGCCCTATTAGCATATGGCTTCATCATGTTGACATGGTACATTCTTTCTGTATGTCTTTTGTCAGGTAACTCTATGATATACAGTAGTTCACATCATTTACCTTCCTAACTACTTTGTACAGTCTTGCCTACTCAGCCTGCAGTTTGTCTTTCTGGACTGGGATTAGGACCTTGACTTCCTGACCCACCATGTACGAGCGAGCTCTGGCTCTGCGGTAGTATCACATTTTTTGGTTTTGTTGGGCTGCTGCCAGGTTGCTTTTGGCTGTCCCCATAAGCTCCTTCAGTCTTTCCCTAAACCTAAGGACATAATCTACTATGGGAGTTCCCTGGGTGGCATGCTTGCCTTCCCAGTCCTCCTGGATCAAGTCTAGGGGCCCACGTACCCAGCATCCATTTAAGAGCTCGAAGGGGGAAACCCTGTTGACTCTTGGGGCACCTCCCTGTATGCAAACAAAAGGTGGGGAAGGTATTTCTCCCTGTCTCTCCCATGTTGTTCAGCAAACACTTGGAGCATTGACTCCAGGGTACCATTAAATCTTTCTACAAGCAGTGGGCTTGTGGGTGATAAGGTGTTGTGTGTCTCTGCACCACTCCACACTTTTCCCACAAACATGTTATCAGTTCCGACATGAAGAACCCCCTCAATCAGTGATAACCTCCTGCAGAAACCCAACACAGGAGAAAATCCCAAATAAGGCATCTGCCACTTTGTTTCTTCTCAGTGAGGACAACTGCCTCTGGGTACCAAGTGGCATAATCCACTACAGTCAGGATGAACCACTTCTCGGAGGAGCTGGGGGTATTTAAAGGCCCCACAATATCCATTCCCACCCTCTGGAATGCCTCCTCCACTATGGGCAATGGAATTTGGGTGGCTTGGGTTTTCTTACCTGCCTTCCCTATTTCTTGGCACCGGTGACAAGACCTGCAATACTCCTTCACCTGCTGGGTGAAGTTGGACCAATAGAAATTCTGAGCGAACCGCTGCATAGTGTGCACAATTCCCAGATGAACAAATAAGGGAATATCATGTGCAATCTTGAGCAACTGCTCACGGTACTCCTGGGGAATAACAAGCTGCCTTCCTATCACTCCTCTCTCTGTCTTAGCATCCTGCATATACATCAGTCCATTTTCCAAATAAACCTTATGTTTTCCATAACCTTCCTGTGCTCCATCAGAGTCTACCCAAACCCTCAGCTTCTCTAGACTAAGGTCACTTTTCTGAGCAGCTGCAAACTCCTTACACATTCCCAAGACATGGGACAGGTCCCCTTCAGTATCTAAACTAGGACCCCTAGCACGAGCATCAGGGCACTCAGGATCACTGTGATCCCTAACCCTCTGACAATGGGTCACCCTTCCTTCCTCGGAGTTACCCTCCATAGCTGTTTGGTTAACTGCTACCAGGAAAATTTCTACCCCCCCCTTTTCATTAGTCTCCATATCAGGAGACCCAGGCTAGGGAACCAGCCTCCCAGTGGTTTCCACAGTGGCTTCTATGAGGTCCGGGCACCATAATTTTCCTTTGCTGCTTGGCTGTGGGTAAATGAAAATTTTGTACCTTCCGTAATTCTTGATCTTCTTGGATGAGTCTCCACCACTCATTCACACTATCGGGATCTGTGCCAGAGGCACTAGGACCCATCGGGAGCAAACTTTTTGCTGGAGGGTCAGCGTCACAGATGGAGCCGCGAGGAGCGGCACCGCGAGCCTTAGCTCGCACGGCAATGACTATCTCGGCGTCGACCCTCCAACCGCCTCAGTACCTTTTTTACCAAGGAGGTGCAGCGCAACTAACCTAGAAGGATAGCCTAACCTAAAAACTGGACATAAGATAGTCCAGATGACCCGTATAAGAAGGGTCAACAAAGAAGTCTTCACAGCCTAAAGATTTGAGGGAGTGAAGACCTACAACAGAGGTGAGCTCGGGGGACGGAGGGTGGGCGTGTGAATGAGTGGTGAAGACTCGTCCAAGAAGATCAAGAATTACGGTAGATACTGTAATTTTCATATTTTCTGGGCATAAGTCTCCACCACTCATTACACTATTGGGAGAGTACCGAGCTAATAATCCCCCGAGAGGGTGGCAGGAGAGACCAAGAGCTCACGTTTCTAAGACAGAAGTCCATTAAGGATGGCTCTGCCAAAGGAAAAATGTCGTCTGGCATGGACATACAGTGCATAATGTGTAACGAAAGTATACACTGAGCTCCAGGTGGCCGCGTTGCAAATGTCTGCAATGGGCACGTTGCGAATTTCCGCTAGGGATGCCGCGACCGTTCTAGTAGAGTGAGCGTAAACCCTACCCTCCAACTTAACCTGCACCATGGAATAGCAGTGGCGAAGGCATGCCACTAACCATGCTGAGATACATCTGATAGCGACAGGTTGACCCAGGCGGGTCTCACTGAAGGAAACAAACAGTTGCTGGGCTTTGCGAAAGTCCTTGGTTCTATCTAGATAGAAACGCAAAGCTCTCTTAACATCCAAAGAATGAAGAGATTGTTCTCCTTCATTTTGGAAGTCTACAAAGTAAGAGGGAAGGACCAAAGGTTAGGAAGAAATTTAGGATGAGTCCGAAGGACTACTTTGTCCCTATGGAACACAGTAAACGGAGGATCTGTGACCAAGGCATGTGTCTCAGAGACCCTGCGAGCTGAGGTATTAGCCACTAGGAAGGCAGTCTTCCAGGTGAGAAACTTTAGCTCACAGGCAGCCAGAGTTGGCCACCAGACCCTCAGTCGAGGAGTGTTCTGTGAATTCTGAAAGGGAACCGGTAGGGACCGCACACTTGCAGGCCATCTGAGCCGATGGCCCAGGGCTAGAGTCTGGATGCTCTAATGCTCCACAGTGGGGTCAAGAATGGCCTCAGTGACCAGGAAGGCCTCCCCATGGGAGTCACCCCAGTTGAGAATCTCAGTGAGTGGGTACTTAGCCTGTTTCTGAATGGGCTCCATCTGAAGACCCATTGACTCAGACATAAGCTGAAGAAGGTCCAAAAAAGAGGTGGGACCATGCTCCACTGATAAATCCTTGCCCAACTCAGTGTCCAACGGATGGGAGTCTATGGGTGAGCCCTAAGACTCCTAGGATTTGTCGAAAAAAGGTTGACCGCCAGAGTCCTGCTGACCCTATGGGGTCCTAACAGGAGTTGGTGACCGACAGCCACCGAGGAACCTGGAAGCAGTACAGGTATCCTTACAGGGTGGATGTACAGCAGGCTGTTTGGATGGTGGCTCCACCTGAATTGGTGGAGAGGCCGGAACAGGCTGAGGTGGATCCAGCTGAGCCAGGGTAGGCTGAGGCCTGGGTGGTGATAGCCATGGGAGAGCCGGGGTGGGAGCTGGAAGCTGGTTAACCTCAATGAACATGAGCTGATGTCACATGAGCTCCTTGTAGTGCCAACACATTTTGTGCTGGAGCCTCTCCTTGTCCGAGGAGGAGCAACAGGTTGGTCAACAGGCATCTCGACCAACTGGCCCGATGGGCAAACCATGGAGCCAGAGGCCTGGGCTGAAGGACTGGCCATAGTCAAAACCTCCATAGAAGCATGGGAATCTGAGCCCTGAGAGCACTTGCAATCCCACTATCGACAGCAAGACTTCTTTTTTAGTCTCTTTTTTTAGATTTAGATTTAGTGTCCAAAGAAGGGCCCTGCCCAAAGGTGGGAACGGACTGGCTAAAATCTCGAAACACCCTCAAAAAGGTGGTGCCTAAGGGGAGCAGCAGAAAAGCTGAAGTTGAGCCAGCCCACCGGTGCAGTGGTAGCGCTACCACTTGCGTTGGTGACAACCCAGGTTAAGAAGCATGCCTGAGGAGTCAGAGGGCAGGCTGGGGGGGGAGAAGGCTTGAGTATCCAAGGGACAGCTTGCCTTCTCTGGGGAGGGAGGGGGGACGAGGCTCGGTACTTGACTGATCTCTGGCAGAGGCCTGAGGTACAGCAAGCATCCAGCTGTGTAGAGAGAGGAGGCATGACAGATGTCGGTGGTTCTGCCTTGACCTTGGGTGCACGGCACTCCCCAGAACACCAGAAAATGGCTCCCTGCACTCCGGGAAGATAGAGCACATGGCACTGATCATCAACACCCCTACCTGTTCCAGACTGGTGTTCCGATGAAATGCAGAAGTTCGGGGTATACCGGCCCCACATCATCCCCACCTGGGGAGAGAACCAAAGCTACATGGGGGACTACCACTTTGGGCTCCAGGTATGAGAAAAATAAGGGGACAAGATGCCATAGCTGACTCCCACTGGGGCGGAGTGCAGGGGGCAGGGGAAGCCTAAACAGAAAGTAACAAAAAAAAAGAAAAGCGGAAGCCGAAGAAGAATTTTCTGTGACCTGAGTCACAGCTTCTTCAAACGCCGCAAGCTATTCAGCAGACCCTGCAGCCACAG
This sequence comes from Neoceratodus forsteri, assembly GCA_016271365.2. Classification (NCBI taxonomy): domain Eukaryota; kingdom Metazoa; phylum Chordata; order Ceratodontiformes; family Ceratodontidae; genus Neoceratodus; species Neoceratodus forsteri. The sequence continues at coordinate 359,047,976 of CM028135.1, read as the reverse complement.
AGGCCACCCAACAGGCATCTTTGGATTTAATGGGAGGATCCCAGTCATCGGGATGGCCCAGAAGTCGTCAAGCGTGCCTGTCTTCCAACGTTGTAGGATGCAAGGTGCAATGCAGGCCACATGTCTGGGGATCATGTTCATGGCCTAGGCAGTAGACTCATGTAGACTGCAGGTCCATCCGGAACATCTGCCCACACGCACATTTTTTGAATCCTGGTGCCGACTTTGAGTTGTCCATCATTGATGAAGTGAAGGAATCACCTGAAGACAAATATTCGCAACATGAAAGGTTTTTGAAAGCAAAGGGCCTACTCAGGGCGGACAGCAGTGAGGAGGGAACCTTCTTCTTCCAGCGGAAAGGAAGATCTGACATCACAGGGTGGTGCCAAGAGAGTTGCCACCTGGTTGGGTGGGAGGAGCCAGCTTGAAGACTTTCTGGCAAGCCTTAAAGAGGAAAAGACACCGTCAGAAATGTGGATAGTAGAAGAAAAGATTTTCTTTTCTTTTAGAATAGGATAAGAATTGTATTTTTTTTTGTTTGTTCTGATGATGGATGGGATATGGAAGAATCTAGCATCCCTATCCCTCTCTTCCTTTTTTTTGTAAAAACACGTGCCCAAGGGGCAAAGAAAGGAGAAACAGAGAAGAGAGAAAAGAGAAGGTGAACTGCTCAAAGACCCAGTTCATGTTAAGAGGGGGATGGTGAGCAGGTTTTTGTAATAAATGGTATGATCTTCTAGAAGATTAACTATTACGGTGACTACATCATTTTCGTATCTTCCAAGAATCAATCTTCACCATTTATTACAATGTATGGGGTCAAAGTACCAAGCTTACGTCACAAGAAGTGCAATGCCTGCTCACCCTGTGAGAAGTGGTTGTTCCCTTAGCTTCCTATGGAGGATGACCACAGAAAAGTGTGACAGGGTCGAATAAGGCCCTGTCCTTTTTGTTTTGCAAAGATTTAAAAGCAAGGCTCTGTTCTGTTCTCTCCTTCTCTGACTTTTGTCTATCTGACTGCACAGTTAAATTTTCTTGTAAGACAATTCTCTGCCTCCTGCTATATCTCTGCCTGCACTTGCTGTTTTTGTCTTTTCTTCCTCTGTGGATGTAAAAGTATATGTGAAACTATTTGTGTGAACCTGAGATCCTTTGGTTTGAAAATGTATATAGCCAAGTGTTGAAATGAATGCAAAATGTTATTTGTAACTTAGGGGGTTAACACTGAAATGCAGTTTGACCTCTATGAACTCTTTTGCAGAGCTGTCAACAAGAGATCAGTTCAGGGTCACCATGTGCTATTTTGTTGCACCTGCAAGGAAGATTACTGACACTGTTTTTTATTGCATTTTGAGAAAAACAGGGTATCTGTTAACGAGTGCAGGATGTAGCAGTTAATTGCCAGGCAAAGACTTATTATAAAAGAGCAGCAATCTTTTGTTAGAGAGAGACTGAAACTTAGAATTAGAGATTCCCTCGGATATAGAACTTTGTTTTTTGTTTGTTCTGCCTTTGCACATAGTTATCTTGAACAATTTTATTTTTTTATTTTACTGTCATTGGAAATAATAAAATGCTTCCTGCGAATTTTATAACTGCTTCTGGTTTCCCTATGCTTCCTGACGTATGCCTCAATGACAAGAGGCAGGGACCTCTCATGGGTCTGGCGAGGCCCGAGACCGGCTGGGGCAGGTGGAGGCTTCTGTGGCCTGGGAGCAGGAATTCACCCCAACTGACACCTCACCCTGCGGAAGAAAAAGTGGGTCCCCTGGAAACATGAGGCACACACATGGGCCAAGCTGCCAAGGGTGACAACATGTACAGAAGAAGCCATGCTGTCAGCCTAATGCAGACTGCTGTTCCCACCTGCCTGGAAGCTACCTCACTGGTGCCATAAGATGCCCTTGATTGGTGCCTCACCAGCTCCAGGCCCTGGGTGGAAAGACGAATAGGCTGTTTGGTTGCTTAGCAGTCTGGCAAGGACACTAGGAGGCAACCCAAAGTCATGCACAGGCACCTGCCATAGATCATCTCATTTGCCTGATGTGTTGCAATAGATAGCATGATGTGTGCCACTGAGAACACTCTACGATCCCAGACATCAAATTTAACAGATTCTGATCTTGGGAAGCAGTCATGCACCAGGTGCCTAGGTCCAGAGTGTCCAGGAACTGGATTCCAGATCAGGGCTGTGGCATGGCTCCTGGAGACCCCATGACTGCCCAGTACCTGCACTGGATGTCTCTTGGGGCTGGAGGAGTAGGAGAAGGAGTGGAGGGATGGAGCCAGACATCCTTGGATGCCTCCATAAAGGGCAGTGGCCACGGAGAGATGACTGCAGAGTCCGGGCTGTATTCCCCAAGGACTGACAGCACCAAGTGACCAGGGCTGCAGCTTCTGAAGTGGGAAATTCCTAGCTCCCTCATCATCTCCACCAGGAACTACTGGTACGAGGTGTACCCAACATCAGAGGACAGAAGCAGGGAAGTATCCCCATCCTCAGAAGAGGAAGTGGGAGATGAGGAGGAGGAAGTGGAGTCAGGGGGCAGCAGTGATGGGTTTCAGGCCAGAAAATGTTCTGATCTAGTGACCTGAGGTACTGCGGGAGTGCACTTGCTGATGCACTGAAGTGTTCCCAGGCCAGGGGCCCCATAGGACCCAAAATGTCTGGGAGAGGAGGGGAAGGCAGAGAAGAGGGAAGAGGGTCGTGGATGACCAGACCAAGTCCTCTGGCAGGGCTATAAGAGCACTCAGGTGACCTCACCTGGGGGAAGGGCCTGGAAAACTCATCCACAAAAGAGCACTCAAGAGGTGAGGAGCAGTGAAGGTGGTGCCCTAGGGGGGAAGCCCCCTGGCAGGACAGTGGAGCCATGAAGGTCCCACAGGGTGACCTCGATTCCCACTATCAACAGAGCCTGATGGGTCCAGTACGATCAGAGTCCCTGAGTCAGCGCTCTGACTCATGCCTGAGCTGCCACTCACCCTGGGCAAGGAGAGAGCCACTGATTGAGAACACCCAACACCTACCTCACCAGATAATGCCCCGCCTCTTGAGATAGATATCTGATTAGGTCCCACATCAATCTCCGAGGAAGCGTGAGAACCAGCACCGCAAAAGGCACTGGAACCCTTCAGCACTGTAGATGGTGCCGCCCCCCCCCGCCTTGTGCGACCGCTGGCACTGGCACCCTTCCCGGTGCCGCAGACAGTGCTGGGAGATGACCAAGCAGCAGTGCCATGAGTGGCACCATGCCCAGGAGAAACCTTCGGAGATGATGAGGAAAGGGGCCAGAACCAGGCCCAGGAAGACTCCCTCCATCACCAGAATCTTGCAAGGAGACAAGGCCCTCCCAGTCCCCAACCCCCAGGCCATCTGACTGCACGGGGAAGAGATCCAGAACACCTCCATAGGACACCTAGTAGGCCTGGCTGCAGTGGTCTTCCCTCTCCCAGTGCCACAAGTGGTGTTAGGAGGGTACTTGACCTTGCGTCCAACCTCACCTCTCTCATCAGCACCGGCCTTCATGACAGGAGCCGAGGCATGGCTGGGCTGCAATACCAAGGTGTCCCTCCAGTGTAGGTTCAGTGTATAGCTTCAACCTCACTACCAGGAGCTTCTGCTGCTCTGGAAGGGCTATGGAGTGGGAAGGGTGGTCAGTCAGCCTGGGGAAGGGGTCGGGCGGACAGTTGGCCTCCCCAGGGAGATGCTGACTGTCCACCCGACTCCTTCCCCAGCATGTCCATCTCAGCAGGACAAGGACTAGCAGAAGCCTAATCTCCATCAGTACATGTGGTACTGGGGAGGGGCTCAGGGGAAGAGACCAGGGACCCTACTTTTGAGGCCTCCCTCCAAAGTAGGGCTGATGACCCCGCTTCATTGCGTGGATCTCTAGGGTGTGGAATTCCATGGAGAAGCAGGCATCACAGTGGTCCATGTCATGGTCAGCTCTAAACAGGTCCAACAGCAGTCATGCCAATCCTGGATGGACATAGAACTCCCATAGGTGCACTGCTGCATCATGGGAGGGGTGACCTGTCTTTCTTCTTCTTCCGATCCCTCTTCTTTTGTCCCAGGGAGTCAGACATGACTGAAGTGGAAAATAAGAAAAACTAAACAGCAACAAAATAAATTTAAAAAGAGACTCAGTGCCGTGAGACAGAGAGAGGGAAAAATGTGGCACTGACAAACGGCTAAAAAGGGGACAGCAGTGACAGGTGTGATGTAATTAACAACAGTGTTTCCTCGATGGTGGGAAAAACAGAACTGAGGTATGCAGGTGGCCAGTGTCTGTTACTGGCCAGTCCACGAGTGTCACGTCATACATATGCCTTGTGGGCAGTGCCATCACCAGTATCAGCCCCTTAGCGCTAAGCAGCTGTAAAAGCTTTTGCTCCCACAGGGTCCTAGTGCCTACGGCATGACCCAGACATGGAAATAAATGGTGAAGACTGATTCTTGGAAGATTAATGGGTCACCCCTACTTGTGCCACCATGCACCCATCAATAGGAGCACAAAAAGCAGAAACAGCTGCCAAATTCACTTTAATAGAAAAGTGCTGGAGATTGGAGTCAGAAAGGTACAGAAGATAACAGTACAATATTCACAGCACATATAAACGGGACCACTGAATGGGAAGCACACCGCATGAAGAATCACTTCCACATCAAAGAGTAGGTGTGTCTGGTAGTAGGCCTTCTAGCTGCAAGTAAGACATCGCCCACCTGAGGTGAAACCCCAAAATGGGTTATGTCTATGTCTTCAGGAGCCAGGCACGCAGATGCAGAAACTGCAAGTCTGGATGGACCTGGGCCAGTGAGCTTAAGACATTAGACTCTGGCAGAGGGGAAGCTGAACAGGAAGCTCCACTGCTAGATGCTGCAGAAGTGGAAACCAAATCTGGGAAGGCCAGAAAGGGGCCACCAATAGCCAGGTGGCATTTTCCACCTGCAGCTTGAGCAGAACCCTCAGTATGAGAGGGATTTGGGAGAACCTCTTTTTCCTGGAAGGAGACAATGCATCTCATAAAAAAAAATCTAGGCCCTGGAGTGAGCGAGCAAAAAATGTGGCAATTTTGCATTATATAGGGACACGAAAAAGGTCCAGTTCTGGACAGCCCCATCTTGTGAAGAGGCAGTTTATCACAGAGGTCACCAGTTCCTATTCGTGCACCAGTGACTGAGACATGCTAAGCCTTTCTGCCAAGATGTTTTTGACAACTGGAAGAAACACATCTGACAACTGAGTGCCATGAGACACCATCCAGTACCACACCTTCATCGTTTCCCTGCACAGAAGATAAACCTGAGTGCCCCCTTCCTTGTTTATGTAGTGCATGACATGGACATCGTCCGAATCAGCAAGGAACCAGGGCCGAGATGCTCTTGGAATGCCTTGAGACTAAGAACAGCTCTAATCTTTAGAACACCGATATGGACATCAGACTCCAAATTGGTCATGGAACCCAAAGTCTGATGGGACCCGAAATAAAACAAAGAAACATAGAATTTGACAGCAGATAAGGACCGCTTGGCTCACCTAGTCTGCCCATTTTCCCTACCCATTTCACATACAGTACCACAGATCCTAAATGATCTGCGGCTTATCCTCTCTTTCCTATTGCTAGAGTTCCTTTATGTCTGTCCCATGCGTTTTTGAATTCCCCTACTGTTTTTGGCCCTACAATCTCTGCCAAGAGGCTGTTCCATGGATCCACCACCCTTTCCAGGAAAAAATACTTTCTCAGGTTATCCCTAAGTCTAACCCCCTCTATTTTCATATCATGGCCCCTTGTTCTTGAGCATCTTTTTTTCTGAATGATGCTACCCTTTTGTACCTCATTTACACCCTTGAGGTATTTGAAAGACTCTATCATACCCCCCCCCCTTAGAGGAAATACATACTGAGATCCTCCAGTCTCTCCTCATATGACTTTTGGTGCAGACCTTATACCATTTTTGTTGCCCTTCTCTGAACTGCTTTTGCTCTATGTCCTTTCAGGGATGCAGCCTCCAGAACTGGACACAGTACTCTAGATGAGGTCTCACCAATGTTCTATGCATTGACATCACCACCTCCTCCCTTCTGCTGGAGATACCTCTCCCTATGCATCCCAGCATTCCACTGACTCTCTGCACAGCCTTCTCACATTGTTTGGTAACCTTTAGATCATCAGATATGATTACTCCCAGGTCCCTTTCCTGTTTGGTGGCCATCAGTACCACCCCCCCCCCAAGTACTCATCCCCTGCATTTCTGTGTCCCAAGTGCATAATCTTGCAGTTCTTTGTATTGAATCTTAGCTGGCACACCCTTGACCACTCCTCAAGCTTGCTTAGGTCCCTTCTCATTTTCTCTACCCCTCCTGGAGTGTCAACCCTGTTGCAGTTCTTTGCATCATCTGCAAAGAGACACACCTTACCTTCCAGTCTCTCTGCAATGTTGCTCATGAAGACATTAAAGAAGACTGGCCGAAGGACTGATCCTTGCAGGACCCCGCTGGTAACCTCCTCTCCTTGGATGGAACTCTGTTCACCACCACCTTCTGTGTCCTACCATTCAGCCAATTTTTGACCCAGTTTACCACCCTGGGACTCACTCCCAGGCTGCCCAACTTGTTTACTAACCTTCTATGTCAGATGGTGTCGAAGGCATTGCTGAAATCCAGGTAGGCCACATCCACTGCCCTTCCCTGATCCAGCTCCCTAATCATCCAGTCAAAGAAATCTATCAGATTTGTTTGACATGCTCTTCCTGCAGTGAATCCATGCTGCCCAGTGGCATAACCATGCATACTTTCCATACTCACGGGCATACAGATTTCAGCCTGACACACACCAAAAAAAATTAAAGCTGGCCCTTTAAAAATCCTGAGTCCTTGGAGGCCTGCTGGACCTTAGCCTTGGTCGGGTCAGGGGTTAGCGTATGGTTGCTGTGGCAACCTAAACTTGGCTCTGCACTGCGCCGGTTCAGTGCATCACTCATTGATTGCATCATGTCACAAGCCTTGACGCCAGCCAGCTTTGTCATCAATATGGGGCCATGTTGGACTGGTGGTGAGTTCAAATAAAGCCAGCGGCTAAATCAGGGGCAGTTGAGAGTTACAGCTTTGATTATCTTTTAGCATCTCAGAAGAATATTAATTTCTGGTTTAAAGTCTAAGTTTACAGCACCTTCTCTGTTGGGGCAGCACACGTTTTCCATGTGGAACAAATGTGGGCCAGAGCATGATTACGGATTACAGTTATGGATGGGTCCTCTGTGGCTGGTGCAGTGCATCATTGGCTGAGGGGCAGCACATCTGTCGGCAACGCTAACCGACCCTTCCTCTTTAACAGGGGACCGGACTCCACTGGGTGCTGGCTGGAAGGTAGCCTCTCCAGACACACTGTCTCCATCCCTACCCCCTCCTGCTGATGGTCATGAAGGCGGCCGTGGATATCAAGCCAACTCTCACCTTCAACAAGACTGAGAAAGCAGACAGTGAGTGAGTGAGTGAGTGAGTGAGTGAGCGAGCTGGGGGTGGGTGTCATTTGGTGGTGGGCATCCACTGCTGCAGTGGGAGGGCTGCTAGGGAGGTGATGCTTCTTGGATGGGTGATATTGTCTTGGAGAGGAGTGGTACCCAGGGCTGAGCTGCAATGGGGGGCATGCCGGTTATGGGACAGTTCGGTCCAAGTCAGGCTCGGGAAGCCATTCTTTTTTACAAAGGGTTGCAGGGGTGCTGGGGGACAGCAGACTGTGAAAGGGGGTTCGACACCTCTAGTGTGAGTTTAAAAATAATTTCAAAAAGGAACAGCCGAAGGGGGAAGAGGGCTGGACTCCACCTCCGATAGATTGGGGGTACCAGGAGCTCCGTTATTGGATGCACTTTGTGGGGCACTGGGACCTCTTCCTGGGTGCTTGTTGCTGCCGCATGATAATTGCAGGGTTGTAACAGCACAAATCGAGCCTAACCTTGTACCACGAGGATGGAGCCGCAAAAAAAAAAATGGTTGTGTTTATTTTCCCATGATTGTTCTTAATTACAATACCCCCCCCCCCCATATTTACTTTCTGGACACTGCTTCCAACTTTTCCAATTGCTGCAGACTGGACCTCCTTCCCACCCATTTATCTGACTTTTTCATCTCTCAAGAATGCTTTGTACAGATGAGATGGATGGATAACACCTTAATAAACCTAGCTTGTGTTTTTTTTTGTGGGATCATGCCACCCCAAATGTAAATGATTCTTATTGCAAACAAAATCTTGATTATGAAAACAGATCTAACAAGAATGGCTCTCGTATAATCTCATAAGGGTGGGCTCTTCAACCACGCAGTTTGGCAGTTTTCACTTTACCACCCCTCCCCTTTTAAAAAAGTTTCCCTGTCCCATTTAATAAGAGAGGTCTGGACTTAACTGTTCTCACACAGCTGACATAGTTATGCTGAATCTGTAAGGCCCTTTCCTATTGTAGGAGGTGACTTTGCTGTAGGTAGGTAGCTAGCTGCTTTGCTCCTATCCTGAGGCTCTGACAGTGATATCAGCTCTGAGATAGTGTGCTGTTCTGAGTGGGCAGTACTATCTCTGAAACCATAATTTGACCACACCCCAAGCTTAACCCTCACCTGCCCTTCTGCCTTTTTGGGGGGTATTTTTCCAAACTGGGAAAAGAGCAGTTAGAAACATTTCCTATTCTGAACCTCAGTCTGAAGGAGGATACAGTCAGTGTTGGAATTACACTTATGAGCTTTGGGCGGGGGTGCACAAGGGCACTATCTTTAAATTGAGCCCAACTTTCCACTGTAAGTCAATGGCAGAGATACGTGAACTACTGGGGCTCACTTCAGGGCTGGGGGGCTGAGGTCTGGCAAGCCCCCTATAATTCCAACACTGAATACATCAGATGAAGAAAAAAATACAGATATAGTGAGGTATAACAGATCCAGTGACAGAAGGTTACTTGCTGTTACAGAACACCTATGCGTAGGAGGCCGCAGATAGGTTAAAGTCTGCAAGATGACAATTTTAACACTATAGGGAATGAGGGAATTTGACTGGTGGAGGAGGGGGGGCTCAAGGTTTATTGTCTTGTTGCTGCTGTTTGAACAAATATGGCATAACACGATCTCCGTTAAAACTAATTTACTGAAGTTGCATTTATTGTGGGTTCTTGTTGGAGCTGTCACCTGTGTCTCAAAACTCTGTATATAGCGAAGAATTGGTGGTAAACCAGTTTGTAGTGTGGTGACTGGTGTGCAGGCAAATAACATTTTATTAATTAATTCAGCATTGTAGATAATGTTTAACCCCATATAACCTTCCTTGGTCACAGCATCTGAACAGTTTCAAGTTCTGAGTTATTTTGATTGTGAAAAGGTTAAAAAACAAGTTGTGGTATGCCACTGTGATGTTTCTGAGGAAGATGAGCCTGTGGCTGTGCCTGCATTGCTCTGGTTTCTGATGCAAGTTGTACTGGTTTGCACTGTGGTCACTTTAAGCCTGCAGAGGTACTGGTGGGGTATGTGCCGCTCTCCCCAACACACACACACACACACACACACACCACCCACACAAAGAAATAAAAATATTTCTGCCTAAAAGCTAGCCTTTTAGAAAGCAGTTGGTGCCTAAGAAAGAAGCCAGACTCACTAGCACTTGTTAAACTCATTTTGGGGCTCTGAAGGTGTGGGTGTGTGTGTGTGTGCGTGTTTGTGTGTACACAGCAGACTGCCCCAAGTGAGGCCTTCTTAGTCTCATTGTTTGGCAGGACTCTTTGTAGCTCTGCAGCTGTAGATTTTCACAGCTGTATAAGACACAATAGGCAGTGGTCTCCATCTCATTTAGTTCAGTCCTTCCCACCCCACCCCCACCGGTAGGTTTCATAACCAGGTGCTCTACAGTGTCTTATTTTTAATAATCAAATGTTACTGATTTTATGCAGTTTCATACAAAAAAAGTGCAGCATGAAAACAGTGTCAGTGACACATTTATTGGAATGCATATCCATAAAATACTAGTTCTGTGTATCCATATTGAGGCTTCATGCTCTCATACTGTCCTTTTACTCCTTCACCCAGAACTACTGAATGGTCCCATGGAACAGTCTCTGTCAATCTGCAACTTGTGGGACAAACTGAGGATCCACTTCCCTCGTGTACCCCAACCACCACACCCATCGATTTGTGCACCACCTACCTCTCCCATCAATTTGTACCCTTATCCACCTGCTGTCTGAGCCGGAACTTTAGTAGGTTTCAGATCATAAATGCCCTTTACCACCTGGTGACAGTTTGTAAGCATAAGGGGAGGTCCTTAGTCAACCATCTTTTGCCTCAACCATCTTTTGTCTCAGTCATGTGAAGGGGATGGCCAATGTTTAATCTGTATATGGTGGCACAATGAGGCATGTAGACAGTCTTTACTTTAACTCACTTGTGCCCAGAACCAGCACAGAAACTCAGGTAATTTCAAATGACTTGAGTTTCAGTGCTGGTTGTGACCAAAAGAGGGTTTATCGGGGCATGGCCTGATTACTGGGCAAGATGGAGTGCTAGTTTGTCTCGGCTGAGAATCCAGAGTGAAGATCTCGACATACACCCGACCTAGCTGAGCTTTCGAACTTACATACTAGACAGATCAAAATCCCTTTTCTCCTATTACCTCTGGGGTGACTTTCCGCTACTTCAGACGCACAGATCTCCTAATTCCAGTATATGGGCCTAGAAACAGCTACGCAGCCATGCCGTCATGGCACAAAAAATGAAGGGGCTGGAGAACCCATCCATCCGAGACATGTTTGCCTCTCTAATGGCACAAATGGAAGCCCTTACAATGGCTACTAATATAGCCTCACGTGAATAGCAAAAGCTTGACTCATGAATGGCACAATTGGAGCAAAAAACAGGCTGCCATGAGGAGAAGCTCCAGGACCACTCTGGGATTCTGACAGAGCAGGCCGCTCAAATTAAAACTTTACAAGAAAGAATGGAAGATGTAGAAAATAGGAGTGGACGAAACAGTCTATGACTTCTCGGCTTTCCAGAGGGCTGTGAAGGACCCAGAACTACTACTTTCTTACAAGCCCTACCAGAGCTCCTACAACTACCACCAGGCTTACCACTGAAAGAGCGCATTGTTCCCTGCAAAAGAGGCCTTCTCAGGGTGAACGGCCAAGACCCATTGTGGCCCGCATACTCAATTTTGCCGAAGAAGAAGCCATCCAGCATAGGGCTAGGGAACTGGGAGCTCTTGAATGGTGTAGACATAGAATAATGATTTTTCAAGACTATTCACATGAGCTGGCCGCAAAGAAGAAAGCATACACAAAGGTCAGAAGATGGCTCCATGTCCTCCAGTTCCCCTTCACCCTCAGATACCCGGCTATCCTATCAATCACCCATAATGGCACAGGGATCCAGTTCCATATGCCGGAGGCAGCTACAGAATTTATCAACACCACCTGGCCCATATCACAGAACCGACGTTGTAGCCCAACACCAGATAAGCCTGAAATGGCATGTAGTGCTCCCTCTGACAGACACTCTCCCCTGAAACGAGACCAGCCCACCACAAACACAGAGATTCAGCAAACAGTGGGTCCCAGATGAAAGCTAGAACCCCGTTTGAGACCCAGGCCAGAAGGGATCACCCCCGGGATAGAACCTTCACCGAAGAATACTCCTACCCCTCGGAAGTACGCACTCAGAGGGCTGAATCTCATGAAGTGCAAAACACTAGCCCTTATTTTTCTCAGAACAGATTCTCACCCATTGCCCCAACCGACAACACAGCTACAGATGAATTGACATCAGAAATGGAGGTATCAGTACAGACAGATTGGATCTGCAAGAAGGAGGTTGTGTGCCATTCTTGGGCTCTAGAAGTGGGAGGGGCCCTCCCTCTGGAGGCGCCCTCCCCCTGGACAGTCCTGAACTTCCGACCGCAGACTTGGACCCTCCACAAGGTCTGATGCAGAAGCTGGATACCAGTGCTGGAAAGGAGGACCCCCAAGAAGTGCACCCAGTTTGAATGGCCTACAGATAAGTCTATTTGGCTCTGTGTCTATAGGGAGCAAGGGTGGGAGGCCTAATGGGGTAACTGGGTTGAGAATATGATGCGACTCGGGGCTATACGATAAGTCGCCCCACCACATCCTTCTCATTTAGCTGGTAGTTTGGACACGATGGGCAGATCAAATCATTGCCCCCCATCAGACACTCCTCCATTGGCATATATGGGCTTTATATATGTATTCAGAATGTTACTTGTAGATCGATAGGGGTAGAAAATGTTATGGTCCTGGATACAGCAGATATTGTGAGTACAGTTCTTCGTGTCTCCGTATTTTGGCTAAGAAAACTCCTGTCTGCCTCAATATACAGAAGAAACCCGTACTCTTCTTCCACAAATACCAGTAGGTGAAGGACCCAGCCCACCCTGCATATGGTACTGATCCCCGGTAGCTCAGAGGGATATAATTTAACCCTTATTGCTCCGGACGACAGCTCGCCTTGTACATACTATATCGGTTGCAAGAAACTTTCTGTCCTTAATGACGGTTATTCGGACACTAAGGTACAAATAACAGTCGATTTTGAGTAGATTTACCCCCCCTCCCAGGTGCAGCAGGCATGCCACTGGCTGGAGCCCCAGCCAGCTAAGCCTTGCTTGAAACCCCTGAATTTTTATTTTTTGAATATATAATACTTACTATAGTGTTCATATAGATCTTACTTTTATTCCTACTTAAAGTATAGTATTTTCATAACGATCACAAGGGAGACACACCTCTTCCGAGGCATGATTCTCTTTAGCACCCACCTGTTACCACTTAAGGCTACTAAGGGCATAACTTATTACACCCGCTGTCTTACTCCACTGTAATAGGACCCGGTTATATAAGAGACATAGTTAATTTGTTTCCTTAGATCAATGGCGGTTAGTTTTTCACCCTGGAATGTTAGGGGACTGAACACCCCATTAAGCGCAAAAGGTACTCCTCACCTTAAACATATTAAATCAAAGGTGGCCTTTCTCCAAGACAAAATTAACAAGAAATGACCACCGCACTATGATAAAGGATTGGGTGGGACAAGGAATACACTCTAGGAAACACAGTGTCCTTATTCTAATACACAAATCCCTTCAATGGACCCTATCAGACTCTATTACTGACTCAGACGGAAGATGGTTCCTGGCTACATAGCTTACCCCAGTAGGCCCTCTCACGCTATGTAACACTACGCCCAAACACTGATGACCCACACTTTTTCCATTAACTTGCTGAGAGTATCAGTACTTTCCTACCTCCTAACTGTCCCCTACTCCTTGGAGGAGACTTCAACCTGGTCTTGGAACCACTCCTTGATAGGAGCAACAAGTGCAGGGAAACACATATTAAAGGGAATAGAGCTTTGCTCCAATTAATCAAAAATCATGGCCTCACAGATGTATGGAGACTGTTCCATCCCAGGGACAGAGACTATACATATCACTCAGAACCTAATGTTTCATACAGCAGGCTGGATTACTAGCTTACTTCCCATCACTTCTTCATAACTCCCTGGATGCCACTATCCTTCCCTGAATCATCTCTGACCATGCCTCTGTCCAATTATTAATTATCCGAGACCCAGAGTTTGTCCCTGGGCCAAAACAGAAGCCTCCCAATTCCTGGCACATAATTCCACCTCAGACACATCAGCAGGGAATGCATGGGAAGACTTCAGGCACCATGAGGGGCAGTATCATGGGCTACACAGCATCAAGTGCAAAGAAAAACACCTCCTAGACCTCGAGCACCAACTAATGGCTGCGAGCCAATTTAAAAGAAACCCTCTCCTGGCTCTCCCCTTGGCAGAACTACTCTTGGCTTACGCTCAAAATTAATCAGCTTCTAAACAGGAAAACTGAGGTGGCCATTCTAGATTCCGCCACATATTTTGGGAGGAAGGAGACAAAGCGGGCAAGGTTCTGACCTACCAACTAGATGACAACAGGTCAGCTGGTTCATCCCCAGTCTGAAAGACAACCATGGGATTTTGGCCACCACCCCACAAGCCATAAATCAGAATATGTCTGCCTTCTACAATGACCTCTATTCCACCACCCATACCCACCCAGTTCCTATGATCCAGACCTTCCTAAACAGTGTGTCCCTTCCCATTTTATCTCTACAACAGTCCTCTGAGTTAGATGCCCCACCCACTCAGAGTGAGGTGATCACAGCTATTCAGGATCTTCGGTCTGGCAAATCCCCTGGGAATGACATTTACACTGCCAACTTTTACCAAGCACTGGCTCCAGTGATTTCCCCTATCCTCACTGAAGTCTTTCAGGAAGCTGAGACCCAGGGTATTCACCTCCATGGGAGGCCACGACTGTAGTTATCCCAAAGGAAAAGATCCCATTAGCCCAGGCAGCTATGCCCAATTTCCTAATAAATGTAGACAGTGAAATATACTAAGGTCCTGGCTGCCAGACTCAGTCCCCTACTCCCACACTTGATTCACCCTCCCAGGTGGGTTTTCTATCAGGTTGTCACAGTACCGATCATCTTCGCACTTAATAAACCTTATGCACACACGTAAAGCTCTTTACAACCTCAGCTGCGGCCATTGCTGTAAACTTTGAAAAAGCTTTCACCCACTGGTGGACTACTTATACCAGGTCCTCACCCATCTGGGACTGGGCAAAAGCTTTGTAACCAAATTACAAGCCATCTATAGTACCCCAACAGCACGGGTTACTACCAATTCGACCTCTCACCCCCTTTCCATTAGAGCGAGGAACCAGACAAGGTTGTCCCCCTTCTGTTCGTCCCTCGGTTGAACCACTAGCAGCAGATATTAGAACAGCACCCACAGGATAAGAACTGGTGATACAGCTTCTGACCTTGACGTATGCAGATGACCCTCCTCCTCCTTTAATCAATCAATCAATCAAAATCTTTATTTATTCAGGTGAGCATCATTGAGCATAGCTCATTTACAAGATGGACCTGATTGGTCTTAACAATATAAGGTTACAGTTTTACACAAAAGACATGGTACTGATTGAACACAAATACAAAGATTTATGAATGAAACAGGTATACAAATATTTACATACGTACAAGGCAAAATTGACATTTGACCTAGATTATATTAAAAGGAAAGAAACAAACAGTACTGGAGGGATAAAGCTAGGGTAATGGGACTTGGGGATGCCCCCCATTCCCTTCCCCACTTGTTAGAGCTGCTGGAAGCCTTTGCTAGCTATTCAAGTCTCAATCTTAATCAGTCTAAGACTGAAATACTTCCCCTTAATGAGTATTGCCAACAATCCGTAGCTACCACACATTGGTTATTATGGGCCCGTAAAGAAATAACACCTGGGCATTAGGCTCACCCCTAAATTTGGAACACCTCTGGCAGGCTAATATACAACTTCTGCTAGATAGTACAAAGACTGAATTAGATAGGTGGAAACAACTTAGACTCACCTTGACAGGTAAAATCACAGCAATAAAACGGTCCTGAGGTTCTTGTATCTCCTAGCCCACATACCCATTTCCTTGCCCAAGCTTTGGGCCCAACCCATAGATAAATTATTTGGGGACTTTCTCTGGGAGGGCTCTAAACCCCATTTCAGCCGTGCTAAGTTGAGAACCCATTGGACACATGGAGGCTGGGACTTACCATGGATGGGGGGTTACACATGGGCATTTCAGGTTGCACAAACTGTCCACTGGTTTCATCCTCCCTTCACCCCCTTGCCAGCACACAATGGGTTCACCTGGAACTAGACATGACAAACACCTTGGTCCCCTCCTCTCTCCTATTCCTCTCCCGAAGGCCTAGCTCAGCAATTCCCCCTTCCTTAGTCCATTCAGCTTTTTCCCCCACTGGAGAGATGTCTAGGAAAACTTGGTTTCACATCCATCATAAACTGAACAGAAACCCACTTCGACTTCCACTTACACCAATCTGGCAGAACCCCTCCACTACCATAGACAAACAAATGGTATCCTGGAAACAATGGTCCACAAGAGGCCTCCAAACTCTGAGGGACATATGTGACAATGATCTTGCTAGGGTCGCTACCTTTCAAGTCCTACAAACCAGATGGGATCTACCTTCTAAAGAGTTCTGGAGATAACTTCAAATTTGCTCTGCAGTTTCCCCCTTGCTGGAACACCCCACTGTTCAGGGTGACCCCTCACCTTTGCAATCCTGGATAAAACATCCAAAGGGTCTTGCAGGTTGAATTTATGCCAAACTCTGTGACTCCTGCCCCAATCAGGGCTCTCCAAGAACAAATGGGAAAAAAATGCTACAGTGTCATATCACTGAATCTCAATGGGGACAAACTTGAAGAGATGCTCACAAATGGTTTCAGATGCTAGATCTAGGCTGATCCACAATAAGATATTGCACTTGTGGTATAAAACCCCTGCTATAATACATACAGCCAAGCTTCTTGACTCTGATTGCTGTTGGAGATGTGACGAAGATGGGGGAGATCTGGCTCACATACTATGGTCTTGCCCCAAGATTCAAACTCTGTGGAGTGAAATTGTCACATCGGCTACTAAAGTCCTGCGTAGACCAATCCCCCTTACTCCATTTTTTTTCTTGCTGGAGATTAAATCAGACCTTCCAATACTGTTTCCACAGGAATACAGATGGCTAGCGCCCTGGCCATCCAGAACAAAAGAGCACTACTGTATAAATGGTGAACTCCAAATACTCCCACATCTATAGAAATGGAAGCTCTCTTTTACACTAGCAAGCTGGACAGGATCTCCACCTGAAACCTCCCAAATGACTAAGTTTCAGCAGTGCTGGACCCCATATCTGAGATTCGCACTACCCCAAGGAATAGGATGACCCCTCCACCACACATGGTTATAACAAGGATTCAGCATAGACTATTACAGATGGAGGATAAGTAGCTGGAGATTGGGTATTAATATACCTTATGATGGTTTTGACATGGCTACTGTTAATAAGTAGCTACATTGGGTCAGCAAACTTTCCCACTAAAAGAGACATATCATTATAGTCTAAGTATGGTTCGATAGTCCAATCAATGTAGCAGATGTATTATACTGATTCTTTGTTTATCTTTCTGTTTTGATTTAGAAATTACTCCATGGTGTATTAGAAAGGAGACATACATATCCAATACACCTGATGGCTTGCCGTGGTGACCCTTATTCTGCAGATGGATAGTGTGTCTTCAATCAGGTATTCCAGTTCCTCCTCACAGAGAGCTACTTGGTGAGTACTAGAATGTATCAACTTACATAGACCGAGCCCTGGTGGAAGATCTCTTAAGCTCTCACCCTAAGTTTTGACCTTACACCGGAATTAGTACTTTAACTTGCACTCTGTAACCTTGTGCAAACTGTGTCTTTTTTGAATCTTTCCCTAATGCCTTCCCTCTTAATGCCCCTTGCCCTCCCACCCCACCTTGTCTTACCTTACCCCATTAGTTATGGTTAAGTGAATAAGATAATACTGTTATGTGATACTTACGAAGATGTACTGCATTTTATTATTTCTGAAAATAAAAAACATTTTACAACAACAAAAGAGGGTTAAACTAAAGACTGTCTACATATGAAACATTGAGGTTTAGTCAGTAGTAAGGTGGTATATAGTACTTTTGCATCCACCTCTTGAGAACAGCATAGGTGCACCGTGCAACACAGAATTCATTCTCATTTGATAAGCCAGGACCCAGGGTGGACTTAAAAGTAAGCATCATTTTGTTGTGGTATACTGTACTCTAAAAACAAAGGGCACAATGAACATTTTTGCAAGTTTATTTATGCATCTTTCTCAATAAGTAAAGTAACATTGAACTGTACAAAAATGTGTATTGTATGTCATATATTCAAATCTTACCTATTCAAGAGTGGTGCAATACTTTTTTATAGTTTACTGCAGCTTATTTTGCATAGCAACCCCTATCACCTTCCCCACTACATCTTCACAATTTATTTGGTGACTGGTCAAGGAAAGCTTGCAACATCTATTGTGCATGTCACAACAGGGTTTCAATGTCACAGCTAATACTACATGTCTCTGAGGCCACTAAGTGACAGTCCTCTCTCTGACTGTGTATCAAGCCCTTATTTTCTTTGACAAAGATCAAATCTCAGGCTTTTTATGTAGAAAGTCAGTTTGCAGCATGGCTGCATCTGTGTGAAACAATTTATAAATCTCATCTCAGCAGTGCAAAAAGTATTTGGCATGGTTATCTTTTATGGGAAACCAGCATTACCTGCAGTTATTGTTGCTTGCATAGTTTTTTTTATATATAGTTTTCATGTATTTGGGTGGGGTGGGGGTTGTACATCACTGCTGATGTGTATGGAATGTTATTTTTATTCTCACATGGTCTGTGCTTGTACAAGTATAATAGCTCCTTCCCTGTCCTTTTGCAAATTGTCCTTGATGTCTAGCCTTCATACTTATCCCTTTGCAGGTAAATGGTGTAGACACCAGAGGAGTACTTATACAGAGACAGAAAGAGGCATGAACTAAAGTGACTTTGTTGCATAAAAAATGTGTTTAGGTTTCTGTGGAGGAGATAGTACCTGTTTAGTTCATTGCAATTTGTGTTGGGTCTGGTTGACAGGGCTATGATGCAACCTGCTGTGCTGGACTGGGCTTGGAAGTTTGATATAATTTGCTGGGTGGGATGGGGAAAGGGCAACATGATGGGCTGGGGGAGAGCCAGGGAATCTGGGAGTTGGACTAGGGGGCAGCTTGCCAGACTGGGAGAAAGGGGCAACATGCTGGCTGCATGGAGAGATAGAGACTTTAGATATAATTTTACCAGTTCTTAATTTGCAACATAGAATGTGACAGGGGTGTCCACTATCACCCCTTCTCTTCATATTACTTATATAATGCCATACCAGTAAAATCAGGACAATAACAGAAGAGCCAGCTATATACGTGACTTTTTTTTTTTTGTAAATATAGTTTTTATTAACTTATTTCCTCTATATACATGGTATCGGCATAAATCCTTGACTTTTAACCACCACTTGCATACACAGTATGCTCTAGTAATGTATATTATTGTACACACAGTGTATTGTTTAATTGTCATTACTGTGCTTCTACTTGTTTGTACTTATCCCTTCTCCTCCCCCCGGATGCATCTGAAACAAGCTTTGTGGCTCAGTATGTCTTTCCTGGTAAATCTCTTTAAATAAATAAATAAATAGGAGGGTAGGATGAAACTTGCTGATTTGGAGAAAGGTCAAGTATTCTACGGGAGGGAGCCAAGGTGAAACTTGCTGGGCTTGGGGAGGGCTGGGGCCATGCAGTGGAGCAGGTGGCTGGGTTATGGGGTGGATGGTTTGGGCAACTCACTGAACTGTGGGGACTCTACAGAAGGGGCTAGAGTGCAATTTAGTGGGCATGGGGAGGGGGATAACAGGGTAGCTAATTGTGTTTCAGATGACTCCCAACCTGCATCAGAATGCACCAAAGTCCAAAATTTTATGAGGGCCTAGGTGGCCCCCAGACCCCGGCTTATAGTTTAGATTTTTTTTTTTTTAAGGCTGGTTTTCCACTGATGCTGCTTTGGATCTTATGCTCTGTTGAATACAAGATAAATCACAACCCTTCCTTTTAGGCTGACTGGCCTGTAATTGCCAGCCTCTTCCCTGCTAACACTTTTGTGGAGAGGGACTACATTCACCCTCCTCTAGTCCTTTGATACCACACTTTTTTTTCCTGTGAACTGTTGAATAGCACTGCCAGTGGTGCTGCCAGCACCTCTGAGTTCTCTTTACACTCTGGGATGTATCCCGTCCGGCCCCATTGCCTTGTCTACTTTCAGATTAGCGAGTTTCTTTAAGACTCTATTGTCCTTAAATGGACTGGTGTCCACCTCCTCCCTCCCAGTGGTGCTTCCATTCTAACCTTTGGTTCTCCTTCCTCTTCTGTGAATACTGAACAAAAATACTTATTCAGGATTGCTGCTTTTTCTCAGTCCCACTCTGCACACATCCCTCCTTCCCATTTTAGTCTCACAATACCACACTTAGTCTTTTTTCTTTCACTAACGTACCTGAAAAAGTTCTTGTCCTATTTTGTTATTGCCTGGGCTATTTTTTCTTCTGTTTGTGCCTCTGCGCTCCTGACTGCTTTCCCCACCTCCTTCTGCTTTTCCAGATACAGCTCCTTGTCTTCTTCCCTCTGTTTTTCTCTGTACCTTCTGAATGCCACCCTTTTTGACCCTACTTTCTTGGCCACTTCCTTTGAGAACCATAGTTTTTTTTTTCTTTCTCTTTGTTTTACTTACTTGCCTAATGCAATAGCTTGTTGCTTCTGCTATGGCTCCTTAAGAAAAGAGAGAAGCAGCCATTGTTCTTCCACCCTCTTTTCTCATTTTTATACTTATATTTTATTGAATTTTTATATAGAAAAAATATGGCAAGGATTAACAATATAAGGAAAAGAGATAATAAATGATTACACCATTAACAATCTATATGGTAAGTCAAGACCAAAATCATTGGGGGTGGGAGAGGTTGCACATACCGAAGAATTTGTTACAGATAACTAATTTTAAACATTTCATGATTTTTGGTTCACTTGGATAGGAAAACAATTACCTTTACCTTAATATTTTTTCTTCAACATCATCAAAATTAATTTAACTCAAAATATTGTTAAAATAAAAATAAATCCCCCCTCACTATATCCACTAACCAAAAGACAGTGTAAAACTTTTTTTATTATTAAATTGTGTTAATCAATTCAATCTTCAGAAAGAATAGGTGGTTCAGTATCCCTATTTTTTCCAGAATTCTGTTCATACTGTAATTGAATAAAATTAGAAAGTTGGTCAATATTGTAGAAAATGTGTTGCATGCCTTTATATTTTATGCGCACTTTAGCAGGTGCAAGAAGCTGAAACTCGGCTCCCAACTCTAGCAGCTCATGCAGAAATTCAAGAAATATGTGTCTTCCCTGTTGTGTAGTGAAGGCATAACCTGGAAAAACTGAGACTCGATTTGCTTTGTATGTCAAAGGTGCTTTAACACTAGAAAGACACATAATCAGAGTTCTGTCTGAATAGAAAGCTAGGCTGATCAAAACCGTAGATTTCTTCTGTGTATCTGGACTTGTATAATTTTATCAATGGAAGGCTTGTATATGTTAACTTTGGGTAGAATTCTGTAAGCTTGTGTAATAAAAGGTAAATGATCCTGGGTGGATCAAGGACAGTTATAAAAATATCTTCATCATTTCTCTAACAGATTCAAACTCATCATCTAATGCCATTGGCAGTCCACAACCTGTAAATTTTGTACTTCTCTTGATTCTTAAAGTTACATCTTTTGTGTCATGTTGTAATTATCATGAATTGTTAGCTGTGGTGGCCTCCATGCCACTAATCTTAATTACTTTGTTGATTTCTTTTTTGTT
This sequence comes from Neoceratodus forsteri, assembly GCA_016271365.2. Taxonomy (NCBI): domain Eukaryota; kingdom Metazoa; phylum Chordata; order Ceratodontiformes; family Ceratodontidae; genus Neoceratodus; species Neoceratodus forsteri. Next base: position 359,026,551 of record CM028135.1, on the reverse strand, counting down.
CAAGGCAACATCTTTTGTCACAGCCTCCACCTTCTCTTTAGTCTGTTTCATCTTATTTTTTAGAAAGTTCACTTTCTCTGATGAAGTCTGAAATTTTCTATCAAATAGTTGAGTCCACTTCAATAATTTCTTTAGCGCATCTCTCACAGAGCCACTGGTGTGATGAGAACTTGCAGCTGCATCTGGACCAGCTGCCATGCTGAATGAATGAGATCCCAAAAAAAGACGTCTTGGAAAAGGCATCCGTATTTCGATTAGTTTGTAATTCACCTTGATGGTCCATTGTTTTCTGTTCGTCCGATAGTGTATTCTGAATGGTAGTGGATTTGGAGGGGGAGATTTTTGTTAGATTTGTTGAAAAAGGCCCTGCTGTAGGCTTAGGTAAATTGGCAATCAGTGTCTTGCTTCCTGTGTCAGTGCTCCTCTCCCCGACCCTCTCAATGCCCTCTTTGCCATTTTCCAATCCAAATAATTTCTCAAGAGGTCAGATTTTTGGTGATTCAAATCCCTCTGACAATGAGGATGAAAATACCACTTTCCTTTTTTTGGTCATGAAATGCAGTTATTAAAGAAAAGGGTTTTTTACAGACCTCAAGGATGGAGCTTAACCTTAGAGCTGCTACCTGCAGTGTTATTAGCTCCTCCCTTTCTCCTTCCTGCCAGTGATTTCCAAGACATTCCACCATCTTTGCAAAGTCAGCCCACCTGAAATCCAGGACCCTTGTTTTGTGTGGTTTGACTCTTCTGCTGTTCTACATTGAACACTACCATACTGTGATAGCTTGATCCCAGACAGCTCCCACTTTTATGTCTGTAATTCTGTCCCCTGGTGAGTACAGGTCCAAAGTCACTCCCTCTTGGGTGGGCTCCATCACTAGTTATCTTAGGCACACTCCTGCTGGGCTTCCAGGATGTCTATGTTCCTGGCTGGAGGCTGTAGCCTGGTTGCTCCAATCTACATCCAGTAGACTGAAGTCTCCCACCAGCAGTACCTCCCCTTTAGCTCTTATTCTGTGGATGGCTTCTACAAGTACCCTGACCAGCTCTTACCCTTGTGCAGGAGGTATGTAGATCACATCAGTGCAAATGGCAGTGCCATTTCCCATCTCCAGGGTGATCTACAGTGCCTCCACCTCTCCCTGCATTCCCTGTACCACAGTTGCCTTAATTCCTTCCCTGACATAGATAGCCACCTCCCCCTTTTACCCACCTGTCCCTCCTGAATAGAGTGTAACCTGGTATTGTCATCTCACTTATGGTTCCCCGTGAACCATGTCTGGGTAACAGTGACAATGTCCAGGTCCCTTTCTTCCATCAATGCCACTAGGTCTAGGATTTTGTTTCCCAGACTGTGGGCATTTGTGCACATGGCCTTCCAATTTTTACTGCCTCCTCTCCTAATAACTATCCTCCTATCTCCATGTCTGTCCTCCATACCTGTCTTGTCCATACTCCCATTCTGCCTTTTCTCTGTATTTTTACCTATTTTGGTACTCCAGCCAGGCCCCAGGACCACTGTGAGGATCTGTATGGGAGTCCAGGAAAAGAATGGAATGCCCTGTAACAGGATCAGGTGATCCATTCAGCATATCAGAGCATGGCAGAGAGGGGACATGATGAGAACTAGTTGTTTCAAGTTGTCCATCAGCTGATGCCACTGTACCTGCAGAGTTCAATCTGGTAGGTGCATATGGAGGCAGGCAAGGAGAACTGTAATGATGACCACAGCCATCAGCTCTAGCAGATATTACATCATCTGAGCTAACACGTAATGGCTTCTGTGCAGCAGCTGGGCCTGGATAACAAGAGACTCCACCCTATCTGCAGGCAGGAAGGCACTGCCTACCACCGTGTCTAGTATCACATCAATACACTGAAGGTGGTGACAAGGAATGAGTGCATATTTCAGTACGTTCGCTGTAACACCGAGTTCCTTGAACAACTGTCTCGTTCTGGAAAATGTGTACAGAACTGCCTCATTGGATGGGGCCTTCAGTAGCCAATCATGAAGATAAGAGAAGGCATAATGCCCTTCCCTCCAGAATGCTGCAGCCACAACCTCTAACAATTTGGTAAATGCCTTCAGAGCCAATGAGAAGCCAAAAGGCAAGTCTTGGAATGGATAGTGACTGCCCTACAGCATAAAGTGAAGGTACTGACTGTGGTATTTGTGAATCTTGATATGAAGGTATGCATCCTTCATATCCAGGGCACAGAGCCAATCCCCCTTTTGCAGCAGTGGATTGCTGCATTGACGGGGGAGGGTTTGTCGATGGCCAGAGAAGCCCAAAGCCTGAGGACCTTAGAAGCATCAGGCCTTGACAGAAGAACGTCGACGACAAGCCCATTGTCGTTAAGGGGATGACGACAACCTTCTTGTGCAGCGGGTGGCAGCACTGTCAAAAGGGGTCTGGTAGTCCCATAGGATTGATCTCTGGGGCTAGAGGGTCTATGCCTCCTCCACCCTTGGACTGAGGATTGCTAGTTACCTCACCCACATGGTCAAGTACCAGAATACTAAGAAGGGCAAGGCTGCGGGCACAGGCCCTTCCTGATTATTCCCAGAAACAGGAGGTTCTCAAATGCTTGCAGAGTGCTGAGAATATTAGCAGGCACCTCCTGAAAGCCCTGTGATATTTCGGATACAGGTGCCAGGGCTGCTGCCACAGGCATTTGCCTTCGTTGGCACTCCTGACTAAGGGTCTCGAGTTTCCCAGCTGATGACGAGCAAACGTTGCTCAATGCCCCTTTTAATGGCTCCAAGCTGTTTAGACCAGATGTGCAGGACATCATAAATGAGCTGCAGGCATCTGGTATGGCTATTAAAGAGCTAGTGTACTGCCTCAAATCAACTGTAACTTTCAAATGTAGTCAGCTATCACTTCTTACATCTCAAGTATTTTTTCTTTTCTGTTTGCTAATTAGAAGATTTGCCATCTGGCAGTACTAAGGTAGTGTGTGAAGCAGCAGTCTGTTTCTGGGAATAATCAGGAAGGGCCTGGGCCCGTAGCCTTGCCCTTCTTAGTATTCTGGTACTTGACCATGTGGGAGAGGTAACTAGCAATCCTTACTCCAATGGTGGAGGAGGCATAGACCCTCTAGCCCCAGAGATCAATCCTATGGGACTCTCTGTCGGGGGGGAACTGAGGTGTTTGGGCACCTTCGACCTATCATGAGCTGCCTTAATAACCACAGAATCGGTATCCGTCTCGGCAGCATAATGTGGCAGACCCTGGAGGGCATGATACAATTTAATACCTTGCGGCATGGTTGGCATCATGTCAGGCCTGAGCCAGGCTGTGGTAGTGGCATTCCTTAGAGCTGGAAGGATAGGAGGAATGACCTTGGAAGGAGATTTTGGGATCTCCAAGAAGTCCACTAGATCTCTTCTGGTGGCATCCTCCTCCCATGTATGAAGCCCATGGCTAAGGACAGCTGCTTCATGACATTGAAAAGTTAGGGTCCTATGGAGGGGACCTATGAGTATGTTTGACACACTCACTGAGGAGGCAGTCACCTGTCAGAGGAAGGAGACTTTTCCTCAGGTAAGATGAGGTCAGGATGGTACTCCTCCTCCATGTCAACCTGTTCCAGCTCAAGGTCTGATGAACAAGGGACCATCAATGATGGCCCGCAGGGAGCAGCCTCTGGGGGCCAAAATGGTGTCAGCGATGACAGTGCCATCTACAGTGCAGGCGATGCAGGCCTGTAATTTAATCAGTGTCAGTGGCTCAGTAGGTAACACACTCACCTCTGAGGTTGGGAGATCAGAGGGCTGTGGGTTCATTTCCCACATCTGGCACTAGGTTACTATCCCCATACTGACATTGTAGTGCAGCATGAGGGGATGCTACACTTCTGAGGTGCCGTCTTTTAGATGAAACGTTAAACCAAGGTCCCATCTGCCTAGATTGGTGGTAGTTCAGGTGGACGTTAAAGATCCCATGGCACCTATCGTAAAGAGTAAGGGAATTTCCCTGGTGTGCTGCCCAAATTTCCCCCATTCACTAAAAATACCACCAACAGCTTAATCTGGTTTGATTTTAGTTGGTTATCATCTGTATCCCCCTTCCCCTGGTCACCCCTGAAAAAGGGACTTCTAGGCCCAGTGAACTTACCGGGTCAAAAATTTCAATAAATAAATATGCGCCCAACTAATGGACAAAGACTGTAGTGAACTTGGTCAAAATGTCATTAAGGTCGACAACAGTGCATTGCTGCATTGACGGGGAGGGTTTGTCAATGGCCAGAGAAGCCCAAAGCCCAAGAACCTGTAGAAGCATCAGGCCTTGTCAGAAGAACCATCGATGACAAGCCCATTGTCGTTAGAGTGGTTGATGACCAGCCTCCTTGTGCAGCGGGTGGCAGTGCTGTCAAAAGGGGTCTGGTAGGAACAGAGACCTGGACAGAAGGAGACATTGGTGCAGCCACAGCCAGTGGAGTACCCCGGTGAAGAAGAGGAGGCCATCAGGGGTGGAACACATGAAGGTGATCTTGATCACAGTCTTTTATGATTTTCTCAGATGACTTGTCTCCTGCCTTAGAAGCCTGGGAGCTTGACAAACCCACCGGCAACTGGGAAGGAGGGATCCCGGAGGACCCCTGACCAGAACTGGTTAGCTGTTGCTCTATTGGGAAATTTTTGAGAGCCTTTTTGTGTCACCTGAGGGTGGTTTGGTTAAACTTCTGGCAGAGCTCACAGTCCGGGACGTTGTGGTCAAGCCCATGACAGCAGACACAGAGTGAGTGTTTGTCTTTAAAGGCAATCTTTCCACAGCAGTGACAGAAGAGAGAAGTTAAATGATCAACTTTGCCATAAACAAAAAAAAAAGGAATATCTTTAGCAAAACAGAGTCTAAAAGGCTAAGTATAAAAAAGCCATAAACAAACAAATGGCATGAAATTGCGGAACTTCTGTGAGACCTATGAACAGAGTCAATGATGGGAAAGAACTGAGAAGGGAGCGACGCCATTCATGCCTTTATAGGGTTAGTGACATTGGCAGATAATGTTGGCGTGGGCATCTCCAGTTGTACTGCTTAAAATCTTCTTTGAGGATCCTGCTTCACCGACAGTGAAGTTCCATATGTGTGACCTGATGGCTGAGATACCCCTGATGAAGATCAGCTGTTATAATCAGCAGAAGTGATGGCAACAATCAGTGAAACAGTCACGAGACCATCACCAGCATGACCTGGGAGCTGATGGCACCCTGCAAAAGGCCCGTGACTACCGGTGTTGATTGGGCAAACCCTTAGTAGGCTGCAAACCATCCATAGTAGCAGCGCTTAGAGCCAGAGCCTGACCCTGGTGCCTCATCAACAGTCAATGGGGGCTGCAGTCGTCACCACTGGAGTGCACAATGATAAGGACTTGCCTTCCTTTAACAAGACCTCAACCTCACCTGAGAAGCACGATCCTTATTCTTACGTTTCTTTAGGTGATGACCGAAGACTGGGACATGGATGGCTTTCCTTGTCTTTGTCCTTTGACCTCGACGACCTCATCAGCAAAAGGGTTGCCAAAGTTTGTGGGGATACTTCAAAGCCATACAACAATAGGGAGAAGCTAGCTTGGAGCCTGTGATCTTGGTACGGACTTCCATGGCCTTAATGTCAATGAAGGTTTCAAAAGCCTTGTTTTGGTGTCTCCTTGAGGTCTGGTTAAATCCCTGGCAGTTATCGCTGGCCTTCACACTGTGGGACAGGACCAAATGGCACACACAAACTGTGTCCACATCATCCTAGTAGATCTTGTAAACACAGGTACAAAACCTAAATAAAAGTTATTTCAACGGTGGGGGCACAAAATGATAAGTAAGTTAAACAAAGTTTAGAAAATAAAGTCCGTGCCACACTGGCGACCCAAGTTCGAGAACGGAATCGGGTCGCTCAGGGGTCGGCGGGATGAGTAAAGATTGAGTGTCCATAGACAGCTCTCCTTCCTTGGGGGAAGGGGGATCATGCAGCATGCTGTAGACTGGCACCCAGCGGTGGCTGTCTGTCAGCACAGGCGTGCCACCAAGAAATGGAAATTACGTACTTACCATAATTATTGATCTTCTTGGACAGTCTCCATCACTCATTCACACTAGTGGGATAGCGCCGAGGTGCTAGGACCAGCAGGAGCCTAAAATTTTCAGAAGGTCGTGCCAAGACGGGACCACGCATGCGCGGCACCATGAGACTAGATCACGCCTGTGTCGGCTATCTCGGCGTCGACCCTCTAACCGCCTCAGTACCTTTTTGACTGAGGAGGTGCAGCGTAACTAATGAGAATAACTCATCCTGAGCTTCTGGGCCTGAGAGGGCCCAGATGGCCTTTGTAAGAAAGGTCAAAGAACAATGTCTTCACAGTCTGACACTTAGGATCATGAAGACAAGGAAAGAAAACGAGTGAGCCCAGGGGATGGTAGGTGGGCGTGTGAATGAGTGATGGAGATTGTCCAAGAAGATCAATAATTACGGTAAGTACGTAATTTCCATATCTTCCTAGACTAAGTCTCCATCACTCATTCACACTAGTAGGAGAGTATCGAGCTAAAACCAACAACCCTGAGTAGGGTGGTAGGAGATAGGGTCCACTCAGAAAGGACGGCCAAGGACTGTCCTGTTAATAAAAAGAGCTGTCTTGTAAAGAGCATCTAGAACATAGTGCTTACAAGATAAGCGCTCGAGTTGTAACTCACCACTTTGCAGATGACTGCAATAGGCACAAAATGAAAGTCTGCCAGGAAGCCGCAACCATTGTAGGAGAGCGGTAAGAACTTAGCACACAATTTGGTCTAGGACCAAAATTAATAGTGTCAAAGACATGTACTAATGTAACATAAAGGGACCTCAGGAACTGAAAGAGTCGGAGGAAAGTCTACTGGTTCAGGGTAGACCGAATGTGCAGATGGAAACCCCACTATTGAGTATGGCTGACCTGTGAACAACAGGTCCAGGAGCACTTGAACCACTTACTTAGTGAGCAAAGGGGTCCAGGTGGGGTTAGCCCATCAAGGAGAATGGTCTCCACTTAGTCACTGGGACCTCCCTGATAGAAGGCCAAGCACGACTTAGAAGCCTCTTGTGGTGGTCCAGTAGAATCAGATCCTACCCATTGCATTTTCCTAAAGGAATCATCCTGCCCTATGTACAACTGTAGTAGCAGTCTCTGAACTCAGGGAAGAAAGGAAAAATGTACAGAAGGACATGTCCACTGCAGAAAAAAAACATTCCAACAGAAAAAAAACAGGAGCTGGATTTCTAAGGCAAATAGAGGCAGATGTGCATCAAGGAGGGACACAGCAGGACCAAGTTAGGGCTAACCCATTTGTTGAAAGTGACAAAGCGGCAGTGACTCAATGCGGTGAGGCACTACTCACTCTAGCCTCCGTGAAGGGAGTAGGAAAGGATTCTAGTTTGTTTGCTGAAAAACAAACATCACAACTCCGTCATGCACTTGGAGAGGATAGTTTGTGAGCAACTGGCATAGAACCAGTGCGAGAAACCAAGGTGTGAATATTTGAGAAGTTACCTCCGAAAGAACGACTTGACTTTCGGTCAAGAGGAGTACATCGCCTATTACGTTATAGCAGCAAGGAAGTAGGAACCTGAGTTCCTACTCAGTGGAGAGTCGCCTTGTTGTTGTGAGGCTCTGCTCAAGAGAAGAAAGTCTGATAAAAAAAAGGAAATTAACAGACTGGGCAGTCGCCTAGGTCTAGAAAATCTCTCTGAATAAGAGAAATCTCTCTTGTGGAAAGAGATGACCCATACCACTGCTGGATCGGACTCCCCTAGGGGAAGAAGTAGTCAGGTACTCTTTACCGTACTCTGGAGACGAGCGCCTCAGGGGCTGAGGTGGAACCTGACCAGAATCAAAAAAGGGGGGTATCGGGTGATTTCGGCTAGGCCCTGTGCTGTGATAAAACATTTTTTTTTTCAGTCCGAGCCTAACAAGGCTTTCAGGCTGCTATTTCGCAAGGATTGTCTTGATACCAAATGATCGAAGATGTTCTCCATCTCAGTGCAGAATGAGCCTGAGCGCCCATACTGAAATCACAGAAACATAGACTTTGACGGCAGATAAGGACGCTTGGCCCATCTAGTCTGTCCATTTCCTTACCTACAGGATAGGCCGAGATCCTAGTTAACCAACAACCTATTTCTTCCTACCCCCACAAGAATTGCCTTATGTCTGTCCCATGCATTCTTGAATTCTCCCACAGTTTTAGACCCCATAACCTCCTCAGGAAGGCTGTTCCATGCATCCACTGCCCTCTCTGTGAAATAATACTTCCTTACATTGCCCCTGAACCCCCCCTTCTATCTTTAAATCGTGTCCCCTTGTTCTTGCACGTCTCTTTTTCTGAAAGATGCTATCCTCTTGGACTTTGTTGATTCCACTGAGGTACTTAAAAGTTTCTATCATGTCCCCCCTCTCCTTCTTTCCTCAAGGGTATATATATTAAGCTCCTTTAGTCTCTCCTCATACGGCTTCTCTTGCAGACCCTGCACCATTTTAGTTGCCCTCCTCTGGACTCGCCTCTATCCTGTCTATGTCTCCTGCGAGATGGGGTTCCAGAAATGAAAATTACGTACCTACCGTAATTCCTGATCTTCTCTTGTATCTTCACCATTCATTACTTACTGGGTGTTAGCCGGAGGCGCGCACCCGCCACGGGAGCTTTTTTTTTTTTAAAGTTTGCCTAACGGCACCGCCCTCGAGAGTGACGCTATGCGTCATGCGCGGGCGGTCACAGTAGCGACCACTCCTCCTCCAACTCAGTTCTGTGAGCCGGAGAGGCAAAAGTGAGAGTAGAGAATATAGATAGCGAGGCAAGATAGCTGAGGATAGCAAAGCAAGGAAGAATGAACTGAAAAGGAATAAGCCGATGGAGGAAGGACAGAGGAGATAAAGTATCCTAGCCTAGGACTGCAGGGCCTCCTTACCTGGGCGACTCTGGAGGAGAGATAAAGTAAGGAGATGAGAAAATAGAAGAAGAAGAAGAAAGAGAAGAGAGATGGGATGTTGAAGGGACCAGAATGCCCAACGAGCATAGTTAGCTTAGAGCTGAAGGCTCGACTAAGAGGGAAGCAAGAATCCCGGAGATAGAGCTGAAGAGAAGGTTCACCAAACCCGCTAGACAGACTCTGGAGGGCATAGTCCTTATCCTCAACATGCCATTGTTGATTGATACCCCCTCGGGTTCCTGGCGCGACAGGCCTAGAATTCGAGGACACCGAGGAGGAAAGGAACCCCAGACAGCAGGAGTGCTGCTCTGGGACTTAGAAAAGGAAAATGTAAGCCTTTCAGGCGTTTTAAGCATAGAAATGGGACTCAGACAGACTGGCCAAGGCTTAGGCTGGCCGGGATTGGATATGAGCACAGCTCTTCTGTAAAATTGTCCAGGAGGACACTTAAAAGGAGAAACCAAATTGTAAACTAGCGAAGGAGATTACCTTCTCATTTCCCTCTTGTTTGTTTTTCCTTTTTTTTTTTTACAGAAGAAATTTGAGGTTGGTTGCATGACCCCAAAACCAAGGTGCCTATAGCAGCTCAAAAGAGTTCCCCAGCATTTTTCCCTTTTTTTTTTTTTTTTTTTAAAAGAAAAAGGAACAGACGTGCCCGTTCCTCTGCTCTGCAGGGCAAGAATAGAGGGGGGGTTGATTCCAGGGCAATATCTGGAACACGGGATTGCAGGATCAACTGAATAGCCTGAACCAGGCCAAACCCCAGAGATATCTTGTCAGGATAACCGCAAGAGATAGTTGTGCAGTCTGATCGCCAATGCAATCCACTTAGATGGCCTACTTAATCTTAGAGTAATTAATTTTTCTGGAAAATTAGAACCCCCAAAAGAAGGATTTTTTTTTTTAATTTTTTTTTTTTGAAAAATTAAGCAATTTTTCCTAGTTTTTAAGAAAAATTTTTTTTTTTTTTTGCAGAGAGAGGAAGGAGACGGGAGGTGGAGAAGCCACAGGAAGAGGCCACTGAGGGGATGGTGGGCGGGAGTAAGTAATGAATGGTGAAGATACAAGAGAAGATCAGGAATTACGGTAGGTACGTAATTTTCATATCTTCCCTTGTCAATCTTCACCATTCATTACTTCCTGGGTGAGTACCAAGCTCCTCTTCCCCTGGAGGGGGAAGAGGTAATACCCTGAGGGAACAAGACCCCCAGCCTTCTGCTGGTGAGAAAACAGAAGGAGAAGACCCTGGCTTATTCAGAAAGCCTAAGTGGAAGAAGAGCTAGGAGGTGCCTCCCGAGGACGAGGAGACGGAGGGAGCCCCTGTAAAAGTCTCCTAGCTCTGGAAGAGAAAAGACGGGTCCCCCGGAAGGCGGAGCGAATCACCCCACGCCGGGCCAGGGGTGACAACCTGAAAGACGGCTATGCCGTGCCCGCCTGATGCAGATCGCTGTCCCCGCAAGCCTGGAAGCCACCTCATTGGCGTCATAAGATGCCCTTGCTTGGTGTCTTGCCAGCTCCAGGCCTACCGCGGAGAGGGCAACGGCTTGTCTGGTTTGCTCCGTGTCAGGCATAGATGCCAGCAGCTGGGACATCATCGACCACAAATGCCGGTTATAGGCAGCGTGGTGAGCCTGATGTGATGCAATACATGCACTCGCATGAGAAGAAGAGAACACTCTTCGCCCCCAACGGTCGAACTGGAGAGAGTCCGAATCCGGTGGGCGGTCGTGCGCCAGGCAACGGCGCCCAGAAGGAGTATCCAGGTATACCAAACCTGAGGACGGGTTGGGAAGGGAACCTAGAGACTCAGAGGGGGCACAATACCTACGCTGGCAGTCCGCCGGGGCTGGGGAAGAAGCGGCAGGAACTGCCAGGACCGGATAGACGCCCCTGGAAGGGGATAGGCCAGAAGGTACCACGAGATGCTGGGCACTGAATTCACCAAGGAATCTACCGCTCCCGTGCTCGGTATTGTCTCTTCAACATAGAAATCGAGATCCTCACCATCTCTCGAGAGGAAACGCTGATATTCTGTGAAATCAGCATCGGAGGACAGATGAGTGGGTTCCTCTCCCTCAGAGGAGGGAGACGAGGATGATGGGGAGCTGGAATGCTCGAGGATTCCTGTGTGTGGGAGAGTAAAGACCCGCCTCATGCATGTATCTAACATATGAGGGAAGGCCGCTGCAGAATCTCTGAACTGCTCCCAGGATAACGGACCGAGGACCCATATGGCCCGGGAGCAGGGGTGGTGAAGGCAGAGAGATGGGAGAGGGGCACCTGCGAGGAGGCAACTGTCTTCGAGAGGCTCTGGAATCCGGGAAAGGAGCCTCGTAGGAGGGATCCCGGATATCAAACCAGGCCGCAGAACGGAACTCTGGGGAAGCGGAGCCTGGAAGAGTCCTGGGGGAGAAACTCCCCTGTGACGACGCCGGGACTGCATGGATCCAGAAGGGCAGTCCGCACAAACGCCGCCAGAGGACACCCTAGAACCCTGGGGAGGGACGGGCTCTGCACTACGGGCTCCTGGCCACCCCCTGAGGTGGCCAAAGAAGACCGGCAGCAGGCCGCCTGCCCTCAACCCTCGGATTCCGAGAGGCCTCCTCCTCAACTGCAACGCCCCTGTCCCTCAGAGGAGGCAACAGCACCCCGGGGTAGCTGCCACCAGCCTCAGAGAGGGAGCCCTCCGCACCCCCACGCCTGCCCCGGGACTCTGCCACCCCAGCCGAGGAACCCTCAGGAGACGACGGTGGGGGACAGAGGGAGGGGCCCGCCTGCGCGCCTGGTACCCCTAGCCACCGAGGACCCAGATCCCGAAGAATGGGGTGCCAGGATGGGTCCACATCTGAGCCATCGCCTCCCAGGAGGACGAGACCAGCAGGACTCGATGCTGGCCACCCCTGGGGTCCCTCGAGGCTGCCGGGCCGCCAACGCCCCGGTAAACATGGCGGCCGCCGCCCCACGCCGGCAGCAGGAAGCCCACCCCGACACCCCAGCGGCCCGCAGGCCCGCACCGCCCGGGAAGGGAAGGCCACCGGCGCCGCCGCAGCGCCGGGAGGCGGAGCGGCACTGTCGGCGCCGCCATGTCCACCGGCACCACAACGGCGCCAGGCCGGGCTGCACCGACAGCGCGCTGCTCAATCACCGGCGCTGGAACGGCGCCGATCCAAAGCGGCGCCGCTAATGGCGCCGGGATCCGGGCGTGCCGGGAACAGCGCTGCTGATCACCGGCACTGCGAACGGTGCCAGGATCCAGAATGGTGCCGCGAGGCGGCGCCGAGGGTCCACCTGCCGGGCCCAAAAGCCAAGGGCCTCGACACTGGGGGAGCCTGCACCTCCGAAGAGGTGACTGCCGAGGCGGTGTCAGCGCTGCGGCCCCGGGAGGGGCTACGACGCACCCCCAACACCGCGGAAGGGGCCTCCTCCTCGGCAAGATAGGATGAGGAAACCCCCTCCTCCTCGGACCGTATAGGCCCGGGAGGGGACCCGGGGGAAGGGCCTAAAGATCTCGCCGAGATTCCGTGAGCTGACGCCCGCCCTCAAAGTCGGCGGGCCTTGCCGAGCTTGAACGCGCGGACTTCGAGGACGCGACGGTCCATCGAGAAACAGGCGTCGCACGAATCCATATCATGGTTGGGTCCCAGGCAACGAAGGCAAACGTCATGCCGGTCCGAGACGGAGAAATGCCGGCCACAGGAGCACCGACGCATAGGGGCGCCGCCCGTCTTCGAAGAACGCTTAGCTCCAGAACCGGACATAACGCGAAACCAACGAGACTAAAACACAGTAGGAAATACACCCGGCGCCGAAAGAAAGAAAAAGAACAGTCTTACCGTATCGGCGTCGAGTGTCAGGAAAAACGGAGTCGGAAACTGCTACAACTACCAGCGCATGCTGGTGGATATGTGCTGCCCTATCGGGCGGGAGAAACAGAACTGAGTTGAGGAGGAGTCGGTCGCTACTAACAGCTTCGCTCAAGATGACGCCACTCGAGGGCGTGCCGTTAGGCAAACTTAAAAAAAAAAAGCCTGCGGGTGGGTGCGCCTCCGCTAACACCCAGGAAGTAATGAATGGTGAAGATTGACAAGGAAGATCTGGACACAGTATTCAGATGGGGTCTCACCAACTGTCTGTACAGAGGGATAAGAACTTCCTGTTTTCTGATGCTGATGCCTCTCCATGCATCCCAGTATACCCCCAGCCCTCCCTACTGCCTTCTCACATTGCTTGCTAACCTTAAGATCATCTGATATGATTACCCCAGGTTCCTTTCCTTTATGTTGTGTTACTACCTCCCCTCATTGTGTATTCTCCTTCCCTGGGTTCTTATTTCCCAGGTGCATTATTTTGCACTTCTTTGCATTGAATCCTAGCTGCCATACTTCTGACCATTCCTCTAACCTTGCCAAGTCCCTTCTTCCTTTCCACCTCCTTGTGTATTAACCCTGTTGCAGATCTTTGTGTCATCTGCAAAAGGCATACTTTTCTTCCAGTCCCTCTGCAATGTCACTGATGAAGACATTAAAAAGGACTGGACCCAATACTGAACCCTGCAGTACCCCACTAGTAACCCCTCTTTCTTCAGAGTGGACTCCATTTACAATTACCTTCTGTGTCCTGTTGTGCAGCCAATGTTTAATTTGGCTGCACATGACAATCATGACCAGACTAATATTCACAGCTGGAGAGATGTTAACCACCTGTGCCGACGAAGGGGCAATATCACAAGGGGGCTATATACCTCTATCAAAGGAGCGGAAGAGCCTGAGCGGCTCCCGGCCATTAAATTAGAATGTTCCACACAGTATAATTGTCTTGACGACTGAAAAAGTCTAGACGCAAAAGTGTATGGTCCACAGACGCAGTCTGAAATACTACAGTGGATCCCAATTCTGAGGAACTACTGAAAAGATCTTCTATCATGGACTCTGATGATAGAGATGACGTGTTCTTCAGTATATAACATGAGTCATCCGCTGTATTACTGACCAGAAGGACAGGGAAAGACCCATCTAGATGCACTTCTACCCCAGAAGGACCTCTAAGGGAGGTCTAGGTCAGAGCCACTAGAGACTCTGCCACCAGGAAGGATGTCGAGGAGCTTGATACCATGTAGGGAGCCGAGAAAGTGCTGAGCGGAAAGAGAGATTCCACAGGCAGAACAGTACAGCAGAGTTCCATCAGCAGAAAACCGCTGGATGACACAAGATCCCACATGGACTGCCACTCACTAAGATGTGCGGAAAAATAATCAGCAGAACAGGACTTCATTCTGCGGAAACATCCCGCCACAAGTTCTGTGGAGAAGAAGTCCGAAAAGGAAAAATGAGTCACTTATTCTGCGAGACAGCACCCACCAGCACCCCTGCGGCACCAGCATCACTCGTGGCACAGGAGGGCACGAAGTAGTGCCTATGCCAACCTGGGCGATACTTGTGGTAGTACCTGCAGGCACCCATGCAGCAATGGCACCTGAGGGCACCCCCAACACCCATGGTACCTTGGCACAATGGCACCCATGGCAAGAATGGCACCCGAGGGCACCTGCGGCACCCACAGGTGCCCATTAGCACCACCATGGCACGTGGGTGCCTCAGGTGCCACCATGGGTGCTCAGCATTGCCTGTGGGTGCTCTGCACCCCCCCCGGGTGCACAGTCCCATCCGTGGGTGCATGGCACCACCCGCGGGTGCTCTGTGCCACCTAGACACCCATGGGACCACTGGCGGTGCCGACAACCAACGGCAGCAACCACAGCACCATGGCACCACACAGAGTGATGGCACCAACACATGGCGCCGACCAAGGCACTGAGGCTCGGTGCTGAAGGAAAATGCCAATGGAAACCCTGAGAAGAAGGGGAGAAGGAAAAGGTGGTGCCCATGCCGGCCTGCATGGAAAGGGAGGCGGGGGTAGGCATGAGGTCGAGCACAATGGTGAGGCAGCAAGCAAGGCACCTGCCCATCATAAACCAACCGACCTGGCTCCAGTCCAATGGCTCCGAGGCCTGGAGGCCCCAAAATCAGGAACAGAGCCAGGAAAACTAGAAAGTCAAACTCCCTGCTCCACAGAAGCGGCCCAGGGGTGAAACAGCCCACCAGAGCTCCAACGGACAGAGATGGAGTTCGAGTCGAGAATGCAGCAGTTAGGAGTGGGGCCAAGGGAACCCACCAAAGTCAGTTCAGGCCCATCACCCTCCCAACAAACAATCCTCGGTAGACGCACAACAGGCAACCTCGAAGCAGCACCAATTCTTCTTCCCCCAACGAAGAAGAAGAGCTCGAGGTTAAGCGAAACCAGATCCCCAGAACTGCCAGATTTGTGCTTCGGTGGACTGTCCCCCCCAAAGCACAGGACTGTCAGTAGTCAGACCCCCCCCATTAAGGGTGGCGGACTGGACACAGCCCCTCTGCCATAAAAACTTTCAAAAGAAGTCCTCCTACCGTCACCGCTACCATCTAAGGACGACTTCATTGATGGCAGGAAAGAATTTATTTTTCATCTTCTTCATAATCTTCTTTTCTTGTTTGTAAAATAAGAAACTACTACTTAAAATATTAAATGAAACGCTAAAAGCTGCTGTCGTATAGAGACTCCAGCAGACGAGCAACATCAACATCCAAGCGCACTTGACGGTGGGAGAAAAGGAACTGAGACGGTTAGAGGGTTGACTTCTAGGTAGCCAACACAAGCGAGCTAGTCTCGAGGTGCCATGCATGCCGGTCCTGTCTTGCGCCAACCCTTCTGAAAATTTTAGGCTTCTCGCTGGTCCTAGCGCCCAGCGCTATCCCACCAGTGTGAATGAGTGATGGAGACTTAGTCCAGGAAGATCAGGGAAGGCCCATGTCCAGGGTGTTAGGCTGCCTTCGCAGAGGCGGGAGGCAGCCGGGTCCACCCATGTATGGCAGGGGCCCGGGAGTAGCACAAAATTGGGAGCCGACAGGGTCTATGATGAGCAGACTACCGGGTTGCATAACGAGTCCCTCCGAGGGAAGGACCAGAGCTCCCTGTTGGCATCCCCAAATATAATAATTAAAAAAAAGAAAACAATAAAGTCAAAAGCCATGGTGTTGTTTCTCTGGAGGTCTGATGAACGATCAACGGTGTGAGAAATAACTGAGGCGTGATGGGGCCATCCACGGTTTACAGGTGCCGATGTTCAATGTTCTTGTGGGTGGCCCCCAGCCAGCAAAAGTTTCTGAGTGGTCTGGGCACTGACAGCTTACAGTTCCACAGGTGTGGCCCAATGGAGGAGACTGCCCTCAATGAAGACCTGCTGTACCCTTCTTGGGCATCAATATCAGTTCTCCCACACTCCATTCCTTGGGTAATGTAACATTTTCATTAACAGCCATAAATAGTTTTACAAATACTGAAGCCCAGAGATCCACATTTACTAGAAAGACTTCTGAGGATATCTGATCAGCTCCTGAGGTTTTCTTTCATTTTAGCCCTTTATGCCTGGTGCAATCTCTTCTAGATGAACCAGTTCCCATGACACTATGGGTGTGCTCTGTAGTTCACAAATGCTGTCCCCACCCCTTCCATTTGAGTATAGAGGGCTTTATAATACTCATACCATGACTTCCCAGAGGAATAGCTGCCTCAGTGTTTTTCTTATTATTACCCGAGCCCCTGGCTGTTAACTGCCCAAATTTATTGGAGCCCTCATGGACAGTAGCATACTGCTGGTCATGCCATAAGCTTTGTTTATGCTCATTTTTTCTTTTCCCCGGTTATACATTTTATTCTAGCATTGCATTTTTCTTGGTTAATCGACCCATTTTATGTTTCTTATCTGAGCATTCTTTATCAAACCATTTCTTTAAATTATTTTTAATCTGTACAGCTGTATGACTTACCAATGTATTTTTAAAATGATTATAAATAGCTTCATAAGCTTCCAGAGATACAATTGGTAATATATTGCCATTGATCATAACAGCACTACGCTTTACAATCTCTAGAGTATTAAAAAACTCATCTACTTTTCCTAGGAGTAAGTTGTTGCAAAATAATTTTTTTGTTTGTTTCTAATTTTCCAAATTTCTAATTCTAGTTGCATTAAGCTAAGTAATCTCTTCAAACCTACTCTGTCTCATACCAGGCATAGGAAAGCAACAGTGATCACTGAAGAACTGGTCTTCAGTCTTAAATATTATATCCTTAAAAAGGAAGGTGTCTACTGCTACGTAGTCAGTTACTGTTCCTCCCTTTTATAGCTGAAAGGTTAACGTCCCGTCCCCTACTATTTTCCCACTAAGAATCGTATACTATTTGATGGTAAATTTTATATGAATCTCACTTGCTTGGGATTATTCATGTAATACTTTGAATTTCCTGTTGGTATTCCAAATACCTTACTCAAGTTATTTTCCTCATGTCTTACTTTGTTAGTGATCCAATACTGTATGTACTTTGCAGTCACCTGCTAGTGTGCTGTGAGCTGCTTTGCTGTCTGACAGTAAGAGCATCAGAAGAGTATCAAATGTTTGTAATTTATTTGTGAACTGCTGGTACTCGACATTTGGAGGATGTACATATTCACTGAATATAATGCCTGGACCATGCTGTTTTCAGCTTCACCATGAAAAATTCTTCAGTTGTATTTGGTATTTGCTTCAGACTCAGATTCAATTTTGTACTGACCAGAATAAACAGAACACCTTTGGTTCACCATTCTTCTTGCATTTCTTCCCTTAATCTGAAAAGCTGTATTACCATCAAGACATACATTTTACAGTAATCTACCCATGTTGTCTGAAGCATACTAGAAAATGTATTAATGTGCCCTATAAACTTGGTATCAACCATCTTATGTGTTTATGTTTGCAATATCCCAGCATTAACAGATGAACAGCATTCCTCCTGGTAACCTACTGATTCTGGTTTTACATCAGGTGTCTGTACCGCAACTGATAATCCAAATCTGTTTAAAGTTGTTACTATTCACAGTGCTTATTGTAAGACTCCTCTACACCAGATTCCTGGTCGGCTCCAGGACAGAAGCTGTATTTAACCTTCTACCTCTTAAAAACTCTACCCCCTCATCTGAGCTAGACAAGTCACGCTGAATTTTCATTATTTTGAAAATATTTGATTTTCTACACTTTTGTTTTTTTCCCCCCATGATTTTAATACTACAGATATGTTGCCCTTTGCCAGCATTGTTCTGTATCTATAGGCGCTTTTTATATCTCCCAAATATTTTTACCCACAAGTATGCTTTGCAATATATTGTATAAAACATAGAAGTTGTCAGCAGATAAAGACCTCTTGGCCCACTTAGTCTGCCCTATATTCCCTTCCTACTGTGCCACCACAGACCCTACTTGATCTCTGGTCTTCTCCCCCCCTTGCCTTACTTCTAAGGCTCCCTTGTGTCTATCCTATGCATGTTTGAATCTTGTTACTGTTTTAGCACCCACTACCTCTGCTGGGAGGCTGTTCCAGGTATCCATCACTCTCTCCTCTCTGTAAAGAAGTATTTCCTCATATCTCCTCTGAGCGCCCCCTTCCCCAGCTTTGTAGCATAACCCCTTGTCCTGGAGCATCTTTTTCTATGGAAATTGCTACCTTCCTGTACTTTATCAATACCTGCAAGGTATTGGAATGTTTCTGTCATATCCCTCATTTCCTCTAGAGAGTATATACAGTATTCAGTTCCTTCAGTCTTTCCTTTTAGGGATTCTGATGCAGGCCCTGCACCATTTTAGTAGCCCTCCTTTGTACCACCTCCACCCTATCTATATCCTTTTGGAGGTTGGGCCTCCAGAACTGGACACAGTACTCGAGGTGGGGTCTCGCCAGTGATTTATACAGGGGTAATACTACATCCCTCCTTCTGCTGGTGATGCCCCTCCCTATGCACCCGAGCATCCTGCTAGCCTTCCTCAGTGCCTTATAACACTACTTGGCTACTTTCAGGTCATCAGAAATGATTGCCCCAGGTCCCATTCCTGTCTTCTGGTTCACATACCTCCCGCTCAGTTGGTATATTGCCAATGGGTTTCTGTGTCCTAAGTACCCGATTTTGCACTTTTTTGCACTGGGCTGGCAGTATAGCCTAGAGGTTAGAGTAATGAGCTGTGAATGAGCTTGGTACATCCAGCAGACCAGACCTTGGATTGAGTCTCACTTGCATACTGTGTAGCTCTGAGCAAGTCACCTAACCATCCAGTGCTCCCAGGTCACCCCTGAAAACAGGCACTTGTGCCTAGTAGGCCTTACCAGGTTACCAGAGACTAAAATGAAATCTAGCTGCCATTCCCTTGACCAATCTTCCAGCTTTTTCATATCGTCCTTCATTCTTTCCATCCCGCACCTCCTGGTGTATCCACTCTGTTGCAGATTTTTGTGTTATCCATGAACGTGCATACTTTCCCTTCCAGCCCTTCCGCAATGTCGCTAATAAAGACACTGAAGAGGACCGGGCCTAGTACTGACCTCTGTGGCACCCCGTTTGTCATCTTACCTTCTTCAGAGTGGATCCCACTAACCACCACCCTCTGACTCCTCTTGTTTAGCTACCTTCTTATCCATTTTGCTACTTTTGGACCTACTCCTAGGTTGCCCAGCTTGCTCACCAGTCTTCAATGTGGCATGGTGTCGAAGGCCTTACTGAAATCCAGGTAGGCCACATATACCGCTCCACCCTGATCCAATTCCCTGGTCACCCAGTCAAAGAACTTGATCAGGTTTGTCTGGCAAGACCTCCCCCCTGTGAACCCATGTTGCCTTGAATCATGTAATCCACTGGTTGCAAGGTATTCCCCAATCATTTCCTTCAGTAGCGATTCCATTACCTTACCTACTACCAAAGTCAGGCTGACTGGTCTGTAATTTCCTGCCTTCTCCCTAGTTCCACTTTTGTGTAGTGGGACCACCTCAGCCCTCCTCCAGTCCCCTGGAACCTCCTGTTTCTAGTGACAGGTTGAACAGAGCTGTCAGAGGTGCAGCCAGCACCTCCTTAATTTCCCACAGTGTCCTAGGGTGCAACACGTCTGGTCCCATTGCCTTGTCTACTTTTAACAGCGCTAGTTCCTTGAGGACTTTCTCCTCTGTAAAAGGACTAGTGTCCACCTCCCTTCCTTTAATGCCCTTGTCCCTTACATTTGGCCTGTCACTTACCCCTTCCTCTGTAAATACTGAACAAAAGTAATTGTTCAATATGTCCGCTTTTTTTGTTCCTCTTTCTCACAACCCCTTTTAGCCTCCTTTAGTCTTTCTTCTCGCTAATATATATATGAAGAATGTTTTAATCCCTTTTTACTGATTGGGTAATATTGTCCTCAAATTTGTGTCTTTGTACTCCTAACTGCTCTCCTGCCACTCTTTGTTTCTCCTGGTAATTCTCCTATCCTCCTCCTCCTTCTGTGTCCTCTCATACCTTCTAAATGCTAGGTTTTTGCCCTTCACTTTCTCCACTACCTCTCTAGAGAACCACAGCACTCTCTTTTTTTCTCTTGCACTTGTTAACCTGCCTGACACAGAGATTTGCTGCCTTTTCAATGTCCCCTTTATTTTTGCCCATTGTTCCTTGACTCCCTCTAGTTTCCCTATCCCTGCTAGGGTGTCCCCGAGGCATTCTCCCATTTTCTTAAAATTGGCACTCCTGAAGTCCAGGACCCTTGTCTTTGTGCGGCACGATTCTGACCCTGTTCTTATATTGAGCCACACCATATGATGCTTACTGGTCCCCAGGTGGCCACCCACTGTGTCATTAGCAACACTTTCCCCGTTTGTCAGAGGAACACCCCTTGCAGGGAATCCAGGATGTCCCTATGTCTGACTGTTGTGCAAGCTGGTAGGCTCTAATTCACATCCGATAGATTGAAATCCCATACCAGCAACATCTCCCCTTTATGTGCCATCCTTTGGATGGCTTCCATCATACCTTTATCCACCTCTCCCCCCTGTGCTGGAGGCATGTAGATCACTCCTGTGTGAAAAGAGGCCCCCCTCCGTGTCTCCATGTGTAGTGTAATTTATAACAAGTAAACACTTTCTGACCTTGTTTTTGGTACCCCTTCCATGTAAACTGTAGGTTAACTTTTGTGAATCTTGGTTCATGTTTACTTTTGTCTTTTGCATCGTGTCTTTTTATCACATGGTATTTTCCCCACAATGGATCTGTCCTCAGAGGGCTCAGTGCTCACTCTCTAAACTTTCCTGTCTCATGGGCTTCCGGCTGTCTGTCTGTATTATGTTCTTTTTCTCTTTTAATCCTTGTACTCCTGCCCTGCATTTTTGCTGTCCTTATTTTGCAGCTGTCTATTGGTCTGCAGCGCGCAGCCACCGAATATGGCTTTTCATGAGCAAAGGCGCTACTCCGTTGGGATGTGCATTTTCTTTCCTTGCTCCTGAGAGCTGGTTTCCTGAAGGGTGCTGTGTACTACTGCGGCACAGACACTTTCTGAGGCACTAACATGGCCCCATGTTCACACAGGCAGTGTTCACTGAAAATGGTGCACAGTCTATATTCTGTAGCAGTTTATATCCGCACCCTCTTTATTTAGCGCAGTGGGCTGTACCGTACATATTAGCGCCCGCTTGAATCTGCGCAGCCACCTTTCATGTAGTTACAGTGATTAAACGAATGTGCCATGAATAGCAGCTACTTAAAGGTGATCGCGCCCATTAACACTCTGTTGGCAGCAGTGTGGTTCTACACAGCCAAGTATGCCAAGCCATAAATGAAAGCACAGTCCGTGGTTTCAAAACCGACTACATGAAGCAGCTTCGGGAGACACCAGACCTCATCAATTTGACCTGAACACTGCCCAGAAAACAGAGTGGCTGTCCTGCTCTCCTCATGAATGACCTGGAGAAGCAGCTTAGGAAAGTTGTGTGCTGCTTGTGTGAACAAGTGGCAGTAGTAAATGCCTGAGTTGTTCACGCTGTGGCACTCGGAATACTGAAATCAAAATCACCACAACTGTTGGTGGAAAAAGAGGGTTATGTAAATCAGAGCACAAAGTGGGCTTGGGCATTTCTTCATCGCATGGGGTATAGTAAACGTAAGGGCATGAAGGCAGCAAGAAATGTGCCCACTAACTTAATACTGAAGGCTGCCTTGCTCAATAGAATCAGCACTGCAGCTGCCCAGGAGTTGATACCCCCAGAACGCGTAATGGAACTGGATACCTGCATTAATATGATGCCGGTTTTGGAGTAGACAATGGCTGCCTCTGGGTCAAAACAGGTTGCTGTGCTCGGGCTGGGGGATAAGTGCCAAATTTCTTTAGTCCTGACGTGCACTTCATCCGGTGACTTTCTACCTTGCCAGGTGATCTATAAAGGTAGAACGAGCACTTGCCATCCCAATACAGCTTCCCAGAGGAGCGGGATATCACACAGAGTGACAACCATTGGGCAAATGAGTGTACCATGCTGCGGTACATAGAAACTGTTATTGTCCCATACTGTGCCCGAACAGGTCAGTGGCTAGGTTTGCCTAGCGAACAAAAATCCCTCCTTATTCTAGGTCTGTTCCATGGCCACACAACATCGACTGTATTACATAAACTTGAAAATGTGGGTATTGTACCCATTTTTTGTTCTGACTTCCTGCCCGGACGCTTTGCAGCCTTTAGACATTTCGGTTAACAAAATTCTTAAAGATCTGCATAAAGAGAAATTCACTACCTGGTACGCAGATCTTGTGTCGCAGCAGCTGGAGACAAGCAAGGAGCTGAAACTCCATTTGGGCATGCTGATACTGACGTAGTGGCATGTGCAGTGGCTACACGGCAGTTTCATGGAACTTTGCGACCACACGGTTTTACCGAAGCTGGGATTATGGATACCCACAGTGAGAACCTGAACTGAACACCAGTAGCTGTGGTAAGTACAATTTGAGTGTGCTGCTAGTGTTTGGTAGTTACGGTGGTTGGGCATTACAGGTACGGAGGCAATGTTTTCTTGTTACAGGTGTGACTCGATCAATGTGAATGTGTGCAGTAACCACCCTGTAAATCCACTTACCAGTTCTTTGTGAGCTTGTATTAAGGTAACTCAGGGCAAGAAGTACATCTGTTTTTTTGTTCTTTTACAGGTACCGAACTGTTGCATGGAGGACTTTGGCTGAATTGATCTTTTCTTTGCTAGCTTGGGAACATTTCTTTCACTTTTTGTTTTTTGTAACTTAGTGCATAATAAAGACTGCTGACTTAAATTGCACTGGCACCGTTTGTCTTTTCGTTCCATATAATATTAGCAATCAGAATATCGTAGCACTTTTTTGCTTTCAACTAAAAGCGCTAAAATAAACTGATCGATAATATTTCCTACCATACAGTAAATATGACACCCTGGCCGACTGCGTACTATCTCACATGCACAGCTATAGACTGTGTTGCACACACAGATGGCTTTAGGGGCCACAATTTTCCAAAGCAAAATTAGCATAAGAAGAAGGGTAAAGAAAATCTCGCCTGTTTCTACTGTTGGGAAAACACAGTTGTCATGATATCAAATTGTTTTATTGACAAACATTAAAAGTAACATCTTTACAAGGAACAATAATATGGAATCTTCAAAAATAATTTAACAATTTTCATAGATTTATAAAAGTATAGCAGAGATAAATAAAAAGTTATTTGTTAGCAGACCCCAGACCATTATCAAATACAAGTACTGTTTGTGCACCCTTCTGGGAAAAGACACAGATAACAAGAGCAGTTTAAAGGAGTCAGACAATAGTGCTAACACTTTACCTCCACCCAAATACAAATCATTCCTAACATCAAAATGCATAAATACCAAGAGAACGTGCACGATTACAAGCAGTACCAGAACATGAAGTGTAGCCTTTAAAGAGCACCTTTCCCCAATATTTTTAAATATAGAAAACATTAAACAAGGAGCTCCCTTACCTCATCAGGAGCTCCTCCGGGTTAGTATCTCTTTCGCTCTCTCCTCTCTTTTGTTTAATACAGCTCCAAAAGGAAGGGAAAGGATTGTAATTTGCCCCCCGAGGGGCTGGCCGCATGATCCCTTTCCATTTCCTGAATCTCTGATCCACCCCCGCACTCCATTTTGTGACATTTTTATAGCTTTGGGTTTTGGTACCTACTGATTCCAGGGTTGAACGAACAAGGCTCTTGTCAGTTGAACCCTGGCATCTACAGGTATCAAAATCCTATTTACAGTCGGGAAATTACATTTGAAAAGGACACTCCATTCAAGTGAATGGAGTGCACCCCCACACTCGACCTACAAAAATGTCCCAAAATGTCGGAGTGCGGGGTGGATTGAGATTCAGGAAGTGGAGGGGATCGTGAAGAAAGCCCTGAGGGAAAATGACAACTGCTCTTTTTGAGCTGTATAAAATAAAATGGAGGAGCTCCTGATGAGGTAAGGGAGCTCTCTGTTTAACGTTTTGTATATGGAAAAAGGTGCTCTTTAAAAAACAATAAAAGAAATATATTTAGTATAAACATAACATTTCTCCCACTGTTTTCTGATATTTTTACATTTTTGGAAAAAAAAGCATATGTTAAGCACATGACTTAAAGCACTTGAGTTTTTTTTTGTGCTACATTTGAAAAAAATTAAAAAAATCTAAAACAAATGCAGCGTATTGCAGTATATGTTGGCTACATCATCACTGCTGTAGTTGCTATACTAACTTTTATCAGGTAAATTTCCAGGCTCGCATTAACCCCCCTGCTGAAGTCACCAGTTTTAAAGATCTGGAAGCAAAAACAATGACGACAAAAAAATAAAAACAAATTGAAGTTGTGTTTTAGTACTATCCTTATATTTTGAAATGTTTGCACCTGCATCACTAGCAATAAAAGTGTCTAGTAACACAGTACAAAGACACTCCAGCAGATTTCTGGCCCCCATGTCTGAGGGACCGAAATCCAGTTGTAGAAGCAAAAGGCCAAACTTACTCCAACTTTAACAAAGCTGACACAAGCCCAGAAATGTACATAAATGTAAGGAAAATAAACAAGCAGCTTGAATGTTTGGTGCTTTGTTTCCCACTTATTAGATATCCGGGTACTTATATAAAAGAACAAAACCCCAGACTAGGTCATGTAGTTTGATAAAACTAACTACAGTGGTGAATATACTGTAGTTATTATGCTGCAAGAGAGGGGGATACCCATTTTCCAGGCTAAGAATGCTGTTAGTGACATAAGTAATGCATTAACTGCTAATTTAAGGATTTAACTTTCAGACATTAGGCATCATAAAGGTAAACCACAGATTTGCACCATGTCGAAGATGGCATTTGAAGCACTAAACTTTTTTTGGTTTTTGTTAACGAAAATGAGAAAAAAAACTGTGGTGCCTATTTTACAATTTCCCCCAACAGATCCTGAATGTAAATATTTAATAGGTAACATCAGCAAATATATTGTTTTATTACTACTGAATCTAATTAAACATAAAATTCCAAGGCCTACTTCTGCGTCATCAGTGTCAAAGGGGTCACAATGCCACTAAAGATTAAAAATCCACATTTTCATTTTGTACATAATGCACAACATAGCAAAACATCGACAGACTGCATCCACTGTTTTGAACTTTAAATTCCATGCCATCATATGTCATGTTTCAACTGTGTTTACAATACATATTTTTTAACCCAAGTCTAAAAATGTGGAAGCTAAATTCTTGCTTTGCACTTCAAAATACAAAAAACAGCTCTCATTTGTAAGACAGGCACTTTAAGCTGTAGACAAAATTAGTGCACATGATTACAGGTCACAAATTTAATGACTGCACGAGGATAAGTATTCATTTACCCTTGGGTTAGCCAACATACACAGGATGATGTTCACACAAGTACTTGTTCATTAATCAAGATATATAAATTATCCAAACTATCCACAAGAATGTTAACTAGAAACCACTTCCTCAGAACAGTATCAGCTACACACACACACACACACATGCAGCTTGCAGAAAAAAAAAATTATTTCCTGATTTTATTTCAAAGTGGTTCCAGCAGTGTCTAATACAATGGTATGTTTTCAATGAAATTAGTCAGAATGCAGTCTTAGGAAACGGAAATAACATCTAGATTGGACAAAAGCACTGTGCATGGTCCTTTAAATGTGCAAAAGTGGCCAGTATCACAATGATGAATAGAAAAAAGCAACACATTTTACTGCCCATATAATCCCTTTCATTTTCCCTTGCTGTGCATTTCAAAGCTATGATGACCTTATGAGTCTGTGGGACTAATCAGAATATTAAACATTTTAGGTGATTACTGATTAGTTGTGACATCTACAGTATTAATTCTTCTCGAAGGAATATTTGTTTAATTATGCCTGTATGGATGTTATTGCTCAAACACTATTTCAGTAATTTTAAACAGCTTTCAAGATCATAGCTCTTTGCAAGTGTTTCTGTTTTACATTGGTCATACTGCTCCTGTGGAGGCGTGTAGAACTCACTTCTTTTATGAAATCTTCCACTACAACATGGTATTTTCTTTGTGTTTTATAACTAAAGGGTGTTGAAAAGAAAGTAATTATTACACTGCCAATGTGTGGCACAATATGTAAGGAGTCTACCTTTCTAAGTAGATTATCAGTATTTAAATGCTTTGAAACAAAGCGTTTTTCCAAAGAAGTTATTTTTCCAGGAAATAGTTATGGCCTTTATGATTACAATTCTTATGTTTCCAGGCACTTTAGTATGGTACCTAGTCAAGTGTTTGTAAAATCTGTTTGCCTGTGAAGTATCATAAAATGCACATTTCCAAGTCTGGTTTCTTCTTTTGGAAGTCCTCCTAACCGCTGGATTTGGGACTAGATAAGTGTTTTTTTCTCTAAACCGATTCAGCTTTAGACATCAGAGACCGGAAGACTGGCGTCATCCAGATCTAATGGGTCAGGATCTTGACTACCATTCTTAGCTTTAAGTTGCAAGTGTTTCTTTTCAGTTATTTTGGAATTTGATTCTCTTGAAGGGATAGTCGGGACCTTGTGGTTCCCTGGCTCAGTCTTGGCAGAAGGTTCCTGAAATCCTCGCTTCTCCAAGGCAGTAGATTTGGAGTCAGGGTTTGGGGCTGGAGTGGTGCTGGTGTGAGGTGCGATGCAATGCACGGTGGCGGCTGCTGTGCTGGCAGAACGGAAAGTGCAGTTGAGTTCTGCGAAGGAAGTGTTGGAATGCTCCTGTAAAAAGGAGTGTTGGGCAGATACAGTCAGTCATTAATGGTATGTTAGTATTTCAGTGTCAGACTTTACTCTCTGAAAAACAAAAACAGAGAAAGACACAATGCAAAGCATCAGCCATAGCGAGAACAAGCATGCGCGCTCTACAGTAGCAATGCATTTTAAAATGTGAGCTGGAAGCAGCGCATGACAGCAGCCATTTAAACTGAATAAGATGGTTATGCATAACTAGCGAAAGTGATCCCCTTCATTTATTTAGGGCAACACTGGTAAAGCAAACTCAGCTTGTCAGCGCAAGCAAAGTAATGACAACTTTATTCTCTTAGAAATAACTGTATGGCAAAGGGAGGCATGTGATGAGAAGTTCATATTATTTAACATTTAATTTTTTTCTGTTCTTTTTATCTACCGTGATCCACGAGCAAGGACCTCCTTCCGTTAATGCCATTTAGCTTTCCTTCAAGCTCCTCCTTGCTGGATCTCCCCTGGGAGCTTGGGGCAAACGTGTCTCACCACTGCACTGCCCCTCAGTTTGCACTTCCCACAATGTGGAGTCCTGTCTTTAACTCCTTGGCAGCTTCCCATACAACATCCAGCCACCCATGGCAATGGTCCTCCCCAGGCCATCCTGGGGGTTCCTGAGCTAGGAGCCCGAACAAATGCAGGGGTAGGTGGAGTGTCATCTGCCCAATTAATGCCTATTTTTCCCCCTTTCTTGTCACACCCACCAAGAGCACACCTTGCGTCATCAGGTGCCAGCATATCTCATGCACTAAAACACATTCTCTCCTCACCAACACATCACAGGCTCCTAAGACTGCACCGACACCTGTGGCCACAATGGAGATGGTAGTGTAATGGAATGCACATCCCCCCCAAAGGACGGTGTTCTCTAGGACACTTAGTCCTCCACCCTGCCAGACCTCCAGTGATTGAGGGTTGGGACATGAACCTCCATACTGGCACTGCAAGTAAAGTCCTGCCACTGTGTGGATGGTTGAGCTTTATATTTAATGAGTTAATCATGATTTCACATGCAGTTAGTAATCTAATCACCATAGCACATTTTCTGTTCTTTTCATTCAATGTAGGTTACACAATTATACAGCATCATACCTAGAGTGCATTACTATATATTGTACATTCTATGGATAAAAATCACATTTTCTCTACATTGTGACTTCAGGCTACCCCCACAGCTACATATTTGATAACTGCCTTTTTTTATCATTCATGAGTATATATCCTGTACTTGGTCAACATTACTCCTAGATTTATTACTGTTTTCCGCAGCTTTCACAAACAGTTTGAGAAAGGAAGTTGTGATACCAAAGGTAAAAGGAACACGGTTGCAATGTTCATGACATACACGTAGCACTCTGCAAATGGATTAGAATGATGAAAATTAATGGAATCTTGTTTATTTGGTCTAGATATGAACCTAAAATCTGAAGGTTTTAAAAGTATTTTTTAAAATAATGCAAAACATATACTGATATTCTTTTAAACTGTGTTTAGAATTTAAAAAAGTATACCAATATATGGCAATTATATCAAAAGAACTTATCTATGTAGACCAGACTCCAAGCTTTTATTTATTTAAAAAACAAAACAAAAGCTCTTAGCTCTATTGGTTCGAAAACTTGGCTTTTCAAAACATAATTTTCCTTTTGAGCTAGGTTTTCAGCTTTATGTCTGATGGTGTTGTCCACTCAGCTGTTGGGCCTGGGAGATTCCAGATACCATCCCAACACCATTAGCTTCTTCTCCTGCTATTCTTATGAACATACGAAATTTGCCAGCAGATAAAGGCCTAGAGGTCTATCAAGTCTGCTCGAATGTGCAGCTAGCACCCCTTATTCTGCAGCTGCCCCTCCCTTCCACCCTTCCCCTTCATTAACCCTCCCCCTTGTCCTGTCCCATCCTCGTTTGAAGCAGTCCACTGTTCTACTGCATACCACTTCAGCAGGTAACGCATTCCACCCAGCCACCACCCTCTCTGTAAAAAAGTGTCTCCTCATCTCCCTCCTGAACCTTCCTCGCTCCAGTCTCGTATCATGGCCCCTGGTGGCCCTCCCCTCCCTTACTTTGAACAGCCCCTCTGTACCCGTCTTGTTTATTCCTTTCATGTATTTAAAGGTTTCAATCATGTCATCCTGTCCTCCTCTCCTCCAGTGAGTACATGTTCAACTCCTTCAACCTCCTCTCGTATAAGTCCCCAGCCCCTTGATCATCTTTTGTCGCTCTGCGCTGCACCCTCCAGTAACTTAATGTCCCTCTTCAGATACGGATGCCAGTACTGCACGCAGTACTCCAGATGTGGTCTAACTAATGACCTATACAGTGGCAGAATCACCTCCTCTCCTCGAGGATATACCCCTTGCAATACAACCCAGCATTTTGTTGGCCTTTGCAGTTGCCTTCCTACATTGTGCCGAGTTGTTCATTGACCCTGTAATGAGCACACCCAGATCCTTCTCCTCCTCTGTCTGGGCTAGCTCCACTCCCCTAGCTGGTAACTCCTCCTTGGGTTCTTCTATCCCAAAATGCAGCACCTTGCACTTTTGGCATTAAAGCCCAGTTGCCAGGTGTCTGACCAGGTTTCAAGCTTTGCCAGATCATCCTGCAACCCTGCCACCTCCTAGGTCATCCACCACCGCTACCACCTTGGTATCATCAGCAAACAGACTGATCTTGCTCTTGATGTCCCATGATATGTCTGCAATGAATATCCCAAACAACACTGGTCCCAACACTGAGCCCTGTGGAACACCGCCGTCACTGCCCTTGGGTGAGAGCTCCTCACCCACCACCACCCCTCTGTTGCCTTCCCTGCAGTCAGTTTCCACCCATCTCACCAGCTTTGCACCCGACCCTGTGCCTACTAACTTCCTTCCCAGCCTTCCATGTGGCACTGAGTTCTTCTAGTGCAGATTCTTCTAGTGCAGATCACTGTAATACAAGCCTAGGGAGTGCCAGTGATTGTCATGTACAGCATTGTGATTTTCTCCCTCATCCCTAACCCACACCTCTAGTGCTGTGTAACTGGACAGTGACCGAGAGCATAACCGACAGTGACTCGACAGCATACAGTATTCCCAATGCAGAGGAGTCAGATCTCAGGCCCTCTGCCACTGGATCACCACACCATCCTTCCCTTGGGCTGTGCAGCACTGCTGGCTTCACTGCATGCCCAACTTGACCACCCGAGTGCCAGGAGGACAGGCTCTTCCTCACAGAACTCAGTCCACTCTGCGCTACCACCTTTTCACGACCCTCCAGCTGCTGAATGGTCACCTTGGTAGGCAGCCACTGCCCAGCTTGACTCTCACTTGAGGTTTCTTGAGGTTTGAATCCCACCATTAGCCCCTGCTAACACTTTTCTGAGGGGAAAATGACCCACCCCTACAGTCACCACTGGGAACACTTTCTTTCTCCTGCCCTGTAATAGGCAGCGCTGTGCTTTGGACAATTTAATAGCCGCTCTTCGGAGATGGATCATGGACTTGACAATTTCACCAGGTTATCTACACTATGAAATACAGTTAGAAGAGGAAGCATATAAAAATAATACTTACTACTCAACAAGCTTTACATGTGATACAGAACTGTGCACACCAATGATTATGGGGACTACAGTAACGCTACAGAAATGAAAAATAAAGCACCAGTGACAGAACGCAGACAGAACACACTCAGTAGTTGTAAACCAGATTCTCAGTAGATAGCTTGTTACCCCAACTGGGATCTTTTGAGTCATAGCAGACCGTGACAAAGATGTTTTAGGGCCAGTTCCCAAAATATGACTAACTCTACAAGGAAAATCATGCAGAGAAACAGCCATGCCAGGCCGGCCCCTTTGCCTGCATCATCTGACATGCCCCTCTTACATCACAAGATGGGACATCTGTGTCATTGCATGCCAGTGCTCTGGTAAGAAAACTAGAGGAAAACTGTTTCATTCCAATGCAGCATGCCACCACAGGCCCATGCATGACTGACATGGCAGGCCATCCACCACTACATGTGGTCCACGTTAAGTTGTGGATAAAAAGCAAGTCCATGAGGAGGTCTGTAATGAGGCGGGGGGGAGATGCAGGGCCAGGCTTCAGAGGGCAGAAAACACACACACACACACACACACACACAGGAAAACAGGCAAACCTTAGAACCTAATGCGATAGCAGTGTCAAAATTAGCAGACAGAAAGTGTTATTAATTTTTTAAAAGTAGCCAGCTGCTACTTTTTTCCCCTGGAGTATTTTCTTCTATTTGCTCATTATAAGGTCTTCCACCTGATAGATGGGCAGAAATAAGCAGATTGGATGGGCCTTGCAGTCCTTATCTGCTGCAGGGTTTTATTTAACTCCAAAAATTGATTAGCGTTTTGCTCATAAAAGTGGTAAAACATTGTGAAAATGCATAGCACTTGCCTCATTGTGTTTAACAAACATGACAGTTCTAGAAAACCTATATGAATGCTTTCTGTACAGTTAGCATTGTCCCAAGGAAAAAACTGCTGATCAATTATTTAAAACCCTGTGCCGTCAACTCCTATGTTTCTACAATAAAAGGTTAGATGTAAGCAGCAGTACTTTACTTTGAAGCTGACATTATCTAGTTCTATTCTTCTTGATATACATCACAAGTCACCAGTCTGGCAGCAGGTGACTGGCCCTTCCTGGTCAACTGCGATGTCAGTCAGAGAGATTAGAATACTGATGAGGAATGAAGTGAATATAATTAAATAGGTTTGTCTCAAGGTAGAGTACTGTTCCACACATTGCATCTAGTACAGTACTGCCGGGGAGAAATTCCTCTAATTAGCAGAATGGTTTCTGGCCTGCTGATGCAGCGGTGGGGCTACTGCTCACAACGCCGAAGACCTGGGTTTAGAAGTAAGCATCCAGTGAGGGAGGGCCATTGTCCTCACTACAATACTGCCACATACAGTATGTGACTACAGCTGGCAGTGAGCACTAGGTAAGAAGGGAAGCCGTCGTGGGAGACCCATGCTACAAACACTGCATATGCACTCCACTGGCCCATCTTTGCATGCAGGATGTCTTCAAGGCGGGACAAGAAACAAGAAGAAGCTCGCCCTGGTGCTGACATCACAGAGACCCCAGTACATCCAGGCAGACCCTGCTGTCTCCTCCTCCTCCACTGCCCAATGACTTGCACACTTGGGGTATATCCCCATACCCCATCCGGAGGGTGATCCATGGCTCCATGAGGGTGGACTGCAGGTTGGTAGGTGGGGACTGGGGTGAGGTACAGTGAGTTCCAGAGCGTGAGAGCTGGAGTAATGGGGATAAAATATGGATTAAAAAAAAAATTAGGAAAAGGAGCTCAGAGTTAGCTGGTGCCAACAATAGGGACACCAGGGAGTGACTGGAGGGATTTGGGAATAGAAAAGGGGTACCACTGTACAGCAGGGAGGGATAGGTTTGGGCCAGGGAGAGTGGGGTGCTGCTGGACAGCAGGGAGTGATAGGTTTGGGCTGGGGGAGGTACCGCTGGATACTACAGTACAGTGCTTTTGGTTAGGTTGTATAACCAAATTAACTATGGCTAGATTTCACTCTTTCTCTGATGGCCCACAGACTCTTATCTCCAGTACTCTCCATGTCTAACCCACATCACAGTACAAACCACACTGCCATCTGCCCTGCTCCCTCATACAAAGAATAAGCATTCTTCTCAACCCCCAGTAGAAAACATACACACATCTGTGTGTGTGTGTGTGTATGTATATATACATATATCTATACATATTCTTCATGACTGCTCCACAGCACAATAAATTGTCATCAGTAGCTCCTTAAATAGTAACAGCTCATTTATCAGCCTGCTCCCACCTTCAGACTCAAGCCTCACAGCTCCACTCACTCCTCTTCTGTGAAATCAGCCTCTGCAATGCCAGCATTTCACTCCATGGCCATCCTTCTCTCAGACTATGGACCAACAGCTCCACTCACTCACTCACCCCATGCTGAGAGTTTATCTCTTGTTCGGCTAGGCAGTTAACAGGTTCTACATCTCAATCCACAGAGATTACCAAATCACTCTCAGTTCTTCCTCTCCATTATGCTCTGTAGAAGGCAGCATCAATCAGAGCCCTGTGGGACCCAAGACCCACTCCAATGGATGGAAAAATCAAAGAGAGCCCTGTGTGCCAAGAGACGTGCAATGATGGGTGGTAGACAGATCAAAGAGTGCTGTAGCAGCACTGCTTTTGTTTGTTGTCACTCCAGTGGGGTCTCACCACTGGTCACTACTTAGGAATGAAATGTCTCTTTCTTGCACACTTTCTATTTGCTCAGTTGAGAGGGGCAGAACATGCCAGAGTTTTCTTTCTTTAAAGGCACAAGGGCTGGACTTGTGGTGCTTTATTTGCACTCAAGAGAGGCTGGGCTAGCAGGCCCAGTGGTGCAGAGGTGCCTAGCATCTCAACTCTCCCATGCCAGTGACCTGTGTTCAGGAGTGAGCTCTAGCCACCAGGTGTTGGCCGGTGGGGAGGGAGGCTGGGAGAGTACTGAGCAGCCACCAGGAAGCTCTCCTCTCCCAGCTTTGGGGGGGGGGGGGTTGAGCCCTCCCAGCCCTTGACTGCCACCGGGAGGAGGCTCAATGGCAGTGTCAGGCAGGGAGGCCAGCGCTAGGTTGGGTGGGAGGATCGGGGTTGTTTAGGACTCGGGGCACCCATGCGTTACTGAGACATCGGAGTGAAGGGAGAATATTGAGGAAAAACACCCTCAGTGACAGGATGAAGATCAACCCCTCGCAGGCCTCGCACTGGTGGACAGGCACTCTCCACAGTCCTGTGGCAGAGGACGATGACAGCAGTTAAGCCCTGAAGGCCAGGTGACAAATGGCTGGGGTTGAATGAGGCTGGAGAGGAGAATAAACACAGGATGGAAAGAAAAATAAAAGTTCATTGGCAGCAGGGATAGGCTCCTGCTGTTGCTATTTTATTTCAAAGGTTGCATTGTTTGGGGCCATCATACGGGAGAGGAACTCTTGCAACAACACTGTGGAGGATCACTATGCTGTAACATATAGCTGTCTCATCTACTGTGGCAACAGAAAACTACACAGGTGAGGCGGTACCTACGGCAAACTCCAGCCAAGTATCACTTGCAAAGATCTTTGAGCCACTCCAGTGCTGTCTATAGGAGAGACAGAACTTTTATAAACCTGATTTCAGGAACAGCTGCCAGAACCAGCTATGAAAAGTACTTCAGATATAAAGAGTCATAGGTAGCTACCTTTGCAAGTTAAGTTTAGTCAGTGCGCCAGCTCTTTATTTTTAAATGAAAGCTTGGAGTCGTGTTGAAATCCATAATTTCTGTTGATAGTTTTCATGTATCAGTATAGTAAAATGTTGATTTATTTTTTATCGATATGGTTTATGAGTAAATTGATGTATATTTTCGCTAGACTTTTTAAAAAAAATCTTTTTTTTTTTTAATCTTTTCTTATCCACCCCACCTCTCCAGGCTCCACTCCATTGGAAGCACCAGTGGAGTCTGCCCCCGCTTCTGCCACCTACCTGAGTCCTTCAGTTCACCCCATGGAGCCACGGTTCTTCCTCACAGGCGGGGACGAGGTGGGGCTGCTATACCCCGAACAATTCTGGTTTCATCGGGAACCGGATGGCCAGTCAGGTGTGAGCAGTTAGGAGCATTTTTCAGTTTTTTCTTGGGGGAGTGCCACGTACCCAGACGTCATGGTGTCACTGCCGACGTTGCCACTCCCCATCCCCTGGGAGTGAGCTCTGCACTTGCCGTGCCTCTGACTTCCGCCAGAGACCAGTCAAGTGCCAAGCGTGGGCCCCCCTTCCTCCCGGGACAGGAGAGCTGTCCTCCGGATGCTCAATCCTCTCCCTCCCTGCTGATCCCACGGCCCAGGCTCATTCTAACCCGGTCACCGCGTGGCGGAGGTGTAGTGTCCAGCACCTCAACCCTCAGTGCCACCGGGCTGGCCTAAAAAAAATATCTTTGATTACAGATGGAAACTGTATCATCAGAATTCATCTGTCAACCCGACTCCAGCTTTCAATGAAAAGCAAATTCCTTTCCTAGCCCTAACAGCTCTAAAGTTAGCTCTTCCTATTGATAATTTCTTTGAAAAAGGCAAACTTTAGAACAGTCTGGGCTATGAATTTGTTAAGAGTTTTTTAAATGAAAGCTTGAAGTCAGGTCAATGTTTATTTTTCCTGCACAGTTTCCACCCTTCAATACACCTGGCCAAAGCTTGCACTGTACCAGTGTACTAAACCATAATGTTATGATTACAGACCCTATACAAACTGTACTAAAATGACTATTCTTATAAAGCTGATCCGGAAGCTATGCCTCCTCTCCACTTTTACTTTTCTTTGCCAGAATGGGAAAAGTGATAATTACCTTAATAAATGGATGGGTCGTATGCAGAGGATAGCAGTAGTATCTGCCAAGGAGAACCACACTTTTTTTTTTTTGAAAAAGGTGGTTCAAAAGGAATTTCATTATTTTTTTACCACTCCCATGCTTATGGAATGCTTCACTTAGAACATCTAATACACCTCCATTTCACTGAACAGTGCCCATTATAGCAGCATTGTGCCAAGCTTATGCACAGTAGCATTTTAGTTTTACAAATCTTAAACTCTTCTTTGTTTACATGCACTACATGCAAAGAAGGACCGAATGCCAAGCTTATTTGGTTTGATCTTTTTACTGGGTGTTGTCATTTCTAACAGGGCAATAAGAAAATATTACTCACCATAGTAATCTTCTTCTTCCAGGGTATTCTTCAATATCATTAACTCTAGCAGCCAGCCTCCTGGATTGCACTGCCCCGTAGATTAATGGAACTTTATGCAAATAATGGAATATTAATTGACTCATGCCACTATTCAGATCAGCAGCCCTGCCAACTGTAGGCATTCCAAGACACTCAGATTTCAACTAAGCCTGTACCTAGGTCTTACACTATGCTATCCTAACACTCTATAACAAAGTAGAAATATTTTAGTTAGATTAAACCCCCCTTTTCTTTTTATTTCCCTGAGCCAGCTGACAATGTCCAAAAAGACCAATGAAATAGAACTGGGCCTACTGGTTTAAAAAAGATTTTGTGCCAATAGAGGCCAACCAACGCACAGTAACATTTGTAATATTATACTGCCAGGTTCTGAAAGGGGGAGTAGGGTGGGAGAGTTAAAGATATTGAAGAATACCCTGGAAGAAAGAAGATTACTATGGTGAGTAACATTTTCTTCTAATCCCAGGTATTCTTCAATATCATTAACTCTAGCAGACTATAAAGTAGTACTTTTGAAGGAGGGTCCAGAACCCTATTTAGAGAACAGACTCTGCAGCACTGCTGTGCCACACCTGGCATCACTTCTAGACTGGATGTCCAGACTGTAGTGCTCTGTAAAGGTATGTACAGATTTCCATGTGGCTGCTTGCAGATTTCAATGAGGGAACATCCCTAGCTGCTGCTGCTGTTGCAGCTGTACCCCTAGTGGAATGTGCCCTCAGGCCTACTGGGGGTTCCTTGCCAGCTTTAGTGTAACAGAACTGTATGCATGCCACAATCCAGCATGCAGTTGTCCTTTCTGAAGCTGGGCTACCTTACCCACATCACCATAGGTTAGAACAGCTGTTGTTTTTCCTGTCTATGCTTTTATTTTATTTTATTGATACATATCGAATTTATAACCTTGAGTCAGAGACTCCTTTACAAAGGCTTCACGCCAGAGAGATTACAGTGTAATTACATAAGACAATTTATATAGAGTAGAAAAGAACAACAAGTGTTTACAGGAATGTTTTGGAAAACAAAATACAGAGACATCAAATTTTAGGCCACTGGGGCAACCAGCGGAGCCTAGGCGAGAGCTTCTTACTAACAGTGTGTCATTTTCAGCAGGACCAGCACAGAGAATGGTCCTTTGTCCAAGGACATGGCCTATCAGCCGATCTAAGGGGGACAATAGCAATCACAGGCAGCCTCCTGCTGGATGTGGATCCAGGGAGGGATCTGTAATGTCCAAGTTTGGGGGCTGAGAGTATGGGCAAAGGGAGTGCACTGGACCAGAGTGGAGCCCTATAGCAGAAGGTTCTCTGTCCCATCGAGGTTTTGCGGAGGGGGATTTGAAAGGGGGGGATTTCTCAGAATGGCGTGTGTTTTTGGTGACATGAGCCAGTTTCAGTAGGGATGTGAGACCAGGGAGATGAGGCCTGTCCTAATTTTTTGGGCAAAGAGACAGGTCTGGTACTACAGTTGTCCATTGAAATTAAGCCAGTTGGTGTGGGCGTAAAGCGTACATGTGTGGGTCAGGCGGTCACAGCCGGTGGCCAGCCGGCAGGCTTTACTCAGGGCAGCTCTGACTTTATTAAGGGCTGTGTTGTCAGCTGCACCATAGATCAAGATTCCATAGTCGATGAGCGATAGGATGGATGAGGAGATTGACAGCTTAAGGGCATCGGGGGGGAGGCAGTGTTTGTAGTGGTGTAGAAGCCCAATGTGTGTGCAGACAGCAGAGGTTAGGAGGCGGACATGTTCATGATATGTTAGCCCTGTGCTTGTTCTGGGTGTGGGCAAATAACATTGTTTTTTTTTTTGTAGCCGAGTACAAGTCTATGGGCAGTGAACCATGACTCAGCCTGTGAAGGATTTTTGAAGCGACAGTTGGAGGGTGGTAGGGTCAGGGTGGGTGTGGAACAGCACCACATCAGCGGCATACAGAAGGAGAGTTTGCCAGAGCACACACTTGGGAGGGTATTGAGAAATAGGCTGAATAAAAGGGGACCAAGAATATATCCCAGAGGGAACCCCCCCCCCATGTAACTGGGAGGGGAGAGGACAGGGTATTGATAATTCTTACTTGTTGCATTCTGCCGGTAAGATAGTCATGGAACCAGGAGAAGGCATCTTGTGCCAGGCCGAGGTGGGTAAAAGAGGATAGTAGCAGAGAGTGGTGAACAGTGTCAAAAGCTTTTGACAGATCTACGAATGCAGTGCCTGATAGTTGACTGGCATCTAGAGATGTGTGTAAGGCACTGGTGAATTCCAGAAGAGCAGTGGTGGTGCTGTGGCTCTTCCAGAAGCCATGCTGTTCACAGCAAAGGAGGCTGTATTTGGTTAGGTGGTCAGAGAGTTGGGTCGCAATGATTTTTCTAAGGCTTTGGAGAGAGAGGTAGGAGTACTGATATGGGGTGGTAGTTACCCGGCAATGTATTTTCCCCACATTTATGGATAGGTGCTATAAGGGCAGTTTTCCATTTTGCAGGGAAATGACCTAGTGACAGGGAGCTGTTTAGGAGAGCTGTGAGTGGGTGGAGTACCTCATTAAAAGTCAGTCTCAGCAATTTAAGGTCCAGGGAGTCGCTGCTAAATCTAGAGTCGCTAATTGCCTTTAGGAGGAATGGGGCAGCCTCGTGTTGGGAGACTACTCTGAAATGAAAAGGGGGGACTTTAGAGGCAGCAGCAATGGGGGTTGGGGCAAAGAAGCTGGTGGGAAGCACTGAGCTTAGATCAGAGAACGTGAAATTAAGTGAGTTAGCTATGAGTTCTGGGTCAGTTGTGACACACCCATTTACACACATTTGAGGAGGAAGGTTACAGATTTACCATTACGTTTTTTTAAAAACCCTCCTATCTGCCCCCTCTCTCTACAAGAACTAGAATCCGCTATTAACACCCTTGCAATGGACAAGGCTCCGGGCCCTGATGGCCTGCCATTGACTTTTTATGAACTGTTTGTTAAAGACCTAGCGTCTATCCTACTACACTTTTATCATTATATGCTATCTGGAGAGATCCTGGATCCCTCCATATTGGAAGCTTCCATCATTCTTCTTCTTAAACCAGACAGACCTTCTCACTGCCCATTGAGCTATCGACCAATCTCGCTATTAAATTGTGATATCAAAATTCTCACAAAAATTTCTGCTACCCGAATTGAGCAGATCTGGTCTCATCTCCTTAGTCCAGAACAAGTAGGGTTTGTTTCTGGAAGATCTTCCTCGGATCATATTCGTAAACTCTCTTATCTCCTTCAGGCAGCAAAGACCTCCCCCATATAGATGGCATTAATCTCTAGATGCAGAGAAAGCCTCTCGATAGGGTAGACTGGGATTTTCTCCGGATTTTGCAACTAATGGGCTTCCTCAGATTTTATTCATTGATCCAGACTCTTTACTCTTCCACCTCTGCTAGAATACATTGTAATTGAGTTCATTCATCCCTCTTCTTCCTTCATACTGGTACATGCCAAGGATATCCACTTTCTCCCTTCCTCTTTAACCTATACCTAGAACCCTTAATTAGGAGTCTAAAATCTTCTCCCAATGTCACCGGTATCCCTGTAGGTAACATGGTCCCACAGCTCTCGGTCTATACGGATAAATGAAAATTATGTACCTACCGTAATTCTTGATCTTCTCTTATATCTTCACCATTCATTACTGCTTGGGTCGTGCCGGAGGCGTGCACCCGCTATGGGAGATATATATATATATATATATTTTTTTTTTTTTAAGGTCGGCACCAACGGCGCTGCCCCTGACAGCAATGCACTGCATCATGAGCGAGGGGCGGGCGTTAGGTGCCGACTCCTCCTCCATCTCAGTTCTGGTAGCTGGAGAGACGAAAAAAGGGTAAGGAAAAGGAGAGCGAGGCAAGAGAGCCGAGGCACAGAAAAAAGAAAGGATATAAACTGAAAAATGAATAAGCCAGTAGAGGACAGAAAGAAAGAGAGAGAATGCCTACCCTAACGGACTGCAGGGCCTCCCTTCTGGGACGGCTCCAAGAGAGGAACAGATAGAGAGAAACAAAAAAGGGAGGAAGAAGAAGAACGGGAAGAAAACAAGGGATTTTGAGAGGGAAGAACACTACCCATAGATATACTGGTTGAGAGGCTTATAAGCTCGGAACCAAAAACAAGGGAGCAAGAATCCCTCCTGATAGGACTGAGAGAAGGTTCAACTGAACAGCTTGTACAGATTGGACACAAAGGGCAGAACTCTACTCTCCCGTCATCCCAACCCCCTACACTCTAGCTGAGAGCTCACCGACTGCCCAGGCAGAAATTCTGTTCCGGAAAGAGAGCGCCCAACTAGGAAAGGGAATAAGCCCCTTAGCACCTTGTTAAGTTCTAACACAGATGTGTATGGGGAAGGGGAAAGCCCTACACAAGGCAGCTTTGTATAAAAGGATAGGGAACTCAATCAGACTCCCTGAAGACAAGGCAGGAACAACAGCTCAAGGTAAATGAAGTGCCAGAAGCACCAACCAGAAGAATCTGACACAATATTAATTAATACCTGCCAGAGGGAACCTGGAAATTTGGGCTGAACAACATGGTTAAGAAGCCAATAGGTCACCCCTAGGGGTAATCAGAAAGAGTTCCCTCAGGATAGAATAAATCCTTCTCTTTCCCTTTTACCTTGAGGAAAAAGGATCCATCCAGAGAAGAACAGAAAATCAATACTTTTTTTTTTTTGC
This sequence comes from Neoceratodus forsteri, assembly GCA_016271365.2. Lineage (NCBI taxonomy): Eukaryota > Metazoa > Chordata > Ceratodontiformes > Ceratodontidae > Neoceratodus > Neoceratodus forsteri. Next base: position 358,985,955 of record CM028135.1, on the reverse strand, counting down.
TCAAAGGACAACGAGGAAGGGAGAGGAATGAGAAGGGAGGGGGAGACGCCACAGTAGGAGGCCACTGGGGGGAAGGTGGGTGGGTATCAGTAATGAATGGTGAAGATACAAGAGAAGATCAAGGAATATGGTAGGTACATAATTTTCATATCTTCCCTTGTCAATCTTCACCATTCATTACTGCTTGGGTGAGAGTGCAAGCCTTTTAAGGGGGATAACAGAAACCAGAGAACAAGACCCTCAGCCTCCTGCTGGTGGAAAACAGAAGGGAAGACCCTGGGCTAATCACACGAGAAGCCTATGGCGGAGGAGAGCTTGGAGGTGTCCCCAGGGATGGATAGATGGAGGAAGCCCCTGCAGAAGCCTCCTAGTCCTGGAGGAAAAAAAGACGGGTCCTCTGGAAAGTGAAGCGAATCACCCTACACCAGGCCAGGGGTGATAACCTTGATAGACAAAGCCATGCCGTCCGTCTAATACAGATCGCTGTCCCTGCAAGCCTGGAAGCCACCTCACTGGCGTCATAAGATGCTCTTGCTTGGTGTCTTGCCAGCTTCAGGCCTATAGCAGAGAGGGCAATGACCTGTCTAGAATGCTCTGAATCAGGCATTGATGCTAGAAGCTGGGACAGCATCGACCATAAATGCCTATTGTAGGCAGCATGGTGTGCCTGATGTGAGGCAATGCACAGCATCACGAGAGAGAAGAGAACACCCTTCTCCCCTCCGGTAAAACTGTAAGGAATCTGAATTCGGTGGGCGGTCATGCGCCAGGCAGCGGCGCTTGGAGGGAGTTTCTAGGAATGCCAATCCCAAAGGCGGGTTGGGAAGAGAACCTAGAGACTCCAGTGGGGCAGAATACCTTCTCCTGCAGTCTGCTGGGGCTGGAACAGGGATGGCTGCGACTTCCAGGAACGGATAGATGCCTCCTGGTAAGGAATAGGCCAGGACAGTACCACCAAATGCTGGGCACTGAATTCACTGAGGAATTCACTCGTCTCCCATTCGGTATTGTCTTGCCTAACAAAGGATATACGAAGATCCCTCACCATCCTCGAAAGAAATTGCTGATATTCAGTGAAATCAGCATTGGAGGTGAGATGAGCTGGGGGTTCCTCTCCCTCCAAGGAGGGAGACGAGGATGATGGGGAGCTCGAATGTCCAGAGGACGCCTGCGGCTGTGGGGATAGGCGAAACACTCGCTCATGCATACATCTAACGTATGAGGGGGAAGGCCGCCGCAGAGCCTCTGAACGTCTCCCAGGATAACGGGTCTGTAGGACCGACATGGCCTGGGAGAGAGGGGGTGGCTGCAGAGGAATGGGAGAGGGACACCTACGACGAGGCAACTGTCCTCTGCTGAGGCTCTGAAATCCGAGAAATGGAGCCCGAGCTGGCGGGGTCCCGGACAACAAACCAGGTCGCAGAACGGAACACTGGGGATGCGAGGCCTGGAAGAGCCTAGTAGGGAAACCTCCCCTGTGACGAACCTGGGACTGCATGGGTCCAGAAGGGCAGCCCACAGCAACACCACCAGAGGGGTCCCTGCAGCCCGAGAGGGAAAGATGGGGCCCAGCGCTACGGCTCCTACCCACACCCCGAGGGGTGGCAGGTGAAGACCAAGGCGCCTCATCCCGGTCTCTCAACTCCCCGGACTCTGAGAATGCCCTCCTCTTCGACCCCAGCGACAACCCACCCCAAGCAGGTGCAGCAGCACTGGGATCGGCAGCTACCGCAACCCCCTCGGGAGGATGAGCCCCTCTCCCCGGCTCCATGCCATCCCCCTCCAGGGACCCTAGACCACCCCCAGCCTGGGAGGCCTCAGGAGAGGACAGCAGAGGAGACAGAGGAATAGGCACACTGGGCCACCTAGCGCCTCGTCTCACTGGAGACCCCGACTCCAAAGAGTCAGGGTGCCAGGATGGGTTCATGTCTGAATCATCCTCCGAGGAGGAGGGAGAGACCAGCTAGACCTCAATACTGGCCACCCCAGGGGTCTCCAGAAAACAGCCGCCAACTACGGCCGTGGTGCTAGCTATACGCTTACGGGCGCTGATGCACCACAGACACCAACCCGCCCTGACTTCCCCAACGCGCTGGTCAGACCCACACGGCACTGCCGCTGGTGCCAGGACCTGACAGCTGCTAGAAGAGTAGACTAGGCCACGGGCCAGAGCCAACACGGCACCACAAAGCGTCCCCGCCCCAATCACCCCTCGCCGTGAATGGTGCCGGATCGGAGTGGTGCCGGAAGGCGGTGTCAAGGGTCCACCGATGCCAGGCCCAACAGACCTGGGCCTCGACACTGGGGAGCCTGCACCTCTGAAGAGGTGACTGCCAAGGCAGTGTCTCCACCTAAGGCCCTGGGAGGGACCATGGTGCTCCTCCGACAACGCCGAAAGAGGCCTCCTCCTCGGCAAGACTAGAAGATGAGGAGGCCTCCTCCAGACCACATGGTCCTGGAAGGGGACCCGGAGGAAGGGTCTAGAGATCTTACCTGGGAAGCCCTGGAGTGACGCCGTGCCCCGAAAGTCGGCTGAGCCTTGCCGATCTTGAACATGCGGACTTCTAGGACGCGACGGTCCACCAAGAAACAAGTGTCGGATGAATCCATATCAGTGGCCCGCTTTCGACTTATGCTTTGCTCCCAAACCGGACATGATGGGTAAACAATATAAAATACAGAAAAGCTCCAGGCACCGTGAAAAAGAAAGGAACAATCTTACCAAAATCAACGCGTCGGGAAGAACTATTTGGAGAGAGGAGTCACGAAAAGTAGGCCTCTGATGCAGATGAAAAACTTCACACATAGCAAGTGTAGCCTCGATGGTGGGAGAAACAGAACTGAGACGGAGGAGGAGTTGGCAGCACCTAACGCCGCCTCTGCATGACGAGTGCTGTTGTCAGGGTAGCTGGTGCCGACCTAAAAAAAAAAAAAAAAAAATCTCTCAGACTCTCTCATCTCCTTAGCAGTCAAAATACTAGTGCTTAGACATTGGATGGATCAAGCTCCCATTTCCTACTCGGAATGGCTACATGAGGTATCATTTGCCCTCCGTGCAGAACAACTAATTGCTAATGTGCATCATTGTAAACCCTCATTTACTAAAAAATGGTGGGAAATTGTATGCCCTTTACCTCTCTTGAACATCCAGTATTAGTATTCTTGGAAACCTCTACTTTTTTTCTGATGAGAGTTACCTAGCCAGTGATTACTTTATCCATTATGGATGTATTTACGGTTATGGAGTACTTGCACCTCGCTGTGGAAGGGTGGAGGGTGGCCTGGGGGAGGGATGGAGGGAGGGTGGGATGGTAAAGTAGATGGTAAACATTATTTTCTCTGATGTATTACCTCTGTTTAAACATGTTATGTCAAGTTATGTCATATTACTTATTATGTTATAGTTGTGTTGTATTGTATTGACATAATCTTAATAAAATTTATTCAATTAAAAAAAAAGTTATTTTAGGTTTTTCCAAAATTTCATCCAGAGCCCCAAGGGTAGTCTGGTAGTATTTGGCCTTAGCCTTGGGATACCCAGGTGTATTTGTTCCGGCCACCTGGTAACGCTGCCTGTCGGCTGGTGACCTGGTTTCCAGGGCTCTGTGCCAAAGGGCATTCCTTTCCTGCATTTGATACAGCAGAAATTGGGATATCCAGGGGGTGTCAGCACCCTTGATGATTTGTTTACTGAGAGGGGCAAAGAGGTCACAGGCTGCACTGAATGAACGGATAAAGTATTCTACGGTGAAGTCAATGTCTGGAGCTTCAGTGATGGGGGTGTAGTCCCTGTTGTAAAGGTATTGTTTGAGGCGTCCCAGTTTACCAGGTTTGAGCCGCTGTTGCAAAATAGTTCTGGTTAGTTTTTATTTTTAGCTTGATAGGTCCAGTGGTATAGGACTGGGAAGTGGTCACTCAGTGAGTTTGGTAGTACACTAACTTTCGTGAATTTGTGTGGGCGATTTGTGAGTACAAGATCAAGGAGGGTCGAGGTTCCTGTTCTTGGATTGTAGTGGGTGGCAGTGGGAACTAACTGGATAAGGTCAGAGGCTGCTATAGCATCCTTTAGGGGAGCAGAAGTGTCGGAGAGCCAATTAGTATTGAAATTACCTAGTGCGATGATTTTGGCCTTGTCAGGAAGTTGGGAGAGGTAGGTAATTACTGACTAGAAGGCAACTTTTTGGTTCTGGGGAGGTAGGTAAACAGAGGAGATGAATAGTGGAGCCCTTGCAGAGGTGGTGGTAACTTTCAGCAAGAGAACCTGCACACCATTTCGGGCTGGGGAAGCAAGGACTTGTCCTTGCAGGGAGTCACGGAGGTATATGGCACATCCCCTCAACGCTTACTCAGTCTGACTGCATGATATAGTGTGTAGCCTGCAAGTGAAACTTCAGAGTCAGGGTGCTATTATTAAGCCAGGTCTCAACCACGGAGATGTCAGGTCGCTGTTAGGCAACCCAGCCCTACAGGTTGTCAAATTTCTTAAGAAGGCTACAGATGTTGAGGGATGTATGCTCGATGTAATAGATCAGGGCTCTTTACATCGAGACTATGCACTCCACGCCTCCCAGAGCTAGAATGCTCTTTGACAAAGACTGGAAAAGTAATAGATTGATTCAGATGAAAGTCAGAAATTACTCTGGGAAGGAATTTCCTGTTAGTTCTGAGCACCACCTTATCTCTGTAGAAACCAGTGTAGCCTTGCTCCAGACACAGAGTTTGTAGCTCACTTATTCTTCTTGCAGAAGTGATAGCTACTAGGAAGACAGTCTTCCAAGTGACAAATTTCAGATGGGCTCTGGCCAATGGCTCACATGCGGGCTCCATGAGCTTGGCAATACAGATATTCAGGTTCCAGGCTGGAGCTGGCTCCCTGTGAGGAGGATGCAGATTTATTTATTTTTATTTATTAGAGTCTAGGATTACAATTACCTTTGAGCCAAGGCTCTTTTACAAAGGTTCCACGTCACGATGAGAACAAACAAGCAGGACATTAATTATTACAGGATAACAGGTTACAGTTGTTTATCATCACATGAGTACATACAGATTTGGCGGTACTACGGACATGCACAGGACAGGGATAACATTGATAATAAGAACTTGGTGAGACGAAGAAGAAGATGCTGCCAGAGGCAATTGTCAAAACACACAGGAAGTGCAAGTGGAAAGTGCAAGTAAGAGGAGGAGGGGAAGGTAGGGGAGAGTAGGGGTGGATGAGCAGGGACAACTGCCAAAAGGAACAGAAGGTTAGATGAGCGAGCCCTTTAAAGAATTTTCTAAACATAGGGTTAACTGCTAGGAGACCCCTTTACCAGCTGACAGATATGCAGAAACTGATGCCAGATGGACTTTGAGTGTGGATGAAGTCCCAGAGAATTTAGGTATGCCAGATGTTGCAGCAAGACTGACAACCCTCTTCTGTGGGAACCATCCCTTTGAGGCACACCAAATGGAAAATCTCTTCCATTTGGAAGTATAGGTTTTCCTAGTTGAAGGTTTCCTGGAACCTCTTAGCACCTACAGGACATCCTTTGAAAGGTGTAGATCAGCATACTCTAGGTCCTCAAGAGCCATGCTTTGAGTCTGAGAGACCTGTGGTTTGGATACAGAATCCTCCCCTGGGAGGATGTCAGGAGTTTGTCTGTGAGGGAGATGTACTGGTTAAGCCACTGACTGAGAAAGCAGCAGTGAGTACCATGGCTACCTGGCCCAATCTGGAGCTATCAGAATCATAGTGGCTGACTGGAATCTGAGCTTGAGCAGGACCCTGAGCAATAAGGGAAATGGAGGAAATGCATAGTTTTCCCTGTCCAGTTCGGCACCATGGCATCCATGGGAACGGACCCCTTGTGGGCTGGGGGTCTGCAACAAAATTTTGGCAGCTGATGATTCTATTCTGAGGCAAAAAGATCCATATATGGAGTGCCCCACCTCCTGAACACTATCTCCAGCACCTGTCTGTTGAGACACCATTCGTGAAGGTTCTGGCTGGTTCTGCTTAAGGTATCCGCCAGTACTGTCTTTCTCTGGAAGGTGCACTGCCACCAGGGACACTTGTAGAGAGTATGCCAGACACCAGATTTTCATTGCCTTGTGCACAGCAGGTCGGACCTTGTCCTACCCTGCTTGTTGATGTAGTGCATGGTAGTGGTATTGTCTGTTCTGACCTGTACCACCTTTCCCTTTATCAGAAATGCAAAGATTGAGCGCTAGAAGCACTGCCCCGAGCTCCCAAAGGTTTATGCGTGTCAGTGACTCCATGGGTCCAAGTGCCATGCACTGTGTGTTTCTGTAGATGAGCCCCCAATCTAGCACATGGAAGCATCTGTTGTGAGTATCATGGTAGGAGACTGAGTCTCGAATGGCAATCCTTCCCTCAAGTTGCTTCTGTCCTGCCACCATTGCAGGGACTGTATCAGGGTCCCTGACATTAGTACCAACTTTGACAAAGGGTCCCTCTTTGGCACCAGTGGCCCTTGAGTGAAATTGGATGTCTCTCATCTGGAACCAACACCCCTGCACTGTGCTTGTAGCTGCAGCTATGTGTCCCAGCAGCTGCAGAAAATGTTTTGCAGGTCTTGGTTTGTTTTGGACAAAAGAACCTGCCATGCTCACCATACTGTCTGCTCAGTCTTAGGGAAGGAAGGCCTTTCCCTGTACAGTGTCCAATTCTGCTCCTATAAATTGCAGTACTTGAACAGGTTGCAACACAGACTTTTGAATGTTTATAAGGAATCCTAGGGACTCCATGGTCTCCTGTGTGAGACTCAAGGCATCTCTTACCTGTTGTGGGTTTTTTCCCACCACTAGCCAGTCATCCAGATAAGGCAACACCAAGACACCCTGTCTTCCCAGGTGTGCAACCACTGCTGTCAGGCACTTTGTGAATACCCTTGGGGCAGAAGTCAGGCCGAAAGGCTGAGCTGCAAACTGGCAGTATCCTGATGGTAGTCTGAACCTCAGGTACTTTCTATGGGATTCCCTTATTGGAATGTGGAAGTATGCATCTTTTAGGTCCTGCGATACCAACCAGTCTTCTTGTTGCAATGTGGGTAAGATCATTGCCAAAGTAACCATCCGGAACTTTGGTTTTATAAGATGCCTGTTTAGGGATCTCAAATCCAGTAGGGGTCACCACTCACCATTTTTCTTTGAGGTCAGGAAATATCTGGAGTAGAACCCCCCTTCCCCTTTGAGAGGAAGGAAAAACAGGTTACTCACCTATAACAGTAGTTCTAGGACTGGTATATGTTGTTCATCCACACTTTTTGGCATGTCCCTTTCCCTTTAAGGATCACTGGAAGTCTTCAAGCTGACTCCTCCCACCTACCCGGGTGGTATAACCCTTGGCTCTGCCCCATGACACCAGATCTTACCCTGCTGGAAGCCAGGTATTGTGCGTCCGCAGCTGGGGAGATCGAGTGGGTCCATGTGGATGAACAACATATACCACTCCTACGACTACTGTTACAGGTGAGTAACCTGTTTTTATAAGATCATGGCTATGTTGTTCATCCACACATTTTGGCAGACTCCTAGCAGTTCTCCGGGAGGAGGGAGGCAAGGTGCATACCCCTTCAATACTTACTTGGAGAACTGAGGCCCCAAAACCAGCATCCCGGCATGACTCAAGGTTGATGTGGTAATGGGTAATGAAGGTGTTTGCTGACTTCCAGGTAGCAGCCAGACAGATTTCCTGGATAGGGATGTCCCTGGAAGCAGCCACTGATGCAGCAGTATGGCGGGTAGAATGAGCCTTATCTCTCTGGGAGGCTACATGTTCAATGCTAATCTCACAGCACAGACCTATGCAAGATATAATCCACCTTGCAATGGTCCGCTTTTGCTGCAGGTCTGCCAGAAGCAGCTTCAGCGTAGGTGACAAACAGCTGGTGAACCTCTCCCAACTTCCCCCATCCTCTCCTTATAACAGGAGAGAGCTTGTCTCAGGTCCAAAGTATGGAGCCTGTACTCTGCCTCTGAGGTGTAATTAGGGTAATATATGGCACCACCTTCGGAAGGAATTTCATGGGGCCATAGGACAACCTTGTCCCTGTGGAAGACCAGATAAGGGAGTCCAAATGCCTGGAGCTCCCATGTCCCTCTGGCAGACGGATAGCCACCAGGAGGGCCATCTTCCACGAAAGTGTGGCAATGCACACTTGAGCATTGGTTCAGCTTGCCCTTGAGCTTTGCCAGTACCAGCAGTAGATCCCACAGAGGTGGAGGTTCACTAGAGGAGGGATATGATCCAGGCCTTGAAAAGCGCCTACCACTGTTACTCAAGATTCGGCTGACCGCCCATACCCGTAAGCAGAGATGGCTGCCAGGTGCATCCTAAGGTGATGACTAAAGACTCCTTTGGACAAAGACCAAAGGTAGTCAAAATGTCAGCCAATGGACAGGACAAAGGGTCCAGGCCTTGCCCTGACACCAAATGGAAAACCTTTTCATTTGAAGGCATAACACTTCCTGGTCGATTCTTTCTGGATGCCTCCACCATGGTGAGGACATCCTGAAAGACCCAAACCAGGAACCCTAGCTGCTCAGGTACCAGGCTATGAGGTGCAGGGATTGAAGGTCTGGATGGAATACCTTCCCTGGTTGACTGAGATCAGGTCCAGGCATGCTGGAAGCCACTCTGGGGCCTGTAACTGAGGCTGAGGAGATCTGGATACCAGAACTGGAGTGGCCAGTCTGGGGCTACCAGAATCACCTTCACCTTGTCCCTCCTCACTTTGAGGAGCACCTTGTGGATCAAGGGAAATGGAGGGAAGCTGTAGAAGAGGCCTGGGGTCCACAGCCTCGAGAAGGCATCCCCCTGCAGTGAGCCCTGCTGAGGGGGGCGGGCATGAAACAGACTCAGCTTGGTGTTGTCCCTGGAGGCAAACAGGTCCATCATCGGTTTGCCCCAGTGGGAGAACAGGCTGTAAGCTACCTCTGGATGGAAAGACCATTCGTGGGATGTCTTGCCTAAGCGGCTGAGAGCATCCGCCAGATGGTTTGAGGCTCCTGCCACATGAATGGCTAGGAGATCTGCCTCCAGACGGCCGACGATGGTCCAGATACAGAGCACCTCTCTGCAAAGCAGAGCAGGAGGCGATTGCCCTGTTTGTTGAGGTAGTACATGTCGTGGTATTGTCCGTCTGGACTTGAACCACTTGACCCTGGAGCTGAGGAACAAAAGCGACAGTGCCAGTCTGACTGCTTCAGCTCCAGCAGGTTGATGTGGTATCAGGACTCCTTGGGGTTCCAGAGCCCATGAGCCCTTTGTCCCCCATGTGGGCCCCCAGCCCATGAGAGAGACATTGTTTGTGAGAATGGGATCCCTTGCTGCAACCAATCTGGGGTGGTCCACCATTGGAGAGCATCCCCATCTTCTGGGTCACTGTGATCAGCTGGTCGAATGACCATGGTGCTTAAGTCTACTGGGCGGCCAGCTCCCACTGAAGGGGCGTGTGCCACTGTGCCCAACAGACCACGGAGGTACACACTGCCATATAACCCAGAAAGTGCAGAAAGTTCCAGGCAGGGTGCAATTGCCCAACCAGAAATGATTGGGCAAAGGAGGAGAGAACCTCCGCCCTGTCCACAGGGAGCAGAGCTCTGGCTTGACAAGAGTGGAGCTCTGCCCTGATGAAGCACATCATTTGGGAAGGTACGAGTTCCAACTTGGCCTCGTTGATCAGGAGTCCGAGTTGGGAGCAGGTTTGAAGGGCCAGGTTCCTGGACCTCTCCACCTCCTGTTGGGTGGGTCCTGCTAAGAGCCAATCGTTAAGGTAGGGGTAAATCCTCACCTCCCCTCCCGAGATGGGCTGCCACCACTGCAATGCATTTGGTGAAGACCCATGGGGCCGATGACAGGCCGAATGGCATGGTTCGGAACCCGTATAGGGTCCCTTCATCTCTGAAGCGGAGGAACCATTAGTCAGATGGACGGATTGGGACGTGAAAGAACGCATCCTGCAGATCCAGTGAACAGAACCACGTTTCGCTCCAAGGATGGTATGATCTGGGACAGAGTGCCCATCCGAAAGGTGCGTGACCTGAGATACTGATTCAGGTCGTGGAGATGTAGAATGGGGTGCCAGACCCCCATCCGCTTGGGCACCAAGAAGTACCCGGAGACAAAGCCTGGGTTTGCTAGAGGATCCGCCACTGGAGCTACTGCCTCCTTGAGGAGGAGCTGAGCAATGTCGTCTCGAAGAGCTGACTGAGTCTGGAAGGATACTTTTTCCTCCCGAGGGGTGCAGGCATGGCTTTGAGGGCACTGCTCGAACTCCAGAGGCAGTCCCTGACCGACCACTTCCAGAACCCACCTATCCGTGGGTGATAACGGACCAGGCGAAAAGAAAGTGGTGGAGCCAGCCCCACGGGAGGACCCAGAATTGGTGTGATGGGAGAGGGGTGGCTGTCCCCACCCTCCTACTGAGCAGGCTTGGAGGAGGAGGATCCAGGACCTGAACCTTGGCCTCCTTTATGGGTCTGAGAGGGCCTGGGGGCACCAAACTTAAGCCTGCTGCTGCTGTTGTTGCTGCCCTCCTTGAAAGGAGGGTTGCTGGTATGCAAGGGAAGAATGCCGAAAAGGCTGCTTCTTCTGCTGTTTCTTGTTAGAAGGACCTTTAGCAGAAATAGGCCCAAGGTGGTGCTGGGCTGCTCAATGTGCTGAAGGTGACCAGCCACACCTGGGCGGAAAAGGTCAGTGCCCAGGAAAGGCACATCAGCTAGTCTGTGCTGAGTATCTGCCGGGAAAGAGGAGAGTCTCAGCTAAGCCCTGCAATGAGAGGCAACTGCGGCTGCCATCGAGCAGGCACAAGAATCCCTAATGTCCAGGGCTGTCTGGAGCTGTTTGGCAACAGCCCGGCCCTGATCCCAGACCTGCTTGACCATGGTCTGCATGTCCGTGGGGAGGTGGGAGGACTTCATCCAAGGACCCCAAGAGGGCACGGGAGAAGTGTCCCTGATGAAGACAGAACTTGCCTGACAAAGGCTAAAGACGAGGCCGATAGGCCTTTCTGTTTTACAGTTTTAAATCAGGGTATCCCATCTCTGAAGAATGTCTGTGAGAGGGCATCCGCCTTTTTCTGGATAGGTTCCAGGGGCATCCCTGTAGACTCAGAGATGAGGCGAAGAATGCCTACCAGCCGATTCATCATCCCCAGGATGAGAATTTAAGCCAGCCTGATCCAAATCCGAAGAGTCTGGATACAACAGTCGACTGCCGAGGTCACCTTTGACCTGCCATGGGTGGTCCGGGGTGACAGTGACCGAGAAATGCCGGGGAAGCCCAATGTCTGGTCGATCTCCCTTGGAAGGAGCCCCTTCCACAGACTGCTTGGGCGGCGATTCCATCATGATCAGTGGAGAGACTGGTAAAGGCCAAACCGGTGGGTTTGCCGGCTCCGCGAGTGAGGGAACCATTTTAGTTGGCTTCAGCCTGGGAGGTGAGAGCCAGGTAATGGCCGGGGTTGGCTTGTTCTGGGTCAGAATTAGCTGTTGCCACAGGAGGTCCTTGCAGTGACGCTGGAGTTTCCAACGGAGCCTCTCCTCATCCAAGGAGGATGAGGCATCGCCTCTTCTTAGAGTGCTTATAGCTCTTCCTCGGCCTGCTGGTCGAGGGGGTCCTGGACCTTGATCGAGATCGGGCAGGCCAACTCAGTTGATCGGGAGACACCAGTGAGACCAGAGTATTCCAGGGGTCAGGGACCACTTCCTCCGTGTAATTCTCAGCAGGCTGGGTCTACATTTCGGGAAGGAATGGATCAGAATCTGATCCAGAAAGTCATCGACCAGAGTCAGCGACAATGGGGTCGATCAGGTCGACATAGATTTCAACCTTGTCGATCGACTGTTCGGGTCAACTGTTCAGATTCAGAGATGGGATACCCGACGGCCAAGGCCATAGTTGGCCAGACTCTAGAACTCTGGCAGTGTCCTGCCTCCTACCCAGCTCCATCTGCCCGCATGGCCCGCAAGTATGCATTGCCCATGGGGTCCCTTGCGGGATTCACAGAGCACCCTTCGGCCAAGAGCCTGGTGACCGCCTCTGTGTTCAGGCATATGGGCAGTTCTGCCAACACTGACTGACGTCCCAAAAAGAATCCAAACATTTGGATCATTCGTCCAGAAAGGTCTGTTTTAAACCGTAGGTCCGGTCTTTTCGTGGGTTTATCAGACATTATTATGGTAAACTAACAAACTTAAATAAGGCGCTAGAGTTTCTTGCATTGGTTCGTAAACTGAGAAGAAACCGAGAGTAACTGAAAGTTTTAAATGTAAATAGCTCATGGTTAGTTCCTCAACCGGGGAAACCGTTAAAATTCCAGTAAAAAGTTACCCAAATAAACCAGACAGCAATAAACAATTACCACAATTTAAACTAAAGAAATAGCAATTTAAACGCTAATGTAAATAAGACTAAGACGGTTCCTCACTGGTTACAGGGAACCAACAAGGAACTGCAAAGCGAACTAAAATAAACTAAATGACACTAAAATAAACTAGAAACTATAGTGGGCAGCAGAAATTAAATAAAATAAAAACCAAAATACAGGTTACTCACCTGTAACAGGAGTTCTAGGAATGGTATATGTTGTTCATCCACACTGTCTGGCAGGTTCCTTGCCGCTTTAAATCTTGCCGGAAGGTCTTCAAGCTGGCTCCTCCCACCCACCCGGGTAGAACTCGGCTCGCCCATGACGCCTGATCTGGCCCGCTGGAAGCTCAGCCAGCGTCAAGCCGAGGTTTGTATCATGTAGGGATGAACAACATATACCATTCAGAACTCCTGTTACAGGAAAGAAACCTGTATTTCTAGGGACATGGATATGTTGTTCATCCACACTGTCTGGCAGACTCTAGCAGTTCTCCGGGAGGAGGAGGCAAGCACACCCCGATACTTACTTGGGAAAGAGAGACTGAGAACTGAGGCCCCAAACCAGCATCCCGGCGTGACTCAAGGTCGATGTGGAATGGGTAATGAAGGTGTGTGCTGACTTCCAGTAGCAGCCCTGCAGATTTCCTGGATAGGACGTCCCTGAAGCAGCCACCGATGCAGCAGTATGACGGGTAGAATGAGCTCTTATCCTCTGGGAGGCTCCATGCCCGCCAACTTGTAGTAGAGATCTGCTGAGGAGGTGACCCACCTGCTTATCGTCCAGCTGGCTGCAGGTCTGCCAGGTGTGGCTTCTGCGTAGGTGACAAACAACTGGCTGAACCTCTCCGAATTTCAGCCGTCGGCTCCTTATAATAGCGAGCGCCTCTAGGGTCCAAAGTATGGAGACTGTATCTGCCTCCGAGGTGTGACTGGGGTAGAACACCGCAGAGTCAACACCTGGTTAAGGTGAAACCACACTACCTTCAGAAGGAATTTCGGTGAAGCAGGACAACCTTGTCCCTGTGGAAGACCAGGTAAGGAGACTCATGCAGAGCGCCTGGAGTTCTCCCATCCTTCTGGCTGACATGATAGCCACCAAGAAGGCGGTCTTCCACGACAGGTGAAAGAGTTCACACCTGTGCATTGGTTTGAATGGCTTGCCCATGAGCTTAGCCAGTACCAGCAGTAAATCCCATGGAGGTGGAGGTTCTCGCACCGGAGGGGAAATGTGATCAAGGCCTTTGAAAAAGCGCCAGACCACCTTCTCCTGCGCCACCGACTGCTCCCTGGCCCGCGCTCGGTAAGCAGAGATGGCTGCCAGGTGCACCCTTAGGGTCGTCGACCTAAGCCCTTGACTAGAAAGGGACCATAAATAGTCCAAGATGCTTGCCAAAGGACAGGAGGAAGGGTCCAAGCCCTTGCCTGACACCAAATGGAAAATCTCTTCCATTTGAAGGCATAGCATTTCCTGGTCAAACTCATACGGGGCGCCTCAACCACATTGAGGACCTCGTCGGAAAGACCCAAGGCCTGGAACTCTAGCTCAGGAACCAGGCCGCCAGGTGCAGGGATTGAAGGTCCGGATGGAACACCTTCCCTGATTGACTGAGAGCAGGTCCGGCGAGCTGGAAGCTGCCTCGGAGCCTGGAGCTGAGGCTGAGGAGATCTGGGTACCAGAACTGGCGGGGCCAGTCTGGGCTATCAGGATCACCTGCGCCTTGTCCCTCCTTGCTTTGAGAAGCACCTTGTGAATCAAGGGAAATGGGGAAAGGCGAGAAGAGGCTCCGGGTCCACAGCCCGGCCAAGGCATCCCCTGCAGTGAGCCCTGCTGAGGGGGCGGCATGAAACAGTTTCAGCCTGTTCTCCTGAGGCAAACAGGTCCACCTGAGGTGTGCCCCAGTGGAAGAACAGATCTTGTACTACCTCCGCAGGAGAGATCACTCGTGAGATGCAGCCCCTATCCGGCTCAGGGCATCGGCCAGGGTGTTGAGGCTCCTGCCACATGAATGGCTAGGAGATCCGCCTCCAGGCTGCTTACGAAGGTGACCAAATGCGGAGAGCTTCCTTGCAAAGAAGCATGGAACACGTCCCCGCCCTGGCGGTTTAGGTAGTACATGGTCGTGGTATTGTCCGTCTGGACTCGGACCACTTGACCCCGGAGAAACGGAGCAAAGGCGGTGAGAGCTAGGCGGACCGCTCGGAGCTCCAGCAGGTTGATGTGGCATCGGGACTCCCGCGGGGACCAGAGGCCGTGCGCTCGGTGTTCCCCCAGATGGGCACCCCAACCCATCAGAGAGGCATAGGTCGATAGAGAGACCGTCGGCTCGGGGCGGACAAACGGGATGCCCTCCTGCAGATGAGATGGAACGGTCCACCACCGGAGAGCGTTCCACATCTCCTGGGTCACCATCACTAGTTGGTCCAATGGATCGCAGCGCTGTGGCCACTGGCTGGCCAGTCCCCACTGAAGGGGGCGCATGTGCCAGCGTGCCCAACGGACCACGCTGGTACAGGCCGCCATGAGACCCAGGAGGCGCAGGAAGTCCCGGGCAGGGCGCAATTGCCCAACCAGAAATGATTGGGCAAAGGAGGTAAGAACCTCGGCCCTGTCTGCCGGGAGCCGTGCTCTGGCTCGAAGAGAGTCGAGCTCTGCCCCGATAAACAGAATCACCTGCTTCGGCTCGAGTTCCGACTTGGCCTCGTTGATGAGAAGGCCGACTTGAGAGCAAACCTGAGGGCCAGATCTCTGACCACTCCACCTCCTGTCTGAGGGAGCCTATCAGCCAATCGCCCAGGTAAGGGCACACCTGGACCCTCGGCAACAAGAGGGAAAGCTGTCACCACTGCAGTGCATTTGGTGAAGACCCTGGGAGCTGGAGACAGGTCAAGGGCATGGCTCGAACTCGAAGAGGGATCCCTCCTGTTAAAGCGAAGGAATCTCCGGTGTGACGGGACGGATAGGGACGGAAAGAACGCTGCCCTGAAGGTCCAGAGAGCAGAACCACACGCCGTGTTCCAGGGATGGTATTATCTGGAGCCAGAGTGACCATCCTGGAAGGTTCGAGACCTTAGGAACTTGTTCAGGTCGTGTAGGTCGAGAATGGGGCACCAGTCCCCTGTCCGTTTCGGAACCAGGAAGTACCTGGACACAAACCCGGGTCTGAGGGAGGATCCGCTACCTCCTTGATCACCTCCTTTTGGAGGAGGCGATGTTAGCCCGATGAGCCGACAGTGAACTGCGGACCCCGACCCCGGTGCGGCGGCTGGCTCTGGCGGAGCCTGCTCGACTCCTAGAGGCAGGCCTTTCCACCACTCTCCAGTACCCACCTGTCCGTGGTAATAACAGACCAGGCGGAAAGGAAGTGCCAGAGCTGCCCCTCACGGGGAACTCCTAGTGAGGTGACAGGTGGGGCGACACCCCTCAGCCCGTCACTGGGCAGGCTTGGAGGAGGGACCGCCGAGGACCTCCTGGGCCTTTACCTCCTGCTTCCTGTTAGAGAGCTCTGGGCTTCAGGTTTGGGATGCCAAGCCCGAGCCTGCTAGCCCTGAGCGTTGCTGGGCGGCGGATGCACGAGGCGCACAGGGGGCGAAAGGAGCTTAGGCTGTGGTTTTGCGGCTTTGTCCTTCTGAGCAGAAGAGACCAGTCCAAGGTAGCATTGGACTTCCGATCCTCGCAGGTGACCTTCCACCCAGGGTCAAGAGGTCCGCCCCAAAAAGGGAACATCCACCAACTTGTGCTGGTATCCGAGTAAAGGTGGATATCCTCAGCCAAGCCCGCCCGATGCATAGCCACTCGCGGCTGCCACAGACTTGGCAATAGAGTCCCCAATATCTAAAGCAGTCTGGAGCTGCTGTTTGGCCACTGCCCTGCCCTGGTCCCGCACCTGCCTGACCGTAGTCTGCAGATCCGCGGGAAGATGAGGGACGACCTCATCGAGGGAGCCCAACAGGGCATGAGAAAAATGTGCCATGAGGATGGCCGAACTGGCCTGGCGAAGGCCGAGAGAGGACGCAGCATAGACTTTTCGCCCGGCATAGTCCAATTTCTTGGACTCCTTGTCGGGAGGTTTGTCCACATCCCTAGCGTTCCCGGCACGCCGGAAAACGCTGTCGGTAACCAACCCCTCAGCCGAGGGTGTTCAAAAATCGGACAGGAACCGCAGGGACCGATACTTCCTGGCCATCCTGGCTGAAGCGCGCAGGACAGGAAGCAGGGCGCTGCCAGAGCTCCAAGGCCGGGACTCACTATGGCCTCGGCCACCGAAAGGCAGCCTCGGGGAATCCCTCGGTCCAGAATCTCCGTGAGGGGATACCTGGCCCGCTTAGAAACGGGTTCAAGCTTCATCCCGGTGGACTCCGAGATGAGCCGAAGTAATCCTAGGAAGGATGAAGGGCTATCGTCCACCGACTGTCCTCCTGAGGACTCCAAGTCCATTCGCTTGGAGAAAAGGGAGGAATCATCCTTGACCTGGAAGAGTCCTCAAAGAGCTGCCTCGGGCCTGAGCCACCCTTCACCTGACCGGTCTTCATCGGGAGTGAGGTGACAGACAGCCCATGGGGCAGTCCCTGAGCCGACCGAGAATTTTTGGTCGGAGCCCCAACTAACGGCTGTGGAGGCGGAGGTTCCACCGGAATCGATGGGGCAGCTGGAATTGGCCGAACAACCGGCCTGGGGACAGGCTCCTCGGCTAAAACGAGGGGTTGTCTCGGCCGCTCCGGTGACAGCCACTTAATGGCTGGGAAGACGACGGCATCGGCTTATTCCCGGTCAGAAGGAGCTGTTGCCACATGAGTTCCTCATACCTCCGATGCAACTTGCGCCGAAGCCTCCCCTCGTCCGAGGAGGAGGAAGAGAGAAGAGCGGCGGCGCTTGCTTAGTAGTGAGGACCGCTTATGACGGGCGGGATCGGCTGGACCGCGAAGACGTCTGAGATCGAGAACCTCGGCTGGGCCGAGGACAGTGCGGGAGGTGTCGGAATCGGCACCTCGGTCCGGACGATTCCACCGAAGGCTCCGGAACTGGAGGCACAGGCGAGCCGACAGGATCCTCAACTCCCACCGGGGAACCGGGAGGGGATTCTCAGCTTCTGAGCCGACAACCTATGTTCCCCTAAGGTGTGCACGTCGCCCGCACAGCAGTCAGAAATAACCCGCACACAGCTTCAGTAGTAGCGCACAAAGCAGCTGACAGGGATCCTCATGTTCATGAAGTAGTGACTACAGTCATCACTCAGATTTAAGACTCAGACAGCAGGACATAAAAGTGAATGGGAAAGAAACATTGTTTGCCCACCCCTGAGGCCACAACCCATTAACTTTAACAAGCCAGCAGTTAACAAGCCAGACATCTTGCTCTAGCTCCACTTATTGAACAATGGAACCGATCTGCAAAATTCCAACCAATCGGCTTTGTAGTTACAGCAATGTTTTCGGCTTGACACCTCTCTTTTAGTAAGACAGTTCTTGATAATGAACAGTATTCCCCTGCTGTTCACAGAAATGGCATGTTTTATTTGTTTGGTAGATTCTCCCCAACAAAGCAATGCAAGAGATGCTCTGACATAGGGTGTATATTATATTATTTCAGTTTTAAAGTTGCACAACTTCAGTGTAATCTGCCTCCTCCCCAAACAGCCTCACCATACAAAATGTGTTTATAATGGATTTAAAGCCTCACGTTGAAAGCGTGTTCATTTTTTTTTCAGTACAATAAAATGGGAAAACTATAGTTTTGTTTACAATTAAAGCATCAAAGCAACCTACTGTCTGTTTGTGTCATTTTTTATCTATTTGTTGGGGCCGGATGGTATAACCTCTCAATTAGCAGGCTGAGACACTG
This sequence comes from Neoceratodus forsteri, assembly GCA_016271365.2. NCBI lineage: Eukaryota > Metazoa > Chordata > Ceratodontiformes > Ceratodontidae > Neoceratodus > Neoceratodus forsteri. The sequence continues at coordinate 358,967,737 of CM028135.1, read as the reverse complement.
ACTGTACATATGTTTAGAGATGAGCTTGTGCTTCTCTTTAAAACAGGGTCTCACATTATACACAATTTGAGATTCAATGAATCAGTGCTTGTAAAAAGTTGCCATATGTTGTTAGCATGAGGATGGTAATTCTAAAATAGACAACAAGAAATAGCAGCATAAAAATATCCTTTTCATTTAATTTCATAAATTCAGACTCAAGCTTAGTATGGATCCAGAATGGAAGAAATAGTCTCTAAATGCATCTCCTCTCTCATATCACTGACTCACTCCACTACATTGCAAAAATACATTTTAAAACCCTCACTGAGACTTGACAATACCCAGCATAGTTATTGTAAACCATACCTAGGGTAAATGACATCACATACAATTATGCATGCATCCATCAAAGATCCATTGCAAGTACTGCTTTAAGAAGTTGTCCAACCCTGAATACCACATTGCCATAACAGTATTAAAATGATGCACTTTTGGAGTTGGCAGAGTTGTCTAAGATGTTTCAAAGTGGTCTAACAACAGTTGAAGCTATACAGATTGCTGAGGCAAAATAAAAAGATCAGAAACCAGTACCTGGGTGAAACTGTCTACTGGAGCCCACCAGTAAAATTGCTTTTGACTAATTGCACAGCTGAAGGAACAGCAATTTTGCAATTCATTGGCTTGTTATGTGACCATCTGGACAGCTGATTTCCTGCAGGTGAACTTTCTGACTGATCTGCCTTTGATTTTGCCGCAGTGCCACATTGCAGCTTTGAGTTTGGCTTGTCAAATATTGAGAGACTGTACAGCAACTATCAGGACTATTTACTTTCTTCAGTGGACTAGGCAGAAATTGTTAGCCAGTACAATGACTTCAGATTTATAGTTGCTGAAAAATTAAAGGGAGGATCATTAAAATCTTTACTGACATGATCCACTTTGCTTTGACTAACGTGCAGTACAGCATGGTGACTAAACTTATTGATGTAATGTGCTAGTTTCAAGCTAAACATGAAGCTATCATGTATAGAGGTTCCACACAGTCTTATCCTTCCCAGAAGAGATTCTCCATAGGGAGGTGCAGTAGAGAAGGCTACGATAGCACAGAGTAAAAATCTTGGAAGTGATAGAGGATCACGATAGCTGAGAGAGAAGTATGTTTGAGTAGGACCATAACTATCTTTGGGTGGAAGGTTTCACTCAAGGATTCTCATAAGGAAAAAGTTAGGAAGATTTGTGCTGCTCTTGGAAAGAGCATTAGATTGATATCTCCAGAAACATGGTGGAGTCCATAACGTTATATGGTGATCCTGAGCCCACAACACAGATTGATATTACATTTAAAAATCCTCATACAGCTAGCAGCTTGCTTTCTCTGGCCAGCAAGCTGGATTGTTTGGGAATACATTTAGTTAACACATTAGACTTGCGTGAAGTCTTTTCATGGTTTAAACAGACTAAGGATAGTCCAGAATCAATCTTAGAGGCAGATAACCCCCTGATTGACTTTGGAAACCTAATTGACCCTAATACCTACTCGCCACTGACAGTTATTGATTCAGCCTGACAAATGCAGCCTGTAGATAATATCAAACAAATGAACTCCGAATGCCAGCTGGATTTGGATAAAGGAGCTAGAATCGAGATGTGGATGCCTTTCTATACTTTCATGGAATATTGAGGGCATCCATCTTAAATAATTGACCATGAAGTAGTGAGATTTCTGGATAATTCTGATATTGGACTGCAAGAAACATGGTGTACAGAACATGTAACTCCCAAATTGGCTGGATATTCTGTCTTTACTCAGCCAGCAACTAAAGATAAAAGTTTGATGGTTTAAAGGGTTTTCCTTTTTTATCAAAACTTTGTTAAATTTTCAGATCACTAACATTTCTACTAAATCAGAGGGTATTTTGGCTCTAATGATTAGCAAGGGACAAGAGAAGATCATTCTCTGCAATATATACTTGCCCTCTTGCAATAGAGCTACTGATCCCGCTGACTCTTCATATAGGATCTGAAAATGGCACTTAATGAATTGTCAGATAAAGTGTATCTTGTACTTTAATTTTTGGGAGACTTTAATGCCAGAATTTCTTCTAATTTCTTGGAGGATGTATATTCAGATATAATCCATACAGTATCTATAATTAATCCAAATACTCATATACTAGGACTGCTCAGGATCTAAAATCTAACCTCAGAGGTAGGGAATCGCTAAGCGGGCTTGGCCAGTAGATTTATGTATTTTAAATGGTAGAACTCAGGTAGCTCTAGTTGGATCCTTAATGTGTAGAGGCACTACTGGTTTACAACTCCTGATCAGGTCTGGACCAATTTGGAAGCAGTAAAGCTGATCCAAAAGTTAGAGGTCATGGATAGATTGGAATCAGCACACGGTGCTATTGTAATTAACATCAAATGCCCTTTTCTTTTGGAACTTTAGGAGTGAGGCACAACAGGAAGAGAGTCTGGAAGTCATAAACAAGAGAAGGATTGGATGGGAGCTGATTCATCAAGCTAGTTTCAAAGAAATTCTTAGTACAGGACTCTTAGGTGATATTCACTAGTAGGTCCTGGACAAAAAGTAAGGCTTTAATATTTTGGAGAATTGGGAAACTTTCATTCTTTTACTTGGACCTAGATGTAAAACAAGGTACCATCCTAGGTCCTTTTATAAAAAGTCTTAGTTTAATTTGGTATGCCTACAGGCAAAGAAAGAGTTTGAGGAAAACTAAGACAGCATAAGATAAAAAGAAATAAGTCTGCAGCAGATTTTAAATTGCTAAAAGACTGAAAGAGAAAATATAGGAAAATTCTCGAACAGGAGAGACATAAACATACCATGGACTAGGGATGGAAGGCGATTTTGGAATATTGTTGCCCTGGGATATAATAGATATGCCAATAGGATTAAAGCCTATATTACACCTGAGTTTGGGCATCTCATTTCTCCAAGCTCTATTATTCTCATGAAAAGCAGGAGACATGATGCTTTCAAAATACAGGAGAATGACATTTTTCCAAAACCTATCTTGATCACAGAGGATGAAATCCAGATGCACTGATTGCTTTAAGGCAAAGCAAATCAGGGCCAGATGAGGTCCTAGGTGATCTCTATAAGGTTTTACCAACTGATGGATTCCTTTTCTTCTTTTACTGTTTAATGGCCTGGTTCAGGGTACTTTACCCTGCCAGGTTTTCTCTAGGATAATTTTGGGCAGATTGCTGTCGTGGTCAAGGAGAACTCAGTACTGAATGAGGCACAGAATGGCTTCCAGAAGGACAGTTCTACAGTACAACACTATTATGTGCTTCAGCACCTGATCTGGAAGTACACTAAAGTGAGAAAAAAACAGATTATATTGCTGTTTTGTGGACTTCTCCTCGGCCTTCAACAGCATTATTAGAAAAATTCTTTGGGCTACATTGAGGGATCTGAAGTTGGAGGCCTCAATTCTTGATGTTATTAATAGACTCTGTAGAAAAATATGTGGGCAAGGGTCCAGTATCATCAATATGGTCATCTAACTGATAGATTTGAGACAAATGTGGGGGCAGACAAGGGATGTATTTTGGCCCCCACTCTATTTAACATCTTCATTAAAACAGTCTTGGATCAGCTAGGTAACCCAGATTTTCATACTCCAAAAATTAATGCTCAAAGGATTGAATGTTTAGCATATGCAGACAATTTAGTCTTGCTCTCTACTTCAGTCCTAGGTCTTAAAAGAAAATTGGATCACTTTGAATCGCTCTGTTCTCAAAGGAAACTGAAAGTTAATCTCGGCAAGACCAACATTGTAGTTTCTGGCTCTCAAACCAAGAATACGGTAGGCTTTAGGTTAAACGGTAACCATATAGACACTGTTAAGTGGTATGACTATTTAGGTGCCCGTTTTGCCTATAGCCTATCTTAACAAACATTTGGAGGCTATTCAATTTAAAATGGGATCTTCTGTAAAGCCTAAAATATTCAACAGCAAGATGGGAAGTCATCGGTGGCGGACACCAGATAAGCCTGAAATGGCATGTAGTGCTCCTCTGACAGACACTCTCCCTGAAACGAGACCAGCCCACCACAAACACAGAGATTCAGCAAACAGTGGGTCCCAGATGAAAGCTAGAACCCGTTTGAGACCCAGGCCAGAAGGATCACCCGGGATAGAACCTTCACCGAAGAATACTCCTACCCTCGAATGCGCACTCAGAGGGCTGAATCTCATGAAGTGCAAAACACTAGCCCTTATTTTTCTCAGAACAGATTCTCACCCATTGCCCCAACCGACAACACAGCTACAGATGAATTGACATCAGAAATGGAGGTATCAGTACAGACAGATTGGATCTGCAAGAAGGAGGTTGTGTGCCATTCTTGGGCTCTAGAAGTGGGAGGGCCCTCCTCTGGGCGCCCTCCCCTGGACAGTCCTGAACTTCCGACCGCAGACTTGGACCCTCCACAAGGTCTGATGCAGAAGCTGGATACCAGTGCTGGAAAGGAGGACCCCAAAAGTGCACCAGTTTGAATGGCCTACAGATAAGTCTATTTGGCTCTGTGTCTATAGGGAGCAAGGGTGGGAGGCCTAATGGGGTAACTGGGTTGAGAATATGATGCGACTTCGGGGGCTATCGATACGTCGCCCACCACATCCTTCTCATTTAGCTGGTAGTTTGGACACGATGGGCAGATCAAATCATTGCCCCCATCAGACACTCCTCCATTGGCATATATGGGCTTTATATATGTATTCAGAATGTTACTTGTAGATCGATAGGGGTAGAAAATGTTATGGTCCTGGGATACAGCAGATATTGTAGTACAGTTCTTCATGCCCCCGTATTTTGGCTAAGAAAACTCCTGTCTGCCTCAATATACAGAAGAAACCCGTACCCTTCTTCCACAAATACCAGTAGGTGAAGGACCCAGCCCACCCTGCATATGGTACTGATCCCGGTAGCTCAGGGATATAATTTAACCCTTATTGCTCGGACGACAGCTCGCCTTGTACATACTATATCGGTTGCAAGAAACTTTCTGTCCTTAATGACGGTTATTCGGACACTAAGGTACAAATAACAGTCGATTTTGAGTAGATTTACCCCCCCTCCCAGGTGCAGCAGGCATGCCACTGGCTGGAGCCCCAGCCAGCTAAGCCTTGCTTGAAACCCCCTGAATTTTTTAATTTTTTGAATATATAATACTTACGATAGTGTTCATATAGATCTTACTTTTATTCCTACTTAAAGTATAGTATTTTCATAACGATCACAAGGGAGACACACCTCTTCCGAGGCATGATTCTCTTTAGCACCCACCTGTTACCACTTAAGGCTACTAAGGGCATAACTTATTACACCCGCTGTCTTACTCCACTGTAATAGGACCCGGTTATATAAGAGACACATAGTTAATTTCCGCTTCCTTAGATCAATGGCGAAGTTAGTTTTTCACCCCTGGAATGTTAGGGGACTGAACACCCCCATTAAGCGCAAAAAGGTACTCTCACCTTAAACATATTAAATCAAAGGTGGCCTTTCTCCAAGAGACAAAATTAACAAGAAATGACCACCGCACTATGATAAAGGATTGGGTGGGACAAGGAATACACTCTAGGAAACACAGTGTCCTTATTCTAATACACAAATCCCTTCAATGGACCCTATCAGACTCTATTACTGACTCAGGCGGAAGATGGTTCCTGGCTACATAGCTTACCCCAGTAGGCCCTCTCACGCTATGTAACATCTACGCCCCAAACACTGATGACCCACACTTTTTCCATTAACTTGCTGAGAGTATCAGTACTTTCCTACCTCCTAACTGTCCCCTACTCCTTGGAGGAGACTTCAACCTGGTCTTGGAACCACTCCTTGATAGGAGCAACAAGTGCAGGGAAACACATATTAAAGGGAATAGAGCTTTGCTCCAATTAATCAAAAATCATGGCCTCACAGATGTATGGAGACTGTTCCATCCCAGGGACAGAGACTATACATATCACTCAGAACCTAATGTTTCATACAGCAGGCTGGATTACTAGCTTACTTCCCCATCACTTCTTCATAACTCCCTGGATGCCACTATCCTTCCCTGAATCATCTCTGACCATGCCTCTGTCCAATTATTAATTATCCGAGACCCAGAGTTTGTCCCCTGGGCCAAAACAGAAGCCTCCCAATTCCTGGCACATAATTCCACCTCAGACACATCAGCAGGGAATGCATGGGAAGACTTCAAGGCACCATGAGGGGCAGTATCATGGGCTACACAGCATCCAAGTGCAAAGAAAGAAACACCTCCTAGACCTCGAGCACCAACTAATGGCTGCCGAGACCCAATTTAAAAAGAAACCCTCTCCTGGCTCTCCCCTTGGCAGAACTACTCTTGGCTTACGCTTCAAAATTAATCAGCTTCTAAACAGGAAAACTGAGGTGGCCATTCTTAGATTCCGCCACATATTTTGGGAGGAAGGAGACAAAGCGGGCAAGGTTCTGACCTACCAACTTAGATGACAACAGGTCAGCTGGTTCATCCCCAGTCTGAAAGACAACCATGGGATTTTGGCCACCACCCCACAAGCCATAAATCAGAATATGTCTGCCTTCTACAATGACCTCTATTCCACCACCCATACCCACCCAGTTCCTATGATCCAGACCTTCCTAAACAGTGTGTCCCTTCCCATTTTATCTCTACAACAGTCCTCTGAGTTAGATGCCCCACCCACTCAGAGTGAGGTGATCACAGCTATTCAGGATCTTCGGTCTGGCAAATCCCCTGGGAATGACATTTACACTGCCAACTTTTACCAAGCACTGGCTCCAGTGATTTCCCCTATCCTCACTGAAGTCTTTCAGGAAGCTGAGACCCAGGGTATTCACCCCCCCCCCATGGGAGGCCACGACTGTAGTTATCCCCAAAAAGGAAAAGATCCCATTAGCCCAGGCAGCTATCGCCCAATTTCCCTAATAAATGTAGACAGTGAAATATATGCTAAGGTCCTGGCTGCCAGACTCAGTCCCCTACTCCCACACTTGATTCACCCTCCCAGGTGGGTTTTCTATCAGGTTGTCACAGTACCGATCATCTTCGTACCCTAATAAACCTTATGCACACAGCGAAAGCTCTTACAACCTCAGCTGCGGCCATTGCTGTAAACTTTGAAAAAGCTTTCGACTCCACTGAGTGGGACTACTTATACCAGGTCCTCACCCATCTGGGACTGGGCAAAAGCTTTGTAACCAAATTACAAGCCATCTATAGTACCCCAACAGCACGGGTTACTACCAATTCGACCCTCTCACCCCCCTTTCCATTAGAGCGAGGAACCAGACAAGGTTGTCCCCCCCCTTCTGTTCGTCCTCGGGGTTGAACCACTAGCAGCAGATATTAGACAGCACCCACAGGATAAGAACTGGTGATACAGCTTTCCTGACCTTGACGTATGCAGATGACCTCCTCCTCCCCTTAATCAATCAATCAATCAAAATCTTTATTTATTCAGGCGAGCATCATTGAGCATAGCTCATTTACAAGATGGACCTGATTGGTCTTAACAATATAAGGTTACAGTTTTACACAAAAGACATGGTACTGATTGAACACAAATACAAAGATTTATGAATGAAACAGGTATACAAATATTTACATACGTACAAGGCAAAATTGACATTTGACCTAGATTATATTAAAAGGAAAGAAACAAACAGTACTGGAGGGATAAAGCTAGGGTAATGGGACTTGGGATGCCCCATTCCCTTCCCCACTTGTTAGAGCTGCTGGAAGCCTTTGCTAGCTATTCAAGTCTCAATCTTAATCAGTCTAAGACTGAAATACTTCCCCTTAATGAGTATTGCCAACAATCCGTAGCTACCACACATTGGTTATTATGGGCCCGTAAAGAAATAACACCTGGGCATTAGGCTCACCCCTAAATTTGGAACACCTCTGGCAGGCTAATATACAACTTCTGCTAGATAGTACAAAGACTGAATTAGATAGGTGGAAACAACTTAGACTCACCTTGACAGGTAAAATCACAGCAATAAAAACGGTGATGGTCCTGAGGTTCTTGTATCTCCTAGCCCACATACCCATTTCCTTGCCCAAGCTTTGGGCCCAACCCATAGATAAATTATTTGGGGACTTTCTCTGGGAGGGCTCTAAACCCCATTTCAGCCGTGCTAAGTTGAGAACCCATTGGACACATGGAGGCTGGGACTTACCATGGATGGGGGTTACACATGGGCATTCAGGTTGCACAAACTGTCCACTGGTTTCATCCTCCCTTCACCCCCTTGCCAGCACACAATGGGTTCACCTGGAACTAGACATGACAAACACCTTGGTCCCCTCCTCTCTCCTATTCCTCTCCCGAAGGCCTAGCTCAGCAATTCCCCCTTCCTTAGTCCATTCAGCTTTTTCCCCCACTGGAGAGATGTCTAGGAAAACTTGGTTTCACATCCATCATAAACTGAACAGAAACCCACTTCGACTTCCACTTACACCAATCTGGCAGAACCCCTCCACTACCATAGACAAACAAATGGTATCCTGGAAACAATGGTCCACAAGAGGCCTCCAAACTCTGAGGGACATATGTGACAATGATCTTGCTAGGGTCGCTACCTTTCAAGTCCTACAAACCAGATGGGATCTACCTTCTAAAGAGTTCTGGAGATAACTTCAAATTTGCTCTGCAGTTTCCCCTTGCTGGAACACCCCACTGTTCAGGGTGACCCTCACCTTTGCAATCCTGGATAAAACATCCAAAGGGTCTTGCAGGTTGAATTTATGCCAAACTCTGTGACTCCCTGCCCCAATCAGGGCTCTCCAAGAACAAATGGGAAAAAATGCTACAGTGTCATATCACTGAATCTCAATGGGGACAAACTTGAAGAGATGCTCACAAATGGTTTGAGATGCTAGATCTAGGCTGATCCACAATAAGATATTGCACTTGTGGTATAAAACCCTGCTATAATACATACAGCCAAGCTTCTGACTCTGATTGCTGTTGGAGATGTGACGAAGATGGGGGAGATCTGGCTCACATACTATGGTCTTGCCCCAAGATTCAAACTCTGTGGAGTGAAATTGTCACATCGGCTACTAAAGTCCTGCGTAGACCAATCCCCCTTACTCCATTTTTTTTCTTGCTGGAGATTAAATCAGACCTTCCAATACTGTTTCCACAGGAATACAGATGGCTAGCGCTCCTGGCCATCCAGACAAAAAGAGCACTACCGTACAAATGGTGAACCCCAAATACTCCCACATCTATAGAAATGGAAGTCTCTCTTTTTACACTAGCAAAGCTGGACAGGATCTCCCACCTGGAAACCTCCCAAATGACTAAGTTTCAGCAGTGCTGGACCCCATATCTGAGATTCGCACTACCCCAAGGAATAGGATGACCCCTCCACCACACATGGTTATAACAAGGATTCAGCATAGACTATTACAGATGGAGGATAAGTAGCTGGAGATTGGGTATTAATATACCTTATGATGGTTTGACATGGCTATCAGTTAATAAGTAGCTACATTGGGTCAGCAAACTTTCCCACTAAAAGAGACATATCATTATAGTCTAAGTATGGTTCGATAGTCCAATCAATGTAGCAGATGTATTATACTGATTCTTTGTTTATCTTTCTGTTTTGATTTAGAAATTACTCCATGGTGTATTAGAAAGGAGACATACATATCCAATACACCTGATGGCTTGCCGTGGTGACCCTTATTCTGCAGATGGATAGTGTGTCTTCAATCAGGTATTCCAGTTCCTCCTCACAGAGAGCTACTTGGTGAGTACTAGAATGTATCAACTTACATAGACCGAGCCTGGTGGAAGATCTCTTAAGCTCTCACCCTAAGTTTTGACCTTACACGGAATTAGTACTTTAACTTGCACTCTGTAACCTTGTGCAAACTGTGTCTTTTGAATCTTTCCCTAATGCCTTCCTCTTAATGCCCCTTGCCTCCCACCCCACCTTGTCTTACCTTACCCTTATTAGTGTATAAGTTAGAATAAGATAATACTGTTATGTGATACTTACTAAGATGTACTGCATTTTATTATTTCTGAAAATAAAAACATTTTACAACAACAAAAGAGGTTAAACTAAAGACTGTCTACATATGAAACATTGAGGTTTAGTCAGTAGTAAGGTGGTATATAGTACTTTTGCATCCACCTCTTGAGAACAGCATATAGGTGCACCGTGCAACACAGAATTCATTCTCATTTGATAAGCCAGGACCCAGGGTGGACTTAAAAGTAAGCATCATTTTGTTGTGGTATACTGTACTCTAAAACAAAGGGCACAATGAACATTTTGCAAGTTTATTTATGCATCTTCTCAATAAGTAAAGTAACATTGAACTGTACAAAATGTGTATTGTATGTCATATATTCAAATCTTACCTATTCAAGGTGGTGCAATACTTTTTATAGTTTACTGCAGCTTATTTTGCATAGCAACCCTATCACCTTCCCACTACATCTTCACAATTTATTTGGTGACTGGTCAAGGAAAGCTTGCAACATCTATTGTGCATGTCACAACAGGGTTTCAATGTCACAGCTAATACTACATGTCTCTGAGGCCACTAAGTGACAGTCCTCTCTCTGACTGTGTATCAAGCCTTATTTTCTTTGACAAAGATCAAATCTCAGGCTTTTTATGTAGAAAGTCAGTTTGCAGCATGGCTGCATCTGTAATGAAACAATTTATAAATCTCATCTCAGCAGTGCAAAAGTATTTGGCATGGTTATCTTTATAGGAAACCAGCATTACCTGCAGTTATTGTTGCTTGCATAGTTTTTTATATATAGTTTTCATGTATTTGGGTGGGTGGGGTTGTACATCACTGCTGATGTGTATGGAATGTTATTTTATTCTCACATGGTCTGTGCTTGTACAAGTATAATAGCTCCTTCCCTGTCCTTTTGCAAATTGTCCTTGATGTCTAGCCTTCATACTTATCCTTTGCAGGTAAATGGTGTTAGACACCAGAGGAGTACTTATACAGAGACAGAAAGAGGCATGAACTAAAGTGACTTTGTTGCATAAAAAATGTGTTTAGGTTTCTGTGGAGGAGATAGTACCTGTTTAGTTCATTGCAATTTGTGTTGGGTCTGGTTGACAGGGCTATGATGCAACCTGCTGTGCTGGACTGGGCTTGGAAGTTTGATATAATTTGCTGGGTGGGATGGGGAAAGGGCAACATGATGGGCTGGGGGAGAGCCAGGGAATCTGGGAGTTGGACTAGGGGGCAGCTTGCCAGACTGGGAGAAAGGGGCAACATGCTGGCTGCATGGAGAGATAGAGACTTTAGATATAATTTTACCAGTTCTTAATTTGCAACATAGAATGTGACAGGGGTGTCCACTATCACCTTCTCTTCATATATACTTATATAATGCCATACCAGTAAAATCAGGACAATAACAGAAGCCAGCTATATCGTGACTTTTTTTTTTTGTAAATATAGTTTTTATTAACTTATTTCCTCTATATACATGGTATCGGCATAAATCCTTGACTTTTAACCACCACTTGCATACACAGTATGCTCTAGTAATGTATATTATTGTACACACAGTGTATTGTTTAATTGTCATTACTGTGCTTCTACTTGTTTGTACTTATCCCTTCTCCTCCCCCCGGATGCATCTGGAAACAAGCTTTGTGGCTCAGTATGTCTTTCCTGGTAAATCTCTTTTAAATAAATAAATAAATAGGAGGGTAGGATGAAACTTGCTGATTTGGAGAAAGGTCAAGTATTCTACGGAGGGGAGCCAAGGTGAAACTTGCTGGGCTTGGGGAGGGCTGGGGCCATGCAGTGGAGCAGGTGGCTGGGTTATGGGGTGGATGGTTTGGCAACTCACTGAACTGTGGGGACTCTACAGAAGGGGCTAGAGTGCAATTTAGTGGGCATGGGGAGGGGGATAACAGGGTAGCTAATTGTGTTTCAGATGACTCCCAACCTGCATCAGAATGCACCAAAGTCCAAAAATTTTATGAGGGCCTAGGTGGCCCCCAGACCCCCGGCTTATAGTTTAGATTTTTTTTTTTTTTTTAAGGCTGGTTTCTCCACTGATGCTGCTTTGGATCTTATGCTCTGTTGAATACAAGATAAATCACAACCCTTCCTTTTAAGCTGACTGGCCTGTAATTGCCAGCCTCTTCCTGCTAACACTTTTGTGAGAGGAACTACATTCACCCTCCTCTAGTCCTTTGATACCACACTCTTTTTTTCCTGTGAACTGTTGAATAGCACTGCCAGTGGTGCTGCCAGCACCTCTGAGTTCTCTTTACACTCTGGGATGTATCCCGTCCGGCCCCATTGCCTTGTCTACTTTCAGATTAGCGAGTTTCTTTAAGACTCTATTGTCCTTAAATGGACTGGTGTCCACCTCCCTCCCTCCCAGTGGTGCTTCCATTCCCTAACCTTTGGTCTCCCCCCTTCCTCTTCTGTGAATACTGAACAAAAATACTTATTCAGGATTGCTGCTTTTTCTCAGTCCCACTCTGCACACATTCCTCCTTCCCATTTTAGTCTCACAATACCACACTTAGTCTTTTTTCTTTCACTAACGTACCTGAAAAAGTTCTTGTCCTATTTTGTTATTGCCTGGGCTATTTTTTCTTCTGTTTGTGCCTCTGCGCTCCTGACTGCTTTCCCCACCTCCTTCTGCTTTTCCAGATACAGCTCCTTGTCTTCTTCCCTCTGTTTTTCTCTGTACCTTCTGAATGCCACCCTTTTTGACCCTACTTTCTTGGCCACTTCTTTGAGAACCATAGTTTTTTTTTTCTTTCTTTGTTTTACTTACTTGCCTAATGCAATAGCTTGTTGTTTGCTATGGCTCTTAAGAAAAGAGAGAAGCAGCCATTGTTCTTCCACCCTCTTTCTCATTTTTATACTTATATTTTATTGAATTTTTATATAGAAAAAATATGGCAAGGATTAACAATATAAGGAAAAAGATAATAAATGATTACACCATTAACAATCTATATGGTAAGTCAAGACCAAAATCATTGGGGGTGAGAGGTTGCACATACCAGAGAATTTGTTACAGATAACTAATTTTAAACATTTCATGATTTTTGGTTCACTTGGATAGGAAAAAATTACCTTTACCTTAATATTTTTCTTCAACATCATCAAAATTAATTTAACTCAAAATATTGTTAAAATAAAATAAATCCCCCTCACTATATCCACTAACAAAAGACAGTGTAAAACTTTTTATTATTAAATTGTGTTAATCAATTCAATCTTCAGAAAGAATAGGTGGTTCAGTATCCCTATTTTTTCGAGAATTCTGTTCATACTGTAATTGAATAAAATTAGAAAGTTGGTCAATATTGTAGAAAATGTGTTGCATGCCTTTATATTTTATGCGCACTTTAGCAGGTGCAAGAAGCTGAAACTCGGCTCCCAACTCTAGCAGCTCATGCAGAAATTCAAGAAATATGTGTCTTCCCTGTTGTGTAGTGAAGGCATAACCTGGAAAAACTGAGACTCGATTTGCTTTGTATGTCAAAGGTGCTTTAACACTAGAAAGACACATAATCAGAGTTCTGTCTGAATAGAAAGCTAGGCTGATCAAAACCGTAGATTTCTTCTGTGTATCTGGACTTGTATTAATTTTATCAATGGAAGGCTTGTATATGTTAACTTTGGGTAGAATTCTGTAAGCTTGTGTAATAAAAGGTAAATGATCCTGGGGTGGATCAAGGACAGTTATAAAAATATCCTTCATCATTTCTCTAACAGATTCAAACTCATCATCTAATGCCATTGGCAGTCCCACAACCTGTAAATTTTTGTACTTCTCTTGATTCTTAAGAAGTTACATCTTTTGTGTCATGTTGTAATTATCATGAATTAAGTTAGCTGTGGTGGCCTCCATGCCACTAATCTTAATTACTTTGTTGATTTCTTTTTTGTTCAAGGCAACATCTTTTGTCACAGCCTCCACCTTCTCTTTAGTCTGTTTCATCTTATTTTTTAGAAAGTTCACTTTCTCTGATGAAGTCTGAAATTTTCTATCAAATAGTTGAGTCCACTTCAATAATTTCTTTAGCGCATCTCTCACAGAGCCACTGGTTGTGAGAACTTGCAGCTGCATCTGGACCAGCTGCCATGCTGAATGAATGAGATCCCAAAAAGACGTCTTGGAAAAGGCATCCGTATTCGATTAGTTTGTAATTCACCTTGATGGTCCATTGTTTTCTGTTCGTCCGATAGTGTATTCTGAATGGTAGTGGATTTGGAGGGGGAGATTTTTGTTAGATTTGTTGAAAAAGGCCCTGCTGTAGGCTTAGGTAAATTGGCAATCAGTGTCTTGCTTCCTGTGTCAGTGCTCCTCTCCCCGACCCTCTCAATGCCCTCTTTGCCATTTTCCAATCCAAATAATTTCTCAAGAGGTCAGATTTTTGGTGATTCAAATCCCTCTGACAATGAGGATGAAAATACCACTTTCCTTTTTTTGGTCATGAAATGCAGTTATTAAAGAAAAGGGTTTTTTACAGACCTCAAGGATGGAGCTTAACCTTAGAGCTGCTACCTGCAGTGTTATTAGCTCCCCCCTCCCTTTCTCCTTCCCTGCCAGTGATTTCCTAAGACATTCCACCATCTTTGCAAAGTCAGCCCACCTGAAATCCAGGACCCTTGTTTTTGTGTGGTTTGACTCTTCTGCTGTTCTCACATTGAACACTACCATACTGTGATAGCTTGATCCCAGACAGCTCCCCACTTTTATGTCTGTAATTCTGTCCCCGTTGGTGAGTACAGGTCCAAAGTCACTCCCTCTTGGGTGGGCTCCATCACTAGTTATCTTAGGCACACTCCCTGCTGGGCTTCCAGGATGTCTATGTTCCTGGCTGAGGCTGTAGCCTGGTTGCTCCAATCTACATCCAGTAGACTGAAGTCTCCCACCAGCAGTACCTCCCCTTTAGCTCTTATTCTGTGGATGGCTTCTACAAGTACCCTGACCAGCTCTTACCCTTGTGCAGGAGGTATGTAGATCACATCAGTGCAAATGGCAGTGCCATTTCCCATCTCCAGGGTGATCTACAGTGCCTCCACCTCTCCCTGCATTCCCTGTACCACAGTTGCCTTAATTCCTTCCCTGACATAGATAGCCACTCCTCCCCCCTTTTTACCCACCTGTCCCTCCTGAATAGAGTGTAACCTGGTATTGTCATATCCCACTTATGGTTCCCTGTGAACCATGTCTGGGTAACAGTGACAATGTCCAGGTCCGCCTCTTCCATCAATGCCACTAGGTCTAGGATTTTGTTTCCCAGACTGTGGGCATTTGTGCACATGGCCTTCCAATTTTTACTGCCTCCTCTCCTAATAACTATCCTCCTATCTCCATGTCTGTCCTCCATACCTGTCTTGTCCATACTCCCATTCTGCCTTTTCTCTGTATTTTTACCTATTTTGGTACTCCAGCCAGGCCCCAGGACCACTGTGAGGATCTGTATGGGAGTCCAGGAAAAGAATGGAATGCCCTGTAACAGGATCAGGTGATCCATTCAGCATATCAGAGCATGGCAGAGAGGGACATGATGAGAACTAGTTGTTTCAAGTTGTCCATCAGCTGATGCCACTGTACCTGCAGAGTTCAATCTGGTAGGTGCATATGGAGGCAGGCAAGGAGAACTGTAATGATGACCACAGCCATCAGCTCTAGCAGATATTACATCATCTGAGCTAACACGTGTGGCTTCTGTGCAGCAGCTGGGCCTGGATAACAAGAGACTCACCCTATCTGCAGGCAGGAAGGCACTGCCTACCACCGTGTCTAGTATCACATCAATACACGAAGATGGTGACAAGGAATGAGTGCATATTTCAGTACGTTCGCTGTAACACCGAGTTCCTTGAACAACTGTCTCGTTCTGGAAAATGTGTACAGAACTGCCTCATTGGATGGGGCCTTCAGTAGCCAATCATGAAGATAAGAGAAGGCATAATGCCCTTCCCTCCAGAATGCTGCAGCCACAACCTCTAACAATTTGGTAAATGCCTTCAGAGCCAATGAGAAGCCAAAAGGCAAGTCTTGGAATGGATAGTGACTGCCCTACAGCATAAAGTGAAGGTACTGACTGTGGTATTTGTGAATCTTGATATGAAGGTATGCATCCTTCATATCCAGGGCACTGAGCCAATCCCCCTTTTGCAGCAGTGGATTGCTGCATTGACGGGGGAGGGTTTGTCGATGGCCAGAGAAGCCCAAAGCCTGAGGACCTGTAGAAGCATCAGGCCTTGACAGAAGAACCGTCGACGACAAGCCCATTGTCGTTAGAGAGGTTGACGACCAGCCTTCTTGTGCAGCGGGTGGCAGCACTGTCAAAAGGGGTCTGGTAGTCCCATAGGATTGATCTCTGGGGCTAGAGGGTCTATGCCTCCTCCACCCTTGGACTGAGGATTGCTAGTTACCTCACCCACATGGTCAAGTACCAGAATACTAAGAAGGGCAAGGCTGCGGGCATAGGCCCTTCCTGATTATTCCAGAAACAGGAGGTTCTCAAATGCTTGCAGAGTGCTGAGAATATTAGCAGGCACCTCCTGAAAGCCCTGTGATATTTCGGATACAGGTGCCAGGGCTGCCTGACAGCATTTGCCGTTGGCACTCCTGACTAGGGTCTCGAGTTTCCCAGCTGATGACGAGCAAGCGTTGCTCAATGCCCCTTTAATGGCTCCAAGCTGTTTAGACCAGATGTGCAGGACATCATAAATGAGCTGCAGGCATCTGGTATGGCTATTAAAGAGCTAGTGTACTGCCTCAAATCAACTGTAACTTTCAAATGTAGTCAGCTATCACTTCTTACATCTCAAGTATTTTTCTTTTCTGTTTGCTAATTAGAAGATTTGCCATCTGGCAGTACTAAGGTAGTGTGTGAAGCAGCAGTCTGTTTCTGGGAATAATCAGGAAGGGCCTGGGCCCGTGAGCCTTGCCCTTCTTGTGTTCTGGTACTTGACCATGTGGAGGGTAACTAGCAATCCTTACTCCCATGGTGGAGGAGGCATAGACCCTCTAGCCCCAGAGATCAATCCTATGGGACTCTCTGTCGGGGGGGAACTGAGGTGTTTGGGCACCTTCGACCTATCATGAGCTGCCTTAATAACCACAGAATCGGTATCCGTCTCGGCAGCATAATGTGGCAGACCCTGGAGGGCATGATACAACTTATCAGCCCTGCGGGGCATGGTTGGCATCATGTCAGGCCTGAGCCAGGCTGTGGTAGTGGCATTCCTTAGAGCTGGAAGGATAGGAGGAATGACCTTGGAAGGAGATTTTGGGATCTCCAAGAAGTCCACTAGATCTCTTCTGGTGGCATCCTCCTCCCATGTATGAAGCCCATGGCTAAGGACAGCTGCTTCATGACATTGAAAAGTTAGGGTCCTATGGAGGGGACCTATGAGTATGTTTGACACACTCACTGAGGAGGCAGTCACCTGTCAGAGGAAGGAGACTTTTCCTCAGGTAAGATGAGGTCAGGATGGTACTCCTCCTCCATGTCAACCTGTTCCAGCTCAAGGTCTGATGAACAAGGGACCATCAATGATGGCCCGCAGGGAGCAGCCTCTGGGGGCCAAAATGGTGTCAGCGATGACAGTGCCATCTACAGTGCAGGCGATGCAGGCCTATAATTTAATCAGTGTCAGTGGCTCAGTAGGTAACACACTCACCTCTGAGGTTGGGAGATCAGAGGGCTGTGGGTTCATTTCCCACATCTGGCACTAGGGTTACTATCCCCATACTGACATTGTAGTGCAGCATGAGGGGGATGCTACACTTCTGAGGTGCCGTCTTTTAGATGAAACGTTAAACCAAGGTCCCATCTGCCTAGATTGGTGGTAGTTCAGGTGGACGTTAAAGATCCCATGGCACCTATCGTAAAGAGTAAGGGAATTTCCCTGGTGTGCTGCCCAAATTTCCCCCATTCACTAAAAATACCACCAACAGCTTAATCTGGTTTGATTTTAGTTGGTTATCATCTGTATCCCCTCCCCTGGTCACCCCTGAAAAAGGGACTTCTAGGCCCAGTGAACTTACCGGTCAAAAATTTCAATAAATAAATATCGCAACTAATGGACAAAGACTGTAGTGAACTTGGTCAAAATGTCATTAAGGTCGACAACAGTGCATTGCTGCATGTGAGGAGGGTTTGTCAATGGCCAGAGAAGCCCAAAGCCCAAGAACCTGTAGAAGCATCAGGCCTTGTCAGAAGAACCATCGATGACAAGCCCATTGTCGTTAGAGTGGTTGATGACCAGCCTCCTTGTGCAGCGGGTGGCAGTGCTGTCAAAAGGGGTCTGGTAGGAACAGAGACCTGGACAGAAGGAGACATTGGTGCAGCCACAGCCAGTGGAGTACCCCCGGGTGAAGAAGAGGAGGCCATCAGGGAGTGGGAACACCGCCAGGGGGAGTGATCTTGATCACAGTCTTTTTATGATTTTTCTCAGATGACTTGTCTCCTGCCTTAGAAGCCTGGGAGCTTGACAAACCCACCGGCAACTGGGAAGGAGGGATCCCGGAGGACCCCTGACCAGAACTGGTTAGCTGTTGCTCTATTGGGAAATTTTTGAGAGCCTTTTTGTGTCACCTGAGGGTGGTTTGGTTAAACTTCTGGCAGAGCTCACAGTCCGGGACGTTGTGGTCAAGCCCAAGACAGCAGACACAGAGTGAGTGTTTGTCTTTAAAGGCAATCTTTCCACAGCAGTGACAGAAGAGAGAAGTTAAATGATCAACTTTTGCCATAAACAAAAAAAAAAAAGGAATATCTTTAGCAAAACAGAGTCTAAAAGGCTAAGTATAAAAAAGCCATAAACAAAAATGGCATGAAATTGCGGAACTTCTGTGGAGACCTATGCGAACAGAGTCAATGATGGGAAAGAACTGAGAAGGGAGCGACGCCATTCATGCCTTTATAGGGTTAGTGACATTGGCAGATAATGTTGGCGTGGGCATCTCCAGTTGTACTGCTTAAAATCTTCTTTGAGGATCCTGCTTCACCGACAGTGAAGTTCCATATGTGTGACCTGATGGCTGAGATACCCCTGATGAAGATCAGCTGTTATAATCAGCAGAAGTGATGGCAACAATCAGTGAAACAGTCACGGGACCATCACCAGCATGACCTGGGAGCTGATGGCACCCTGCAAAAGGCCCGTGACTACCGGTGTTGATTGGGCAAAACCCTTAGTAGGCTGCAAACCATCCATAGTAGCAGCGCTAGAGCCAGAGCCTGACCCTGGTGCCTCATCAACAGTCAATGGGGGGGGGCTGCAGTCGTCACCACTGGAGTGCACAATGATAAGGACTTGCCTTCCTTTAACAAAGACCTCAACCTCACCTGAGAAGCACGATCCTTATTCTTACGTTTCTTTAGGTGATGACCGGAAGACTGGGACATGGATGGCTTTTCCTTGTCTTTGTCCTTTGACCTCGACGACCTCATCAGCAAAAGGGTTGCCAAAGTTTGTGGGGATACTTCAAAGCCATACAACAATAGGGAGAAGCTAGCTTGGAGCCTGTGATCTTGGTACGGACTTCCATGGCCTTAATGTCAATGAAGGTTTCAAAAGCCTTGTTTTGGTGTCTCCTTGAGGTCTGGTTAAATCCCTGGCAGTTATCGCTGGCCTTCACACTGTGGGACAGGACCAAATGGCACACACAAACTGTGTCCACATCATCCTAGTAGATCTTGTAAACACAGGTACAAAACCTAAATAAAAGTTATTTCAACGGTGGGGGCACAAATGATAAGTAAGTTAAACAAAGTTTAGAAAATAAAGTCCATTGCCACTGGCGACCCAAGTTGAGGAACGGAATCAGGTCCTCAGGGGTCGGGCGGATGAGTAAAGATTGAGTGTCCATAGACAGCTCTCCTTCCTTGGGGGAGGGGGGATCATGCAGCATGCTGTAGACTGGCACCCAGCGGTGGCTGTCTGTCAGCACAGGCGTGCCACCAAGAAATGGAAATTACGTACTTACCATAATTATTGATCTTCTTGGACAGTCTCCATCACTCATTCACACTAGTGGGATAGCGCCGGAGGTGCTAGGACCAAGCGGGAGCCTAAAATTTTCAGAAGGGTCAGTGCCAAGACAGGACCACGCATGCGCGGCACCATGAGACTAGATCACGCCTGTGTCGGCTATCTCGGCGTCGACCCTCTAACCGCCTCAGTACCTTTTTGACTGAGGAGGTGCAGCGTAACTAATGAGAATAACTCATCCTGAGCTTCTGGGCCTGAGAGGGCCCAGATGGCCCTTTGAAAAGGTCAAAGA
The DNA here is from genome assembly GCA_016271365.2 of Neoceratodus forsteri. NCBI lineage: Eukaryota > Metazoa > Chordata > Ceratodontiformes > Ceratodontidae > Neoceratodus > Neoceratodus forsteri. Next base: position 358,947,425 of record CM028135.1, on the reverse strand, counting down.
ACAATGTCTTCACAGTCTGACACTTAGGATCATGAAGACAAGGAAAGAAACAGAGTGAGCCCAGGGGATGGTGGGTGGGCGTGTGAATGAGTGATGGAGATTGTCCAAGAAGATCAATAATTACGGTAATGCGTATTTCCATATCTTCCCAGACTAAGTCTCCATCACTCATTCACACTAGTAGGAGAGTATCGAGCTAAAACCAACAACCCTGAGTAGGGTGGTAGGAGATAGGGTCCACTCAGAAAGGACGGCCAAGGACTGTCCTGTTAATAAAAAGAGCTGTCTTGTAAAGAGCATCTAGAACATAGTGCTTACAAGATAAGCGCTCGAGTTGTAACTCACCACTTTGCAGATGACTGCAATAGGCACAAAATGAAAGTCTGCCAGGAAGCCGCAACCATTGTAGGAGAGCGGTAAGAACTTGGCCACACAATTTGGTCTAGGACCAAAATTAATAGTGTCAAAGACATGTACTAATGTAACATAAAGGGACCTCAGGAACTGAAAGAGTCGGAGGTAAAGTCTACTGGTTCAGGGTAGACCGGAATGTGCAGATGGAAACCCCCACTATTGAGTATGGCTGACCTGTGAACAACAGGTCCAGGAGCACTTGAACCACTTACTTAGTGAGCAAAGGGGGTCCAGGTGGGGTTAGCCCATCAAGGAGAATGGTCTCCACTTAGTCACTGGGACCTCCCTGATAGAAGGCCAAGCACGACTTAGAAGCCTCTTGTGGTGGTCCAGTAGAATCAGATCCTACCCATTGCATTTTCCTAAAGGAATCATCCTGCCCCTATGTGTACAACTGTAGTAGCAGTCTCTGAACTCAGGGAAGAAAGGAAAAATGTACAGAAGGACATGTCCACTGCAGAAAAAAAACATTCCAACAGAAAAAAAACAGGAGCTGGATTTCTAAGGCAAATAGAGGCAGATGTGCATCAAGGAGGGACACAGCAGGACCAAGTTAGGGCTAACCCATTTGTTGAAAGTGACAAAGCGGCAGTGACTCAATGCGGTGAGGCACTACTCACTCTAGCCTCCGTGAAGGGAGTAGGAAAGGATTCTAGTTTGTTTGCTGAAAAACAAACATCACAACTCCGTCATGCACTTGGAGAGGATAGCTTCGTGAGCAACTGGCATAGAACCAGTGCGCAGAAACCGAAGGTGTGAATATTTGAGAAGTTACCTCCGAAAAAAGACGTACTTGACTTTCGGTCAAGAGGGAGTACATCGCCTATTACGTTATAGCAAGCAAGGAAGTAGGAACCTGAGTTCCTACTCAGTGGAGAGTCGCTTCTGTTGTTGTGAGGCTCTGCTCAAGAGAAGAAAGTCTGATAAAAAAAAAAGGGAAATTAACAGACTGGGCAGTCGCCTAGGTCTAGAAAATCTCTCTGAATAAGAGAAATCTCTCTTGTGGAAAGAGATGACCCATACCACTGCTGGATCGGACTCCCCTAGGGGAAGAAGTAGTCAGGTACTCTTTACCGTACTCTGGAGACGAGCGCCTCAGGGGCTGAGGTGGAACCTGACCAGAATCAAAAAAGGGGGGTATCGGGTGATTTCGGCTAGGCCCTGTGCTGTGATAAAACATTTTTTTTTTCAGTCCGAGCCTAACAAGGCTTTCAGGCTGCTATTTCGCAAGGATTGTCTTGATACCAAATGACGAAGATGTTCTCCATCTCAGTGCAGAATGAGCCTGAGCGTCCATACTGAAATCACAGAAACATAGACTTTGACGGCAGATAAGGACCGCTTGGCCCATCTAGTCTGTCCATTTCCCTACCTACAGGATAGGCCGCAGATCCTAGTTAACCAACAACCTATTTCTTCCTACCCCCCCACAAGAATTGCCTTATGTCTGTCCCATGCATTCTTGAATTCTCCCACAGTTTTAGACCCCATAACCTCCTCAGGAAGGCTGTTCCATGCATCCACTGCCCTCTCTGTGAAATAATACTTCCTTACATTGCCCCTGAACCGCCCCCTTCTATCTTTAAATGTGTCCCCTTGTTCTTGCACGTCTCTTTTTCTGAAAGATGCTACCCTCTTGGACTTTGTTGATTCCACTGAGGTACTTAAAAGTTTCTATCATGTCCCCTCTCCCTTCTTTCCTCAAGGGTATACATATTAAGCTCCTTTAGTCTCTCCTCATACGGCTTCTCTTGCAGACCCTGCACCATTTTAGTTGCCCTCCTCTGGACTGCCTCTATCCTGTCTATGTCCTTGCGGAGATGGGGTCTCCAGAAATAAAGTCAGTACCTACCGTAATTCCTGATCTTCTCTTGTATCTTCACCATTCATTACTTACTGGGTGTTAGCGGAGCGCGCACCACACGGAAACTTTTTTTTTTTTAAAGTTTGCCTAACGGCACCGCCTCAGAGTGACGCTCATGCATCATGTCGAGCGGCCGTTAGTAGCGACCGACTCCTCCTCCAACTCAGTTCTGTGAGCCGGAGAGGCAAAGTGAGAGTAGAGAATATAGATAGCGAGGCAAGATAGCTGAGGATAGCAAAGCAAGGAAGAATGAACTAAAAAGGAATAAGCCGATGGAGGAAGGACAGAGGAGATAAAGTATCCTAGCCTAGGACTGCAGGGCCTCCTTACCTGGGCGACTCTAGGAGGAGAGATAAAGTAAGGAGATGAGAAAATAGAAGAAGAAGAAGAAGAGAAGAGAGATGGGATGTTGAAGGGACCAGAATGCCCATGAGCATAGTTAGCTTAGAGCTGAAGGCTCGACTAAGAGGGAAGCAAGAATCCCGGAGATAGAGCTGAAGAGAAGGTTCACCAAACCCGCTAGACAGACTCTGGAGGGCATAGTCCTTATCCTCAACATGCCATTGTTATTGATACCCCTCGGGTTCCTGGCGCGACAGGCCTAGAATTCGAGGACACCGAGGAGGAAAGGAACCCCAGACAGCAGGAGAGTGCTGCTCTGGGACTTAGAAAAGAAAATGTAAGCCTTTCAGGCGTTTTAAGCATAGAAATGGGACTCAGACAGACTGGCCAAGGCTTAGGCTGGCCGGGATTGGATATGGTCACGCACAGCTCTTCTGTAAAATTGTCCAGGAGGACACTTAAAAGGAGAAACCAAATTGCAAACTAGCGAGAAGGAGATTACCTTCTATTTCCCTCTTGTTTGTTTTTCCTTTTTTTTTTTTACAGAAGAAATTTGAGGTTGGTTGCATGACCCCAAAACCAAGGTGCCTATAGCAGTCGAAAAGAGTTCCCTCAGCATTTTTTCCCTTTTTTTTTTTTTTAAAGAAAAAAGGAACAGACGTGCCCGTTCCTCTGCTCTGCAGGGCAAGAATAGAGGGGGGTTTGATTCCAGGGCAATATCTGGAACACGGATTGCAGGATCAACTGAATAGCCTGAACCAGGCCAAACCCCAGAGATATCTTGTCAGGATAACCGCAAGAGATAGTTGTGCAGTCTGATCGCCAATGCAATCCACTTAGATGGCCTACCTAATCTTAGAGTAATTAATTTTCTGGAAAATTAGAACCCCCAAAAGAAGGATTTTTTTTTTTAATATTTTTTTTTTGAAAATTAAGCAATTTTCCTAGTTTTTAAGAAAAATTTTTTTTTTTTTTTGCAGAGAGAGGAAGGAGGCGGGAGGTGGAGAAGCCACAGGAAGAGGCCACTGAGGGATGGTGGGCGGGAGTAGTAATGAATGGTGAAGATACAAGAAGATCAGGAATTACGGTAGGTACGTAATTTTCATATCTTCCTTGTCAATCTTCACCATTCATTACTCCTGGGTGAGTATTAAGCTCCTCTTCCCCTGGAGGGAAGAGTAATACCCTGAGGGAACAAGACCCCAGCCTTCTGCTGGTGAGAAAACAGAAGGAGAAGACCCTGGCTTATTCAGAAAGCCTAAGTGGAAGAAGAGCTAGGAGGTGCCTCCCAAGACGAGGAGACGGAGGGAGCCCCTGTAAAAGTCTCCTAGCTCTGAAGAGAAAAGACGGGTCCCCGGAAGGCGGAGCGAATCACCCCACGCCGGGCCAGGGTGACAACCTGAAAGGCAGCCATGCCGTCCCGCCTGATGCAGATCGCTGTCCCCGCAAGCCTGGAAGCCACCTCATTGGCGTCATAAGATGCCCTTGCTTGGTGTCTTGCCAGCTCCAGGCCTACACGGAGGGGCAGCGGCTGTCTGGTTTGCTCCGTGTCAGGCATAGATGCCAGCAGCTGGGACATCATCGACCACAAATGCGGTTATAGGCAGCGTGGTGAGCCTGATGTGATGCAATACATGCACTCGCACGAGAGAAGAGAACACTCTTCGCCCCAACGGGCGAACTGGAGAGTCCGAACGGTGGGCGGTCGTCGCCAGGCATGGCGCCCAGAAGGAGTATCCAGGTATACCAAACCTGAGGACGGGTTGGGAAGGAACCCTAGAGACTCAGAGGGGCACAATACCTCACGCTGGCAGTCCGCGGGGCTGGGGAAGAAGCGGCAGGGAACTGCCAGGACCGATAGACGCCTCCTGGAAGAGGATAGGCCAGGAAGGTACCACGAGATGCTGGGCACTGAATTCACCAAGAGATCTCACGCTCCCGTTCGGTATTGTCTCTTGAACATAGAAATCCGGAGATCCCTCACCATCCTCGGAGGAAACGCTGATATTCTGTGAAATCAGCATCGGAGGACAGATGAGCAGGGGTTCCTCTCCCTCAGAGGAGGAGAGCGAGGATGATGGGGAGCTGGAATGCTCAGAGGATTCCTGCGGCGGTGGGGAGAGTCGAAAGACCCGCTCATGCATGTATCTAACATATGAGGGGAAGGCCGCTGCAGAACCTCTGAACTGCTCCCAGGATAACGGACCCGTAGGACCGACATGGCCCGGAGCAAGGGGTGGTGAGCAGAGAGAGATGGGAGAGGGCACCTGCGAGGAGGCAACTGCTCTCTCAGAGGGCTCTGGAATCCGGGAAAGGAGCCTAGTAGGAGGGATCCGGATATCAAACCAGGCGCCGAGAACGGAACTCTGGGAAGCGGAGCCTGGAAGAGTCCTGGGGAGAAACTCCCTGCGGCAGCGCCGGGACTGCATGGATCCAGAAGGGCAGTCCGCACAAACGCCGCCAGAGGACACCCTAGAACCCTGGGGAGGGACGGGCTCTGCACTCATGGCTCCTGGCCACCCCCTGAGGTGGCCAAGAAGACGGGCAGCAGGCCGCCTGCCCTCAACCTCCCGGATTCCGAGAGGCCTCCTCCTCAACTGCAACGCCCCCTGTCCCTAGAGAGGCACAGCACCCCGGGGTAGCTGTCACGAGCCTCCAGAGAGGGAGCCTCCCCTCCTCACCGTCTGCCCGGGACTCTGCCACCCCAGCCGAGGAACCCTCAGGAGGCGACGTAGAGGGACAGAGGGAGGGGCCCGCTGCGCCGCCTGGTACCCCTAGCCACCGAGGACCCAGATCCCGAAGAATGGGGGTGCCAGGATGGGTCCACATCTGAGTCATCGTCCTCCGAGGAGGACGAGACCAGCAGGACCTCGATGCTGGCCACCCCAGGGGTCCCCGAGCCTGCGGGGGCACGACGGCCCGGCCAAGCGATGCGGCTCTTCCACGCCCGGCAGCAGGAAGGCTAACCCCACACCCCAGCGGCTCCGCAGGCCCGGCACCGAGAGAAGGGAAAGGCCACGGCGCCCGCCGCCAGCAGCGTCGGGGCGGAGCGGCACTGCTCGGCGCCGCCATGTCCACCGGCACCGAGCGGCCCGGGCCCAGCCCCGGCACCGCCAGCGCCGCTCAATCACCGGCGCTGCTGAACGGCGCCGGATCCAAAGCGGCGCCGCTAATGGCGCCCGGGATCCGGGCGTGCCGGGAACACGCCGCTGATCACCGGCACCGCGAACGGTGCCAGGATCCAGAACGGTGCCGCGAGGCGGCGCCGAGGGTCCACCTGCCGGGCCCAAAAGCCAAGGGCCTCGACATCGGGGAGACTGCACCTCAAGAGGTGACTGCCTAAGGCGGTGTCAGCGCTGCGGCCCGGGGAGGGCTCGACGCCCCACACATGGAAGGGCCTCCTCCTCGGCAAGATAGGATGAGAAACCCTCCTCCTCGGACCGTATAGGCCGGGAGGGGACCCGGGAAGGGCCTAAAGATCTCGCCGAGATTCCGTGAGCGACGCCGTCCCCCGAAAGTCGGCGGGGCCTTGCCGAGCTTGAACGCGCGGATTTCGAGGACGCGACGGTCCATCGAGAAACAGGCGTCGCACGAATCCATATCATGGTTGGGTCCCAGGCAACGAAGGCAAACGTCATGCCGGTCCGAGACGGAGAAATGCCGGCCACAGGAGCACCGACGCATAGGGGCGCGGCCCGTCTTCGAAGAACGCTTAGCTCCAGAACCGGACATAACGCGAAACCAACGAGACTAAAACACAGTAGGAAATACACCGGCGCCGAAGAAAGAAAAAGAAACAGTCTTACCGTATCGGCGCCGAGTGTCAGGAAAACGGAGTCGAAACTGCTTTCAACTACCAGCGCATCTGCGTGGACATATGCTGCCTCGGCAGGCGGGAGAAACAGAACTGAGTTGGAGGAGGAGTCGGTCGCTACTAAACAGCCGCCTCAAGATGACGCCACTCGAGGGCGTGCCGTTAGGCAAACTTAAAAAAAAAAAGCCTGCGGGAGTGGGTGCGCCTCCGCTAACACCCAGGAAGTAATGAATGGTGAAGATTGACAAGGGAAGATCTGGACACAGTATTCCAGATGGGGTCTCACCAACTGTCTGTACAGAGGGATAAGAACTTCCTGTTTTCTGATGCTGATGCCTCTCCCTATGCATCCCAGTATACCCCCAGCCCTCCCTACTGCCTTCTCACATTGCTTGCTAACCTTAAGATCATCTGATATGATTACCCCCAGGTTCCTTTCCTTTTATGTTGTGTTACTACCTCCCCCCTCATTGTGTATTCTTCCCCTGGGTTCTTATTTCCCAGGTGCATTATTTTGCACTTCTTTGCATTGAATCCTAGCTGCCATACTTCTGACCATTCCTCTAACCTTGCCAAGTCCCTTCTCTTCCTTTCCACGCCTCCTTGTGTATTAACCCTGTTGCAGATCTTTGTGTCATCTGCAAAAAGGCATACTTTTCCTTCCAGTCCCTCTGCAATGTCACTGATGAAGACATTAAAAAGGACTGGACCCAATACTGAACCCTGCAGTACCCACTAGTACCCCTCTTTCTTCAGAGTGGACTCCATTTACAATTACCTTCTGTGTCCTGTTGTCAGCCAATGTTTAATTTGGCTGCACATGACAATCATGACCAGACTAATATTCACAGCTGAGAGATGTTAACCACCTGTGCGTGACGAAGGCAATATCACAAGGGGCTATATACCTCTATCAAAGGCGGAAGAGCCTGGCGGCTCCGGCCATTAAATTAGAATGTTCCACACAGTATAATTGTCTTGACGACTGAAAAGTCTAGACACTAAAAGTGTATGGTCCACAGACGCAGTCTGAAATACTACAGTGGATCCCAATTCTGAGGAACTACTGAAAAGATCTTCTATCATGGACTCTGATGATAGAGATGACGTGTTCTTCAGTATATAACATGAGTCATCCGCTGTATTACTGACCAGAAGGACAGGGAAAGACCCATCTAGATGCACTTCTACCCCAGAAGGACCTCTAAGGGAGGTCTAGGTCAGAGCCACTAGAGACTCTGCCACCAGGAAGGATGTCGAGGAGCTTGATACCATGTAGGGAGCCGAGAAAGTGCTGAGCGGAAAGAGAGATTCCACAGGCAGAACAGTACAGCAGAGTTCCATCAGCAGAAAACCGCTGGATGACACAAGATCCCACATGGACTGCCACTCACTAAGATGTGCGGAAAAATAATCAGCAGAACAGGACTTCATTCTGCGGAAACATCCCGCCACAAGTTCTGTGGAGAAGAAGTCCGAAAAGGAAAAATGAGTCACTTATTCTGCGAGACAGCACCCACCAGCACCCCTGCGGCACCAGCATCACTCGTGGCACAGGAGGGCACGAAGTAGTGCCTATGCCAACCTGGGCGATACTTGTGGTAGTACCTGCAGGCACCCATGCAGCAATGGCACCTGAGGGCACCCCCAACACCCATGGTACCTTGGCACAATGGCACCCATGGCAAGAATGGCACCCGAGGGCACCTGCGGCACCCACAGGTGCCCGTGGCACCACCCATGGCACCGTGGGTGCCTGCGGTGCCACCCATGGGTGCTCAGCATTGCCTGTGGGTGCTCTGCACCCCCCCCGGGTGCACAGTCCCATCCGTGGGTGCATGGCACCACCCGCGGGTGCTCTGTGCCACCTAGACACCCATGGGACCACTGGCGGTGCCGACACAACCAACGGCAGCAACCACAGCACCATGGCACCACACAGAGTGATGGCACCAACACATGGCGCCGACCAAGGCACTGAGGCTCGGTGCTGAAGGAAAATGCCAATGGAAACCCTGAGAAGAAGGGGAGAAGGAAAAAGGTGGTGCCCATGCCGGCCCCTGCATGGAAAAGGGAGCGGGGGGTAGGCATGAGGGGTCGGCACAATGGTGAAGGCAGCAAGAGGGCACCTTGCCCATCATAAACCAACCGACCTGGCTCCAGTCCAATGGCTCCGAGGCCTGGAGGCCCCAAAATCAGGAACAGAGCCAGGAAAACTAGAAAAGTCAAACTCCCTGCTCCACAGAAGCGGCCCAGGGGTGAAACAGCCCACCAGAGCTCCAACGAGGACAGAGATGGAGTTCCGGAGTCGAGAATGCAGCAGTTAGGAGTGGGGCCAAGGGGAACCCACCAAAGTCAGTTCAGGCCCATCACCCCTCCCAACAAACAATCCTCGTGTAGACGTACCAACAGGCAACCTCGAGCAGCACCAATTCTTCTTCCCCCAACGAAGAAGAAGAGCTCGAGGTTAAGCGAAACCAGATCCCCAGAACTGCCAGATTTGTGCTTCGGTGGACTGTCCCCCCCAAAGCACAGGACTGTCAGTAGTCAGACCCCCATTAAGGGTGGCGGACTGGACACAGCCCTCTGCCATAAAACTTTCAAAGAAGTCCTCCTACCGTCCACGCTACCATCAGGGACGACTTCATTGATGGCAGGAAAGAATTTATTTTCATCTTCTTCATAATCTTCTTTCTTGTTTGAAAATAAGAAACTACTACTTAAAATATTAAATGAACGCTAAAAGCTGCTGTCGATAGAGACTCCAGCAGACGAGCAACATCAACATCCAAGCGCACTTGACGGTGGGAGAAAAGGAACTGAGACGGTTAGAGGGTTGACGCCGAGGTAGCCAACACAAGCGCGAGCTAGTCTCGAGGTGCCATGCATGCATGGTCCTGTCTTGGCGCCAACCCTTCTGAAAATTTTAGGCTCCCGCTTGGTCCTAGCGCCTCCAGCGCTATCCCACCAGTGTGAATGAGTGATGGAGACTTAGTCCAGGAAGATCAGGGAAGGCCCCATGTCCAGGGTGTTAGGCTGCCTTCGCAGAGGCGGAGGCAGCCGGGTCCACCCATGTATGGCAGGGGCCCGGGAGTAGCACAAAATTGGGAGCCGACAGGGTCTATGATGAGCAGACTACGGGTTGCATAACGAGTCCCTCCGAGGAAGGACCAGAGCTCCCTGTTGGCATCCCCAAATATAATAATTAAAAAGAAAACAATAAAGTCAAAAGCCATGGTGTTGTTTCTCTGGAGGTCTGATGAACGATCAACGGTGTGAGAAATAACTGAGGCGTGATGGGGCCATCCACGGTTTACAGGTGCCGATGTTCAATGTTCTTGTGGGTGGCCCCCAGCCAGCAAAAGTTTCTGAGTGGTCTGGGCACTGACAGCTTACAGTTCCACAGGTGTGGCCCAATGGAGGAGACTGCCCTCAATGAAGACCTGCTGTACCCTTCTTGGGCATCAATATCAGTTCTCCCACACTCCATTCCTTGGGTAATGTAACATTTTCATTAACAGCCATAAATAGTTTTACAAATACTGAAGCCCAGAGATCCACATTTACTAGAAAGACTTCTGAGGATATCTGATCAGCTCCTGAGGTTTTCTTTCATTTTAGCCCTTATGCCTGGTGCAATCTCTTCTAGATGAACCAGTTCCCATGACACTATGGGTGTGCTCTGTAGTTCACAAATGCTGTCCCCACCCCTTCCATTTGAGTATAGAGGGCTTTATAATACTCATACCATGACTTCCAGAGGAATAGCTGCCTCAGTGTTTTTCTTATTATTACCGAGCCTGGCTGTTAACTGCCCAAATTTATTGGAGCCCTCATGGACAGTAGCATACTGCTGGTCATGCCATAAGCTTTGTTTATGCTCATTTTTTCTTTTCCCCGGTTATACATTTTATTCTAGCATTGCATTTTTCTTGGTTAATCGACCCATTTTATGTTTCTTATCTGAGCATTCTTTATCAAACCATTTCTTTAAATTATTTTTAATCTGTACAGCTGTATGACTTACCAATGTATTTTTAAAATGATTATAAATAGCTTCATAAGCTTCCAGAGATACAATTGGTAATATATTGCCATTGATCATAACAACTACTTTACAATCTCTAGAGTATTAAAAACTCATCTACTTTTCCTAGGAGTAAGTTGTTGCAAAATAATTTTTTGTTTGTTTCTAATTTTCCAAATTTCTAATTCTAGTTGCATTAAGCTAAGTAATCTCTTCAAACCTACTCTGTCTCATACCAGGCATAGGAAAGCAACAGTGATCACTGAAGAACTGGTCTTCAGTCTTAAATATTATATCCTTAAAAGGAAGGTGTCTACTGCTCGTAGTCAGTTACTGTTCCTCCTTTTATAGCTGAAGGTTAACGTCCGTCCCTACTATTTTCCCACTAAGAATCGTATACTATTTGATGGTAAATTTTATATGAATCTCACTTGCTTGGGATTATTCATGTAATACTTTGAATTTCCTGTTGGTATTCCAAATACCTTACTCAAGTTATTTTCCTCATGTCTTACTTTGTTAGTGATCCAATACTGTATGTACTTTGCAGTCACCTGCTAGTGTGCTGTGAGCTGCTTTGCTGTCTGACAGTAAGAGCATCAGAAGAGTATCAAATGTTTGTAATTTATTTGTGAACTGCTGGTACTCGACATTTGGAGGATGTACATATTCACTGAATATAATGCCTGGACCATGCTGTTTTCAGCTTCACCATGAAAAAAAATTCTTCAGTTGTATTTGGTATTTGCTTCAGACTCAGATTCAATTTTGTACTGACCAGAATAAACAGAACACCTTTTGGTTCACCATTCTTCTTGCATTTCTTCCCCTTAATCTGAAAAGCTGTATTACCATCAAGACATACATTTTTACAGTAATCTACCCATGTTGTCTGAAGCATACTAGAAAATGTATTAATGTGCCCTATAAACTTGGTATCAACCATCTTATGTGTTTATGTTTGCAATATCCCAGCATTAACAGATGAACAGCATTCACTCCTGGTAACCTACTGATTCTGGTTTTACATCAGGTGTCTGTACCGCAATTCGATAATCCAAATCTGTTTAAAGTTGTTACTATTCACAGTGCTTATTGTAAGACTCCTCTACACCAGATTCCTGGTCGGGCTCCAGGACAGAAGCTGTATTTAACCTTCTACCTCTTAAAAACTCTACCCCCTCATCTGAGCTAGACAAGTCACGCTGAATTTTCATTATTTTGAAAATATTTGATTTTCTACACTTTTGTTTTTTTCCCCCCATGATTTTAATACTACAGATATGTTGCCTTTGCCAGCATTGTTCTGTATCTATAGAGCTTTTATATCTCCCAAATATTTTTACCCACAAGTATGCTTTGCAATATATTGTATAAAACATAGAAGTTGTCAGCAGATAAAGACCTCTTGGCCCACTTAGTCTGCCCTATATTCCTTCTGCTACTGTGCCACCACAGACCCTACTTGATCTCTGGTCTTCTCCCCTTGCCTTACTTCTAAGGCTCCCTTGTGTCTATCCATGCATGTTTGAATCTTGTTACTGTTTTAGCACCCACTACCTCTGCTGGGAGGCTGTTCCAGGTATCCATCACTCTCTCCTCTCTGTAAAGAAGTATTTCCTCATATCTCCTCTGAGCGCCCCCTCCCCCAGCTTTGTAGCATAACCCCTTGTCCTGGAGCATCTTTTTCTATGGAAATTGCTACCTTCCTGTACTTTATCAATACCTGCAAGGTATTGGAATGTTTCTGTCATATCCCTCATTTCCTCTAGAGAGTATATACAGTATTCAGTTCCTTCAGTCTTTCCTTTTAGGGATTCTGATGCAGGCCCTGCACCATTTTAGTAGCCCTCCTTTGTACCACCTCCACCCTATCTATATCCTTTTGGAGGTTGGGCCTCCAGAACTGGACACAGTACTCGAGGTGGGGTCTCGCCAGTGATTTATACAGGGGTAATACTACATCCCTCCTTCTGCTGGTGATGCCCCTCCCTATGCACCCGAGCATCCTGCTAGCCTTCCTCAGTGCCTTATAACACTACTTGGCTACTTTCAGGTCATCAGAAATGATTGCCCCAGGTCCCATTCCTGTCTTCTGGTTGCTAATACCTCCCCGCTCAGTTGGTATATTGCCAATGGGTTTCTGTGTCCTAAGTACCCGATTTTGCACTTTTTTGCACTGGGCTGGCAGTATAGCCTAGAGGTTAGAGTAATGAGCTGTGAATGAGCTTGGTACATCCAGCAGACCAGACCTTGGATTGAGTCTCACTTGCATACTGTGTAGCTCTGAGCAAGTCACCTAACCATCCAGTGCTCCCAGGTCACCCCTGAAAACAGGCACTTGTGCCTAGTAGGCCTTACCAGGTTACCAGAGACTAAATGAAATCTAGCTGCCATTCCCTTGACCAATCTTCCAGCTTTTTCATATCGCCCTTCATTCTTTCCATCCCGCACCTCCTGGTGTATCCACTCTGTTGCAGATTTTGTGTTATCCATGAGCGTGCATACTTTCCTTCCAGCCCTTCCGCAAATGTCGCTAATAAAGACACTGAAGAGGAATCGCCTAGTACTGACCTCTGTGGCACCCCGTTTGTCATCTTACCTTCTTCAGAGTGGATCCCACTAACCACCACCCTCTGACTCCTCTTGTTTAGCTACCTTCTTATCCATTTTGCTACTTTTGGACCTACTCCTAGGTTGCCCAGCTTGCTCACCAGTCTTCAATGTGGCATGGTGTCGAAGGCCTTACTGAAATCCAGGTAGGCCACATATACCGCTCCACCCTGATCCAATTCCCTGGTCACCCAGTCAAAGAACTTGATCAGGTTTGTCTGGCAAGACCTCCCCCCTGTGAACCCATGTTGCCTTGAATCATGTAATCCACTGGTTGCAAGGTATTCCCCAATCATTTCCTTCAGTAGCGATTCCATTACCTTACCTACTACCAAAGTCAGGCTGACTGGTCTGTAATTTCCTGCCTTCTCCCTAGTTCCACTTTTGTGTAGTGGGACCACCTCAGCCCTCCTCCAGTCCCCTGGAACCTCCTGTTTCTAGTGACAGGTTGAACAGAGCTGTCAGAGGTGCAGCCAGCACCTCCTTAATTTCCCACAGTGTCCTAGGGTGCAACACGCCTGGTCCCATTGCCTTGTCTACTTTTAACAGCGCTAGTTCCTTGAGGACTTTCTCCTCTGTAAAAGGACTAGTGTCCACCTCCCTTCCTTTAATGCCCTTGTCCCTTACATTTGGCCTGTCACTTACCCCTTCCTCTGTAAATACTGAACAAAAGTAATTGTTCAATATGTCCGCTTTTTTTGTTCCTCTTTCTCACAACCCCCCTTTAGCCTCCTTTAGTCTTTCTCTTCTCGCTTATATATATATGAAGAATGTTTTAATCCCCTTTTTACTGATTGGGTAATATTGTCCTCAAATTTGTGTCTTTGTACTCCTAACTGCTCTCCCTGCCACTCTTTGTTTCTCCTGGTAATTCTCCCTATCCTCCTCCTCCTTCTGTGTCCTCTCATACCTTCTAAATGCTAGGTTTTTTGCCCTTACTTTCTCCACTACCTCTCTAGAGAACCACAGCACTCTCTTTTTTTCTCTTGCACTTGTTAACCTGCCTGACACAGAGATTTGCTGCCTTTTCAATGTCCCCTTTATTTTTGCCCATTGTTCCTTGACTCCCTCTAGTTTCCCTATCCCTGCTAGGGTGTCCCCGAGGCATTCTCCCATTTTCTTAAAATTGGCACTCCTGAAGTCCAGGACCCTTGTCTTTGTGCGGCACGATTCTGACCCTGTTCTTATATTGAGCCACACCATATGATGCTTACTGGTCCCCAGGTGGCCACCCACTGTGTCATTAGCAACACTTTCCCCGTTTGTCAGAGGAACACCCCTTGCAGGGAATCCAGGATGTCCCTATGTCTGACTGTTGTGCAAGCTGGTAGGCTCTAATTCACATCCGATAGATTGAAATCCCATACCAGCAACATCTCCCTTTATGTGCCATCCTTTGGATGGCTTCCATCATCACCTTTATCCACCTCTCCCCTGTGCTGGAGGCATGTAGATCACTCCTGTGTGAAAGACCCCCTCCGTGTCTCCATGTGTAGTGTAATTTATAACAAGTAAACACTTTCTGACCTTGTTTTTGGTACCCCTTCCATGTAAACTGTAGGTTAACTTTTGTGAATCTTGGTTCATGTTTACTTTTGTCTTTGCATCGTGTCTTTTTATCACATGGTATTTTCCACAATGGATCTGTCCTCAGAGGGCTCAGTGCTCACTCTCTAAACTTTCCTGTCTCATGGGCTTCCGGCTGTCTGTCTGTATTATGTTCTTTTTCTCTTTTAATCCTTGTACTCCTGCCCTGCATTTTTGCTGTCCTTATTTTGCAGCTGTCTATTGGTCTGCAGCATGCCAGCCACCGAATATGGCTTTCATGAGCAAAGGCGCTACTCCATGTGGGATGTGCATTTTCCCTTTGCTCCTGAGAGCTGGTTTCCTGAAGGGTGCTGTGTACTACTGCGTACAGACACTTTCTGAGGCACTAACATGGCCCCATGTTCACACAGGCAGTGTTCACTGAAAATGGTGCACAGTCTATATTCTGTATAGCAGTTTATATCCGCACCCTCTTTATTTAGCGCAGTGGGCTGTACCGTACATATTAGCGCCCGCTTGAATCTGCGCAGCCACCTTTCATGTAGTTACAGTGATTAAACGAATGTGCCATGAATAGCAGCTACTTAAAGGTGATCGCGCCCATTAACACTCTGTTGGCAGCAGTGTGGTCTACACAGCCATACATGCTGGCACATAAATGAAAGCACAGTCCGTGGTTTCAAACGACTACATGAAGCAGCTCGGGAGACACCAGACCTCATCAATTTGACCTGAACACTGCCCAGAAAACAGAGTGGCTGTCCTGCTCTCCTCATGAATGACCTGGAAGCAGCTTAGGAAGTTAGGTGCTGCTTGTGTGAACAAGTGGCAGTAGTAAATGCCTGAGTTGTTCACGCTGTGGCACTCGGAATACTGAAATCAAAATCACCACAACTGTTGGTGGAAAAAGAGGGTTATGTAAATCAGAGCACAAAGTGGGCTTGGGCATTTCTTCATCGCATGGGGTATAGTAAACGTAAGGGCATGAAGGCAGCAAGAAATGTGCCCACTAACTTTCCAATACTGAAGGCTGCCTTGCTCAATAGAATCAGCACTGCAGCTGCCCAGGAGTTGATACCCCCAGAACGCGTAATGGAACTGGATACCTGCATTAATATGATGCCGGTTTTGGAGTAGACAATGGCTGCCTCTGGGTCAAAACAGGTTGCTGTGCTCGGGCTGGGGGATAAGTGCCAAATTTCTTTAGTCCTGACGTGCACTTCATCGCATGCGGTGACTTTCTACCTTGCCAGGTGATCTATAAAGGTAGAACGAGCACTACCATCCCAATACAGCTTCCCAGAGGAGGGATATCACACAGAGTGACAACCATTGGGCAAATGAGTGTACCATGCTGCGGTACATAGAAACTGTTATTGTCCCATACTGTGCCCGAACAGGTCAGTGGCTAGGTTTGCCTAGCGAACAAAAATCCCTCCTTATTCTAGGTCTGTTCCATGGCCACACAACATCGACTGTATTACATAAACTTGAAAATGTGGGTATTGTACCCATTTTGTTCTGACTTCCTGCCGGACGCTTTGCAGCCTTTAGACATTTCGGTTAACAAAATTCTTAAAGATCTGCATAAAGAGAAATTCACTACCTGTGCAGAATCTTGTGTCGCAGCAGCTGGAGACAAGCAAGGAGCTGAAACTCCATTTGGGCATGCTGATACTGACGTGGTAGTGGCAGTGCAGTGGCTACCACGGCAGTTTCATGGAACTTTGCGACCACGCGGTTTACGAAGCTGGGATTATGGATACCCACAGTGAGAACCTGAACTGAACACCAGTAGCTGTGGTAAGTACAATTTGAGTGTGCTGCTAGTGTTTGGTAGTTACGGTGGTTGGGCATTACAGGTGCAGACAATGTTTTCTTGTTACAGGTGTGACTCGATCAATGAATGTGTGCAGTAACCACCCTGTAAATCCACTTACCAGTTCTTTGTGAGCTTGTATTAAGGTAACTCAGGGCAAGAAGTACATCTGTTTTTGTTCTTTACAGGTACCGAACTGTTGCATGGAGGACTTTGGCTGAATTGATCTTTCTTTGCTAGCTTAGGAACATTTCTTTCACTTTTGTTTTTTGTAACTTAGTGCATAATAAAGACTGCTGACTTAAATTGCACTGGCACCGTTTGTCTTTTCGTTCCATATAATATTAGCAATCAGAATATCGTAGCACTTTTTGCTTTCAACTAAAGCTAAAATAAACTGATCGATAATATTTCCTACCATACAGTAAATATGACACCCTGGCCGACTACTTTTCTCTCACATGCACAGCTATAGCATAGACTGTGTTGCACACACAGATGGCTTTAGGGGCCACAATTTTCCAAAGCAAAATTAGCATAAGAAGAAGGGTAAAGAAAATCTCGCCTGTTTCTACTGTTGGGAAAACACAGTTGTCATGATATCAAATTGTTTTATTGACAAACATTAAAAGTAACATCTTTACAAGGAACAATAATATGGAATCTTCAAAAATAATTAACAATTTTCATAGATTTATAAAAAGTATAGCAGAGATAAATAAAAGTTATTTGTTAGCAGACCCCAGACCATTATCAAATACAAGTACTGTTTGTGCACCCTTCTGGGAAAAGACACAGATAACAAGAGCAGTTTAAAGGAGTCAGACAATAGTGCTAACACTTTACCTCCACCCAAATACAAATCATTCCTAACATCAAAATGCATAAATACCAAGAGAACGTATACGATCACAAGCAGTACCAGAACATGAAGTGTAGCCTTTAAAGAGCACCTTTCCCCAATATTTTTAAATATAGAAAACATTAAACAAGGAGCTCCCCCACCTCATCAGGAGCTCCTCCGGGTTAGTCTCTCTTTCGCTCTCTCCTCTCTTTTGTTTAATACAGCTCCAAAGGAAGGAAAAGTTAATGTGCCCCAGGGCTGGCCTCATGATCCTTTCCATTTCCTGAATCTCTGATCCACCCCCACTCCATTTTGTGACATTTTTATAGCTTTGGGTTTTGGTACCTACTGATTCCAGGGTTGAACGAACAAGGCTCTTGTCAGTTGAACCCTGGCATCTACAGGTATCAAAATCCTATTTACAATCGGAAATTACATTTGAAAGGACACTCCATTCAAGTGAATGGAGTGCCCTACTCTGACCAAAAAAATGTCCCAAAATGTCGGAGTGCGGGGGTGGATTGGAGATTCAGGAAGTGGAGGGGGATCGTGAAGAAAGCCCCTCGAGGGAAAATGACAATCCGTTCCCTTTCTTTTGGAGCTGTATAAAATAAAAATGGAGGAGCTCCTGATGAGGTAAGGGAGCTCTCTGTTTAACGTTTTGTATATGGAAAAAGGTGCTCTTTAAAAAACAATAAAAGAAATATATTTAGTATAAACATAACATTTCTCCCACTGTTTTCTGATATTTTTACATTTTTGGAAAAAAAAGCATATGTTAAGCACATGACTTAAAGCACTTGAGTTTTTTTGTGCTACATTTGAAAAAATTAAAAATCTAAAACAAATGCAGCTATTGCAGTATATGTTGGCTACATCATCACTGCTGTAGTTGCTATACTAACTTTTATCAGGTAAATTTCCAGGCTCGCATTAACCCCCCTGCTGAAGTCACCAGTTTTAAAGATCTGGAAGCAAAAACAATGACTACAAAAAAATAAAAACAAATTGAAGTTGTGTTTTAGTACTATCCTTATATTTTGAAATGTTTGCACCTGCATCACTAGCAATAAAAGTGTCTAGTAACACAGTACAAAGACACTCCAGCAGATTTCTGGCCCCCATGTCTGAGGGACCAAATCCAGTTGTAGAAGCAAAGGCCAAACTTACTCCAACTTTAACAAAGCTGACACAAGCCCAGAAATGTACATAAATGTAAGGAAAATAACCAAGCAGCTTGAATGTTTGGTGCTTTGTTTCCCACTTATTAGATATCCGGGTACTTATATAAAAGAACAAAACCCCAGACTAGGTCATGTAGTTTGATAAAACCAACTACAGTGGTGAATATACTGTAGTTATTATGCTGCAAGAGAGGGGGATACCCATTTTCCAGGCTAAGAATGCTGTTAGTGACATAAGTAATGCATTAACTGCTAATTTAAGGATTTAACTTTCAGACATTAGGCATCATAAAGGTAAACCACAGATTTGCACCATGTCGAAGATGGCATTTGAAGCACTAAACTTTTTTTGGTTTTTGTTAACGAAAATGAGAAAAAAAACTGTGGTGCCTATTTTACAATTTCCCCCAACAGATCCTGAATGTAAATATTTAATAGGTAACATCAGCAAATATATTGTTTTATTACTACTGAATCTAATTAAACATAAAATTCCAAGGCCTACTTCTGCGTCATCAGTGTCAAAGGGGTCACAATGCCACTAAAGATTAAAAATCCACATTTTCATTTTGTACATAATGCACAACATAGCAAAACATCGACAGACTGCATCCACTGTTTTTGAACTTTAAATTCCATGCCATCATATGTCATGTTTCAACTGTGTTTACAATACATATTTTTTAACCCAAGTCTAAAAATGTGGAAGCTAAATTCTTGCTTTGCACTTCAAAATACAAAAAACAGCTCTCATTTGTAAGACAGGCACTTTAAGCTGTAGACAAAATTAGTGCACATGATTACAGGTCACAAATTTAATGACTGCACGAGGATAAGTATTCATTTACCCTTGGGTTAGCCAACATACACAGGATGATGTTCACACAAGTACTTGTTCATTAATCAAGATATATAAATTATCCAAACTATCCACAAGAATGTTAACTAGAAACCACTTCCTCAGAACAGTATCAGCTACACACACACACACACACATGCAGCTTGCAGAAAAAAAAATATTTCCTGATTTTATTTCAAAGTGGTTCCAGCAGTGTCTAATACAATGGTATGTTTTCAATGAAATTAGTCAGAATGCAGTCTTAGGAAACGGAAATAACATCTAGACTGGACAAAAGCACTCGGTGCATGGTCCTTTACAAATGTGCAAAAAGTGGCCAGTATCACAATGATGAATAGAAAAAAGCAACACATTTTACTGCCCATATAATCCCTTTCATTTTCCCTTGCTGTGCATTTCAAAGCTATGATGACCTTATGAGTCTGTGGGACTAATCAGAATATTAAACATTTTAGGTGATTACTGATTAGTTGTGACATCTACAGTATTAATTCTTCTCGAAGGAATATTTGTTTAATTATGCCTGTATGGATGTTATTGCTCAAACACTATTTCAGTAATTTTAAACAGCTTTCAAGATCATAGCTCTTTGCAAGTGTTTCTGTTTTACATTGGTCATACTGCTCCTGTGGAGGCGTGTAGAACTCACTTCTTTTATGAAATCTTCCACTACAACATGGTATTTTCTTTGTGTTTTATAACTAAAGGGTGTTGAAAAGAAAGTAATTATTACACTGCCAATGTGTGGCACAATATGTAAGGAGTCTACCTTTCTAAGTAGATTATCAGTATTTAAATGCTTTGAAACAAAGCGTTTTTCCAAAGAAGTTATTTTTCCAGGAAATAGTTATGGCCTTTATGATTACAATTCTTATGTTTCCAGGCACTTTAGTATGGTACCTAGTCAAGTGTTTGTAAAATCTGTTTGCCTGTGAAGTATCATAAAATGCACATTTCCAAGTCTGGTTTCTTCTTTTGGAAGTCCTCCTAACCGCTGGATTTGGGACTAGATAAGTGTTTTTTTCTCTAAACCGATTCAGCTTTAGACATCAGAGACCGGAAGACTGGCGTCATCCAGATCTAATGGGTCAGGATCTTGACTACCATTCTTAGCTTTAAGTTGCAAGTGTTTCTTTTCAGTTATTTTGGAATTTGATTCTCTTGAAGGGATAGTCGGGACCTTGTGGTTCCCTGGCTCAGTCTTGGCAGAAGGTTCCTGAAATCCTCGCTTCTCCAAGGCAGTAGATTTGGAGTCAGGGTTTGGGGCTGGAGTGGTGCTGGTGTGAGGTCGATGCAATGCACGGTGGCGGCTGCTGTGTGGCAGAACGGAAAGTGCAGTTGAGTTCCATGGGAAGTGTTGGAATGCTCCTGTAAAAGGAGTGTTGAGCAGATACAGTCAGTCATTAATGGTATGTTAGTATTTCAGTGTCAGACTTTACTCTCTGAAAAACAAAAACAGAGAAAGACACAATGCAAAGCATCAGCCATAGCGAGAACAAGCATGCGCGCTCTACAGTAGCAATGCATTTTAAAATGTGAGCTGGAAGCAGCGCATGACAGCAGCCATTTAAACTGAATAAGATGGTTATGCATAACTAGCGAAAGTGATCCCCTTCATTTATTTAGGGCAACACTGGTAAAGCAAACTCAGCTTGTCAGCGCAAGCAAAGTAATGACAACTTTATTCTCTTAGAAATAACTGTATGGCAAAGGGAGGCATGTGATGAGAAGTTCATATTATTTAACATTTAATTTTTTTCTGTTCTTTTTATCTACCGTGATCCACGAGCAAGGACCTCCTTCCGTTAATGCCATTTAGCTTTCCTTCAAGCTCCTCCTTGCTGGATCTCCCCTGGGAGCTTGGGGCAAACGTGTCTCACCACTGCACTGCCCCTCAGTTTGCACTTCCCACAATGTGGAGTCCTGTCTTTAACTCCTTGGCAGCTTCCCATACAACATCCAGCCACCCATGGCAATGGTCCTCCCCAGGCCATCCTGGGGGTTCCTGAGCTAGGAGCCCGAACAAATGCAGGGGTAGGTGGAGTGTCATCTGCCCAATTAATGCCTATTTTCCCCTTTCTTGTCACACCCACCAAGAGCACACCTTGCGCCATCAGGTGCCAGCATATCTCATGCACTAAAACACATCTCTCCTCACCAACACATCACAGGCTCCTAAGACTGCACCGACACCTGTGGCCACAATGGAGATGGTAGTGTAATGGAATGCACATCCCCCCCAAAGGACGGTGTTCTCTAGGACACTTAGTCCTCCACCCCTGCCAGACCTCCAGTGATTGAGGGTTGGGACATGAACCTGGGTCACTGGCACTGCAAGTAAAGTCCTGCCACTGTGTGGATGGTTGAGCTTTATATTTAATGAGTTAATCATGATTTCACATGCAGTTAGTAATCTAATCACCATAGCACATTTTCTGTTCTTTTCTCATTCAATGTAGGTTACACAATTATACAGCATCATACCTAGAGTGCATTACTATATATTGTACATTCTATGGATAAAAATCACATTTTCTCTACATTGTGACTTCAGGCTACCCCCACAGCTACATATTTGATAACTGCCTTTTTTTATCATTCATGAGTATATATCCTGTACTTGGTCAACATTACTCCTAGATTTATTACTGTTTTCCGTAGCTTTCACAAACAGTTTGAGAAAGGAAGTTGTGATACCAAAGGTAAAAGGAACACGGTTGCAATGTTCATGACATACACGTAGCACTCTGCAAATGGATTAGAATGATGAAAATTAATGGAATCTTGTTTATTTGGTCTAGATATGAACCTAAAATCTGAAGGTTTTAAAAGTATTTTTTAAATAATGCAAAATATATACTGATATTCTTTTAAACTGTGTTTAGAATTTAAAAAGTATACCAATATATGGCAATTATATCAAAAGAACTTATCTATGTAGACCAGACTCAAGCTTTTATTTATTTAAAAACAAAACAAAAGCTCTTAGCTCTATTGTTGAAAACTTGGCTTTTCAAAACATAATTTTCCTTTTGAGCTAGGTTTTCAGCTTTATGTCTGATGGTGTTGTCCACTCAGCTGTTGGGCCTGGGAGATTCCAGATACCATCCCAACACCATTAGCTTCTTCTCCTGCTATTCTTATGAACATACGAAATTTGCCAGCAGATAAAGGCCTAGAGGTCTATCAAGTCTGCTCGAATGTGCAGCTAGCACCCCTTATTCTGCAGCTGCCCCTCCCTTCCACCCTTCCCCTTCATTAACCCTCCCCCTTGTCCTGTCCCATCCTCGTTTGAAGCAGTCCACTGTTCTACTGCATACCACTTCAGCAGGTAACGCATTCCACCCAGCCACCACCCTCTCTGTAAAAAAGTGTCTCCTCATCTCCCTCCTGAACCTTCTCGCTCCAGTCTCGTATCATGGCCCCTGGTGGCCCTCCCCTCCCTTACTTTGAACAGCCCTCTGTACCCGCCTTGTTTATTCCTTTCATGTATTTAAAGGTTTCAATCATGTCATCCCTGTCTCCTCTCCTCCAGTGAGTACATGTTCAACTCCTTCAACCTCCTCTGATAAGTCCCCAGCCCTTGATCATCTTTGTCGCTCTGCGCTGCACCCTCCAGTAACTTAATGTCCTCTTCAGATATGGATGCCAGTACTGCACGCAGTACTCCAGATGTGGTCTAACAATGACCTATACAGTGGCAGAATCACCTCCTCTCCTCGAGGATATACTCCTTGCAATACAACCCAGCATTTTGTTGGCCTTTGCAGTTGCCTTCCTACATTGTGCCGAGTTGTTCATTGACCCTGTAATGAGCACACCCAGATCCTTCTCCTCCTCTGTCTGGGCTAGCTCCACTCCCTAGCTGGTAACTCCTCCTTGGGTTCTTCATCCCAAAATGCAGCACCTTGCACTTTTGGCATTAAAGCCCAGTTGCCAGGTGTCTGACCAGGTTTCAAGCTTTGCCAGATCATCCTGCAACCCTGCCACCTCCTAGGTCATCCACCACCGCTACCACCTTGGTATCATCAGCAAACAGACTGATCTTGCTCTTGATGTCCCATGATATGTCTGCAATGAATATCCCAAACAACACTGGTCCCAACACTGAGCCCTGTGGAACACCGCTCGTCACTGCCCTTGGGTGTGAGAGCTCCTCACCCACCACCACCCTCTGTTGCCTTCCCTGCAGTCAGTTTCCTACCCATCTCACCAGCTTTGCACCCGACCCTGTGCCTACTAACTTCCTTCCCAGCCTTCCATGTGGCACTGAGTTCTTCTAGTGCAGATTCTTCTAGTGCAGATCACTGTAATACAAGCCTAGGGAGTGCCAGTGATTGTCATGTACACAGCATTGTGATTTTCTCCCTCATCCCTAACCCACACCTCTAGTGCTGTGTAACTGGACAGTGACTCGAGAGCATAACCGGACAGTGACTCGACAGCATACAGTATTCCCCAATGCAGAGGAGTCAGATCTCAGGCCCTCTGCCACTGGATCACCACACCATCCTTCCCTTGGGCTGTGCAGCACTGCTGGCTTCACTGCATGCCCAACTTGACCACCCGAGTGCCAGGAGAGACAGGCTCTTCCTCACAGAACTCAGTCCACTCTGCGCTACCACCTTTTCACGACCCTTCAGCTGCCCGAATGGTCACCTTGGTAGGCAGCCACTGCCCAGCTTGACTCTCACTTGAGGTTTCTTGAGGTTTGAATCCCACCATTAGCCCCTGCTAACACTTTTCTGAGGGGAAAATGACCCACCCCTACAGTCACCACTGGGAACACTTTCTTTCTCCTGCCCTGTAATAGGCAGCGCTGTGCTTTGGACAATTTAATAGCCGCTCTTCGAGATGGATCATGGACTTGACAATTTCACCAGGTTATCTACACTATGAAATACAGTTAGAAGAGGAAGCATATAAAATAATACTTACTACTCAACAAGCTTTACATGTGATACAGAACTGTGCACACCAATGATTATGGGGACTACAGTAACGCTACAGAAATGAAAAATAAAGCACCAGTGACAGAACGCAGACAGAACACACTCAGTAGTTGTAAACCAGATTCTCAGTAGATAGCTTAAGCTTACCCCAACTGGGATCTTTTGAGTCATAGCAGACCGTGACAAAAGATGTTTTAGGGCCAGTTCCCAAAATATGACTAACTCTACAAGGAAAATCATGCAGAGAAACAGCCATGCCAGGCCGGCCCCTTTGCCTGCATCATCTGACATGCCCCTCTTACATCACAAGATGGGACATCTGTGTCATTGCATGCCAGTGCTCTGGTAAGAAAACTAGAGGAAAACTGTTTCATTCCAATGCAGCATGCCACCACAGGCCCATGCATGACTGACATGGCAGGCCATCCACCACTACATGTGGTCCACGTTAAGTTGTGGATAAAAAGCAAGTCCATGAGGAGGTCTGTAATGAGGCGGGGGGGAGATGCAGGGCCAGGCTTCAGAGGGCAGAAAACACACACACACACACACACACACACAGAAAAACAGGCAAACCTTAGAACCTAATGCGATAGCAGTGTCAAAATTAGCAGACAGAAAGTGTTATTAATTTTTTAAAGTAGCCAGCTGCTACTTTTTCCCTGAGTATTTTCTTCATTTGCTCATTATAAGGTCTTCCACCTGATAGATGGGCAGAAATAAGCAGATTGATGGGCCTCTGTGTCCTTATCTGCTGCAGGGTTTTATTTAACTCCAAAATTGATTAGCGCTTTGCTCATAAAAGTGGTAAAACATTGTGAAAATGCATAGCACTTGCCTCATTGTGTTTAACAAACATGACAGTTCTAGAAAACCTATATGAATGCTTTCTGTACAGTTAGCATTGTCCCAAGGAAAAAACTGCTGATCAATTATTTAAAACCCTGTGCCGTCAACTCCTATGTTTCTACAATAAAAGGTTAGATGTAAGCAGCAGTACTTTACTTTGAAGCTGACATTATCTAGTTCTATTCTTCTTGATATACATCACAAGTCACCAGTCTGGCAGCAGGTGACTGGCCTTCCTGGTCAATCATGTGTCAGTCAGAGATTAGAATACTGATGAGGAATGAAGTGAATATAATTAAATAGGTTTGTCTCAAGGTAGAGTACTGTTCCACACATTGCATCTAGTACAGTACTGCCGGGAGAAATTTCTAATTAGCAGAATGGTTTCTGGCCTGCTGATGCAGCGGTGGGGCTACTGCTCACAACGCCGAAGACCTGGGTTTAGAAGTAAGCATCCAGTGAGGGAGGGCCATTGTCCTCACTACAATACTGCCACATACAGTATGTGACTACAGCTGGCAGTGAGCACTAGGTAAGAAGGGAAGCCGTCGGTGGGAGACCCATGCTACAAACACTGCATATGCACTCCCACTGGCCCACCTTGCATGGTGATGTCTTCAAGGGGCGGGGACAAGAAACAAGAAGAAGCTCGGCCCTGGTGCTGACATCACAGAGACCCCAGTACATCCAGGCAGACCCTGCTGTCTCCTCCTCCTCCACTGCCCAATGACTTGCACACTTGGGGGTATATCCCCCATACCCCATCCGGAGGGTGATCCATGGCTCCATGAGGGTGGACTGCAGGTTGGTAGGTGGGGACTGGGGTGAGGTACAGTGAGTTCCAGAGACGTGAGAGCTGGAGTAATGGGGATAAAATATGGATTAAAAAAAAAAAATTAGGAAAAGGGAGCTCAAGAGTTAGCTGGTGCCAACAATAGGGACACCAGGGAGTGACTGGAGGGATTTGGGAATAGAAAAGGGGTACCACTGTACAGCAGGGAGGGATAGGTTTGGGCCAGGGAGAGAGTGGGGGTGCTGCTGGACAGCAGGGAGTGATAGGTTTGGGCTGGGGGGAGGTACCGCTGGATACTACAGTACAGTGCTTTTGGTTAGGTTGTATAACCAAATTCAACTATGGCTAGATTTCACTCTTTCTCTGATGGCCCACAGACTCTTATCTCCAGTACTCTCCATGTCTAACCCACATCACAGTACAAACCACACTGCCATCTGCCCCTGCTCCCCTCATACAAAGAATAAGCATTCTTCTCAACCCCCCAGTAGAAAAAAAAAAACATACACACATCTGTGTGTGTGTGTGTGTGTGTGTATGTATATATACATATATCTATACATATTCTTCGCGACTCGTTCCACAGCACAATAAATTGTCATCAGTAGCTCCTTAAATAGTAACAGCTCATTTATCAGCCTGCTCCCACCTTCAGACTCAAGCCTCACAGCTCCACTCACTCCTCTTTCTGTGAAATCAGCCTCTGCAATGCCAGCATTTCACTCCATGGCCATCCTTCCTCTCAGACTATGGACCAACAGCTCCACTCACTCACTCACCCCATGCTGAGAGTTTATCTCTTGTTCGGCTAGGCAGTTAACAGGTTCTACATCTCAATCCACAGAGATTACCAAATCACTCTCAGTTCTTCCTCTCCATTATGCTCTGTAGAAGGCAGCATCAATCAGAGCCCTGTGGGACCCAAGACCCACTCCAATGGATGGAAAAATCAAAGAGAGCCCTGTGTGCCAAGAGACGTGCAATGATGGGTGGTAGACAGATCAAAGAGTGCTGTAGCAGCACTGCTTTTGTTTGTTGTCACTCCAGTGGGGTCTCACCACTGGTCACTACTTAGGAATGAAATGTCTCTTTCTTGCACACTTTCTATTTGCTCAGTTGAGAGGGGCAGAACATGCCAGAGTTTTCTTCTTTAAAGGCACAAGGGCTGGACTTGTGGTGCTTTATTTGCACTCAAGAGAGGCTGGGCTAGCAGGCCCAGTGGTGCAGAGGTGCCTAGCATCTCAACTCTCCCATGCCAGTGACCTGTGTTCAGGAGTGAGCTCTAGCCACCAGGTGTTGGCCGGTGGGGGAGGGAGGGCTGGGAGAGTACTGAGCAGCCACCAGGAAGCCTCCTCTCCCAGCTTTGGGGTTGAGCCTCCCAGCCCTTGACTGCCACCGGGAGGAGGCTCAATGGCAGTGTCAGGCAGGGAGGCCAGCGCCAGGTTGGGTGGGAGGATCGGGTTGTTTAGGACTCGGGCACCCATGCCATTGAGACATCGGAGGAAGGGAGAATATTGAGGAAAAACACCCTCAGTGACAGGATGAAGATCAACCCCTCGCAGGCCTCGCACTGGTGGACAGGCACTCTCCACAGTCCTGTGGCAGAGGACGATGACAGCATGTTAAGCCCCGGAAGGCCAGGTGACAATGGCTGGGGGGGGGGTTGGAATGGGGTTGCCGTGGGAGAGGAGAATAAACACAGGATGGAAAGAAAAATAAAAGTTCATTGGCAGCAGGGATAGGCTCCTGCTGTTGCTATTTTATTTCAAAGGTTGCATTGTTTGGGGCCATCATACGGGAGAGGAACTCTTGCAACAACACTGTGGAGGATCACTATGCTGTAACATATAGCTGTCTCATCTACTGTGGCAACAGAAAACTACACAGGTGAGGCGGTACCTACGGCAAACTCCAGCCAAGTATCACTTGCAAAGATCTTTGAGCCACTCCAGTGCTGTCTATAGGGAGAGACAGAACTTTTATAAACCTGATTTCAGGAACAGCTGCCAGAACCAGCTATGAAAAGTACTTCAGATATAAAGAGTCATAGGTAGCTACCTTTGCAAGTTAAGTTTAGTCAGTGCGCCAGCTCTTTATTTTTAAATGAAAGCTTGGAGTCGTGTTGAAATCCATAATTTCTGTTGATAGTTTTCATGTATCAGTATAGTAAAATGTTGATTTATTTTTATCGATATGGTTTATGAGTAAATTGATGTATATTTCGCTAGACTTTTAAAAAATCTTTTTTTTAATCTTTTCTTATCCACCCCACCTCTCCAGGCTCCACTCCATTGGAAGCACCAGTGGAGTCTGCCCCGCTTCTGCCACCTACCTGAGTCCTTCAGTTCACCCCATGGAGCCACGGTTCTTCCTCACAGGCGGGGACGAGGTGGGGCGCTATACCGAACAATTCTGGTTTCATCGGGAACGGATGGCCAGTCAGGTGTGAGCAGTTAGGAGCATTTTTCAGTTTTTCTTGGGGAGTGCCACGTGCCCAGACGTCATGGTGTCACTGCCGACGTTGCCACTCCCCATCCCCTGGGAGTGAGCTCTGCACTTGCCGTGCCTCTGACTTCCGCCAGAGACCAGTCAAGTGCCAAGCGTGGGCGCCCCTCCCTCCCGGGACAGGAGAGCTGTCCTCCGGATGCTCAATCCTCTCCCTTCCCTGCTGATCCCCGACGGCCCAGGCTCATTCTCGAACCCGGGTCACCGGCGTGGCGTGAGGTGTAGTGTCCAGCACCTCAACCCTCAGTGCCACCGGGCTGGCCTAAAAAAAATATCTTTGATTACAGATGGAAACTGTATCATCAGAATTCATCTGTCAACCCGACTCCAGCTTTCAATGAAAAGCAAATTCCTTTCCTAGCCCTAACAGCTCTAAAGTTAGCTCTTCCTATTGATAATTTCTTTGAAAAAGGCAAACTTTAGAACAGTCTGGGCTATGAATTTGTTAAGAGTTTTTTAAATGAAAGCTTGAAGTCAGGTCAATGTTTATTTTTCCTGCACAGTTTCCACCCTTCAATACACCTGGACAAAGCTTGCACTGTACCAGTGTACTAAACCATAATGTTATGATTACAGACCCTATACAAACTGTACTAAAATGACTATTCTTATAAAGCTGATCCGGAAGCTATGCCTCCTCTCCACTTTTACTTTTTCTTTGCCAGAATGGGAAAAGTGATAATTACCTTAATAAATGGATGGGGTCGTGTATGCAGAGGATAGCAGTAGTATCTGCCAAGGAGAACCACACTTTTTTTTTTTTTTTGAAAAAAGGTGGTTCAAAAGGAATTTCATTATTTTTTTACCACTCCCATGCTTATGGAATGCTTCACTTAGAACATCTAATACACCTCCATTTCACTGAACAGTGCCCATTATAGCAGCATTGTGCCAAGCTTATGCACAGTAGCATTTTAGTTTTACAAATCTTAAACTCTTCTTTGTTTACATGCACTACATGCAAAGAAGGACCGAATGCCGCTTTATTTGGTTTGATCTTTTACTGGGTGTTGTCATTTCTAATAGGGCAATAAGAAAATATTACTCACCATAGTAATCTTCTTCTTCCAGGGTATTCTTCAATATCATTAACTCTAGCAGCCAGCCTCCTGGATTGCACTGCCCCTAGATTAATGGAACTTTATGCAAATAATGGAATATTAATTGACTCATGCCACTATTCAGATCAGCAGCCCTGCCAACTGTAGGCATTCCAAGACACTCAGATTTCAACTAAGCCTGTACCTAGGTCTTACACTATGCTATCCTAACACTCTATAACAAAGTAGAAATATTTTAGTTAGATTAAACCCCCCTTTTCTTTTTATTTCCCTGAGCCAGCTGACAATGTCCAAAAAGACCAATGAAATAGAACTGGGCCTACTGGTTTAAAAAAAGATTTTGTGCCAATAGAGGCCAACCAACGCACAGTAACATTTGTAATATTATACTGCCAGGTTCTGAAAGGGGGAGTAGGGTGGGAGAGTTAAAGATATTGAAGAATACCCTGGAAGAAAGAAGATTACTATGGTGAGTAACATTTTCTTCTAATCCCAGGTATTCTTCAATATCATTAACTCTAGCAGACTATAAAGTAGTACTTTTGAAGGAGGGTCCAGAACCCTATTTAGAGAACAGACTCTGCAGCACTGCTGTGCCACACCTGGCATCACTTCTAGACTGGATGTCCAGACTGTAGTGCTCTGTAAAGGTATGTACAGATTTCCATGTGGCTGCTTTGCAGATTTCCAATGAGGGAACATCCCTAGCTGCTGCTGCTGTTGCAGCTGTACCCCTAGTGGAATGTGCCCTCAGGCCTACTGGGGGTTCCTTGCCAGCTTTAGTGTAACAGAACTGTATGCATGCCACAATCCAGCATGCAGTTGTCCTTTCTGAAGCTGGGCTACCTTTACCCACATCACCATAGGTTAGGAACAGCTGTTGTTTTTCCTGTCTATGCTTTTATTTTATTTTATTGATACATATCGGAATTTATAACCTTTGAGTCAGAGACTCCTTTACAAAGGCTTCACGTCAGGAGATTACAGTGTAATTACATAAGACAATTTATATAGAGTAGAAAAGAACAACAAGTGTTTACAGTGAATGTTTTGGAAAACAAAATACAGAGACATCAAATTCTTAGGCCACTGGGGCAACCAGCGGAGCCTAGGCGAGAGCTTCTTACTAACAGTGTGTCATTTTCAGCAGGACCAGCACAGAGAATGGTCCTTTGTCCAAGGACATGGCCTATCAGCCGATCTAAGGGGGACAATAGCAATCACAGGCAGCCTCCTGCTGGATGTGGATCCGAAGGAGGGATCTGTAATGTCCAAGTTTGGGGGCTGAGAGTATGGGCAAAGGGAGTGCACTGGACCAGAGTGGAGCCCTATAGCAGAAGGTTCTCTGTCCCATCGAGGTTTTGCGGAGGGGGATTTGAAAGGGGGATTTCAGAATGGCGGTGTTTTGGTGACATGAGCCAGTTTCAGTAGGGATGTGAGACCAGGGAGATGAGGCCTGTCCTAATTTTTTGGGCAAAGAGACAGGTCTGGTACTACAGTTGTCCATTGAAATTAAGCCTTGCCAGGGGCGAAAGCGACATGTGTGGGTCAGGGCGTCACAGCCGGGCAGGCCAGCCGGGCAGGCTTTTACCTAGGGCAGCTCTGACTTTATTAAGGGCTGTGTTGTCAGCTGCACCATAGATCAAGATTCCATAGTCGGTGAGCCGATAGGATGGATGAGGAGATTGACAGCTTAAGGGCATCGGGGAGGCAGTGTTTGTAGTGGTGTAGAAGCCCAATGTGTGTGCAGACAGCAGAGGTTAGGAGGCGGACATGTTCATGATATGTTAGCCCTGTGCTTGTTCTGGGTGTGGGCAAATAACATTGTTTTTTTTTTTGTAGCCGAGTACAAGTCTATGGGCAGTGAACCATGACTCAGCCTGTGAAGGATTTTTGAAGCGACAGTTGGAGGGTGGTAGGGTCAGGGTGGGTGTGGAACAGCACCACATCAGCGGCATACAGAAGGAGAGTTTGCCAGAGCACACACTTGGGAGGGTATTGAGAAATAGGCTGAATAAAAGGGGACCAAGAATATATCCCAGAGGGAACCCCCCCCCCATGTAACTGGGAGGGGAGAGGACAGGGTATTGATAATTCTTACTTGTTGCATTCTGCGGTAAGATAGTCATGGAACCAGGAGAAGGCATCTTGTGCCAGGCCGAGGTGGGTAAAAGAGGATAGTAGCAGAGAGTGGTGAACAGTGTCAAAAGCTTTTGACAGATCTACGTAATGCAGTGCCTGATAGTTGACTGGCATCTAGAGATGTGTGTAAGGCACTGGTGAATTCCAGAAGAGCAGTGGTGGTGCTGTGGCTCTTCCAGAAGCCATGCTGTTCACAGCAAAGGAGGCTGTATTTGGTTAGGTGGTCAGAGAGTTGGGTCGCAATGATTTTTCTAAGGCTTTGGAGAGAGGTAGGAGTACTGATATGGGGTGGTAGTTACCCGGCAATGTATTTTCCCCACATTTATGGATAGGTGCTATAAGGGCAGTTTTCCATTTTGCAGGGAAATGACCTAGTGACAGGGAGCTGTTTAGGAGAGCTGTGAGTGGGTGGAGTACCTCATTAAAGTCAGTCTCAGCAATTTAAGGTCCAGGAGTGAGCTGCTAAATCTAGAGTCGCTAATTGCCTTTAGGAGGAATGGGGCAGCCTCGTGTTGGGAGACTACTCTGAAATGAAAAGGGGGACTTTAGAGGCAGCAGCAATGGGGGTTGGGGCAAGAAGCTGGTGGGAAGCACTGAGCTTAGATCAGAGAATGAAATTAAGTGAGTTAGCTATGAGTTCTGGGTCACAGACACACCCATTTACACACATTTGAGGAGGAAGGTTACAGATTTACCATTACGTTTTTTTAAAAACCCTCCTATCTGCCCCCTCTCTCTACAAGAACTAGAATCCGCTATTAACACCCTTGCAATGGACAAGGCTCCGGGCCCTGATGGCCTGCCATTGACTTTTTATGAACTGTTTGTTAAAGACCTAGGCTATCCTACTACACTTTTATCATTATATGCTATCTGGGAGATCCTGGATCCCTCCATATTGGAAGCTTCCATCATTCTTCTTCTTAAACCAGACAGACCTTCTCACTGCCCATTGAGCTATCGACCAATCTCGCTTATTAAATTGTGATATCAAAATTCTCACAAAAATTTCTGCTACCCGAATTGAGCAGATCTGGTCTCATCTCCTTAGTCCAGAACAAGTAGGGTTTGTTTCTGGAAGATCTTCCTCGGATCATATTCGTAAACTCTCTTATCTCCTTCAGGCAGCAAAGACCTCCCCCATATAGATGGCATTAATCTCTCTAGATGCAGAGAAAGCCTTCGATAGGGTAGACTGGGATTTTCTCTGGGCGACTTTGCAACTAATGGGCTTCCCCTCAGATTTTATTCATTGGATCCAGACTCTTTACTCTTCCACCTCTGCTAGAATACATTGTAATTGAGTTCATTCATCCCTCTTCTTCCTTCATACTGGTACATGCCAAGGATATCCACTTTCTCCCTTCCTCTTTAACCTATACCTAGAACCCTTAATTAGGAGTCTAAAATCTTCTCCCAATGTCACCGGTATCCCTGTAGGTAACATGGTCCCACAGCTCTCGGTCTATACGGATAAATGAAAATTATGTACCTACCGTAATTCTTGATCTCTCTTATATCTTCACCATTCATTACTGCTTGGGTTGTGCGGGCGTGCACCGCTATGGGAGATATATATATATATATATATTTTTTTTTAAGGTCGGCTTAGCAGTGCTGCTGACAACAATGCACTGCATCGCCCAGGCGGGCGGGCGTTGAGTGCCGACTCCTCCTCCATCTCAGTTCTGTAGCTGGAGAGACGAAAAAGGGTAAGGAAAAGGAGAGCGAGGCAAGAGAGCCGAGGCACAGAAAAAGAAAGGATATAAACTGAAAAATGAATAAGCCAGTAGAGGACAGAAAGAAGAGAGAGAATGCCTACCCTAACGGACTGCAGGGCCTCCCTTCTGGGACGGCTCTCAAGAGAGGAACAGATAGAGAGAAACAAAAAGGAGGAAGAAGAAGAACGGAAGAAAACAAGGATTTTGAGAGGAAGAACACTACCCATAGATATACTGGTTGAGAGGCTTATAAGCTCGGAACCAAAAACAAGGAGCAAGAATCCTCCTGATAGGACTGAGAGAAGGTTCAACTGAACAGCTTGTACAGATTGGACACAAAGGGCAGAACTTACTCTCCCGTCATCCCAACCCCTACACTCTAGCTGAGAGCTCACCGACTGCCCAGGCAGAAATTCTGTTCCGGAAAGAGAGCGCCAACTAGGAAAGGGAATAAGCCCTTAGCACCTTGTTAAGTTCTACACAGATGTGTAGGGAGGGGAAGCCCTACACAAGGCAGCTTTGTATAAAAGGATAGGGAACTCAATCAGACTCCCTGAAGACAAGGCAGGAACAACAGCTCAAGGTAAATGAAGTGCCAGAAGCACCAACCAGAAGAATCTGACACAATATTAATTAATACCTGCCAGAGGGAACCTGGAAATTTGGGCTGAACAACATGGTTAAGAAGCCAATAGGTCACCCCTAGGGGTAATCAGAAAGAGTTCCCTCAGGATAGAATAAATCCTTCTCTTTCCCTTTTACCTTGAGGAAAAAGGATCCATCCAGAGAAGAACAGAAAATCAATACTTTTTTTTTTTGCTCAAAGGACAACGAGGAAGGGAGAGGAATGAGAAGGAGGGGAGACGTCACAGTAGGAGGCCACTGGGGGAAGGTGGGTGGGTATCAGTAATGAATGGTGAAGATACAAGAGAAGATCAAGGAATATGGTAGGTACATAATTTTCATATCTTCCCTTGTCAATCTTCACCATTCATTACTGCTTGGGTGAGACTGCAAGCACTTTCACAGGGGGATAACAGAAACCAGAGAACAAGACCCTCAGCCTCCTGCTGGTGGAAAACAGAAGGGGAAGACCCTGGGCTAATCACACGAGAAGCCTATGGCGGAGGAGAGCTTGGAGGTGTCCCCAGGGATGGATAGATGGAGGAAGCCCCTGCAGAAGCCTCCTAGCCTGGAGGAAAAAAGACGGGTCCTCTGGAAGTAAAGCTAATCACCCCACACCAGGCCAGGGGTGATAACCTTGATAGACAAAGCCATGCCGTCCGTCTAATACAGATCGCTGTCCCTGCAAGCCTGGAAGCCACCTCACTGGCGTCATAAGATGCTCTTGCTTGGTGTCTTGCCAGCTTCAGGCCTATAGCAGAGAGGGCAATGACCTGTCTAGAATGCTCTGAATCAGGCATTGATGCTAGAAGCTGGGACAGCATCGACCATAAATGCCTATTGTAGGCAGCATGGTGTGCCTGATGTGAGGCAATGCACAGCATCACACGAGAAGAAGAGAACACCCTTCTCCCCCTCCGGTAAAACTGTAAGGAATCTGAATTCGGTGGGCGGTCATGCGCCAGGCAGCGGCGCTTGGAGGGAGTTTCTAGGAATGCCAATCCCAAAGGCGGGTTGGGAAGAGAACCTAGAGACTCCAGTGGGGCAGAATACCTTCTCCTGCAGTCTGCTGGGGCTGGAACAGGGATGGCTGCGACTTCCAGGAACGGATAGATGCCTCCTGGTAAGGAATAGGCCAGGCCAGTACCACCAATGCTGGGCACTGAATTCACGAGGAATTCATTGCCTCCCATTCGGTATTGTCTTGCCTAACAAAGGATATACTAAGATCCCTCACCATCCTCGAGAAGAAATTGCCATTCAGTGAAATCAGCATTGGAGGTGAGATGAGCTGGGTTCCTCTCCCTCAAGGAGGGAGGCGAGGATGATGGGGGCTCGAATGTCCAGAGGACGCCCGGCGGGTTGTGGGATAGGGCGAACACCGCTCATGGCTACATCTAACGATGAGGGGAAGGCCGAGAGTCTGAACGCCTTCCCAGGATAACGGGTCTGTAGGACCGACATGGCCTGGGAGAGAGGGGTGGCTGCAGAGGAATGGGAGAGGGACACCACGACGAGGCAACTGTCCTCTGCTGAGGCTCTGAAATCCAAAATGGAGCCGAGCTGGCGGGTCCCGGACAACAAACCAGGTCGCAGAACGGAACACTGGGGATCGAAGCCTGGAAGAGCCTAGTAAGAAACCTCCCCTGTACGAACCTGGGACCATGGGTCCAGAAGGGCAGCCCCAGCAACACCCACCAGAGGGGTCCCTGCAGCCCGAGAGGGAAAGATGGGGCCCAGCGCCACGGCTCCTACCCACACCCCGAGGGGTGGCAGGTGAAGACCAAGCCCCCATCCCGGCCTCAACTCCCCGGACTCTGAGAATGCCCTCTTCGACCCCAGCGACAACCCACCCCAAGAGTGCAGCAGCACTGGGATCGGCAGCTACCGCAACCCCTCGGGAGGATGAGCCTCTCCCGCCTCCATGCCATCCCTCCAGGGACCCTAGACCACCCCAGCCTGGGAGGCCTCAGGAGAGGACAGCAGAGGAGACAGAGGAATAGGCACACTGGGCCACCTAGCGCCGTCTCACTGGAGACCCCGACCAAAGAGTCAGGGTGCCAGGATGGGTTCATGTCTGAATCATCCTCCGGAGGAGGGAGAGACCAGCTAGACCTCAATACTGGCCACCCCAGGGGTCTCCAGAAAACAGCCGCCAACTACGGCCGTGGTGCTAGCTATAGCGCTTGGGCGGTTACGCACCACAGACACCAACCCGCCCTGACTTCCCCAACGCGCTGGTCAGACCCACACGGCACTGCCGCTGGTGCCAGGACCTGACAGCTGCTAGAAGAGTAGACTAGGCCACGGGCCAGAGCCAACACGGCACCACAAAAGGCGTCGCCCCAATCACCTGCGCCGTGAATGGTGCCGGGATCCGGAGTGGTGCCGGAAGGCGGTGTCAAGGGTCCACCGATGCCAGGCCCAACAGACCTGGGCCTCGACACTGGGGGAGCCTGCACCTCTGAAGAGGTGACTGCCAAGGCAGTGTCTCCACCTAAGGCCCTGGGAGGGACCATGGTGCTCCTCCGACAACGCGAAAGAGGCCTCCTCCTCGGCAAGACTAGAAGATGAGGAGGCCTCCTCCTCTCCAGACCACATGGTCCTGGAAGGGGACCCGGAGGAAGGGTCTAGAGATCTTACCTGGGAAGCCCTGGAGTGACGCCGTGCCCCGAAAGTCGGCTGAGCCTTGCCGATCTTGAACATGCGGACTTCTAGGACGCGACGGTCCACCAAGAAACAAGTGTCGGATGAATCCATATCAGTGGCCCGCTTTCGACTTATGCTTTGCTCCCAAACCGGACATGATGGGTAAACAATATAAAATACAGAAAAGCTCCAGGCACCGTGAAAAGAAAGGAACAATCTTACCAAAATCAACGCTGGAAGAACTATTTGGAGAGAGGAGTCACGAAAGTAGGCCTCTGATGCAGATGAAAACTTCACACATAGCAAGTGTAGCCTCGATGGTGGGAGAAACAGAACTGAGACGGAGGAGGAGTTGGCAGCACCTAACGGCCGCCTTGCATGACGAGTCGTTGCTGTCAGGGCTGCTGGTGCCGACCTAAAAAAAAAAAAAAAAAAATCTCTCGTACCTCTCATCTCCTTAGCAGTCAAAATACTAGTGCTTAGACATTGGATGGATCAAGCTCCCATTTCCTACTCGGAATGGCTACATGAGGTATCATTTGCCCTCCGTCAGAACAACTAATTGCTAATGTGCATCATTGTAAACCCTCATTTACTAAAAAATGGTGGGAAATTGTATGCCCTTTACCTCTCTTGAACATCCAGTATTAGTATTCTTGGAAACCTCTACTTTTTTCTGATGAGAGTTACCTAGCCAGTGATTACTTTATCCATTATGGATGTATTTACGGTTATGGAGTACTTGCACCTC
The DNA here is from genome assembly GCA_016271365.2 of Neoceratodus forsteri. Taxonomy (NCBI): domain Eukaryota; kingdom Metazoa; phylum Chordata; order Ceratodontiformes; family Ceratodontidae; genus Neoceratodus; species Neoceratodus forsteri. The sequence continues at coordinate 358,910,050 of CM028135.1, read as the reverse complement.
GCTGTGGAAGGGTGGAGGGTGGCCTGGGGGAGGGATGGAGGGAGGGTGGGATGGTAAAGTAGATGGTAAACATTATTTTCTCTGATGTATTACCTCTGTTTAAACATGTTATGTCAAGTTATGTCATATTACTTATTATGTTATAGTTGTGTTGTATTGTATTGACATAATCTTAATAAAATTTATTCAATTAAAAAAAAAGTTATTTTAGGTTTTTCCAAAAATTTCATCCAGAGCCCCAAGGGTAGTCTGGTAGTATTTGGCCTTAGCCTTGCGGATACTCCAGGTGCATTTGTTCCTGGCCACCTGGTAACGCTGCCTGTCGGCTGGTGACCTGGTTTCCAGGGCTCTGTGCCAAAGGGCATTCCTTTCCTGCATTTGATACAGCAGAAATTGGGATATCCAGGGGGTGTCAGCACCCTTGATGATTTGTTTACTGAGAGGGGCAAAGAGGTCACAGGCTGCACTGAATGAACGGATAAAGTATTCTACGGTGAAGTCAATGTCTGGAGCTTCAGTGATGGGGTGTAGTCCCTGTTGTAAAGGTATTGTTTAGACGTCCCAGTTTACATGGTTTGACGCTGTTGCAAAATAGTTCTGTTGTTTTTATTTTTAGCTTGATAGGTCCAGTGGTATAGGACTGGGAAGTGGTCACCACCGAGTTTGGTAGTACACTAACTTTCTTGAATTTGTGTGGGCGATTTGTGAGTACAAGATCAAGGAGGGTCGAGGTTCCTGTTCTTGGATTGTAGTGGTGGCAGTGGGAACTAACTGGATAAGGTCAGAGGCTGCTATAGCATCCTTTAGGGAGCAGAAGTGTCGAGGAGCCAATTAGTATTGAAATTACCTAGTGCGATGATTTTGGCCTTGTCTGGAAGTTGGGAGAGGTAGGTAATTACTGACTAGAAGGCAACTTTTTGGTTCTGGGGAGGTAGGTAAACAGAGGAGATGAATAGTGGAGCCCTTGCAGAGGTGGTGGTAACTTTCAGCAAGAGAACCTGCACACCATTTCCAGGGCTGGGGAAGCAAGGACTTGTCCTTGCAGGGAGTCACGGAGGTATATGGCACATCCCCCCAACGTTTACTCAGTCTGACTGCATGATATAGTGTGTAGCCTGCAAGTGAAACTTCAGAGTCAGGGGTGCTATTATTAAGCCAGGTCTCAACTACGGAGATGTCAGGTCGCTGTTAGGCAACCCAGCCCTACAGGTTGTCAAATTTCTTAAGAAGGCTACAGATGTTGAGGGATGTATGCTCGATGTAATAGATCAGGGCTCTCTTTACATCGAGACTATGCAATCTACGCTCCCCAGAGCTAGAATGCTCTTTGACAAAGACTGGAAAAGTAATAGATTGATTCAGATGAAAGTCAGAAATTACTCTGGGAAGGAATTTCCTGTTAGTTCTGAGCACCACCTTATCTCTGTAGAAACCAGTGTAGCCTTGCTCCAGACACAGAGTTTGTAGCTCACTTATTCTTCTTGCAGAAGTGATAGCTACTAGGAAGACAGTCTTCCAAGTGACAAATTTCAGATGGGCTCTGGCCAATGGCTCACATGCGGGCTCCATGAGCTTGGCACATAGATATTCAGGTTCCAGGCTGGAGCTGGCTCCCTGTGAGGAGGATGCAGATTTATTTATTTTTATTTATTAGAGTCTAGGATTACAATACCTTTGAGCCAAGGCTCTTTTACAAAGGTTCCATCCACGATGAGAACAAACAAGCAGGACATTAATTATTACAGGATAACAGGTTACAGTTGTTTATCATCACATGAGTACATACAGATTTGGCGGTACTACGGACATGCACAGGACAGGGATAACATTGATAACAAGAACTTGGTGAGACGCAAGAAGAAGATGCTGCCAGAGGCAATTGTCAAAACACACAGGAAGTGCAAGTGGAAAGTGCAAGTAAGAGGAGGAGGGGGGAAGGTAGGGGGGAGAGTAGGGGGTGGATGAGCAGGGACAACTGCCAAAAAGGGAACAGAAGGTTAGATGAGCGAGCCCTTTAAAGAATTTTCTAAACATAGGGTTAACTGCTAGGGAGACCCCTTTACCAGCTGACAGATATGCAGAAACTGATGCCAGATGGACTTTGAGTGTGGATGGCTGAAGTCCCAGAGAATTTAGGTATGCCAGATGTTGCAGCAAGACTGACAACCCTTCTTCTGTGGGAACCATCCCTTTTGAGGCACACCAAATGGAAAATCTCTTCCATTTGGAAGTATAGGTTTTCCTAGTTGAAGGTTTCCTGGAACCTCTTAGCACCTACAGGACATCCTTTGAAAGGTGTAGATCAGCATACTCTAGGTCCTCAAGAGCCATGCTTTGAGTCTGAGAGACCTGTGGTTTGGATACAGAATCCTCCCCTGGGAGGATGTCAGGAGTTTGTCTGTGAGGGAGATGTACTGGTTAAGCCACTGACTGAGAAAGCAGCAGTGAGTACCATGTATTACCTGGCCCAATCTGGAGCTATCAGAATCATAGTGGCTGACTGGAATCTGAGCTTGAGCAGGACCCTGAGCAATAAGGGAAATGGAGGAAATGCATAGTTTTCCCTGTCCAGTTCGGCACCATGGCATCCATGGGAACGGACCCCTTGTGGGCTGGGGGTCTGCAACAAAATTTTGGCAGCTGATGATTCTATTCTGAGGCAAAAAGATCCATATATGGAGTGCCCCACCTCCTGAACACTATCTCCAGCACCTGTCTGTTGAGACACCATTCGTGAAGGTTCTGGCTGGTTCTGCTTAAGGTATCCGCCAAAGTACTGTCTTTCTCTGGAAGGTGCACTGCCACCAGGGACACTTGTAGAGAGTATGCCAGACACCAGATTTTCATTGCCTCTGTGCACAGCAGGTCGGACCTTGTCCTACCCTGCTTGTTGATGTAGTGCATGGTAGTGGTATTGTCTGTTCTGACCTGTACCACCTTTCCCTTTATCAGAAATGCAAAAGATTGGAGCGCTAGAAGCACTGCCCCGAGCTCCTAAAGGTTTATGCGTAGCAGTGACTCCATGGGGTCCAAGTGCCATGCACTGTGTGTTTCTGTAGATGAGCCCCCCAATCTAGCATGGAAGCATCTGTTGTGAGTATCATGGTAGGAGACTGAGTCTCGAATGGCAATCCTTCCCTCAAGTTGCTTCTGTCCTGCCACCATTGCAGGGACTGTATCAGGGTCCCTGACATTAGTACCAACTTTGACAAAGGGTCCCTCTTTTGGCACCAGTGGGCCCTTGAGTGAAATTGGATGTCTCTCATCTGGAACCAACACCCCTGCACTGTGCTTGTAGCTGCAGCTATGTGTCCCAGCAGCTGCAGAAAATGTTTTGCAGGTCTTGGTTTGTTTTGGACAAAAGAACCTGCCATGCTCACCATACTGTCTGCTCAGTCTTAGGGAAGGAAGGCCTTTCCCTGTACAGTGTCCAATTCTGCTCCTATAAATTGCAGTACTTGAACAGGTTGCAACACAGACTTTTGAATGTTTATAAGGAACTTAGGACTCCATGGTCTCCTGTGTGAGACTCAAGGCATCTCTTACCTGTTGTGGGTTTTTCCACCACTAGCCAGTCATCCAGATAAGGCAACACCAAGACACCCTGTCTTCCCAGGTGTGCAACCACTGCTGTCAGGCACTTTGTGAATACCCTTGGGGCAGAAGTCAGGCCGAAGGCTGAGCTGCAAACTGGCAGTATCCTGATGGTAGTCTGAACTCAGGTACTTTCTATGGGATTCCCTTATTGGAATGTGGAAGTATGCATCTTTAGGTCCCATGATACCAACCAGTCTTCTTGTTGCAATGTGGTAAGATCATTGCCAAAGTAACCATCGGAACTTTGGTTTTATAAGATGCCTGTTTAGGATCTCAAATCCAGTAGGGGTCACCACTCACCATTTTTCTTTGAGGTCAGGAAATATCTGAGTAGAACCCCTTCCCTTTGAGAGGAAGGAAAACAGGTTACTCACCTATAACAGTAGTTCTAGGACTGGTATATGTTGTTCATCCACACTTTTTGGCATGTCCCTTTCCCTTTAAGGATCACTGGAAGTCTTCAAGCTGACTCCTCCCACCTACCCGGGTGGTATACCCTTAGCTCTGCCCCATGACACACAGATCTTACCCTGCTGGAAGCCAGGTATTGTGCGTCCGCAGCTGGGAGATCGAGGATCCATGTGGATGAACAACATATACCACTCCTACGACTACTGTTACAGGTGAGTAACCTGTTTTATAAGATCATGGCTATGTTGTTCATCCACACATTTTGGCAGACTCCTAGCAGTTCTCCGGGAGGAGGGAGGCAAGGTGCATACCCTTCAATACTTACTTGAGAACTGAGGCCCCAAAACCAGCATCCGGCATGACTCAAGGTTGATGTGGTAATGGGTAATGAAGGTGTTTGCTGACTTCCAGGTAGCAGCCAGACAGATTTCCTGGATAGGGATGTCCCTGGAAGCAGCCACTGATGCAGCAGTATGGCGGGTAGAATGAGCTCTTATCCCTCTGGGAGGCTACATGTCTGCCAACTCACAGCACAGACCTATGCAAGATATAATCCACCTTGCAATGGTCCGTTTTGCTGCAGGTCTGCCAGAAGCAGCTTCAGCGTAGGTGACAAACAGCTGGTGAACCTCTCCCCGAACTTCCGCCATCCTCTCCTTATAACAGGAGAGAGCTTGTCTCAGGTCCAAAGTATGGAGCCTGTACTCTGCCTCTGAGGTGTAATTAGGGTAATATATGGCACCACCTTCGGAAGGAATTTCATGTGGGGCCATAGGACAACCTTGTCCCTGTGGAAGACCAGATAAGGGGAGTCCACCGGAAATGCCTGGAGCTCCCATGTCCCTCTGGCAGACGTGATAGCCACCAGGAGGGCCATCTTCCACGACAAGTGTGGCAATGCACACTTGAGCATTGGTTCAAATGGCTTGCCCTTGAGCTTTGCCAGTACCAGCAGTAGATCCCACAGAGGTGGAGGTTCACTAGAGGAGGGGATATGTGATCCAGGCCTTTGAAAAAGCGCCCTACCACTGTTACCTGCGCATTCGGCTGACCGGCCCATACCCGGTAAGCAGAGATGGCTGCCAGGTGCATCCTAAGGGTCGATGACCAAAGACTCCCTTTGGACAAAGACCAAAGGTAGTCAAAAATGTCAGCCAATGGACAGGACAAAGGGTCCAGGCCCTTGCCCTGACACCAAATGGAAAACCTTTTTCATTTGAAGGCATAACACTTCCTGGTCGATTCCTTTCTGGATGCCTCCACCATGGTGAGGACATCCTTGGAAAGACCCAAAACCAGGAACCCTAGCTGCTCAGGTACCAGGCTATGAGGTGCAGGGATTGAAGGTCTGGATGGAATACCTTCCCCTGGTTGACTGAGATCAGGTCCAGGCATGCTGGAAGCCACTCTGGGGCCTGTAACTGAGGCTGAGGAGATCTGGATACCAGAACTGGAGTGGCCAGTCTGGGGCTACCAGAATCACCTTCACCTTGTCCCTCCTCACTTTGAGGAGCACCTTGTGGATCAAGGGAAATGGAGGGAAGCTGTAGAAGAGGCCTGGGGTCCACAGCCTCGAGAAGGCATCCCCCTGCAGTGAGCCCTGCTGAGGGGGCGGCATGAAACAGACTCAGCTTGGTGTTGTCCCTGGAGGCAAACAGGTCCATCATCGGTTTGCCCCAGTGGGAGAACAGGCTGTAAGCTACCTCTGGATGGAAAGACCATTCGTGGGATGTCTTGCCTAAGCGGCTGAGAGCATCCGCCAGATGGTTTGAGGCTCCTGCCACATGAATGGCTAGGAGATCTGCCTCCAGACGGCCGACGATGGTCCAGATACAGAGCACCTCTCTGCAAAGCAGACAGGAGTGCGTACTGCCCTGTTTGTTGAGGTAGTACATGTTCGTGGTATTGTCCGTCTGGACTTGAACCACTTGACCCTGGAGCTGAGGAACAAAAGCCGACAGTGCCAGTCTGACTGCTTTCAGCTCCAGCAGGTTGATGTGGTATCAGGACTCCTTGGGGTTCCAGAGCCCATGAGCCCTTTTGTCCCCCATGTGGGCTCCCCAGCCCATGAGAGAGACATTGTTTGTGAGAATGGGATCCCTTGCTGCAACCAATCTGGGGTGGTCCACCATTGGAGAGCATCCCCCATCTTCTGGGTCACTGTGATCAGCTGGTCGAAATGACCATGGTGCTAAGTCTACTGGGCGGCCAGCTCCCACTGAAGGGGGCGCATGTGCCACTGTGCCCAACAGACCACGGAGGTACACACTGCCATATAACCCAGAAAGTGCAGAAAGTTCCAGGCAGGGTGCAATTGCCCAACCAGAAATGATTGGGCAAAGGAGGAGAGAACCTCCGCCCTGTCCACAGGGAGCAGAGCTCTGGCTTGACAAGAGTGGAGCTCTGCCCTGATGAAGCACATCATTTGGGAAGGTACGATTTCCAACTTGGCCTCGTTGATCAGGAGTCCGAGTTGGGAGCAGGTTTGAAGGGCCAGGTTCCTGGACCTCTCCACCTCCTGTTGGGTGGGTCCTGCTAAGAGCCAATCGTTAAGGTAGGGGTAAATTCTCACCTCCCCTCCCGAGATGGGCTGCCACCACTGCAATGCATTTGGTGAAGACCCATGGGGCCGATGACAGGCCGAATGGCATGGTTCGGAACCCGTATAGGGTCCCTTCATCTCTGAAGCGGAGGAACCATTAGTCAGATGGACGGATTGGGACGTGAAAGAACGCATCCTGCAGATCCAGTGAACAGAACCACGTTTCGCTCCAAGGATGGTATGATCTGGGACAGAGTGCCCATCCGAAGGTGCGTGACCTGAGATACTGATTCAGGTCGGTAGATGTAGAATGGGGTGCCAGACCCCCATCCGCTTGGGCACCAAGAAGCCCGGAGACAAAGCCTGGTTCTAGAGGATCCGCCACTGAGCTACTGCCTCCTTGAGGAGGAGCTGAGCAATGTCGCCTCAAGAGCTGACTGAGTCTGGAAGGATACTCTTTCCTCCCGAGGGGTGCAGGCATGGCTTTGAGGGCACTGCTCGAACTCCAGAGGCAGTCCCTGACCGACCACTTCCAGAACCCACCTATCCGTGGGTGATAACGGACCAGGCGAAAAGAAAGTGGTGGAGCCAGCCCCCCACGGGAGGACCCAGAATTGGTGTGATGGGAGAGGGGGTGGCTGTCCCCACCCCGTCACTGAGCAGGCTTGGAGGAGGAGGATCCAGGACCTGAACCTTGGCCTCCTTTATGGGTCTGAGAGGGCCTGGGGGCACCAAACTTAAGCCTGCTGCTGCTGTTGTTGCTGCCCTCCTTGAAAGGAGGGTTGCTGGTATGCAAGGGAAGAATGCCGAAAAGGCTGCTTCTTCTGCTGTTTCTTGTTAGAAGGACCTTTAGCAGAAATAGGCCCAAGGTGGTGCTGGGCTGCTCAATGTGCTGAAGGTGACCAGCCACACCGGGCGGAAAAGGTCAGTGCCCAGGAAAGGCACATCAGCTAGTCTGTGCTGAGTATCTGCCGGGAAAGAGGAGAGTCTCAGCTAAGCCCTGCAATGAGAGGCAACTGCGGCTGCCATCGAGCAGGCACAAGAATCCCTAATGTCCAGGGCTGTCTGGAGCTGTTTGGCAACAGCCCGGCCCTGATCCCAGACCTGCTTGACCATGGTCTGCATGTCCGTGGGGAGGTGTGGGAGGACTTCATCCAAGGACCCCAAGAGGGCACGGGAGAAGTGTCCCTTGATGAAGACAGAACTTGCCTGACAAAGGCCTAAAGACGAGGCCGCATAGGCCTTTCTGTTTTTACAGTTTTTAAATCAGGGTATCCCATCTCTGAAGAATGTCTGTGAGAGGGTACTCCGCCTTTTTCTGGATAGGTTCCAGGGGCATCCCTGTAGACTCAGAGATGAGGCGAAGAATGCCTACCAGCCGATTCATCATCCCCAGGATGAGAATTTAAGCCAGCCTGATCCAAATCCGAAGAGTCTGGATACAACAGTCGACTGCCGAGGTCACCTTTGACCTGCCATGGGTGGTCCGGGGTGACAGTGACCGAGAAATGCCGGGGAAGCCCAATGTCTGGTCGATCTCCCTTGGAAGGAGCCCCTTCCACAGACTGCTTGGGCGGCGATTCCATCATGATCAGTGGAGAGACTGGTAAAGGCCAAACCGGTGGGTTTGCCGGCTCAAGGAAAGGAGGGAATCCATTTTAGTTGGCTTCAGCCTGGGAGGTGGTGTCAGGTAATGGCCGGGGTTGGTTTGTTCTGGGTCAGAATTAGCTGTTGCCACAGGAGGTCCTTGCAGTGACGCTGGAGTTTCCAACGGAGCCTCTCCTCATCCAAGGAGGATGAGGCATCGCCTCTTCTTAGAGTGCTTATAGCTCTTCCTCGGCCTGCTGGTCGAGGGGGTCCTGGACCTTGATCGAGATCGGGCAGGCCAACTCAGTTGATCGGGAGACACCAGTGAGACCAGAGTATTCCAGGGGTCAGGGGACCACTTCCTCCGTGTAATTCTCAGCAGGCTGGGTCTACATTTCGGGGAAGGAATGGATCAGAATCTGATCCAGAAAGTCATCGACCAGAGTCAGCGACAATGGGTCGATCAGGTCGATACAGATTTCAACCTTGTCGATCGACTGTTCGGTCAACTGTTCAGGATTCAGAGATGGGATACCCCGACGGCCAAGGCCATAGTTGGCCAGACTCTAGAACTCTGGCAGTGTCCTGCCTCCTACCCAGCTCCATCTGCCCGCATGGCCCGCAAGTATGCATTGCCCATGGGGTCCCTTGCGGGATTCACAGAGCACCCTTCGGCCAAGAGCCTGGTGACCGCCTCTGTGTTCAGGCATATGGGCAGTTCTGCCAACACTGACTGACGTCCCGAAAAAGAATCCAAACATTTGGATCATTCGTCCAGAAAGGTCTGTTTTTAAATCCGGTAGGTCCGGTCTTTTTCGTGGGTTTATCAGACATTATTATGGTAAACTAACAAACTTAAATAAGGCGTCTAGAGTTTCTTGCATTGGTTCGTAAACTGAGAAGAAACCGGAGAGTAACTGAAAGTTTTAAATGTAAATAGCTCATGGTTAGTTCCTCAACCGGGGAAACCGTTAAAATTCCAGTAAAAAGTTACCCAAATAAACCAGACAGCAATAAACAATTACCACAATTTAAACTAAAGAAATAGCAATTTAAACGCTAATGTAAATAAGACTAAGACGGTTCCTCACTGGTTACAGGGAACCAACAAGGAACTGCAAAGCGAACTAAAATAAACTAAATGACACTAAAATAAACTAGAAACTATAGTGGGCAGCAGAAATTAAATAAAATAAAAACAAAAATACAGGTTACTCACCTGTAACAGGAGTTCTAGGAATGGTATATGTTGTTCATCCACACTGTCTGGCAGGTTCCTTGCCGCTTTAAATCTTGCCGGAAGGTCTTCAAGCTGGCTCCTCCCACCCACCCGGGTGGTAAAACTCTCGGCTCGCCCATGGCGCCTGATCTGGCCCGCTGAAGCTCAGGCAGCGTCAAGCCGAGGTTTGTATCATGTAGGGATGAACAACATATACCATTCAGAACTCCTGTTACAGGAAAGAAACCTGTATTTCTAGGGACATGGATATGTTGTTCATCCACACTGTCTGGCAGACTCTAGCAGTTCTCCGGGAGGAGGAGGCAAGCACACCCCGATACTTACTTGGGAAAGAGAGACTGAGAACTGAGGCCCCAAACCAGCATCCCGGCGTGACTCAAGGTCATGGGAATGGGTAATGAAGTGTGTGCTGACTTCCAGTAGCAGCCCTGCAGATTTCCTGGATAGGACGTCCCTGAAGCAGCCACCATGCAGCAGTATGACGGGTAGAATGAGCTCTTATCCTCTGGGAGGCTCCATGCCCGCCAACTTGTAGCAGAGATCTAAGCAGGAGGTGACCCACCTGCTTATCGTCCGCTTGGCTGCAGGTCTGCCAGGTGTGGCTTCTGCGTAGGTGACAAACAACTGGCGAACCTCTCCCCGAATTTCAGCCGTCGCTCCTTATAATAAGCGAGCCCTCTAGGTCCAAAGTATGGAGACTGTATTCGGCCTCCGAGTGTGACTGGGGTAGAACACCGCAGAGTCAACACCTGGTTAGGTGAAACCCGACACTACCTTCAGAAGGAATTTCGGGTGGGGGCGCAGGACAACCTTGTCCCTGTGGAAGACCAGGTAAGGAGACTCAATGCAGAGCGCCTGGAGTTCTCCCATCCTTCTGGCTGACATGATAGCCACCAAGAAGGCGGTCTTCCACGACAGGTGAAAGAGTTCACACCTGTGCATTGGTTTGAATGGCTTGCCCATGAGCTTAGCCAGTACCAGCAGTAAATCCCATGGAGGTGGAGGTTCTCGCACCGGAGGGGAAATGTGATCAAGGCCTTTGAAAAAGCGCCAGACCACCTTCTCCTGTGCCACCGACTGCCCCTGGCCCCGCCGGTAAGCAAAGATGGCTGCCAGGTGCACCCTTAGGTCGCCGACCTAAGCCCTTGACTAGAAAGGGACCATAAATAGTCCAAGATGCTTGCCAAAGGACAGGAGGAAGGGTCCAAGCCCTTGCCTGACACCAAATGGAAAATCTCTTCCATTTGAAGGCATAGCATTTCCTGATCAAACCTTACGGGGACGCCTCAACCACACTTGAGGACCTCGTCGGAAAGACCCAAGGCCTGGAACTCTGGCCGCAGGAACCAGGCGCCAGGTGCAGGGATTGAAGGTCCGGATGGAACACCTTCCCTGATTGACTGAGAGCAGGTCCGGGCGAGCTGGAAGCTGCCTCGGAGCCTGGAGCTGAGGCTGAGGAGATCTGGGTACCAGAACTGGGGGGCCAGTCTGGGGCTATCAGGATCACCTGCGCCTTGTCCCTCCTTGCTTTGAGAAGCACCTTGTGAATCAAGGGAAATGGGGAAAGGCGAGAAGAGGTCCGGGTCCACAGCCCGGCAAGGCATCCCCTGCAGTGAGCCCTGCTGAGGGGGCGGCATGAAACAGCTTTCAGCCTGTTCTCCTGAGGCAAACAGGTCCACCTGAGGTGTGCCCCAGTGGAAGAACAGATCTTGTACTACCTCCGGCAGGAGAGATCACTCGTGAGATGCAGCCCCTATCCGGCTCAGGGCATCGGCCAGGGTGTTGAGGCTCCTGCCACATGAATGGCTAGGAGATCCGCCTCCAGGCTGCTTACGAAGGTGACCAAATGCGGAGAGCTTCCTTGCAAAGAAGCATGGAAACACGCCCCGCCCTGGCGCGTTTAGGTAGTACATGGTCGTGGTATTGTCCGTCTGGACTGGACCACTTGACCCCGGAGAAACGGAGCAAAGGCGGTGAGAGCTAGGCGGACTGCTCGGAGCTCCAGCAGGTTGATGTGGCATCGGGACTCCCGCGGGGACCAGAGGCCGTGCGCTCGGTGTTCCCCCAGATGGGCACCCCAACCCATCAGAGAGGCATAGGTCGATAGAGAGACCGTCGGCTCGGGGCGGACAAACGGGATGCCCTCCTGCAGATGAGATGGAACGGTCCACCACCGGAGAGCGTTCCACATCTCCTGGGTCACCATCACTAGTTGGTCCAATGGATCGCAGCGCTGTGGCCACTGGCTGGCCAGTCCCCACTGAAGGGGGCTGATGTGCCAGCGTGCCCAACGGACCACGCTGGTACAGGCCGCCATGAGACCCAGGAGGCGCAGGAAGTCCCGGGCAGGGCGCAATTGCCCAACCAGAAATGATTGGGCAAAGGAGGTAAGAACCTCGGCCCTGTCTGCCGGGAGCCGTGCTCTGGCTCAAGAGAGTCGAGTCTGCCCCGATAAACAGAATCACCTGCTTGCTCGAGTCTGGATTTGGCCTCTTTGATGAGAAGGCCGATTTGAGAGCAAACCTGAGGGCCAGATCTCTGACCACTCACCTCCTGTCTGGAGGGGGCTGCTATCAGCCAATCGCCCAGGTAAGTGGCACACCTGGACCCTCGGGCAACAAGAGGGAAAGCTGTCACCACTGCAGTGCATTTGGTGAAGACCCTGGGAGCTGGAGACAGGCCAAGGGCATGGCTCGAACTGAAGAGGGATCCCTCCGCTTAAAGCTAAGGAATCTCCGGTGTGACGGACGGATAGGGACGGAAAGAACGCTGCCTGAAGGTCCAGAGAGCAGAACCACACGCCGGTGTTCCAGGGATGGTATTATCTGAGCCAGAGTGACCATCCTGGAAGGTTCGAGACCTTAGGAACTTGTTCAGGTCGTAGGTCGAGAATGGGGCACCAGTCCCCTGTCCGCTTCGAACCAGGAAGTACCTGGACACAAACCCGGGTCTGAGGGAGGATCCGCTACCTCCTTGATCACCTCCTTTTGGAGGAGGCGATGTTAGCCCGATGAGCCGACAGTGAACTGCGGACCCCGACCCCGGTGCGGCGGTCTGCTCTGGCGGAGCCTGCTCGACTCCTAGAGGCAGGCCCTTTCCACCACTCTCCAGTACCCACCTGTCCGTGGTAATAACAGACCAGGCGGAAAGGAAGTGCCAGAGCTGCCTCTCACGGGGAACCTGGGGTGAGTGACAGGGTTGGGGCGACACCCCTCAGCCCGTCACTGGGCAGGCTTGGAGGAGGGACCGCCGAGGACCTCCTGGGCCTTTACCTCCCTGCTTCCTGTTAGAGAGCTCTGGGCTTCAGGTTTGGGATGCCAAGCCCGAGCCTGCTAGGCCTTGCGTTGCTGGGCGGCGGATGCACGAGGCGCACAGGGGGCGAAAGGGCTTAGGCTGTGGTTTGCGCCTTTGTCCTTCTGAGCAGAAGAGACCGAGTCCAAGGTAGCATTGGACTTCTCGATCCTCTGCAGGTGACCTTCCACCCCAGGGCCGAAGAGGTCCGTCCCCAAAAAGGGAACATCCACCAACTTGTGCTGGGTATCCGAAGTAAAGGTGGATATCCTCAGCCAAGCCCGCCGATGCATAGCCACTGCGGCTGCCACAGACTTGGCACATGAGTCCCCAATATCTAAAGCAGTCTGGAGCTGCTGTTTGGCCACTGCCCTGCCCTGGTCCCGCACCTGCCTGACCGTAGTCTGCAGATCCGCGGGAAGATGAGGGACGACCTCATCGAGGGAGCCCAACAGGGCATGAGAAAAATGTGCCATGAGGATGGCCGAACTGGCCTGGCGAAGGGCGAGAGAGGACGCAGCATAGACTTTTCAGCCCGGCATAGTCCAATTTCTTGGACTCCTTGTCGGGAGGTTTGTCCCATCCCTAGCGTTCTCGGCACGCTGAAAACGGCTGTCGGTAACCAACCCTCAGCCGAGGGTGTTCAAAACTGACAGGAACCGGCAGGGACCGCATACTTCCTGGCCATCCTGGCTGAAGCGCGCCAGGACAGGAAGCAGGCGCTGCCAGAGCTCCAAGGCCGGGACTCACATGGCCTCGGCCACGGAAAGGCCTCCGTGGAATCCCTCGGTCCAGAATCTCGTGAGGATACCTGGCCCGCTTAGAACGGGTTCAAGCTTCATCGGTGGACTCCGAGATGAGCCGAGTAATCCTAGGAAGGATGAAGGGCTATCGCCCACCGACTGTCCTCCTGAGGACTCCAAGTCCATTCGCTTGAGAAAGGAGGAATCATCCTCTGACTCGGAAGAGTCCTCAAAGAGCTGCCTCGGGCCTGAGCCACCCTCCACCTGCCGAGGTCTATCGGGAGTGAGGGTGACAGACAGCCTATGGGGCAGTCCCTGAGCCGACCGAGAATTTTTGGTCGGAGCCCCAACTAACGGCTGTGGAGGCGGAGGTTCCACCGGAATCGGTGGGGCAGCTGGAATTGGCCGAACAACCGGCCTGGGGACAGGCTCCTCGGCTAAAACGAGGGGTTGTCTCGGCCGCTCCGGTGACAGCCACTTAATGGCTGGGAAGACGACGGCATCGGCTTATTCCCGGTCAGAAGGAGCTGTTGCCACATGAGTTCCTCATACCTCCGACGCAACTTGCGCCGAAGCCTCCCCTCGTCCGAGGAGGAGGAAGAGAGAAGAGCGGCGGCGCTTGCTTGTAGTGCCGACCGCCTTATGACGGGCGGGATCGGCTGGACCGCGAAGACGTCTGAGATCGGGAACCTCGGCTAGGGCCGAGGACAGTGCGGGAGGTGTCGGGAATCGGCACTCTCGGTCCGGACGATTCCACCGGCTCCGAACTGGAGGCACAGACGAGCCGACAGGATCCTCAACTCCCACCGGGGAACCGGGAGAGGGGATTCTCAGCTTCTCCAGCCGACAACCTATGTTCCCCCTAAGGTGTGCACACGTGCGCCCGCACAGCAGTCAGAAATAACCCGCACACAGCTTCAGTAGTAGCGCACAAAGCAGCTGACAGGGATCCTCATGTTCATGAAGTAGTGACTACAGTCATCACTCAGATTTAAGACTCAGACAGCAGGACATAAAAGTGAATGGGAAAGAAACATTGTTTGCCCACCCCTGAGGCCACAACCCATTAACTTTAACAAGCCAGCAGTTAACAAGCCAGACATCTTGCTCTAGCTCCACTTATTGAACAATGGAACCGATCTGCAAAATTCCAACCAATCGGCTTTGTAGTTACAGCAATGTTTTCGGCTTGACACCTCTTTTTTAGTAAGACAGTTCTTGATAATGAACAGTATTCCCCTGCTGTTCACAGAAATGGCATGTTTTATTTGTTTGGTAGATTCTCCCCAACAAAGCAATGCAAGAGATGCTCTGACATAGGGTGTATATTATATTATTTCAGTTTTAAAGTTGCACAACTTCAGTGTAATCTGCCTCCTCCCCAAGCAGCGTCTCACATACAAAATGTGTTTATAATGGATTTAAAGCCTCACCGTTGAAAGCGTGTTCATTTTTTTTTCAGTACAATAAAATGGGAAAACTATAGTTTTTGTTTACAATTAAAGCATCAAAGCAACCTACTGTCTGTTTGTGTCATTTTTTTATCTATTTGTTGGGGGCCGGGATGGGTATAACCTTCTCAATTAGCAGGCTGAGACACTGACTGTACATATGTTTAGAGAGATGAGCTTGTGCTTCTCTTTAAAACAGGGTCTCACATTATACACAATTTGAGATTCAATGAATCAGTGCTTGTAAAAAGTTGCCCATGTTGCTATGAGGATGGTAATTCTAAAATAGACAACAAGAAATAGCAGCTAAAAATATCCTTTTCATTTAATTTCATAAATTCAGATCAGCTTAGTATGGATCCAGAATGGAAGAGAAATAGTCTCCTAAATGCATCTCCTCTCTCATATCACACTGACTCACTCACTACATTGCAAAAATACATTTTAAAACCCTCACTGAGCTTGACAATACCCAGCATAGTTATTGTAAACCATACCTAGGGTAAATGACATCACATACAATTATGCATGCATCCATCAAAGATCCCATTGCTAAGTACTGCTTTAAGAAGTTGTCCAACCCTGAATACCACATTGCCATAACAGTATTAAATGATGCACTTTTGGAGTTGGCAGAGTTGTCTAAGATGTTTCAGAAAGTGGTCTAACAACAGTTGAAGCTATACAGATTGCTAGGGCAAAAATAAAAAAAGATCAGAAACCAGTACCTGGGTGAAACTGTCTACTGGAGCCCACCAGTAAAATTGCTTTTGACTAATTGCACAGCTGAAGGAACAGCAATTTTGCAATTCATTGGCTTGTTATGTGACCATCTGGACAGCTGATTTCCTGCAGGTGAACTTTCTGACTGATCTGCCTTTGATTTTGCCGCAGTGCCACATTGCAGCTTTGAGTTTGGCTTGTCAAATATTGAGAGACTGTACAGCAACTATCAGGACTATTTACTTTCTTCAGTGGACTAGGCAGAAATTGTTAGCCAGTACAATGACTTCAGATTTATAGTTGCTGAAAAATTAAAGGGAGGATCATTAAAATCCTTTACTGACATGATCCACTTTGCTTTGACTAACGTGCAGTACAGCATGGTGGCTAAACTTATTGATGTATGTGCTACATTCCAAGCTAAACATGAAGCTATCATGTATAGAGGTTCCTACACAGTCTTATCCTTCCCCAGAAGAGATTCTCCATAGGGAGGTGCAGAGTGAGAAGGCTACGATAGCACAGAGTAAAAATCTTGGAAGTGATAGAGGATCACGTACTGAAGCAGAGAGAAGTATGGCTGAGTAGGACCATAACTATCTTTGGGTGGAAGGTTTCACTCAAGGATTCTCATAGGAAAGTTAGGGAAGATTTGTTGCTGCTCTTGGAAAGAGCATTAGGATTTGATATCTCCAGAAACATGGTGGAGTCCATAACGTTATATGGTGATCCTGAGCCCACAACACAGATTGATATTACATTTAAAAAATCCTCATACAGCTAGCAGCTTGCTTTCTCTGGCCAGCAAGCTGGATTGTTTGGGAATACATTTAGTTAACACATTAGACTTGCGTGAAGTCTTTTCATGGTTTAAACAGACTAAGGATAGTCCAGAATCAATCTTAGAGGCAGATAACCCCCTGATTGACTTTGGAAACCTAATTGACCCTAATACCTACTCCGCCACTGACAGTTATTGATTCAGCCTGACAAATGCAGCCTGTAGATAATATCAAACAAATGAACTCCGAATGCCAGCTGGATTTGGATAAGGGAGCTGGGAATCGAGATGTGGATGCCCTTTCTATACTTTCATGGAATATTGAGGGCATCCATCTTAAAATAATTGACCATGAAGTAGTGAGATTTCTGGATAATTCTGATATTGGACTGCAAGAAACATGGTGTACAGAACATGTAACTCCCAAATTGGCTGGATATTCTGTCTTTACTCTGCCAGCAACTAAAGATAAAAAGTTTGGATGGTTTAAAGGGGGTATTTCCTTTTTTATCAAAACTTTGTTAAATTTTCAGATCACTAACATTTCTACTAAATCAGAGGGTATTTTGGCTCTAATGATTAGCAAGGGACAAGAGAAGATCATTCTCTGCAATATATACTTGCCCTCTTGCAATAGAGCTACTGATCCCGCTGACCTTTTCATATAGGATCTGAAAATGGCACTTAATGAATTGTCAGATAAGAGTGTATCTTGTACTTTAATTTTTTGGGAGACTTTAATGCCAGAATTTCTTCTAATTTCTTGGAGGATGTATATTCAGATATAATCCATACAGTATCTATAATTAATCCAAATATCTCATATACTAGGACTGCTCAGGATCTAAAATCTAACCTCAGAGGTAGGGAATCGCTAGCGGGCTTGGCCAGTAGAAATTTATGTATTTTAAATGGTAGAACTCAGGTAGCTCTAGTTGGATCCTTAATGTGTAGAGGACCTACTGGTTTACAACTCCTGATCAGGTCTGGACCAATTTGGAAGCAGTAAAGCTGATCCAAAAGTTAGAGGTCATGGATAGATTGGAATCAGCACACGGTGCTATTGTAATTAACATCAAATGCCCTTTCTTTTGGAACTTTAGGGAGTGAGGCACAACAGGAAGAGAGTCTGGAAGTCATAAACAAGAGAAGGATTGGATGGGAGCTGATTCATCAAGCTAGTTTCAAAGAAATTCTTAGTACAGGACTCTTAGGTGATATTCACTAGTAGGTCCTGGACAAAAGTAAGGCCTTTAATATTTTGGAGAATTGGGAAACTATTCATTCTTTACTTGGACCTAGATGTAAAACAAGGTACCATCCTAGGTCCTTTTATAAAAAGTCTTAGTTTAATTTGGTATGCCTACAGGCAAAGAAAGAGTTTGGAGGAAAACTAAGACAGCATAAGATAAAAGAAATAAGTCTGCAGCAGATTTTAAATTGCTAAAGACTGAAAGAGAAAAATATAGGAAAATTCTCGAACAGGAGAGACATAAACATACTCATGGACTAGGGATGGAAGGCGATTTTGGAATATTGTTGCCCTGGGATATAATAGATATGCCAATAGGATTAAAGCCTATATTACACCTGAAGTTTGGGCATCTCATTTCTCCAAGCTCTATTATTCTCATGAAAAGCAGGAGACACATGATGCTTTCAAAATACAGGAGAATGACATTTTTCCAAAACCTATCTTGATCACAGAGGATGAAATCCAGATGGCACTGATTGGCTTTAAGGCAAATAAAGCACCAGGGCCAGATGAGGTCCTAGGTGATCTCTATAAGGTTTTTACCAACTGATGGATTCCTTTTCTTCTTTTACTGTTTAATGGCCTGGTTCAGGGGTACTCTTACCCTGCCAGGTTTTCTCTAGGATAATTTTGGGCAGATTGCTGTCGTGGTCAAGGAGAACTCAGTACTGAATGAGGCACAGAATGGCTTCCAGAAGGACAGTTCTACAGTACAACACTATTATGTGCTTCAGCACCTGATCTGGAAGTACACTAAAGTGAGAAAAAAACAGATTATATTGCTGTTTTGTGGACTTCTCCTCGGCCTTCAACAGCATTATTAGAAAAATTCTTTGGGCTACATTGAGGGATCTGAAGTTGGAGGCCTCAATTCTTGATGTTATTAATAGACTCTGTGAAAAATATGTGGGCAAGGGTCCAGTATCATCAATATGGTCATCTAACTGATAGATTTGAGACAAATGTGGGGGGCAGACAGGGATGTATTTTGGCCCCCACTCTATTTAACATCTTCATTAAAACAGTCTTGGATCAGCTAGGTAACCCAGATTTTCATACTCCAAAAATTAATGCTCAAAGGATTGAATGTTTAGCATATGCAGACAATTTAGTCTTGCTCTCTACTTCAGTCCTAGGTCTTAAAAGAAAATTGGATCACTTTGAATCGCTCTGTTCTCAAAGGAAACTGAAAGTTAATCTCGGCAAGACCAACATTGTAGTTTCTGGCTCTCAAACCAAGAATACGGTAGGCTTTAGGTTAAACGGTAACCATATAGACACTGTTAAGTGGTATGACTATTTAGGTGCCCGTTTTGCCTATAGCCTATCTTGGACCAAACATTTGGAGGCTATTCAATTTAAAATGGGATCTTCTGTAAAAGCCCTAAAAATATTCAACAGCAAGATGGGGAAGTCATCGGTGAGCGGGGTAGTAAGAGTTGTTAATGCCAAAATAAGAATGAGCATGTTATATGCCTCTGAAATACGGCGTTATACTAAGGTTAGAGAATTAGAAATAATTCTGAATAAACTCTATAGATGCATCTTAATATTTTTAAATGGAACTCCAAGCTGTATTCTTGCCTTGGAGGTAGGACAACGTTCCTTGACTTCTCTCATCTGTGAATGACAGATTCTCTTTCTGTTGAAACTTTATCTTTGCCCCAAAAAGATATCTCAGAATGTGCAGTAGTGCCATCAAATTGGCCAGCATGGGATATGTACATCCCTTTATTCAACTTATTACGGAAACAATAATGCCGGCTGGATTGGGCCACCTCTTATATATAATTTACATGAGACCATTTGAGAAGATTAGGCAGGATGTCAAATTGAGGCTTATTGACTTAAGACATAAATTCTTTCTGTGTTCAACTCTCCAAGCTTAAGCTATATGGATTTTATAAAAAAGTAAAGATTTCATGGGGATATGAGCCATATCTCTCTTTTTTTTTAACCAGGTATAGCACACTAAGCTGAAAGCTTTTTTACAGGAGTGACCTGGGAGCACAAGGAAGTTAAGTGACTTGCTCAGGGTCACACAGTATGCAAGTGGAAGCTGTGGGATTCAAACCCAGATCTGGTCTGCTGGATGTCACCAGATTTGCAGCTCAGAGCCTTAGACCACTGCGCTATACTGCTGTCCTAAACAAAGAAGAATCTATAGAAGATTCAGAACTGAAAACCATAATGCTCAATGCATTCATTTCAGACAAAAAAGAGGGGGTATTTTTTCTATATTGTAAATGTGGAGTGGGGACTATAGATGATCTCAAACATGTGGTACTCTTGTGTCCTAGGTACGAATCAACTAGGAAAAAACTGCTGGGGGGATCTCGGCCTCCTCCAGAGGATCTTTTGGAATATTTGTTTACTATGAAAGAGAAGAACATGGAAGAGATCTTTGCAAGATTTTTGATCTCAACTCATTTGTAAAGTTTATTAGGGGGACTTGAAGTCCTGTGGAGGTTTTTTATGTGAAAAGGTACTCTGTTAAATTGAATTGCACTGTAAAGATATTTAAGTTCCTTGGTGATCTATTTATTGTCTATTTATATTTACTATGTATTTTGTCCTGATTTTAGTATATTGCAACTGCTTTATGCTGAACAATAAATTGTACTACTACTACTACATTCCAAGTTTCTAGTGCTGACTGTGAAAGAGGCTTCAGCCTCATGAACTACATTAAGAGCAAACAGAGAAACCGCTTGGAAGAAAGCCATTTAGATATGCTGATGTGATCAAAATTGTTTTTAACATCTGGTTGAAAAATGGATCTTAACAAAATATAGGTCCACTGGAAGAATGGGAAAGACAGGAGAGAAAAGCAGTAAATGTTGATTTCTTAGCAATGTATCATCAGCAGCAGCACCCCTTTTAGATGCATGCAAGACTCTAAAATGTACATAGTTTACACATGTTTCCAGTTCATACTGTTATGGCACGTAATACACATCCAAGCTTCGGACTGTATCAGAATGTATATTTATACTTTGCATTGAGTATTTGAGTGTTTGGCTATATTTTCTACTGCTTACTGGCAATAAAATATATTACTTGTTTGGGCCACCCAATTTGCGCACATGAATCAATTTTTTTGCACAAAGTGCCGCATACACATATCAGTCGCCCACCCACAGAGACTAAAAATTAGGGGGAACATTGGCCATAACTTAAGAAAAAAAATGATGGCCAGTTATTATAATAAAATAAGACTATCCCCACTGCACACTCCAGCAGACTTGATAGACCAGGTGGCCTATTTCTGTTGGCAAATTTGTATGTTTGTAACAAAATCGTTTAAGTCATATTGTCATTAAAACCATGTTAGTTAGTGAATTGTCCTGAGCGAAGGCACAGTTATGCCAAACTGTTGCCACACTTTTTTACTTTGCTAGTTCTAGAACTTAATGCTAGATACTAGATATTGAAACCTATGCTAGCTCTTGAAAGCAGACCACAGGAATCGAAACAACAGGATAATTTAAGATCAGAATTCCTACTTTACAGAGCAATTCAAGGTCATCTGTTTTTAAAACTGTGCATGCCATTTGTTAAACTTACTATGCAGCTTAATGTGAGAAATAAAACACACTCAGTCCTAGAGTAGGTACCAGGGCAAAAGAGGGAACTCAGACAGACTGCATGGACTAGTGGTCTTTTTCTGCAGTCACTGTCTACGGCTATGTTTTTATAATATAAAGAATAAAAGATTGGTTAGGTGTGGTATACAAGGATATAAACCCATCAAGGTGCTAACAAGATCATAAGACCACAAGCCCAAAAGGCAAGTGGCTTTACGATCTGGCTAGCTGCTTTGATGGGTTTATTTCAGAGTATAGTGGGCATACTCATCTTTTATTTTCTATAATACATTTGAATGGTCAGTGTTAAGTTTTCTAACTGCAACTGTATGTACAAGGAAATAACTGCAAACCCCTTCTATGGGGAAAAGTCCCATCCATGTTTTAATAGGGTATATGTTATCAGTGGGTTTTGTACATATTTTTTAAAAGAGTAATTTATATTTGTCTCCAGAATCTCAAGTTAATATTATACCTTATATTGTAGGAATTGGGTTTGTTTGTTATAGTATGTATATGGTCCTTACATGGGAGTGACGCAATTATGGAACAATTACAGGCTTATGAAATTGTTCAGTGCTGGCATAATAAGACTTTAAATGTCTGTATTTTATAGAGGATTTATAGTTTACCATAAACAACATGTTGGATGATTTGCACAGTTCAGAGAGGAAGCTGTGATAATCTTCTTAACCAATAAACATTGGCATATTAGTGATTTACAAGATTCTAAACATCCAACAAAATACAGCAACACCATCTTGGACCAAGACAACAGAAACATTACTAAAATGACAAGAGGTCCTAAAACAACTATGACATATCCATATTAACGTATTACAATAATAACTGTTTCCAGAGTTTGCAGTGATTTATTGCCAAACTTTTTTCCTGTATTCTGTTTATACTCCCCTGGTTGAGGCAGACTAGGGCTTGCATCCCCCTGGTTGAGGCAGGCTAGGGCTTGCATCTGCCCTGCCACACTGGCCCCCACCATCCATCACCTTCCCCAAGCGTAGCTGGTTAGCTAGAACCCCGACACATTGCTTCCCACCCCTTTGTGGTGGGGTCAAGAGAGGAGGGAGGAGGGCCCCCCCCCCCAAGTTCAAATCCAGTGACAGCCAGCAGGTTGCTCTGCTGGTGAGGCAGGTGGGGGTGCAGTACATCACAGATGCCTGCCGCGCCATGTTTTTCCACCAGTTTCTCCCACTTCATTGCTGGGGCGCACTTGTCAATGTGCACATGTGGAGGCACACTGCAGAGTCCCACAGTACCACTCTCTTAATGCCACTCGCAGACCTGCACTGCCAGCAGGCCTCCACCTGGTGGCAGTCATTTGACAGAAGTGGTGGGCCTTGCCCCTCCCTGGCAGAGGAGAGCTTTCCATCAGACGCTCCATCCTCACCCAGAACCAGCCTCCAGCCATCCAAGATCACTGCTAATCCTAGGTCACTGTTATGGTAGGCAGTAGTGCTACCGCCACATCACTGGGCCAGACTTGCAAAACTGTCTCAATTCATTTTGGTTCTTTACAAAATGTAATCCTTTGAACGGCTGTGCCATGGCCCATCATTAAGCTGCTGAAATGATCCAAGATTTCACATTTTAGAACCCCTGCCTAAAATTCCTGAGTGTGCCGTATTTAAATAGTGAACTATTTTCTTTAAAAATGTTTATTTTATATAACTGTGAGAAGCTTTTGTGAGTAAAACATGACTTGGCTAAAAGAGCCACGAGTGTGTTAAAATAGGGAGATGTGCAACGCAATTCAGCAGGAAAATGACTGCAGAATATACTGTATCTGAATTTTCTGTCCTCAGCTACCTATGTTTCTGTTATCTATGCTATAGAATTTTTTTTAAAAGTCTGCCATCTGTTGCCCTGTCTGTAAATAATTCCATGGATTGTCACAGTTCCACACATCCACAGAATTATGCTAGTCTCTAAGTCTGTAGGTAACTTCCACTTTGAGGGTGAAATCCACTGATACAAGAAGGGAGGGATTTCACACTTTCCTTCTTAAAACACAGGCTACTTACCTATAAATGAAACTTAAGTACTCACCGTAATTCTTGATCTTCCTGGCCCATCTTCACCTATGATTCACATTGCTGGGTTCATGCCAGAGACACTGGGACCCTGCAGGAGGCAAAAATTTTCAGGAGGGCCAGCACCGAGGTAGGCTATGCGCATGTGCGGCACTGCGAGACTAGCTCACACTACATAGCCTATCTCAACCCACTCCATACCTTTTTTGATGAAGAGGTGCAGTGTAACCTAACTAAGTAAACAACTAACCTAATAAGGGCATAAGATAGCCCTCTAGAGCCATGTAAGAAGGGCCAACAACAAGAGCAGTGTCTTCACAACCCAAATCAGAACAAGGGAGGTGAAGACCAGGAAACAGAGAGAGTGAGCTCAGTGGATGGTGGGTGGGCATGTGAATCAATGGTGAACACGGTCCAAGAAGATCAAGAATTATGGTGAGTATGTAATTTTCATATCTTCTTGGACCTTATCTTCACCACTGATTCACACTGCTGGGTTAGAGTACCAAGCTCAGACAAAAATCCCCTAAGCAAGGTAGTAGAAGACGGAGCTCATGCAGGACAGAAGTCCATTAATGATTGTACTGACAAAGGAAGCATGCTGTCTGGCATGGACATCCAGAGCATAGTGCTTGATGAAAGTATGCACTGAGCTCCAAGTAGCTGCTTTGCAAATATCAGCAATGGGAACAGAGCAGAGATGAACTTGGCCTTCCAATCTGACCTGTGCCACAGAGTAGCACTGGCAAAGGAGGGCCACAATCCAAGCAGAAATGCAGCTGATCGTAACTGGCTGACCTACTCGATTTGGGGTGAAGGACACAAAGAGCTGCTTGGACTGATGGATGTCCTTAGTTCTATCGATGTAGAACCTGAGGGCTCTTTTAACATTGAGAGTGGAGGGAGTGCTCTCCTTCATTCTGGAAGTTAGGAAAGTATGTGGGCAGCACCAAGGGTTAGTTTAAATGAATCTCCAACACCATGTTAGGCAAAAACTTGGGGTGTATGCGAAGGACCACCTTGTCTTTATGGAAGACAATATAAAGAGGTTCTGTGACCAAAGCATGCATCTCAGAGACCCTACAGGCAGAGATGATGGCCTCCAAAAATGCCAGTTTCCAAGTAAGGAATTTAAGAACACACATAGACAGAGGCGCACAAGGCTTACGAGGGAGCATGTCCAGCACAAGGTTGCTATCTCAGGAAGCAACAGGTTTCTGTACTGGGAGCCTTGTGTGCAGGATGCCTTTTAAGAATCTTTTGAAGAGAGGCCGTTGAGCTAGAGTAAGGTTCTGGAATAGCTCGTGATAGGCCGAGACAGCACAACGGTGAATCTTGACAGAGGAGTACTGCAGTCCAGCATCAGCGAGATCCAGTAAATACCCCCCAAAACATTGTCTGGAGGACATCAGAATGGATCTATATGGGACTTGGTGCACCATTCAGAGAAGCACCTCCATCTGGCTTTGTAAGTCTTTCTGCTAGAGGGCTTACAGGCAGCTAGAAGAATCTCGAGAGACCTTAATCTTGCTTACTTCTATCTCCTCAGAAGCCAAGCATGAAGATGAAGCGACCGTAGAGTGGGATGGACCAGGGATCCCTGAATCAGAAGGTCTGTCCTTAGAGGTAGAGGCCTTGGAGGGGCCACTTACAACTTGTTGACCAAAGGAAACCAAATCTGTTGTGGCCAAAATGGGAAAATCAGAATCATTTCACCCTTGTGGGCCTCCAGCTTGAGCAGTACCCTCTGAACCAGTGGAAGAAGAGGAAATGCGTACAAAAAGCGATTTGTCCACCGCAGCCCCGAATACATCCTGACAAAAAAAGCCAGGTTCTGGATTTCTGGAGCAGAATTGAGGCAGTTTTGTGCTGAGTGGTGACGCAAAAAGGCCCAGGTCTGGAGTTCCCCACTCGTCAACGAGAGACTGTACGATGTCTGGAGCTACTGACCACTCGTGAGGATCCACTTCTGTCATACTTGAGTTGGTCCACCAGATTGTTCTGAGCCCTGGAAGGTCAACTGCTTGAATCAAAGCATTCTTTTCGAGACACACCTCCCATACTCTCACAGCTTCCCTGCAAAGCAGGTAGGAGTGTGCTTCCCCTGCTTGTTGATGTAATGCATCACTGACTTGTCTGTCTGAAGAAGGATTACCTTGTGACAAAGTCCACCAAGGCTCGAAAGGCGTAAAGGACTATTTTCATCTCGAGAATACTGATATGGAGATGAGATTCCAATGCAGTCCAGACTCCCTGGGTGTGATGGCCCTGACAGAGAGCCCCACCATAGGAGAGATGCATCTGTGGTGAGAGTAATCTGTTATTCTGGTGGAGCGAAGGGGAGACCTTGAAGAAGGTTGTCCTGTGTCCACCATGCAAGTGACTGATGCAGATGTTTCATCACATTGATGGGGTAGGACTGAGGATGCATTGTTGGAGGCCATTGTATGCTGAGCATCCATTGAGTGGTCTTCATGTGCAGTTGTGCTAAAGGCACTGTGAAAACTGAAGAGGCCATGAGGCCCAACATTCGCTGCATGGAGTGAGCCCACATGGACTTGTTTTCCATGATGAAGTGTGCCATCTGAAGGATGGCTTTTCTTCTGTCCTTTAGGGGGAATGCCTTCACTATGGTAGTGTCCAGAAGGGCCCCTATAATGAGGAGCTGCTGCGAGGGTTGAAGCTGCGATTTCTCGAGGTTTAGCAGGACCCCTATGCAGGTCAGGAACTGAACTGCTGTGGTCACTGCCTCTTCTGTGCCTTGCTTGGATGGACTTGCCAGGAGTCAGTTGTCCAGGTAGGGGAAGACCTGTAGCTCGAGCTTTTGAAGGTGCACTGTGAGAACTGCAAAGCACTTTGTAAAGACTCGAGGCACAGAGGACAGCCCAAAGGGCAGGACTATGAATTGATAGTGCTGGCCCAAGGCCACGAAGCGTAGGAACCTGTGGTGGTTTGGGTGTACTGGAATGTGCTGGTAGGTGTCTTGCATGTCCAGGGATGCCAACCAGTCCTGTGGGTAAAAAAGTGGTAGAAGGGCACCTAGGGAGACCATCTTGAACTTTTTGTGGTACAGAACCTTGTTTAGTTTTCTGAGGTCGAGAATGGGGAACATACCCCCTATCTTTCCTGAGACTAAAAAGTAATGGGGATAGAAGCCTGCATTGTGTTCCGCTGGAGGCACTACTTCCACTGCCCTGTTTCTCAGAAGGCCTGCTATCTCCGAAGTGAGAAGGTCTGATTGGACAGCCAATAGAGAGTGCTGTTTCTGGGGTGGATAATCCAGGGGATTTCTAAAAAGTTCAGCAAGTACCTCTCTCGAATTATTCCTAAAACCCACTTATCTGTGGTGGACTTCCACTGATTGTAAAACTGAGTAAGATCCATACCCCAGAGGTACACCTCAGGCAGCTGAGGCAGAGGTAGGTCCAGACAATCAGAGGGTGGCACTAGGCGCTTTCAGGGCCTGTGCCTTTTGCTGCATTTTTTTTTGTGGCTGGGGAGACTGGTGCTTGGCTGGGGCTCCTCTGACTCTCCCATGAAAGGACTGCTTGTTACAAAAGAACAGACGGCCTCTTCCTCTTTGTGGATGTGAAGGGGCCGGTCTTGTAGATTTTATGGCTGTCCTAGTCTTCTGAGAGGTTTTGAGAGACTGTTCCACCTGTTGGCCGAACAAGTAAGTGCCACTGAAGGGGTCATTCATAACCTGCTGCTGAGCGTTAGTGGAAAACCCTGAGGTCCACAGCCAGGAATGTCTCCTTATGCAAATTCCGGCAGCAGCAGCACGAGAAACAGTGTCATATGTAACCATGGTTGCCTTTAACTGATGACTGTTGGACTCTATACCATAACTGACAGTCTGAAGAATGTTCTGTTTAGTATCCGGCTCCAATAAGGACTCTGCAGAGACTTAAGGGAGGTCCAGAGGACATACTCATACTGAGAGAAATGCTAACTGGCTATCCGCATGCTCAAAGTGACCACTGTGAAAGGTCTCTTTCCCATAGTATCAATCTTACAGGATTCCTTATTAATGGGGTGTGCCGTAACCTCTTGAGGAAGGACAGCCATATCATTTTCTGCAAGGATAACAATTTTATCTGCAATAGACTGGGAAGCCAAAAATGGTCTGTCCTTAGGAGGATTATACTTATGGTCTATTGTCTTACAGACAGAAGGAATGGAAGCAGGCCTAGACCACACCACCTCCGAAAGTCTCAATGGCTGGAGGAACAGGAGGTGTGAGGTTAACTGGGATGTTAGGAACATGAAGCCACTCAAGATGCAGCCGCTTACCTGTGTCGAGGACAGAAATCTGGAGAGCAAGTTTATTTTGCATGTTTCACAACAAAGTCTTAAAAGAGAGGTCTTCCTGAGGGACAGAA
This sequence comes from Neoceratodus forsteri, assembly GCA_016271365.2. Lineage (NCBI taxonomy): Eukaryota > Metazoa > Chordata > Ceratodontiformes > Ceratodontidae > Neoceratodus > Neoceratodus forsteri. Next base: position 358,882,412 of record CM028135.1, on the reverse strand, counting down.
GTAGGAGCTGGAGGTTGGTTCTCCAGGCTGTAAAAAGTGTCATCATCGCTGCCCTCAGAGAGAATGAGGTTGGAGTCTGACTCGTCTCCCTCGGAAGAAGGTGCTGGAAGAGGAGTGGACCTTGTAAGGCATCGCCCAGGCCTAGGAGTTGGATAGACTGGATCTGGAACCAGGTTCAGCACTGGACCCAGCCCCAGAGGAGCCTGCACTGAAGTGGTGCTGCCAAAGTCCCAGACAGTCCAGCCAGCACTGAAGTGACCAAAGAAGGTACCTGTGAAGAGACAAAGCGAGGGAGGGCGGCACGTGGAACCAGCGTCGGCTGCGTAGTAACCGTCAAGGGATCAGGATCTGTTGGCGGAGCCAAATACTCTACCTGGCCCGAAAGCTCCAACTGCAGTCCCAAGGAGCCTAATCCCAAAGGCCCCGGGACCAGGTCTGCAGGAAGGGGCAGATGAACCAGAAGCTGTACCCACTGTTCCATACGCACTGCCCAGTGGTGAAACTGCCCCTCAGATTCCCCACAAGAGGACAGAGTGGGACTTTGGGTCCAAGACCGCCGGTGCTGGTGAAGGCCTTCTGCTCCTGGACCTAGAAAATCTCGTGGCTGACATCCCAGAGGGCAACCTCAAGTGGTACCATTTCTTCCCCTTCCCACAGAAACAGGAAAAACCTGAGGTCGAGCACTGCTCGGTCCCCGACCTGGATTGGCAACAGGCCTGCTTCTTTTTGTGTTTATGGGAGGACTGTCCTCCCTCCAGAACAGAGGACTGCCTGTGGTCAGGCACCCCCCTACAGAGTGGGGGCTAACTGGACACAGGCACGCTACCAGAGCAGCACATGTAAACAGACTCCCTGCCATCACCGTCCATGGTCGAAGGCTGTTGCTCAGTAGGGCTGAGAAGAAACTGATAAACTCTTCTCTCCCTCTCCTGACAGACAAATAACAAATACTAGCTAAAAACTGAACAAACTAAATGCTGTTGTCATATAGACATGAAGATCTGGCTCCTGGTGGGTGAACTACATCATCACTGAATCACACCTGACGGCAGGAAAAATGGAAATGAGGTGGTTGAGGGCCGTTGCAGAGATAGGCTATGTAGCATGAGCTAGGCTCGAGGTGCCATGCATGCGCATAACCTACCTTGGAGCTGGCCCTCCTGAAGATTTTTGGCTCCCGCAGGGTCCCAGCACCTCCGGCTTGAACCCAGCAGTGTGAATCAGTGGTGAAGACAAGGTACAGGAAGATCCATAGTTCTAGGAGTGGTATACAGTTCACATCAACACTCTGGCAGTTCCACTGGAATGCTCTAATTCATTGGATGCCTTTGAGCTAAACTCCTCCCACCACTGAGGCTGTATATCCCTCCAACTCCACCTTGTGATGTCAGATCTTTGCATGCTGGAAACAGAGATCCATGTGCCACTTGCTAAGGGAGGCCGGGTGGTTTGTGTGATGTGGACTGTATACCACCCCTAAAACTACGGTTACAGGTGAGTAACCTATATTTCTAAGGGCATGAATACAGTTCACAAGCCGCACTCTAACAGACTATTAGCAGTTCTTTGGGAGGAGTGGGCAAGACACACACGCCAATTTGGCAAAAGAGATTGGAGAACTGAGGCCCCAAAAGCAGCATCCTGACATGACAAGATGTCAGTGCGGTAGTGGAAGATGAAGATGTGTGCTTTCCTGCAGGTAGCATCCCTGCAGATCTCCTGTATGGGGATGTCTCTGGAGACAGCCACCGAGGCAGCAGTATGTTTGATAGAATGAGCCCTTTGGGAGGCTCCCTACCAGCCAACCTATAGCAAGTCAATGCAGGATGTTAGCCACAAGCCAATTGTCCACCTTGCTGCCAGTATGCCAGGCACAGCTTCAGTGAAAGTAATGAACAGCTGTTGAGCCTCACCCCGAACTCCAGCTGTGTGCTCCTTATGATAAGCGAGCACCTTCTGCAGGTCCAAAGTACGGAGCCTGTGGTCGGCCGCTAAAGATTGGACATTAAAGGATACCGGAAGGTTGATCACCTGGTTAAGGTGAAACTGAAATACAGTCTTCAGTAGGAACGTCAGGCGAAGATGAGGGACAACCTTGTCCCTGTGGAAGACCAGATAAGGAGACTCCACTGAGAGTGTCTGGAACTCACTAATCCTTCTGGCTAACGTGATAGCCACCAAGCAGGCAGTCTTCCATGACAGGTGTGACATCTCATGCCCATGCACAGGCTTAAATGGTTTGCCCATAAGCACAGCCAGCATCAGCAGTAAACCCCAAGGTGGCGGTGGTTCACGCACCTGAGGGGGCAAGTGGTCCAGAGCCTTAAAAAATGCTCAACTACCTTATCCTGGGCCACAGTCAGCATACCAGCCTGCACCCAGTATTCAAAGATGGCTGTGAGGTGCATCTTGAAGGTCAGTGCTTGCAATCTCAACAGAGAGGGACCAGGGATACTCGAGGATGCTCACCACAGGGCAGGCAAGGAAATCAGTTTCCTTGCCCTGGCACCAAATGGAGAACCTCTTCCAGTTAAAGGTATAGCACCGGCGAGTCATCTCTTTTTGGGAGGCCTTCACAATGTGGAACATATCTTCTGGAAGACCCAAGGCCTGAACTCTAGCAGCTCAGGAACCAGGCTGAAAAGTGCAGAGATTGAAGGTCTGCATGCAGGACCTTCCTCTGTTGTTTGGTCAACAGGTCTGGATGAAGGGGCAACTGCCACAGAGGCCTGCTGCGGAGGCTGAGAAGATTCAGGTACCAGAGCTGTCTGGAGCTATAAGGATCATCTGTGCCTTTTTCATCCAGGCCTTGACCACCACCTTGTGGATCAAGGGGAAGGGAAGGAAAGCGTACACATAGCCTGGGTTCCAGGGTCACCTGAAGGCATCCCCCCAAGAGTGTCCTGGACTGTGTGTGTGTGTGTGGGGGGGGCGGCGGCCCAGAACAGTCTCAGCTTTCTGTTCTCCCAGGAGGCAAACTTGTCCACCAAAGGGGTGCCCACTAGGAGAACTGGACTTGTGTGACATCTCTCCCACTTGGCTGAGAGCATTTGCCAGCTGACTTTGAACTCCCACGATATGAATCACCAGAAGATCTGCACTCAGGCTTAGTATGAGAGTCCAGGTGCAGAGGGTCTCCCGACACAAGGGAACAGAGAGAGTTCCACCTTGACTGTTCAGGTAAAACATGGTTGTGATATTGTCTGTCTGGACCTGCATGACCTGACCCCTGATCAGGTGAGCAAATTCTGTGAGAGTTCCAGCATGCTGATGTGGTGACAAGACTCCAGAGAAGACCAGAACCTGTTGGCTCTGTGGTCTCCCAGGTGTGCTCCCACCCGACCAGAGACCTGCCCATCATGAGCATGATAGCGGACTCTGGGCAGATGAATGGGATTCCTCCCTCCAGATGTTAAGGGACCAGCCACTACTGGATGGCATCCCATATCAGCGGAGTCACTTGGGACACTGGTACAACTGAGCTCAGCTCCACTGCAGGTGGCGCATCCACCAGCATGCCTAATGGACCATGCTGGTAGTGGATGCCATGTACCTCAGCAACCACAGGATATCTCAGGCAAGGTGCAAGTGCACAGCCTGAATAGACTGGGCAAAGGAGGTAAGGTCCTGAGCCCGGTCCGCAGGAGTCTAGTTCTGTCCCGATGAACTCGATTACCTGTGAAGGGATCAGTTCAGAGTTGTCTGGACTGACCAACAGGCACAAGTCTCTGGAGGTCTGGAGGGCCACATCTCTGGATCACTCTATGGCCTCCTTGGATGGCCTGGCTATCAGCCAGTCATCCAGACAGACATACACCCTGACCCTGTGCCACAGGGAGGCTGCCACCACTGCCATGCACTTGGTGAAGACCCTGTGTGCAGATAGAAGGCCAAAGAGTATGTCCTTGAACTTGAAGAGAACTCCCTCTGTGTGTAACCAGAGGTACTGCCAGTGGATGGACTGGAATGTGGAAGAATGCGTCATGAGGATCCAGGAAGTAGAACCACATGCCCTGCTCCAGGAATGGTATAATCTGGCTCTGAGTGGCCATTCAGAAATGAAAATTAACGCACCTACCATAATTCTTGATCTTCCCGGATATCTTCACCATTCATCACTGCTGGGTCTAGCCGGAGGTGCTTGGACCCTGTGGGAAGCTTATAGCTTTAAATTTTTTCAGGTTTCCTAAGGAGGAGGGGCCAACACTGGGGACAGCAGTGCCATCAAGGCTGACATACTGCGTGGCGCGCGCAGGTTGGCCAGTAACTGATGCCAGCCCCTCCACCACCTCAGTTCTGTTCGCTGGAGAGGAATTAAGAGACAGAGGGGAGGGTGGGACAAGGGACCCCAAGGGACAGGGAAAGGATATAAACTGAAAAAGGGATAAAGCTGGCCACAAGAGGAGGGGTAGGACTCCAAGAGGTCTGGGAGGGGGGACCCCAACCACTGGGCAGGCCAAGGAGGGGGAGAAAGGAGGAAGCAAAGAGAACAGAGAAAAGGAAAGGGGGAAGACAAAGAGAGAAAACCTGTACCCCAGGCAGGAGAGCCCAAAAGGGAAGTTCTCCTTGTGAAGCAAGAGAGGGGACCATTTTTTTTTTTTTTTTATATGGAAGCGAACCCTGGAGGCAAATGCAGAAGGATGCTAGAGAGGACAAAAAGCCTCATAGGTTCAGAGAGTCCTTAAGAAGCACCACAGGATGCCAGGCAAGACAGAGCTGATCCCTGCCACTGCCATTCAAGGTACTACCCTAATGGTCCACCTGAGAAAAGAGGAATGGGGCCACCGGAATCTCTCACCGTCTCCTTTATTGCAGAGGGAGTGGAGAAAGGACCCACCCGGGGCATGATCCCTCTGGATAGGGGCCACCTAATTAGGAGAATACCTGGACCCTAAGAAAGATGTTGATTCCCCCTGTGCCCACTAGAAAAGCAGTGGAGGTGGAGGACTTCAGCCTCTTAGATGAAGCAAGGGATCGGAGGGGGGTCTGAGGGGACTTTGCCCCACGGGAACCCAGGTGTGGGTCACCAGAGAAGAGAAAAGGAGCAAGTTTTTTTTTTTTTCTCTTCTTCCCCAATTGTTTAACCAGATGAGACACACTAAGCTGAAAGCTTGTTTACAGGTGCAACCTGGGAGCACAGGGAAGTTAAGTGACTTGCTCAGGGTCACATAGTGTGCAAGTGGGGGCTGTGGGATTCAAACCCAGGTCTCCAGATTTGCAGCTCAGAGCCTTAAACTACTGCACTATACTGCCTCCAAGATGTAGGAGAGGGTCCCTGGAGCCCCTGTGACCAAGACGGGGATCCAAGAGTGAGGGCAACCTCAAATTTCAGGCGTAAGGATGCATGGAGAAAAGGAGCCCGGAAAAAAGCTAGGAAACTCCTGGCCCATACTGCCAGCCCCAGACAGTCCCTGTTAAGGTCAGGTGGGGCCCCGAGGAGCCCCTAGCAAAAGAGGTAAAGAGCCCTTGCTTCCCTCTCTCCAGAGGTGACTCTCTGGTGCTTCAGATGAAGAGTCAGGGAACCCGGAGGTGCCAGTGGGTTTATACCCACAATTGGCCTCAATTAGGGAGAAGGCAAGCAGGGAGGAGGCACTGCCCAGGAGACTGGGGCCCAAGAGGGGATGGTGGGCAGGAAGCATGGATGAATGGTGAAGATATCCAGGAAGATCAAGAATTAGGGTAGTTACCTAGTTTTCATATCTTCCCTGGAATAATCTTCACCATTCATCACTAGTGGCTGAGTACCAAGCACCACAACTGTGGCTCTGGCACATCCCTGAGGGCTAAATTTTCCCTCAGCCTCCGGGACACAGAGAGGAGGGGGCCCCTCACAGGCCTGGTTAGGCCCATGACTGATCAGGGTGAGGCGGAGACTCCCGCTGCCTGGAAGAAGGAAGGCACCCCAACAACTCACACCTCACCCTACAGGAGAAGAAGTGGGCCCCTTGGAAGGGAGAGGCAATCACCCTATGCCGGGCCAGGGGTGATAACCTGGAAAGGTGAAGCCATGCCATCTGCCTAATGCAGACTGCAGTTCTTGCCAGTCTGGAAGCCACCTGATTGACGTCATAAGATGCCCTTGCCTGGTGTCTCGCTAGCTCCAGACTGCGTACAGAATGGCTAATGGCTTGCCTGGTCACCTCTGTGTTAGGCAAGGATGTCAGAAGTTGTCCTAGCACCATCCACAGGTGCCTAGCATAGGCAGCCTGGTGTGCAAGATGCACAAAAGGAGGCGTGCCGCTGAGACAACCCTTCTACCCCAGCGGTCAAACTCAGCTGAGTCACAGTCTGGGGGCGGTTGTGCCTTGGGTGACAATGCCCAGAAGGGGTATCCAGGAGCTCCACTCCCATGAAGGGGTGGGGCATAGCACCTGGAGACCTCAGGGGTGCACAATACCTGTACTGACAGTCCCCTGGGCTGGAGAGGGGCATAAGGATGCCGCCAGACCCGATGCGACGCCTCCGTGAAAGGGCAAGGCCATGGAGGAATGACAAGGTTTTCTGCACTAAACTCCCCAAGGAAATTGCACGTTGCATGGTCAGGGTTGGGCTTGCAAAATGGGAGATGTGGAGCTCCCTTAGCATCCCAGGCAGGAATTGCTAATAGCTGGTGATATCAGCATCTGAGGACAGGTGGACAGAGGGATCCTCTTCCTAGGGGGAGGAAGACCAGGAGGCTGAGGAGCCCCGTTCAGAGTCAGGGGTGGCTGAAGGCTCAGGTCTAAAGATGAACTCATCCACAGCTCTAAGTTATCGAGGGAAAGCAGCTGCCGATGCCCTGAACTGTTCCCAGATCATTGGCCCAGAAGGGCCCCAGAGGCCTAGAAGTGAAGGAGGCAGAGGATCCAATGACTGGTGGGGGGGGGGATCTGGAGAGTCAGAGCAGGACCTCTGCTAGGGCTATGAGAATCCGCAGGGGACCCCTTCCAAGGGTGGGGCTGCGTAATTCACCCACTGCAGGACGTCCAACCAGACAGGGGCAGCTGAAGTGGTACCAATGGGCAAGGACCCCACAATGGGGTGCTTAGAGCTGGTCTGTCCCTTATGGGCAACCCCTGGCCCAACCTGTTGCAGACTCTACCCAGTCCGGTGAGGAGGGGAGAGAAGGGTCCACACTGTGGCTCTTCCCAGACCACCAGCTGCTCTGAGAGTGCCTGCATGGTAGCCTCAACCTCCCCACCCCCACTTCCCCAGATAAGGAGCTGCTCCTCAGCTGTCCCCTAGTACCTGAGAGAAGGGGCTCCGAAATAACTCTGGCACCAGAAACAGTGCCAGAATCCATTTCAGAACCTAGATCATGCCGCCCTCGGTGCAGACCCCTTCCCCAGTGCCAGAACTGGCACCATTGGCATCCCCGGCACTGGAAGCGGCACCGGAGAACATGGAGGAGTCGATCCCAAGGGCGGTCCCAGAAAGAGTAGCGGCCAATCCTGCTGTACCACAGACTGAACAGCTAGGTGTAGGAAAGTGACAGGACTCCTGAGTGTTAGGTAGCCAACCTGGATCATTCTGATCTTCCTCCTCCAAGGAGATCAGGGAGACCGGCAAAGAGGCCACTCCCAAAACTCCCCCTCTCCCGGTACCGCGGACGGCAATGGAAAGGGACCCAACACCAACAGTGGCACCATCTCACTCACTGGCACCAGAAGAGGTGTTGGGAGCTGAAGCGGTGCCAACAGGCAGTACTGAGGACTCCACCAGCTTGGGCAAAGCATATAGCTGTGACTGCGACACAGGGCCGTGCCTTCAAGGAGGCAATGGATCGTGAGAGGTGCTCAGTCGACCACCTGGAGGAGGCCAACTATCCACCTGACTCCTCATGCAGTCCTCCTCTCTCAGTGAGACTAGAATTGGTGGAGGCCTGCTCCCCCTTGGAACGTACAGTACCAAAGGGAGACCTGGGGGAAGGACCCAACGTCCTGGCCTTGGCATCCCGGGACCGACACCACCCTCCGAAGGTGGGAGGATCCCAACCCACCTTCAATGCGCGCAACTTGAGGACCCAGCGGTCCATGGAGAAGCAAGCATCGCAGTTATCCCTGTTGTGCCGAGGACCCAGGCAGGTTAGCGATTATGGCAGTCCATCATGGTCACTGGCCTGCCACAGGGGCACCGATGTACAGGGGCATGCCCCGCCTTAGATTTCGAACTAGGCCCCGAACCAGGATCTGCAGTTTATCCATTAGGTAGGGAAATGGGCAGACTGGGTGGGCCAAGCGGTCCTTATCTGCCATCAAATTCTATGTTTTTATGAACCGGACATAATTGTGTGGACAAAATAAAAAATACAGAACAGGCTTGGTGCCATAGAAACAGTCAAAATAAATAACAGAAATGGTTTTACTGGATTGTGCAGGGTTTATGGTGCCGAGTAGCAGTGGCGACAGCAGAATTTCGGTACCTACGCAAAAGGAAAATGGCTTCAGCTCCCACAGGGTGATGCACCACGACAGCAGGAAAAGAAGGACTGAGGTGGTGGAGGGGCCGGCATCGGTTACTGGCCAACCCATGAGTGCCATACAATACTTCGGCCTCTAGGGCAGCGCCGTCCCTGATGTTGGCTCTTCCTCCTTAGGAAGCTGAAAAAAGCTTAAAGCTATAAGCTTCTCACGGGGTCTTAGCGTCTCCAGCTACACCCACCAGTGATGAATGGTGAAGATTAATCCAGGGAAGATCTTGTGCTTCCGCATTAACTGGTTCAGGTCGTGCAGCTCCCATATGAGGCACCAGGCTACTGCCCGCTTCAGGACCAGGAAGTAACTGGACACGTACCCCTAGCTTGCCAGGGTGTCTGGGACATGGGTTATTGCTCCTTTTGAAAGAAGCTAAACAACAGCCTCCCACAGGGCAGACAGCGTGCCTTGCTTCACCGAGGACTCCTGAGGAGCGTGGAGTCAGTAACGCAGGACAGCCTTGAACTCTAGAGGCAACCTTCTGCCTACTACATCCAGTACCCACTTGTCTGTAGTAATGATAGACCAATGTGGCCAGAGGTGGCACAGCCAGACCTCACTGGGAACTTGGGTAGGAACAGGACAGGTGAGAGAATGACACCCACAGATCCGTTACTTACCAGCTTTGGAGAGGGCACAGGCTACTGGGGCTGGAGGGACACCACCTCCTCTACCTCTGCCTCTTTTTGGTATCTGGTCACATAACTTGGGCTTCAGATGCCAGGCTTGGTATTTCCCATGCTGGGGCTGCTGTCGAGGCTACTGTGGCTGGAAGGACCAATACTAGAAGGTCCTATTCTTAGGCTTCTGAGCCTTAGGGTCCTTCTGGGATGATGGCACAGAAGACAAAATTACTTACTACATTAATCTTGTTTCTTCTTATACAGCCTTGCTGTATTCTAACTATATGCAGTTAGCCTTCTCAGTTGAACTCTATGCAAATGCATAGAATGTTGAGCTCGGTTTTCAAACCCCTGTCCCTGTTTCATTCTATGTAACCGCCAGATACTTACGAGAACTAAAATAGTGGCTACTAAACTACACTAAATAACACTGTACATTAAAAAATATAATAGTCAAATGACTAATAACCCAACAATGGGGCATATAAGAAGACTCAAGTCATAGATGCCCAAGAAAATGCCACCCAGTGGTGCAGCACTTAAAAGAAAACAGCTGTAGTGCAGTGCCCCCCACCCGTGCCCCAGGTTCTGTGGAGGTAGGAGTCAGAATACAGCAAGACTCCATTAGAAGAAACAAGATTACTGTGGTAATTGTTTCTTCAAACAACATGAAGTCTTGCTGTATTCTGACAATATGCAGACTACCAAGCAGTGCCCCGTGGAGGTGGGCACAAAACCTACTTAGGAAATAGGCTCTGCAATACTGCTGTGCCAAACCTGGCGTCACTCCTGGCCTGGGTGTCCAGGCAGTAGTGTTTAGTGAATGTGTGAACAGTTTTTCAGGTAGCTGCTTTGCAAATTTCAAGCAGGAGGATATCTCTGGCAGCTGCTATAGAGGCAGCTGTCCCCCTGGTAGAGTGAGCCCTAATTTATCTATTTATTTATTTAACAGACTTAGGATTACAACCTTTGAGTCAGGGACTCATTTACAAAGGCTCTGCATCAGAAAAAAACAAACACTTAATACATATAGACATAGAATAGCAGCTAAAGGTTACAGTTTTTTCAGTTATACAATATTGCAGAATCAAGATCAGCTATACATTGCATTGAATGTGTTACCGAGAGCTGTATTTTTTTACAGTTTTCAAGAGAACAATAAGTTTGCTGATAGAGGGAAGGAGGGAGGGAGTAAAAGGTTTGATATTTACAGTGAAGTAGAGAATTAGACAGATATCTTGTGAGTGCAGCCAAAGGAGGCATTGTTAACAGGTAATGTTTGGTAGCCCTATCGGTAGGAGCTCAGTGGCGGGGTGGTCCCGTAAGATGATAGATAGATGACCCGGCACTAGCTGGTACATTGGCAGTGCCGTGAAGCGTGAATGTGCTCTATGAGGGCTCACTTGAAAGGTCCTAATTTGGAGATGGAGGAGACGTCGGAAGGAGTTCGCTGTACCAGACTGAGGCCCTGTGTGGGAATGACTTTTGGGCTAAGGAGGTTCTAATCCTCAGGATGGACCACACCTGCTGGTTGGCAGTGCGGGTGTTCACCGAGGTGTGAGAGGATAGGCGAGAAGCAGAAACCCCCAGGGGGTAAGCCCCAGGTGTATTTTCTTTGTAGAGGAGACATGTTTGATAAAATAGCCTTTCATCCAGGGTGAGGAGATTTGTCAGGGCATATAGGGTACAAGTATGGGTAAACTTATCTGCCCCAGAGAGGAGTCTGCATGCTTTGTTTATGGCCAGGTGGATTTTGTTAAGGGTTGTGTGGTCAGTGGCCGAGTAGATAGTGAGCCCATAATCGACAGGGAGAGGACTGAGGAGGTGACAGCCAGATTAAGGGCTTCCGGAGGTAGGCAATCCTTGTGCCGATACAATAGGCCTATACGGACATTTATGGCTGATGACAGAGTGTTAATGTATGAATGGAAGGAGAGGCTGGAATCAAATGTAAGGCCCAGGTATTAATATGTATGGACCTGTTCTAGAGGAAGGAGAGCGTGGGAGAGGATTGTTAGCTGCGCATTCTTGGCCTTATTCTGTCGGTGGGCAAAGAGCATGGTCTTTGTCTTTTTTACATTGACCACAAGTCTTTGGTCTATGAAGGCCCACTGGTGGCACTTTCCCCAGTTTGCCATAGCAGAACTGAATGCAAGACATAATTCACTGAGCAATGGTCCTCTTGGTGGCTAGCTTGCCCTTTCCCACTTCTCCATAGGTGAGGAACAGCTGAGTACATTCATTCCTATGGGACTTTCGTCTGATCCAGATAGTAGCAAATAGCCCTCTTAGCACCCAGGCTATGCAGTCTGCGTTCTCCTGAACTAGAATGTTCAGTGAAGAAGACAGGTAATGTCATGGTCCGATTCAGATGGAAGTCAGAGATCACCTTTGGAAGAAATTTCCTGTTCATCCTAAGGACGACCTTGTCCCTATGGAGTGCTATGTAGTTGGGCTTCACTGGCAAGGCCTGTAACTCACTGATCCTCCTTGCAGTGGTTATGGCTACCAGAAAGACAGTTTTGCATGTCAGGAACTTGAGTTCAGCAGAATACATGGGTTTAAATGGGGCCACATTAGCTGTGCTATGCAGATATTCAGATCCCAAGAAGGGATTGGCTCCTTGTTGGGGGGGGGGGTGTAGGTTGAGCAACCCTTTAAAAGACTTTCTGAAGACTGCATGAGAGGCCAGGGAAGGGCCCTTCCCTGCAGAGAGATAGATAGAAACAGCTGCCAGATGTACCTTCAAAGTAGAAGGCTGAAGGCCTTAGGAATGAAGGTGGGCTAAATAGTCCAACAGAACTGCCAATCCAGCTGCCTGTGGATCTATTTCCTTTTGTGCACACCAGATAGTAAATCTCTTCCACTTGGAAATATAAGTCTTTCTGGTGGCAGGTTTTCTGGAAACCTCCAAAATATCCAGGACCCTTCAGAGAGATGCAAGCCTGCACACTAGGTCCTCAACAGCCAGGCCCTGAGCCTGAGGGACTTGAAGCTAGGGTATAGGATCCTCCCTTGAGAGGAGGTCAGAAGAGTGTGCCTCCTGGGGAGGCAGATCGGACTGGTCACTGCCAGAGACAACAGCATGGGATACCAGGGCTGTCTGGCCCAATCTGGTGCAATCAGAATCATTGATGATGGCTTGCTCCTGAGTTTGATCAGAACTCTGAAGATCAGAGGGAATGGGGGAAAGGCATACAGAAATTTGCCTGTCCAGTATCAGTGCATCCAGAGGCACCGACCCCAGAGCTGGAGGTCTGCAACAAAACCGGGGTAGCTGATGATTGTCTGGGGCTGCAAACAGATCTATCTCTGGTGTGCCCCATCTCCTGAACACTGCATGCAGTATTTCCCTGTTCAGAGACCACTTGCAGTGACTCTGATTTATTCTGCTGAGGGCATCTGTCAGGACATTGTCCTTGCCTGGCAAGTGCACAGCTGAGAAAGAGGTCTTGAGAGAATAAGTCAGACTCCAGATCTTCATTGCCTCCATACACAGGGCAGATGACCTTGTCCCTCCCTGCTTGTTGATGTAATACATGGTGGTTGTACTGTCTGTCCTTACCTGAACCACCTTCCCTTGTACCATTTTTACAAATGACTGAAGCGCCAGGAAGACTGCCCTGAGCTCCAACAGGTTGATGTGGAGAAGAGACTCCTGTTGAGACCATGTCCCATGAGCAATGTGGTCCCCTAAATGAGCTCCCCACCCCAGGAGGGAAGCACCCATGGTCAAAACTACTGTAGGAGATTGCTGGAGGAATGGCACACCCTTCCTGAGGTTGTCCTTGCCCTTTCACCACTGTAATGCCTGTAACAAGGTGTCTATCACTGGAATCAGCTTGGACAGGGGATCCCTTCTCTGGGACCAAAAGGACCTGAGGTGAAACTGAATATCCCTCATCTGAAACCTGGCATCTGGAACCACTGCTATGGATGCTGCCATGTACCCCAGGAACTGGAGAAAGTGTCTTGCCAGACGAGACACATGTAGGTGAAAGGAGTCTGCCAGTTGTATGAGGTTGTCTGCCCCTCCAACTGGCAGGACAGCCTTTGCCTGAACTGTGTCCAGCTCTGCCCCTATGAAATCCAAGATCTGGACCGGTTCTAGCACTGATTTCTTTAGGTTTAACAGGAATCCTAAGGATACGGGGGTATCCTGCACCAGACCCAAGACTCCCCTTACCTGCTGAGGGGAGTGGCCCACGACTAGCCAGTCATTCCAGGTAGGGAAACACAGCCACTCCTTGCCTTCTCAGGTGAGCTACAACTACTGCCAGGCATTTTGTGAATGCTCTGGGGGCCGAGGTAAGGACAAAGGGCATTGCCCAGAACTGATAGTGGCCCGAAGGCAATTTGAACCTTAGGTACTTTCTGTGAGAATGTCTGATTGAAATATGGGAATAAGCATCCTTGAGATCCATGGAAGCCAACCAATCTCCCTGTCTGAGGGTAGGAAGTATCATGGTTAGGGTAACCATCTTGAATTTGGGTTTTGTCAGATGCTTTTTGAGATACCTCAGATCTAGAATGGGCCACCACTCCCCCGTTTTCTTTAGGGTAAGGAAATATCTTGAGTACAACCCTTTTCCTTTGTGAAGAGAAGGAACAGGTTCCACAGCTTTGTGTTCCAGATATGTGGTAACCTCGGCTTCCAAAAGAGCTGTCTCTGAACTGCTGGCAGGTTTGAAAGTCCTTGCTCTTGTTCTTGGAAACTGTTTGAAACTTAGAGCAAGTCCCTAGCTCACTACTTCCAGGACCCACTTGTCAATGGTAATGGCTTGCCAGGCCTGGAAGCAGTGAGCCAGCCTGCCCCCTACTGGCAATGGGGAGGCGGCCCTGACTGATACATCAGGGTGTCTGCTTGGCAGGAGTCCTAGACTGAGAGGTGGATGTAGCCCTGCTTACACATCTCCTGCCTCTACCCCTGAAATATCCTCTTGGCTGCTGGTAAGCAGGGAACGCCTGGGCCTGGTAGAAAGACCTCTGAGAAGGCCTGCCTTTGCCTGGCTTAGCTTGCTGCTTCTGTGAAGTTGCAGCCATTTCCTTAGCAGCTGCACTCTTATAAGTCACCCTGTACTTGTCCATTTTCTTCATGTATGCCTCTGTTTGATCCCAAAACAGAGAATTCTGGACAACAGGAAATCCACAGCTTTTGACTGGGTATCCTGGGAAAGACTAGTACATCTAAGCCAAGAAAATCTTAATGAGATTGCAGTAGCCATAACTATAGAGGATACATCATTTGAATCTACAGCTGAAAGAAACTGAAATAGCAGTTATGTAAGAACTTACTGGAAAAGTAGATCTTTAAGAGGTTCCTGCAGTACGTCTTCACATATGGGACTGTGCTCCCTGGTGTCAGGACCGCACGGCAAACTTGTAGCTAGCAATCATCAGCGGGGACCGCCCCCCATCGTCAGGTGATGGGACGTCAGCGTGACTATAAAAGGGACAGTCCCGCGCCCGCCCTCCAGTTCTTTTCCACCAGAGATCTAAAGAAAGAAAGCAGAAAAGAGGAGTAATAGACTCCTGTTACCCTGAGCCCTGGAAGAGACAGAGTCCTGGGCATGGAACAAAGTAAAAACTCAGGAACTGGGGGAAAGGTGTGTGGGAAACTAGACCTACTGCAGGAACCTCTCTCGAAGATCTACTGTTACGGTAAGTTCTTATGTAACTGCTATATCTTACTTCGAGAGGGTTCCTGCAGTAGGTCTTCACATACAGGACTGAATACCAAGCAGTCTAACAAAAGAAAAGGAGTCAGAGATGAGGTTCTGGGAGCACGAAGGTGTTTGCCAACTAAGGATCTGTCTAAGACAGAAGACCTTGCAAATTGGCAAGGCCAAAGCCAGCTTGATGCCTAGAGGCAATGTCCAGACTGTAATGCTTAGCGAAGGTGTGGACAGAAGACCAAGTGGCCGCTGCTCAGATATCCACAGTGGACACATTCCTGAAAAAGGTGGTAGATGTGGCCACACTCCTGGTGGAGTGGCCTTTGACTGCCCCTGGAAGGGGTTTTTCGTACTTCTGGTACGTGTAATGAATACAGTTAGCCAGCCACCTAGACACTGGGAGGCAAAGGCAACAAAGAGCTGGTTCGATTTTCGAACCTCTTTAGTCCGAGAGGTATAGTACTTCAAAATCCTGTGCACATCAAGGGTGTGCAGAAGGTATTCCCACCTGTTGGAGTGCTCTGGAAAAAACACCGGCAATTCAACACTCTGATTTAGAGTAATTTCAGAAACCACTTTCGGAAGAAACGAAGGGTTAGTCCGCAGGACCACCACGGTCCCTGTGGAAAATTAAATAAGGCTCTCTGCAAACTAGAGCCTGAAGCTCTGAAACTCTTTGAGCTGAAGTAATAGCAAATAAAAAGAGTGTTTTCCATGCTAAAAAACGCATATCGAAACTTGCTGCCAGTTCAAAAGGGGGCAAATACAGGTTACTCACCTGTAACAGGAGTTCTAGGAATGGTATATGTTGTTCATCCACACTTTCTGGCAGGTATCCTTGCCGCTTTAATTCTTGCCAGAAGCTCTTCAAGCTGGCTCCTCCCACCCACCCGGGTGGTAAAACTCTCGGCTCCGCCCCATGACGCCAGATCTAGCCCGCTGGAAGCCTCAGGTTTGTGCGTCGAGGCCGGGAGGTCAGGGTTTGTGGATGAACAACATATACCATTCCTAGAACTCCTGTCACAGGTGAGTAACTTGTATTTCTAGGGACATGGATATGTTGTTCATCCACACTTTCTGGCAGACTCCTAGCAGTTCTCCGGGAGGAGGGAGGCAAGGCGCACACCCCGATACTTACTTGGGAAAGAGGGACTGGAGAACCGAGGCCCTAAAACCAGCATCCTGGCGTGACTCGAGGTCGATGTGGTAGTGGGTAATAAAAGTATGTGCCGACTTCCAGGTAGCAGCCCTGCAGATATCCTGGATAGGGACGTCCCTGGAAGCAGCTACCGATGCAGCAGTATGGCGGATAGAATGAGCTCTTATCCCTCTGGGAGGCTCCATGCCCGCCAACCTGTAGTGAAACTCTATGCAGGTGATCCACCTGCCTATCGTCCACTTTGCTGCAGGTCTGCCAGGTGCGGCTTCAGCGTAGGTGACAAACAGCTGGCGTAACCTCTCCCCGAATCTCAGCCGTCCGCTCCCTTGTAGTAAGTGAGCGCTCATCTAGGGTCCAAAGTATGGAGCCTATACTAGGCCTCCGAGGTGTGACTGGGGTAGAACACCGGCAGAGTCAACACCTGGTTAAGGTGAAACTCCGACACCACCTTCGGAAGGAACTTCGGGTGGGGGCGCAGGACAACCTTGTCCCTGTGGAAGACCAGGTAGGGAGACTCGATGGAAAGCGCCTGGAGCTCTCCCATCCTTCTGGCTGACGTGATAGCCACCAAGAAGGCGGTCTTCCATGACAGATGTGAAATATCGCACCTGTGCATTGGTTCGAATGGCTTGCCCATGAGCTTGGCCAATACCAGCAGTAGATCCCACGGAGGTGGAGGTTCTCGCACCGAGGGAAATGTGGTCAAGGCCTTTTAAAAAGCGCCCGACCACCTTCTCCTGCGCCACCGACTGCTTGCCGGCCCGCACCCGGTAGGCAGAGATGGCTGCCAGGTGCACCTTAAGGGTCGTTGACCGAAGCCCTTGCTGAGAAAGGGACCACAGGTAGTCCAGAATGCTTGCCAAGGGGCAGTCGGAAGGGTCCAAGCCCTTCGCCTGACACCAAATGGAAAACCTCTTCCATTTGAAGGCATAGCATTTCCTGGTCGACTCCTTACGGGACGCCTCAACGACGTTGAGGACCTCGTCGGAAAGACCCAAGGCCTGGAACTCTAGCCGCTCAGGTGCAGGGATTGAAGGTCTGCATGGAACACCTTCCCCTGATTGACTGAGATCAAGTCCAGGCGGGCTGGAAGCCGCCTCGGGAGCCTGGAGCTGAGGCTGAGGAGATCTGGATACCAGAACTGGCAGGGCCAGTCTGGGGCAACCAGAATCACCTGCGCCTTGTCCCTCCTCGCCTTAAGAAGCACCTTGTGGATCAAGGGAAACGGGGGAAAGGCATAGAAGCGCCCGGGGTCCACGGCCTCGAGAAGGCATCTCCTGCAGCGAGCCCTGCTGAGGGGGGCGCATGGAACAGACTCAGCTTCGCATTCTCCCTGGAGGCAAACAGGTCCACCTGAGGCGTGCCACAGTGGGAGAAGAGATCTTGTACTACCTCCAGCAGGAGAGACCACTCGTGAGACGCAGCCCCTATCCGGCTTAGGGCATCAGCCAGGGTGTTGGAGGCTCCTGCCACGTGAATGGCTAGGAGATCCGCCTCCAGGCTGTGCACGAGGGACCAAATGCGGAGAGCTTCCTTGCATAACAGCATGGAGCGCGTCCCGCCCTGGCGGTTCAGACAGTACATGGTCGTGGTGTTGTCCGTCTGGACCTGAACCACTTGACCCCGAAGAAACGGAGCAAAGGTGGTGAGAGCTAGATGGACCGCTCGGAGCTCCAGCAGGTTGGTGTGGCATCGGGACTCCCGAGGGGACCAGAGGCCGTGCGCTCGGTGTTCCCCCAGATGGGCACCCCAACCCATCAGAGATGCATCGGTCGAGAGAGAGACCGTCGGCTGGGGGTGGACGAACGGGATACCCTCCTGCAGATGTGCTGGAACGATCCACCACCGGAGAGCGTTCCACATCTCCAGGGTCACTGTCACGGGCTGGTCCAAAGGATCGCAGCGTTGTGACCACTGGCTGGCCAGTCCCCATTGAAGAGGACGCATTTACTAATGGGCCCAACGGACCACGCTGGTGCAGGCCGCTATGAGGCCCAGGAGACACAGGAAGTCCCGGGCAGGGCGCAATTGCCCAACCAGAAATGATTGGGCAAAGGAGGAAAGAACCTGCCCTGTCCGCCGAGCCGTGGTTTGCCTGCAGAGAGCGCAGCTCTGCCCCGATGAACAGAATCACCTGCTTTGGCACGAGTTCGACTTGGCCTCACTGATGAGGAGGCCAACATGAGAGCAAACCTGGAGGGCCAGATCTCTGGACCGCCCACCTCCTGTCTGGAGGGGCTATCAGCCAATCGTCCAGGTAAGGGGTACACCCGACCCCTGGTGCCAGTAGGGAATGCTGTCACCACTGCCATGCATTTGGTGAAGACCCTGGGAGCTAGGGAGAGGCCGAAGGGCATGGCTCGGAATCAGATAGGGATCCCTCCGCCTGAAGTGGAGGAATCTCTGATGGACGGACGGATTGGGACGTGAAAGAACGCTGGCCTGGAGGTCCAGGAGCAGAACCACGCCTGTTCCAAGGGATGGGATTATCTGAGCCAGAGTGACCATCATGAAGGTTTGAGGACCTCGAACTTGTTCAGGTCATGCAGGTCGAGAATGGGGCCAGCCCCCGTCCGCTTTGGGGACCAAGAAGTACCTGGACACAAACCCGGGTCTCGAGGAGGATCCGCACCTTCTTGATTACCCTCTTTCGAGGAGCAGGGCAATGTCGGCTCGGGCGGGCACAGCGTAGCTGCGACCCGTGGCCCCCCCCGAGGGGCTTAACGGTTGGTGCTGTGGGGCCTGCTCGAACTCCAGAGGCAGGCATTTTCCTACCACCTCCACACCAGTGGTCCGTGGTGATAGCGGACCAGGTGGAAAGGAAGTGGAGCTGCCCCATGGGGGAACCTGGGAGTGACGAGGTTGAAGCGGCACCTCAACCTGTCACTGGGTAGGCTTGGAGGAAGAACTGGCCAAGGGACCTCCTGGGCCTTTACCTCCTTGCTTCCTGTTGGAGGCAGCCGTTGGTTTGGGTTTGATGCTAGGCGAGCTCATGGCCCTCAGCAGTTGGTGCTGCTGGGCGGCCGAGACAGGGACCAAAGGACGAAGGACTTCTGCTGCTGATGGCGGCCTTTGTCCCTCTGGGCGGAGGTGACAAGAGTCCAGAGTGGCATTGGACTTCTCGATCCGCTGGAGGTGTCCCTCCACTCCAGGGCCGAAGAGGTCAGTCCCCAAGAAGGGGACGCTCGTCAACTGTGCTGGGTATCCACCGTGTAGTTGGATATTCCTCAGCAACGCCTCTGCATCGCATGGCCACCGCGGCTGCTACCGACCTGGCACAGGAATCACCTATGTCCAGAGCAGTCTGAGCTGCTGCCAGCCACCCCCCTCACCCTGGTCCCGCATCTGGCGGACCGTGGTCTGTGGTCAGGGCGGAGATGAGGAACAACCTCATCCAGGAGCCCATAAGGGCGGGAGAAGGTTCCATCAGCACGGCCGAGCTGGCTGTCTGGAAGCCAAGGAGGGCGCGGTGCCACTTGCGCCTGGCAAAGTCCAGCTTTTGGACTCTTTGTCAGGGGGCTTATCCACATCCCAAGAGTTACCGGAATGGAAAAGCTGTCGTGACTAACCCCTCGGCAGAGGGGTGTTCCAAGAAACCAGGCAAAGAGCCGGTAGGGACCGCATACTTCCTGGCCATCCTGGCCAAGGGCGCAGGACAGGAAGCAGGCCGTGCCAAAGCTCCAAGGCTGGGCCGACAATGGCCTCAGCCACCGGAAAGGCCTCCGTGGGAGAATCCCCTCGGTCCAGAATCTCCGTCAGGGGATACTTGGCCCGTTTGGACACGGGCTTGAGCTGCATCCCGGTGGACTCCGAGATGAGTCGAAGCAGACCCAAGAAGGACGATGGGCTATCGTCCACTGACTGGCCCCCAGAGGACTCCAGATCGAACTGCCTGGAGAACAGGGAGGAATCGTCGTCGGATTCTGAAGAGTCTGCAAAGAGCTGCCTCGGCCCTGAGCCACCCTCCACCTGCCAAGGACGGTCAGGAGTGAGGGTGACCGACAACCTGTGGGGCAGGCCGTGACCCGACCGAGAATGCTTGGTCGGTGCCCCCGACTTCGGTTGTGGAGGCGGAGGTTCCACCACAATCCGTGGATCAGCTGGTTTCGGCTTAGCAACCGGCCCTGGAGCGGGCAACTCGACTGGAACGAGTGGTTGCTTCGGGCGTTCAGGCGACAGCCACTTGATGGCCGGGGTCTTGGCTGGGGTCGGCAGGCCGGACAACAGCAACTGCTGCCACAAAAGGTCCTCGTGCTCGGCGCACCTTGCGCCGCAGCCTCCTCACCCGAGGAGGAGGCGAGGAAGAACGCGGCGCGCCGCTTACTCGTAACAAGACCGAGACCCCGATGTCATGGCGAACGGTTGGACCGAGAAGAGTCCGAGACAGAGAGCGAGACCTCGGGGGACCCGAGGGTGGGTCTGGGAAGGGGCGGGGACACCCGCCTTTTCTCGGCTCTGGCACTTTAACCGGGACCGCGGCACCGTAGGCGAGGCAGATCCTCGTATCCACTGGGGAACCGGTGAAGGAAGGTTGTCGGCTTCTCCAGTGGGCAGCCCGTCCAACGGATCGAAAAAATCTCGACCGTCGATGGAAGTTTTAGCAGGCTGGCCTGATGGGCACCGTGAAGCCAACCGGCCTGAGCCGCAGCCACGACTGAAGTCGATGGTCGGCTGTCCGGGAAGGGACCTCTCCCGCCCCACGAACGCCGACGCGTGGGACTTACCTTCACCCCTTCTTCTGGGCCGAAGAATGTCCCATGGCCCTCTCCTCTCGTGGAAAGGGACTGACAAAGCTCCTTGAACTAAGCTGTATGCGAGGAACTCAGAGACAGCGGGATAAATGCCGCGGCCGAGGAGGAGGAAGATGCGGCCTGGGCCGCCTCCTCCTCGAGGGCGATCAACTGCTTGAGCTGCTCAGCCGAGAGCCAGCCGCGGACACCGCCCAACGAGCCTCTTTAGATTTTACCAGTGGAACAGCCGCCCGAGCCAAACGGGCAGCGTGATCGTCCAGAACGTTGGCCGAGAGAGCGCGGCACAACTCGCAAGCCTGCGGGTCATGATCTAGGCCTAAGCAGTAGGCACACGTGGAGTGCGGATCTGTCCTGGACATTTTATGCCCGCAAGGGCACCTCCGGAAGCCGGGAACTGATTTGTCCATCGCAGCCGCGAGGGAAGATGAAGACCGAAGTTTAGAAAACTTCAAAACCAATTTCGGACAAACCGAAGAGTTAGGATCCAGTCTAAAACGCAGAGTGCTAAGGAGGGAACCTGAGCTTCCAAGTGGTAAGGAAGATCTGGCGTCATGGGGCAGAGACGAGAGTTTTACCACCTGGGTGGGTGGGAGGAGCCAGCTTGAAGATCTTCCGGCAAGAATTAAAGCGGCAAGGATACCTGCCAGAAAGTGTGGATGAACAACATATCCATGTCCCTAGAAAGTAAGCTTTTCCAACATAAAGTTGAGATCCCAGGGAGGAACAGGATTCCAGACTGGAGGTTTTATATGAAGGATCCCCTTCAGAAAGGCTTTAGAAACCTCTAGCTGAGCTAGGGTTTTGCTCTCCACTGGAAGGTGGTAGGCAGACACCGCAGAGAGACGGACCTTCAGTGAGGAATAACTGAGGCCCAGCTCTGAAAGATGCAAGAGGTACTCTAACACCTGGGAAGCCGAGCAAGGAAAAAGGGTCTAAGCTTTTCGCAGAGGCCCAACAGAAAATCTCTTCCATTTCATAGTGTAGGTGGATCTATTGGAAAGCTTCCTCGCTTCCACTAAGTGAGCCACCCCCGCAAAGATTCCGTAGTGAGAAATCGCTATGTCCACAGGTGCCACGCATGAAGATGGAGAGACCCGAGGCTCAGATGTACAAGGGTGCCCTGCTCCCAGGACAGAAGGTCGTGAGAGAAAGGCAGAGGTACTGGTGGTTCCAAAGTCAGTTGTTGTAACAGCGGGAACCATATCTGCCGAGGCCACAGAGGGGCAATGAGGATCATGTGAGCTCTCTCTGCTTGGAGCTTCAGTAGAACCTTCTGTAATAGAGGAAAGGGAGGGGAAGTGTATAGAAACTTCCCTGTCCAGGACAGACACAGTGTATATCGCCAAAAAGCACCATGCCCGGGAACGAGCGAGCAAAAGTTGGGTAGTTTTGCGTTGGATGGGGAGGCGAACAGATCTAGGTCTGGTCGACCCCACTGAAGAAAAAGATCTTCTACTACCTCCTGCTTTAGTTCCCACTCATGAGCCCTGGTGACTGATCAGCTGAATCTGTCTGCTAGAATGTTGTGAACCCCCAGCACGTGGACTGCTGTCAACGACAGGCCGTGCTGAATCGCCCAGTACCAGACCCGCATCGCCTCCCTGCAGAGAGGGTACGATTGGGTGCTTCCCTGTTTGTTTAGATACCAGACAGTGGTCATGTTGTCTTTCTGAATAAGGAGTGTTCCCGGAGTCAAAAGTAACTGGAATGCCTGAAAGGCGTAGAGCACCGCCGTCATTTCCAGAATACTGATGTACAGGTTCTCCTCCGTGGGAGATCAGAGGCCTTGGGTTCTGTGGTCCCCCAGATGCACTTCCCCATCCATAGTTTGAGGCATCCAAAGTGAGGATTTGAGAGGGAGGCAGAGGGTGAAAAGAGGCCCCCACCAAGAGATTGGTGGGATCCTTCCAACAGAAGAGATCCCTTTGAAGGCTGCTGGAGACCAGGACCCACTGCTCCATGTCGTCCAGGCGGTGATCCCATTGGACTCAGAGAGACCATTGGGTTACCCTCATGTGCAGCCTGGCCAAAGGAACTGTGGGTATGGCAGCCGCCATCAGACCCAGAAGGCGAAGGACCGCTCGAGCAGTGGTCCACCGAGAGGAAGCCACGAATGTGGCTTGAGAAATTAAGGTCTCCACTTGGTCGACTGGAAGGAAGGCCTTGCTCTAGACCGTGTCCAGCACAGCTCCAATGAATTGAAGGTGCTGGGAGGGTATTAGCTGGGATTTGGGGAGATTGATAGAAATTCCCAGACTGGAAAAGAGGCCCAGAGTGAAGGAGAGGGATTACTTCAGGCTGTCCGGTTAGGGGGCTGAAAAGAGCCAGTCATTCAGGCACGGGAACACATAGATGCCCTTGCAGCATAGAAAAGCTGCAACCACTGCTAAGCACTTGGTGAAAACCTGAGGTGCTGAGGAGAGGCCAAATGGAAGTGCTCTGAACTGGAAATGGTCCTCCAGGAAAGAGAACCGGAGGAAGCGGTGGTGGGCCAGGAGGATAGGGATATGGAGGTAAGCATTCTGCATATCTAGAGAGCATAGCAAGTATTCGGGAGGGGCAGGGGCAACAGTTCCTGGAGAGTCAGCATGCGAAACCACTTGTATTCCACAAGGAAGTTGAGCATGCTGATATCTAGGATAGATCTTAGATCCCCCGTCTTCTTTGGAACGAGGAAGAAATGGGAGTAGAATCCCCTTCCTGTTTGAAAGGGAGGCACAGGCTCCATGGCTGCTTTGCGCAGCAGAGCTTGGACTTCCTGCCTGACCAGTGGGATCTGAGCAGACGGGTAAAAAGACCTTCCTAGAGGGTTTGAAGGAGGTTTCTCCAGGAACTCGATCGACTGACCTCTTTGTATGAGCTGTAAGACCCATACGTCTGTGGTGACAGCCCTCCACCCGTCCAAGTGGAGGCCGAACCTTCCCCCTACCGGTTCCTCTGAAGAAGACTGAGGGAGCGGGAGGAGGGGGAACAAGTCAGAACGCAGAGGGGAGTGGTGCCTTTCCTCCTGAGGCGGCTTTGGCAAACTTGGCCTGAGGAGTTTGGGCACCTGAACCGGTGGCACATCATTTAGGTCGATGCTTGCCCTGGTTCTTGTTCCAGCTCCTTCTGTGGTGAAAGGGCTGCTGTCATGTCTTCTGGCCAGAACTATACATACAGCGAATGTCCTGGAGGGACTTGCTACTCTCCTGCAGCTCTGTGATTGTATCTTTGGTGTTGCCACCGAAGAGGACTGGGCCCCTAAAAGGTGCTTCCAAAAGGGACGATTGAATGTCCTGTGCTGAACCTGCCAAATGTAGCCAGGCTAAGCATCTGAAGCAGATCCCTGATGCTGCAGCCCGAGACACGGAATCTACGGAATCGTAGGTGGCTCAGAGAGCGTGACGACAGGATGACTTGTTCATCCGCACTTTCTCCAGGAGTTTGGCCCTGAGTTGCTCATCAGGGATCTCCTGAAGATCCTTCTCCAGATCCGATAATGAGGACTTTTGAAAAGCCACCATGTGTGAAACATAGTTCAACGACCTGATGGCGCAAGTGGATGGGGCATAGATTTTTCTGCTGAACTGATCTAGCTGTTTGGAGTCCTTGTTTGGCAGAGAAGCACTCGGGTGTTTGGGTTGAGCCGATCTGTCATGGGCAGCAGTAATGACCATGGAGTCGGCCTTAGGTTGTGCGGTGAGGTGAGAGATCCCTTCTGGGGAAAACAGGTCCTATCAGCTTTGCGGGAAACAGCCAGAATGGATGAGGGTTGTTGCCGAATGGTTGATGCAAGTTCCTCATGTGGTCCTATCAAAGAGGGGGATGGGGAGGGGATCTACACTAACAAGATCCAAGTGCTCTGCCAGCCTCTTATGCTGGGGATCCAGTTCCCTGGATGCCCAGCTACAAGCCTTCTGAATGGTCCTCAGAAGTTCTCCGAAGGAAGGGTCCTCAGGGGGTGACTTAGGGGATGCCTTGGGTTGTGGTTTGACCAGAGAATGGGGTTCTGACTGGTCGATGTCCGAATCTTCATCCGACTCTGAAGACTCCGGCCTGCTGGGCAGGGAGGGGTCAATGTCAGTTTCCCTACCCTTGGGAGGTAGGGTGTCAGAGACTTGGCTAGAGCGAACTGGGCTAGGAGGGGCACTCTAGGAGGATGGGAGTCCCCTACCAGAGGCTGCGGTTGCAAGAGATCCAACAAAAGCTGCGACCGTGCATCCTTCCACCATCCCGGAATGGACTCATGGTCAGGCGGCAGAGGTGGAGAAGGCGGGGGCAGGGGCTAGTACCCCGGAAACCCTGGAAAAGAGGGGTAACTGGTTGGCTGGTGCCAGTAAGGGTAGTGGTACATGCCCTGCCCCTGAAAGCCTGATGCAGGGAATCCTGATGCCGGATATCCCAGCGATGGATAGCCCAGTGTTGGGTAGCCCAGTGTATGATAGTCTGGTGTCTGGTAGCTCGGTGTGGGTGGGTAGCTTGGAGTCGGCGGAACATAGCCCGGCATCAGAGGAATGTTGTCCGGCAGAGGGCCTCCCGGCATCAGGAAGTGGGGACCAGGAGGGTGTCCTGGGAAATCACCCACAGGAGGAGCTGAAGGGCCCGACGGGGGAGGTAGTAGTAGTAGTAGTAAATCATTTTTTATTCATATACAAATAACTGGATACATTCAGTTGAGCATAGCTCATTTTCAATGAAGATCCAAAAGTCATTAGGAGGTTCCACATAAATAAACAGTACAACAAAATACAGAACAAGTAAAAACAACTAACAGGCAATACATAAAAATTTAAAATAAATAATTAATTCAAAAACATAACAATCAAACTTTAAGGTGCTAACAGTGATTACATAATGTGCTCTTGTTTAGTACAAATATATACCATTTCCTTAGTTCGCTTATGTTATGCTTGGTTTTGTTACTTCTCAGAGCAGGAGGGGATCTATTCCATAGGCTAATACCTCTGGCAAGCACAGAAGATCTACCATATTCAAGTTACATTTAAGCGGAACAAACTGAGTTCCAATTGAGGCCCTTAGACTTTCCTTGATCTTTCTAACCTCAAATAGGTCAGTGATATAATTGGGTACTTCCTTATACTATACTTTAATCATAAATTGAAGCAGATGTAGATCTCTTCTCACTGTGGGGCTGAGCTAATCTAATTCCTTAAAGAGTAAACACCTATGTGTTCTATAAGGGGCATCCAAAACAAAAAGAGCTAACCTGCAAAAGACTAAGTCTACGCTACCTGTATATTTTCCTAAGGCTCCTCCATAAAGCAAATCACCATAATCCATCACTGGAAGAATCAAAGAGTTAACTACAGTCAGGCGGACTTCTCTGGTCATGAACCTTTTATATTTATACAATGCACCCAATTTTGTGTTGATATTTTTTATAAGAGAGTTTATGTATATGTCCCACCCTAAGCTAGGGTCTAACCAGACCCCAAGATATTTGTAAGAATCCACCTGCTTAATATCAATGCCATTAGCTGTATGTATTTCCAAATGCAAATCTTTTTTATTGTTATTATTATTTTTAAACAACAATGATTGAGTCTTGTCAGTATTTAAGATAAGGTGATTCATCTTAAAGAAGACCTGAATTTCATCAAAGGCCAATTGCAGCCTCTCATTTATGGATTCTACAGTATCTCCCTCAACATACAGCACAGTATCATCAGCATACATATGACACTGTGCAGATGTAGATACAATCTTGAGGTCATTCATATAAACATTGAATAATAAAGGCCCCAAAATCGAACCCTGCGGTACTCCATTTTTTATTTCCAATATCTCAGATTTATAGGAGCCCACCTCTACAAATTGTCTTCGGTCCATCAAGTAAGAAGAAAACCACTTAACCGATCGAGAGGACAAGCCAATCCCACTGAGTCTGGACAGGAGTACCCGATGGTTAAGGGTATCAAATGCTTTTGAAAGATCTATAAATAGAGCACCTGTCATTAACCTCCTGTCCAGACTCAGCTGGAGATCGCTTACAACCTTTATCAATGCTGTTTGTGTACTATGACGTGCCCTAAATCCCGATTGAGAAGATGCCAATTTGTTGTTATTCTCAAGAAAACCTTTCAAAGGGACACTAGGGAGCAGCAAACGATCAGGCGTAGGGCCCAAAGGTCCCACAGGAGGAGGAGGGTCCATACCTGGTCCGCTAAGGTCTGGCAATGGATCCACAGGAGAAAGACGGTATGGCGGCAGAATGGAACCTGGTGAAGGGGGAAGGTCCAGAAGGATCCCCAATGAAAGGTCCGGAAGGGTAACCAATGGAAGAGACAAGTCGGTTACCGGTGGCGAATCCCTGGGGGTAGAGACCGGAAGGGGTGAAGGATCCCCCATGACCACACTCTTCCCAGGGTCGGGGTCCAAAAGAGAGCCTGACGGGAGAGTAGACGCATCTACACGGTCGACAAAAGACCCGTCGAGTGACTTATTAGATGTGGCCGGGCTAACCAAGGTGGAAATACTGTGGTAAGGCTGATCGGTCTGGGCTGGGTGCCCAGCAGCAGGGCCAGAGGGCAGCTTAACAGCGGTGCTCTGAACAGGAGACCTAACCACTACCTCTAAAGAGGCGACCCAAGACTGCCCGCTCACCTTGGCGGGGGGGGGTAGAGGGCGTTCGGTCTACCTGCGCGGATGAAGGCCCAGCAGGTGGGGTACTCACCGAAGTAGAAGGCCCACCCTTGATTGTCAATGGGTGTCTGACTGGTCTGCCCCTGAGGAGAATGGCTCCGCTCCCGGCGTCTCTCCTTGTCCTTCTTTTTCTTTCTCTTTTTGGGGGCTGGTGAAGACGACCTTTCTCTCAGCTCCTGAAACTCCTCCATGGAGGCCAGTCTCTGGGTAAGAAGATGGTACTCGAGGGTCCTCTTGCGACGAGTGCGCGTGGCCTGGTTGAACCCCAGGCAATTGGCACACACAGTCGAGTTGTTCTTAGGGCCCAGGCAGAGGACACAGCAAGAATGGTCATCCCCGTGCCAGATCTGCGTACCGTACTTGGAGCACTTCTTTTTGGTCCGAGACGACACACACCGTCGCTGGGTTATTATTTTTTTTAAATATGAAAACGTCCGAAAAAGTTTGAAGAAATTTGAAAAAACTATGTCAGGCGACTGATCGCTGTTCTACCATGTCTGTCAAATGGTACTGCGTGGTGGTGGGAAAGAACTGGAGGGCGGGCATGAGACCATCCCTTTTATAGTCACACTGATGCCCCATCACCTGATGACGGGGGGCGGTCCCCGCCGCTGACTGCTAGCTACAAGTTTGCCATGCGGTCCTGACGCCAGGGGGCGCAGTCCAATATGTGAAGACATACTGCAGGAACCCTCTCGAAGTAAGATCTTTAGAAGCTTCAATGCCATCCTTGACTACTTGCACCAGATCCTTGGCTAACTGAGGTGGAGCATTCTTAGCCAGCTCCAAAACAGACTCCCACCTGGATTTCCGATATCTGGATACATATGCCATGTAGGAAACTTGCCTAATATCCAGTGAAGCAGTCAAGTACTGCTTCTTGGCCATGGCATCAATCTTTCGAAAGTCCTTTTCAGGAGGGTGCAAAGCCAGGAAAATGCCAGCCTTATCACAGGCAGCAGCCTGAACTACCCCTGCATGGCTACAGTGATTATACAAGAACTCTGTACCATTGCCAGACAGTATATACCTCTTGTCCATCCTTTCATCTACAAAAGGGATGGAGATTGGCATCTGCAGAATTTTGTTTGTTGTTTCTTAAGAGACTTGTGCAGAGGTATTGAAAGTCTCTTAGTGTCAGCAACATCCATCATTTTGATGAAGTCTGGCTTTTCCTCTTCCTCAGCTGCCTCCAGAGTAGGCAGCTGTAAAGTATCAGCAACCTTTTTAAAGAATAAATAATGAGAGGAGGATTCCCCAGGCTGCCTAGGAGGAGAAACAGACTCTGGTCCATCAGGGGAAACATCAGGCTCAATGGGTTCACCAAAATATTATTCTTCTTCTCCCTCGCACTCAAGCTCACAGTAAGCCTCTGGATCGTATGAACCAGTGAGAAGCAATCCGGCAGGTGACCGAACTGAAGTATGTGGTTTTGACCTGGTCTTGGTTCTCCTAAACTGGTCTGTAAAGACTGTACAATTCGCATCACTTTAGCTATCTCTTACGCGGTTGGAGCTGCAAAAGTTGGCTCAGAACTGGCGGATTTTCTTTTCTTTTTTGCAGGTACTGACTCCTCGGTAACTGCCTTCCTTTTGGTCGAGGAGGTATCGCCCTGGTCAGAAGGCACTTCCTCCAGTTCCCAGACTCCCTCAGGAGCTGAACTGGCCATCTGAATCAGTAGATTGTTTGGCCATTCTTTCCTTAAGCCTAGACAAATGCTTATCCAGCATGGCTTTAGGAAAGTTTTTACAAATTTGGCAGTCTGTTTTCAGGTGGTCAAACCCTAGACAGTAAACACAGATAAGGTGGGGCTCAGCCTTGGCAAATGCTTCCCCACACTCTGTGCAGTGCTGAAACCCAGTGGGACCAGTCTTCTTCTTGGGCTTCCCTGACATGAGCACTGAAAAGCCAAGTTGCCCTTTTGTGGCGGTCAGGCCTGGAGTAAATTAAAATTCATTTTCGCTAATGACTGTTCAATGGTCAATTAAAAACTAGAAAGTCTTTTTTTTTTTTTTTAAACCAAAAATCACCGGATCCCAAACAAAAATTTTACAACAAACAACTAAAACATTACCTCAAAAAGAAACAAATTTCCTCGGTTTCCTCTTGGTTACGTGAACTGAAAGGAAAAAACGAAAACTTACCGAAATTGAGGTAAACCTAGTCTAGTCTAACCTGTACCGAGGGACAGAGGCTTGAAGAAACAAAAAATAAAACTTGGTTTGAAGAAACCGTCGAAAAACCAACACTTTAACCGAAGCGAGCGAGGAGAAATATCCGGAGCGCCTTCACAAGCAGGCGGAGTAAAGAATCTGGCGGTTACAAAGTATGAACCAGGGACACGGGTTTGAAAACTGAGCTTGAGCTCAATGTTCTATGCATTTACATAGAGTTCAGCTGGGAAGGCTAACTGCATATAGTCAGAATACAGCAAGACTTCATGTTGTTTAAACCTAGGGTGGCGCTGGACTTCTCAATCCTGGTGAGATATCCTTCCACCCTAGGTCCAAAGAGGTAGATGCTCAGGATATGACATCAGCCAGCTTGTGCTGGGTATCTGCTGTGAAGATGAAAGGCCCCAGTCAGACACTGCAATGTATCGTAATGGCTGATGCCATGGCATGGGCAGTAGAGTCGTCCATGTCAAAAGCCATGTGGAGCTGGTGTCTAGTCAGCGCTTGAACCTCGTCCCTGATCAACTTCATCTCGAGCTGCCAGACTACAGGAAGGTGAGGGAGGACATTATCCAGCACTCCCAAGAGGGAGTGACCAAAGTTGGCCATCATAATGATGTAACACGCCTGGCAGAGACCAAGAGAAGAAGCTGTACAGACCTTCTTGGCTGTGTTGTCAAGCTTTTTAAGACTCCTTGTTGGGAGGCTTGTCCATGTCCCCTTGGTCACCAGATGTCCATAAGGTTGAGCCTGAGACAATCCCTTTGGCTGAAGGGTGAACCGAGAACCCCTAAAGGGACCCTGTAGTTGTGGACCATACAGGTGGTGGGTGCTAGGCAGGATGCTGGAAGATGCAAAGATCCAGGTCCAGTCCCAAGATGGCCTCAGCCAAAGGAAGGCAACCCACGGGGATTTGTTTCTGTCCAGGATGTCAGTGTAGGGGTACTTGGCCCTCTTCTGTAGCGGCTCCAAGGGTACATTCATGGACTCAGATATAAGCCAGAGGAGAGCCCCAAAGGACACCAGCCCATGGTCGGTGTTCACATCACTGACCGAACCACAGTCGAAAGTGTGAGTCCTCAAGGACAACATGGATGACCCCTCAGTGTCATCTAAGAACTTCTCAAAAACAGTCCTTGACCATTCGTCGCTATGGACCACCTAATTCTCCTCAGACTGTGTGATCGCCAACAACTGGCCTGGCAAACCAGCCACAGCACAGGAGTCCTTGGTTAGGATTCCCACTCAAACTGCATTGGTGGTGGCTTCATCTTCAGGGGGTGGAGAAGCAGATGCTGTAGACATCTGCCAAGGATGGACCAGTGAAGGTATGACTGGCGGCTGCCAGATGACCAAGGGTCCAGACAGTAGTGCTCTACCTCACCCAGCGATGGCCCATTGCTACCAGAGGAGCTCCTTGCAAATCTGCTGCATCTTGTGGCAGTGCCTCTCCTTGCCAGAAGAGGAGGAGGAGGAGGAGGTCAAGAAGCATTGATGGTGGCATCTCCTGGTGGAGCAGGATCGAGAGTGCGATTGGTGCTTCGACCTTGTCCCAGAGGCCATTGAGGGGAAGTCACTGGAGGGTCATGATAGACCACATGCTGAGCCATATTCAAAAGCAACAGCTTCTGAGGCATGACCACTGGGAATCCCAAGTGGAGTCAGAGATACCAACAGGCCATGTCCTCTTGAGGGAGGACCAGGAGCACTGGTGTCTGGAAAATATACTCCCTGTTGAGCTCCTCCTACAGCTGGTCAACAGGCTTGAGAAAAATCTTGATGCCTGTTGACTAGAGTCAACATCAACAAGTCCAACGGGGTACTGAAGAGCTGTTGACCAAACCCTTGACTGAAGGCAGCCTTGCTACAGTTGAACCATTGACCAGACTCGAACAGCTGAGAAGAGCTGAGGGAACTGGAGGGCTGTGATCTGTCCCAGTCCCACGACCTACACTGGCGGCACCTGTGCTTCCTGCCTCAGTGAGTAGGGCTCTCCCAAAAAGTATGAAGGGCCTCACATGTCATGGAAATCTCCTGCGAAGGACCCTCTGACATTGGCCCCAGCCAGAAGCAGCGCCGAGGCCAATGAGGTACTTCCCATGGCAGCTGCCACCTCTTCCTCAAGAGCCTCAAGTTGTGCAATGGACCCAGAAGTCACAGAGGCCCTCTTGCAGCTCTTAGGTCAATCCTATGGGTTCTGAGCCAAAAGTCAACTGAAGATGTCTGGCCTTGTGATCTTCCAGCGATGCTGGAAGCATCACCTGACAAATGCCACAGCACTCCACATTGTGCTGCCCTCCAAGGCAGTATAGACAGGACACGTGGGGGTCCATGTTCAATGTTTTCTGGTAAGTCCCATACAAGTTGAAACTGTGTGATGGCTTCTCCTCTTCCATGCCAAGATCGATCATCTAAGCCAGAGACAGAATGCACAAAAGAAGCAAAACAAGGTTTTGAAGAAGTAGTAGTTTCTGTCAAAGCACTAACTCTCAAGAAAATCTTTGAACGCTGCAAAGTTATGAAGGAGAAGACCTGTCCCTTCCAGCAGGAAAAAAAGATCTGACATCACAAGGCGGAGCCGGACAATATTTATTTATTTATTTAAAAGAGATTTACCAGGAAAGACATACTGAGCCATAAAGCTCATTTCCAGATGTGTCCTGGGGAAGGGGATAATAATGACATAATAAGTAAAAAGTGCAGTAATATGATAATGCAATAAGACACAGCAATATACGTACTGGCATAATTAATAACAATATAAATTGGTAATATCAGGAGTGTGAGGTATCAGGCACTTTCAGGTTGTGATATACCACCAGACCATTCCAGTGGGCCTGTCAGAGTGTGGACAGTGAACTGTATCAGTGCCCTTAGAACTGTATATCGTTTCCTGCATTTTTAAATTGCATGTCCTTCAAAACAGGTATGCATGCTGCTGGAGTTATTGTAAACATACTGAACCTCTTCAAAAATGACAAGCCAGAATTTTCATAGAAAATAATGTACAAACTGGAACATGTATAGTAAGCTAGGGCTTTGAAGCACTGGGTTTCAGTACTAATACTGTAAAGTGCTTGCATGTGAACAACTGCTTGAAAATACAGAAACCAACATTATGGTGAAATGAAGTTGTTTTCTTTTCCACTTATTTTCAGATAGGTCATATATGATACCATTACATTTGTTGATATGTTTTTACATATAGTATACACATATATTGGGGATGAAAGAAAATCAGTGGTCCATAACGTTCCTCCTTCCCAGTAGATCAGTGGAAATAACTTTGTCAACCCCTTTCTTTAAGTTTTTTCTTCAAAACAAAGTTTTACTTACAGTACCAGTAATAGCAAATCAAGACTATGTCCTCCATAGAACCACACCTTGGGAACTGTAACCCATCAACATCATGGCCACTCAGACCCACAATGGCATCTGTCGACAGCTCCATACTGCCTCAGTTTTCCTCCAGAGACGAACGTTACACCATTTTACAGCAGATCACCCTTTTCTGCTGTTGAGTAACATACCCTTTTACCCATTTTAAATCTGTTAGCATTTTTTTTTAATATCTGAAATAAAGGTTTTCATGAATACTCTCAGCTGTTTTTTAAACACCCTTTACCCCATGAGTTCTGAAAGTCATGTCTGCTGCATGATGGTTCAACTTAGATACAAGGGAAATATCATTAAATAGGTGTTCAAAAACAGCCGAGAGCCATAAAGACCTGGGGAATGCTTTATTAAAGAACTGTGCTGAAACTGAAAGTCATTTTCCAAGTAGAAGCTGTTTTTTTTATAAATGCTGGTTCCAGTTCTGTTACTGTTACATGTATGCTTCCCTACTGGTAACCTCAGCAGTTGTTTCTAATTTATACTCCATCGTTCAGTGACATTTTAGAACCGTGTGACGTAGTTTATGTCTCTCTCAACCACAGACTTCTGTAGTAGGACATAAACTATATCATACAGTTCTACAATGATACTACCCACGTATAAATCAGAAACACCACTAGATCACAAAACAGCCTGCAGAAATGTAACGGTAACAGGATTTTAACCAGTATTTAAAAATCAGCTTCTACGTGAAACAAACTCTGGTCAGAGCTGAATCGACTGCTCAGTGTGATGAGAGTGTGGCAAGAGCGAGTAAAAGAATATTCAGAGTTCTTGCTGCACGGGTCTGCGTTCCCCAAGATGGTGGCACCAACAGAACTGCACAGTTTGGTCAACACCACCATCTTGGGCATAAAAAAAGCCACCACTTCATGATTGTGGAAGAAAATGTAGTGTAGCGGTGGTGTGTTATCTGGCCTGTGGAGGGGAAGGGCCACAGAAACAGCACCAGTGGACATTTGCCAGAGCACTGTTGAAGCACACCGCACAGCAGTCCATTCACATGCTTCTACAGTGCTCTTCCAAAGATACTATGATAGAATAATGTCTGCGAAGCTCCGACCATGCAGCCATAAAAATGACTTACAGGTTCAGTGTGGTTCCCCTTTAAGAGAAGCACTCTGAGGGGGCACTGCTTATCTAATGCTAGAAGAACGCTGTGTTTGGAGCGCTGCAATAACAAGTGATTTGTTTCATCTTTAAACCTGGAAAAATTAAACTTTCTCTTTGTCTATTAGACTTTGGTATATTAAAGAAACAGGCTGCAAGGTGTGTAGTGTCAGTGAGTTACTATGGAAAAGTTTGTTTCCCCTATACTAACTAGGAGAGTGGCTCCATCCCAGGGGCCGCTAAGCTCCCTTGGAGAGATCAGACTTGCAGCCTCCCCACTGGTATGCTCAGAGGTGAGTGTCAAGCCAAAACCAACCAAGCTGACTCTGCAGTCAACACAGGCGCCATTCACGGAGTTTCAGGCTGAAGCTCATATCTCCGTGCAGCGAATGTAAAGTATGCTGGCTGAAATCTCTTCTCATGCTGCCACTGAAGCTCAGGTGGAGGTTACCGAAAAAGCAGTGAAGGTGAATGAACTGGAGGATAAACAGCCTTATCATCCAGAGTTTTGACTGTAGAGGGTGCAGTAAACACTTCATTGCATGAACAGACTGCTGGATTTGAAAGTTAGAGAGGACTGAAAACACCATGCTTCTACGAAATGTAAGACTTATTGGTTTCCCTGCCTTGATTTCTGATGGGACAGTTAAAAAGTGAGATTCAAGCAGCTCTCACTAATAGCTTTGCGTTGTAATCCCAATCACATCTATACTCTGTGTTTAGATCTAAAGCTCGTCATTGCAGGCAGATGGAAAAATATCAGAGCAACTTTCAGGGACACGATATGCAATTGTCACCTTTACCAGCTTAGCCGAAAGACATGGAGTGTTGCCATCAGCAAGACAAAATAAAAATAAAAACTATTTTATGATGGTACCAGTATACATCTCTACTCAATGCAGGAGAAGATGTATTCCCATTATGATAGAGTTAAAAAAATATATATATTTTTGGGGGGCTCTATTAGTTAAAAAAGAGTTACTGAAACGTACTATGTTCAGAATGAATTTTGTAGTATAACCCACATTGTGATTTTCTTTGTGATCCCTGAATAAGAATATATTTAAGAAAAAGAGAAGCACTTTTTATTATTTCGAATCTTACAAAAAATGCTAAATCAGACTCAAAACTGGGCATCGTACATAACAGGAGAAAAAGGTGATCTAAAATGGAATAACTTATGGGTGCAACATGTTTACTATAACATACACTGTGCTTTAAGTTACATTTGATTTCTCTGACTCCACCCCATTTTTCACTCAAGATGCTAGCTCCCCCCTTCCCAAAAAAAACAAAAGGGGCTGCTGGAGGTGCATTCTTTCTTCATCTGGGAGAACAGGCACGTGTTTGCCTTTATAGCCAACTCCAACACAGCTCCATGTGGAAGTGGGTGAGCAAATGCTGGTCGGCATGCTAGCTCACTCCCTCCCTTAGATGCAGGAGCCTCACTTCCATGATCCATTTGGCAATTAGCTGGCCCTAGGGTGTGTGTATCGGGGCTCGAACATGGATCCCAAACCTAGGTGGCTCGAACATGAATCCCGATCTCTTAAGGTGGCAGCAGTACATGTGGAGCCATGCGAATGTACTGGTCCCACATTACATGAAAACAAAAACGGACAGTACCTCTTTTAAATGTGTTCCTAGAGACAAAAGATTGAGCTGTGTTGATTTAACTCATTCCAATGCTTACACACAATAAAAAAAGTATTAAGGTCAAGTATTTGGGTTACCTTCTGATGAACAGAAACATATCAATACTAGGCTCAAGAGCTAGCAAAATCAATAAAAAACTGAATGCTAAAATCCAGTTTAGCCACTGATCAATATCATGCAATTAGAAGCTCACTGACAAAGCCATGCAGGTTAAGCAGGAATGATCATCTTTAACTCCATTCAGAAGTTTCATTTCAGTTAGGATGGGTCAGGCTTAGCTGAGAGAAAAATATATCTGCCAATACAAGGTTTCAAAACTGATAGAAGCAAGAAACTATTAGGAAAATATGAACTCTCATGCAAACTAGCAAAATGGCAATTTGAGATGGAGGATGATAAGAAAACAGAGGGGCTGAATCTGAATCCTTGCTATGTCATTGATTAAAAAAAATACATGTATTTTTATTACGTTGTGTATTAATATAATATATAACTCATAAAAAGGACCTTTGGCATGCCAATTTGAACATACATTAACGCATGAAAGCCCAGCTGAGCTGTATCTTGTTTTCAGTGGGGCCCTGCTCCCTATCCAGTTTTACAGCTGAAGCACGTGGAGGTCAAGAGACTTGCTTAAGTTTACAAAATGAGCTACTTGCAGTGGTGGGATTCAAACTTCTGATCACGGATCTCCTGTTTCACAGTTCAGTGTTCCAACCACTTGACAACCCTGTATTCTACCTCTTGTAATAATACAACCTGAAGTGCGTATGTATTGAAGTGTTTTTAAGTATTATTCACTGTAAGGGCCTTTTCTGAGACTTACAGTTTTTTTCTTTAACAACAATGACCTGGTGTGGGTAAGGCTATCATTGAAATTAACAAAAACAAAAAAACAGTGAAGTTAATCAAAACAATTGGTATGAGACGGCTTACAGCAGTTAGTGCTTCAATCATGGCTGTTAAATGATTAAGTTAAGAAAAAAGCAACTAGTATTTTATAAAGGGAACATCGTTAAGAAGGTGCACTACAAATTTTATTCCTCCTCCTGGAAGCCAGTATACATGAGAGCTCACATACGTGCTGCATTCACCAGTTCTTGATGTATACCTCTGTATACATGGATTCCGACAGCCTTCTGGCTTGCCGCATCTGGAAGAACACAGTGCAAAGCTAAGATTAGAGCAACCTAAACTGAAGAGCAGAGAAAGAGAGAATGAGACATGCTGATAGTCATACAGCTAGAATGACAAGAGTTCCCCATCGCAGAATGCCCAGAATCTGTTCTCCCCGGTTCCTTTCTGCTTCCATGGCAACAAAGGACTATTTTCTGCAGACTGTTTTTAAAGACAGCTTTAGCCTTTTCAAGTGGAGCAGTTCAAGTAATAAAAATGGCAGGCACAGTAGCTACACGTACAAGCATTAAAGGCCAACACTTGCGGTAAATCTATGCTTAACGCATAGGTCTATTATAAACATTTGTTGTTGTCAACAAACAGTGCTTTACTCACATAAGATACTGCTTAGGAACTTAATGTACACTCAAGACAAAGTATAGTACATATGAATGTTATGGGACCACCAAGAGATGCCTCAGTATGTCATGGGCAACTGTGAGCAGCATTCAAACTAAAAGCTTCTCACAATGCGGACCTGAAGCCTATGGAGAATCAGCATGAGTATCCGTCAGCAACAATTTCATCATGCCCAAATAGGGAAAATGGCAGTTCACTGCAAATCAATCTTAGACAGGAGACACACATTCCAATTTCATGAGTTCCCTTAACCAGGTTTGTACATATGACTATGATATACAGTGGACACAGTGATCAAACTGCCTCTCCTCCGACAAAACCCTTCTGTTCGCTGTAGTCAATTTCTGCCAGGTGCCCCTCTAAAGGTGGGCTCCTCTGAATT
Organism: Neoceratodus forsteri; assembly: GCA_016271365.2. Lineage (NCBI taxonomy): Eukaryota > Metazoa > Chordata > Ceratodontiformes > Ceratodontidae > Neoceratodus > Neoceratodus forsteri. The sequence goes on along the minus strand of CM028135.1, from coordinate 358,844,855 downwards.
AAGTGCCATATTAACATAATTTCAAAACATCATCATAATCTTCCTTCAGAGGCTACTCAAAAGTTGCCGTCAGTAAGCCAGTTACAAGACAGAAACAAAGTTCCTGTTCATCTGAGATAGCAGAGTTGAGGTGTAACTAATATGCTCCCACCAGAATTTGAGATGTATGAACCTCTGAAAGGTCAAAATTGTAAACAGTTTGGTTCCTACTCGACAAATGTTGGAACTGGTTCAATTTGGGTCCAGATCTATTCAGAATTATGTGCTGAATGTTTATTCTTTCAAAAGTATACATCGATTTAAATCACAAAGTTCCAACTGCTTCGACTGACTCGATGCAATGTGAAATTTACTTGATTCACTATTCCAGGTATTCATTTCTGTTCCAGTGGAATCAAAAACCCAAGGTTTGAGGGGATTTGATTATCTTTTAAACCATTTATTTCCACTCTAATTAAAATGTATGCAGCTGTAAATAACAAGTGGAGCAGTTCAAGTAAAAGCGCAAGGCAAAACAAAACATTACATGTAGCTACTGCTTATGTGCAAGCATTTAGCTAGCATTTATTCCAGACAATAAAGACATAAAATATTTGTTACAGGGCTTAAAATTTGAGGGGCGGGGAGGGAGAATTGTGTGAACTGTGCTATATTTAGCCCCCACTGCAAATTCTAGACCCCAAACTGAGCTCCCTCATAGCGCAGTAGCAAAGTGCCACAGAGCACCTTCTAGGGCACTTTGCCACACCTTTTTTGGTTCTTTTGATCTGACGTAGTCACTGGGGGTCTGGTATGTGTGCATCTCTCATCTCTCCACAGCTTGCATGAGACTGATGCATGTGGAGGGACTGGAGAAAAATTTCACAATATTGGAAGAAGGAGCTGCCATCTCGAATGAGGTGCACAGGTTCAGGGAACAGCCCAGGAGTCAGAAAAGAAGGGGGCGGAGAGATGGCGACAAGGTTGACTGCTGGAGAGTAAGACCCATTACTCATTTTGATCATAAACCTTTTGACCCAAACAAAAAAAAAGGAACAGATTAACAAAAAATAAAACAATGCAGTATTGATGGTGGGAAAAGGAGGTGTGAGTATGGCTGAAGCCTGTGGCAGCCAAGAACAGTCAGTCGAGTCAGTCAGCGGCTATTGGCAAAAACTACAGAAAAACAGAAAAGAAAAAAAAAAAGTGATGCAGTAGGCACAAACGTAATGTGACATGGCAATCAATGAAAAGCAGCCGAATGAATGAAGACACATAATACTGAGCTAAAAAGTTTGGTGAGTGACAGATAAAAGGGGCATTTTTTTGCCCCAAACAAATCTGCTTTAAAATGTTAAGGCAAGGCTGCTAAAGCACAACAAAATAAGGTTGCCTGGGAGAAAAAAATGAAGGTTACTCACCTGTAACCATAATTATGGAGTTGTATGTAGCGCACATCCATGCTTAGATAGTCTTTCTTTCCCCTTAAATCCTGTCAGAACATCTTCAAGCTAAGCTCCTCCCACCCACCTGGGTGGTATCCTCCTTGGATCCACCCTGTGACGTTAGATCTTTCATACTGGAAGCAGGGATCCATCCATGTGTCACTTGCCAGGGGAGGTTGGGAGGGTCATGTGGATGTGCACTACATATCACTCCTGGAAAGTATAGTTGCGTACTTACCGTAACAGTAGATCTTCGAGGGGTACCTCTTGCAGCAGGTAATACACTTGGGTCATCACCAGAAGGTGCTCCTGTGCATGACAGCTTTCTTCTAGCAGTCTTTCCTAGGGGCCGCCCACACATGACATCATCATCCTGCACCTATATGAGTGGGCAGCCCCAGGCATCCTCAGTTCCCCGCCGGATTCAGCTCACTAAGTGAGGACCGTGGAAGAGCCAAGGTACCTTAGGTATCCCCTCATGTACAGTATATACTGTATATATTTGGATCAGAAGTTGTTCTCTTACAGAAGGAGGGGGATGGAGGGAGTGATCATACCTGCTGCAAGAGATACCCCATGAAGATCTACTGTTATGGTAAGTATGCAACTGTACTATCTTCCACGGGGATAATCTCTTGCAGCAAGTAATACACTTGGGATGACTCCCAAGCAACAGATCCAGGAAGAGTGGAAAAGTTATGATAGAAGGCCTTGTAGGACAGCATGGCCAAAGGATGTCCTACGGCAAGAAGCAGTGTCTAAATTGCAGTGCTTCGTGAAGGTATGTATTGTGGACCATGTGGCTGCATTGCAGATATCCGTGATAGATGCTCCTGAAGCAGGCCTCTGTAGTGGCCATGACTCAGATATAATGGGCTTGAATAGGTCCTGGTAATGGTTTGTTGTACTTCTTATAACTAAAGGTTATACAATGTGCCAACCAGTTGGAGAGGGTTTACTTGCCGACCGGAAAGCCTTCCCTGGTTGGGGCAAAGGTAACAAAAAGCTGAGGTGTCTTCCTGAAGGATTTGGTACAATTTATATATCTCAAAATGCGATGAACATGGAAAGTGTGAAGGAGGTATTCTCCTGAATTAGAATGCTCAGGGAAGTAGACTGGCAGTTCTATAGACTGATTTCTGGTGTGTTCCGAGACCACCTTGGATAAAAAGGAGGGACTGGTACGAAGGGACACCGTCTTTATGGAAGATTAAGTAAGATTCCCTACAAATTAGGGCATGAAGCTCAGAAATATGTCCAGCTGAAGTGACAGCTACTAAGAAATGAAAATTACGTACCTACCGTAGTTCTTGATGTTCTCTTGTATCTTCACCATTCATTACTGTTTGGGTTGTGCCAAAGGTGTGCACCCGCTACGGGAGATTTTTTTTTTTTTTTTTAGGTCGGCACCAATGGCACCACCTCTGATGGCAACGCACTGCGTCATGCGTGAGGGGCGGCCGTTAGGTGCCGCAGACTCCTCCTCCGTCTCAGTTCTGGTAGCCAGAGAAGCAAAAAAAAAAGGGTAAGGAAAAGGAGAGCGAGGCAAGAGAGCTGAGGGACAGAAAAAAGAAAGGATATAAACTGAAAAAGGAATAAGCCGGTAGAGGACAGAAAGAAAGAGAGAGAATGCCTACCCAAAGGGACCGCAGGACCTCCCTTCTGGTGTGGCTCCAAGGGAGGAACAGATAAAGAGAAAGGGAAGAAAACAAGGGATGTTGAGAGGGGAGAACACTGCCCATAGATATATTGATTGAGAGGCTTATAAGCTCGGAACCAAAAACAAGGGAGCAAGAATCCCTCCTGATAGAACTGAGGGAAGGTTCAACTGAACCGCTTGTACAGATTGGACACAAAGAGCAGATTCTCTAACCTCCCATCATCCCAACCCCCTACACTCTAGCTGAGAGCTCACAGACTGCCCAGGCAGAAATTCTGTTCTGGAAAGAAAGCGCCCAACTAGGAAGTGGAATAAGGCCCTTAGCACCTTGTTAAGTGCTAACACAGATGTGTGTGAGGAGGGGGTAAGCCCTACAGAAGGCAGCTTTGTATAAAAGGATAGAGTGGGAACTCAATCGGACTCCCTGAAGACAAGGCAGGAACAACAGCTCAAGGTAAATGAAGTGCCAGAAACACCAACCAGAAGAAGCGGACACAATATTAATTAATACCTGCCAGAGGGAAAGATGAAAATTGGGGCCGAGCCATAGAGGGATGGTCTCTTCAGCTGTGAACTGAACAACATGGCTAAGAAGCCAAGAGGTCAACCCTAAGGGCAATCAGAAAGAGTTCCCTCAGGATAGAATAAATCCTACTTGTTCCCCTTTACCTTGAGGAAAAAGGATCCATCCAGAGAAGAACAGAAAATCAGGATAGGGTTTTCTTTTTTACTTTTTCTTGGCTTAAAGGCCAACGAGGAAGGGAGAGGAACGAGTAGGGAGGGGGAGACGCCGCAGTAGGAGGCCACTGAGGGAAAGGTGAGCGGGTATCAGTAATGAATGGTGAAGATACAAGAGAAGATCAAGAATTACAGTAGGTACGCAATTTTCATATCTTCCCTTGTCAATCATTACCATTCATTACTGCTTGGGTGAGTACCAAGCCCCCCCCCAAGGGGGGGGGTAATAGAAACCCTGAAGGAACAAGACCCTCAGCCTCCTGCTGGTGGGAAACAGAAGGGGAAGACCCTGGGCTAATCAGATGAGAAGCCTATGGCAGAGGAAAGCTAGGAGGTGTCCCCCAGGGACGGGGAGGCGGAGGAAGCCCCTGCAGAAGCCTCCTAGCCCATGAGGAAAAAAAGACAGGTCCCAAGGAAAGCGGAGCGAATCACCCTACACCGGGCCTGGGGTGATAACCTTGATAGACGAAGCCATGCCGTCCGTCTAATACAGATCACTGTCCCTGCAAGCCTTGAAGCCACCTCACTGGCATCTTAAGATGCCCTTGCTTGGTGTCTTGCCAGCTCCAGGCCTATAGCACAGAGGCAATGGCCCTGTCTAGGTTGCTCCGAATCAGGCATTGATGCTAGAAGCTGGGATAGCATCGACCATAAATGCCTACTGTAGGTAGCATGGTGTGCCTGATGTGAGGCAATGCACAGCATCGCACGAGAAGAAGAAGAGAACACCCTTCTCCCCCACCAGTCAAACTGTAAGGAATCTGAATTCGGTAGGCGGTCGTCTGCTAGGTGGCGGCACCCAAGGGATTTTCTAGGAATGCCAATCCCAAAAGCAGGTTGGGAAGAGAACCTAGAGACTGCAGTGGGGCAGAATACTTTCTCCTGCAGTCTGCCGGGGCTGGAACAGGGACGGCTGGTGACTGTCAGGAATGGACAGACGTCTCCTGGAAAGGAATAGGCCAGGACAGTACCACCAAATGCTGGGCACTGAATTCACTGAGGAATTCACGCATCTCCCATTCGGTATTGTCTCACCTAACAAGGGAAATACGAAGATCCCTCACCATCATCGAAAGGAATCACTGATATTCAGTGAAATCAGCATCGGAGGAGAGAAGAGCAGGGGGTTCCTCTCCCTCAGAGAAGGGAGACGAGGATGATGGGGAGCTCAAATGTCCAGAGGACTCCAGCGGCGGTGGGGATAGGCGAAACACCCGCTCATGCATACATCTAACATATGAGGGGAAGGCCGCCGCAGAGCCTCTGAACATCTCCCAGGATAATGGACCTGTAGGACCGACATGGCCTGGGAGAGGGGGTGGCTGCAGAGGAACGGGAGAGGGACACCTACGACTAGGCAACTGTCCTCTGCTGAAGCTCTGAAATCCGGAAAATGGAGCCCGAGCTGGCGTGGTCCCGGACAACAAACCAGGTCGCAGAACAGAACCCTGGGGATGCGAAGCCTGGAAGAGCCTACTAGGGGATCCTCCCCTGTGACGAACCAGGGGCTGCATGGGTCCAGAAGGGCAGCCTCCCGCAACACCACCAGAGGGGTCCCTGGAGCCTGAGAGGGAAAGACGGGGCCCAGGGGTAGTAGGTGAAGACTGAGGCGCCTCATCCTGGTCTCTCAACCCCCCAGGACTCTGAGAACGCCCTCCTCCTCGACCCCTGCGACAACCCACCCCGAGCAGGTGCAGCAGCACCGAGATCGGCAGCTACCGCAACCCCCCTCAGGAGGATGAGCCCCTCCCCCCGCCTCCACACCATCCCCTCCAGGGACCCCAGATCACCCCCAGCCTGGGAGGCCTCAGGAGAGGAGAGCAGAGGAGACAGAGGAATAGGCGCGCTGGGCCGCCTAGCACCTCGTCTCACGGGGGACCCTGACTCCGAAGAGTCAGGGTGCCAGGACAGGTCCACATCCGAATCACCCTCCTCCGTGGAGGTAGAGACCAACTGGACCTCAATACTGGCCACCTCAGGGGTCTCCAGAGAAACGGCGCCACGAACTACATCAGTGCCAGCTACGGTGCTGGGCGGCTTCGATGCACCAGTGACACCCGAACCCGGCCCTGACTCCCCAACAGCGCCGGTCAGACCCACGGCACTGCCTTTGGCGCCGGGACCCGACTCGGCACTGCTAGAAGAGTCGACCTGGCCCACGGCACCATGGGTGGTGCCGAGAGCCAACACGGCGCCACGAATGGCGCTGCCCCGATCGGCCAGGATCTGGAGCGGCGCCAGAAGGCAGCATCGAGGGTCCACCGATGCCATGCCCAACAGACCTGGGCCTCGATGCTGGGAGAGCCTGCACCTCCGAAGAGGTGACTGCTGAGGCGGTGTCTCCACCATGGCCCCAGGAGGGACCACAGCGCTCCTCCGACACCACAAAAGAGGCTTCCTCCTCAGCAAGACTAGAAGACGAGAAGGCCTCCTCCTCTCCAGACCATATAGGCCTGGGAGGGGACCCGGAGGAAGGGTCTAGAGATCTTAACTGGGAAGCCCTGGACCGACGCTGTCCCCCGAAAGTCGGCGGGGCCTTGCCGATCTTGAACGCACGGACTTCTAGGATGCAACAGTCCATCGAGAAACAGGCATTGCACAAATCAATATCATGGTTGGGTCCCAGGCAGCAAAGGCAAACATCATGCCGGTCTGTAACGGAAAAATGCCGGTCACAGGAGCACCAAAGCATAGGGGCACGGCCCGCTTTTGACTTACCTTTGCACCCGAACCGGACATGATGCAAAAACAATATAAAACACAGAAAAGCTCCCGGCACCACGAAAAAGAAAGGAACAATCTTATCAAAATCAACAGCGTCCGGAAGAACTACTTGGAGAGAGGAGTCGTGAAAAGTAGGCCTCTGACGCAGAGCAAAACTTCACGCATAGCAGGTGTAGCCTCGGCAAGCGGAGAAACAGAACTGGAGATTGATGAGGGTCATGGCACCTAACCCCCTCGGGGGTGGTGCCGATGGTGCACGCCTCCGGCACAACCCAAGCAGTAATGAATGGTGAAGATTGACAAGGGAGGACTGAGGTCTTCCAGGCTAGGAAGCGGAGGTTGCAAGTAGCCACAGGCTCGAAGGGGTCGAGGGTCAGCTTTTCCAACAGGAAAATCAAGTCCCATTGAGGGGTGGGCCGTCTAATAGGTGGTTTTAGGTGTAACATACCTTTTTGAAATATACTGGCAAGGTGGTGTTGATAAAGTAATCTCCCTTCTAAAGGTTCATGAAAGCCGAGATAGAGGCCAGATGGACTTTGATAGAGGAGTAGCTCAATCCTGTCGAGGTGTGCTAAACCAAGTAGTCCAACATCTTAGTCAAGGGACATGAATAAAGGTCCAAAGACTGGGAGGCGGCCCATAGGGAGAAGCGTTTCCATTTGGCATTATAGGTTTGTCTGGTGGATGGTTTACGGGAGGCCAAAAGAATGTTGGCCTCTGGTGAAGAGACTTGAAGGTGGACTATGAAAGCGTCCTCAGGAGCCAAGCGTGAAGGTGTAGTGACTTCAGGTTGGAGTGAAGGAGGGTTCCCCAATCCTGTGTCAACAGGTCTGGCCTGACGAGTAATGGGATTTGATCCGCTACTGAGAACTGCTGAAGTACGGGAAACCACATCTGCTGGGGCCACAGAGGGGCTATGAGAATCATGGTGGCAGGTTCGAGCTGTAATTTCAGTAGAGTCTGTTGCAGGAGTGGGACAGAGGGGCAACATATAAGAAGTGTCCTGTCCACAACTGGGACAGGGCATTGACAGACAGTCCCTTTCTGTTCAGGATAATGGAATAGTATATCTGGGTAAGCGGTGATTGTCGGTGAAGGCAAAGAGGTCAAGGTGTGGGGTTCCCCACAACCGAAAGACCATTTGAAGAACTTTGTGATGAAGTGTCCATTCGTGTGTGGAGGTCTGGCGACTGAGAATGTTGGACAAGGTATTGTGGCATCTTGGTAGATGGATGGCAGTCAATGATAGATGTGGAAGTATGGATTCTTGCCAAATCACCATCGCATTCCTGCAGAGAGCGCAGTTTTTGGTACCTCCTTGTTTGTTCAGGTAACACACCACCGAGGTGTTGTCTGATTGGATCAGGAGAGGCCCCGGAGCATGGTGGGGACAAAAAGCCTGAAGGGTGAGGTGGACCACTCTTATTTCCAGTAGATTTATATGAGGATGGATGGAGTACAGGGGCCACTTGCCCTGCATCTTGTAGGGACCCAGGTGCGCCCCCATCCATCGGAAGAAGCATCTGTGGTCAGCGACTGCTGGGGAGGAGGGGACTGGAAGGGCATGCCCTGAGATAGGTTGGCATGATGGGTCCACCAGTCGAGGGCTGAGTATAGAGCAGGAGTGACTTGGATTCTGTCTTCGAAGTCCCCTGTTTTTCTGCCTCCACTGACTTTGATAAGTCCATTGGATTGGTCTCATGTGTAGATGGGCAAAGGCCACCATGGGGATGGATGTGGCCATATGTCCCAAAAGGCATAAGAGGTATCTGGCTGTGATAAATTGCTGATTTTGTATCTGGGAGGCCAGAGACAGAGGTCTGTCTTGCCTGTCAGCAGGGGAGATAAGCCCTGGCAGAGGTGGTGTCCAGAACGGCTCTTATGTACTGGAGCTTTTGGGTAGGAGATGGCTTGGATTTGGACTAGTTGACCATAATTCCTAGGGACTGGAACAGAGTAAGGGTTGCCTGGAGGGACAAAAGCAGAGAGGTTTTGGAGCCTGCTTTTATCAGCCAATCATCGAAGACTGGGAAGACTCCTTGGGACAGGCCCCCCTTCTCTAAGATAGACAATTTCTGCTCCATTAGATGCGATTCGATTTCCTGCAGTCGTCGACATGTCGCCTGGTTGAATTCCTGGCAATGTCTGCAAGAGACGGTGTCGTGTGTGGGACCCAGACACCTAACACAAATGGTATGGTTGTCGTAGTGGTTGATTTTCGTACCGCAACGACATGACCGAAAAAGTGATGACTTGCTTGTAGATTCTTTGGACATTCATCGATGAAAATGGTAAACAGAGAAAAAAATTCCATTCCCAGCTCAAGTTCTCATAGATGACTGCTTCACAAGCACTAAGCTGCTGCGTGCGAGCTGAAGACGGCGGGAAAATGAACTGAGGATGCCTGGGGCTGCCCATTCTTATATAGGTGCAGGATGATGATGTCATGTGTGGGCGGCCCCTAGGAAAGACTGCTAGAAGAAAGCTGCCATGCACAGGAGCACCCTCTGGTGATGACTCAAGTGTATTACCTGCTGCTAGAGATTATCCCCATGGAAGATCCACAGTTACAGGCAAGTAACTCGTTTCTAGGGGTGTGGATATGGTGCACTATCCACACTTAGGTAGACTCCTAGCAGCTCTCTGGGAGGAAGGGGCAAGGAACACACTCCTACTTAGGAAAAGGGGACTGGAGAACTGAGGCCCCAAAACCAGCATCCAGGCGCGACTCTTGGTCGATCTGATAATAGGAGATGAAGGTGTGTACTGACTTCAAGGTAGCAGCCCTGCAGATCTCCTGGACAGGGACATCCCTGGAAGCAGCCACCAAGGCAGCGGTATGTCCGGTGGAATGAGCCCTTAACTCAACAGGAGACTCCCTACCAACCAACCTACAGCAGAAGTCGATGCAGGAGACGATCCACTTGCCAATCGTCCACTTTGCTGCTGGTCTGCCAGGTGCCGCTTCAGTGTAACAAAGATGGCAAACCTCTCCCCGAACTCCAGCCATGCGCTCTGTGCAGTAAGCAAGTGCCTGCCTCACATCCAATGTGTGGAGTCTGAGCACAGCCTCAGAGGTTGGACTGGTGAAGTACACTTGGAGCTTGACCATCTGGTTAAGGTTAAACCAAGAAACAACCTACAGATTGTCCTTGTGGAAGATCAGATATGGAGACTCCACTGAGAGCACCTGGAGCTCACTGATCCTTCTGGCGGAGGTGACAGCCATCACGAAGGTGGTCTTCTACGACAGATGAAAGATGTCACACCTGTACATCAGTTCAAATGGCTTGCCCATAAGCACTGCCAGTACCAGCAACAGGTCCCAAGGTGGAGGAGACTCGTGCACCGGTGGAGACAGGTGGCATGGCCCTTAAAAAAGCATCTGACCAATTTTTCCTGCACCCGTCGGCATACCAGCCCATACTCGGTGTGCAGATATGGCTGCCTGGTGCACCATGAGGGTCATCGACCATAGGCCTGACAGAGAGGAGCCACAAGTAGTCCAGGATGCTAGCCATGGGGCAAGACAATGGGTCAAACTCCCTGCCCTGGCACCAAATGGAAAAGTGCTTCCATTTGAAGGCATAGCACTGGCGAGTTGACTCCTTCTGAGAGGCCTCTACAAAATGGAGGACCTCGTCAGAGAGATCCAAAGCTTGGAACTTTAGCTGCTCAGAAACCAGGCTGTCAGGTGCAGGGACTGAAGGTCTGCGTGCAAGACCTTCCCCTGATGGCAAGACAGCAGATCTGAGTGCAGAGGCAAGTGCCATGGAGGCCTGCTGCTGAGGCTGAAGATCATCCATGCCTTGTCCCTCTGCACCTTGACCAACACCTTGTAAATCAGGGGAAAGGGAGGGAAGCCATACAGGAGGCCCGAAATCCAGGGCCATGCGAAGGCATCCCCCAGCAGTGTTCCATGCTGTGGGGGGCGGGCACTGAACAGTCTCAGCTTTGTGTTCTCCCAAGAGGCAAGAAGGTCAACCTGGGAAGTGCCCCACTGGGAGAACAGGTAATCCACCACCTCCTGGTGGAGAGACCACTTGCGAATGCTTTGCCCACTCAGCTGAGGGCATCCACCAGCTGGGTGGAGGTTCCAGCCATAAGAATAACTGTGCACGAGGGTCCAGGTGCAGAGGGCTTCCCAACACGACCAGAGGGAAAACGTGTCCCACCCTGCCTGTTGAGGTAGTGCATGGTCATGATGTTTTCCATCTGGATCTGCATGACCTTACCCTGAAGAGATGGAGTGAAGGCCATCAGAGCACAGAACTCTAGCAGGTTGATGTGGTACTAGTACTTCTTGCGGGTCCAGAGCCCATGGGCCCTATCCCACCAGAGATGCGTCAGTGGTCAGGGTGATCGTCAGCTCTGGGTGGATGAATGGGACTCCCTCCTGCAGGTGTTCTGGAATGAGCCACCACTGGATGGCATCCCACATTGGCTGTGTCATCATGACCAGCTGGTCCAGGTGACCAAGGTGCTGAGAGCACTGGTGGGCCAGCCCCCACTGCAGAGGCAGCACCTACCAGACCACACTGGTGCAGAATGCCATGTACCCCAGCAGTCACAGAAAGTCCTGGGCAGGGCATGAGTGCCCAACCTGAAATGATCAGGCAAAGGAGGTAAGATCTGCCACCCGGTATGCTGGGAGTCAGGCCTTGGCCCAAAGGGAGTTCATCTCTGCTATGATTATGTGGATGACCTGAGAGGGGTGGTGTTCCGACTTGGCTGGGTTGACTAGAGGGCCCATGGCTAAGCAAGTCTGGAGGGCCAGATTCCTATACTGCTCCACTTTCTTCCGAGAGGAACTGGCGATCAGCCAGTCATCCAGGTAGTGGTACACCTGGACCTCTCGGCACTGCAGGAATGCTGCCACCACTGGCATGCACTTGGTGAATACCTTGGAGGCCAAGGAAAGGCTGAATGGCATTACTTGGAACTCGTAAAGCATCCCAGCTGTGTGGAACCGAAGGAACCACCAGTGGGACAGACGGACTGGAATGTGGAAGAAAGCGTCCTGCAGGTCCAGAGAGCAGAACCACATGCCCTGCTCCAGGGATGGAATGATTTGGTTCAGAGTGATCATCCGGAACTTTCGCTTCCTCAGGAACTGATTGAGATTGTGAAAATCCAATATGGGGTGCCAGCCCCCATCCATCTGGGAACCAGAAAGTATCCGGAGACAAAGCCCTGAGCAGGCAGGGTGTCTGGGACATGGGCTACAGCACCTTTCTGAAGGAGCTGAGCGACATCCTCTCGAAGGGAAGACGGCATGTCTGGAAACACCATAGCCTTCCGTGGGGCACGGGCTCAGTAGGGCAGGAGAGCCTTGATGTCTAGAGGCAGACCGTGACCCACCACGTTGAGCACCCATCTGTCCGATGGGGTGACGGACCAGGCGTGCCAGAAATGGTGAAGCTGACCCCCCATGGGAACCCAAGACTGATGCAGGATGGGCAGGAGGGAGACACCCCATGACCTGTAATTCAGCAAGCTTGGCAGAGGCTCCGGCACTGGCTGCCAGAGGAATGCCATTGCCTTGACCTCTGGGCTTCCTGGAGCTGGAGACAGCAGGCTGAGGCTTTGGTTGCCAGACGTGGGACAGTCCCGACTGGGGCTGCAGCAGCTTGGACTGTGGTGCTGGATAGGGATGAAACTGAAAGGGCTTATTTTTCTGTTTTAGACCCTTAGTGCCCTTCTGAGAGGATGTGACAGAATCCAAGGAGGCACTGGATTTTTCAATTCTAGTGATATAGACATCCACCCTCGGACCAAACAGGTCAGTACCCAAGGCCGTCTGGAGCTCGTGCTTGGCAACTGAACGTCCCTGGTTCTGGACCATCTTAACTGCCAACTGTAGATCTGCAGGGAGGCAAGGAAAAACCTGGTCCAGAACACCAATGAGGGCATGGGTAAAGTTGGCCATCATGATGGTGGAACTTGCCTAAGGCCAAGGGAAAAGGTGGCAGTGACCTTCTTCGCTGCATGGTCCAACTTCTTTAACTCCTTGTCGGGAGGTCTGTCAACATCCCTGACATTGCCTGTCCACTGGAAAACTGAATCCACCGCCAATCCTTCGGCTGAAGGATGGTCGGTGAAGCCAAGAAGAGACCAAGTGGGCACCGCATATTTGCAGGCCATACGGGCTGAAGGCACTGGACACTGCCAAAGCTCTAGAGCAGGACCAAGAATGACTTCTGCCACCAAGAAGGCAACCCCTGGGGAGTCATCCATGTTGAGCATTTCTGTCAGGGGGTATCTGGCACACATTTGGACCGGCTCCCACAGAATCCCCATAGATTTGGAGAGGAGGCGGAGTAAGGCTCCAACACAGACTGGCCTGTGCTCAGTGCTGAACTCTTCGGTGGGCTCTCAATCAATGCCCAGAGTCCAAATGGAATGTATGGAGGAGTCCTTAGAGTCCGAGGACTCCTCAAACACTGCCATTGACCTGAGCTCCCCGGGAACTACTCTGGGCTTGTCTGAATTAGTGATCTTGAAGGACAGCTGACCAGGTAGACTGGAAGTGGATCAGACAGCCTTGGACAGGGCCCAGTGCAAGGTCTGCAGAGGCTCCACCCAAATGGGAGAAGCCAGCATCAGCTCAACTAGGGGAACCAGAATGGGCCGCCGTGGTGACCAGGGGAATGTCAGAGGCTACGGTGTGGCATGATCGTAGCCGAGGAACCACTGTTGCCACACTAACTCCTTGTAATGACATCACAATTTGTGGCAGAGCCTGTCTTCATCTGAAGACAAGGATGAAGAGAAGTGTCAATGGTGCTTCTTAGTCAACGACCAAGATCAGGAACATCGAGATGCCACAAAGCTTGACAGAGAATGGGACCAAGTCCTCGACTGAAGATGACTGGGTTGTTGGGGAGGGGACTATGTGCTCAGTATAGACCGGAGCCCGCAGAACCCCCGAGGAAAGAAAGCCAGATTGGCTGGTTTGCCCAGCCCCTCCTGAGAGAGGACCAGAGTCCTAGAAAGCGAGCCATCCTCCGACAATGGGTTGACTGGATTGAGAAAAATCTTGGCCAGCTGGCTGGCCTGTGTCTCAGCCAGCAAACCTGACACAGGGAAAATGAGGGGACAGTGGCCAGAACAGGGACTCTGCAGGGTTGGCCGAGCCAATGGCTTGACAGCCGTTAAGCTAGTTGCAGAATCGTGGGGGCAGGAGAAGTAAGCCTGCTCCTGGTCCCACAACCGGTGACTGGTCCTCTTAGATTACAAGGACTTAGACGATTCTGACCCTCAGGAAGGGCCCTCCCAGAGGGTCGGTAGGAACTGGCATAAGTCCGAAAACACTCTGGTAAACAAAGCTCACAATCCCACAAGGAGCAATGCACAGACTGAAGCGGCACCTACTGCAACCTGGGCTGCTATCTCTTAGAGTGTGGCAAGCTGCAACACTGAGCCTACCAACACCGAAACAGCCCTGCAGGTGTCCTTGGGCCAAACTGTTGGATGTCATTTGTCCGGGCGGCCCATTAAAAGGTGGGTGTAATGGTCCTCTAGCATTGAGGGCTACAGGAACTGTCATAGGCCGCAAGCCTGTGGATCGTGCAGAGTCGCTAGGCAATATACACACACAAGGTGTGAGGGTCAATGAGCAACATCTTCTGGTTACAAATGCTGCATCGCTTTAACTCAGGACTGGACTTCTGGTTGTAACGCTCCATGGAACCTAAAAGAGGGTAAAAATTACTGAGAAAATGGCACCTGAATACAGACAAGGAAAACGGGCCTACACTGCATGCAGGAGATGCAAATGAGGAGACCTGACTCTTCCAGTGGAAAGGAAGATCTGACATCATGGGGTGGAAGGAGCTTAGCTTGAAAACGTTCTGGCAGGATTAAAAGGGGAAGGAAGACTGCCTAAATGTGGCTAGTACACCATATCCACGCCCCAAGAAAAATAATTTTTTTGGGTGGACTGGGAGGGCAGGAAATAACATCAACAGGCTGCAATAACAAAACAAAACAAGAAAAAAAAGGGTTACTCACCTGTAACAGTAGTTCTTGGAGTGGTATATGTTGTTCATACACACTGTCTGGCATGTCCTTTCCCTTTTAGGATCTTGCCGCAAGGTCTTGAAGCTTGCTCCTCCCACCCACCCGGGTGGTATAACCCTCGGCTCCGCCCCATGACCACAGATCTTAGCCCACTGGAAGCTCAGGTTGTGCGTCGAAGCTGGGGAGGTCAGGTGGGTTCGTGTGGATGAACAACATATATAACTCCTAAAATTACTGTTACAGGTGAGTGACCTGTTTTTCTAGGATTGTGGATATGTTGTTCTATCCACGTTGTTTGGCAGACTCCAAGCAGTTTTCCAGGAGGAGGGAGGCAAGGCGCACACCCCCTCTGAAATACTTACTTGAGGAACAGAGACTGGAGAACTGAGGCTCCAAAACCAGCATCCCGGCATGACTCTAGGTCGATGTGGTAGTGGGTAATGAAGGTGTTTGCTGTCTTCCAGGTAGCAGCCCTGCAGATTTCCTGGATAGGGATGTCCCTGGAAGCAGCCATCGACGCAGCGGTATGGTGGGTAGAATGAACTCTTATCCCTCTGGGAGGGTTCTTGCCCACCAACCTATAGCAGAGATCAATGTAGGATGTAATCCATCTGCCAATCATCTGCTTTGCTGCAGGTCTGCCAGGTGCAGCTTCAGCGTAGGTGACAAACAGCTGGCAAACCTCTCCCCGAACTTCCGCCGTCCGCTCCTTATAATGAGAGTGCGCCCATCTCAGGTTCAGAGAATGGAGCCTGTACTCTACCTCCGAGGTATAGTTCGGGTAGAACACAGGCAGAGTCATCACCTGGTTAAGATGGAACTCCGACACCACCTTCGGAAGGAATTTCAGGTGGGGATGAAGGACATTGTCCCTGTGGCATCGGTTCGAATGGCTTGCCCATGAGCTTTGCCAGTACCAGCAGTAGAGCCCACGGAGGTGGAGGTTCACACACCGGAAGGGATATGTGGTCTAGGGCTTTAAAGAAACGCCAGACCACCTTCTCCTGTGCCATCGTCTGCTGACCGGCCCACGCTCGGTAAGCAGAGATGGCTGCCAGGTGCACCTTAAGGGTCGTAGACAGAAGACCCCCTTTGGACAGGGACCAAAGGTAGTCTAGGATGCTAGCCACTGGACATGACAAAGGGTCCAGGCCATTATCCTGACACCAAATGGAAAACTATTTCCATTTGAAGGAATAGCACCTCCTGGTCGACTCCTTCCTGGATGCTTCCACTACAGTGAGTACATCCACAGAGAGACCCAAAGCCTGGAACTCTAGCCAGTCATGAACCAGGCTGTCAAGTGCACAGGCTGAAGGTCTAGATGGAATACCTTTCCCTGATTTGACAGATAACAGGTCCAGGTATACTGGAAGATGCCTCAGAGGCCTGGAGCGGAGGCTGGAGAAGATCTGGATACCAGAACTGGCGCGGCCAATCTGGGGCTACCAGGATCACCTGTGCCTTGTCCCTCCTGACCTTGAGGATCACCTTGTGAACCAAAGGAAGTGGAGGGAAGGCAAAGAAGAGGCCCGGGGTCCACGGCCTCGAGAAGGTATCCCCTGCAGCGAGCCCTCCTGAGGGGGTGGGCATGAAACAGCCTCAGCTTGGTGTTCTCCCTTGAGGCAAACAGATCCACCTGAGGTTTGCCCCAGTGGGAGAAAAGGCTGTGAACTACCTCTGGATGGAGAGACCACTCGGGGGTATCTAACCCACATGGCTGAGAGCATCTGCCAGTTGATTTGAGGCTCCTGCCACATGGATGGCTAAGAGATCTGCCTCCAGTCAGCTCACGAGGGTCCAGATGTGGAGCGCTTTCCTGCACTGCGGCTGGGAGTGCGTGCCACCCTGTTTGTTGAGGTAGTACATGGTCGTGGTATTGTCCTTCTGGACTTGCACCACTTGACCCCACAAGAGCAGAGTGAATGCTGACAATGCCAATCTGACTGCTCAGAGCTCCAGGTGGATATGATACCGGGATTCCTCGGGGGTCCAGAACCCGTGGGCTCTGTGGTTCCCCATGTGGGTTCTCCTGCCCGTGAGAGAGGCATCGGTCATAAGGATAACTATCGGCCTGGGATGGACAAACGGGATCCCTTACTGCAAGTGATCCAGGGCAGTACACCACTGGCGAGCGTCCCAGAGCTTCTGGGTCACAATGACCAGCTGGTCGAATTGACCGTGACACTGAGTCCACTGGCTGGCCAGCTCCCATTGGAGGTGGCGCATATGCCGCCTGGCCCATCTGACCGCGGTGGTGCAGGCCACCATGTACCCCAGAAGACGCAGAAAGTCCCAGGCAGGGCACAAGTACCCAACCAGAAATGACTGGGCAAAGGAGGAGAGAACCTCTGCCCTGTCCATTGGTGCCGGGTTCTGGCTCAGCAAGAGTCGAGCTCTGCCCCGATGGAACATATCACCTGAAAAGGTATGAGTTCCGACTTGGCCTCATTAATCAAGTGGCCAAGGTAGTTGCAGGTGTGGAGGGCCAGGTCCCTGGACCTCTCCACCTCTTGCTTGGTAGAACCCACCAAAAGCCAGTCATCGAGATATGGGTAAATTCTGACCCCTCGATACTGAAGATGGGCCACCACCACTGCAATGCATTTGATGAAGACCTGTGGGGCCAATGACAGGCCAAACGGCATGACTCAGAACTTGAATAGTGCTCCTTCTGCTCGGAAGCGAAGGAACCTCTGGAGAGATGGATGGATCGGGACGTGAAAGAATGCATCCTGGAGATCCAGAGAGCAAAACCACATTTTCTGCTCGAGAGATGGTATGATCTGGGACAGAGTTACCATCCTGAAGATGTGTGACCTGAGGAACTGGTTCAGGTCATGAAGATCTAGAATGGGAAGGCTGCCCTCCGTCTGCTTCAGAAACAGGAAGTACCTGGATATGAACCCTAGGTTGATTGGGAGGTCCGTAACTCTGGCCACCACCTCCTTGAGAAGGAGTTGGGCTATGTCATCTCTGAGCGCTGACTGAGTGTGTTCGGACACCATTTCCTCCCGTGGGGCGTGGGCTCGGCGTGGAGGGTACTGCTCGAATTCCAGAGGCAGACCCTGACTGACCACTTCTAGAACCCACCTGTCCATGGTAAAAGCACACCAGGCGGAAAGGAAGTGGCGGAGCGACCCCCCACGGGAGGGCCCAGAGCTTGCATGACAGGAACAGGGGTGGCCACCCTATCCTGTCACTGGGCAGGCTTGGAGGAAGAGGGTCCAGACTGGGGACCACTGGAGCCCCGTCCTCTGGGCTTACGGGCGCCAGAGGCCTGGACTTGTGCCGAGGGTGCCAAGGTTGTGCCTGCCGTTGCTGCCCCACTTGGAAGTAGGGCTGCTTGGCTGCAGGGGCAGAGTGCCGAAATAGCTTCTTCTTCTTCTGCTTTTTGGAACCCTGAGATTCCTTTTGTGCAGAAGTTACTGAGTCCAAGGTGGCACTGGACTTGTCAATGTGTTGGAGGTGACCATCCACACCTGGACTGAAGAGATCGGTACCCAGGAAAGGGACATCCATTAGCTTGTGTTGGGTGTCTACCATGAAGGTGGAGACCCTTAACCAAGCCCTGTGGCCAACCGCGGCTGCCACCGAATAAGCGTATGAATCCCCAAGGTCCAGGGCCGTCTGGAGTTGCTGCTTCGCAACTGCCTGACCCTGGTCCCTGACCTGCTTGACCGTGGTCTGGAGGTCTGCAGGAGATAAGGGAGAACCTCATCAATGGAGCCCTGAAGGGCATGAGAGGAATGTGCCATGATGACAGCTGAGCTTGCCTGATGAAGGCTCAGCGAAGAGGCGGCATAGACTTTGCGGGCAGAATGGTCCAGATTTTTGGACTCCTCGTCTAGGGGTCTATCTGTATTTGCTGAACTACCCGAGTATCTGAACACAGATTCAGTCACCAAACCCTCCGCAGAGGGGTACTCTGTGAACCCCGAAAGGGACCCAATGGGCACCGTGCATCTGCGGGCCATTTGGGCAGAAGGCGCAGGGCAGGAGGCAGGATGATGCCAAAGCTCTAAAGCTGGACCGACAATGGCCTCAGCCACCAGAAAGGCTTTCACTGGTGAATCCCCCCATTTGAGGATACCCATGAGGGGATATTCAGCCCGTTTTTGAACTGGTTCGAGAGGCATCCCCGTGGATTCGGAGATCAGATGGAGGATGCCCATAAAGGAAGAGGGGCCTTCCTCCGTCGAGAGACTACCGACCAATTCCTCGTCCAGAGGACAGGAATGTAGGTCAGAGTCATCGGAGCTGGCCACCTATGTCTCCCTCCACTCGCTTGGGCGGTCTGGAGTGAGGGTAATAGACAGCCTACGTGGGAGGCCGTGAACAGGCCGAGACTCTCTGGCAGGCAACCCCACTGGGGGCTGTTTAGGTGGCGGTTCCATCAAGATCAGTGGAGAGGTCGATTTTGGCTGAACCGGAACGGTTTTGACCGGCTCTGTAGAAAGAGGAACAGTGTGGGCCAGCTCCGGAGGAGTCAACTATGGCCTGGGAGGTGAAAGCCAAGTAATGGCTGGGGTGGAAGCTGGAATCAGCTTTTGACCAGACAAGATCAGTTGTTGCTGCATCAAATCCTCGTAGTGTTGGAGTTTCCGCCAAAGCCTCTCCTCATCCGAGGAGGACGAAGAAGAGTGTCAGCATCGCCTCTTCTTAAAGCACTTGTGCTCCTTCTTTGGCCTGTCGGTTGAAGGAGTCTGAGACTTTGATCGTCATGGTGACCGACAGGGTCAATTGGAAGGCACAGGGGAGACCAGTGGTTCTTCCTGGTCTGGGACCAGTTCCTCGATGGGGTTTCCAGCGGGCTGGGTCTCCTCACCGGGGAAAGGCAGGACCAGGGTCCTGAATAAGGAGCTGTTGGCCTCGTCGCGCGACATTGGTTCAACTGGGCCGAGGACGATCTCAACCGGATCGTCGTCAAATGTCTGAGCTGGCTGGCCTGACGGTGGAACCGTGAAACCAGCGGCCAAGGCAGCAACCTCGACCGAGGTTGAGACAGGTGAATCCTGGGACCGAGATCTCACATGATCCCAGGAGCATTGTCAGTGAGATGAAGATTCTCTCGGTTCCGTGTCCTTTTTACAATACCGAGAGACATGCATGTTCTTAGACCCCTCACCCTTGGTGGGAAGGCACTGGAACATCTCCCAAAAGGATCTGGAGAAAGTGGAGCCCAAGTTGAGCAGCACGAAAAAGGACTTAGAAGAATGATCTGTGGCCCGAGCCGCCTCTTCCTCAAAGGCCTTCATCTGTTCGAGCTGCTTGGTGGACCCCACAGCCGTGGAGACTGCCCATCAGACCTCCTTAGATTTGATCGGTGGATTCTGTTTCTCCTGTCTGCCCAATCTTAGCCATGTGAGATGATCATCCAAGACGTCCGGGTGAAATGCGCGACACATCTCACAGGACTGGATGTCATGGCTGACAACCAGGCAATATACGCATGTGGCATGTGGGTCTGTGCGAGACATCTTTTGCCCACACAGGCAGCAGTGGAAACCTGGAGAAGATTTAGCTTTCGAAAGAAATTGCCCATCAATAATTATAAAAGAATAAAAAAATTAAAAAAAAAAAAGAGAAAAAGAAAATAAAAATAACTTCTGCAAGAAAGAAGAGAACTGTGTGAAAAGGGTGGGAAGGTCCGTAAAATGGGTGTAGGTGTGTATCAAGAAAAGCTGAATCTACTACAATACAAAAAAACAATAAAACCAGAAAAAAATAAAATAACTTTTGTGCAAGAAGACAACTTTTAGGAAACAACTGACAGTGGTGGGAAGGTCAGTAGCCTGGGTGTGTCCCAAGAAAAGCTGGATTTATTATAAAAGAATAAAAACAAACAAACAAAAAAAAAGATAACTTTTGCAAGGAAGACTAGAACTGTTTGGGGAAACAACTGAAAGGGGTGGCAAGGTTTGTAAACTGAGTGTATCCCAAGAAAGGCTTGATTTATTGTAAAGATATATAATAAAATAACTTTTCTGCAAGAAGAGACCTATGAGGGAACAATTGAAAGTGGTGGGAATGTGCGTAACCTGGGGCTGTGCCCCAAGAACTTGCATACAAAAAGAAAATTGTTACCTGGCATACATGCATCATTTCCAACCTGGATGAAAAGAAAGTAACCAAATGTGCAAGAGGCCCCTGAGGAAGTACCAGAAATAAGACCACATGAAGAAGGTGTAGTAGGCGTACAAGACCCTGCACCAGAACTCAAACCACAAGAATTAATAACTGATGAGCAAGGCACAACAGATACTGCATCAAGCTGCAGCTCCTCTGAAGAAAAAAAATATTCCAACAAAGGTAGCTAAAGATTTGCATCTGGTTGTTGTTTGACAAAGACAATGGCCAGATGAGCTGTTCTTTTTATAAGTCTTATGCATCCATTCTTTTTAAAAACACTTTTTACAAAACACTGAGTACAATAAGACATTCCGGTAGCACTGCTCATACTAAAGCATTAAAAAAAGGACACTGAAGCAAGGCATCAGGCAAAGGCAACACATAAGACTACTGCAGAGTGACAAGCAACTTGTAAGGCTTGGAGAATGGCATATTTTGTTGCTGAAAATTAACTAGTTAACACAGTATTTGTTAAATGTGTTCAGTTTCTCAAGAAAATGGAGTAACAATTCATTAAAGACTTCAAATCAGAGGGGGCTTACAGCACTTGCATGAATGCGGCTGGACTGTCTCAAATCTATGAGGCCACTGCACAGAGTCAGACCATGGTGAACAAGCTGGATGTTGCTGTGAAGAATAGCTCAGTGGAAAGCTTAATACTGGATGAGTCCACAGACATGAGCAACAGCAAGAGACTAATAGTTTATGTACGATACTTACACAAAATACCTCAAATACTCACTTTTATTGTGACATAGACGTTACTGATGGAAAGACTGACACCATTTACCAGGCACCCTGTCAACTTCTGAATGACAAGGGTATTACAGCAGATAAAACAATTGTTGCTGTCTGTATTGATGGAGCATCAGTTCAGACTGGTTGTCGTCAAGGTGTAGTACAAAAACTAAGAAATGATTATACCCCTGAACTGACTGGAGTACACTGCACAGTGCATCAGTTGGCACTGCATGCCAGTGATGTAACTCAGTGGAACAAGTGAAAAAAATATCAACAAGACTTGAGGTCCATTTTCATCTTCTTCTGTAATTTCGCTATCAGAAGCAACAAGTTGCATGACCTCCAGAAACAGTTGGAAGAACCAGTTCTGAAATACTGTCCGCCTCATGCAGTTCGGTGGCTGTCCATTTACAATGTAGAGTCTTTTGTGTGTTTTGTCTCTTAGTGTGTTTTGTGTGCAGGACTCTTAAATCATTAATAGATGTGTTAGAACATATGACTTCATCCAATTCTCCAGATAGTGACAAAGCAAAAGGACTGCTGCTGTCTGCACGTTAGTTTAATTTTGTAGCTCCTTCTCATGTAATGCTGGACATCTTCGTCACACATGGTTTCTCTTTTAAAACATCTCCAAAGGGTAAATCTCAAATTCTCCACTGTGCTACCAATGGTCATGAGTACAAAATGTCATATATTATTCTCCTCTCAAAATATTTCCAAATGGGAAATCTCAAATTCTTCACTGCGCTACCAATGAGCGTGCATACAAAAGAGGCTTTAAGGTCTTTAAACACCCAGGTCCATCACAGAGAAAATTTTTCGATACTGATCTTGAAGGCACTAGGTACAAAGACGATAAACTCTTCGACGTTCACACTCAGAGTCCAGCTTTTCATAATTTAAAGACATCAGTACTTTAATAGATAAACTGGACAGGTGTTGCCCCCCAAGAAACCGTAATCATAATAAGCTTCTTCTCCATTTTATAACCCAAGAAAGCTGCACTTGTGAAACAACAGCCAGATGATTTCAATAGCTATTAAGAGTCTCTAGATAAAATTGTGCAGCACTTCTACTTTTCTGACCTATCTACAGAATCTGCAAAAATGGAATTCCTTTTACTAAAATATATCATGGTCTAAAATGATTACTACCAATCTCTGTCATTCCAGGAATTGGCTGAAGTTGTATTGAAAAAGTTTCCAGGTGTGTTTCCAGAGTTTGAAAAGAATTACCAGATTGCAGTGGGACATACCAGTGGACAGTGCTGAATGTGAACGTGGCATCAGTACTCAGAACCTAATAAAATCAAAATTCAGGAACTCTCTGAACAATAAAAACTTACAAAACCTACTGATAATCTCAGAACTGGGTGAAAGCAGAGGAAATGAAGTCTTTTAAAGAGCTGCA
This sequence comes from Neoceratodus forsteri, assembly GCA_016271365.2. NCBI lineage: Eukaryota > Metazoa > Chordata > Ceratodontiformes > Ceratodontidae > Neoceratodus > Neoceratodus forsteri. The sequence goes on along the minus strand of CM028135.1, from coordinate 358,822,004 downwards.
AGCACATAGAGAAAAATGAAGAAGTGAAGAAAAGAAACTTAGTTTTTTATGGTAGCTTCAGGTCTCAGCCTCACTCATCAGACAGGTCTTAAAGAGCCAATGTTTAAGTAAAGGTCAGGTTTATTTTAGCTCAGTATTTTGTGTTTTCATTCATTCGTTCGGGCTGCTACTTTTTCAGTGACTGTGCTTGCTGTCTACAGTCTGACCCACTCTCTGTCTTATTTTTAAAAATAAGCATGAACTGACTCAAGTCCTGTCAACGCCTCTGACATCCACTGGGCCCGTCATCAATGAAATGGTACATACCAGTGAAAAAGCAGAAGACAAAAAAAAAAAAAAAAAGACTACAAGACACCAAACTACAGGTACAATTTTTATTCACACTCAACAGATGACACTAAGATCTGCAACAGAGTTGATGCACAGGGTGGGGTGGAAAGGATGAGAAGGGACTTGGCAAGGTTAGAGGAATGGTCAAATGTATGGCAGCTTAGATTCAATGCTAAGAAGTGCAAGGTAATGCACCTGGGAAACAAAAATCCAGGGAAGAGTACACAATGGGGGTGAGATACTAACAACAACAAAAATGGAAAGGACCTGGGGGTAGTCATATCAGATGACCTAAGATGGGCAAGCAATGTGAGGAGGGCAGCAAAGGAGGGCTGGGGATACTGGGATGCATAGGAGAGGCATCACCAGTAGAAAACAGGAAGTTATTATCCCTCTGTACAGACAGCTGGTGAGACCCCATCTGGAGTACTGCGTGCAGTTCTGGAGACCCAATCTCGGCAAAGACATAGACAGGATGAAGGCAGTCCAGAGGAGGCAACTAAAATGGTGCGGGTCTGCAGAAGTCATATGAAGAGAGCTTAAGGAGCTTGTCGTATAGCCTCGAGGAAAGGAGGAGAGGGGACATGATAGAAACTTTCAAGTACCTCAAGGAATCAACAAAGTCCAAGAGGGTAGCATCTTTCAAAAAGAGGTGTGCAAGAACAAGAGGCACAATTTGAAGATAGAGGCGGCTCAGAGGTAATTTAAGGAGTATTTCTTCACAGAAGGTTGTGGATGCATGGAGCGGCCTTCCGGAGGAAGGTTGTGAGTCAAAATCAGTGGGAAATTCAAGCATGCACATGGGATAGTCATAAGGCAATTCTGGGGGGTTGGGGTAGAAAGAAGTAGGCTGCTGGTTAACTAGGATCTGCAGCTTATCCAGTAGGTAGGGAAATGGGCAGACTGGGTGGGCCAAGCGGTCCTTATCTGCCATCAAATTCTATGTTTCTATGTTTCTATGTAACACACATAAGTAAACAAAATGTAATTTTCCTCAGGGAAATCCCCCCTAGCCCCCAAAATTTGGGTTCCATCCATTTAGTAGACCCAGGGGAGGGGGAAGGAGAAGGAATCCCCCCCATGGACCCGAAACCAAATTTTAAGCCCTGTGTTATTGGATTTAACCTCTGTAAACAAGAACGCTTCCTCTTAATTTTATCAATGAAAGTTTTAAAACAGAAACACATACAGAAGCCGCTGATCTCCCTGGTCCTCGCTCTGCAACAATGGCTCCTGAGATTGCCTTAATCCAACTGTGCATGTCTTCTGGACTGTCAGCCTATTTAAAAAAAATTATTTAAAAATTGCAAGATTTTTAGCCACTTCGTACACTTGTTTCACTTCTCTGTGCAACAGCATGGAGCATCTAGTTCATTTCCAAAGTATCTACAGTTGGTGAGTTCTTAGAGCTGTAATCAGAATTCATGTACATTTTACATAATAAACCTACAAAAAGTATGGTTGCGCAAGAACTTACTGTAACAGTAGATCTTCAAGAGAGGCTCTTGCAGTAGGTAATAACTTACAGGACTGTGCCCACTGGTGTCAGACCACACAGAAACTTTCGCTAGCAGTGTCTGATGGGGCATCGCCCACCCAATGTCACATGACGGACGTCAGCGTGACTCTATATAGTGCCTTCCAGTTCTCCAGCCGGAGACCTCCAAGAAGGAGCAACACGAGAATGGAAAAATAGGCCCCTGGAACCCACAGAGGCTCAAAGAAAAAGAGCAACAAAAGATGGGGGAAGGAGGGAAAAGGTTATCTACTGCAACAGCCTCTCTCGAGGAACTGCTGTTACAATAAGTTCTTACGTAACTGTACTATCTTACTTCGAGAGGGCTCTTGCAGTAGGTAATAACTAGCAGAACTGAGTCCCAAGCAGTAATAATGGAGGGACCGAAGCAACATGCAAGGCTGGAAAACGGTCTGCTAATAAGCAAAGGAATCAGGACAGAAGGCCTTGAAGGATGAAGTCCGAAACCTGCCCTGTGCCTAGAGGCAATGTCCAAACTGTAGTGTTTAGTGAAAGTATGGATCGAACACCAAGTAGCAGCCGCGTAAATTTCAGCAGCTGACACATTTCTGAAACAAGCAGTGGAAGCAGCCATGCCCCTGGTAGAATGCCCTTTGACCTCCCCCGGAAGGGCTTTACCATATTTTTGGTAACAGAACACAATGCAGTTCACCAGCCATTTGGAAAGCATTGCTTAGAAACTGCCACACCCTCCCTTTTGCGTGAGAAAGAAACAAAAAGTTGGTCTGATTTTCAGACAGCCTGGGTCCGGTTAGTATAGTAATGCAAGATTCTGTGAACATCTAAGGTATGTAGAATCACCTCCCCAATAAGAACGCTCAGGGTAACAGACTGGCAGTTGAATGGATTGATTCAACGTAGTCTCAGACCACTTACGGAAGAAACTTAGGATTGGCTCTTTACACATCAGGGCCTGAAACTCGGAAATCCTTCGAGCAGAAGTGACAGCAACTGAAAATAGTGCTTCCCAAGATAAATAGCGCATATCGCTACTACCAGCCAGTTCAAAAGGAGGCAGGGTCAGTTTCTCCAAGAAAAAATTTAGGTCCCATGGTGGGGCAGGACTGTGCACCGTGGGTTTCAAGTGCAGAATTCCTTTTAAGAAGGTTTTGGAAACCTCGAGTTGGGCCAGAGTTTTGCCCTCCACCTGAGTGTCATAGGCAGAAATAGCAGACAGATGGACCTTCAGTGATGAGTAAACTCAGGCCCAGGTCAGAGAGGTACAGTAGATAATGCATGACCTGAGGAACAGGAAACGAAAAGGGTTCCCAACCCTTTGAGGTGGCTCAAATAGAGAAACGCTTCCATTTCATTGAATAGGTAGTGCTCGTAGAAGGCTTCCTTGCCTCTACTAGGACCTGAGCTACCCTGAAGGAAACCCCAAAGCGGGAAGCAACTATGTCTTGAAGTACCACAGGTGAAGGTGAAGAGACTTCAGCCCTGGATGGACCAGTGTGCCCCCCCCCCCCCGAATCAGGAGATCGTAATAGAGCAGCAGGGGATCCGAGTGTTCCGCTGCGAGATGCTAAGGAGCAGAAACCATATTTGACAAGGCCAAAATTGGGAAATCAGAATCATGCAAGCCCCCTCCACTTGGAGCTTGAGAAGTACCCTGTGCAACACTGGAAAAGGAGGGAAGACGTACAGAAACCTCCCTGTCCAGAAAAGCGACAGCGCGTCTCTCCAAAAAGCACCATGCGCGGGAACGAGCGAGCAAAACTTAAGTTTTATGTTGGATGGGGCTGCGAACAGATCCACATCTGGATGACCCCACAGATCAAAGATGTGATCGACTACCTCCTGCTTGAGCTCCCATTCGTGCACTCTTACCCTGGTGCGGCTGAGGCTGTCTGTGAGGACGTTTTGTGCACCTGGGACGTGGGCTGCTAAGAGGCGAATCCGGTGCAGGACCGCCCAATTCCAGACCCTCACTGCCTCCCTGCTGAGAGGATATGAGCAGGTGCCCCCTTGTTTGTTGAGGTACCAAACTATACACATATTATTGGACTGGATCAGTGGTCTGCCCTGGTGAAGCAGGTGCTGAAAGGCCTGAAGTGCATATAGAACCGCCTGCATCTCGAGCATGTTTATGTGCAGATGTAATTCCGAAGGATCCCACAGGCCTTGGGTCCTATTATCCCTGAGGTGGGCAGCCTATCCCATCCCCGATGCAACTGTAGTCAGGGTCTGGGTGTGAGGAGGAGTCTGAAAAGGGACACCTTGACTAGATTGTTGAGGTTCTGCCACCATAGCAGATCTCTCTGCATAGAGCTGGAGATCATGACCAAAAGGTCCAGGTCATCCACCCTCTCGTTCCATTGCGTTGTGAGAGTTCACTGCGAAATATGCATGTGGAGTCAGGCCAAGGGGACCATAGGGATGGCCGCTACCATGAGGCCAAGGAGGCACAGAACCGCCCTGGTCGAGATCTGCCTGTCAGAGGCTACTAGCTGAGCCTGTTTCTGTAATACCGCCGCCCTGTCCAGTGGCAGGAAGGTGATACCCTGAGTCATATCCAGCACTGCCCCAATAAACTGCAGGCACTGGGAAGGAGTAAGCTGGGACTTGGGATAACGGACAGTGATTCCCCATTGCTCGAAGAGGGCCAGGGTAGCTGACAGAGAAGCCTCCAGCTCTTCCCTCGATGGGGCTGCAAGGAGCCAGTCGAGGTAGGGGAACATGCCTCCTCAAGGCCCTGGCTACTACAGCGAGACACTTGGTAAAAACATGCGGTGCTGAGGACAGGCCAAAGGGAAGAGCTCTGAACTGAAAGTGCTCCCGCTGGAAGGAAAACCTTAGGAATCTGTGATGGGGCTGAAACACTGGTATGTGCAGGTAAGCGTCCTGCATGTCCAGGGCACAAAGCCACTGCCCCTTGGACAGGAGAGGCAATAGGTTCTGAAGGGTCAGCATCCAAAAACATTTGTATTCGATGAACAGGTTTAGGGTACTGAGATCCAATATTGGATGCAAGCCCCCTGTCATTTTTGGAACCAGAAATAAGTGGGAGTAGTAGCCATTCCCCACCTGGCTCGGGGGCACGGGCTCTATCACTTCTTTTCAAAGAACAGCAGTGACTTCCTCTTTTAAGAGGGGAAGATGCGCCCGAGGATCATTGGAAACCCCTGGAGGCCTGTCTGGAGGCTTTTCATGAAATTCAAGCAAGTGTCCTAGCTTGATCAGTTGAATGACCCAAGCATCTGATGTGATAGCTCCCCACTCCCTTAAATGTCACGTGAATCTTTCACCCACCAGCTCCACCGGAAGAGGAGGAGGAGGGGGGTGGGCTATGAGTCAAGAAGAAGAGGGAGGGCTGCCCCGAGGCTCTCTGGGACTTATCTAGGGGGAAGGTAGCTGTCATCACAGGAGCCCTGCACTTGAACTGGCATCTGGGACCTTGTTGTGGCTTGGCCTGATGTCTGGCTTGCTGACAAAAAGGTCTTTTGCCTTGGGGCTTTGGGCGGTACATCATATAGACTGCCCTGAGAGCCGTGCCCTTGTCCTGGAGGCTAGTGATTATGTCCTGGGCATCCCCTCCAAACAGGACAGAGCCTCTGAAGGGGCATCCTGAATGGCAGCCTGGATGTCAGCTGCCAGGCCTGACACCCTAAGCAAAGCAAAGCGCCTGAGGCTCATGGCTGTAGCTGTACCCCTGGCTGAGGAGTCCACCGCATGGTAGGTGGCCCTCAAAGAGTGGTGGCTGACCACCTTAGCAGACTGAAGGGTATCTGGCAAGGCAGTTTTGGACTCAGATTCCGGAAGGGCCTCTGTCATAAGCTCGAGCTGGTGGAACAAAGATTTTTGGTAGACCAGCATATGTGCCACATAATTAAGGGCACAGATGGCCAGTGTAGAGGATGAGTAGAACTTCCCCCCAAATTGATCCAGTTGCGTGGACTCATTGTCGGGAAGGAAGGTACTGAGGTGCTTAGGTTTGGCGGACCGATCGTGGGCCACTGTAACGACCACCGAATCCGTCTCTGGATGGACACTAAGGTGGTTCTTTCGATGTGGCATATGGTATGTACAGTCAGCCTTTTTGGTCATGGCTGGAATGGAAGAGGGCATCTGCCAAATAGTTGAGGACAGATCTTTGTGAGGTTCCGGCCAAGGTGGGGTGAGGACAGGAGTCATCTCAAGGAAATCCAGATGCTTGGTGAGTCTCTGGTATTTAGGATCCTGAGCATCAGATTTACACCCTTGTGCCTCTGTGATTTGCCTTAGGAGGGCCACAAATGAAGGGTCCTCAGGCGGTGACTTGGGGGATTCCTTAGGGACAGGTTCCTCCAGAAGAGTGTCGAATCCTGATTCCAAATCCACAGATTCTGAGCCACCTGTGTCCAGAAGAGGAGGTTCCTGGCACTGAAAGGTAACCTTCTCTGATGTCAGAGTCTGGGAATGTCCTTTCAACATGCCCAACGTCAATGCCCAAGGTGAGACAGACAAAACTAGCCTCGGAGTCATGTCCTGCCACACTACCTCCCGGGGCCACGGCTGACAGCTATCTAGCTCCAAGACTGAGATTTGGTCTCAGACCACCACACCTGCAAAATCTCCCGGAAGTTCACTTGTGGCTGAGAAGGAAGTGGGGTGGGAGGTGGGTGAAACTGGGTGCAATGCCTGACACCCCATATGGCAGCCTGCCCCATGATGCCCATGCATTGGGAAGCCAGGTAAGGAGAAGTCCTGGGCATAACCTGGCATCTGAAAATGAGGCATCGGGTATCCTGACGGAGGATACCCTGGAAAGGGAGGGTAACCCGTAGGGAAATGGTTCAGCGTAGGGCCCGATGGAGGAAGGCCCTGGTGGGGGGGGTTACCTGATGAAGGCCCCAATGGCGGAAAGCCAGACGGTGGCCCCAATGGTGGAAAGCCTGATAGAGGCCCTGACAGGGGATATCCTGACGGAGGCCCTGAAGGTGGAAAACCCAACGGAGGCCCCGGAGGGGGAGGGCCCGACGGGCGCATAGGAAGGGCAGGGTCAGGCACCCCTTCTGGCAGGGGAAGAACTGGTGGAAGTGCCGAAGGCGAGCCTTTGGGTGCCCCAGGATCTGGGACACCCGACAGAAAGTCTCCACCCACCGGGTCCCGTGGACCTCGGCGGGGACTCCAAAGGAGGAGGAGACAGGGGTTCGGCATGGTCGGAACCCGAGGAGCTCTGCCCACCAGCAAGGAGGGTGCTATCGTCTGGCAGGCATTGTCGGGATCCACGGGGGGCCGTCTGCCTAACCGCAACTGTCAGACCCCCCGGGTCTGACGAACTATAGTTGCCGGGTTAGGCAGACTTATCAGCCTCATGGGAACTGGGAGACTCATGGTCCCCGACTTACTGACCTGAGCCAGGTGTCGCCGGAGGCCCAGTGGCGCTTATTGGCCCCACTAGCTGACCCAGAACCCAAGGTGGTAATGGGCCTAAGGGTGACAGAAGCCTCGGTAACCAGTGACAGCGGGGGCAAACTCTGCTCTTTGGGTGGAGGCATAGACTTGGCCATGGCACCAGTCTTCCTGAAAGAAGAGGCCGCTGCTCACCTGAGGTTTCCGGAGGCAGCCTCAGGTGAGCTCCTGGTCCCAATGCTTCTCCTTGTCCCTCTTTTTCTTCTTGTGGGAATCAGTCGGTGAGGAAGAGGCGCTTCTCAATTTCTGCAGTTCTTTTTCCACCAAAGCCATCTTGAGTTTTGAAAGGTGGGCTTTGAGGGACTGCTAGCGCTGTTTCCATGTGGCCTGGCTGAATGCCTCACAATCCTTGACGTTGTGGTCAGGGCCCAGACAGAAGAGACAGAGGGAGTGAAGATCCTTATGCAGTAGCGGGACGCCACAAGAATCACACTTGTTCTTATGCGATCTGGCTGAAGTAGTAGAAGACATACAAAAAAATGTTTTTTGCAAACCAAATAAAAAAAAAATGGATACTCATCTGAAAATAAGGCAATCTAACTGCTGCAACAATCTCTGCGAGGTCCGACGTGCACAGGTTGACGCCGGTAAAGAACTAGAAGGTGGGTGTGGGGACCGCCCACTATATAGTGTCACGCTGACATCCATCACGTGACATCAGGTGGGCGGTCCCCCGTCAAACACTGCTGGCTAAGGTTTCCATGTGGTCCTGATGCCAGAGGGTGTAGTCCTACAAGTTATTACCTACTGCAAGAGCCCTCTCGAAGTAAGATAGGAAAGTTTTTCATGTTGATCAGTGCCACGTGACCATGATGAACACCCTCCCTTGCTTTAAATTAGGTGAATACGTGAAAATCTTAATTCTAGGACTGGTAAAACCTACTACTGAAAACTCTGGCAACTATACCATATGCATGATTGGGTTGCATAAACAAAAATTCTGGTTCCTCAGGCTCAATTAAGCCAGCAATAATAGTCACTTTCTTTAAACAGCATATATATTTCTGACTGTCTCCGATTTGATATTGGGGTATACTGACCTCATTCAACCTTAGTTGAAACAGCTTTCAGACAGTAGATCTCAGCATCATTAAAAAATGTCCTGCCGGGAGGTCGTTCTTCAGCTGCGCATGATGCACACTATGCACACGTTAAGACACTATTACAACAGGATCCAGACGACCAACCTGAGCTACCTGTATCCATAATGGTGACCGTGGCATGAAAAAAAACATTCACAATGCAGAAAACAGCACATCTTTCCTTCTTTCCATTCAGTGTTCAGTACAGCCAGCTTTACAAAAATACACGGCATAGCACACAGATCATTCAGTAGACTGTCATTTATTTTTGCAATGTCTAAAGAATATTTCACGTTTCAGGACTGAATCATGCACCGATTTTCACAGGTAAACTAACTCATTAACTGAGATTTCCCTACTGGGTCCCAAGAATTAATTTTATTTGGCTATACTTGCAGTTTCTAAAACAGGAGCCACTTCCCTATTTGTGAGGCGTGCAACCTGATGCATGCAACATCGGCTGACATTGTGGTTAGAAACCCCACCTTCTTCAGAACATCATTGTGCCTAACATACATGTCTTAAGAAACATCACAATGGTGATGCCACAAATGTTCTTAATCAATCGCAATGTGCCCAAATAGATACAAAAGAGTTATAACCACTACATATTCCACAAGTAAATAAAGGTTACTCATCTGTAACAGGAGTTCTAGGAATGGTATATGTTGTTGACCCACACTGACTGGCAGGTCCCTTGCCGCTTTAAATCTTGCCGGAAGGTCTTCAAGCTGGCTCCTCCCACCCACCCGGGTGGTAAAACTCTCAGCTCCGCCCCATGACATCAGATCTAGCCCGCTGGAAGCCAGGTTGTGCGTTGAAGCTGGGGAGGTCGGGTGGGTCGTGTGGATGAACAACATATACCATTCATAGAACTCTTGACACAGGTGAGTAACCTGTATTTCTTGGGACATGGATATGTTGTTCAATCCACACTTACTGGCAGACTCCTAGCAGTTCTCCAGGAGGAGGGAGGCAAGGCGCACACCCCCTACTTGGGAAATAAGGACTGGAGAACCGAGATCCCAAAACCAGCATCCCGGCGTGACTCAAGGTCGATGTGGTAGTGGGTAATGAAGGTGTGTGCTGACTTCCAGGTAGCAGCCCTGCAGATTTCCTGGATAAGGACGTCCCTGGAAGCAGCCACCGATGCAGCGGTATGGCGGGTAGAATGAGCTCTTATCCCTTTGGGAGGCTCCATGCCAGCCAACCTGTAGCAGAGATCTATGCAGGAGGTGACCCATCTGCCTATCGTCCACTTGGCTGCAGGTCTGCCAGGTGCGGCTTCAGTGTAGGTGACAAACAGCTGGCGAAGCTCTCCCCGAACTTCAGCCGTCCGCTCCTTATAATAAGAGAGCACTCTTCTAGGGTCCAGAGTATGGAGCCTATATTCGGCCTCCGAGGAGTGATTGGGGTAGAACACCGGCAGAGTCAACACCTGGTTAAGGTAAAACTCTGACACCTTCGGAAGGAATTTCGGGTGGGGGCGCAGGACAACCTTGTCCCTGTGGAAGACCAGATGAGGAGACTCGATGGAAAGCGCCTGGAGCTCTCCCATCCTTCTGGCTGATGTGATAGCCACCAAGAAGGCGGTCTTCCACGACAGGTGAGAGATATCACACCAGTGCATAGGTTAGAATGGCTTGCCCATGAGTTTAGCCAGTACCAGCAGTAGATCCCATGAAGGTGGAGGTTCTCACACCGAAGGGGAAATGTGGTCAAGGCCTTTGAAAAAGCCCCGGACCACCTTCTCCTGCGCCACCGACTGCTTTCCAGCCCACGCCTGGTAAGTAGAGATGGCTGCCAGGTGCACCTTAAGGGTCGTCGACCGATGCCCTAGATGAGAAAGGGACCACAGATAGTCCAGAATGCTGGCCAAGGAACAGGAGGAAGGGTCCAACCCCTATCCTGACACCAAATGGAGAATCTCTTCCATTTGAAGGCGTAGCATTTTCTGGTTGACTCCTTACGGGATGCCTCAACAACGTTGAGGACCTCGTCAGGAAGACTGAAGGCCTGCAACTTTAGCAGCTCAGGAACCAGGCCATCGGGTGCAGGGATTGACGGTCTGGGTGGAGTACCTTCCCCTGACTGACTGAGATCAGGTCCAGGCGGGCTGAAAGTCGCCTTGGGAGCCTGGAGCTGAGGCTCAGGAGATCTGGATACCAGAATTGGTGGGGCCAGTCTGGAGCTATCCGAATCACCTGCATCTTGTCCCTCCTCGCCTTAAGAAGCACCTTGTGGATCAAGGAAAATGGGGGGGGGAGGCGTAGAAGAGGCCTGGGGTCCACGGCCTCGAGAAGGCATCCCCCTGCAGCGAGCCCTGCTGATGGGGGCAGGCATGATACAGCCTCAGCTTCGCATTCTCCCTGGAGGCAAACAGGTCCACCTGAGGTGTGCCCCAGTGGGAGAACAAATCGTGTACTACCTCCAGCAGGAGAGACCACTCGTGAGATGCAGCACCTACCCGGCTTAGGGCACTGGCCAGAGTAATGGAGGCTCCTGCCACATGGATGGCTAGGAGATCCGCCTCTAGTCTGCTCACGAGAGACCAAGTGTGGAGAGCTTCCTTGCACAGAGGCAAGGAGCGCATTCTGCCCTGGTGGTTTAGGTAGTACATGGTCGTGGTATTGTCCGCCTGGACCTGGATCACTTGACCCCGCATAAACGAAGCAAAGGCAGTAAGGGCTAGTCGGACCACTCGAAGCTTCAGCAGGTTGATGTGGCATCGAGACTCCTGAGGGGACCAGAGGCCATGCGCTCTGAGCGCCCCTAGATGGGCACCCCAACCCAGAGAGGTGTCGGTCATTAGAGTGACCGTTGACGCTGGCCGGACAAACGGGATACCCTCCTGCAGATGAGCTAGAACGATCCACCACTGGAGAGCATTCCCCATCTCCTGGGTCACTATCACTGGCTGGTCCAGAGGACCGGAGCGCTGTGACCATTGGCGGGCCAGCCCCCATTGCAGGGTACGCATGTGCCAGTAGGCCCAACAGACCATGCTGGTGCAGGCTGCCATGAGGCCCAGGAGGAGCAGGAAGTCCCGGGCAGGGTGCAATTGCCCGCCCAGAAATGATTGGGCAAAGGAGGAAAGAACCTCAGCCCTGTCCGCCAGGAACCATGCTCTGGCTCGAAGAGAGTCGAGCTCTGCCCCGATGAATTGAATCACCTGCGTTGGCATGAGTTCCGATTTGGCCTTGTTGATGAGAAGGCCAATCTGAGAGCAGACCTGGAGGGCCAGATCCCTGGACCGCTCCACCTCCAGCCTGGAGAGGGCTGCAATCAGCCAGTCATCCAGGTAAGGGTACACCCGGACCCTTTGGCACCGCAGGAATGCTGTCACCACTGCCATGCATTTGGTGAAGACCCTGGGAGCTGGAGAGAGGCTGAAGGGCATGGCCCGGAACTCGTAAAGGGATCCCTCTGCTCTGAAGCGGAGGAATTGCTGGTGGGACGGACAGATCGGGACATGAAAGAACGCATCCCGGAGGTCCAGAGAACAGAACCACATGCCTCGTTCCAAGGATGGAATGATCTGAACCAGAGTGACCATCCTGACGGTTCGAGACCTTAGGAACTTGTTCAGGTCATGTAGGTCTAGAATGGGGCGCCAGTTCCCCGTCCGTTTTGGGACCAGGAAGTACCTGGACACAAACCATGGGTCTGGTGGAGGATCTGCCACCTCCCTGATCACCTCTTTCTGGAGGAGCAGGGCAATGTCGGCTTCGACAAGCCGACAGAGGCCTCAGACCCCGTAGCCCGTGGGCGAGCGCCTCGATAGGGTGGGGACTGCTCGAATTCCAGAGGCAGACCCTTTCCTACCACTTCCAGCACTCAGTGGTCCGTGGTGATATCGGACCAGGTGGAAAGGAAGTGGCGGAGCCGTCCCCCCACAGGGGGAACCCAGGGAGGAATGACGAGGTTGGGGGTGACACCCCTCAACCTGTCACTGGGCAGGCTTGGAGGAAGGACCAGCCGAGGAGCTTCCTGGACCCTTCCTTCCTGGCTTCCTGCTGGAGGAAGCTGCATGGTTGGCTTTGGGGTGCCAAGTGCGAGCCTGCTGGCCCTGATGCTAGTGTTGCTGGGCCGGACGTGCCGTAGGGGCTGAAGGCCGAAAGGGCTTACGCTGCTGCTGGCGGCCTTTGTCCTTCTGGGCAGACGTGACCGAGTCCAAGGTGGCGTTGGACTACTCGATCCTTTGCAGATGACCCTCCACCCCGGGGCCGAACAAGTCGGTACCCAAGAAGGGAACGTCTGCCAGCTTGTGCTGGGTATCCACTGTGAAAGTGGAGATCCACAGCCAAGCTATGCGGCGCATGGCCACTGCGGCCGCTACTGACCAGGCACAAGAGTCTCCAATGTCCAAGGCAGTTTGGAGCTGTTTGGCCACCGCCCTTCCATGATCCCGCACCTGCTTGACCGTTGTCTGGAGGTCAGCCAGGAGATGAGGAATCACCTCATCCAGGGAGCCCAAAAGGGCGTGTGAAAAGTTTGCCATCAGAATGGCCGGGCTGGCCTGATGAAGGCCTAGAGAGGACGCAGCATAGACTTTCTGCCTGGAGTAGTCGAGTTTCCTGGACTTCTTATCGGTGGCTTGTCCACATTCCGAGCATTTTCCGAAGCGCCAGAAAACGCTGTTGGTCACTAGCTCCTCTGTGGAGGGGTGCTCCAAGAAACCAGAGGGTGAACCGGTGGGAACGGTGTACTTTCGAGCCATCCTGGACGAAGGTGCTGGACAAGAAGCCAGCCGCTGCCATAGCTCCAGGGCCAGGCCAACAATGGCTTCAGCCACCGGTAAGGCCTCAATACGGGAATCCCCTCGGTCCAGTATCTCCGTGAGGGGATACCTGGCCCGCTTTGAACTGGGTTTGAGCTTCATCCCAGTGGACTCTGAGATGAGCCAGAGCATTCCCAGGAATGAGGATGGGCTCTCGTCCACTGACTGACCCCCTAGTGGACTCCAGGTTGAGAGGCCTGGAGAACAGGGAAGAGTCATCATCAGACCCTGAGGAGTTTGCAAACAGCTGCCGAGGGCCTGAGCTGCCGAGGTCAATCGGGAGTGAGGGTGACCGACAACCGATGGGGCAAACCCTGAGCCGACCGAGAATTCTTGGTCGGGGCCCCAGTTTTAGGTTGTGGAGGCGGGGGTTCCACCACAATGGGTGACGCAGTCGGTTTCAGCTGAACAACCGGTGCCAGCTTCGGCTCCTCGATAACAACGAGGGGTTGTTTCTGCCGCTCTGGTGACAACTACTTAATGGCCAGGGAAGGCGACGGAGTCGGCTTGTTCACGGTCAAAAGGAGATGCTGCCACATCAGATCCTCATAGTGCCGATGCAATTTGCGCCGGAGTCAATCCTCCGAAAAGGACAAAGATGAGGATGAATGGCGCTGCCGCTTTCCACGGTGCCGAGACCGAGACCACCAATGTCAGCAGGATTGGCTGGACTGAGGAGAGGTCCTAGACCAAGACCTTCGGTGTTTCCGAGGGTGGGTCTGAGAGGGGTGGGGGAAACCCGCTCCTCCCTCGGTTCGGGGACCTTAACCGGGGACTCCAGCACAGGAGGCACGGGCAAGTCCTTGGTTTCCACCAGGAGAACCGGTGAAGAAGGGTTGCCGGCTTCTCCAGTCGACAGACCGTCCGATGGGTCGAGAAAAATCTCGACTGCGTTGATGGGTATCTCAGCCGGCTGACCTGACGGGGACACCGTGAAGCCAGCAGCCTTAGCCGCAACCTCGACTGAAATCGAGTGTCGACTATCTGGAGAAGGGGACCCCTCTCGCTCCCACGAACGTCGACGGTGGGACTTACCCTTGGAGTCCTTCTTCTTGGACCAAGAGGAATTTCCTGAAGGCCCTTCTCTCTTGGTGGAGAGGGACTGACAAAGCTCCTTGAATGAAGCCGTGTAGGAGGAGCCCAAAAAGAGCAGGATAAATGCCATGACCGAAGATGATGATGCGGCCTGGGCCGCTTCCTCCTCGAGGGCGATCATCTGTTCGAGCTGTTCAGCCGAGCCCGCTGCCGTGGACACCGCCCAATGGGTTTCCTTCAGCTTAACCGGAGGATAACATTTCTCGGGGTGCCCAAGTTGCAATCTGGCAGCGCGATCCTCTAAGACCATGGCCGAAAAGGACTTGCACAAGTCGCAGGCCTGCAAGTCGTGCTCAAGCCCAAGGCAGTAAACGCACATGGAGTGCGGCGTTCGTCCGGGACATCTTCTTGACGACAGGCACCGCCAAAAACTGGAGTCGATTTGTCCATCACAGCCATAGGGAAGAAAAAGACCAAAGTCTTGTAAATTTTAAGTTTAGTTTCGGGTTAACCGAAGAGTTTGGATCCAGGCCTAAAATGCAGAGCGCAAAGGAGGAAACCTGAGCTTCCAAGCGGTAAGGAAGATCTGGCGTCATGGGGCGGAGCCGAGAGTTTTACCACCCGGGTGGTGGGAGGAGTCAGTTTGAAGACCTTCCGGCAAGATTTAAAGCGGCAAGGAACTTGCCATTAAGTGTGGATTGAACAATCCCTAGAACTAATAATATAAATGTTAAAAATGGCTTTCCACCAGGCACATCATTTAGTCACATTATCTTATTATGAAAAAAATAGATCACTAGAGTTCAAAACGGCTTAATACAAACCTCATTTTATACTCCAGGCTGCTCAACTGGGCCTTTAGTGCCTGCGTACATGGCTGTGGGCCTGAAAAACATCAAACCCATTTCCACGTACACGACAATGTTCTTATCGCTTCCTGTCTAATGATAAGCATCATAAATAACAACCCTCTTCACCATCTGGATACCAAGAGAAGGTGGGGGGGGAGGCAGGAAGGCAGATAAAGGGGCAGGGGGGCAACAAGTAACATTAATAGGCTCATTACTAACTGTGCGTGTGTAGTACAGACAGCATACAGCTATGACTAGAGAAAGAACCCTAACACTGTTCCAAATCAGATAAGCTTTTGGGGGGCAGAAAATGAATGTTATGTACTTAACATAACTGTTAATCTTCCAGAATATCTTCACCATTGATTACCCTTACAGGTTTGAGCCAGAAGCACTAGGACTCCATGGGAGTACAGCTTTGAAAAGGAGGGTGGCTATGAACACTGTGCACAGCATCTGCACAGCCCCACCTGGTGCCGCACACTAGTTAATAACCACAGCCAGCTCCCTTACCAACCTCAGAACCGTTCGCTAGAAGAGAGAAACAAAAATGGGGAAAAAACAGGAGAGAGCTTAAGAATTTCCTTAGCCCTAAGGGATGGGGAAAATGATATAGGAAAATAAAGGAACAAAATAAAACCCAACTACCAACTTCTAGACAAAGAAGAAGGGCACAGTGAATGGCAGAGAGAGGTAACTGGGTACTGGAGCCAGAGCCTCAAACATCACTGGCCAGAGAGTAAAAATGCAGTGGTAGCAAGGCAGCAGCCTTGTAAAAATGAAGCTCTGGCAGTCAAGAGGTGTAAGCAAAAGAAGCTGCCATCCCCCCACCCTTGTACGTGAGATGGCACAAATGTGCCAAGCAGTAGAAAACGCTGCAAATGACTCCTGTTAAGAAAACAACATGACATCAGAAAGGGAACTTTTTTTATTATTAAACAGTAAGGCTATGCCCCCTTGGGTAGCAGGGCAGGGGGAAAAACATCTGGTGCATGTGGAATTGCAGGGTTATTTAGCCCAGAAGAATTGAGATGAGACCACCTCCCCAGCTATCCCTGAACTTGTCGTGCTCAGCCAGCCTGACACAGGAGGAAAATCATGCCAACCAAGCACTAGCAAAAACTGTCTGGCACAGCCAGAAGAAAACTACCAGAGACAAAATGACCAGCCTTTTCTGCAGCAACAGGGATGTACCCTCTATGGAGGATACTACAGTTTGATCCCATCAGGTGCAGGGCACACAAACACAGACAGGGCCTACTGTCAAGTGAAATTAGATTGGATGGTACCCAGAGAGTACAGGTTGCATTTAGCAACTAATAAGAGATATACCCAGGCAGGAAGTGATATACCCTCGTCTGGTAAAGATGTGTGTGTGGTGGCGGGGGGGGGGGAGCGTGGACAGGAAAAAGAAAGGGAAGAGTGACTTTTTTTGGCATGGAGCCCACAAGAGGGCCCTCACACCAGTTTTGGTTAAGTTTTTGCTTTTGGTGGGCTCATCTCCATTTTTAAAAAGCTGCCCTACAGGGAAGGGAGCACCTGAAAAGAGGCACGTAGCACAAGAGGTGCCAGCCATCAGTTACAGGGTGAATTGCCCAGAGGCCCTGGCTCTGCTAGAGTGTAGGATGATGGGCGGGTGTGGTAATCAATGGTGAAGATATTCTGGAAGATCGACAGTTATGATAAGCATGTAACTTTCATATCTTCCAAGAATCAGTCTTCACCACTGATTGCCATTTATCGGTGAGAGGGCAAAGCTTGCCTTTTTCTTAAGGAGGAGCTGTCTCACCCTGAGGATAAGAGAGATCCTCAGCCCTCTGTGTGAGGGAGCACACCTGAGGGCAGGGGCTCCTTATGGACCTGGAGAAACCCGAGACCGATCAGGGCCAAATGGGAGCTCCTATGGCACAGGGGCAGGAGGGTTCCCCCACAGCTCCCACCACCTAACACTGAGGGAGAAGAAATGAACCCCCTGGAAATGAAAGTTAAGCTGGGTGAAGATGCCTCTCTGGAAAGGCGAATATTACTGTTCCCACCAGTCTGGAGACATAGAAACATAGACTTTGACGGCAGATAAGGACCGCTTGGCCCACCTAGTCTACCCATTTCCCTACCTAGAGGATAAGCTGCAGATCCTATTTAACCAACAGCCTATTTCTTCCTACCCCCCACAAAAATTGCCTTATGTCTGTCCCATGGATTCTTGAATTCTCCCACAGTTTTAGACCCCACAACCTACTCAGGAAGGCTTTTCCATGCGTCCACCACCCTCTCTGTGAAAAAATACTTCCTCACATTGCCCCTGAGCCGTCCCCCCTCTATCTTCAGATTGTGTCCCATTGTTCTTGCACATCTCTTTTTCTGAAAGATGCTACCCTCTTGGACTTTGTTGATTCCACTGAGGTACTTAAACGTTTCTATCATGTCCCCTCTCCCTCCTTTCCTCAAGGGTATACATATTAAGCTCCTTTAGTCTCTCCTCCATATGGCTTCTCTTGCAGACCCTGCACCATTTTAGTTGCCCTCCTCTGAACTGCCTCCATCCTGTCTATGTCCTTGCGGAGATGGGGTCTCCAGAACTGGACGCAGTACTCCAGATGGGATCTCACCAACTGTCTGTACAGGGGGATAATAACTTCCTGTTTTCTGCTGGTGATACCTCTCCCTATACATCCCAGTATCCCTCCAGCCCTCCCTACCGCCTTCTCACATTGCTTGCCAACCTTAAGGTCATCTGTTATGATTACCCCCGGGTCCGTTTCCATTTTTGTCGTTGTTACTAACCCCCATGTAATTTTCCCCTGGGCTTTTGTTTCCCAGGTGCATTACTTTGTTCTTTGCATTGAATCCGAGCTGCCATACTTCTGACCATTCCTCCAACCTTGCCAAGTCCCTTCTCATCCTTTCCACGCCTCCTTGTGTATCAACCCTGTTGCAGATCTTTGTGTCATCTGCAAAGAGGCATACTTTTCCTTCCAGTCCCTCTGCAATGTCTCTTTTAAAGACATTAAAAAGGACAGGACCCAGTACTGAACCCTGCGGTACCCCACTAGTAACCCCCTTTCTTCAGAGTGGACTCCATTTACAATTACCTTCTGTGTCCTGTTGTTCAGCCAATGTTTTACCCAGGCTACCACTCTGGGACCCACTCCCTGGCTGGTTAATTTGACTACTAATCTTTTGTGTGGGACTGTGTCAAATGCCTTGCTAAAGTCTAGGTAGGCCATGTCCACAGCCCCTCCCTGGTCTACTACTTTGGCCACCCAGTCAAAGAAATCGATTAGATTCGTCTGACATGACCTTCCCGCTGTGATCCCATGCTGCCTTGGGTCCTGTGCCCCACTGGCCTCTAGGTACTCAACAATTCTTTCCTTCAGAAGTGATTCCATCACTTTCCCTACCACAGACGTCAAACTGACACTTCTGTAGTTTCCTGCCTCTGTCTTGGTCCCACTTTTGTGAAGGGGAATCACATCCGCCTTCTTCCAGTCCTCGGGTACCACACCATCCTCCCATGATTTGTTAAAAATGGTAGTCAGTGGTGTCACTAGTTCTCTGCTTAATTCTTTTAGAATTCTGGGGTGAATTCCATCTGGCCCCATTGCTTTGTCCACCTTCAGTTTTAGGAGTTCTTTCAGAACCCTTTCTTCTGTGAAAGGACTGGATCGACCCTCCAGAGTGCTTCTGTTAATTGGATTGGCACCTCCCCACTCTCTTTGTGAATACTGGAACAGAAGTATTCATTCAGTATCCCTGCTTTTCACTGTCACTCTCTGCCCACCCACCATCCATTCTATTCAGCCTCACTATCCCTCCTTTGTCTTTCTACGCTCCCTGATATACCTATAAAAGGTTTTATCCCCCTTCTTAACTGAGTTAGCTATCTTTTCCTCAGTTTGTGCCTTTGCTATTCTGACTACCCTTCCCGCTTCCTTCTGCCTTAATTGGTACAGTTCTCTGTCCTGCTCCTTCTGTCTTTTCTTATGCTTCCTAAATGCTATCTTTTTCTGCCTAACCTTCACCGCCACCTCTTTTGAGAACCATAGTGGCTTTTTCTTTCGTTTTGATTTGTTTATTTGCTTCACATAAAGGCTTGTTGCCTCTGTGATGGCAGTTTTGATATTTCCCCATTGTTGCTCGACCCCTCCTTCTAGCCTGTTTGCTAGTGCTTTTCTAAGGCACTCTCCCATCTTGCCAAAGTCAGCCCTCCTGAAGTCCAGAACCCTCACTTTTGTATGGCTTGACTCTGTAGCTGAGTTTATCGTGAACCACACTGTTTGGTGGTCACTTGTTCCCAAATGACTACCCACTTCTAGATCTGAGATCCTCTCACTGTCCCCATTTGAGAATACGAGGTCTAAGATTGCTCCCTCACGAGTAGGTTCCAAAACTAGCTGTCTGAGGCATGCCACCTGAAAAGCATCAAGAATGGCCCTGCTTTTGGATGTGGCTGCCGCAAAGGTGCTCCAGTTAACATCTGGCATATTAAGGTCCCCCATCAACAGTATCTCCCCTTTCTCTGCCATCCTAAGTATGCCTTCTATCATATCTTTGTCCATTCCCTTCCCCTGACATGGGGGTCTATATACAACCCCTGTGCAGACTGTGGTGCCATTTCCAGTCTCTAAGGTGACCCACAGTGCCTCCTCTCCTCCCTGAGACAAACTTGTTGATTTCATATGAGGCCCTTGACTGGTGCCGTGCTACCTCCAGATCCCAGGTGGAAAAGTCAGTAGCCTGACTGTCTCGCTTGGTGGCAGTGTGGCTAACAGACTGTGTAGCTGCAACCACAGGCAACTGTTGTAGGTAGCTACATGTGCCTGATGTGCAGAGATGCACATACCAGTATATGCCAAAGTGAAAGCCTTCCTTTTAAGAGCATCAACGTGTGTGGAATCTGTGTCTGGAGGTAGTCACGTATGAAGCTCCAAGGTCTGCAGTACCTGTAGCCCCAAAAATGGGGATGAAGCACCTCACCTGCAGAACTTGCGGGTGCATGATACCACATGAGAAGGTCCCTGGGGATGGCTAGACTGGAGAGGGGATGCCTCCATGCTGCCCTAAATGCCTCCTCCACAGCCCTAGGCCAAGGAGGAACAACCACAGTCTTGACGTCAGCAACTCCAAGGAGTCCCAATGGCAGGTCTGCCAGATCCCAGCTTGTATAGGCCTCAAGGTGAAGTGCCGGGCCCATCTCCACCAGAAATAGCTGGTACAGGGTATACTCAGAAGCAGTAGGATAGTGGATGGATGATTCGTTGCCCTTGCTGGAGCACACGGATGGAGACAACATACTGCATCCAGGCAGGGTCGGTACTGGAGAGAAGGGCTTGTACTGGACCCTGTTAAGACTCCTTATGCTGATCACCCAAGGCACTGATCCACCACACCCAGTGCTGTTCCTATGTTACAGGCCCTTCAGGGCCTATCAACACAGGCATCTTTTCTAGAAGCTGATGGGGACCTTCTAGAAGGGGTTGAGACTCCAGGCCTCTAGGGCCTCGTTCTAGGCTGAGAACTGCATAGGTGGCTCTTCCCTGAGGGGAGAGCCCAGTAGAGTCACTAGAAGGGTGTCCTCCTACCTCCGAGGAGTGACCTGATCGGTGCCGATGGGAGGAAAACCTCAGGAGAGGAGACTGGAGCTGTACAGTTCCCATGGGGCAAACCCAGTCCTCACAGATGATGATGTCGTCCATCGGGTCTGAGGAGAATTCCACCTCCAGGTCATTGCCAGATCCTGAGTCGGAACTACCTCAGCACTGTGATCTGTTCTGGCCACATCCTCTGTGACAGGCTTTACCCCATCACTGCAGTCAGCACCATCCTTGACTCTTCGCTTAGTGTCAACTTAGATGTTATGCTTGGTGTCATCACCCTCCTTGGTGTCGTGGGTGACACTGGAGTTGGGAGTGATCTCCAAGATGACATCAATGTTGTCACCTCACTAAGAGCCAGGCCCATGATCAACACCATGGTCACTGCCATCACCATGTCCAGAGCAGTTTGCCTCCTCAGTGTTGCTATCAACACCATGGGTAGGGTCAGTCTCTGAATCAGCTTCAGAACAAGCAACAACCTTGGTACTGGTCCCTCCCCCGACACTGCAAATAATGTCAGGGGGAGGCCCCGCATCTTTCTTAGGGTCACTCACCACACTGTCAACACAAAAGGTGACAACAGCATGGGCAACACCAGAGGACAATGTTGAGGTGTCCAGCAGTATATAGCTTCTGCCTCACCACCGGGGATGTCTGCTGCTCAGGGCAGGCAAACTGTAAAAGGTTAACAGATGACTGCCCAGAAGGAGTCTGTCCACTAGAACCAACCACTGAAATTTCTGATGCCTCAGTGCAGTGAGTTTGACGAGAACGCCGTACTTCCACAAAATCAGAGGACCGGGAAGAGGCCCAGGGGAAAAGACTAGACACCTTACCTTGGATGCACGTGTGTGAATCCTGCCTAGAAAGGTGGGGATCGAGTGACCCCACTTCAAAGTTCAGTTCTCCAACATACAATGGTCCACGAAGAAGTAGATGCCACAGGCATCCATTTCATGCTCCAGTTCAAAGCAGGCTGCTCAGGTTTGATGCCGGTCTGTTATAGCCATCTTGTGCCCACAGGGGGACTGACACATGATGGGTGGCTTCGGATCCTTCTTTTTCGACGTGGCACCTCTTTCTCGAATTTCAGCATTGTTTTGAAAATAACGACAAGAAAATGGCACAGTAATGCTGAAAAAATAACATAGTGATGCAGTTAGGAACTTCAGCAGCAATGAGACAAGCTGAAAAGTACTCCCCAGGGTGTGCTCTTGATGGTCTGAAGAACAGAACTAAGGTTGGTGAGGGATCCAGCAACATTTAATGGCTAGCATGCAGCACCAAATGGGAGTGCACAGGCGCCCACACCCAGTTGTTCCCACTGGGTCCTAGTGCCTCCAGCCCAGACTCCTAAGATGGAATGCATAGTGAAGCCTAAGACTTGGAAGATCAAGTACTGTACTACTGTAACTTTGTTAAGGGGCTACATAGACAATCAAGTAGTTCAAGTACAATTCCCTAATATATAGTTTCTACAAAAAGCAATTCAGTTGGGATGACTGATATCCAAGGTACATATCCAATGAGCCTCTTTCTGAAGCAATTTGTGCTTCAGGTTACTTCCATGTGGTCCTAGGATTACCTTTTCCTGTCACAGATTTCAAGCTAGCCACCAATCCATGACAGGCCTCAACCAAATGTTTGGCTATTGCGTATTGTCTTTTTGTCTTTACAGACTGCCGTTTTGTGTTCGCCAATTCATTGTTTCAAAGTGCACTTTGTCCTATACGGCAGAGGCTGCAGAGGCAGATTAAGCATGTATATCACTCCTGTGGTGCTGCAAATTATGAATGATTTAACAGCATATGCTGTTCCTATACTGAAATGACCAAGTAACTGGTGTATTTAGTGCTGCAACATGTGAAGTGGTGGCATATTTTTAATTCTCTGAGGTGGACTTCGCCATGTTGTCTATTGTGGTTCATTATATAAACTGTTGACCCCTGCATCCTTATATTCTTTCCTCTTCTGTATACAGTACACAGTCTACAATTGCTCAAATGTACAAGCGAGTTGTCAGTAAGGAACACAACCCAATACTTTTGGATTATTTCTGTGACTCGTGATATTCCAGGGCAGTAAACTGCTGAGAATGTTATTTGTGGTGGTTGTTCCTCTTTTTTTGTCTTTTGCACAGCAAGTCATTCTGATTCGTTGCTTTGCCCTCTGGTTTTCCTTTTCACACATCCTACTGCTTCTGCCTTTGGAACCGATTGCCCAACGGCTAACAGCGAAGACTGCGCCTTGCTCCTCCAGGGAAGCCTGTTGTCAGGGGCCGCCCGCCGTGCTCACGCCCAAGAAGCAGAACCATGAGCCCAGTCGCTTGCTGGTACCTTGAGCCGCCAAAGCCGTAATCGCTGTTAGGTCCTTCAAAGCCCATTGTGGCCTCGGATCACTCCTTCTCCTCTAGTATCTCCCCATACTCACCTACTTACTTATTACCTTCCCTCTCCTGCTTGTTTGTACTTCATGTCTGCCTGGAGATCTTTGAATAACCCTGTCTCTGAAACTGTAACCACTCTGCTTGTTATATACTATACTGAACAATGCTGTATTTATGTACTGACCAGTGCTGTCTTACTTAGATCAGTGCCCTCACTGTTATCTTAGCCACATAGCTTCGGCTCTACTGTCTAAACATCGTATTGCCACACTAATTGTTTTGTCTATGTAAACACCCACAGTATGTACTGTCTTGTACTCTCCTGGGTCATGCCTGAAAATAGTCACCAGCTGGCTAGTGCACTTACCCGGTTAACAAAAACTAAATAAATAAATAAAAATAAAATAAAATATTCCATGGCTGAGAAACCTGTGTGCCATTATTCCTGCCTCCTTCTCAAAGTCCTCCTCTACTGTGCAACTGCATCTAGTACTTAACATTTAGCTGAAAGGAATACTGTTTTACTGACTTTACTGGTGGCAGCTATTGAAATGTAGCAGTGTTCCTTTCATGCGGCCTCCTACACGTCTGTTATTAGTCGCTGGCCATACTTCTTTATTGACAAATCCAGAAATGTTACCTCCATTTGGCTCACTTCCAAAGAGATTTTGAGATTTGCATCAAAGTTGTTGATACACATGAGGAATTCTGACGGTTGCTATTTGTTGCCACTCCATGTGAGTAAGCAATCAATCACTGATGTACCTGTTCCATATCGCTCAGCAGGCTGCACACTCGCCTCCGAGGTCGGAAAATCAGAAGGCTGTGGGTTCTATCCCCACACCAGGCACTTGGGTTAAATCCCAGTATCGACATTGTAGTGCAGCATGAGGGGGGTGCTGCACTTCTGAGGTGCTGTCTTTCGAATGAGACATTAAACCGAGGTCACATGTGCCTGCTCTGGTGGTAGTTCAGGTGGATGTTAAAGATCCCATGGCACTTCTCAAAAAGAGTAGAGGAATTTTGTTTTTTATTAAATTATAAAAATATCATACACAAAATCATGAGAACATCACATAAAACCAAAGCATAAAACATAACTATAACTACAGCATAAAGTATATACAAAAAAAAAAAAATCAAAACATTTTGATGGAAAAAGCAAACAATCGTAAACCCCTTTCCCCCTTTGCTAGTCCAGACAAAAATAAGTCAAACCATGCCCTTAGTTGAAACTACTAGCAATCCTCAAGCATAAAATAACAAACTCAATAACCCAAAGAAAAAAAAGAGTTTGGTTCCCAAAAAATTAGAACCAGGGAATCTGACCTCAAAACTTCTGCCAGATTGCCAGATTACTGTATCATATGTCCGGGCCTCTAAGGCCTTTGTTTTAAATCTTGGACTAAAGCATTAAATAAATCTAAAATAGTCAGCTGCTGTTGCTGCAATACATATCTACACCAGATTTGCCAAATCCAGTAAAGGCAGCAAACCAAAATGAGCTGCACACTATGGTCATTAAAACCATTCCATGAGACAGGCAGTAAACCATAATACAGAATGGCAAGCAGGAAGGTCTGACTGAGATGCAGACAGCTTAGGCTGTTGTTTGAGTGGATGATCCAGAGGGGTTTCCGAAAGATTTAGAGAGTAACCCTCGCGGATTATCCTGAGCACTCTTTTGTCTGATGTAACTGACTTCCACTGGTTGTAAAACTGAGTCAGACGTCCTCCTACTGCCAAGGAAAAGTCCCTCTCGGACAGCTGAGGCGGGGCCTGAGCTGGAATCTCAAGAGGGTGGAACTAGGCACTTTCAGGCCCTGTTTCTTCTGCTGTGTTTTCTTTTGTGGCTGGGGGGCTTGATTTTTGTTGAAGCCCCCTCTGCCTTTGCCATGAAAGGACTGATGGTTATGAAACTGCTGCCAGTTCCCGCCCCATTGAGGGGAAGCAGAGGGCAGCCTGGCCTCGCCATTCTGATAGCCATTCTAGTTTTCTGTGTGGCCTCCAGTGCCTGCTCGACCTGAGGGCCAAACAGATAAGTTCCATCAAATGGTAAACTCATAACTCTTTGTTGGTCATTATTTGTGAAACCCGATATACGTAACCACGAGTGGCGTCAGGTGCATATACCAGCCGCTGCTGCTCTAGAAGCAGTGTCAAAGACGTCCATAGCAGCCTTAAGTTGCTGATTGTTGGACTCAATGCCTCTAGTAATGGTCTGGAGAAGCTCTGCACTAACTTTCAACTCTGGAAGAGCTTCCACAGTGGCTTTCAGCGAATGCCAGAGGCTATTACTCATACTGAGAGAAATAACTCTGATAGCTAGCAATGTGCATAACCAGGGCAGAGGCAGCGAAACCTCGCTTCCCCAAAGTGTCAGTCTTACGAGATTCCTTGTTTACTGGATGTGCCGTAGACGCCTGAGGGAGGACGGCTTTGTCATTCTCTGCCAAGACAACTATGGCATCAGCAAAAGCTTGAGCGGTCAAGACTGGTCGATCCTTGGGTGGGGTACTTCCTGTCTATGGATTTAGTCACAGAAGGAATAAGCACTGGATTACCCTACACCATTTGTGAGAGTGTCTCAAAAAGAGGGCTGCACTGGAGGAGTCAATTCCACAGGGATATCCAGAATATGCAGATACTGCAGACGCAGCAATTTCCCCGGATTGATCTCTGAAGTCTGGAGAGAGAGAGAGAGAGAGAGTGGAATTCATGTTCTTTAACAGAGGCTTAAAGGAAAGGTCCTTGACCAGAGGCTCTGCTGAAGGAGAGGGTTTATTTGCTACTCCAAGAGAAGAATCGTCGTCGAAGTCGTCTCCTAATCGAAGATCAGGATCAGGCTCAATATCGTCTCCTACTAGCCCCGGAGGGATAGTATATATAGGAAAAGGAGGAAAAAGAGGAAGAGGCACTCTGCGAATCGGAGTCAAAATCCCCAATGCCCTAGGTGGCGCTGAAAGCGCAGACGGCGCCGGTACAGGGTGCGGCACCGAAAGAGAACACGGCGCCGACCCAAGGAGCAGTGCTGAGCGTGCCACTGCCAAGACAGAAGTCGAAGGCGGCACCGCCCTAGGCACCGCACAAACACCAGAGGACTCCAACCCAACTCTCGGAGTCAAGGAGGAAGATCTGACAAAAGTAGTAGGAGAAAATTGTACCTGTGCTGGCCCCTGCACCACAGCCATGTGAGGGGTAAAAGCAGCAGAGCGTGGCGTCGACGGCACCGAAGAACGCACCGCACAACAAGGAAGCCCCAACTGCTCTGCTTGCAGGCTCAAAACCCCTAGGCCCGGAAGGCCCCAGAGACAGTCCCGCAGGCTTGGACAGGCAGGACAACTACCAAACCCACTGCTCCATAAGAGCAGCCCAATGATGAAACTGCTCACCGGAAGACCCCCACAGGGGGCGGGGAGGGACTACGGAGTACAGGATGTCAGTCATTAGGAACAGAGGCCGTAGAAGACTCCAAAGGAGTTGGACCCCTGCCCCTCGCCACCGACGATCGATGCACAGACATATCAGAGGGTGACCTTGAGTGGTACCATTTCTTCTTTGAAGCAGTGCTGAGTCCTCGACGAAGATTGAGAATGGGACTGCTTCTTTTTGTACTTCTGAAAGGACTGCCCATCCCCTCCCCGAGCACCAGAATGCCTGTAGTCAGACCCACCCCCCAAATAGAGGACGGCAGACCAGACCCAGCCCTGCTGAAAACACAGCTTTCATGCGAAGTCTTCCTACCGTCACCGGCCCCATTCATGGTCGACTCCATCGAAGGCAGACTGAAGAAACTTCTTCATTGTTGAAAATCAAGTTTTAACACTGAATTACTAAAATAAATAAAAACAAATCAATACTGAATGACTATAGCTGCTGTCCTCGTCGAGCCACGTCGTCACTGAAGTGCACTTGATGGCAGGAAAAAAGGAACTGAGGCAGTTGGAGGGTCGACGCTGAGGTAGCATATATGGCGAGAGTCGGTCTCACGGCACCGCTCCTCATGGCCCTACCTCGGTGCTGGCCCTCCTGAAGAATTTTGGCTCCCACTCAGTCCTAGTGCCTCCAACGTAGTCCCATTAGTGTGAATGAGTGGTGGAGACTTTACGTCCAGGAAGATCCACAGTGTATAGGAAGATGGTCACAACTGTAACAAAGGAAATATATTAGCAAAAATTAAAAAGGTAGAAAAAAAGAAAACTATAGGGTTCGGCATCCCTATAACCCCCCCTTCCTTAAATGGTGTGAATAAAATATTCCTCTTCACTGGATTCAAACGGCTGCCCCAAAAGCAATAAAAAAAACAAACCTTAAAGGGCAGACTCAAAAGATTTTGGCAAAGGATAAACATAACTGAGAAACAAAAAAGTGGGAATTAGAAAATTCTTAATCAAAAAAATCCTCTTCTGCTTCGCCATCTGCCAAGCATTCCACCTACTAACCTTGGGTCCTTCTCTTCGACAAACAAAGTTCCCAATTATACTATTCCATGTCCCCGTAACCATAGAATAACCCCACTATTTTACACGGTGATGTTGCCACTGATATATCCCCAATATCTGCTTCTATGGTAAGCGTTTCCTGAATCTTAAGGCATACGCTTTTCACTGAATTAATACTTGTCCCCAAAATGGAGGTTAAACACCTTAACAGAGTATACGCAAGACCCTGAGAATGTGTCCTCAACCAGTATACATAAATCGTCAGCATAGGTAATGCACTTTCATTCTGGAATAGTATGGAGAGAAATCCCATGTATTCTAGGAAAGGCATACGATATCCGTACAATAGGGTCCAACATAAAGAGATACAACAAGGGGCTGAGGGGGCACACCTGTCTAACCCCCACCCTAACCTTACATCTAGATCCCAGCCACCCATTATCAAAAGGTCTAACATGAGCCAAAGAGAAACACATCCTTATCCAATTAACAAAAAGGGATGGAATACCACAGATTTCCAAACACATCCATAAAAGGTTAAACAAAACTGTACTGAAAGTCTCAGATTGATCCAGACTCATTATATATCCTGCCACCAAATTTTTCCCTCCGTAGTGCATCACACCTCCGAGTAAAATAAGGGCATCAGTCAAATTCCTCCCAGGAATGGAAGAAAATTGGAATGGGCGAATAAGAACATCCAAAAAGGCAGACAATCGTTTACTAAGTAATTTAGTGAAAATTTTGAAGTCCATATTCAAAATGGTGATCGGTCTCCAATTGCTGAGGACAGATTTCTCCCCATTTTTAGGTAAAAAAAATTAATAAACCCTCATACATATAGTCCAAAGAACAGGTTACTCACCTGTAACAATAGTTCTAGGAGTGGTATATGTTGTTCATCTGCACTCTTTGGCATGTCCCTTTCCCCTTTAAGATCAGCCGGAAGTCTTCAAGCTAGCTCCTCCCACCCACCTGGGTGGTATATACCTTGGCTCCGCCCCGGGACGCTGGATCTTAGCCCGCTGGAAGCCAGGTTGTGCGCGTCCGCAGCCGGGAAGGTCGGGTGGGTCCGTGTAGGATTAACAACATATACCACTCCTAGAACTACTGTTACAGGCGAGTAACCTGTTTTTCTAGGAGCGTGGATATGTTGTTCATCCACACTCTTTGGCAGACTCCTAGCAGTTCTCCGGGAGGAGGAGGCAAGGCGCACACCCCCTACTTAGGAAACAGAGATTGGAGAACTGAGGCCCCAAAACCAGCATCCCGGCGTGACTCAAGGTCAATGTGGTAGTGGGTAATGAAGGTGTTTGCTGACTTCCAGGTAGCAGCCCGACAGATTTCCTGGAAAGGGATGTCCCTGGAAGCAGCCACTGATGCAGCAGTATGGTGGTTAGAATGAGCTCTTATTCCTCTGGGAGGCTCCTTGCCCGCCAACTAATAGCACAGACGTATGCATGATGTAATCCATCTTACTATGGTCCGTTTGGCTGCAGGTCTGCCAGAAGCGGCTTCGGCATAGGTGACAAACAGCTGGCAAACCTCTCCACAAATTTCCGCCGTCCTCTCCTTATAATAGGAGAGAGCACGTCTCAGGTCCAAAGTATGGAGCCTGTACTTGGCCTCCGAGGTGTAATTAGGGTAGTATACCGGCAGAGTCAACACCTGGTTAATGTGAAACTCTGACAACACCTTTGGAAGGAATTTCGGGTGGGGGCGCAGGACAACTTTTTCCCTGTGGAAGACCAGATAAGGGGAGTCCACCGATAGTGCCTGGAGCTCCCCTGTCATTCTGGCAGACGTGATAGCCACCAGGAAGGCCGTCTTCCATGACAAGTGTGACAGCTCACACTTGTGCATTGGCTCGAATGGCTTGCCCACGAGCTTTGCCAGTACCAGCATTAGATCCCACAGAGACGGAGGTATACGCACCGGAGGGGATATGTGATCCAGGCCTTTGAAAAAGTGCCTGACCACTGTCTCCTGTGCCAATGTCGGCTGACCGGCCCACGCCCGGTAAGCAGAAATGGCTGCCAGGTGCACCCTAAGGGTCGATGACCGGGCGTGTACAAAGTCGCTCCGGGGGCCTGCAGCTGAGCCTGAGGAGATCTGGATACCAGAACTGGCGCGGCCAGTCTGGGGCTACCAGAATCACCTTCGCTTTGCCCTCCTCACCTTGAGTAACACCTTGTGGATCAAGGGAAATGGAGGGAAGGCGTAAAGGAGGCCTGAGGTCCACGGCTCTGAGAAGGCATCCCCTGTAGCGAGCCCTGCTGAGGGGGGCGGGCATGATAAGAGCCTCAGCTTGGTGTTTTCCCTGGACGCAAACAGGTCCACCATCTGTTTGCCCCAATGGGAGAACAGGCTGTAAGCTACCTCTGGATGGAGAGACCACTCATGGGATGTCTGGCCTGTACGGCTGAGAGCATCTGCCAGCTGGTTCGAGACTCTTGCCACATCGATAGCTAGGAGATCAGCCTCCAACCGGCTTGCGAGGGTCCAGATGCACAGTGCCTCCTTGCACAGCAGACAGGAGTGCGTGCTGCCCTGTTTGTTGAGGTAGGACATGGTCATGGTATTGTCCGTCTGGACTTGAACCACTTGACCCCGGAGCTGAGGAGCGAAAGCTGACAGTGCCAGTCTGACTGCTCTGAGCTCCAACAGGTTGATGTGGCATCGGGACTCCTCGGGGGTCCAGAACCCGTGGGCCCTGTTGTCCCCCATGTGGGCTCCCCAGCCCATGAGAGAGGCATTGGTCATAAGGACGACCATCGGCTCGAGGCGAACAAACGGGATCCCTTCCTGCAACCGGTCTGGGGCTGTCCACCATTGGAGAGCATCCCACATCTTCTAGGTTACCGTGATCAGCTGGTCGAAATAACCGTGGCACTGGGTCCACTGGGCGGCCAGCTCCCATTGGAGGGGGCGCATGTGCAACCAGGCCCAACAGACCACTGAGGTGCACACCACCATATAACCCACAAGGCGCAGAAAGTCCCGGGCAGGGTGCAATTGCCCAACCAGAAATGATTGGGCAAAGGGGGAAAGAACCTCCACCCTGTCTGCTGGGAGCCGAGCTGTGGCTTGACAAGAGTCAAGCTCTGCCCCGATGAAACCCATCACCTGAGAAGGCACGAGTTCTGACTTGGCCTCATTGATCAAGAGTCCGAGTTGGGAGCAAGTTTGGAAGGCCAGATCCCTGGATCACTCCACCTCCTGTCGGGTGGAACCTGCCAAGAGCCAATCGTCGTGGTAGGGGTAAATTCTGCCCCCCCCCCCGGCGCCGAAGGTGGGCAGCCACCACTGCAATGCATTTGGTGAAGATCCGCTGGGGCTGATGACAGGCCGAACGGCATGGCTCGGAACTCGTACAGGGTCCCTTCGACCCTGAAGCGGAGGAACCGCTGATGGGACGGACGGACTGGGACGTGAAAGAATGCGTCCTGCAGATCCAGTGAACAGAACCATGTTTCGCTCCAAGGATGGTATGATCTGGGATAGAGTGACCATTCAAAAGGTGCGTGACCTGAGAAACTGATTCAAGTCATGGAGATCTAGAATGGGGTGCCAGCCCCCCATCCGCTTGGGCACCAGGAAGTACCTGAAGACAAAGCCTGGGTCTGCTGGAGGATCAGTTACTGGAACTACTGCCTCCTTGAGGAGGAGCTGAGCAATGTCGTCTCGAAGAGCCGACTGAGTATGGACGGATACTCTTTCCTCCCGAGGGGCGCGGGCTCGGCTGGGAGCGTACTGCTCGAATTCCAGAGGCAGTCCCTGACCGACCACTTCAAGAACCCACCTGTCCATTGTAATAGCGGACCAGGCAGAAGGGAAGTGATGGAGCCGGCCCCACAGGAGGACCCAGAGCTGGTGTGATGGAGATAGGGGTGCCAGCCCCCATCCCATCACTGAGCAGGCTTAGAGGAGGAGAGAAGGAGGCTTCAGAACCTGAGCCTCGGCCCCCTTTGCGGGGCTGTTGGGGTCCAGGCTTGGGCTGGGGGCGTCAAGCTTGAACCTGCTGCTGATGCTGCTGACCTCCTTGGTAGGAGGACTGCTGGACTGCAGGGGAATAGTGTCAAAAATACAGGTTACTCACCTGTAACAGGAGTTCTAGGAATGGTATATGTTGTTCATCCACACTCATTGGCAGTATCCTTGCCGCTTTAAATCTTGCCGGAAGGTCTTCAAGCTTGCTCCTCCCACCCACCCGGGTGGTATAACTCTCGGCTCCGCCCCATGGCGTCAGATCTGGCCGCTGGAGCTCGGGTTGTGCTGCGTCGAAGCCGGGAGGTCGGGTGGTTGTGGATGAACAACATATACCATTCCTAGAACTCCTGTTATAGTGAGTAACCTGTATTCTAGGACATGGATATGTTGTTCATCCACACTCATTGGCAGACTCCTAGCAGTTCTCCGGGAGGAGGGAGGCAAGACACACCCCTATATACTTACTTGGGAAAGAGACTGGAGAACCGAGGCCCCAAAACCAGCATCCCGGGGTGACTCAAGGTCGATGTGGTAGTGGGTAATGAAGGTGTTTGCTGACTTCCAGGTAGCAGCCCTGCAGATTTCCTGGATAGGGACGTCCCTGGAAGCAGCCACCGCAGCAGTGGTATGGCGGGTAGAATGAGCTCTTATCCCTCTGGGAGGCTCCATGCCCGCTAACTTATAGCG
Organism: Neoceratodus forsteri; assembly: GCA_016271365.2. Taxonomy (NCBI): domain Eukaryota; kingdom Metazoa; phylum Chordata; order Ceratodontiformes; family Ceratodontidae; genus Neoceratodus; species Neoceratodus forsteri. Next base: position 358,789,893 of record CM028135.1, on the reverse strand, counting down.
AGATCTATGCAGGAGGTTACCACCTGCTTATCGTCCGCTTGGCTGCAGGTCTGCCAGATCTGACTTCAGCGTGGGTGACAAACAGCTGGCGAACCTCTCCCAATTTCAGCCAGTCGCTCCTTATAATAGCGCGCCTTCTGAGATCCAGAGTATGGAGCCTATATTAACTCCGAGTGTGATTGGGGTAGAACACCGCAGAGTCAACACCTGGTTAAGGTGAAACTCCACACCACCTTCGGAAGGAATTGTGGGGAAGAGGACAACCTTGTCCCTGTGGAAGACCAGGTAAGGAGACCGATGGAAAGCGCCTGGAGCTCTCCCATCCTTCTGGCTGACGTGATAGCCACCAAGAAGGCGGGTCTTCCACCACAGGGAGAGAGAGCACACCTGTGCATAGGTTCAATGGCTTGCCCATGAGCTTTGCCAGTACCAGCAGTAGATCCCACGGAGGTGGGGGTTCCCGCACTGGAGGAAATGTGATCAAGGCCTTTGAAAAAGCCAGACCACCTTCTCCTGCGCACCGACTGCTTCCGCCCGCGCCTGTCAAGCAGAGATGGCTGCCAGGTGCACCCTTAGGGTCGCCGACCTAAGCCCTTGACTAGAAAGGGACCATAAATAGTCCAAGATGCTTGCCAAGGAACAGGAGGAAGGGTCCAAGCCCTTGCCCTGACACCAAATGGAAAACCTTTTCCATTTGAAGGCATAGCATTTTCTGGTCGACTCCTTACGGGACGCCTCAACTACATTGAGGACCTCGTCGGAAAGACCCAAAGCCTGGAACTCTAGCCGCTCAGGAACCAGGCCGTCAGGTGCAGGGATTGAAGGTCCGGATGGAACACCTTCCCCTGATTGACTGAGAGCAGGTCCGGGCGAGCTGGAAGCTGCCTGGAGTCCTGGAGCTGAGACTGAGGAGATCTGGTACCAGAACTGGCGAGGCCAGTCTGGGGCTATCAGAATCACCTGCGCCTTGTCCTCCTCGCCTTGAGAAGCACCTTGTGGATCAAGGGAAATGGGGAAAGGCGTAAAGAGGCCCGGGGTCCATTGCCTCGAAGGCATCCCCTGCAGCGAGCCCTGCTGAGGGGGCGGGCATGGAACAGACTCAGCCTGTCTCCATGGAGCAAACAGGTCCACCTGAGGTGTGCCCCAAAGGAGAACAGATGCTGTACTACCTCCGGCAGGAGAGACCACTCGTGGGATGCAGCCCCTATCCGGCTCAGGGCATCGGCCAGGGTGTTGGAGGCTCCTGCCACGTGAATGGCTAGGAGATCCGCCTCCAGGCTGCGCACGAGTGACCAAATGCGGAGAGCTTCCTTGCATAGAAGCATGGAGCGCGTCCCGCCCTGGCGGTTTAGATAGTACATGGTCGTGGTATTGTCCGTCTGGACTCGGACCACTTGACCCGGGAGGAGGCGGGCGGTGAGGCTAGGCGGACGCTCGGAGCTCCAGCAGGTTGATGTGGCATCGGGACTCGCGGGGACCAGAGGCCATGAGCCCGTGTTCCCCAGATGGGCACCCAACCCATCAGAGAGGCATCGGTCGACAGAGAGACCGTCGGCTCGAGGCGGACGAGCAGGATGCCCTCCTGCAAATGATCTGGAGCGGTCCACCACTGGAGAGCATTCTCCCTGTGTCACCGACTAAGCTGGTCAAGGGATCGCAGCGTTGGACCACTGGCTGGCCAGTCCCCACTGAAGGGGCGCATGTTCCAGCGGGCCCAACGGACCACGCTGGCACAGGCCGCCATGAGACCCAGGAGGCGCAGGAAGTCCCGGCAGGGCGAATTGCCCAACCAGAAATGATCGGGCAAGGAGGAAAGAACCTCGCCCTGTCCGCTGGAGCCGCGCTTGGCTCGAAGAGAGTCGAAGCTGCGCCCGATGAATAAAATCACCTGCTTCGCTCGAGTTCACTTGGCCTCGTTGATAAGGAGGCCCAGTTGAGAGCAGACCTGGAGGGCCAGATCTCTGGACCACTCCGCCTCCTTCCTGGAGGGGCTGCTATCAGCCAGTCGTCCAGGTAAGGGTACACCGGACCCCTCGGGCGCCAGGAATGCTGTCACCACTGCCATGCATTTGGTGAAGACCCTGGGAGCTGGAGATGCCAAGGGCATGGCTTGAATCAAGAGAGATCCTTCCGCCGAAGCGAAGGAATCTCTGGTGAGAGCGACGGATAGGGACGTGAAAACGCGGTCCTGCAAGTCAGAGAGCAGAACCACACGCGCGTTCCAGGATGGTATTATCTGAGCCAGAGTGACCATCCTGAAGGTTCGAGACCTTAGGAACTTGTTTAGGTCGTGAAGGTCGAGAATGGGGCGCCAGCCCCCCGTCCGTTTCGGAACCAGGAAGTACCTGGACACAAACCCTGGGTCTGAAGGAGGGTCCACCACCTCTCTTACCACCTCCTTCTGGAGGAGGAGAGCGATGTCGGCTCGACGAGCCGCCAGTGAGGCTGGGGATCCCGAAGCCCCCCGAGGGGCGACGGCTCTGAAGGGTGGTGCCTGCTCGAATTCCAGAGGCAGGCCTCTTCCCACCACCTCCAAGACCCACCTGTCCGTGGTAACAGCGGACCAGGCGGAACGGAAGTGCCGGAGCCGTCCCCCCACGGGGGGACCCAGGGGTAAGGTGACGGGGATGGGGGCGACACCCCTCAGCCCGTCACTGGGCAGGCTTGGAGGAGGGACCGGCCGAGGGACCTCCTGGGCCCTTTCCTCCCTGCCTCCTGTTAGAGGAAGCCGGCGGCTTGGGTTTGGGATGCCAAGGCCGAGCCTGCTGGCCCTGACGTTGCTGGGCCGGCTCGGGGCACAGAAGGACGAAAGGGCTTAGGCTGTGGTTTGCGGCCTTTGTCCTTCTGAGCGGAAGAGACCGAGTCCAAGGTGGCATTGGACTTCTCGATCCTCTGCAGGTGACCTTCCACCCCAGGGTCAGAGAGGTCAGTCCCAAAAGGAACATCCGCCAACTTGTGCTGGGTATCCAGTAAAGGTGGATATCCTCAGCCAAGCCACGACGCAGCATAGCCACTGCGGCGCCACCGATCTGGCACATGAGTCCCCTATATCCAAAGCAGTCTGGAGCTGCTGTTTGGCCACTGCCCTGCCCTGGTCCCGCACCTGCTTAACCGTAGTCTGCAGATCGGCGGGAAGATGAGGGATGACCTCATCCAGGGAGCCCGACAGGGCATGAGAAAAATGTGCCATGAGGACGGCCGAACTGGCCTGACGAAGGCCGAGAGAGGACGCAGCGTAGACTTTTCGCCCGACATAGTCCAATTTCTTGGACTCCTTGTCAGGAGGTTTGTCCACATCCCTGGCGCTAGCCGGGCGCTACCGAAAACGCTTGTCGGTAACCAACCCCTCAGCAGAGGGGTGTTCCAAAACCGGACAAGGAACCGTGGATCCGATACTTCCTGGCCATCCTGGCCGAAGGCGCAGGGCAGGGAAGCAGGGCGCCGCCAAAGTTCCAGTGCCGGACCCACTATGGCCTCGCCACCGGAAAGGCCTCCGCCGGAGAATCCCCCGTCCAGAATTCCGTGAGGGGATACCTGGCCCGCTTGGAACGGGTTCGAGCTCCATCCCGTAGACTCCGAGATGAGCCGAAGCAGTCCTAGGAAGGACGACGGGCTATCGTCCATTGGCTGACCTCCTGAAGACTCCAAGTCCAGTCGCTGAGAAGAAGGAGGAATCATCTTCGGACTCGGAAGAGTCCTCGAAGAGCTGCCTCTGGCCTGAGCCACCCTTCACCTGCCGAGGTCGGTCGGGAGTGAGGGTAACTGACAGCCGATGGGGTAAACCCTTAGCCGACCGAGAATCCTTGGTCGGAGCCCCAATTGGTGGCTGTGGAGGCGGAGGTTCCACCGCAATCTGTGGAGCAGCTGGTTTTGGCCGAACAACCGGCCTGGGTATAGGCTCCTCGGGCAAGTCGAGGGGTTGTGTCGGCCGTCCCGGTGACAGCCACTTAATGGCCGGGGACGGCGCCGGAGTCGGCTTATTCCCGGCCAGGAGGAGCTGTTGCAACATAAGGTCCTCGCATCGTCGACGTAATTCGCGCGTCTCCCTCATCCGGGAGGAGGACGAGGACGAGCGGCGACGCGGCCATCGCTGCAAGCCGAGGACCGAGACCGCTTATGACGGGGGAACGGCTGGACCGCGAAGAGGTCCGAGACCGAGACCGAGAGTCCCGGAATTTCCGGGGTCGGTGCAGGGAGGTGTCGGCCGGAACCGACACTCCCTTCGGCTCGGAAGGTCCATCCGAGGGCTCCGGAACCGGAGGCACAGGCGAGCCCATCGGATCCTCAACTCTCCCGGGGAACCGGGAGAGGGAATCTCGGCTGCTAAAGGCGACAGCTCGTCCAATGGGTCGAGAAAACTCGACTTCATCAGTGGGAGTCTCGGTCAACTGACCTGACGGGACACCGTGAGGCCAGTGGCCGAGCCGAGCGGTCGACCAAGCCGACGGTCGACGGCCCGGAGAGGGACTCTTCCGCCTCCCAAGAGCGCCGACGGAGGGACTTTACCTGTCCTCTTTGGACCGAGAAAAGGTCCAGCAGACCGAGGCCCATCTCCTTTAGTGGAGAGGACAGACAAAGCTCCTTAAAGGAAGCCGTAGGAAGAACCCAGAGAGAGCGGATAAATGCAGCGGCCGAGGAAGATCTGACCCGCGCCTCCTCTTGAGAGGCGACCATCCGCTCGAGCTGATCCATGACCATAGCCGCGACACCGCCAACCGGGCCTCCCTGGACTTCACCGAGGAACGCTCGGACGGCCCAGTTGCAATCGGGCAGCACGGTCTTCGAGGACGAGGTCGAAAGATGAGCACAGGTCGCGAAGCCCGCGGGTCGCTCAAGGCCTAAGCAGTAGACACACGTGAGTGTGGATCCGTCCGAGACATCTTCTGCCCGCATGGGCATCTCGAAATCCGAGTCGATTTATCCATCGCGAGCCGCTGAGGGATCGGCGATCAAGTCTTATAAATATTATTTTTAAATCCGCAAACGGAGAAATAGGAACCAGTCACAAACGCAGAGCGTTAAGGAGGGAACCTGAGCTTCAAGCCGGTAAGGAAGATCTGGCGTCATGGGGCGGAGCCGAGAGTTATACCACCCGGGTGGGTGGGAGGAGCAAGCTTGAAGACCTTCCGGCAAGATTTAAAGCGGCAAGGATACTGCCAATGAGTGTGGATGAACAACATATCCATGTCCCTAGAAAGGCTTCTTTTTCTTCTGCTGGTTCTTGCCCAAAGAACTCCTGGCAGAAGTGGCGTCCAAGGTGGCACTGGACTGTTCAATGCACTGTAGGTGACCGGCCACTCCTGGGCTGAACAAGTCAGTCCCGAGGAAAGGCACATCAGCTAACTTATGCTGAGTATCCGCTGGGAAGTAGGATAACCTCAGCCAAGCCCTGCGGCGAGAGGCCACTGCGGCTGCCATCGAGCGGGCACAAGAATCTCCAATGTCCAGGGCCGTCTGGAGCTGCTGTTTGGCAACAGCATGGCCCTGGTCCCGGACTTGCTTTACCGTGGTTTGCATGTCCGCTGGGAGATGTGGAAAGACTTCATCTAATGACCCGAGAAGGGCATGAGAGAAGCGTGCCATGATGACGGCCAAACTGGCCTGATGAAGGCCCAAGGAGGAAGCTGCATAGACTTTCCATGCCGAATGGTCCAAGAGCTTGTACTCCTTATTGGGGGGATGGTCAGTGTCAGCAGAACTGCTAGTATGACTGAACACAGAGGCAGCCACCAGGCTCTCAGCCGGAGGGTGCTTTGTGAACCCCGCAAGGGACCCCATGGGCACTGCATACTTGCGGGCCATGCAGGCAGACAGTGCTGGACATGAGACAGGGCGCTGCCATAGTTCGAGTGCTGGACCAACAATGGCCTTGGCCACAGGAAAGGCCTCCATTGGGGTGTCCCCTCTCTTCAGGATGGCCGTGACAGGGTACTCCACCTTTTTTTGGATGGGCTCCAAGGGCATCCCTGTGGAATCAGAGATGAGACAGAGGATCCCCTGGAAGAACGAAGGGCCTTCCTCCATCCCTGTACCAACAGACGATGTGAGTGGAGTCCGGTGACATCCGAGTCCGAGGAGTCAGGATACAGCGGATTGCCACCCAAACCACCCTCGACCCGTCGAGGAAATTCCGGGTGACCAACAGACGTCCCTCCCACAGGCTGCTTAGGCGGCGGCTCCACCACTGTCGGTGGGGAGACCGGCAAAGGCCGAACTGGAAGACGGATCGGCTCCACGGGCCGGGGAACCAAGGGCTTTGGTTCAGACAGGGTCGGCTTCAGTCTAGGAGGCGAAAGCCAAGTAATTGCCGGGGTAGGCGGTGGAGCCGGCTTCTGCCCAGTCAAAATCAGCTGTTGCCACATAAGGTCCTCGTAGTGCCGATGGAGTTTCCATCAGAGCCGCTCCTCATCCAAGGAGAATGAGGACGACCTGTGGCGTCGCCTCTTCTTGCAGCACTTATGGCTCCTCCTTGGCCTTTCGGCCGAGGGAGTTCTGGACCTCGACCGAGATCGAGCGGGCCGACTTGGTCGCTTGGGAGACACTGGAGGGATCAGTGAAACCGGGGGTCCGGAACCGGGACCTCGATGGGGACACTAGCAGGCTGGGTCTCCTCATCGGGGAACATCAGGACCGGAGTCCTTTCCAATGAGTCGTCGGCCACGGCCGGCGACAGAGGGTTGATCAGGTCGAGAATGATCTCGATTTCATCGGCCACCTCCTCGGTCGTCTGGCCACACGGAAGGTCCGTGAAGCCTGTGGCCGAGGAAGCGATCTCGACCGAGGTCGAGAACGCATGCTCCTGACACTGAGACCTCTCTCGGTCCCAAGAACGCCTTTGTCGAAACAAAGACAGGCCAGATTCCTTTTCTCTCTTCCAAGAGCGGGAGACGTGCGAGCCTGCAGGCGCCTCACCCCGGGTGAGGAGAGACTGGTACAACTCCTTAAAGGAACCTGTGAAGGTGGAGGCCAGGTTGAGAGGAACGAAAAAGCTTAGATTAGCCAAAGCGCTAGCAGCTTCTTCTTCGAACACCTTCATGCGTTTCAGCTGCTCGGCAGAGCCCACAGACGCGGAAACCACCCACCTAGCCTCCTTAGACTTCACCGAAGGGTTCTTTTTCTTCAGTCTCCCCAACTTCAGGCGCGCCAAATGGTCCCCAGGTCGTTGGGATGGAAGGCGAGGCAAAAGCGGCAAGATGAGGTGTCATGGCAGACACCTAGGCAGTAGACGCATGTGAGATGGGGATCGGTGCGCGACATATTCTGGCCACAAGGATACCAGCAAAATCCCAGAGAAGATTTCTCTTCCATGATCGAAGACACGAAAAAGCGATCGCTAACTTAAACGAGTTTTAGTTTCGGTGAAACCGAGGGTTTGAAAGACAGGGCCTACGAAATGTGTGAGCACGAGGGAGGCAACCTGTATCTTCCAGCGGAAAGGAAGATCTGGTGTCATGGGGAGAAGCCGAGGTATATACCATCCAGGTGGGTGGGAGGAGCTAACTTGAAGACTTCCGGCTGATCTTGAAGGGGAAAGGAACATGCCAAAGAGTGTGAATGAACAACATATCCACACTCCTAGAAATCTCCCTTCCAGTAAAAACACATTAAAGATTTGGAGCGTGACGTCAGGCATAAAATGCCACAATAATTTATACAGCTTTCCAGGCAAACCATTGGACCCAGGAGCAGTTCCATTCTTTAAAGCTGAAATAACGTGCCCAAGTTCCTGGGCCGTAAAGGGTTCCAAAAAGGTGGCGCCTGATCACTGTCTAAAGATGGAACATGGGCTGCCTGTAATAAGTCCTTCATCAAAGCAGTACCTAAAATAGGAGTCCCAAACTTATCTGAGGTATGTGTATCTAAAACTGTCATACTATCAGAATTAGTGGACACCACATCCCCACCCTGAGTCAAAAGTGTACTTATGTGGTGACTGGATATCATGTTTACTCAATCTATGAAAGGGTTGATCTGTTCCTGTTTCCCTTGGGTTCCAAACTGTTGCTCCTTCTTCAAAGATTTTTGTCTATTGTACTGAAAGGCAAGCATCTTTTGCTTAACTTCCAAAATTTCAACAGACAAGTCATATGATCCCTCTCCTGCCTAGAAAAAAAGCAGGTGCAACAGCTTCCTATGCATCATGTATTGCCTAAAATCTGAAACTGCCCCTTGTCTGGATGCCTACTGAAAAAAATCTCTCAGACACTGTTTAGTGTCACCCCACCAATCCAACACTGAGTTGTACAAAAAAAGTGTAGATTGCCTATCATGGAGAATGCAATCTATTTCTGATCTAACTTGTGGATCTTCTAAAATACTAGTGTTCAACCTCCACATCCCTGGGCCTGGACCTAGGGGGCTCTGAGGAAACCTGAATACCAATCAAGACATGATCTAAAAGTTTCCACAGGTAATGTTTCAAAGTGTGAGACAGGTAGTGCCTGAGTTACAAACCAAAAATCAGTTCTGGATGTTAGCCTGCCCTTTGCAAAGGTACTTCTAGGTGTCCGATCCGAAGGCAACATAGCATCCTTCAACAAGGACTGCTTAATCAAGATTTGTAAAAATGCCCTGTCACAATATATTTTAGAGGAAGGTTTAGAGCCAGATGACAAATTAATATTGAAATCCCCTCCCAAAAATACCTGCCTGCTATTATACAGATAAGGCCGGATACATTTTAATAAAGCAATTCTTTGCGCCTTAAATTGAGGGGCGTAAACATTAATTAAGTAACAGGCTAGCCCTTTGAAAAGAATATCAACTATTAAAGCCCTCCCTGGCTCTAACTCAATCAATTTTTGAACAGAAATGGCTGAAGACATAAAACAAATGCCTAAACCACAAATGGAAATTACATACCCACCGTAATTCTTGATCTTGGACAAAGTCTCCACCACTCATTCACACTAATGGGACTACGCCGGAGGCACTAGGCCCCAACAGGACCCCAAAATCTTCAGGAGGGTCAGTGCCGGGGTAGGACTGCGCATGCGCCACGCCACAAGACTGGCTCGCGCCGTGTAGGATACCTCGGTCTCAACCCTCCAACCACCTCAGCACCTTTTTTACAGAGGAGGTGCAGCGTAAACTAACCTAATGAAACTAACCTATTCCAGACTTAAAAAGTCTGCATGACCCGTGTAAGAAGGGTCAACTCAACAGAGTCTTCACAGCCCAACAACGAGGGGGTGAAGCCAAAAACAGGATAAGTGAGCTCAGGGAATGGTGGGAAGGCGTGTCAATGAGTGGTGGAGACTTTGTCCAAGAAGATCAAGAATTATGATAGGTACGTAATTTCCATATCTTCCTGGACATAAAGTCTCCACCACTCCAGTCATACTAATGGGAGGTACAAAGCTAAAATAATCCCACCCCGAGATGGGCGGCAGGAGAGAGAGCTCACTCAGGACAAAAGTCCATTAAGATTTTCCTGCCAAAGGACTGATGCTGCCTGGCATAGACATCCAAAGCATAGTGCTTTACGAAGGTGTGCACGGAGCTCCAAGTGGCTGCATTGCAGATGTCTGCAATGAGCATGTTTCAGATTTCTGCCAGAGATGCTGCAACTGCTCTGGAAGAATGCGCATATACTCTACCTTCTAGCTTAACCTGTGCCATGGAGTACCATTGGCGAAGACATGCCACTAGCCATGCTGAGATGCATCTGATAGCAACAGGCTGACCCAGCTGGGCTGTGCTGAAGGAGACAAACTGTTGTTCTGATGTGTGGATTTCTTTAGTTCTGTCCAAATAGAATCGCAAAACTCTCTTCACATCCACAGAATGCAGGGTACACTCTCCTTCATTCTGAAAGTTCACGCAGTATACTGGGAGGACCAAGGGTTGATTCAGATGGAATTTTGAGAATCTTGGGAAGAAACTTCGGGTGAGTTCTAAGAACCACCTTGTCTTTGTGAAATACAGTATACGGAAGGTCTGTGACCAAAGCATGTATTTCAGACACTCTGCGAGCGGAGGTAATGGCTACAAGGAAGGCGGTCTTCCAAGTCAGAAACTTCAGCTCACAAGTAACTAGGGGCTTGAAACATTTACGGGTGAGCATGTCTATCACAAGATTAATGTCCCAGGCTGCTACCGGTCATCTGATCGGTGGCCTAGTATGTAGTATGCCCTTAAGGAACCTCTTGACCACAGCTAGCTGAGCCAGAGACATGAAGTGTACGGGCTCGTGGTACGCTGAGATTGCGCAAAAGTGAACCTTCATGGTTGAGTATTGCAGACCTGTGTTCGACAGATCTAGAAGATACTCTAGGACTTTGTTTGTTGGGCAGGAAAAAGGATTCCAAGAGGATTTTGTGCACCAGATGGAGAACCGCTTCCACTTAGCCATGTAAGTTTTTCGAGTAGCTGGCTTGTGTGCCGCAAACAGAATATCTGAGACCCAACATGAAACATTAAACCTATTCACCTCTGTCTCTTCAGGAGCCAGGCATGGAGGTGAAGGGACTTCAAGATGGGATGGACCACATGGCCCTGGGTCAGCAGGATCGTATGAAGTGGAAGCTGTCTCGGAGAAGTTTCCGATAACCTGTTGATTAATGGAAACCAGATCTGACAATGCCAGAATAGGGTAATGAGGATCATTCTGCCCCCCTGTGCTTCCAGTTCAAGCAGTACCCTCTGAACTAGGGGAAAAGGAGGAAATACGTACAGAAAGCGTCTTGTCCACCGCAGTCTGAATGCATCCTGACAGAAAACGCCTGGTTCTGGATTTCTAAAGCAGAAGAGAGGCAGTTCTGTGTTGAGTGGGGATGCAGAAAGTTCCAGGTCTGGGGTTCCCCACTCTTCAAAGAGCGATTGCATGACGTTTGTGTCGAGAAACCACTTGTGAGGGTCTGTCTCTGTTCTGCTGAGATGATCTGCCAGACTGTTCTGTACCTCGGCAGGCAGACCACCTGGATCAGTGCTTTGTGCTCCAGGCACCATTCCCACGCTCTCATCACTTCCCTGCATAAGGGGTAAGAGTGTTCTTCACCCTGTTTGTTGATGTGGTACATCACTGCTTTGTTGTCCGTTTGAAGGAGAATGATCTTGTGACAGAGTATGTTCTTAAAGGCACGGACTGCATACAGGACGACTCTCATTTCTAGAACATTTATGTGAAGCTGAGACTCATCCTGATTCCATCGACCCTGGGTGTGGAGATCCTGACAGTGAACTTCCCATCCGAGTAGGGATGCATCCGTGGTGATGAGATCTGAGATTCCAAAGGGGTGAAGGATAACCTTCCAGAAGGTTGTCTTCCTGAACCCACCAGGTGACCCACCGTTTCAGGGGTTCTGTCACCTTGATGTGAAAGGACTGAAGGTGCGTGGTTGGTGACCACTGAGTGCTGAGCATCCACTGGGTAGTCCTCATGTGAAGGCGAGCCGGGGCATGGTGAACACTGAGGATGCCATGTGACCCAGCATCCGCTGCATTGAGAGAGCTCGAACCGAGTCATTCTCCCTGATGAAATGGGCCATCTGAAGGATGTCGTTCCTTCTGTCCTCCAGGAGAAAGGCTTATGTGCTGGAGGTATCCAGAAGGGCTACTATGAAGAGGAGCCGTTGGGAGGGCTGTAGCTGTGACTTTCCCAAATTTAGCAGGACTCCCATGGATGTGAGGAATTTTGAAGCCGTAGCCATGGCTTCCTGAGTCTCTTGTCTGGAGGGAGTTGCTAGAAGCCAATCGTCCAGATACGGGAACACCTGAATTACGAGCTTCCTGAGATGCACTGCAAGAACTGCAAAGCACTTTGTGAAGACTCGAGGCGCCGAGGTTAGCCCAAAGGGCAGGACTCTGAACTGGCAGTGTTGACCCAATGCCACAAATCTGAAGTATCTGTGGCGATTTAGGTGTATGAGAACATGCTGGTAGGCGTCTTGCATGCCCAGGGAGGCCAGCCAATTGTTTTGATGAATCAGAAGTAAAAGTGTACCGAGTGATATTATCTTGAACTTTTCCTTGTGAAGGAATTTGTTTAACTTCCTCAGATCGAGAATTGGGCACATGCCGCCTGTTTTCTTTGGAACTAGGAAGTAGTGGGAGTAGAAACCTGTGTTCTGTTGATCCAGCTGGACTACTTCTACTGCCCTGTTGTTCAGAAGGCCTTGAATCTCGGAAGCAAGGTCTGACTTGAGAGACAGACAGCTTGGGTTGTCGTTTGGGTGGGTGATCCGGGGGTGGGGGTTCTGAAAGGTTTAGAGAGTACCCCTCACAGATTATCCTGAGAACCCACTTGTCTGATGTGATTGACTTCCACTGGTCATAAAACTGAGTCAGATGTCCTCCTACTGCCGAGGAAGAGTCCCCCTCGGACAGCTGAGGTGGGACTTGGGCTGGAATCTCAGAGGGTGGCACCAGGTGCTTTGGGGCCCTGTGCCTTCTGCTGCATTTTCTTTTGCAGCTGAGGGGCTTGGTTTCTGTTGAAGCCCCCTTTGCCTTTACCACAAAAGGACTGACGGTTATGAAATTGACACCGGTTCCCACCCCCTTGAGGGGCTGCGGATGGCGGTCTGGCCATTTTGATAGCTGTTCTAGTTTTCTGTGTTGCCTCTAGTGCCTGCTCGACCTGAGGACCAAACAGGTACGTGCCATCAAAAGGCAAACTCATAACTCTCTGCTGGGCATCATTCAACAATCTTGACGTGCGTAACCAAGAGTAGCGTCGAGTGCACATACCAGCTGCTGCTGCTGCTCTAGAAGTAGTGTCAAAGGCATCCATAGTGGCTTTAAGCTGCTGATTATTGGATTCAATGCCTCTAGTAATGGTTTGAAGGAGCTCATGTTGACTTTTGAGTCTGGGAGAGCTTCTACTGTGGCCTTGAGCGAATGCCAGAGTGTATACTCATACTGAGAGAAATAAATCTGGTAGCTTGCAATATGCATGCCCAGGGTGGAAGCGGCAAAGACTCGCTTTCCCAAAGTATTGATTTTGTGAGATTCCTTGTTAATTGGACGTGCTGTAGATTCTTGAGGAAGAACGGCCTTCATTCTCTGCCAGGACAACTATGGCATCAGCAAAGGCTTGCGGGGCAAGAATAGGACGATCGTTGGGAGGGGCATATTTCCTATCCATGTACTTAGCCACAGAGGGAATAAGCGCCAGATTATGCCGCACCATTTGTGAGAGAGGGTCTTAAAAGACGGTTGCATGGGAGGAGTCAATTCCACAGGAATGTCCGGAACGTGCAGATACTGCAGACGCAGCAATTTCCCAGGATCGATCTCTGAAGTCTGGAGAGAGAGTGGTATTCAAGTTTCTAAGCAGAGACTTAAAGGAAAGGTTCTTGACCAGAGGCTCTGCTGTAAGAGAAGGTTTATTTACCGCCCCTAGGGAGGAATTGTTGTCAAAGTCATTCCCCAACCGAAGATCAGGCTCAATATCATCTCCTAATATTTCTTTTTTTACAGTTAAACTTTTTTATTAATTTTTCATAAGATATACAGACAAACCTCTTACAGTACAGTACAATGTGAGGATTTTTTTTTTTAAAGAAATTGAGGCAGCATATAATAAGAACATTGCTACAATAATACAAGGAGCTTTTGGTTTAAAATATAGTAAACAATACAGGTCATGTAATTAGCATATACTTGACATTTGTAGTGAACTTAAAGCGGATAGTATGATTAGATACGGTTTATATTAAAATGTTACATAATTATATATGATGCTGCAAAAGGGAAAAAAGTACATTCGTAAAAGGATTGTGGAGTAATAAAGAACGATTGAGAACAGAGTATAGGAAAGAAAAGATATATACGAAAGTTAAGAGGAGAGAGAGGAAAACTATAAAAAAAGGGGAAAAAAGCGAGACTACAATGATGTATCAGTAAAAGGGGAAAATCCATATATATTAAGTCCATACATTGGTGTTGGAAGATTTAGTTGATTCCACAAAATTAAAAAAGCCCTGCCAACAATTGTTATATAGCATGAGTCGGTCAGACAAGATATATATCATCTGGTCCAGAGAGGCATATTGCAATAGTTGGTTAATGATACCGAGAAGGTAGGGATTATGTTGGATCTCCAATGCATGAGGATTGTGCGTTTAACTTGAAGGAAGAGTATATTTAACCATCTGCTCTGCGAATATGAAATTTTATAAGAAGAGTGATTAAAAATACCAAGAATGCAATGTTTAGGGTCTAGTGTAAAAGGTTGACCTACCACTTTCATTGCAAATTTGTGAGTACAATGCCAAATCTTTTGTACGAGGGGACAGCGCCATAAGATATGCAATAAATCCCCATTGGGGAACTGCAGCCCAGCAATTGTTATTGTTCAATAAACCCATTTTTGTAATACAACAGGAGTTCTGTACCACAAATGAAGGATCTTGGTTTGAATGAGGAACTCGTTTATCATTAAAGATTTGTGACAGGAGAGCCAACATCTGGACCATTGTGCATTGGTGATATTATATTGTAGCAAAGTACTCCATCTGTTTTAGCATTGACAGAGTAGTCAGGAAGGATATCACAAATATCTTTGTAAACAGTGCTATTTAAATTGGATGTTGTTTTATCCATTAGAGATGTGCTTATCATACAGAGAATTGATAGAGAAGGGTGTGAGGTAAGAGTTGCATGCTGATACGAGCTGTAGATATTTCCAAAAATCCTGATGGGAAGATTCCATATACCTCAATGAAGTCGGTGTAAGATTTTAACTTTAATGACTTGAGTTCAAGTATATCCTCACAAAGAGAATACCCTTATTTTTCCACGTACGACAAAAATGGGGTGATTATCAAGAGATATAGGTGGTTACCCCAGATGGGGTGTAAGCTAAGGGTTTGGGGTTAGATTTAATATGCTTGTGAATGATTTTCCAATAGAATATAGAAGCAGCTATGGTAGGGTGAGACTTTAAAGAAGAGGTAAGGGTGTTAAAAAGGAAAGAAGTCACCACATTACCAGGACATAAGGATGTTTCCATATTGACCCATAAAGGAGACTGGATGTTGGGTTTGTTAAACCATTTAATTGTTTGAGATGTACGGAAAGCCCATAAGTAGGCTTGGAACCAAGGAAGGCCAAAGCCACCTTTTGACCAATGGGATCTAAGTTTATTACAACTAAATCTAGGTATTTTGCCTTCCCAAATGAAGCTGCCGATAATTTTGTCTATTTTGGTAAGAAAACTAGAGGGAAGTATCAAAGGGATATTGGAAAATAGGTATAATATTTTAGGAGTTATTGACATTTTAATGGCAGAAATTTTACCATTAAAGAAAGTTTAAGTAGCTTCCATCTATCAAGTGTTGTTTGGATACTGGTTAACAGAGGAAAGATTAGCATCCCATAATTTATTCAATGTTGGGGTGATCCAATGCCAAGATAAGATATACCTTGGGGGTCCAAGAAAGCCTAATGAGTTGTTCATGAGGGACTACAAAGGGTATTCAGTGGTAGTGTTTCAGATTTGTTAAGGTTTAGAGCTAGTCCGAGTGGGAGGTGAAGTCATTCAGTAGTTTAACTAAAGGTTGCCCAGAACTTTCGAGGTTTTCAAGTAAAATAAGGAGATCATCTGCATATGAGAGTGAAGTATAGTGAGAGTTACCAATAGTAATGCCTTTAATTGTACGGATTGACGAGAGATGCAGAAAGAGGTTCCATGGCAAGTATAAACAATGAAAGCGATAAGGGCATCCTTGTCTGGTGCCTCTTGCTAAGTAAAGGAGGGGACAAAATAGAGTTCATGAGAACTCAGCTGAAGGGAGGTATACAATAATTGAATCCAAGCACAAAAATTATTTGTAAAGCCAAAATGAGATAGCACCTGATATAGATATTCCCAATTGAGAGAGTCAAATGCTTTCTCAAAGTCAATGGCTATTGCAGCTGCAGGGTTTTAAGAGTTTTGCTTTGTGAATTAAATTGAGTAATGAGCGAAGATGATCGGAACTGTTTCTATTTTTGATAAATCCTGATTGAGAAGTATGGATGAGTTTAGTAATTAAAGATTCTAAGCGGAGAGTTAATAATTTGCAAAGATTTTTCCATCAGTATTAAGAAGTGAGATCGGTCTATAGTTTGAAGGAAGTAAAGGGTCTTTGTCTTTTTTTGGTAAGACTGTTATGATGGCTTCGGTCATTGTGCATGGGAGTTTCTTTATTAAGGTTGCTTCTTGGAATACATTGACTAATACAGGACAAAGAGTGTCAGATAGGGTTTTATAAAAATCAATAGGGAACCCATCACTGCCAGGTGCTTTACCGTTTTTTAATGATGATAAAGCAGTTTGGATTTCCTGTAAAGTGATTGGTTTATCAAGCACAGCTTTGTCCTGAGGGATAGGTGGGGTAGATTCAATTTTCCAGAAAATGTTGTATTAGGTTGGGATTTGTAGTATTAGGTTGCAGTATAGTTGATGGTAAAAGGATTGCATAATACGATTGATTGAAAGGTTGTCTGTGTGTGTCTGACCTGATGGATCTTTTAGACCTGCTATATGTCTCTGCATCTGTTGAGTTTTAGCTGGTAAGAGAGCAACTTTCCATTTATCCCTTGTTCCCAATAACCGTGTTTAATCCTAAAAGGGCAAGTTCAGCTTTCCTGGATATCAACTCGTTAATTTAATTCTTAATTGTAGAATTTCCAGATGAAGCTGTGAATTATGATTGGGTTTATTTAATTTATAGTATTGGGTTTCTTTTTCTTTAAGGATTTTCTAAATTAGCTAATTGTTGTTCTCTTAATTTCTTTCTATGCACTGCATAACTAATAATTTTACCTCTAATAGTGGCTTTTAATGCTTCCCAGATAGTACCTTGAGACATATCTGGAGTATCGTTAATAGAAAGAAAATCTTGGATCTGGGTTTTAATCCAAGGAGTGAATTCAGGGTCTCTGAGTAAAAGTGGGTCTAAACGCCAAGATGGGGATTTAGAAGAAGGTGGACCCCAGAGTAAATGCAAACTGATAGGGGAATGATCAGATATAACAATAGGGAGAATCGATGTATCAATAATTTTTTCAGTAATGAGGAGAAGAGAACCAATAATCAATCCTACTATATGATTTATGTAAAGAGGAATAAAGGTGTAATCTCGTTGTCTGGGATGATGTAGTCTCCAAATGTCAGAGAGACCTAAATCCTTCATAAGCATTGATAGAGCATTAATACTACGAGAGGTGGGCATCATGTGATGAGTTACTTCTGTCTAAATATGCTTGTAGTGCTAAGTTAAAGTCACCACCAATAAGAATAAGTTGAATTATTTTATTATTAATCATAATTTGTTGGGATAGATTATGGAAGAAAATGGGTGAATCAAAGTTGGGTGCATATACATTCACAAACATAAGCGGACCTGCTGTGGTGTTTAATAGGGTTATAATCCACCTACCATCCGGGTCTCTAATGATTTTTATGGGGGCCAATTAAGAGATTTATGTATTAAGATAGCAACCCCATGTTTTTTGGATGGAGAAGATGACACATATACTTGACCGACCCAGTCCCTTTTAAGTCTGTCGACATCCTCTGATAAAAGTTTAGTTTCTTGTAAGAAAGCAATATGTGTTTTATGCTTTTTAAGATAGGTAAGTACTTGCTTACGTTTACAAGGCGAGTTGAGTCCCTTGTCATTCCATGAATGTAAGATTAGATTACTCATGGTACTAGGATATAAGGTAATTAGTTACAGATAGGAATGAGGGACTCAATACCATTAATTTGGAGGATGTCACAGATTCAAAAGGTAAATATATATAATAAACAAATGTATGCAGGGCTCTTAACTTGTATGGGTTCGAGATGATTGAGTATTTGTATTCACTTTGTCTCGAAGAGGGAGAGTATAGAGATAGGAATATCAAGTAATTAAACATTAGAACCAACAGATGTTAGTATAAACTCAGTAACAAGAATATTAATGTGAAACTTTTATGAAATGCAGAGCAATAAGAGTCGGTAAATATACCAGGACTCTCACTCTACACTACTAAGGTGTAGAGTAATTAGTGAATCTCAAGATACGGTTTACCCTATAATCTTAAGATACTAAACTTTATATAACAGTATATTAAAGAAAGTGTAATTGAGATTTGTGCTGAGGTAATTAAAGCATTACCCTGGAAAAACAAAACATCATTCTACCAAATAAAAAGGATAATTATGTAATAGTGTTAAATTCCAAACATAATGAATTAGCTTGGACCTAGCAATAAGTCCAATATTAAATAAAGTATACCAACATGATGGCAGATAATGCTGAAACAGTGTGAGCCAGATAAAGGATGCCCGATGTGTATTAATCCACATAAGCTAGGTTAGGGAATGCAGTATATACTATAGGTTCATAGTGCATCAGTGTATTGTGGAATCATTTTTATAAGTTCCAATGATTTGGAAGAAAATGGGATGAAGAATAATGTGAAAAGGCGGAAAAACTCAATGTATAGAAATACAATTGGAAGCATACTTTGGTGCAAAATCTGTGAGATATAATGGGAATGCACCTGATGCACTACATACCAGAAGTGATGCAAAATAAATATTAAATAAGTATAAATGATTTTACAGTATTTGTCTAATCATCCTCCACATTCCAAATGATAGGATTTATGTGGAAAAATGCTATAATAATAGTGGTTAAGGGCACACTGATATGAAATACAGAACTCTATATATGTATGTATGCGCCTGGCCACATGGTGGCGCCAAAGCTTATGAAAAATTAGAGTATAAATAGCAATTATATATACTAATGTCTGGCACCACACAAGGATTAATTAGAAGAGATCTTACAAACATTGTAACATTTATTCTTTCTCTCATTTATTTTTTTTTCCATTGTATATATTGAGAGTAACTCCTGCATGGATTAAATACCTCCAGTGTCAATCGGCTCACCTCCCACAGACAGATACATGCTTCTCAGCAGCGATAGCGACTTACTGTATTTAAGTGCTCCAAACCTGTTGGGTGCGATAGAGACTGAGCTTTGCAGTAAATGTACCGAAGGAATCAAGTGAGGTGGTGTGAAGAGGAGGGATTCTGGTGAGAAACTGCTATATCACATCTAATTATGGGCCATAGTATTTATTACAAATTTTTTTTTTTTTTAGTGGGAAAAGCCTCAGGTAGCCTTGCTCTTCGATTTTCTTCTTCTTTTCTTTTTGGGTGGTTCAGATGATTTAAAGGGAGAGCTGGACACAAGATCAGCCCAGGAAGAATCGGGAGAGTCATTACCCGTTGAGAGCTTCTTCTGGTCTTGAGTAAAGGGGTCGGATACAGTCCATCTCAGATCCTCTGTAGATGAGTGCAGATCTTCTTGGAGTGGGGAGAATTTGTTAGACAAGGTAAGAGGATTAGAAAAACTGATGTGACGTTCCACATGGGAAGCTGGAGAGGTGGAAATATTATTTAAACAGCAAGTATTATTATTTAGAGAAGAACCAGATGCTTTTTTTTCTTGTATGCGTGCAGAGCTTCTGGCAGGAGCTACAGTGGCAGATATGATGGCTGCAGGTTTCTCAGGGACCTGAAGGACAGTTTCAGCAGGAAGGGCAAGACATTGTAATTGCGAAGTGCTTGTGCTGGAGCAGGAAAGAGCTGCATTAGCATCGCAAGGCAATGTAAGTGCGGGCTGTGTCCAATTTAGAAATTCAGAGAGAGATTCTGGGGTACTGAAATCTCTGGTAGAATCATTCAAAAAGACGCATTGTTGCAGGGTAGCATGATGCAAACTTAATTCACGCTGATGAAGGATTGTTTTAATGGGGTTGTAAGCTTTTCGTTTGTTAGATAATTCTTTAGAATAGTCTCTGAAAATTAGGATTCTGTTTTCTTGCCAAGTAAGTGCACCTAATTGCCTCGCTTTTGAAGAATCAGTTCAGTATGTGCGTGGTTTAGAAATCTGGCAATGATGGGCCTGGGTTTCTGGTCGGTCCAGGCCTCGGATTTAAGGTGCGGTGAGATCTCTCGATGATTAGGTCTTGGCGGCTGGTAATTTAAGCAAAGAAGGAAGTACATGAGTTAGAAGAGCACTGGTGTCTCCTAGTTCAACACCTTCAGGAAATCCGAGAAATCTAAGGTTATTACGTCTGTTTCTATTTTCAATATCATCTATTTTGTCCTGAAGGTTCCTAATAACTCTGTCCTGCTCCCTGATGGTAGCCTGTAATGTGTTAATGGAATCTTCATTTTGAGATGCTTTAACATCAGTAGCGCTGATTTTTTGATCAAGTGCCTGCATATTATTGATATTTTGTTGAGATGCAATTTTTAATACATTGATTTCACTTATTAGTTGCTGAAACATTGCCTCCACTCTATTAAGAGAACTGTTGTGTGGAGATTGGTCTGCTGCCATTATTGTAGGCCTTAATAGAGAAATTGAAAAGCTGTAGATAACTCGTTCAGTAATTATGAGGCAATAAAAATACTGTACCAGAGCTGTTCTGCGATGTACTTATAGTAAGATCTCAGATGTTGGTGAAGGTAGGAAGTCTGGAATCTGTAGGATGGATGATGATATTTGGTGAATCCAGGGAGATGAAGAATCAAGCAGCCATCTTCAGCACAGCGCCCTCTGGCTGTCCATCTCCTACTATTTCCAAAGGAACAGAATAGATAAGAAAGGGTGGAAAACGAGGAGGAGAAGCTCCACGAATTGGAGTCAAAAACCCCGGTACCCCACGCGGCACTGCAGGCACTCCCGGAACAGAAAGCAGTGCCGAGAACACCGGCAGCACCTGCACAGGACGCGGTGCTGGTATCGGAGCCGGCAAACCACAGACGCCCAACCCCCAACTTACTGAGGAAGTCTGAGAAATTCAGCAGGAGATAAAGGCACCAGTGATGACCCCTGCATCACAGCCATATGTGGGGGGAAAAACACCTGAGTGTGGCGTCGATGGCACCAGAAAAAGCGACACACGATTAGGAAGCCCCAACCACCCTGCCCACAGGTCCGAAACCGAAAGGCCCAAAGGCCCAGGTGACGGACTCACTGACTCAGGAAGACGGAACCACCGAACCCACTGCTCCACAAGAGCGGCCCAATGGAGAAACTGCTCACCGGAGGACCCCCCGGGGGCGGGGAAGGACTCCGGAGTCAAGGATGCTGGTCACCAGAAACAGAGGCTGGAGGAGACCCTGGAGGGGATGGATTTGGGCCCCTGCCACCAGTAACCGACGATCAACGCGCAGACGTACCAGAGGGCGACCTCGAGTGGTACCGTTTCTTTTTCAACCGGGAGGCCGAAGAAGAACTCGAGGCGAGCAGTGCAGAAAGTCACTGGCGAGGATCGAGAATGGGACCATTTCTTTTTGTGCTTTGGGAGGACCGCCCATCCCCCGCCTCGAGCACTGGACTGCCTGTAGTCAGACCTCCTCCTCCATAGAGGGTGGCAGACCAGACCCAGTCCTGCTGACAATACAGCTTTCATGTGAAGTCTTCCTACCATCACCTGCCCTGTTCATGGTTGATTCCATCGAAGGAGGGCTGAAGACTTCTTCTGAAGAAAAAAATATTTTACTTTTTTTTTTAAACTAATAACACAACAAATCTAATCAAATTCTAAGCGACTATAGCTGCTGTCATATAGACGTGAAGATTTGACTCCTGGTGGGCGAGCGATGTCATCACTGAAGCGCACTCGGTGGCGGGATAAAAGAAATTGAGGCGGTTGGAAGGTCGACAACGAGGTAGTCTATACGGCACGAGCCAGTCTCGCTGCACCACGCATGCGCGGTCCTACCCAGGCGCCAGCTCTCCTGAAGAATTTTGGCTCCTGCTGGGTCCTAGCGCCTCCGGTGTAGTCCCATTAGTGTGAATGAGTGGTGGAGACTTTATGTCCAGGAAGATCATAAATCAGGTCCTATGGACCAAAGGGAGCTGCCTTTATACCACTCCTGAGAAGCAACAGAAACATCCCTATCCGTATGCAGACGGGTGTCTTGTAGGAAAAATTTCATAATTTAAATATTGCAAAGCAGCAAATGAAGTCTTCCTTTTATAATCTGACTTTATGCTATTTGTATTCAGGCTAGCCAACCTGATAACCGGAATAGTATGATGGGGGAAAAAAAATTAAGTTTTTTTCCTGAGACTAGATCTGGTAACCCTCACAGGCAAAGTAGATTTTGGTGAACTGATAACATGTGACCCAGATAGAGGTAGAACCTCAGGCTGTACAGCAAGAGGGGGTTCCATGGAATCCTCTTCATCCATAGCTTCCGCCAGATCTGTAGAGTTTTATATCTATTCTCTGTCTGGAGCAGGTCCGAGTTGGGGGTGGGGGGTGATAAAGGGATTCGAGGCAGAGTACAAACTTTCCCCCCCCCACCCTTCGACAAGGTGTCATAACATCTTCCTGCTTGTCAGTGGTGTTGTGCTGGTCAGAATCCAGAACCCCAATTTCTGGGGGAAGGAGTGATGTGGGCAGGTCTGGTTAAGGATCAGGCACCATGGAAATACCAGAGAGTAAATCCTGCTCCTCAGAAACATCAGTGGATGTCACAGAAATGGCAACAGGAGTTTCCTCCATGACAGTAGATGTGTATGTTGCCTCTTGCAGTGATGGTGGGGGTCCTCTTGGGATAGGGTCTGAAGCCGATCGATGAGCCGTCTGGGAAGGCTGCAATCTGGACCGATCTTGCTGTCGAAAAGGATTTTTAGCCATATGCAAGTAGTAATCTTGCTCCGAGGGATCAGTCGAATTGTGTGCAGGCCCAAGGGCAAACGCTAAAGGAGTGTTCATCGTCGCCACACAAATTACAAATTGGGGGGGGCCTTGCACAAATTCACCATATGGCCCAGTTCACCACATTGAAAACATTTCATATGTGAACAGTCCATGTTCAGATGAGATAAAGAACCACATCTGTAACAGCTTTTTGGCTGACTGGGCATAAAATAGAATTCCCCTGTCACTTCCCAAAAAGAAACAGCTGGGGAGATGATTAATACCCCTATCGGAATGCTTAAATTGAATCTGAAAGGTCCATCCCTGGTCCAGAAATCATTTTCATCAATGATAGGCTTAGGATGACCCTGGACATCACAACATTTTTAGAGCCAAAACACAATATCATCCACACTAACCCCCTCGTTCCTGAATAAAATAGTCACAGACCTTACTGAAGGTTTTGAGATAGGTATGGCTGTAAAAGTCTTCCAGATAGGTTCATCCTTTACTTGGTGATACGACTTCCAGAACCTATCCAAAAGCGTAGCAGAACAAACACTAATGTCAAAATTCTGGTCCTCTGGTGCATGTATAAAAGCGTAAACATCATGGGAAGTGAAATTCATAGATTCTATGAGCAATTTCTTTCCCACCAACAATCTATCGGGAACGTGGTCTGGCCCCCCATAAAACATAGACGGACCACAAACCGCCTTTTCGCAGCTTCAGCTGGCTTATGAACTAGAGGTCTGTATTTTCTTTGGAAAAGCACCATCAGCTGCAGAGTGACCACCCTCCACTGGCCCCATACTTATACTAGCACCGGCATTGTCAGGTATCCCCGACTCCTCTGGGGCAACAGTCGTCGAGACTGGGTCTAAGGAAACTGTAGCCTGGGGGGAGAAACCAGAATTGTCAGAAGTGGTGGTACCCACAGACATCATGTCTGTAGTGACAGAATCAGACAAAATAACAACAGAAGAGTTACCTTCAGGTACATTATTAGCGGCAACCACTCCAGCTTCCTTGGAAATATTATCTGCAGTGGTTTCCCTCGGGGAAGTTGTATCCATTCATAAAGTACTATCACGACCCGGAGTACCAGGGATAGGGATCATGGGATCAGGTATACAGGACCCATTTTGGAATATCCAACCAGCCTGTTCAGGGCTACCCTTGGTGCCCATTGCCTGGAGGACTGAAACTCCGGAGAAGAAAACCTGGAATATAACTCGGGCTGTTTATCATCTGAAACAGAAGTCTCCTGCCCTGAAGAGGTAGTCAGTGGTTGAGCGGCAGTGAAGCATTTCCCAGAAGAATTCTGGGGACTCACAGTGGAGTGTTTCCTCTTCCGCTCTTCCTCGAGCTGCAGTTATTGCGCAGAGAATTCCTTCTCGGCCTCGGTCAACATGTCAAGTAGCCGTTTCTTTTTGAAAGCCATTTTTTCTTTTAAACGTAGCTCTTCTTCCAATAAATCCTCCACACCATCCATCAGAATCGAGACTAGCAGTACCAAACCCTCTGGGGCTCCTCCTCCGCTGCTGAAACCATTTCCTCCACGTCGTCCTCCGAATCCAAATCAACATTCGGTGCCTCCAGCCCAAAGGGGGCTCCAACAGTTTCCCTCTGCAGCTGTGATAACACATCTCCTTTCTCCTCCACCATCGTCCAAGACTGGGATCCACCAACCTCCCGCTGAGCATTGAGACGCCCTCTGCAGGAGTGTAGGGGAATTTCCCCAGTGTCCTGGCCAAATTTCCCCCATTCAATAAAAATACCACCAACAGCTTAATCTGGCTCAATGTCGGTTGCCATCCATCTGTATCCCCCTCCCCCAGGGACAAGGCTGAAAATAGGCAGAACTGTCTAGTCCTCCTTTCCTGGTCAACAAAAAAAAAAAAAAAATAATAAAAAAAAATTAATCTGGTCTTTGAAGGCAGCGTTCTCCACAGAGAAGTGGCTCCCGTTTTAGAAACTATAAGCAGAAGCAAATGAAATTAATTCTTGGGGCCCATCTGGGGAACATCAGTTCACAGTTTACATTACCTGTGAACGTCTATGCCTGATTCAGCCCCGAAAAGCGACATATCCTTTGGATAGCACAAAACTGAATGACAGAAGCTTTTGAATGATCCATGTGCTATGCCGTGTATTTCTGAGAAGCTGGCGGGGCTGGGACACTGAATGGCTGGGAGGTAAGACATGCTATTTTCTGCTTAACTAAAGTTTTTGCAAAGAGATATGATGTGGTGAAGCCAGTGTTGCAATAAAAACTATGTAGATTTGCCAGTACACAATCCAGGAGGGGCCATTCACCAAAGGGAGGTTTAGACCTCCACACCTTTACTTACATGTGTTGTTTCTCAGAACTGAGCACCCTGGCAACTAACTTCTACAGCTGCAGCAGGTGAGTTTTATCAACCTTTAGTGTTTCGTTGTTTTTTAAATAAATCAATCTAATTTTCAGTGGGATCCCGTTGTTTCCCAATCTGGCTTTACAATGTCTTCATCATATCAGAAAATGCTTGAGATCCCTCTGTCACATCGCCAACAAACATGAACGGTTTCTGTGTTAAGTCCATTATAAGTATTTCATGCCCGACATTACCTGTACATAAAATGTCCGAGAAGTCGTCACTATTTCGAAAAGGTTGTCTCTCATCATGATATCACTGTAGATAGAAAATAAGAGAGCCTTGCCAAACTTATCTATAAAGCACGTCAATTTAGATAACATGGGTGAAGAATTTTCATTCATATAGCACTTTCCTTAAAAACTGCACCCCCCTCGCAAAGTGCATGACAATCAATTCGAGATCTTATAGTTTAATGATTGTAAACTTGTAGTGGAAGCCATTACCGTAAGTTACCACTACTTACCCTAAAACTTCACAAACAACAATGTTAAAACAACTTTCAAACTAAATTATTTTAGAAATGATCAATTTATGTTTTTTTGCACCATATTAACACCTGAACTAAATCATTCATTAGGAAACAGAAAAAACAGAATGTTGTTTTGCAACATAAAATGAAAAGCCTTCATAATCCAGTTTCTAACAAATGGCATAGCCTGCTGCCCCCGTCTTGGGTTGTAGTCTAACCTTTGCTTGCATTCCTGCACTTTGTGGACCTCCTTGAGTGGTATGATCCTGAGTGGTTCTTTTTCCTAGAGGAGAGAAAAAAGGATAAAGGTAAAATAAGCAAGTATTTATTGAAACTGAAACATCAGATGTACAGTTTCCACACTCATCACGTGATAGTAATTTTTTAGTCTTCCAAAGGTAAAACAGCCTCTATATTGGCATACCGACATGCCCATGAATGTATGCACCCCCCCCCCCCAAAATAAAAACCAGGGCTCAAGGTAGGATTTCTGATTTGAGGGTCCTGGACTCTTTGTTGTTCAACTGCAAATGACATAAAGTGCTGTAAACTAAGTAAAAAATAGTTTGCAAAATGCAAGCAATTTCTTGGTCAGTATACAAGTGCCAGTCTATCATTCCCCTTCTTTTAAGGCTGGGTGGGGATGGTGGTGGAGAGGGTGTCCTGGCCGATGAAGCCAGCTTCACAGGAAGGCACATCGGGTAAAAGCACGTGACCAGAACTGCTCACTGGTGCCTATGCACCACTGTTGGCTGGGTACGTGCAACAGGCACGTACCTGGCCTGTGCATATCCGCACCTGTGGATAGGTCACACAGGGTATGGCATCCACTACCACTGGCCACTGCAGACCACTTGTCTGCGGCCCTGTCCCCTCCTCCAGCATGATGGTACATGCGGGCAGATCAGCAGACACAGGCAGCCAACCCATGGGATGACTGTCCCGGTCCTAAAGTGGATCCTTTGCTCTACGTGGAACAGGGGGCTGTAGGACACCATGTGTCCCAAAAGTAAACATATATTGTGCTGGTGCTCTAAGGGCTGCACTCAGCCCTATTTGCCTGACCGGAGATCTGGGGCAGCATGGTAGGGGATGGGGGGGCCGCTGTCACACTGCCACTGGCGGGTGTGGTTTGTGGTGGACTATGGCAGGGTCCCTGCTCACATGGCCTGCACCCCCCTACTCCCAGCATACTGTGACTTGGTGAATGGCACAGAGTGAGGGCATGCCCTGTGGCCACCCCACAATCTGTCTGCGCATGTAGCTGCATGGATGGACAGGGGATCCAGTACAGAAGGGGCACGTGCCCTTTTCGTGAATGCCAAGGGGGTCCGCTGGACCCTAATGCATGGCTAAGCAACGTAGGGTTGCCTACAAGGGCTGGTATGTGGTGCATAGACATTATGCATGTACGTATATTGGAGCCATTGAGTGTAAAGGATGCAGGTACCAGCGTCCCCGACAGCCCTGCCCTGCTGGGTGCATCATTAAATAGGTACTGTTATACTGGTCCAAAATGTCACGCAAGCAATAACACCGCGGCCGAGGTGTGGGTTATATCCTGATGAAACAGCCCAGGTGCGTTGTTGAACGCAGGCGCTTGCTCGGTGCTCTCACCTGGGCTGTTATCCGATATAACTACACCTCGAGTGTGTTATTGCTATAAAAATCGGCCCCCCCACCCCCAGGAAAATTTTAAAATATAAAAGAAAAGTTGTGAAAGTGAAAAGATGAGGGAAAGAATTTTTGGGTTAGAAAATAAAGTAGTCCCTCTATGTACTGTTAGCTTGTTGAGTAGTAGATCTCACCCCCCATCATATTCTGGCCAGATTAGTTGCTATTTCACCTCCTCTCCACCCCCTCAAAAAAAATGACAGACACACACGTACATACTGTATGTTTCTTTGTTGTGTGCAGAGGTTTTTTTTTTTTTAATAATTTACTTTGGGCAGCAAGATTCACTTAGACCAAATGTCAGCGATCTGTGCCCTATTCTGTGATGTTACTTGGTACTCCTTTCGTTCCCAACGTACATGTTTTGTGTGGATATGTAGTCATTTGTTTCAAATTTCTGTTCTTAAGTGATTTTTTTGTGTTATTCAAAGTAAACGGCTGGCTGCAGTGGGAGGGAGCGTGTCCCTCAGCGGCGCCCGTACAGACAGTGCTTGCTTCCTAGTTGGGAACAGAGAGGAAGAAGTAGAGTAAATTAAGTAAAATAAGTGTTGGTGCAGTTGTTGAAAGTTATGTCGGGAGGCTTATATAACTTTCAGCGTAGGGGAGCGGATCTGTTTTTTTTTTTCTTGAGGCTGTTACTGCGATGGTCGCTGTTTGTGAGCGGGATTTGAATGACATGGGAATCTATTTGGTGGCTTGACTGCGGTGGACTACGTCAGCGAGCAAGCAAACAGAAGAACACAACACAGGTCAGGATGTCGGCAATTAGTAGAAAAAAAACGAGGTGTGTGTGTTTGGGTGTGGGGGGGGGGTCGCAGCGGGATTTATGCCAAGGTGCTGGACATTTGCAGAAACTAGCGGGAGAGCTGAGGAGGATCAAGACAGCTTCCCATTGCCGCTTCAGTCAGCGTTCTGTTTACGCTGGCAGAGGTCACTGATTTGCTGTTGTGATGGGGCAGGTTGGTGGTAGTCGTGCTGGTTACTATATCATCTGATAAGGACACGGCTCAGATGATGTAGTAGCCAATCAGAGACTTCCAATTTTTTCAGCCCATTTTATAAAGCACTATATAACACAACGCCCATTTGTTTTTTCATTATTTCCTTTCCATTCTTAGTAATCGTTGAAGACATCTGTATTTAAACAAGGTACTTCTCGCACACAGCCCACCTATTTCTACTGCTGGGGAATGTGGTCACATTGTAATCCTGTTTTTGTAACCACATGACTGTTACTATGGAAATAACTGCAACATCACAAACCGAGGCTTATGACTTTGCAGCTTGATCCAACGGCAGAGATATATGGATTGGAGGGGGAGAATGAACTTATGCAAATACACATACACTGTATAATAATCAATAACAGGAAGGAAGCAATAGAGAAATACATGAAAAGAAACAGGATTTTTATTACTTTTTTTTATTAATTTTTTTGTTACAGATGCCTTATTAACATTAGACTCCCTCTTTAAAGAGAGCATTTACTTTTTTTCAGTTATTCATTTTGTTTTATTATTAAGAAACTCCACTGGGCAGTGCTCATTTGTAAGGAGGTCCTGGTTGGGACTAGTAATAGTAAATAAATACAACAGTGCTACATAATAGGTTATTACATAGTAGAATATAAAGTTTACAAGGAAGAAATACACAAGAATGTGTGAGGATGATGTACATCAGAAACAAGTAATAAAAAATAAAAGTACAGTAATTGAAATAAGAAAGAATAAAAAGCAAGCCAAAGAATACGGCAACTGGAGTACAATGAAGGCAAACAAAGATTCCACTGAGAAGTGCATTTGCTGGTACAATGAATTTCTAATATCAGTTTGAATGAATAAAGGCTGATCAACAAATTTAATTTGAGCAAGACGTAACTTATTCCAACACGCAGGGGTGAGCCAGCTTAAGGCCATTTTACCATATCTGGATGCATACCTGGGGACCTCCAATAGGATGAAGTCATTTGTCCTCAGGTTGTAAAGACTAGCAGTTCTATGAAAAAAGGTCGAGATACCTCCTTGCCCTTACCTCATTTAACCCTACTAAGTCCACCAGAAAACTGGAAAGTTTCTACCTTTGCACAAAGGGTGTGACCCCTCCTTGTCTGGCATCTCACTCATCCCCTCTCTTGCAAAGCATCAGTACAGTATGGTCTATTCCAGGCTATCTGACGTCCTTCATTCCTCCAAATTCCTCTCTCCCTCCCAATCTTGTTTTAGGAAGCACACCTCCACTGTCTCCTCCTTGCTGGATGTAACTGAATCTGTCCTCACTGAAATGGATCAGGGACACATCACCACAGCTACATTCATCGACTTGGCCAAGCCTTTTACTCAGTGTCCTACCCACTCCTCCTGGACAAGCAGACTTCTGTTGGCCTCTCAGCTCCCACTGTTGACTGGTTTCATTCCTACCTCATGGGATGCCAACAGTCAGTACAAGTGGGAGGCATCCTGTCCCCTCCCCATCCTAGCTGGAGTCCCACAGGTCTCCATCCTGGATCCTAACCTCTTCTCAATTCTTCTCAATGACTTGCTTTCAGCTTGTGTCTCCTCACATATCCACATGTATGCCGATGACCTGGTTAACTACAACTCTGACCCCTTGGCTCTGGCTGTGGAAGGTTGGCTCCAACAAGACTTTCACAATGTGCTGCGCTGGTTCCATGCCAACCAACTCCGAGTCAACACCAAGAAAACAATGTCCATGACCTTTCCACCAGGCAGAAACTAGCCAGGCTCTCACCCTTACCTGTACCATGTGCAAGTACAAAGAGGAAGAAAAGGGCAGAGGAGTTCAATGGGTGGCTAAGGGACTGGTGATGTACCAACAAGTATGGATTAGTGTCAGGCTGGGGCAGAACCTGGGATAACAAGGACCTATACGCTGGAGACAGGTTGCATTTGAGCCAGGAGGGGAAGGAAGTACTAAAACTGGGATTAGAAGGGTGTATAACAACTAAGGTGGATTTAAACTAAGGGGGGGGGGTGACATTGGGATCGCAAATAGAAAGAAGGGTCCACAGAGTACCACCTAGGGAGCGCACCTCCCTAGTTACGGCTAAAGGCAGAAGTGAAGGGGTGCAGGGAGGGATAAAGGGGGCACAAAATAGGGGTAGTGAAGGGGTGGAAACAGGATGGAGGGTGGTCTCACTGAATGCAAGGAGCCTAAGGTAGAGAACGTCAGAGCTGCAGGGTCTCTTGGAGGTGGAAGGGTGGATATTGTGGCCATACCAGAAACGTGGGCCACCCAGTACCAGGACTGGGATATGATGATCCCAGGATTCAGTTTACACAAGAAGGATAGGGATAAGGGGAATGGGGAGAGTGGCTATCTACGTGAGGGATGGGATAAAGTGCATTAAGGAGGGAGAGGAGGGGAGGACAGAAGCACTCTGGATGCAGTTCCGGGATGCTAGGGGCAGAACACTGAGGATGGGGGTGGTGTATAGGCCACCAGCTCAGGGGACTGAACTGGACAAGGAACTAGCAGACCAGATTAGGAGGGTCTGCAGGAAGGGGAACATGGTGGTGGTGGTGAGGGATTTTAATCTACCGGCGGTGGATTGGTGCACCCCTTCCACCACGAGTGCAAGGGAGGGGTTCTGTTAGAAACATTTCAAGACAGCTTCCTAACACAGCTAGTTCAGGGGCCAACTCGGCTGGAAAGGATCCTGGATCTAGTACTGGACAATGGGGAAGCAGTCAAGAATCTGGAAGTGGAGGAGCCACTGGCAGGGAGTGACCACCATCCAGTGTGGTTCACGATCAAAATGGGACGGGAAACGGAGGGGAACAGGTACAACAGTGATCGAATTTAAAGGGGCAGACTTTAGGAAGATGGGGGAAATTTGGGACAGGCACCTGGCAGGCATACAACTGAGCATGGACACAGACCAGAAATGGGACATAATAAAGGGGGGCCTGGTGGAGGTTACGAAGTCTTGCACTAGGAAGAGAAGCAAGAGGGGAAGGGCAAAGGAACCAAGCTGGCTGATATCTGAGATCATTGAGGGGGTAAGTTCCAAGAGGGCAGCATTTAGAAAGTATAGGAAATCGGGGAGGGGGGAGGATAAGGTAGCGTATGGGAAGAAGTCTAGGGAGGTCACCAGACTGGTCAGAGCGGCTAAGGCGTCTAGGGAGTTGAGGCTGGTGCAGGGAATCAAAAATAAAGAAAAAGACTTCTTCTGCTACATTAGGAAGAAAAGAAGGAGCAAGAATCAGCTGGTGAGAATTAAGAAGGATGGGGTGGGTGAAGAAGGGGAAGAGCAGGCAGGCACTGAATAAATACTTCTGCTCAGTATTCTACAAGGGACGGGGGGACAGTTACCGCAGGCAGTAGGGAGGTGATGACAGATGGGGTGATAACGGAGAGTAGGGGACTGTAGGGGTTGAGGGGACTGAGGGTGGATAAAGCATCGGGGCCGGATGGCATTCACCCGAGGGTACTAAGGGAGTTGGCTGAGGTCCTGATGGGGCCACTGGCCGACCTGTTCAATACCTCCCTGGACACGGGATGTGTACCACAGGGCTGGAGAATGGCCCATGTGGTGCCCATCTAAAAAAGTGGACCAAAGGTTGAACCAGGAAACTATAGGCCAGTGAGCCTCACGTCGATCATGGGGAAGCTCATGGAGACCATCCTAAAGGAGAGGTTAGTGAACTTCTTGGAGGATAATGGGCTCCAGGATGGCCAACAACACGGGTCTGTAGAAGGTAGAGCCTGCCAGACAAACCTAGTGGATTACTATGACTGGGTGACGTAGGAGCTGAATAAGGGCCATTCTGTGGATGTCCTGTATTTGGACTTCAGCAAGGCCTTTGATTCAGTGCTGCACGGTAGGTGGGGGCGGGGACTAGAACATGGGAGCCAGGGCCTAAAATGGAGAAATGGATCACAAACTGGCTTAAGGGGAGGCAGAAAAGGGTGTTTTTTTTTTGGGGGACTATCATCATGGAGAGCAGTAATGAGCTGGGTACCGCAGATTTCGGTATTGGGACCGGTCCTATTTGTGTTATTCATTGCAGATATCTCGCCTGGGATCCGGAGCAAGATCAGCCTGTTCGCAGACGATATCAAGATGGGGGCAGCGGTAGATGACAAGGAGGAGTGAAGGGGTTGCAGGAGGACCCAACTATGTTGCAGGAGTGGGCAGAAATGTGGTAGTTGGGGTTCAATGCCAAGAAGTGCAAGATTCTACACTTCGGAGCCAGGAACCAGGGGAGGGAATACCATTTGAATGGGATGCTGCTGGGGAAATCCACTGAGGAGATGGGACTTGGGAGTGATCATTATGAGGAGCATGAACAACTTGGCTCAGTGCAAGAAGGCAGCAGCAAAAGCCAACAAACTGCTGGGGTGTACTGCAAGAGGGATCTCCTCCAGGAGGAGGGATGTTATCCTGCCTCTGTACAGGTCATTGGTCAGGCCCCACCTGGAGTACTGCGTACAGTACTGGCACCCATTTCTCAAGAAGGACATTAGATTGCTGGAGGGGGTGCAGTGGAGGGTCATGAAGATGATACAGGGACTGGAGGGTTTGCCCTACGAGGACAGGCTGGGAGAACTGAATATGTATTCACTGGAGGAGAGGAAGGATAGGGGGGATATGATCGAGACCTTTAAATATATAAAAAGGATTAACAAGACCAGCACAGAGGGGATTTCCAGATGAGGAGGGACACACGAGGGCACGGACTGAGTCTGGGGAGATTCAGGGGGGAGATGAGGAGAATTTTTTTCACAGAGAGAGTAGTGGACAAACGGAACACCTTGCAGGTCGAGGTAGTGTCCCTGCCATCGTGTCCAGATTGGCCCCAATACACTGGAGTCTTTGTGATGCCTTCAAGTTCCTCAATGTGTGCCTTGATAGTAAGCTGGAGTTCTCAGACTACATTGATGCCATCCATGCCAAGCTCTGCCACAAAAATTGGTGCCCTGTTCTGCAACAAGAACTGCCTTTCCCCCCCAGGTCCGCCGGGAGCTGGTTACCAAAATGGTTCTCCCAGTCTTCGACTATGCAGATGTGGTCTAAGGCACCGCCCCTTCCTCCTTCTTTGTCAGACTGGATACTCTCTGCAATGCTTTCCGCTGCTTTGCTTCCAACTCACCCCCGGCCCCCATTCATCACTGCTCCCTCTACTCCTCCCACTCCCTTCACCTCCTTCGTCTCTAAGTACTGGTTTGGGTCCCTTCCGCCTTACATCACATCTCTCCAATCCCATCCTCCTCCTCCTTCCTGGCTCCAGGGATCCCCATACCTTCTCCAGCCACCATCTCCCCTCCCTCTGGAACCTGCTCCCCTCCTCCATCAACCTCTCCCCCTCACTCCCAGCCCTTAAATACAAGGCACCTCCCCACTTCCTCCTGTCCCAGTCAACCCCCCTCCCACTTGACTCTCCCTCCCTCCTGTCCTCTTCTCCAGCAACTGCCTCTCCCCAAAAGATTAGGCTGTGCCAGTGGACTAATTTTGTACCCTTGAAGCACTGTCACCTTCTCCAACAGGCACTGTGCACTTTAATACTTGCATGCCTATTACAAGTCCAGGCTGTGCTCCATGGCGTCGTTTAGCTGCTTGTTCTTCATTTTGCTCTTGCACTTGTAAGTTGTTACTGTAACTGCATTCTGCTGTTGTAATTCTGATCATTCTGTACTCCCCTTCCTCTCTCCCCCGGGCCACACCTGGGAATGAGCCTCGGCTCAGTGTGCCCTTCCCGGTTACGATTAAATAAATATATTGTGGCACAGATTTTGAGCCTTGTAGGTTCACATATACAGGATTTTTAGCCTTCTGGTAGTTAGGAATAGCCAACAAGTGTAAAGGGTGCACTTGTGGGTTCTAGCAGGCAACCCAGAAGCAAACTGTAATGCCCTATGACACAGAACATCTACTTTGGCTAGTTGCGAAACAGCAGCACCTCTATACACCAGATCGTTGGTGTCAAGAAGTGGCAAAAATGTATCCTTAACTGATCTTTTCTGTGCATCAGTAGGGAAACTATATTTATTTCTGTAATAGACGCTGAACCTCTGGCACAGCTTCTTACACAAGTTATTGGTGTGAGAGTCAAAGGACAGCTTACTGTCTATCCATATCCCAAGATATTTAAATGTGGCTACTAGTTCCAGGCTCTCACCCATTAAGGGAAGGATACTATGGAGAGTGGAGCTAGTTAGCTGCTTGCTGTTAGGAACAAAAAATAGTGATTTTCTTTGTTTTGGTTGAGGCATTTAGGTGAAGGTCAGAGGCAAACGTTGTTATCTGAAGGGTATTAAATGCTGACTGCAGATCACTTAAAGCACCAGGTACAGTGTGCCTGGCAATATATAGTACTGTATCATCAGCATAACAATGAGGATTGATATCCCCTACACTAGCCCCCAGATCATGTGTGCAAGATAAACAGAAGAGGACGTAGAACAGATCCCTGAGGGACTCCTTTGAGTATCTGTGAACAAGATGGTAAGAGGCCTGCAGATTTAAACTGCTGATGCCTACCAATTAGTTTCTGAACCATGGCAGAGCATGGGGGACAATACCAATTTCATCAGGGAGTTTTTGCAACAAAATCTGGTGTTCTACTGCATCGAAAGCCTTACTACGGTCAAGAAAAATAGCTGTTGTTGCACGCTTTTGGTCCAGGGAAGAAATCCAATAATCTGTTACCCTGACTAGCAGTTGCAGTAATGTGCAATGCCTGAAAATCGGATTGGGTTGAAGTGAGATACTCCCGAAGGCGGTCACTAACTAGTTTTTTCAATATAGTAGTAGTAGTAGTAATATGAACCAAAGGCCAATTTTTCTTTTTAATTCCTAACTCTACTGGGGGCATTTCTTTTTATAACAGTGATTATTTGTTGGTTGAGGAGTTCCACAGCATTATACATATAGGTGCTAAATAAAATGCCAAATGCCAACCAACTAATATTTGCCAGGTGATGGAGATAATCTGACTCAGCAGTGGGAGAGATGCCTT
Organism: Neoceratodus forsteri; assembly: GCA_016271365.2. Lineage (NCBI taxonomy): Eukaryota > Metazoa > Chordata > Ceratodontiformes > Ceratodontidae > Neoceratodus > Neoceratodus forsteri. The sequence goes on along the minus strand of CM028135.1, from coordinate 358,754,698 downwards.
TTGTAGTGGAAGGTAGGCTGCATGTGTACTTTATTTCAGTCCCCTACACAGGCCACCACATTAAGATCATAGCAATCATTATTAAATACAGCAAGAAAGTACAGTTTCGTACTTACCATAATGGTAGATCTTCAAGAGAATCTCTTGCAGCAGGTACTACTTTTGGGAGCCCGCAGGAGGGTGCTCTTCCAGACGGTCGCTTTCTCCAGCAGTGCAGAGTGGAGGCCACCCACTTGTGGTGTCATCACTTCTTGAAGGTATAAAAGAAGTGGGTGGCCCCCAGTATCCTCAGTTCCTCACCGGCTACCAGCTCGCTGAGCGTGGCTCCGAGGGAGAACTGAGGAGACTAGTGGTGTCCTCTCAGTGTGAGTGGTATATAAAAGTTGCTCTCTCCGAGAAGGAGGGCGGGTACGTACCTGCTGCAAGAGATCCTCTCGAAGATCTACAGTTACGGTAAGTATGAAACTGTACTATCTTCTTCGAGGGTATCTCTTGCAGAAGGTACTACTTTTAGGACGATTTCCAAGCAGTCTTTTTAAGGATGGGAGGTCGCTGTGAAAGAAGCCCTTGAAGCACAGCGCGGCCAAAAGATGCATGGTGCCATGAGGCAACATCTATATTGTAGTGTTTTGTAAACATATGACTAGTGGACCAGGTAGCCACATCATATACAGTATGTCTGAGACAGAAACCCCTCAGAAGCAGGCGGCTGAGGTGGGGAGGGCTCTAGTGGAATGTGCATGTATATTGCCTGGTAGTGGTTTTTGTGCTTTAGCATAACAGTACATGATACAATGTGCCAGCCAGTTGGACGGTGTTTGTTTAGTTACTGGTAGTCCCCGTTTTTGAGGTGCAAAGGCCACAAAGAGTTGGTCTGCCTTTCTAGTGGGTTTGGATCTACGAATATAGCTCTTTAAAATACAGTGTACATCCAAGGTATGCAGTAATTGCTCTCCAGGATTGGTACAGTTGGGGAAAAAGACTGGTAGAATTTACTGACTGGTTTAAAGTAAATTCTGAGACCACTTTTGATAGAATGGCCGGATTGGTACACAGTGAGACCCTGTCTTTATGAAAAATCAAATAAGGTTCTGCACACATAACAGCCTGCAGCTCTCAAATGCGGCGAGATGAGGTGACGGCTACCAGGAATAATGTTTTCCATGATAGGCAGCACATATCTGAAGACTCAGCTCGTTCGAATAGGCTCTTTGGTAAGCTGTTCGATTACAAAGTTGCAGTCCCAAGGTGGTATTGGTCTGAGGATAGGGGGTTTCATATGAAGAATCCTCTTCAAAAACATTCTTGTGAGGTCCATCTGTGCTATTGTTCTATTGCCTATCGGTTTGTGGAAGGCTGAGATAGACACCAGATGAACCTTAATGGAACAGTATCCTAGGTTTTGTGTGGACAATTCCATAAGGTACTCTAGTATCTCTGGAAGGGGGCATGAAAAAGGGTTGTGACTATGGCTGCCCAGTGGGCAAATCATTTCCACTTGTCTTGATAACATTTTCTTATGGCCTGTAGGACTTGGGTCACTTTTTCAGAGAGATTATGCCCGTTTATGAAGATGTGCTCAGAAGTCAGGCATGTAGGTATAGTGATCGCATGTTGGGGTGGAGGTTTCTCCCGTATCCCCCCAGGGCCCTGGCACACAGCTGTACATGTGTGTGGAGGTGTGCATGCACACCAGAAGCCAGCTCAGCCCCTTCTGCTCACCTGTACTGCCACCCCAGCTCACCTACGTTACACCACCGGACCTCCACCCAGTGGGGACGGGACTATGGGAGAGTCAACAACCCACCCCCACCATGCCCGGGAGAGGAGAGCAGCCCAAAGGCTCACTCAATCATACGCCTCCCTTCCCCGCCAGGCTGGCACCCCGACCACCAGAGGTCGTTCCCGAACCCGGGTCACTGGCACAGCATGAGGTAAGGCATCCAGTGCCTCAACCCTCAGCACCACCGGACCATCCTCTGTTAGGACATTTTGTACACCTGGTACATGAACTGCTATGAGTGTTAGGTTTTTTTGAATGGCAGTGTGCCAGGATGCCTTGCAGCACAGAAGCTGGGATTTGGTACCCCCTTGTTTGCTGATGTAGTAGACCATTGCTGTGTTCTCTGACTGTATCAGTAAGGGACCTGGTGATAGGTATGGTTGAAATGTCTTGAGTGAGTCTTATCGCTGTAATTTCTAAGAGGCTGATATGTAGTTTTGATGTGGCTATGTCCCATTTGCCTTGGGTTTGATACTGCTGATCCAGATGGGCGCCCCAACCTGTGGTTGATGTGTCCATGGCTAAGGTTCAGATGGGTAGTGGCATTTGGAAGGGCATTCCTTTGTCCAGATTGGATTTGTCCAGCCACCATTTCAGCACTTTGCTTAATGCAGGCGGGTGACCAGGATCTGGCCCTCTAGAGCACCTGTATGTTGGTGTCACTGTTGTCTGAAGGCCCACTGGATCAGCCTCATGTGGAGCCAAGCATGAGGAACGGCTGAAATGGCTGTGGCTACATGGCCTAAGATTTTAAAAAGTTGTCTTGCTGTGACAACTGGGACTGAGCTGTACTTGTTCACAAAATATATAAGGGTTTGATGTCTGTTATCTGACAGGAAAGCTTTCTCTGCCGTCGTGTCCAGAATGGCCCCAATATATTGGAATCTTTGTGATGGGTCTGTTTGAGACTTGGGTAGATTCACTGTTATGCCCACCTGTTCGAAGAGCTGCAAGAAGGCGGTCAGTGATTGGATCAGGTCTTCTCTGGTGGAGGCTTTTATCAGCCAATCGTCTAGATACGGGAAGACAAAGTGGCCTCTCCTTTTTAAGGAAGCCACCACTGCTAGGTATTTTGTGAATACCCTGGGTGCTGATGAGAGGCCAAATGGCAGTGCCTTGAACTGACAGTGTTCCCCCGACAGTCTGAAATGCCGGTACTTGCAATGTGTTAGGTGGATCAGACTATGAAGATACACATCCTTCATATCCAGGGCACAAAGTCAGTCCCCTTGATGTAACAGTGGGAGAATGGTGGTTAGTGTTACCATACAAAAATGTTTGTATTGTAAATTTGTTTAAGCTGTGGGTAGGTGATATGTGGTGGTGGGTGTGTTGGCAGGCACTCCGTCAGTTCACGTGAGACATGACCGTATAATTTGAACACCCATTCGTCTGTCATTATTGTTGCCCACGCTTCTAGATGGCGTGAAAATCGCCCCCCCCCCAGCCTCAGAGGCCCGCTGGGGAGGGCTGGGGTCGAGTCAGTTTGACATGGTGGAGCCACCCCTTGCAGTGGAGGTGGAACGACCACAATAAAAGGCTGCAGAGGTAGATCTGCTTGATGATTGAGACTGTTGTTTACCGCTATAGAATTGTCTGCCTGTACCTCCTTGGCATCCTGTTCGATGAAATTGGTAAAATTGGTAAGACTGTGAGTATTTTTGTTGTCCTGAGGTCTGGGGAGTATAGTACATACCATGCACTGACCGTAAAGTGTGGCCAGGGGCTTGAAGATCATCTAAAATGGTTTGTGTGGTTGAACCAAATAGTTTTTCCCCATTGAAAGAGGCATTCAGTACCTTTTGCTGGACGTCTGGGGTGAAGCCCGAAACTTGGAGCCATGCATGATGACTCAGATCAATGCCTATTGCAGAGGATCTGGCTGAAGTATCTGCTACATCATAGGCAGCTCTCAGCAAGTGGCCTGATAGACTGGTGCTGGCGTTAAAAGTGGCCAACAGTTTGTCCCTTTCTTCCGATTTAGTTTGTTTGCTATCTCAGCCACAGCTGCCCAAAGGGTTTTCTGATATTTTAACATATGGCCCATATAATTTATGGCCCTTATACTGAGGGTAGCCCCTTGATAAACTTTCATCCCCATGTGCTCCAGGCATCTGGATTCCTTATCAGGAGGTAGGGAGCTAAAATGTTTGGGCGTTTTAGTCCTACTATGGGCTGTGTTGATCAACACTAAATCTGCTTGTGGTGGTACCGCAAAGTATGAATGGTCAATTGGTGCCTGGTAAAGATGGCTGGCCTTTCTAGGCACCGCAGGTATATGCGCAGGTTTGTTCCAAGTGGTCAATATTGCATCTTGGTAAGACGGAATTAGCGGTGGGAATACTATGGCTGGGTCTTCTGGGAGTTCCAGGTAGTCCGCTAAGTTTGGCCACTGTCTATCTGGTTCCTTTGTGGTAAAACCCATTGCCTTCTGGATTTCAGCCATAATTTCTAAGAAGGTCAGGTCATCGTGGGGAAGAGATTGGTGTAAGACAGTCGTGGTCCCCTTCAAGAGAGGATATAGGGGGGTTTCAATCCGTCCTCTATAGCATAATCTTCCTCATATTCCCCCCTCTTCCTTGTGGATTGACTCCTTTTCTAAGGATTGGTAAGATGGAGACTGTGATGGGTCTCCTATGGGGACACAGATGGCCTCTGGCTGAGAACGTTTGTGTGGAAGAGAAGGGGATGAGGAAGGTATTGATCTGGCTGCTTTTGTTTGCTGTGGGGGCTGCAGGCCCTGCATGACTTGCAGCACAGTTTGTACCACTGTGGCCACATCCATGGGAGGAGTAGTGGTCATCTGTTGCTGAGGTGGCCCCTGAGGTGGAGGCACTGTGGCCTGAGAACTAAGGGGTATAATGGAGGAGATGGGGCGTGGCTGTGGGAGCGGCTGGGCCCGTGGCAGGGACTGGCCCGATCCTCAGGCTTCCATATATGGTCCCCTGTGTGTTGCCACCTGGGTAGGTGGTGGCAATTTTGGTAAGACAGTAATGGAGAATCCCTTCTCCTTGATAACATAACCCTGCCCCGTCAACAGTCTGGTCGAGGGAGACGGAAAGGGTGAGGTGTCCGACTGGTGGAATTAAGGCATCAATGGTGAGGCAGAAAGGTCCTGTCTTGAGGAGCACTGTGCCATTGACGAATGGCTCATAGCTGTAGAAGTGACTGATGAAGTCACTACAGCTCAGGCAGCATTGAGTGTCGATGAGAGGACTGGCAAAGCCATCGTCGATGAGATTGGAAACCACATTCTACGACTGCCCAGAGGACGACACCATCAACAAGTGGGACCTCTTGCCGACAGAAGATGGATTTTTGTCTCTATGCTTATGTTTAGAGCTATGTTTTGAGGTCTGAGAAGTTTGGGAAGATGAAGCATGGGGATGAGACCCCTTCTCAAGTACAGCAAGTTTCTGCTCCATGAGATAAGACTCTTATCTCTTGGAGTCTCCATCGACGAGTTGCCTGGTTGAAATCTCTGCTGACAGAGCAGTCAAGGACAGTGTGAGTGGCCCCCAAGCACCGAACGCAGACTGGATGATCATTGAAACGGTATATTTTTCTGCCACAAGGGCACTTTCTAAATAGTGATTCCGATTGTTTAGACATTTGGAAAAAGAAGCTTTAAGGGGAACAGCAAACAGTTCAGTGTGTTCCTTTCGTCATCGATGTTGTAGAGGCACTAAAGCTGGAGAGCTGGCATGCTGGCGTGCTGTGAGCTGGCAGACGGCGGGATTAGAGCCGAGGATACTGGGGGCCACCCATTTTTTTTATACCTGCAAGGAGTGATGACATCACGAGTGGTCAGCCCCCAATATGCACTGCTGGAGAAAGCGGCTGTCTGGAAGAGCACCCTTTGACAGGCTCCCAAAAGTAGTACCTGCTGCAAGAGATGCCCTTGAGGAAGATGCAACGTCCAGTATCAAGGAATTAGAAGTTTTTTTGGATTGGATCTGGTGAGTCCTTTCATTAGCTGGGATAAGCCAAGCTCAAACAGCAGCTTTAAGTCATCTGATTGTGAAGAAAGCCAATCTGAATTTAGGCCCCAAGATTTATGGTTTAGTTTATGAACATAAACTTTTCTTTAATTTCTAATATAATTAGAAATGTGGGCATGTAGGAAGTCTGTTTAATATCCCTAGTGTATTGTTTCATGTGTTTAATGGAGTGCAGAACTACAGCCCATTTTTCCCCACACCCAAATGGCTGGGAGGAACAATATATTTTCTTTTAAAACGTCTGCCACCACTAATTAGCTGAATGACTACCTCAACCCTGAGAGCATCTTTTGGCCTACTCTACTTCTTTAAATGATAACAGTGGTCAACCTGCTTATTGCTATCACCCTGACACATGCAGAAATCTTCAACTGGAGATTGTGATGCTGACTGTGCTTTGAAAGCCTACAATATAACAATGAGAACTGTCTTTGAGCTGTATGTGTTCAGCTCTTCACTCCAACTTCCAGTTACAGCTGTTCTGACATAGACATTTATGAACCAATCAAAGCCAAAAAAGGTTCTCTTTCTAGTTAAGCGCCCCAAAAAAAAACAAACAGGAGTAACGGCACAGACATCAGAGCAATTATTCTGGCTTAAAAGTTCTATATTTTGTTTTACCAATCAATTATAATTTTCCGATGCTTTAAAGCAAGGAGTATGAGCTGCTAAAGGGGGGAAACTGAAAGGCTGGAGATGCCCTAACAGTTTCAGGGTTAAGAGTCAGAAGAAAACCAGCACAGTCCCTTATAAAATTAGCTGAAGTAGAATAAAAATTTGTAAAGTTTAAAACAGTAGTTCAAAATGGCGGGGGCCCATCATGCGATTTGATGTATTTGGATACATAAAATTAGTAGTAACACAATCAGTTGATAACAAAAATTGTAGCGATACAATGTATTTGCCATCTTTTGCCTGTCAAAACAAAATACTTTAACTATTGATAATGCACTCAAAGTGAATTCAAGCTAGAACTGAGGCATATAAAATAATTTTGTGATATAAGCAACTGATAAGCAGCAGGAAAATCCCAGCCTCCCCCTACAAAACAGGGTACTAAATGAGAAAAAGACCAAGGTAGAAAGGTCAGTGGGGGATGCTGCTACAGAAGGTAACGCCATTAAAAAATGGAGAGCAATGAGTACCAATGCCCGTAGTCTGGGTAACAAGCTTCCTGAATTAGTGGCCTTGATGGAGAAGGAACATCTGGATATAGTGGCAGTCAAAGAAACATGGTACACACAGAACCATTACTGGAACGTAAACATACCAGGATACACTATCTACAGGAGGGACAGGGAGGACAAAAGAGGAGGAGGAGTAGCTCTCTACATAAGAGAAGGAATCAAAGCAACAAAACAAAAGGGTAAACAGGGAGGAGAAGAAGCACTGTGAGTCAATTTGGAGGCAGGCAATGGCACCACAATCCGCACAGGGGTTGTATACAGACCCCCTTCTCAGAGGGAGGAAATGGACAAGGAAATGATAGAAAGTATACTTAGAATGGCAGAAAAAGGGGAGACATTGCTGATGGGTGATCTGAAAATGCCAGATGTTAACTGGAGTGCAGTTGCAGCAGCCACGTCTAAGAGTGGGGTTATTCTAGATGCCCTACAGGGGGGCATGCCTCAGACAACTAGTATTGGAACCCACTCCAGAGGGAGCAATCTTAGACCTGGTCCTCTCAAATGGAGATGGAGAGAGGATCACAGATGTAGAAGTGGGTAGCCATCTGGGAACTAGCGACCATCGAACAGTATGGTTCACGACAAACACAGCAATAGAGTCAAGCCATACAAAGGCAAAAGTACTGGACTTCAGGAGGGCTGACTGCGCCAAAATGGGTGAGTGCCTAAGGAATGCACTAGCAAATGGGCAGGAAGGAGGGGTGGAAGAACAATGGGGAATAATAAAACTGCCATCACAGAGGTAACAAGCCTTTGTGTGAAGCAAATAAAACGATGTAAGAAACCACTATGGTTCTCAAAGGAGGTGGCAGTGAAGGTTCAAGAGAAAAGAGCATTCAGAAAGTACAAGGAATCACAGAAGGAGCAGGACAGAGAATTGTATCAGTTAAAGCAAAAGGAAGCTGGGAAGGCAGTCAGAATAGCAAAGCGCCGAACTGAGGAAAAATAGCCAACTCAGTTAAGAAGGGTATCTTTTAGGTACATCAGGGAGCGAAGGAAGACTAAGGGAGGGATAGTGAGGCTTAATAAAGGGGAGGGGGGTGGGCAGAGGGTGACTGTGAAAAGGCAGAGATACTAAACAAATATTTTTGCTCAGTATTTACAAATGAAGAGGGGGAGGTACCTAAACCAAACACTAGACACACTCTGTATACAGAAGTTGATACCAGCCCATTTACAGAAGAAAGGGTTCTGAAAGAACTCTTAAAACTGAAGGTGGACAAAGCAATGGGGCCTGATGGGATTCATCCCAGAATTCTAAAATAACTAAGGGTAGAACTAGTGACACCACTGACTACCCTGTTTAACAAATCATGGGAGGATGGGGTGGTACCTGAGGACTGGAGGAGGGCCGATGTGATTCCCCTTCACAAAAGTGGGAGTAGGGCAGAAGCGGGAAACTACAGACCAGTTAGTTTAACCTCAGTGATAGGGAAAATGATGGAATCACTTCTAAAGAAAAAGAACTGTCGAGTACCTAGAGGCCAGAGGGGCACAGGACCCAAGGCAGCATGGATTCACAACAGGAAGGTCATGCCAGACGAATCTAATAGATTTCTTTGACTGGGTGACCAAAGTAGAAGATCAGGGAGGGGCTGTGGACATGGCCTACCTAGACTTTAGCAAGGCATTTGACTCAGTCCCACACAAAATATTAATATATAAGTTAGCCAGCATGGGAGTGGGTCCCAAGATGATAGCCTGGGTAAGTAATTGGCTGGAGAATAGGACACAAAGGGTAATAGTAAATAGAGTCCATTCTGAAGAAAGGGGGGTTACTAGTGGGGTGCCGCAGGGTTCAGTATTAGGACCTGTCCTCTTCAATGTCTTGTAGCTACATTGCAGAGGGACTGGAAGGAAAAGTATGTCTCTTTGCAGATGACACAAAGACCTGCAACAGAGTTGATGCACAAGGTGGGGTGGAAAGGATGAGAAGGACTTGGCAAGGTTGGAGGAATGGTCAAATGTATGGCAGCTTAGATTTAATGCTAAGAAGTGAGGATAAGGCACCCTGGAAACAAAACCCAGGGAAGAGATACACAATCAGGGTGAGATACTAACAACAATAAAAATGGAAGGGACCTGGGGGCAGTCATATCAGATGACTTAAAGGTGGGCAAGCAATGTGGAGGCAGTAAGGAGGGTTGGGGATACTGGGATGACAGAGAGAGGCATCACCAGTAGAAAACAGGAAGTTGTTATCCCTCTGTACAGACAGCTGGTGAGACCCCATCTGGAGTACTGTGTGCAGTTCTGGAGACCCAATCTCCGCAAGGACATAGACAAGATGGAAGCTGTCCAGAGGAGGGCAACTAAAATGGTGCAGGGTCTGCACCGGAAGACATATGAAGAGAGACTAAAGGAGCTTAATATGTATAGCCTCGAGGAAAGGGGGGGGCATGATAGAAACGTTCAAGTACCTCAAGGGAATCAACAAAGTCCAAGAGGGTAGCATCTTTCAAAAAAGAGGTGTGCAAGAACAAGGGGCACAATTTGAAGATGGGGGCAGCTCAGAGGTTATGTAAGGAAGTATTTTTTTCAGAGAGGGTTGTGGATGCATGGAATGGCCTTCCGGAGGAGGTTGTGGAGTCAAAAACAGTGATTGAATTCAAGCATGCATGGAACAGCCATGAGGCAATTCTAGGGGGTGGGGGTAGAAAGAAGTAGGCTGCTGGTTAACTAGGATCTGCAGCTTATCCATTAGGTAGGGAAATGGGCAGACTGGGTGGGCCAAGCGGTCCTTATCTGCCGTCAAATTAAAACAAAAAAACAAAAATCAAATTATATATAGCGGTAACACTTACAAACCTTGCTCTGAGCTTCCATTTTAAAAAAGTGGATTCTAGCCCCAACAGTTCAAAAATTAGACCTTGAAAAATATATCATTAAATTAGGCAAATGCTGAAACTGTTACGTCTAGAAACTTTTTTTGTTTGAAAGAGAGCTTGGAGTGAGCCTACTGTAATCATGCCATGCCACTACAATTTCCATACCTCAATATAAAAAAAATATTGATTTTAACAACATATAACAGGATGCCTAATGAGATATCAAATGTAGCAACAAAAAAAAAAAACTGAGGTTGGAAAATACTAGTGATTGTTCTTTGTACCCAGTAGCTCCGTATGAAGTCTGAACCATCCATTGGTTCTCCTGATACAAAATGGCCGCCCAGGGTATAATGAATAGAACTACAGCACCTTCTCTAGTGTAATGAAGAAAAATAAGGAGGATGGGTTCACAATCCTGTTAAATATTTCTGATTTATTTACTTTTTATTTCACATTTCTTTCTGCTCCACCAGACTGGCTTCAGAGCTGCATTTCATTACCTCAGCTCCTCATCCCAGTCATGGAACTCCCAGGGTTCAACACAGACATTCAGTCATTACTGCACAGCCATGTTTTAGTTGCTACCAGCAGACAACCTGTGGTTAATCCCCACCTCCCACAGGGACAATACAGACTGTATGAGTGCAGCTGGGAAACTGGAGCCAGCAAGCAAGGCTGGATAACTTCATCTGTCTGGGGCCCCCTGTAGTTCTTCCCACTCATATTTCTCCTGCAGAGGGTGTGACCTTGGAGGGCTGCCAGTAGACCACTCAAGTGCCAGAGGACCGCCTCTGAAATCCCCTTGCAGGATTCGCATTGATAGGCGACACCACAACATCACATGTCAGTTTCTTGCTTGGGCACGCACTGCTGTACGGCAGGCCTCAGAGGCCTTGTGTTTCCTTATAGCATAGCACCCATCCCCACACAGTAAATGGGGTAGTAATAAATCAGAAGAAGCTCCCCCCCAATGAGCCAGGATGTATCGGAGTCAGACACCCTGCCAAATCTTGACTAGTCAGCTCCAGACACCACGAGCTTGAGTCCCGAACCTGGCTTGCCAGCATGGCAAGCAGCTGTGCAACCACTGCACTAGTTTGTTTTGTTTATTCACACAATTTAGTTACCCAGAATAGCCCAGCTGAGCTGCAGCATCTGGATTCCAATGCAGTCCTGCTGCTTCTACCCATTTCCAGAGCTGGGTGAACTGGAATACTGAGAGCTTAAATGACTTGGTGACTCTAAACATAACAAAAGCGTTCTGAACTTGCAGAGAGTCAACTTCTATCTGAAAGGGGGACCATTTTAAAAGTATTTTAAAATAGAAACTTTATAGGCTCCATATTCAGAGTCAGGTACAATCGCAGAGCAGCCTTTTGCATTTTTCTTGCGACAGTGCATGACTAGTTCTGAGCGATATTCAAACAGACAGCGCTCATCACAGTGTGGCGTTAACTGTCTATCAGGCCACATTAGTGCAGCACTGACTGGATCTGCGCTGCACCAACATGGACCAGGGTTACATATGGTCCACAGGAGATAGCGCTGCCTGAAATGAGATAGCGCTGTGTCTCCTGTAGGCCATATTCAACTCAAGCATGCAAATGAGCTCACCGGGCAAGCAAGGTGCTAAGGGGTCATCTGCATGCCTATTATGACCTCCTTTGCATGTGGTGCAGCAGCCCTATAACACCCATCCTTCATATAATACAGGTATCCCTGGATGTTCACTGGTCCACAAATAGTTGGTGGGGGTAAGCACCACAGCAGACAAGCAGTCGGAGCAAAACCACACAGTTTTTACACTGAAAAACCTAGTGTGAAGTGTCTAACAGAGCGTTTGAGTTGCCAGGGTTGCTCAGGTAACTTGGGAAAGTCAGCCATTTTGAGCAGGAAGTTTGCCAGAGGGACCAATCAGTGAGCAAAAGAATGGCTGCTCAGGGATTTAAAACATCGACTTTTTTACTTCCAGCACTGCACAGTCAGTTGGGGCAAGTGCCACACCAGACAAGTGGTCAATCAAAACCACTGTTTTTATGCTGAAAAGCCAAGTGTAAAGTGTGTAACAGAACTTTTATTTTCCAGTGGGTTGCTGGACTAACCAAGGGTAGTTGGACATTTTGGGCAGGACGTTCATCAGAGGGACCAATCATTGAGCAGTAGGAGGACTGCTCAACAGGTACAAAAGGGAACACTCCTAATGTGCCCCCACACGTTTATGTCCCAGTACATGGGCTGCCCCAGAGATATAAAAGGGAACACTCCTAACATATCATCACACACGTTCATGTCCCAGCACGTATGTGGAACAGGTGTTAAGACTGGCATCTTAGATGTCTGCAGGAGGTCTTGTCGGTCATCTAAGGTAAAGCATCTGTTCAGTCATGTTGCAACACTCACTGCAGTATAGGGCCGAGGGTCAAAGGTAGGCCAAAACTGGGACAGGTGCAACACCCTATCTAGGGCAGGCGTATACAGGATTTAGAGAGAGCAAAGGGGAACCCTAATAGTAACCTATCTAAGAACAGGTCACAAAAGGTTGGGGAAAGATGTATGTGCAGCTACGTCAGTAAGGAAAAGCAGAGAAAGGTAGGGGGTAAAGGAAGGAGGAAAACACTATTTAAGAAGGAACTACTTGTTGAGAGGGGTAGAAGGGAAAACCCTGTGTGAGGCAACAGAGCAAAGCAAGCAAAAACGGAGAAAAAGGGAACACCCTATCAGGGGCAAGGATCCAAAAGTATTTCCAAGTGACACAGGGAGAGTAGGAATTGGGAATGCTGGGAGTGGCACAATGCAGTGGTTGTGGGGTGGCAGTTTTCAGAGAGCCCTTCTGGAAGCTACGATGCTGCCCCATTTTCCAGGCCAAGATGGCTAGAATTCAGGGGACCTCTTCTCCCACCCAGTGGCCACCAAGTCTACCACCATTACCTCAGAGAATGCCAGGGTGGAGGAACAGTTGGACTATGGTGGGCTCTGGAAGGGCCGGGGTCACAGGCACATTCCTCAGCTGGTACCACTACAGAAATCCTCTGCTGCTCTGGTGAGGTGAGACTGCTGGGGTGAGGCACCTGTGGTAATGACCAAGGAGATGTGAGGGTCCCCCATAGTGGAGACCCCAAGTAGGGTGGTGGAGGACCCCAGAGGAGGAGGAAGCAACTTCTGGTGGGGGACTTGATGGCGAAGGAGATAGATTTGAGAATAGGAAGGGAGGGGAAGAGGGAGATTAGGCATCTATGTGGCACCACAGCTCAGAGGGATGGGAAGCGGAGCCTGAAGATCACTACAGCGGTATGGCGGGAGGAACAGTGGAATGTCACTGCCCACCTGGAGACTAATGACCTGGCTAAGGACAGGGCTGGGATATTGCAGGGGGAGTTTAGGGAGGTGGGGAGGGGTCTTAGACAGGTAGTGCGCTCAGTGGCTTTCACTGAGGTGCGGCCTGTTTACAAGAGGGGACGAAGAAAAAATTACTCACCTTAGTAATTGTGTTTCTTTTAATGGAGTCTTGCTGTATTCTGACATTATGCAGTTAGCCCCAGCACCTGAACTGCTCCGGAGAGGAAAGAGTTAACTATGCCAGAGCACAGAACATTGGGCTCGAGCTCGGTTCAAACCTCTGTATGCTGCACTTCAAAGTGTAACCGTCAGATTCTTATGAGCTAATACTAACTAACTACACTTCCTAGGTGGAAATTGTAAATTAACTAGCCAAAAGGTAACCAATTGTATTGGGTCCCAAAAGACTCAAGTCGAGAACCCCAAAACAATAACCAGGTAGTGAACAAACATAACTACAAAAAAACAACACAAACATAACCCACTCCCCCTTTCTAAAAGGGGGGAGTGCCAAGTACACCCCTGAGGTGCAGCACTGTACCTGCCAGCCCACTTCCCAAAACCAGGTTCCGAGAGGGGAGGTAGGAAGCGAGGTCAGAATACAGCAAGATTCCATTAGAAAAAACACAATTACTAAGGTGAATAATTTTTTCTTCAAACAACATGAATTCTTGCTGTATTCTGACATTATGCAGACTACCAAGCAGTACCTCCATGGAGGAGGGACCGAACCTATTTTGGGAATAGGCTCTGCAGTACTGCTGTACCAAACCTAGCCTCACTCCTAGCCTGGACATCCAGAGAGTAATGCTTGGTGAATGTATGGACTGTTTTCCAGGTGGCTGCTTTACATATTTCTAGTAAGGGTATACAGTATCTCTGGCAGTAGCCAGAGAAGCAGCTGTACCTCTAGTCGAATGAGCCCTGAGGCCTGAGGGGAGGATTTTGCCTAGCTTTTATAGCAGAATTGTATACAAGAGACAATCCACCTGGCAATAGTTCTCTTAGTAGCAGGTTTACCCTTTCCCACTCCACCATAAGTGAGAAACAACTGAGGACAGTCAAACCTAAGTGCCTTAGTGCGCTCAATGTAGTAGCTAAGCGCCCTCTTAACATCCAAACTGTGTAATCTTCTCTCTCCTGAAGAAGAATGATCAGTGAAGAACACGGAGAGACATGGACTGATTCAGATGAAAATCTGAAACCACTTTGAGTAAGAACCTCCTGTTGTTTTTAAGGACCACCTTTTCTCTATGGAATGAGATAAAATCAGGCTCCACGTACAGTGCCTGTAATTCACGGATACGCCTGGCAGAGGTAATAGCTACCAGGAACACAGTATTCCAAGTCAAGTACTTAAGTTCTGCTGAGCCCAAAGGTGCAAAAGGGGGTTGCATAAGCTGAGCAATGCAAACATTAAGATCCTAAGCAGGAGTAGGGTCTGTAAAGGGAGGGTTGGTATGGAGCAACCCTTTAAAGAATTAACAGAAAACAGGATGAGATGCCAGGGAGGAAGCCTTTCCCACTGACAGGAATGCAGAAACAGCTGCCAAGTGTACTTTCAGAGTAGCTGGCCTGAGGCCTAAGCCACTAAGATGAACCATATAATCCAGAATTGCAGCCAAATCAGCAGTATCTGGAGACTTCTCTTTATTGGAACACCAAATGCTGAATCTTTTTCATTTGGAATTCTAAGTTTTTCTGGTGGCAGGTTTTCGAGAGGCTTTGAGAATATCCAGAACCCCCTGAGACAGATGCAGACTTGCATATTCTAACTCTTCAAGAGCCACACCTTGAGGATGAGAGACCAAAGGTTGGGGTACCATATCCTCCCCTGAGAGGAGGTTAACAGATTGTGTTTCTTGGGAAGAGACAGGGGAAGATGGACTGCTAGGGACAGCAATAGAGGATACCAAGGTTGCCTGGCCCAGTCTGGTGCAATCAGGATCACTTTGCATGATTGTGATCTTATCTTGACCAGAACCTTGAACAACAGCGGAAAGGGGGAAAGGCATACAAAAATTTCCCTTCCCAGTCCAGACGTAGAGCATCCAAGGGGGGACCACACTCCCTGTGCTGTGAAGACTCCCAAGTGAGCTCCCCATCCCAGGAGAGAGGCATATGTGGTTAATACCACAGAATGAGACTGGGTGATGAATGGGACTCCTTGTCTGAGGATGCCCTGATCCAACCACCATTGGAGAGCCTGGATCAGAGTCTGAGTCACAGGAATCTGTTTGGTTAGAGGATCTTTTTTCTGAGACCAAAAGGACCTCATATGGAACTGGATGTCCCTCATCTGAAATCTGTCTCCCTGTACCGCTGCAGTGGAAGCTGCCATGTGGCCCAGAAGTTGAAGAAAATGCCTTGCTGGTCGAGACACCAGAAGGTGGAAAGAAGAAGCCAGGTCTGTAGGGGCGTTAACCCTTGCCAGAGGAAGAAAAGCTTTTGCTTGGACAGTGTCCAACTCTAACCCTATGAAGGTCAGGAGTTGCACTGGTTCGAGAACTGACTTTGGAAGACTGAAGAGGAATCCCAGAGAAGTGAACAATTGCTGGGTCACTTGCAGGTTTGACTTGACTTGGTTTGGAGACTGCCCCACAATGAGCCAGTCATCCATGTATGGAAATATGGAAATGTTTTGTCTCCTTAGAAAGGCCACTACTACTGCTAGGCATTTTGTGAACACCCTTGGTGCTGATGTTAGTCCAAAGGGCATCGCTCTGAACTGATAATGGCCTGAAGGCAGTTCGAACCCGAGGTATTTTCTGTGGGAGCACCTGATGGGAATGTGAAAATAGGCATCCTTGAGGTCAAGGGAGGCTAACCAATCCCCTGGCCTCAGAGTGGGAAGAATTACTCCCAGAGTCACCATTCTGAATTTTGGCTTGACTAGGTGCTTGTTTAAGTATCTTAGGTCTAGGCTGGGCCACCACTCCCGTCTGTCTTGGGGTAAGAAAGTATCTGGAGTACAGACCCTTGCCCTTGTGTGGAGTAGGAACTCTCTCTCTGGCTCCGAGAGCCAGCAGAGAGGAAACCTCTGCCTCTAGGGCAATGGTTTCGGAGATGTTTGCAGGTGGAAAAGACCTGATCCTCAGCTTTGGAAATTTTTTGAAGCTGAGAGCCAGTCCCTGGCTTACTACCTCCAGGACCCACTTGTCTGAGGTAACAGACTTCCAGGCCTGGAAGTAGTAAGCCAGCCTGCCTACTACTGGAAAAGGGGAGTCGACTCAGGCCGACACATCAGGGTGTCTGCTTGGCAGGAGCCTTGGACTGAGAGGAGGAAGATGCAACTCTGCTCATCCCCTTCTGCCTCTCCCTCTGAAGAACCACCTCTCAGGAAAAGGAGAGGAGGCCTGTGCCTGGTAGAAAGGCCTGTGAAAAGGCCTGCCCCTGCCCCTAGATTACTGCTTCTGAGGAGCTGCCTGCCTTTCCTTGGCCTGTTCACTCTTGTAGGTGGTCCTATATTTGTCCATCTTTTTCATGTAATTCTCTGTCTGCTCCCCAAACAAAGAATTACCCACCACAGGGAAATCCATGGCCTTAGCCTGGGTGTCCTGTGAGAGGCTAGTACATCTGAGCCAAGCAAATCTCCGAAGAGACACAGATGTAGCAATGACTCATAAGGAAACATCATTAGAATCCACAGCAGCATGAAATTGGACTTTGGATGCCTCAATCTCATCAGCAGCCACCTCCTCCAGCTCCTTGGCTAGCTGGGGTGAAGCCTGTTTAGCCAGTTCCAGAACAGTATCCCACTTGGACTTCTGGTATCTGGCTGTGTAGGCCATAAAGTTTGCTTGCCTGAATCCCATGGAGGATGCCAAGTACTGTTTCTTGGCCACAGCATCCACCTTCCTAGAGTCTTTATCGGGGTAGCTAAAGGTATGTCATAGGCTGCAGCCTGCATGACCCCAACATGGCTGCATTGTTGGAACAAGTACTCTGTACCTGAGCCTGACAGCATATACCTCCTGTCCATTCTCTTGTCCACAGGAGGTAATGAATTTGGTGTCTGGAGAATTGTTTGTGTCTGTTTCCCAAAAGATTTATGGAGGGGGAAGAGACAGCCTTTTGGACTCTGGGATGTCCATCATTTCTAAATAGGCTCCACTTGTTCCTCAACAGCTTCACCCAGAGGGAGATGGAGTGTCTCTGCCACTTTTTTGTAAAACAAATAGTGGGAAGGGGACTCCGAAAGCCTAGGAGGGGAAACATTGGAAGGCCTGTCTGGGGAGATGTCTGGTTCAATGGGCTCATCCAGGCCTTCCACACCATCATCATCATCATACTCTTCTTTCCCTTCCAAATACGGTTCATGGTAATCAACCGGACAATATTCCAGAACCAGAGGAACTGTCCAAACTGAGCGCCTACCGGGAGGCGCCGGATCGGCTGGAACCGAATGGAGAGATTCCACAATGCTAATCGCCCTGGCAATCTCTTCGGCGATTGGATGTGATGGTTCTAGATCTGAACCGGCTGATTTCTTCTTTCTTTTTGCCGGAACTGACCCCTCAGGATCGGCTCTCCTTTTGCCTGAGGAAGTATCGCCCAGGTCAGTGGACACTCCCTCAGGTTCGGCTGGAACCGAACCGGGCTGGCCATCCAGATCAGTGGACTTCTCGCGGCCTCCTTTGCCCTAAGCCTACCTAATCTCTTGTCCAGTGTGGCCTTCGGAAAATGTTTACATATTTGGCAGCCTGAATCGAGGTGCTCAAAAACCATACAATATACACAGGTGGTGTGAGGGTCTGCCTTAGCAAAGGCATCCCCACACTCACTACAGTGCTGAAACCCAGTGGACAATTTAAAAATGTCAGCAAGCACCATTTATCACACTGCGGCAGACAAGCAGGGTGTCTGGCTCAGGCACTGGATCGCAGACCAGACATCGAAGACCAAACCGTTTTACTTGTTTTTTGAGAGACAACTGTTATTTGGATCTGGCCTGGATGATATTTTTAAGGATATCCAGGATAAGAAAGGGCAACATCGGGTGTCAAAGCAGCAACAGAAAGCTAACTCACTGTTGAGAGGACGAGGAGGTGCTCATCAGTGGCAGTCTCAAGGTGGTTTTCATCCCTTTCAGAATGTTGGGAACCAGTGGAATAGGGGAGCCTATTCTGGCTTTAAGGGCAATAGTATTAGAGGATCCTCTGTTCACAGACATAATGGGGGTGCAGGGCGAATTGCAGGTTACTCCCAATGAAGGTATGTGGGCCCATCTCTGTTTCCCTTTCTTTGGTGGAAGGCTACAGCAGTTTTACCAGAAACAGGTCCAAATCATGCCAGACACATGGGTACTGGAAATCCCGGATCTAGGACAAACTATAGAGTTTGAGACAGTACCCACAAGAGGTCTTTTCCTGCCATCCCTTGTGCCACAAAACCCAGTGAAGAGACAGGCTGTAGCCCTGACCTTGGATCACTTGTTGCAGATTGGGGCTACTGTCCAGGTATCCCCCAGCAAGGAGGGTCTGGGGTTCTACTCGATTCACTTTGTGGTTCCCAAGAAGCCGGGGAGGAGCTTCCGACAGATTCTGGACCTGAAGCACCTATACAAGTTTGTTCATGACACAACCTTCAAGATGGAGTCCTTAAAATCAATACTCTGGGCCATCCAACCACAGGATTATATGGTTCCCATAGATCTGAAAGATGTCTATCCCCATATCCGCATGCCTCAGCAACACCAGAAATGTCTAAGGCTCGCAATTCATGGATGGCATTTCCAATACCAGGCCCTTCCCTTTGGGCTGACAACAGCTCCCTGGGTATTTTTAAAGGTCCTGATTGTACTTGTGGCACAAGCAACACAGGAGGGACATCATGCATATCCTACCTGAACAAACTTCTCATCCAAGCATCGTCAGTTCAGATGGTGAGGAGATTGGTGTCAAGGACTCTGAATGTGTTAGAGGCTCATGGTATGGTCATCAACTGGGAGAAGAGCTTCCCCATGCTATCTTAGAGTTTGGAACACTTGGGAGTGATGTTCAAGATGGATAAGGGAAAAGCCTTCCTCTCATCATCCAGAAAGGAGACCCTGAGGTGGCGGGCTCAGTAGTTGAGCAGCCAGACGTCAGTTTTCGCTCACAGACTTCTCTGGATTCTGGGGCTGATGACTACAGCAAAAGAATTAGTTACACGAGCCCACATGCAAATGTGTCCCCACCAGAACAGCATGCTGGAGGTCTGGAATCTGACCTCGGAAGACTACCAAGCCCTGATTGCACTTCCTCAGTCCATACAGCAATCGATGACTTGGTGGGAAAGTCCCGAGAACCTCAACAGGGAGTCTCTCCTGGAAGATCCATCAGAGTTGATACTGATGACAGATGCCAGCATACTGGACTGGGGCACAGTCCTGGACCACATTCCATCCCAGGGCATTTGGACACCTCAAGAACAGTGGCTAGGCCGGCCCACCGGCACAGCGGAAAGAATTACCACTGTGACGTGGGCGATCCAGGTTCCAGAACAGACTCCGGACACTCAAGGTCCGGCCGAGGGGGTGGAAGGGTGGATTGAGCAGCCACAGTACGCTCTCCATCTCCAAAGTGTGGGGAAGGGTTAGAGTGGCTCCAGTATGGTGCTCCTGGGTGACCACGGGATGCACCGTTACCGGAGCACCAGCGAGCGCTGCTCTAAGAGGGGGGTGTCAGATGCATGGCACAGGTTGCAGTGTGGCGTCTGCCTGACATGCCCCCACAAGACCACAAGTGAATACAAAAATACCTCCGGTGTGCCCAAGGACGCCCCCACCCTGTAGTAGATCTAAGTCCCGTCGCATCTGAGACAGAGCACAGACGGGGTCGCATCAGGAGGCTCCACCCTGGAGGGTATACCGGGGGCACTGTGTACAGGGATTCCAGATCCACCTGCAGAGGCAGATGGCTGATGGGGATTCACTGCTGGAAGCAAGATAAAAGCACAGTAAGTTAAAAAAAAAAAAAAAAAAAAAAAGAACAGCGTCTAGAAATATCAGAAATGAGGGCAGTACATCTTGCTTTTCATTTCCACTCTCCAGTGTGCTCCAAGGCAGTGAAGGTAAGGTCAGACAATGCCACCACTGTGGCGTACATAAGCAACCAAGGAGGCACAAGAAGCAGGGAGATTCTGACAGAAGCCACCAAAGTTCTGCTGTGGGCAGAGGAACACCTCCTGACTCTCTTGGCTGTTCATCTAGCAGGAGAACTGAACATCCAGGCCAGCTCTCTGGGTCAAGAGACAATTCTCTCAAGGGAATGGATGCTGAACCCTGAGGTGTTTGCACTCCTATGCAGAAGGTTCGGTCGGTCTCAAATTGACTTGTTCACATCAGAGGAAGATGCTCAGGTACAGGGATTCTTCAGTTGGTACCAGTGTCCTCAGGTGAAGGTGGTGGATGCCCTGTCACAAATGTGGGATTTTGTCAGAGCGTACATGTTCACTCCACTACCGCTCGTTCCCAAGGTTCTTCACAAGGTAAGGCACGCAAGAGGAAGCTTCCTTCTGATAGCCCCAGTATGGACAAGAAGACTGTGGTTCTCAGACCTGGTGAATCTAGCCCAGCATGCATCGTTCTGGCTCCCAATCCAGGGGGATCTTCTCTTCCAAGGGTCCATTCTGTATCCAAACCCAGAGGTGATGCAGCTGTCGGCTTGGCTGCTGAAAGGAAGCAACTGTTAATACAGTGGTTTTCCAAAAAGTCACAGATACCCTAAATGGCCACCAGGAAGGTGTTTACGTCTGCTGCCTATGACCATGTGAGGAATACCCTTTTAGCTTGAGCCACAGAGAGAGAGGTATCAGAGCCTCCAAAGCTATGGTTCAACAGACACTGGATTTTTTGCAGGCAAGAGTAGACATAGGGCTTGCACTGAGCACTCTGAGAGGTCAGGTGTCTGCGCTAGGAGCAGCCCTGCTAAGTTCCATGGGTGTGTCCTTGGGGCAATCAGGAGGCTATATGTTTTCTAACAGTGGTTAGCAGAAGCAGGCCATTGTTCCAGTCTCCGGTTCCCCCATGGGATCTTAATCTAGTGCTGAACATGCTTTGTAAGGCTCGTTTCACACAACTCTTTTATCAGTGCCACTGGATATTTCCTGTCATGCAAGGTGGGTTTCGTAATAGCAATCTGCTCCACAGAAGGACTGGTGAACTTCAGGTGCTGTCACACAAAGAACCTTGCCTTATTATTCAAAAGAAGAAGGTAGTATTAAGGATTGCCCTGTCTTTTGTTCTCAAGATCCCTATAGCCGTTCATGTAAATCAGGAAATCTTCTTACTGTCCTTCTGTTCTACATCAGAACATCCAAAGGAGCATGATCTGCACAAGTTGGATTTGCAGAAAGCAGTCAGGACTTACCTCAACAGGACAATAGAATTCAGGAAGTCTGAAACTACATTTGTTCTTTCTGAAGCAGCAAAAAAAATTCAGAAAGCTTCCAGGGCTACCTTGACTAAGTGGGTGAGGGCTGCATTTCCAAGGTCTATGTAGCAGAGAAGAAAAAAGCTCCAGCCTGTCATCGAGGCATAGGTCAGGAAGCATAAGAAAGCCAGGAGCGATTGTAAAATTCACAACAAGTGTTTTATTATTAGGAACAGTAAAATAAAAAAATTAAAAAAATTCAGAAAAACTATTTACAAAGGCAGTACAAACATAGAACGCAGAGTCCTTTTTTTCTCAATTTCAAATCTCAGTCTGTCTCTGTCTCCCTCTCTTGCAAAACAGTGCAGCTCTTTTTATAACAAGTCTTTGCCAGAGCTCGTTAAGAGAACATTCTGCTTCTCACACAGTGTTCTTGTCAGTTTCAGCAGGTGCAGCAAAAAGAACATTGTGACCCAGAACTAACCTCTTGTTTACATCTCTGCAACAGGCTTAAAAACTGCATTTCAGGTTAACCCCTTGGGTTCCAAATAGTTTTTGCAATCTTTTCAACACTATAACTATTTACAGTTTTAAACAAACGGATCCCAGTATCAGTGACATTTCCACAAAATGATTCACATATATTTTTTATACCAGCATATATGCAAAGGGAAGAAAAGACAGAACAGCAAGTGAGGGTAGAGAGATAGCAAGAGACAGAGAATTGCAAGACTGTAAAGGTGATAAAAAAAAGTCCTAGATCTCTCAAGAAAATTTGGTTGCGCAACCACACAGAGAAGAGACAGAAAAGGAGAGAATAGAGAACAGATCCTTGCATTTACTCTTTTTCCATAACAACTGGGACAGGGTCATATTCAGCCCTGTTACACAGCCCTCATCAAAGCTCACTCCACCAGGGCTCTGGCTACTTTCTGGGCAGGGAGGGAGGCATCCTTATTAGGGTTGTACAAAGCGGCAATGTGGTCCTCCATTCATACATTCACTAAGCACTGAAGACTGGATGTTCAAAGTTCCGCGGACGCAGACTTTGATAGCAGAGTTTTGCAGGCGGTAGTTAGTAGATAGCTGAGATATATTGGACAATATTCTCCAACAGGAGCCACAGGCTCCTGGGTGAGGCTCCATTGACAATGTTGGAGCTAACAGAAATGGAAATTACAGTAAATATGATGGAATTTATCCTTTCTGTGTTGCTCTATTTTGTCAATGGGGAGTCTTCACATATGGGTACTAAGAAGCAGTACCCATTTCCAACCAGGTGGGGGAAGAATATTTTCCCATATATAACCCATACATACAGTAGAAAAATAATAATTTTGTAATTCAGCAAGGATGGTAATTGTTTGTGATTTATCCAGACTTATCTGCTAACCAGGAAAACATCAGCAGTTTTTTCAGTTACAGGCACGCAGATTAACAGGTGGACACTTCTGAACATCGCATAGTGCTTTTCCCTGTTACAGGTTAGTGCTTATCCTAGCTTTGCAGTCACGTGTATTGTTTTGACTGCTATTACTGTTTATATGTCTTTAGGCTGTACAACTAAGTGTTCAACAGAAGTCCAAGCTTGCTAAAGAACAAATGGTCGGATGCCTGCAGGGAAGCACAGGATTTCCCCAGCCAGCTCTGCCAAGTAAGGTAGGGTGTCAAGTTATCCTTTCTATAACGTCAGATTATTTGTACATGCACTGTTAGTGTTAGGTTAAGGAGAGAATTGCTGACCTTGGCACTTTACAGATTATTGGCTACAAAGGAGTGTACGGGTACTGCGTGGACTAGAGGTGCTGGAGAATGTCAGCTTTTGGAATGTTCATATGCCCAGGATTCTATGCTGATTGACAGCTTTTGGTTGTCCCACTACCCCAGTAGGGGTGGGCATTACCCATATGTAAAGACTTCCCATTGACAAAGTTGGAGCTAACAGATAAGAAAATTGCAGTAAGTATGAAGGAATTTCTCCTTTATTGTTTATAGAAACACAGACTGACAGCAGATAAGGACCACTTGGCCCACCCAGTCTGCCCATTTCCCTACGTACTGGATAAGCTGCAGATCCTAGTTAACCAGCAGCCTACTTCCTCCTACCCCCACTAGAATTGCTTTATGTCTGTCCCATGCATTCTTGAATTCCCCCACGACCTCCTTAGGAAGGCCGTTCCATGCGTCCACCACCCTCTCCATGAAAAAACAGTTCCTCACAATGCCCCTGAGCCGTCCCCCCTCTATCTTCAAATTGTGCCCCCTTGTTCTTGTATACCTCTTTTTCTGAAAAATGCTACTCTCTTGGACTTTGCTGATTCCCTTGAGGTACCTGAAAGTTTCCAGCATGTCCCCACTCTCCCTCCTTTCCTTAAGGGTATACATATTAAGCTCCTTTAGTCTCTCTTCATATGGCTTCTGTGCAGACCCTGCACCATTTTAGTTGCCCTCCTCTGGACTGCCTCCATCCTGTCTATATCCTTGTGGAGATGGGGTCGTCACAACTGCACACAATATTCCAGATGGGGTCTACCAACTGTCTGGACAGAGGGATAACAACTTCCTGTTTTCTACTGATGATGCCTCTCCCCATGCATCCCAGTATCCCCCAGCCCTCCTTACTACCTTCTCACATTGCTTGCCTACCTTTAAGTCATCTGATATGACTACCCCCAGGTCTCTTTCTATTTTTGCTGTTGTTAGTACCTCCCCCACATTGTGTACTCTTTCCCTTGGTTTTTGTTTCCCCAAGTGCATTACTCTGCACTTCTTTGCATTGAATCTAAGCTGCCATACTTTTGACCATTCCTCCAACCTTGCCTAGTTCCTTCTCATCCTTTCCACCCCCCCTTGTGTATCAACCCTGTTGCAGATCTTTGTGTCATCTGCAAAGAGGCATACTTTCCCTTCCAGTCCCTCTGCACTGTCACCTATAAAGACATTAAGAGGACCAGTCCCAGTACTGAACCCTGTGGTACCCCACTAGTAACCCACCTTTCTTCAGAGTGGATTCCATTTACAATTACCCACTGCGTCCTGTTGTCCAGCCAATGTTTTACCCAGGCTACAACCCTGGGACCCACTTCCAGGTTCGCTAACTTGTTTATTAATCTTTTGTGTGGGACTGTGTCAAATGCCTTGCTAAAGTCTAGGAAGGCCATGTCCACAGCCCCTCCCTGGACTACTACTTTGGTCACCCAATCAAAGAAATCGATTAGATTCATCTGACATGACCTTCCTGCTGTGAACCCATGCTGCCTTGGGTCCTGTGCCCCACTGGCCTCTAGGTACTCAACAATTCTTTCCTTCAGAAGTGATTCCATCATTTTCCCCACCACTGAGGTCAAAATAACAGGTTCAACAGTTTTTTGTCATTTATATGTTGGAATGCGACAACTGTCTCAGAGTATCTGATGGGTGTACTGTAACAGAACTTCGCAAAAGACTGCAGGAACATGCTGAGAACATTAGGTATGGCAGATTGGACAACTCTATTGGAGCCCATTTCAAAGATTACCATCAAATGGATCCCACGACCATAAAAAGCTCAATCCTAGAACATGTACCACCCCCTTATGTTGGAATGTGACTGTCCCAGGGTATATGAGGGGTGTACCATAACAGAAATTCCCAAAAGATTGCAGGAACATGTTGGAGACATTAAGCATGGAAGAACAGACAACTCTATTGGAGCCCAATTCAAAAATTACCATCAAATGGATCCCAGGAACTCGGAATCCTCAATTCTGGAACATGTAGCACCCCCTTCTAGGGGCTGTTACAGGTTACAAGTCCTTTTGAGGAAAGTGACTCAACTTGATTTTTAAAATCATGAGCCAGAAGAACTCAATGATGAAACAGACTTTTCTGTTTTGTTGTGAAATATGGTAGTCCGACAATATGAATAGGATGCGAGTTTTGACTAAGGTAGCTGCTTAACTATTAGAGGTTTGCAAGGTTGTACTGAATTCTTCCCTTTATCACTAAAGCTTCATGTGGTTACACTCTTGTGTTCATGAAGTAGATAATTAGTCTCCTCTGACACACGTTCTGGTTCTTAACATGTAGTATCAGAATCTAAATTATTCTCTTGGACTGTACGTATTATGCAAGTTTTCTCTTCTTCCCCCTTCTTCATCTCCCTTCCTCCTTCCTTTTCCCAATTTGCCCTACTGTATTATTCAAATAATTGAGTGTGCCGATATCTGTTGTAATATCCGATACAAGCCAATTTCATAATGTGAGGGTAATGGATCAGTGTGCCTAAGCCTGTATTCATTGTTTATGACTATCTAGCATTTATATAATTAGAGATTGAAAATAGTTTCACTATTTATCAAAGTGCTTTATTAAATAATTACTGTTCGAGGGTTGGTTTCCACATAAACTGGATCTAACCCCTTCCTCTACGAGGTCCAGAATGGCACTTACATCTTCGCAGTTTACCTCAGCGTCCCTGCTGCCCTTCTCATCACTTCTGTCCTGTCACCCTCTAGCCCTTGTTCCCCTACCTTCCTTCTTTCTGTCCTAGTACCCTTGCCCTTCTCTTCCCTTACCTGTTCTTCTGCCAGCTAAATTAATCGGGCAGTAATGTTGCACTTATGTTATGGCCTTTATACTGTGACCTGTTATGTCTGCATTGATCTTTTATTAATTTGAAATACTGTGTATCTGTAATTTGATATACTGCATATCTGTTATGTCTGCATTAATCCGATATGAATTTGAATTATATTTGTGTTTCCTTATTGTACCTTGTGTTGTCCCTCCAGGGCCACCTTGCAAATTAGTATCTCAATGGTGTATTTCGTGGTAAAAAAATAAAACTGAATTGAATTGAAAATTGAACTGTATTCAGTGCAGCTCTGAAGGTTATTACCCCCCTCCCCCATAAATTCTTGTTCACAGGATTGCTTGTACTAGCAGATCCAGTGATTCATGATACTTTTTCTCTGGCAACAGGTTGTGATGTCACAGCAGAGGATTATAACTTCAAGGCAGGGAAAGAAGCATTAATAAATGAAGTCTAAGGGGCCAAGAGCCCAATTTCCAACAAATATCTTTAGTAATAAAGTACGGAAAGGCCTGAAAGTCAAACTTTTTTTGGAATGTCATGACATCTGAGTCCATGTGATGCCAACTGCCAGCATTTTGGAAACTGGAAAATCGCTTTAAAATTAAACAGAAAACAATCACACTGTTCATAGTGCTCAGTAACTGGACTATAATGGCATTTGAATATTGTATGCACATGAAGACACAAAGTATAATAAACTCTGGCCAGAGCTGATATGGCTACAGCCACGCTCACTGAGCTTACAGTGGACAGTCTGCCAGAGCTCAGTGCACATGCACGAATTCAATTCTGTAGTTGTGGCTAAGTCATGCATGCGCACTGAGCTCCAGCGGCACATCTTGAGCAATGTGGACTATCCAGCCATGACCTCAGTCTGCACGTGGGCTCCGGCAATGAAAGTAGTGCGCCCATGGAGGGGGCGGTTAAGCGGAGTGTTTCAGAGTTGCGGATTCATGCTGCAACTCCAAATTTGTTGTTCAGCCGGACCCGGTGGACCATTTTTAAAGGCACTCACATGACGGCTCCAGGCTCTTCCCACTGCAGCCATAAAAATGAAAATGCCAGTATAAATGATGGAAACGAGCAAAACAGCCAAAGGCCATGTCTCATTCAATAAAGCTAATGTATGGTATATACAATCATCTAAACTTAAATGCATACAGACCACTCCTAACATAGCATAGTACTTTACAGTCAAAATGGATTTTAGGTCCCCCCAAACCTTCATAAGCATAGAAACATAGACCATGACAGCACAAAAAGACCAGAGGTCCATCCAGTCTGCCCATATTTCCTATAATCCCTGGAACCTATTGTTCTTCCAGGGTACTAACACTCCCCATCCTATCCCCATTCTCCTCCCTGGTCATGTCGCCCCAGGCAACCACTGTTCCCTTCATTCTGTCCCCTACCTGCTTGACTCTCCTGACTGTGTTTGCAACCACCACCTCGGCTGACACTCTGTTCCAAGGTTCCACCACCCTTTCTATAAAATAGTACTTCCTCATGTCCCCCCTGAACCTCCCTCCTGTTAATTTCCATGTGTGACCACATGACTTCGAGCTGGTATTCAGGGTAAATAATTCCCCACATTTTACCTTAAAGGGGACAGGAAATATGTGCTAACCAGAAGCAGTTAGTAATGTTCCCAGTAAGAGAAATGAAAGCCTTGCCTCAAATTGAGCCATACTGAACTGTACCTTTAATAAACACTGATGTGAAAAACTGTTTTCAATTGTTTTCTTTTTATGGACAACATTCTGCAGGATGCTCTTCATAGAACCAGTAATTCAGAGTTTTTACTGTGTCACGGTTTGTGTACAGAATGCTAAACATGAGCTACTGTCCTATCAGAACCATGCTTGGAGTTCTTTGCTCAAACCGTGACATAGTCAAAACTCCAGATCACTGGTTCTATGAACAGAACTGTAACAGAATGCTGCCCATAAAAACAAAACAATGCAAAATACAGTTTTTCACATCACTTTGTATTCAGGTACAGTTACCTATGGATCATTTAGACTGATGGATGTAATTTCTGGAAATAGGAGGATCATAAACTGCTGCCAATTAGAAATCATTTCCTGTCCTCTTTAATTCCTTTAAGGAACCTGAAGGTCTCCATCATATCTCCCTTCTGGTTTCCAGTGAATACATATTTAGTGCCTTGAGGCCCTCCTCACAGGATCTGCCCTGCTGGCCCTGAATCATTTTTGTTTCTTTGTGCTGCACTGTCTCCAGCCTATCCCTGTTCTTTCTGAGGTGAGGGCTCCAGAACTGGATGCAGTACTCCAGGTGAGTCCTCACCAGAGATCTGTACAGTGGAAGTATTACTTCTTTTCTTCTGCTATCAATACCCCTCCTGATACATCCCAGCATCCTGTTAGCCTTGCTGTATGTGCTCTGGTGCACTGGCTTGCTCATTTAAGGCCATTATTGATGACAACTCCTAGATCCCATTCCTCTTCTGTAGTGCTAAGCCTCACCCCAGCCATCCAGTGCTCCGTCTTGGGGTTCCTTTTCCCTAGGAGCATTATCTTGCACTTTTTGGCACTGAATTTTAACTGCCAGACCTTTGACCACCCCTCTAGTTTTTGTAGGTCCCTCTGCATATCCCTTATTCCCTCATCACTATCCACCCTCCCACACAGCTTTGTGTCATCTGCAAAGTGCCACACCCTACCCTGGATTCCCTTACTGATGTCACTAATAAACATGTTGAAGAGGATCGGACCCAGGTCAGATCCCTGTGGAACCCCGCTCATAACCTCCCTTTCCTCTGATTTAACCCCACTGACCACCACCCTCTGCTGCCTCCCTTCTAGCCAAGTACCCACCCAGTTCACTACAGTTTAAGCTGAACCCAGGACTTCCATCTTTTTGAGCATCCTTTTGTGCAGTACTAAATCAAAAGCCTTGAAGTCTAAGTACAGCAGATCCACAGTGCAACTTTTGTCTACTTCCTTGGTCACCCAGTCAAAGAAAAAAATCAGGTTAGCCTGACGAGACCTTCCTGCCATGAAGCCGTGTAGTCTACTATCCTGGAGCCTGTTGCTCTCTAGGTGGTCCACAAGGTCCTCTTTGATCAGTGATTCCATCAGCTTCCCCACGATGGAGGTCAGACTGATAGGCCTGTAGTTCTCCGGTTGCTCCCCCCCCCCCCAAAGCGGTACAACATCTACCATTCTCCAATCCCTTGGAACGTCTCCAGATCTGAGTGCGCTGTTGAACAGCTCAGCCAGTGGTTCAGCCAGTTCTGCTGCTAATTTCCGTAAGTATCCTTGGATGCAACCGATCTGGTCCTGGGGCCTTATCTATCTTCAGGGCTGCCAGCCCTTTCAGTACCCTCTCGTTAGTAAGCACTGGATGCCACATTTCTGGGACTCCCTTAGTGGCCGCTTTGATGCCACTTTCTGGCATGGATCTGCAGTCCTCCTCAGTGAATGCTGATCAAAAGTAGTCATTCAAGATGGTGGCCTTTTGCTCATCCTCCTCTATCACTCTACCACCCTCAACTAGCTGTGCGATGCCCCCGGCCCTTTTCACTGATATATCTAAAAAACTGTAATCTTCATAGGCTGTATCATGGCTACTCCTGAGTCATGGGTTCTCCTAATGAGCACTTTCCCTTCCTCAGGAGTTCCTTGGTGAATATTGAGGGGATTCAATATCTCAGACACTGCCCCTGGCTCTTTCACAGCTCCTCACCACTTTCTCACTTTTGGGGACCCAAACCCTTATCTTCTGTACTGGAAGAAGGCTTTGGTGTTGTTCACAGCTCCTACCGCTATCCTGGCTTATAGTCCATCCTTGGTTTTCTTAATTCTAGTGTTGCAGTCCCAATGAGCTACTCTGTACTTCTTTAGTGTCATAGAGGCAAACGGCTTTAAGGCAGATCTGTTTTAACTGTGAATTTCTGCAGGGTATCCCCGACAAAAAAGTAATGTTTATTGCATTTGAATACTTGGTTATTACTGCAAAACAATATAGCCCACACAGCGCAACCACATTTAGAAAACAGATGATCATCTCATGTTTTTTTTTTTTTTCACTTTCTATTTTTCCCCCCTCCTTCATCCCTCCAGCACCGACCCTTCAGGAGCACCTAGGAGTCATCCCACTGCCGAGCACCCTACCTGATCCAACCTTGATCCCCTATGGAGCCTCGGATTACCCCTGGGTGGGGATGAGGCAGGGTCCCAAACACCCCGACACTTCAGGTCTCGTCGGGCAAACGTGGTCAGGCGGGTGACGGCACATCGAGGGCACGCTCCGGTGCTCCATCTTCCCGGCGATTGAAGGCTTTTTCCTGTTTTCCTCCCCGTGTGGTGTGCACCCTGACGTCAAGGTGCAATGCACCAATGTCCACCACATGTCTCGACCAGTCCCTCCTGCAAGTGCAGGGCTTGCTGTACCCCGGGCTTCTGCCCAGGGATCAGGCAAGCTGTGGACCATGGTTCCCTCCCTCCCTCCCCCGGAGAAGGTGAGCAATCATGGGACGCTCAAGCCTTCTCCCCCCGGCCATCCCTCCAGCGGCCTAGGCTTGCTCCCGAACCCGGGTTGCTGGCTTTGTAGACAGAAACCCAGCCACTGGGCCAACGGGCCAGTGCCATGTCATGTTATAAACCAGCAGGGAACAGCAACTTCATTCTCTAGACATGGATGAACAAAAATTACTACTTAGAAATTGTAAAAACTAAAAGAACTTACCAGCTCAGATTTGTAATACCCTATTGTATTCTCGTCTAATAAAAAGTATCTTCTTTTCCAGTTTTTCATCTATTAAGGAAAAAAATAAAGACAACAGCTACCTTAGATACAGGCAACATTCTATAAATAAACAGGGATACACAATGGCCTGACTTCAAATATGCAATGTATCCACAAGTATGAGGGGAGAAGGCCAAACATTTTAAGTGATGAAGCCATGAGTGAGTTATGAAAGTCTTATCCCCCCCAACAAGTGGAGATAAACTGCGTAATTTGAGTCAGGCCATTAGACAGGTGTACCGGCCTAATCTTTTGATTTACAATGCAAAGGTTGATATCTCTGCAGATTTCTGTTTAGACAGACCTCGCCTTTCAGAATTTGCTCGTTACCCCGAGAAAATTGATGGATGGCCCCTCAGGGGGCCTATTTCTGACTGTGGACATTGTGGGCCCTCTGGGCCCCACAGTTCGGCCTAGGAATGCCTGATTTATAATTCCAAGGTGTAATTTTCTACATTTATTTCCATGCCAAGTTGGATGGAATAACTTAGAAAATCCAAAATGGCCACCAAAATCCAATATAGCAGCCATATCGCTAATAAATACTGGATTTGCTAATAATTTCCAAATCCCTAGCTTCCAAGATACCGATTATCAATGATTCTTGAACATCTATATATTGAACAGTTGTTCATGAACATTTATGACATCTATATATTGTGTTGAGGCTCCCTGTTAGACACAGGACCAAATACACACATCAATACTACATAAAACGTTTGAATTCACGAGGCAATTTACTGATAAAATAGTTCGAAGCATGTACAGTAATGCTTCAAATCTAAATGTTGTATGTGCTGATTTGTTGTTTAGAATCAAGTCATTTTATCAACGATGTGACCCAGCACTGTGAATAGTTTGGGTCATCTATACACCTTGGTTGTAATGTCCAGTTTTGAAGTCATTATATTGGAGTCCACTCTGGATCTGAACTGTCACATTCACTTTCGAAGCTTGAAGATTCGTCCAAAAAAGTTTATTCAATGGCTGCTGATGTGTCGTTTTCAGTGTCATCATCTCCTGTACAATCAGTCATTGGCGCTATGGTCGAAGGTTTTTGTTTGGTCTTCTGTGTGTGTCTTTGAGGTGCTGACTCACCTTCGTTGTCTGCCTCATTTCTGTCAGCTGCACATCGTCGGCCGGCTAACTTTCCACCCTTTCTTCTATGACATAGTATGTCAGGTAACTGACACCCAGTGAACCATCAGGTTTCAGCATTTCATCCTCTCGTTTCCATCCTGACAAACAAGGGTCAATTTTCGGGGTTTCCGACACTGTGCAGTGGTGCCAATAGTAGGCTATGAGATTTGCTCTCTTTATGTGCTGACATAGGCTCGCTGGGTCTGGTAGAATCATTTGTGTAGTCTTCACTTTCAGGTTATTGTATTGCCTTACTCGTGTGTCTTCCAGATCCTCTTCTCCTGTACCATTGTACAAGCAGTGTTGAATGAAGGTCTTGACGTTTTGTTCATCACATCCAGAGACAGCGTGGTATGCTGGCAAATTGAGACTTGCAGCGTGTCCAATGTGATCGTATACAGATCCTACGTTTACAAATATTTCAGGGTCAATTTGGAGCATCCATGGTGAATCTGGAAGGGTCTTTGCGAAAGGGTAAACCAGCACAATGCAGCACTATCCTCGTATCTGCCTCCTCATGATTGCAGGAAAACAGGAATTCTTCTGAATCTGGGTATACAGTATACAAGCTTCTGCCATTGCTGATAGTAAGCGGGTATCGTAAGTTTCTTCTGACATCCTCTTGTCTAACATACTCACTGAGGCACTGTATAAGATCTGTTTTGTTGTCATCATTGTAAAGATACTGCTGATACACCTTTCCCTGTGGCATCTCTTGCAAATGTGATACCATGTGAAGTCACATTCCTCCTGTTCCCACCACTCGCTCAGTTTGTTCTTGCTTTTTCACCAAGAACTCCTGATCATCCTTATAATTATCAAAAACGACGATGACTTCCGCTGGGTTTGCTGTAGATGGAGGTGTGAATGTGACAAAAAGTGCTTTCCAAAGGCTGTCCCATGTACGCTATGCAGGAACTGCTCTGACCATCGCCATGGCGTTGTATATGTATACTGAGCATAATGGAGGATGGGAAGAACTTCGAGCTTCTGCTTCATTGATGAGATAATTTCTTAAGACATGTTTGGTATTA
Organism: Neoceratodus forsteri; assembly: GCA_016271365.2. Taxonomy (NCBI): domain Eukaryota; kingdom Metazoa; phylum Chordata; order Ceratodontiformes; family Ceratodontidae; genus Neoceratodus; species Neoceratodus forsteri. Next base: position 358,721,686 of record CM028135.1, on the reverse strand, counting down.
GGTTTGTAGAGGTTTCCATCCGGAGTGGTTATTGCAAGACAGTATGTTGTGAGTGGATGGGAAAATGCATCTTTCTTGTCGGAGCACTTTGCACCAATGATACCGAGAGCCTAACGGTCTTCTTTCAAGACTGATTCCACTCCGGTTTTCTTTTTCTTCTTGTCCATTCCCGTGGAAATTCCACTGCGTTTAATGGGCTCGAAGAAACCAACTTTCCTTGACAGGAGGCAGTCATTTATAAATGCACTCAACATAACTTCCCCTGCAGCCCTTGCCTTCAAAAGGCCCTCTACTATTGCTGGCGGTATTTCAATGCCCATTGCCATGTGTTGTGCTACACCCTGACATGGATGAATATATGTGAAGTTTCTTCACTAGCTCTTTCATGTGACCATCATGTTTGTTCATGGCACCATATGTCAACTCATTGTGTGTGGCCAATGTTTTCAGAAGTATCTTCTCCTTCAGCGACAGACAAATTTTAGTGAGCTTCTGGGAATTCAAAACAAAGTCGCCAGCAGCTTCCTCAGACATACTGTAACTGCCTCTCATGGGTCCACCCCTCGCCTTACCCTCTGTTGATAGAGGCCTCAGTCACTTGGTCGCCAGGTATCGTGGAGAGTGCCTCACCGGACAGACTAGCCCCAATGTCATATTCCTACAGTTCATTGTATGTGTTCTCATTGATGGTTTTCAGATTGATGAGGTCTACATGATGCCACATCAAATATCGAGAGTAGTTTTGATGGTTGAATGTAAACAGTAAAGGTAGAATATCTTGTTGAGCCTGCAGATGCAAGTTCAGATTCTTGTCTCTGCATGTGGTGATCTGGGCAAGAAGAGTGCTGGTGTCACCAATGTAGCCTATAGCCCACTGTCCAATGGTGCCAGAGGTTTCCAGCATTCATGACTGCACTTCAAGGAAAGATTCAACCAAGAGGACAAGATTCAGGGATTCTGCTGATACAGATCTTTTCATGTTGATGAGCTTTTCTCGTAGTTCTTCGGTTAGTGAGCTGTAACTCTTGGATCCCATGAATCGTAGGAGAGCCTCGAGGGACTGTTCATGTAACCTCATCGCTCTAGAAGAGTGGCGTCCTTGGAAGGCCTGGTCAACAGATCCATCCTCTATTATCCCCGCATGAACCCACCAGTCACGAAGTCCCACAGCACCGTATCGCTTGTAGGGGATCTTCTGCCTCACCATCAATCCATGAAATCCTGCCGTCAAATTAACCACTTTTGTATATTTTTCTTCTTTCCACATTATTTGTGCAATCTTGTAGAAAACTGCATGATCGCTATGGCTGAAGATGTGTTCAATTTGTAGGTCATCCATTAGATCCATGAGAAAGTCAAGGAAATATTTGCAAACTGCATCATCTGGTTCACGTGGTATAATGGGCAGAAAATTAGTTTCAGATTTGAAGGTAGTTTTCGATGTTGCTTTTTTATTGAAAGCTGTCCATGATCCTAGGACTGGAAGAGATTCATCTTCTCTGGAAGATTCTGTGCTTGCTGCCAGAGCCCAAATACAATCTTTGCTCAAACGAAGATCAAGCTCAGTCCTTCTTTCATCCTTGTAGTAGGATGGGACGATCGGTGGGGGTTTTCTCTTTCCTGTTTCATAATCCCCACAGTCAATAGGTTCTGAGCTCTCAAAGGTTTCCTGGACTTCTCCTGTTGAGCTGCTTGGAATGTTCTGTTCTTGTACTGGCAAATCACAGATGACAGCAGGACACAAAATTCAGGGTATGTAAATCGTTGAGTTAGTGTCATGTGTTGTTGTGACTCCTGTTAATGTCTGTTGCTTAAGAAACATAGAAACATGCAATTTGACGGCAGTTAAGGACCGCTTGGCCCACCTAGTCTGCCTATTTCCCTACCTGATGGATAAGCTGCAGATTCTAGTTAATCAACAGCCTACTTCCTCCTACCCCCCACTAGAATTGCTTTATGTCTGTCCCATGCATTCTTGAATTCTCCCACTGTTCCCTACTCCACAACCTCCTCAGGAAGGCTGTTCCATGCATCCACAACCCTCTCTGTGAAAAATACTTTCTAACATTACCTCTGAGCTGTCCCCCCCCTCCATCTTCAAATTGTACCCCCTTGTTCTTGCACATCTCTTTTTCTGAAAGATGCTACCCTCTTGTACTTTGTTGATTCCCTTGAGGCACTTGAAAGTTTCTATCATGTCCCCCTGCTCCCTCCTTTCCTCAAGGGTATACATATTAAGCTGCTTTAGTCTCTCCTTGTATATGTCTTCTGGTGCAGACCCTGCACCATTTTGGTTGCCCTCTTCTGAACAGGACCATCTGAATTATCAGTTGTGACATGAGTTGGCAGTCTAGGCGGAATCGTATGCAGTGCTTTTTCTTTCTCAGATTTACTATCATGGGCCAATTTCTTGTTTTGTCTTCTGACATCTGTGTAAGAAATACCAGCCCCTGAACGATGTAGAAGATTGACTGCTTCTTTACTTCTGGTGCGACGATGAATGATCATGGATAGAACTACTGACTTTGGAGAATGTTCTCCAGTAATGAGGCGTTGCCGGTCACTAGCAATGGACCACATCTTGGTAGCTTGAATTTCTGTTGGGATGGTCGCATAACCTAGAGCATTAATCTTCTTAGAGGAGCTTATAGAGAGAGCTATCGCATTGAAGATTTCCGGAATGGGTTCATAATCATCAAGCTCAGAAAGCAAGTCTTCGTATGTCATAGGAAACTGCGATGACTCAATCTGTCTGTCTTTTAATTTCCGACCGATTATCTTTGCAAATGACTTGGTGATGTCACTATCTCTAAGCCCAGCTACTCGCAAGGTTGCCAAATAATTATCAAGTGGGTTTACTTTTGTCGAGTGAAGAATGAGAGGATTCCTGTGTATTCCCTTCCCTGCAGTAAAACCTATCTCATCTCCAAATTCATTGTTAACAAGATTCTTCAACTGAAATGTGTGATTTATTCCAGCATCTTGTTCACATCCATGGAACTTGTAGAGGTTATGAAGATCCTCCCATAACTCTGGGAGTAAATAGCAAAATTTCTGCTCAACAACCTTTCTTCTCACAATTTGAAGAAACTCCGTTTCAGCACTCTTTGTGTGAATGCTTTCCAATCCGCCTGGTGTTTACCTCTCATTTGCCGACACAGATGAAAGTGTTGTAACAACTTTGATGGTATTTGATGTCCGCAGCAAAGACGTCAACGTTGCCGGTAGCGACCTTCAAACGTTTGGCTGCACCAGACAAAAGAGCATCATCAGAATTTTTATTGTGTAACATGCCTTCGTGCAATGTAATCTTGCCATCTTCAAGTTCAACTCTTTGGAGTTTTTCTTCCATATTTTCTCTCTTTTTTTCTTTTCTTATCACAGACGAAGCAGGTCTCATCCTTCTTAAATTCCAATGATTTCCTTTTATATTGAGTTACATGGACTGCTTCACTGCTACTGGACGTCTGTGGGTCGGGTATGCCGGAGAATTCAGCTTCAGAAGACTGATCAGAAAAAAGTTGTTTCATTGAGTTGATGTTTCATTTCCTTTCATTGGTGAAATTTTGGCGACACCTTGTATGAACAGGTAGGCCTGTTTCTCCAGGGCCGGTGGGGGGGGTTGTTGGTCACAGATTTTATTTCACATGAGGTTGAAGTTTCTGGCGTAATCGAAAGTTGGTTTTGTGACTGACCATTTCTCTGCAAAAGCCTTGATGGCATTCAACCCATTCTCTCCTAATATTTGTTGCAGTTATGTATCTCTAATTTGGTTCTCACAAAGAACACAGCTAGGCAAATCGGATGGATTGACCAATCCAACAGGTACAGCTAAAGGGCTATCCATGTTTCTAAAACAGAAACAGAAACTAAAATTAAAAACTAGAAATACAAACTAAACAGGCATACAACGTGCATGAACATGCCACGCAATCCTGGGAACAAAGTGGCAAATTCTCACAGAGTGGATTCAATTTACGGTCAATGGCACAAACAAGCAAATTGATGCATTATGCATCATTTATTTATATTTATGTTCTATTATATTAATTTAATATGTGTTTATATTAAACGTAATAATAATAATAATAAACTCCCCGTCCATGAATCATTGATAATCGGTATCTTAGAAGCTAGGGATTTGGAAATTATTAGCGAGTCACATATTTACTAGCGATATGGCAGCCATATTGGATTTTGGTGGCCAGTTTGGATTTTCTAAGTTGTTTCATCCAACTTGGCATGGCAATAAATGTAAAAATGACACTTTGTAATTGTAAATCGGGCATTCCTAGGCTGAGCTATGGGGCCTGGAGGACCCCTAACGTCCAAAATCAGAAATAGGCCCCCCAAAGGGGCCATCCACCAATTTTTTGGGGGGTAACAAGCAAATTCTGAAAGGTGAGATCTATCTACACAGGAATCTGCAGAGATACCAACCTCTGCATCGTAAATCGAAAGATTAGGCCAGTACACCTCTCTACATTGTCTATCCAATTTTACAACATTAGTTTAAAAGTAAGAACATTTTTAATTGGCTTTCAGTGTGAAGATTTTACTGCTTTTTCATGATTTGAACTGCTGGCTTCAGTGCTGCATAGGCCTATTATGTTGTCATCAGCATTGTGATAGCCAACCCCGGATTGGTTCTGTTTTGTGGAAAGGTCATGAAAAGTGACTGTGACATATCCTACCTCTAGACACATGTTCATATAGTGGTTAGATAACATGATACAAAAATGATAAGAACGCTAGTTATACAGACAGGAAGGAGCAACAGCCCATCTAGCCTGTCTGACGTTATTTAATGGATGGTGCCAACGTGTCTTGCCCTCAGAAGGTACTTGTCTAGTCTGCATTTAAAAACATTTACGTTATTACTGGTCACGATCTCTTCTGGTAGTGAATTCCAGTGCATCACCACCCTCTGTGTGAACCAATGCTTCCTTTTGGTAGTCCTAAAATGTCTAACATTTAATTGGAACTTGTGACATCTGGTATCCCAAGTATTAACCTTAAAATCTAAAACTAGAAAGCCCCCAAGATCCGGATTCTGTACAGACTTAGAGACTTATCAAGTGCCCCCCCCAACCTTCTCACCTCTAATGAGAACAATCTCAGGTTTTCCAATCTCTCTTTGTAGTTCATATCCCTCAGTCCAGTTACTTGTTTATGAGCTCTTCTCTGCACCTTTTCCTGTGGAGACCAAAACTGACCACAATACTCCATAGGTAGTCTTACTAGAGCTCTGTATAAGGGCAGCAGCACATCTCTTTCCATACTAGTAATATTCCTCATCATACACCCCATGATTCTGTCACATTTAGCAACTGTCTCATTACAATGAAGATCAGCTCCAAGTTCATTTGATACCAACACCCCACGTCCTTGTCACTATCAATCACTTTTAATGTGTGGTCACCAATTTTATAGGTTGCCATGGTGTTTTTCTTGCCAAAATGTATAACTACACATTTTTCAATGTTGAACCTCATTTTATTTTCTGTTGCCCACCTGATATAGTTCATTTAGTTCCTCCTGTAATTCAGTAACCTGTTTAGTTGATTCAACTGTATGTCCTATGTGGCGTCATCAGCAAATTTATCACCAGTGGTGTATATATTTAGTGTACAAACTGAAGAAAGTATGAAAAAAAATGTACTGCAGACTTTTAAAATCTTGCGCTTAGTTGTACTGCACAATGTGAACATCTCATAACGCTTCAACAATACAATGCATAAACTGACCATATACTGTAAATAGCCAATAGTAATGTAACTAGCAAGCCTTAAAAATGAAGTACTGATACTGTACAGATATAAGGTTTTATGCACAATCCTCCAAACTTGGTGCCTGAAACCAGTCCAGCTTGCATGTACCCAATACAGGGGTATACAGTTACCGAATCTCTTTTAGAAGTTGACTTAAAGTAAAATGTTTGATACAAATTGGGGGACCTGTCTGACTACCAGAAGGTTAAACAAAGGAAAATTCAGTGAATTTTAGTTTTGGTGGAACGGAAAAAAAAAATTGAATAATTTACGTACAAAGACTATTTTACTGTACAAAAAATGTTATATTAACATCCAAAAATATAATCAAACTTTCACAATAAAGGACAAGAAAGTATTTAACTTCCTACAAATTGGTCAAACTGCCAAATTTAGAAACAGGAAACAGGACTTCCACCAAAATAAACATAACTGAACCCCAGACCTAACCTTTCCATTCAGTGCAACAAGCTAGTTGTATTTGGAAACCTGACTCAACATCTAAAAAGTGTACAAAAGTGTCATTTTTCTTGTATGAGACTTTGATACAATTGATGGGGATTAAACTAAAACAGAACACATGGTCTAATGCTTCTCAGCATTCAGTCATTCTCAGAACACTACTCACATACCCACTGGGGTGACTTCTGAGAACCATTATTTCCTTACATTTGATACATTTTTTTTCGATGATTTCTTTTTGCTCCATGGCTGGGGGAAGGTTTGTATCTTTGGTTCCTCCCCCCCACCATCTAGCTTGCTGGGCCTTCAGTCGCCCCGGTCCTGGACAGAACTCATACCTCCCGTTAGTGCCCCGGGAGGGAGCTGACTTGCACGGGACCACGGCAGCACCGGTCAGCAGCCTTCATGCTGCCAGTGGGGATTTTTGGTGATGTTCCCCTGCGGGATGAGGTGTGCAATGATGCCAAGGGATGGAGCACGCATGCTTCCGTACGTGCTCCTCCCGGCATTGGCCTTCTCCAGCCTCTTGCATGTGCAGCGTCGGTGGAGCTGCCCTCCAGCTGCCACCAGGTGACAGCCACACACACCGACCACTGATGTCCCCCCCTCCCTGGGGGAAGGAGAGCAGTCCTCTGGACGCTCGATCCTTCCTCAACCCTGCCAACCCCTGGCACCTGTGCCTACTCCCAAACACGGGTCGCCAGCATGGCATGAGGAGTGGCATCCAGCGCCTCAACCCTCAGCACCACTGGGCCAGCTTACATTTGATAAAATCAGGAAAAACAAGAAGGCAGTCATAGAAAGTTAAATATCACCACAGGTTTCCCCAAAACACAATGGAAAATAGTGACTTATGGCAGAACCCTTGTAAGAAGGGCCTCACTTTACTATGAAAAGATGTGGAGCACGTAGGGGTGGAGACAGTGGAAGAGTCCCCAAGTGATCCAGACAATTGTTATCTGAGGACTTTGCTCATGCTTCGTGGATACTGCAACAGTGTCACTGCATGGAAAGAATCAAGATAGTCGGGTTTGGCATTCCTACCTCACTGCTGGATTTAAAAATTAATATGGTGACATTAATTTTTATAAAGGGTGATAGTTTACTGCACTGTCAACAGTTTTATCACGAGTGACCATCTGCATTTATGTCCATGCCACTGGAACTCACCACTGCTCCTTGTTTCACACAGTAACCAGCTTTGATGACTGCCTGATCTGAAACAGGTTTCCCCATCAAATATGGCAACTGGCTTTGTGAACGTTTCAGATTGCTTTTGTCACTCCCATCTGGACACTCTGATCCCTCTTGCTGAAAGAGAGACCAAAAACAACATAAGAAATTACCTACATTTACTGCTCATCAATTCTGTTTCAATTACTTGTCTTTTATCTTGTATAAATACCCATTCTGCATTATTTTAGTACTATGGTTACAACTTTATAACTGCTGATTGTGACCTTCAATGAGGTCCTGGGACAAAAAGATCAAATATTTGATGATATTTGAAAATCAAGCTTGAAAGCAAGTTATAGTCATCAGTGTAAGGACAGGTTTGATCACTTTTTTTGTTCAACTTATGTGAACTTAAAGGGTACAGGAACTGTTCTTTGGTTTCTTTTTGTGTGGATCATGTCATGGACTTCAGAAATGAATATGTTTTCAGCAATATTCCGTGTCATTTAATTTATGCTTGTTTTGGATATATGTGTGACAGCTAGTGCAGTTACAATAACTATCATTCTGTTCTAGCACGAGAGAGCCTGAACGGACGTGGATGGAATTTGACACGTCTCCATTCCTACATTCTAAGTGGTTATAGGGTAAACTTGAAAAGCTGTAAAAAAATGTGCTGCTAAGGAGAAAGGGGTGGTGGTGGCGGAGAGAGAATCTAAGGGGAGAAATTAATGATGCCAGTGGGTTGGAGGGGTCGGAGGCATAGAGTCAACAAGGGGAAAAGAAAGATGAAATAATGAAAACATGTCTTTTTTTCTTCCTTTTAAATGGCATCAGAGCGTGGTTCCTTTAGCAGACGCAGGAAACAAATTGAGGAAGAAGGGTCACTGCTGGGGGGGGGGGGCGCATGGGGCATTGTGACACTAAACCAAAATTGATCACGGCCAGCCACAGCAAGCAACATGCAGGATGGACTCATTCTTCACTATGGGAAACGAGGGGAGGGAGGTGAAGGTACAAAAGAAATTACTAAAAGCCGAAGAGGGAGAGAAAAATCAAGTAGGGGCAAGAAAGACAATCAAAGGGCCATGTTACAGATACGGGGGCTAGGTATCATGGCAGGTACAGAATTTGAGCACAGCTCCTCGGCACAGAGGAGTAGACAAATCAAATTTACCACAGGAATTTAAAGCCGAGTCGCTGATGACAGCTGCCAAAGAGAACTAACAACAGACTGAAAGTCAGCTGCTTCAGACTGCATGGAGTTGGAATCTCAGCAATAAAGCAGAAGAGAGATGGGAAGAGGGGGAAGTTCAAACTGAAAAAGAAAGCGAGAACTAAGGGGAACGATTGCAGAATGGGGTTGGGTGAACCGCATCAGAAGAGGGTCTATATATAAAAAAAGAGGGGGGGGGGATAGGAGAGTACCCAGAAAAAGAGTTCCTCACAGAGAACACTCTAATGGGAAGAAACAAAGGGGAAGGCAATCCATAATGGAATGAGAATACTGGGCAAGGCTACGGATGAGAGAAATGTTGAACCTTGAGTGACACGGAAGGGGGAAGGTCAGGGAAATGAGTAGGCAAGCTGTCTGAGGTGCAGTCTATTCCCGTTTGTCCAAGCTGCTTGGGGGACACCCAGTCAGTTTGGATAGATGGGAGATCAGATAAAGGCAAGTACAGTTGTTTTTTTTTTTTTTTTTAAGAAATACAGTCCCATTTTCTGGTTAGTTTAACTGTTCACATTTGTTGTGAGTGATACATTTATTACAGCAGTTTCCCGTTTGCCATGTGAGTGAGTGAGTGGGCTCTCTCGTGAGTGGGAAATTGACCAAGAAGAACGCAGTGTCACTGAATAGCAGACTGAATGCTGCAGGGGGAGAGCAAAAGTGAATGAGAAACAAGCCAGCACAGTGCGGCGGGCGATCTTGGCTCTTTCACTTCGGAAGAAATGCCAGTCCTTTCAGGGGTCCATCCTGGGGCCATTACTCTTCAGCCTCTTCCTCAACAACCTTCCCAGTGTCTACCACCAGAAATTACTGCTCTACGCTGACGACGCAGTCATGTTCACCAACCAAGAAAACTCAGAGCTCCTTGAGAAACAATTACAGCTTGAATTCATGCGCATCGAAGAATGGTTCAAGTCACACAAACTGGTCATGAACTACAGCAAAACAAAGGTTATGACCTTCTACAATGCCAGGAGCAAGTACAAATCCCATGACCTCACCATCCTAAACCAAACAGGGACCTTACTTGAACACGTTCCTGATTTTAAATACCTAGGTGTCACATTGGACAGCTCACTCTCCTACCATCGGCACATAGATTCTGTTGCCAAAGCCACCAACATCCGTATAGGCCTACTCTACAGGCACAAACACTGCATGACTCCTGACACTCTCCGGTTGGCTATCAACAGCTCTGTCACCTCCATCATCGATTATGGGCTAGCAATTTATGGCTCTGCCTCCGACGAATTACAGTTGCACTCAACAAAGCATGCAGGCTGCTAACTGGGGCTGACCGACTTACACACACTTGTGACCTGCACATTCGGGCAGGATGGCTTCCTCTCATCAGCCGGATACAGTATCAAACCTGCCTCTTAGCCAAAAAAGTCCTCATCGAGGTCATGCCCCCGGGCATTGAAAAGCTCCTCATTGTCCACCACAGCACCCAGCGAACTAGAAGTACACAACAACTAACCTTCCTTGTCCCCAGATGCCGGACTACCATGGGCCAGAGGGCCTTTGCCCACAGAGCACCACAGTGGTACAATACTCTCAACAAAGAAACTCTTACTGCTGCTGCTCTGGGCCCTTTTAAGAGACAACTCTGACTTCATCTCATTTCAACTAGTCATTGTGACTGCCTTGCCTAATCAGGGGCCCACCGCCCACTGCCCTCCACTTCAGTCTTGACAGCTACCTCTCCCCACCTTGCCCCTCCTACCTGCCTACCCCTTGCCCCCTCTTTTCCTCCCCCAGGCATTTCCTGACTTTATCCTCCCCTCCTCCCTTTAGAGCTCTTACCCTCACCTCTACCTCCAACAATGGCCTTCCTGCCTGCATACCCCCTTCCCTCTCACCTGCAGTGCTTATTTCTAAGATTGCCCTTGGCTGGTATGTCATGCTACCTAACATTTGGCACATTTTGAATTACTGGAATTTCCTAAACCTCAGTCTCTTACTTCTTTTTATTGTGTAACTATGTATTATTATGTTGACCTTTGTATGTATGTATACCCCCATTCCTTTGATGTGGAACCTTTGTAAACGAGCAGTTCCTGCTCAAAGGTATTTGTAATCCTAGATTTCAATAAAATAAAAAAACAAACAAATAAATAAATAAATCTCCATGTGATCTGTGACTGGCCCTAATGCTTGGGCAGACTGGAGTTGTTTTCTAGTTGTTGTTTTTTTTTTGGGGGGGAGGGGGTGCGGGAGGCAAACCATCTTAAATCAAACTCTAAAAACCCAATCCAGCACCTGACTGACCGCCCACTCCATCTCTCTCTCGCAGCGCTTCCAAGACCAACAGGGTACTCAGCAGAGGGGCTGTGACAGACGGATAGACGGGGTTGGATTGTAATAAAATTTTAGCAATAGGCAGAAGGGGTAAGGGAATGAATAATACTGTTAAATAGCTCTGAAAAATACACCTCTCTAAATGATTTGTGCAGTTATGAAGAGAGGGATATCCAAAGGAGGGGAGTAAATACTGGTATGGATTGTTAAAAAAGTGGGGAACACAGGAGATCCTCATAGCTAACTGATGATATTCAAATTTGGGGTGTCATTACAATGACAAGGGGCAACAGAGGGCACACTTAGAAGTCTCCCTTTAGCAACTGTAAGATGGTCAAAAATAGCAACAATAAACGCAACCACCGCTGTAGTTTATTTTATGCGACACTCATTTGACATAAAGCCATCCATTTTAACTTGCATCTAGTGTGTTTCAATTAGTGTATTTCCTTTCAGAACATGTTAGTAGCATTTCACTAGATCACAGAACTATGAATTTGTACGATCTGCAAGCATAATAATGTTAGATGTCTTCCTGTAGATCGCTCACTATCCATGTTGCAATCACACCATACTTCAATATTATTATTTTTTTTTTTTAGTTATACTTTCTCTCCCTGGGTGACCAGTCTGCCTACCTTGATCCACATCCAGGCTACCCCCAAGGATTCAGGCCACCGTCTTGAGGATCCCTTGGCTCAGAACGCAGTGTACTCCTGCAGATTGCCCCCCACGGTGGGGAGGTGGAGAGCCCCCAACACTCATCTACCTAGACCAGATCCAGTGCCACGCTCCTTGCCCGAGTAATCCCCCATGAAGACGGCCATCATGCTGCTGCAACTGGAGCCCACTTTTTTTCCGTTCTCCCCTTATGCATGGCGTGCAATGACGCCAATGGACAGGACCGCGCATGCTACCGCACACACTCTGTCCCAGCATCAACCACAGCAAATCCCTTCATTGTCTGCCAGTGCCCTGCAATGCCCCCAGCCATCGCTAGAGGCCACTAAGGCACCAAGGCAAGATACCCCCCCCCCTTCCCCAAAGACGGAGAGCAGTCCAATGGACGCTCAATCCGTCTCCTTCCCTGCCGGCCCCCCGACAACTCTGGCTTGTTCCCGAACCCGGGTCGCCGGCGTGGAGTGAGATGTGGCGTCCAGCACCTTAAAACTCAGCATCACTGGGCCGGCAACCATACTTCAATATTAGTAGCACAGTACACATAATGGTTCAAGTTGTATGTATGTTTGACGGTTTTGGTTGGGGAAAACCACTATGCATTTGCCAGAATATTTCTAAATCGATGCTAGCAGGCTGTCACAGCTGTTATACTTGTGAAACTGTCAATTTAACAGTATGCTGCACTGTGCAAATGAAAATAACTGACATTTCACATGTGGAAATATCGTTTACTTGCAGCTAGGGGAAAATAAGCAATTTATTTGTGCTATTTAATTATATATACAAGCCTTAAGTTTATTTATTTATTCGATTTTTTTTTTTTTTTTATTTATTTTTTTTTATTTTTCATCTTTATCCTCCTTCCCTACCCCCGGTGCCCCCTCCTTCCATCCGCTCATGTCCCCCGACACCCACCTTAGGGGTCTGCCCCTAGAGTGCCCTTCCTCCTCTCCCTGGCACATTGGGGTCTGTCCTTGTAGGTGGTCCGGGTAGACTTAGGGCGGACTTCATCTAGGGCAGCCGGAGATGTTTTTCCGGTTTTCTCCCCTTACGCCCACGCCCCCTGGGACGCCGTGCGCTTGGGGCGTATGTCCCGAGTGGCTACGTGCTGGCGCCGCCAGCCCTCATGCGCGCGGCGTCCCCCCTCCGGCTCCGACAAAAGCGAAGCCTCCATCCCCTTCCTACTGTCGGTGCTTCCACGGCTATGGAAGGGATGCAGAACCATGAACGTTCTTGGTCACCACCCTGAGGAGGAGAGCATCCGTTGGGCAGCTCGATCCTCCTCCCCCACCGACCCCGGCTGCCGAGTCCGTTCCCGAACCGGGGCCCGGCGTAGCCTGGTGTGGCGTCTGCGCCTCACCTCAGCGCCACCGGGCCGGATTTATTCGATTTTAATAACTGGGATGTCCCGCTGAGACACATGTCCCTTTTTTCAAGGGTGACCTTGCTTGCTACACATCAGTTCTGCTAGCAGCATGTGCATGTCACACAAAGAGCTCCTGTAGCTGTTGCCTTACTCTCTCGACTCGCGCACGGACTTACTTTGTTGCTCACTCACATTGCCTCAGTGGGAACAGATCTCTTCCCCTCACTGGGTCATGGAGGAAGGGAAGGTAATACGAGTCCCACCGGGGTCTTTCCCACTAACCAATGCACATGTGGCATGCCTCAACCTGACGCTGCTCCTCAGGTCCCAACTGACTCCACCCACACACATTCTCGCATGCTACCTGCCAGCTGCCCCAGACACAGATGGATGCGGACACACACTTTTCTTTTTTAATTATTTTTTTTGCAATCCTTATGACAGCAAATGCATTGGTTAACTTCAATTACTCTTTATGACTGAAATTTTAGAAGCTGTTGTACGAGGCTGTTATACCGTGCCCGGTCATTTCCTCCAACACATTTTATTATTAATCTTCCCTCTCCTTTGCATGTCACTGAGCCCCGCTATGTTGTGGTTTGATGTTCCCCAAATCTTTAATTCACAATCCTTGGTTTTATGTGCATCAGAAGTAAGGAAAATATTATTATTTTTGTTTGTTGGCTTGTTTTATTCAGGAGTACTTGGGTGCTAATTGCAGTAGTGGATTTTATAAACTGAGTTAGTGCAGCTGCAAGTCTCTCTTTTTCTCTCTAGGGTCAGGCAGTGTTACGGCTGATAGTTAAAATGATAGAATGAGTCTAACTGATTTATAAAGTAAGGCTTCATTTGCTTGTAACTAAATCTAACAAAATATTTTGTACATACATTGGAATTTTTTTTTGAAGCTGTGTGAACATCATCTCCCCAAAAAAAAGAACAAGTTACAAAATGAAAGAAAGGCATTTCAGAAATGGTTTGACAAAGGTACATATTTCATTATATTTAGTTACAGGCAAACACAATCTGACTTTATAAATCAATTAGACATCTTATATCATTTTAAATATCAAGCAGTAAGACTGTCTGACTGGAGAGAGAGAGGGGGAGAGAAAGGGAGACTTGTAACTGCGTTGACTCATCTGTCAGATACATAGCCAACTCAGATTATAGTAAAACATATAGAAATACATGGGTCTGCGAAGAAATAGCTGCATAAATCTATGAGCTACATTTTTATAAACATCTTGAGTTGATCTGTGGGAGTCCACCCTACGTAAATATTAGCGATTCACTGCATAATTGTTCATTTTGGTCAGTTAGATAAGTAAATGCAGAAGTTGCATATTTCAACAAAGTTAAGAAAAGCATATACATCCGATCATTAAATGAGCTGCAGAATACAGGTAAAAACTATTTAAGTTCAGTAACTTTTCAGAAATGTCAAGGGATATCCTTCCATTACTTTACTAAGTAAATCTGCATCCCGTTTCATCACTTTTGTCATGCTGAGCAGTGGCACATACTTGGTTAAAAAAATACAAAGAGAAACAAGGGAAGTGGTCACAACATTACAAAGAAACGGATAGAATTTAGGCAATAAATATTAAAATATGTAAATTACAAACTAATGGTGCATTTCATCCTGACTGTTTACGAAGGTACAGCGATGGCCAACAAAAAAAAAATTGAGGTTAACATTAGGGTATCCAGGCAGAGGACAGATACGAATGCAAAATAATAGCACTTCAAAAAATTATAAAAAAAACAAACAAACAAAAAAACGGATGAGTCAGAGTCGAGTCATTGTAAACTATTACCATGATCAGAGGTTTTTCAAAGAAGCCTGAACAAGTGAATGACGTACAGTGAATGTTATTCTCCGTGTGTGTCGGGGTGCGACCATCTACCATAAGCAGTAGTGCCATTTCTTTGTAATTTAAAGAAAAAAAATTACTGCCACCCCATGTCTTTCATTCAACAAACTACATATATGAGGCATATGTCAGCAACTACATGAAGAATGAAAATGTCCAGCAGAAACAGAACTGAAGCTGCCGGACTCAATCTCATTTGTTTTAATTATTACAATGTGTATAAGACGGACTATATGGCTGGTCAGGTACATGTGCAGGATTGGTTTCATACATGGCACAATTATTAATTTGAGCAGCGAAAATAAAACCATGAGCGGGAATGCAAAATACATACTTGAAATAAGGAAAACACTTCCTGGTTGCAGTCGGATTCTGACAGCTTTATGTGAGTGTGTCACAGTGAATTTATGGAATGAATGAATGACAATGTCACCATTTCGGTGCCTCGCTCATTTTCCTGATGTCAAAACAGGAAACCAAAAACAGCCATATTTAATTTTACCACTGGTTGAAAACATGAAAACTAGAAGAAAAAAAACTACCTCCATCGGGGATTAAAAAAAAACTACTATAAAAACTATAACATAGTAACATCAGACAACTCATATGACTGCATTTATTAAATGATTTCCTGCCCTTTTAAGAATTTTAAAATTCACATAAAATATAAATTTATCTTAGATACAAAGTAAGGAATAATAATGTATCAATATATAAATCACCTTCATGAAAAGGGGAAGGAAAAAAAATGAAATTAAACAAATTATTAGGACAAGCCTGTTTTCGAACAAAAGGCAGTGACTTACAATATCCAAGTCCACAATCCATAACTGCAATATGTTAGCAATAACTCACAACAGGGTGTGGGGTTATAGGCATTTAATCCACACCTGGTGTGTGTTGTGAGGCATAAGGCTGCAGGCCGAGTGTCCTCACAGCACCCCAGGTATGCAGTCCCTGCACCATTTTGGTTGTCCTTCTCTGGACTGCCTCCATTTTGTTAATGTCCTTGTGCAGGTGTGGCCTCCAGTATTGCACGCAGTACTCCAGATGGGGCCTAACCAGTGTCTTGTAAAGAGGGATTATTACCTCCCTCTTATTTATTTATTTAGGGATTCGGATCATACCTTTTGAGCTCAGAGCTCTTTTACAAAAGTTCCACATCAAACAGTGACAATGACAACAATAACAAACAGTTTATATACAATACTTGAATAATAGGTAGCTAGTATACAATAAGGTTACAATGTCATTCATAGTACCAATGATGATAGTACAGCATCAAGAGCATTCAACTAGGGTAAAGGACAGTGCCTGTATGTAGCGAAGGAGATAAAGAGGTGTGACACCTAGTGTGAGAGTCCGAGGAGGAGTCAAGGTGAAGGGGAAGGGAGACCCGGGAGAGACAGTGGGTGGCCAAAAGAAGTGGCTTTGTCTAGGAGGTTGGGAGGTAGTGGTAGTAGGGTTGGTTATAAGGTGACTTATGACTTGTGATACCCCTACTAATACACCCCAACATCCCCCTAGCCTTACCTACTGTTTTAGTGGTCTGCTTGGATGATTTCAGGTCATCTGTGATGACGATGCCCAGGTCTCTTTCTTCCCTTGTGATTGCCAGCAACTCCCCTCCCAACCTACAGGTGTCTTCAGGGTTTCTCTTCCCTACGTGCATGATCTTGCTCTTCTTTGCCTTAAACCCCAGTTGCCACTCTTCTGACCATTTTGCCAATTTATCCAGATCTCTTCTCATTCTGCCCATCCCATCTGGATCATCTACTCTGTTGCAGAGCTTGGTGTCATCTGCAAACAGACAAACCTTACCCTCCAGTACATCTGCAATGTCACTGGTGAAGATATTGAAGAGGACTAGCCCCAGGACTGATCCTTGAGGTACCCCACTTGTGACTTGCATCTGTTCTGATTGTATACGGTTTACCACCACTCTTTGTGTTCTGCCCGCCAACCAGTTTGCCACCCAGTTGACCAACTTCTGACCCAC
The DNA here is from genome assembly GCA_016271365.2 of Neoceratodus forsteri. Classification (NCBI taxonomy): domain Eukaryota; kingdom Metazoa; phylum Chordata; order Ceratodontiformes; family Ceratodontidae; genus Neoceratodus; species Neoceratodus forsteri. Next base: position 358,704,825 of record CM028135.1, on the reverse strand, counting down.
CCCAAGCCTACCCAGCTTATTAATCAATCTTCTATGTGGAACAGCATCAAAAGCTTTGCTGGTGGGGGGAGAAACTTTTAATCAGATGCCATTCATGTGCCATGGAAGGAACAGTGACACAGCAACATGTGGCATGGGGGACAACTGACAATAGACACATCATACACAGCACTGTGAAATTTGTGTTGCTGCGGTGTCCTGTCTTTTGATGTCTGTGTCGCATGGACCACAAAACGTGTACCCGCCATCGACATCTGTGAATTATATGTTTGTGGTCCGCGTTTCTCACGGTGCTGGCCATGCCGGATGGTTCCCCTTCCTCGGAGAATATTCAGTGCCTCGGTCCACACATGCTTGTTGATCTTTTGCCTGTCTCTCTACACGGTATCTCTCCCCCCCCTGCCCCGGTGTCTCTCGCTCCTGCTGGTATGACACATTGACTGCGACCCACTGGCACTGTGCTGCTGCTCAGTGATGGTAATGTCCAAAAATCACATTTTTGTTAACATCTCTAGGAGGAGCTTCACCATCAGGAAAATGAGCAGTGAGCCAATCATTCAGGGTCAATTACTCAAATAGCGAGAAATTCACTTCCATGAGTCACAAGTAGCAACTCTCTTAGCTACTCGCTCTAGTGTACAGAAACAATGGCTACCTCACAGAGCGTGCTGCTCAGAAAAAAACACAGAGATCCATGCACGGTGTGATGAAGCCTCCCACAGTCCACAGAAGTAGATCAGGCACAGCAACTATGGATTAAATATAGAATTTAATCCACAGTCACCTGATGCCCTACGGCCAATGAATCTTTTGCCTGCACTCAATCCACGTTATAAATTATCTATCGATGTCTACAATTAGGTATTAAATTCATTACTTTAAAAATAATGTCTCATTTAAGTATTAGAACATGTTTATTAAGCACAAAGCACACAAATAGCAGTTTTGTATGATAAAATTATATTTTTACTACAAGAAAAGTGGTTCCCTAAAAGGTTGGAACCACGTTAACCTGTGGCCTTCTCCAGTTCCTGGGAACCGACAGGGAACCAGAGAAACCACAGAAATCACAAATAACTAATATAAAAGCAACCTAACTAATGCAGAGTATTGTGGAAATAAAATATTTAAAAGAAATATAAATGCTAGACTGTTATGGAGGACAAAAGAGTGGAGCTGTACTTTGGGCGACAGCTCTTGTGAAGCGGAGAAAGATATGACTGTTGCAGAGTGTGTGACCACAGCATAGAGTTAGAATTTCGTTCTAATTCTAAGATTCCAAAATTAGGATAATTTCTATCTCCACGGCAACTCAATCTGGTGGATTAATTGCTACTCTAAGCTATACTGATGGATCTACAGAGTTAGAAGAAAAACATAATACAAATTAAACTTTGCTGCAGCAAACAATATTTAATTTCTGAAATAACTTCAAGTCTTTATTTTTCTGCTGTAGCCCTCCCCAACCTCAAAGCCCTGTCAGAGGTTAGTGCTAGGTAGTCTTTCTTTAACAGCAGCTGACAGTAACCTTAAAATGAAGTTCGAGAACCATGGTAGTGTCCTGACCCCCCAATTAGCTGAATCGCAACAATTCCGACTGAAATATAGTTTTTTTCACTTTATAATTTATAAAATTAGAACTGCGTCATGACCGAGCTTTAGCCATGACCTTCACTGTACCGGGAGGCAATCGTCAGTGCGCACTGATGTCATGTTGGGAACAGCTTCTGCTACTGCTTGTAGCACTTCTCCAATGTGAAGAATACCTTGCACTCCGATGAGATCAGGGATATTAGTGAGATGTGGCTAACAGAACGTTTATTAAAAGATTCATACTTTTTGCATGAAATGGCAGTCAACATTTAAATAAGAAAGACATACTGTTGATAGCACGAATGTCGGTGAAGTGCAGAAGTGTTTCTAATAGTGCTACAGTTCTGAACTATTTTGTTACGAACAGCAAGTACACATTAGAGTACAGCTTTCTTAGTGTGTTATTCTGAATTCAGTATTGTTACTGCATGAAACTAGCAGGCTGTCGAAACATCTATACAAACGACATAACCAGAGTGATACCCACTATATGCTAACGTGAGAATGAGATATGCTTGAGAGAAACATAGCAAAAGAATAGAAAGTATCCTTTAGGCTGTGGCTTCAGTTCAGTGGGCATATATGAAAAGTGCTGACAGAAACAAACTGTTAGACTTTGCATATATGAGAAGCAAACAACATAAAAAAGATGCTCTCCATTAAAGATGTCTTATGCTGCAGCAAAATATTTAAAGAGACTTTCTGAGAAACATAGCCAGACATCAAAGGGGTTATAATTTGCTGGTTGATATAGGTCTCTTTCCTTACCATGACTGCCTATGAAAGGTGGAATACTGATTAAATAGAGAATAATATATGGGGTGGTGTGTGTAACGAGATTTTACACACACCGAGTTGATCAGGATGCTATTGCCTCGGGGTTTATAATGCATCCCACAGCGAATGTAATAATAAAATCTGAGTTCCCATACACTACCCTTATTTTATTTTATAATTGCTGGACAGCAATTTTTTCCAGCCCTGTGTCTGAATCTCTCTCACACACACACACTCTCTGACTCTATGTCTCACACACACACACACACACACACACACACACCCTGTCTGTCTTTCCAGTCGTCTTTTTTTTTTTCAGTTTGTTTTTTAATCGTTGCCTTTTTTTTTTATCTTTGGCCAAAGTTCTGTGTGGAAATCGTAATCGTCTTAGCTCAAGGAGCGAGGTATGAGCCGTTCAAGTTGTCTTCTATGGCTTTCGAATGGCACGATCAACAGATATTTAAATGACTGTTTAATTTTTTTTAAAAAGACATTGAGTACTTTTCGGTCTGGCTGACTCGGCACCGGCTCCTGGATTGTCTTGGTCAGGGCGCGCCATGTTTGCTCACAGTGGAAGCCGCCCAGTAGAACATTAATAGCCAATCAGGGAGTGGTTGTTCTATTGACGTGGCGCGTGTTTAAATTATAACTCGGTCAGCCTATGGAAAAAATTGCTGGCCAGTAATTATATATAGAATAATGGATGAGGAAGTGTGTGATATGAGAATTTAATGCACACCCAAGGTGTGGGATGCTACATAAACCCCGAGGGCGAAGCCTGAGGCATTTATCAAAGCATCCCACACCGAGCATTAAATTCTCATTATCACATACTTTCCTATCTTTTATTTTATATAATTGCTGGTGAGCAATTTTTTCCAGCTTAAATGCTGTGACCCCCCCCCCAACTGACATATAGTCTTCACACACACACACTTTATCTCTCTCTACACACACACAGACACACACATTTACTTTCTCTCTCTCTCTCTCTCTATATATACACCACACACACACACACACACACACACACACACACACACAGAGTCTCTCTCAAGAAATCCTCGTGGCAGCTTCACTCTAGTTCTCTGGGGCACCAAATAAAGAAGCAGCAGCTCACTGCTCCCCAGCTCCCACTTCAGATTCCCCAGTTGAGCTGTGCAGCAATCCTCAGAGTCCCTCTCCCTCTTACCCTACTCTGCTCCCGGTTTCATTCTTTTTTTTTTTTTAATTTAACAGCTGAAATCGCAATCGCGATTAGGCTCGTGCTTGCCGCTTACTCGTGTTATGCAGTTAACTGCAGACTCGTTCTGCCGACTTTCTTTGTTCCCCAAAACTAGAGAACTGCAGGATCAACCAGATACTTTAAAAAAAAGTTGCGATATTTAAGGTAGGATCGACCAGATATATTAAAAATACAGTGATTACAGGAAGCTGATAGTGAAACCGTGATGGCGCTACGCTAAGATACAGAGCCGGAGAACTGCTTAGCCTGCCCAGATTCAAAACAGGAGCCAATGAGGGAGTGCTACCTTTCAATAGACAGAACGCATGAATGTCATAATAACCGACTGGTTATTACGGGAAATATCAACTCTGTGAGCCCATTGAAAAAATTGCTCACCAGTAATTATAGTACAATAATATCCTGTAGTCAGTGAGGGTGTTTCACATTGCAGGCATGGCATCAAACATTGACAATCACGACTTACAAGCTGCCAGTTTATCTGATAACTCCTCTTTATGTGATGCAGAGTCTGAGTTTGAGAGTACACTGCATTTTGTTCCTAGTGGAAATGTGTGGCCCAATTTACAGAATATGCAGCCCCAGATGTTTGAGCCCGAGCTACCAGCTGCCATCTCGGGCACAGACTCAGACATGTCCTTACCAGTTGAAGATGACACAGATCAACATCTGAACAACACAGATTGGTAAATATATCCATACATATATTTCTGGCTGCATATAAACAGTAAAGAGGAAACACTGTGCTGTAAGTGTATTGTTCTGCTCTTGGGTGTTAAGAGTCCTGCTGGTTTTGTTGTGTGGAAGGGACCCTGATCGTATCCATTGCCTGCTACAGTGTCTGTTTTTTCACAGCTTTGCCCCCCTCCCCCCTGAGTCAAACTGGGTTGTGGATTCAGGCAGGATGAATGTGATGAGATGCTTTCCCTGGGTTGTGTATGTCACTCTTGTTGTTGTGTTATGAGACACAGCACTTTGAACTCACACTAATGCTACACACATAAGCATGGGAGTTTCACAGGTTTTTAAGAAAAAATAAACTAAAACATTAACTGAACTAGAAATAAAGTATAAATACAAGTATTAATTCCCAATCTTAATATTTTATACACAGCCAGCGAGCCAGATTACACAGACAGTAATAGTAAATACGACGATTGATGGTGAGTGACAATCACACTAAAGAAACGGCACAACACAACTAAAGGTTCACATATACAATGATTTTATTGTTAGCACTTGAAAAGGTTAGGAAACAATAATGAACAAAAACCATGACATACAAAAAATACTTCAGAAATTACCTGTATCAGCACACTTCAAATATACAGACACACTACAATAATCCACAGTCACATTAACACTAGCTCCCACGCTGTACTAACCCTTCCCTACGTGATGTCAAGACCTTGCATGTGCAGGGGCATGTCTGTGAGCAGCCATGGGAACACGCAGCATGCAAACAGCAAACAAAAAGGGGTAAATCAGGAAATGGCTACCCCTTCTCCTCATATTCGGTTCTTGTATTTCCCCCTCTCTTCTCCACCTGCCCTTCTGGGTCACCAGTGTGCACAACCTAACCCCATCCTTTTTACTCCAACAGCACTTGCGTACTACCTCGAGCCTGTTCCTGGTACACTCATGTACTATAAATGGTTCTATCGCATTGTTACTGTTTTGTATGTTTATATGATTTTGGACATGTAATTTACCCAATGTTCCACTACTGTTTATTATACAATATCTTGTGTTCCAACTGTTGCACAATCTTACAATGTTGTATTGTTTGTACTACCCACATATTATTGTAACTGTTCATCCTTCACAACCCTATGTAACCCCTCCCCCCAGGTCATACTGTGAGATGAGCAACTTGTTGTTCAGTATGCCCTCCTGGTGAAACATTTCAATAAATAAACAAATAAAATAAAAAAAAATGTAAAACAAACATGTTTTGGAACTATGTTGATCAAAAAATATGTCTCCTCTTTCTTTTCATCCCCCCATTCCTCCTCCCTTGCTATTTCCCACCTACCACATACCCAATGCAATGCCCTCCCTATTTCTCCCCTCCTCCATCTCTCTCTCCCCTCCCTCTCTCTCTCTCCCTCCCATACCACCCCCTCACCACCACTCTTCTTTCTCTTTTCTCACTAACCCACTCCTGAGAAAGCTTCACTGAGCTGCCTATGACTTGTATTGTATAATTAACTTGCAACACAATTCATTGACAATGCCTTTGGCTGCTATTATTGTAACCTTGTCTTTTTTTTTTGTAAGTTCCATTGTAATGATCATGTTATGTTTTGTACCTTATTGTCCTTATTGCCTTGACGTGGAACCTTTGTAAAAGAGCCCTCGGCTCAAAGGTGTCATCCGAAATACAAATACAGAAAACTACTGCACAGTGTTGTTCACAACACCAGAGCTGATCAGAATAACAAAGGTAAGACAATTTATGTCAGCTGCTAGTAAGAACAGCTATATATGACAGTCGCCCCCATACTTCTCAGCTAATTCAGAGTCCAATTGTTTTGTTACTAACTCTTAACAGCTTTTAATGAACAACTGCACTGCAGCTTCCTTTTGGGGAACAGTCAGCACAAAAAAACCACACCCAAGTGTGGGGCTGGTCCTAATTTGCAGTTTGTGTACAAAAAACACTTTAATTACTATTTACATTCTGCTGACTGCCAAGCAGACCGCTGCTGTAACCAGAATTCCTAGAATCCCCTTCCAGATCACTGTTGTAGTGGCATGAGTCAGGAAGCAAGGGCAGACCAGAAGAACTTATAAAATTTGCAAGCAGCATTTTATTATTATTAATAATATAAAACATAGAATTGTACAGGATAGCTGTCCATAAAGCCACTACAAACAAAAAAGCCCTTCATCTGACTTCTCCTGTAAAAACATTGCTCTGATTATGTTTTTGCCTGGCAGTTCAAACTCTGCATCCTGCTGGAAGTCACATCCCCTAATTTTCACAAAACTTTGTCCTTTTCCTTACTGAGGCTAGCCTGAAGAGCACATCTAGTTTTAACAGGTGCAACAAAATAACATATTTTGTCCCACAGCTGGTGTCCTGTTGACTATTCTGTAAACCAGCTTGTGGAGGTCAAAATGCATCTCAAATTCATCCCCCCTGTGTTCCAGACTAATATATTTTCTAATAAAACCAAACAGCTTTCTACAATAATTACACCAATGTAATCATTTGCAAACCAAGGAATCCCAGTTTCACAGTAAGAGTCACACGTTTTTAAATCACAGAGAAACAAGAAGAGAAGGAAGAACAGAAACAGCAAGTGAAGGAAGGGAGGTAACGGGGGAATTGTTGGACCATTGGAATAGCTAATTCCTGTGTGCCACAAGAAAAATTTGAATGTGCAGTCAGACAGGCAAAAGACAGAGAAGTGGCAGAATAGGAGTGGGCAAAATAGATCCTTGCTTTTAATGCTCTCTGCATAACAAATGGGACAGGATCTTTTCCAACCCTGTTACACACACCACCCCTCTTTAAAGAAGGAACAACTTGTTTTTTTTTCCTTAAAAAAAGGTTTCCAAAACCTTTTTTATTTCTCTTTTTACATTACCTTATAACATTTACAGTTGTTTGCATATGCAGTATCCTTTTTTTATAACACCTTTTACAACAAACATGTTAGTTAAACACACACATTTTTTCCAACCTTCCGAATTCTTAATTCCTGAATGATATCTTGACAGAAAATCAGCACTGACATTCTCTTTTTCGGATTTCTGCATCACTTTGAATTTAAATGGCTGTAGTGCCAGCTGATTCTGGGATTTTTATCCTTCATCTGATTAAGCCAACAGAGACAACTGTGATAAGTACAAAGTCAGCTTCTAGCAGACAAAACTTAAGGGATTCCACTGGCCATTTTGCAGCAAGGCATTCTTTTTCAACAGTGGAGTACTTTTTCTCTCTGTCATGCAGTTTCCTACTAATATACAGAATGGGATGTTACCTTCCATCCATATTCTGACTCAGGACTGCACCTAAGCCTTTCGCTGGTGCATCAGTCTGTAACAGAGATTGTTTCTCAAAGTCTGGATTTCTTAAAACGGGGGCTGAACATAATGCAGCCTTGACAACCTGAAAACTCTTATTGCACTCTGGGGACCATTTCACATTACTCAGGAACCATTTTTTCTTGAGTTCACTGAGGGGAGTAGCTAACCAGGTAAAGTAGAGAACAAATCTTCAGTAGTAACCAGCCAAGCCTAAAAATGATCTGACATGTTTCTTTGTTTTGGGACAGGACTGTTAGCTACATCTTGTATGTTAGAAATCTCTGGCTTCTCCATTTCCCAAAATATTTGGTTTCCTGCATGCCTAATGCGTACTTGGTAGGATTAATGATCAGACCTGCATTTCTGATAGATTGGATAACTGCTCATAGGTGTTCCAGGCGGCTTTTCCAGTTTGGAGTGTACAACAGGACATCATTCAGTGTCAGTGGCTCAGCAGGTTCCACACTCACCGCTGAGGTTGGAAGATCGAAAGGCTGTGGGTTCTAACCCCGTACCAGGCACCTGGGTTAAATCCCAATACTGACACTGTAGTGCATCAAGAGGGGGATGCTGCACTCCTGAGGTGCTGTCTTTCAGATGAGACAAACTGAGGTCCTGTCTGCCTGTTCTGGTGGTTGTTTATGTGGATGTTAAAGGTCCCATGGCACTTCTCAAAAAGAGTTGGGGAATTTTCCCGGTGTCCTGGCCAAACTTCTCCCATTCACTACAAATATCACCAATAACTTAATCTGTTTCAGTTTCAGTTGGTTACCATCTGTACCCCCCCCCCCAGTCTCCCCAGAAAAAGGGATTCTAGTCTCGTTGGGCCTACCCAGTCAACAAAATTCAATAAATAGATACATTCAGGTAAGCAGCATAATAACCAGTGTGAGGGGCTAGAACTATATCCATGTACCACTTGAATGTAGTGGGTGCACCATGCAAACCAAATGACATGGAGGTGAACTGACAGAATCCAATTTGAGTGGAAAATGCAGTTTTTTCTCTCTGGATTCTTTAGCTAAGGAATTTGCCAACAACTCTTGGTGAGATTGAGGGTACTAATGTACTTGGTACTTCCCAATCTGTCAACCAAATCATCTATCCTGGGCATAGGATAGGTGTCAAATATAGACACTTGATTAGGTTTCCTAAAATCAAGGCAGATTCTTATACCCGCTTCTTTTTTTTTAATTTTTATTTACAGTCACCACTGGTGATGACCCAGCACTTTGATTCTTCAATGATACCCAACTCTTTCTTATCTTGTATTTCCTTAACCATATCTGTTCTTAACTGCTCTGGTAATCTGTATGTCTTGTCTGATAGGGTGAGCATTCTCTGTCACTGTCAGATGCCTGACCTATTTTGCTTGGCCTGGCACTGTGGTAAAGTACTTTTAAATTTCTTACCAAGTTACAAATTTCTAGGGTTTATTCTGTAGATAAGGAAACATTCACTTTTACAGCAATAGAAGTTACAGTTTGTTCCAGTCTGTCATAAACTATATCAATATCTTTTTTACCAGTTTCTGCTAATACTAACAAAGCAATCTTTGGTGTTTTTTCAACTTATTTCTTCAGGAAGTTAGCATGGTATTATCTTGGTAGGATGTTTCCTATTAGGGGTCTTAGTTTCACAGTTAACTGTACCAGTACATCTAGCCACTTCATAAGGCTCTTGCTACTTAATTAAAGGAATAATGCATGATAGGGTATGTGTCGTGATGGGATAACGTCACGCCTTGGGTGATTAGGCATGAGGCTGCAGGCCGAGTGCGACTAATCGCCCCAGAAGTGACGTTATCCCAGCATGACACACACCCTGGAGTGCATTATTCCTATTATTCAATGGCTCTCTTATAAAAAAAAAAAAGTACAACAAAATTAATTAAAATATATTTTTAGGTATTTTTAAGCCATTTTTTACTGGATTGGTATACAAAGAACAAAAATAGTACTGGTAAGTTGTTGCCTTCTACATGTTTCTGCTGTTTTTTTCTCACAGTGGGCTGGTTTTGTGTTCCCCAGAACCCCAAGTCTAGCACCCCCCCCCCCCGAATCGATGCACTCACACACAAGTCTTTACTTGGAGAGGTGCTTAACAGATCCGCTCCTGCTGCTGTCTAGGGGAATGGGTGAAGACTGCAGAGGAGTGAGTCATTAGCAGCACTGAAGCCGACTGTCCCACTGAGAAGACCCGCTCCAGCTCTGACGTTTCACTTTTTTTTTTTTTGGTCTGATTCAGGTTCTTCCAGTACAATTAAGGTTTGTCAGTACTGGGAGAAGAAAGGTATGCAAAAAATGTGTTTTTTTATTTGGGGAGAAGAGCGTGATGTGAGCAGTAAGGAGTGAGCATGTGCTGGCGACAGTGAAGCCATTGGGCACTCACTTGCTTCCGCTCTTTCTCCCTGCAGGTCTTTATTAGCATAGGTTTTGATGTTTTGTGTAGTGGTTATCCCTAAAGAAAATGGGATACCACGACAGTGTGGTCTGCGATCTGTATTTTTTATATACTGATACGCTGGGTGTGTTGGGGGCAGATGTGATGGATCGGGAGCAGAGCGGCAAAATGGGGACTGTTGAAGCTGCTCGTAGGCAGTGGAGAGATTTTTTCTTTTACACTTTATGTGGAGAGATTTTTTCTTTTACACTTTATGTGCAGCCATTACTGTCCTGGGACTAGAGCCATGATGTTATGCCACGATAACATCACGGCTCCAGTCCCAGAGTGACCAATGAGAAAACTAGATTCTTTCTTGCATGGTAACAGTAACAAGACCTTTTAACCTGGCTCAAAAACTTTTTTCCTTTACCCCATGGTCATAATACACATTCTGTTGTCTTTGGGCTTCTTCCTGATTACTGCAGGCAATTTCAACATACGTTGCCAGTTTCTTTCTCAGTGTGTACACATAAGATGTACTAGATTCTGAGTGGGGTTATCTTCCCATGTTTCTTTTATTACATCTAGTGGCCCTCTAGGTTGTCTACCATGCAACATTTCAAAGGGTGAAAAACTTGCTGATGCCTGTGGCACTTCTCTATAAGCAAAAATCAGGTTAGGTAAGTAGCGATCCCAATGCATGAATGCTCAACAAGCCCATCTGTCTGCGGGTAATAAGGGGAGGTTCTTATGGCAGTGATATCTAGTGGACTGTACCACTCCTTCAGCAATGCAGCACCAAAATTACTACCCTGATCAGTAATAATCTCTTCTAGATATGCCCACCCTGCTAAAAGTTTTGGCAAGCTCTGCTGCCTCTTTTGGAACCGTGACAGCATGCACTGGAATTGCCTGTGGGTATCAAGTAGCATAGTCACATACTACCAAAACGAATCAATTACCCTTTTAACTTTTGTCTAAGGGGCCAACCACATCCACTGCAATTTACTCAAAAAGCACGTCTATCAAGGGCAGGGGCACCTTGTCTTTCTTAGTCAACAGGGGCTACTTTCTGACATTCAGAACAAGAACTGCAACAGGAAGCAACACCCTCATGTATCCCAGGCCAGAAAAATCTGTACTACAATCAGGCAAGGGTGTGGTCCCTCCTAGAGTGACCAGCCACAAGATATCATGTGCTAGCTGTAACAACTCAGTTCTATACTTCTTTGGTATGACCAAATGTTCCATCTATTCCTGCGTTTCATGACTAAAACAAACTCTGTACAGTACTCCATTACATTTTTAAACATTAATTCACACTGTTTTTGTTTCACCTCCAGCTGCTTAAATAATCTTAGAAACATCATTAGTTTGCTCAGAAACAAAATCACAGTTATCAGTTTAGTTTCAGCACTTTCATACTGTATATCAACCCCTTATGTCCATCAGACTTTTGCTGCACACTCTTTTTTCAGGCATCTTTTTTCTTTCATGGACTTCTGAATCTTGGACCTGGGCTCAAACAAGTCAGAATCAAAATCACCAAAAGGAAGCGAGTCCCCAACATCTAAGATTTTCTTTGCCTGTGCTCTTGTTATCACAGCTGCTGGAACAGCAGGGTTTATTCCCTTTGTGGCTGGAAAGTCATTTCCAATAATCACAGGTACAGGCACCTTTGGTATTACCCCCACTTTCATTTGGTGCAAGATCCCATTAATATTCAGAGTTACTTAGGTGGTGGGATAGTACTGAGTGTCCCCGTAGATGCAGAGGACACCAGTACCTGGTCCTTTTGCACAGTCTTTTCCCAGAACTTCAGCATGCATCAGGGTTTGTCTGCTTCCTGACTCAGTCCCTTCAAAGTCTTATCTCCCACCTTAACATCTGTTAAATACCTGCCCCAGTTTGCTACAGCCAAATTTGTTCCAGTGTTACCCTCCTTATTTTTATGGCAGTTTCTTGCAATATGGCCTGACTTATTACAGTTATAGCAAATATATAAAAAAGTGGATGGGCAACTAGGCACAATCAGTGTGTTGTGCCACAAAGGGGTTCTGATTCCCTGTGACCTTGAGAGTGAAGCTCGAGAGGTCCATGGTAATCGGAACCCTCAGGTGGCATAACACACTGGTTGGGCATAGAGTTGCCAATCCACTATTTTTTTTTATAGTGTATGGTCCTCCAAAAAGTCATAAAAACAAATTTGATCTTTTCTTTCAATAGAAAAAGAGGTTTGCTGCTGCATGTCATTCCATGATTTAAAGCTGATTATGGTCAGTGGTGAAGTTGTTAGGGACCAGACATCTCTGCCTGCATAGTACAGGTTTCTATTGCCTGTTGCTTGCGTGTGGGAGGGATTTTCAGAAAAAAGCCATGGCAGCTACATTTCCCACTAAGTGAAAGAATTAGGTGTGAGGAATCGTGTTTGCTGATGTAAGTAAATTAAAATATCCTGTTGATCCTGCTTTTTTTGATATATAAGTGTTAATATCTGGTTCAGACTCCGTTGGTTCGACCAATCTTGCCATCGCCTCCGCTTCCAGTTACTATCTGGTTAATCCTGCCATTTCTGTTGGTGTGGTTTGCACACTGTTGAACCTCTAAAGGTGTTCGAAATGTTGTTGTACCACAGTAGGGTACAATCATGTTCCATGACCTTTTGAACTGTGGTACAACATTTTGAACACCACCGATTTCTATACACAACAAGAGCTGACCATACACTATAAAGTCTTTGAGTATAGCTTTGTAACCCCATCAGGTTCTTACTTGATTGGGTGTTAAATCAGGGAAAGAGAGGATCTTACTGCTGCTTCACTGCTACGGTGTCTTTCTGGCCATCTGACAGTCTGCAGCCAAAGAAATGGCCTTTTCCCCAGTTTTTGGTCAGTGTTCTTTTCCTCAAAGCTGCATATCTGTAAGAAGGATGTTAATGAATTGCTCCACTGCAAATATGTCGATGAATTGTGGGACTATTTTTGCCCTCTGGTTGGAACCATTTAAAGAGGACTTCTTTGATTTGGGTGAAGACTTCTCAAGGATAATTGAATAAGTGGTACTTCAGGGACTGGAATGTCTGCCTGTAGGTCTCTTCTGAGATGTCATATCTTTTAAGAATTTCTCTTTCAACAATGTAATAGTTTTCTGACTGTGCTGTGTCAATATTGCTGTAGGCAAGTTGGGCGTTACTTGTCATATAAGGTCCAGCCTGATTGCCCATTGCTCCGGCGAACCTTTCAAAAGTTGTTAGGTACGTTTCAATATCATCCGCGGGAAACAGCTTTGTAAGTTTAATGTCGTTTAAGCTGTTTGTGTTTTGTTGATTTGCTGGACCTGTACCAGATCCTCCAGCTTTGATATCTAGCAAGGCATTCAGCCATTGCTGCTCCTGTCGCTGCATCTCTTCCCTTTGTCTCTACACGTTGAATTTCTTTTTCTGTTTCTCAGTTTCTCTTTGTTGTAAAGCCCACCATTTGAAGAAGGCAGACATGCTTTCAGGTTCTTTGCCTGCCTGTTCTTTCATCACTGGTGCTGGATGCACTGTCTCAGTTTGGACTTTTGGTTCTCCTTCTAGTCTGGCTTCCATTCTTCTGGTAATCACTCCTGGCCTCACTGTAGCAGGATCTATATCTTTCTTCTATGCTTCTCTAGTACCAGATGTAGTACCCAAACATAAACCGCCTGGAGTAGAGTATGCACAATGTAGATCCCACTTCTAATACCAACTGTTGTAGTGGCTCAATTCAGGAAGCATAAGACCACCAGAAGTTATGAAATTCACAAGTAGCTTTTTATTATCAATAACAATAAAATAGAAAAAAAAATTGTACAAGATAGCACTTCATAAAGGTAGTACAAACAAAAATAGTTCTCTATCTGAGTTTCCCCCTTAAAAAACACTACTCTGATTATGTGAAATGTGTCTGCCTGGCAATTCAAACTCTGCTTCCTGTTGTTGTAAGTTATAGCTATTTTTTTCACAAAACTTTTGTCATTTTCTTTCCTGAGGCTAGCCTGAAGAGCACATCTAGTCTTAGCGGGTACAACAAAATAATAAATTTTGTCCCAGAGCTGGTTTCTTGTTGACAGTTCTGTAAACAGGCTTGTGGAGGACAAAATGCATCTCAAGGTCAACCCAGTCTTCTACAGGATCTTTTCTAATAAACCCAAACAGCTTTCTGCAAGTATTTCAACAATATAATTAAATACACTTGGAAATCAAGGGATCCCTGTTTCACATAAGGATGCAAATACTTTTTTAACCACAGAGAAGCAAGGGGAGAAAGGAAATACAGAAACAGCAAGTGAAGGAAGGGAGATAATGGGGAAACTGTGGGACCATTGGATTCGGCAATTCCTAGGTGATACAAGAAAAAATTTTATCACACAATGTGACAGGCAAGTCACACTTGCTTTTAACTCTCTCTACATAACAAACGGGACAGGGTTTTAGCAAACCCTGTCACAATGTCAGAGCTAGGCTGCATCTGTGAGAGATTCAATAGACTGCAGTGCATGTTAGAGATTTTATAAGCTCTGCTCTTTCGTTTGCTGGTCCTAATGTCCTCCTAAGGCTAAGTACAGTCACAGAGGACTGTACTTAGCCCCTGGGAGAACAGCGGGACTGGTAGACATCTGATCGGAGCTTATAAAAGCTCTAACATGCACTGCAGACTATTGAATCTCCAATTGCTTCAGCCCAGCTCTGACATGATTCATGATTCAGGAATTTCTGGTTACCGTAAATGTCAGCTTTGGGAATGATCAGCTTGATGCAGTCTACTATATATAGGATAAAGTATGGGTTGGTGTGTGTAACGAGAAGTTTACACACACCAGAGGGGTTAGATGCTACATAAACCCCGAGAGCGAAGCTTGATGTGTTTATGAATAGCATCAAACCCTAAGGGTGTGTAAACTTTGAGTTTACACACACCAACCCATATTTTATTTTATATAATTGTTGGGTCTTCCTTTTTGGCCACAGCAATTATATAAAACAAAAATAAAAAGACATCCCCCGAGTCCTTTGCGGCCACGGGCCACTTTGGTTGGAGTGCATGGTGATCTGTGGTGGTTTTAATTTATTTAAAAGTTTGCCTTTTTTTCTGTCCCGAGTCGAAAGGTTGGTTCTTTATTTTTTGATTTTTTTTAGTGCTGACTTACTGCCGAGTTGGAGTAGCAGGTCCTGTCTCCCTCGGAAAGACTAGGTGGTCAGCAGCCCGGAAGAATGAGCAGTGGCGGGCGCATGCATAGACAGAGGGAAAACCCTGCATGTGTTTGCCGTAATAAACACTCCTTTATTATGGCAAATAATGCCACGGTTTTCGTATGGTAAAAAGGAAGAGCCACTAATTATACTGCCGTAATCAGTAAAGTAAACAAAGTCTGGTCAGAGCTGATATGGCTGCACTGAGCTTTCAGAGTTGCTCATCCTGCTTTTTTTATAGTGTATAGTATTAAGCGAAGTGTCCACGGTGGTTGTTTCACAATGAAATTGACTTGTGCAGTCTCTAGAGGTTTTAGAATGCTGTTGTACCACCAAAGGGTGCAATCACTTTCCATGACCTTTGAACTGTGATACATCAGCATTTTGAAAGGGACAGAATTAATTCTATACAGAACAATGCTGTACTATACACTGTAAGGTTGTTAGTGTAAAATGCATGTTCTGAAAAAGAACAAAGTCTGTAACTAGGGTGTGCCTTAAGCACCGTCGGTCCTAGTCGTATCTGGGGCCCCCCCCCACACTCACTGGGGTACCCAGACAGAAGCTGTGCAGGTTATCAGTCTTTAAAATTTCATGTTTGCTTTAATTTATGCATTTCATTCCCTGTGAACTGTTGACACCTAAGCCGCGTTTACATGCCCATAGTTATCTGGTAAATGTAGGTTTATTGGTGTTCCCTATACAAGTAATGCGTTCACTGAAAAACATTGTTTTTTGGGAAACTGTGCCTTTTACATGCAGGTTTTGTTACTGGGATACATCTGAAAAAATGCAGTTTCTTTGTAACCAAAATTGCATGTAAATGCCCTGACTGGGTTGACCGTAATTTTCCAACTATGCATCATAATGCCAGAAGAATACTCCTTCAGGTACACTCAAGGGCTCCGGTGATTAACCCTGTTGGGGACCCCCAGAAGCATAAGGCCAATTCAGCTCTGTCTGTAACTTTAATGTTTGACATTTAAGGCTTTTTATTTGGTTTCATAAAGCCCTCAATCCAATGACTCAGAGCACGTCACAATACTAAATACAGTTACAATAAATACATACAAAAAACAACAACAGTGAATACATTAATTACAGCCCTATACTAAAGGAATAATGCCTGACAGGGTGGGTGTTATGCTGAGATAACATCCCACCTCGGGTGGTTGGGTCCGAGGCCACCAGCCGAGGGCGTCCAACACCCGAGAAGGGATGTTATCTCAGCATAACACCCACCCTGGAGGGCATTATTCCTATTACACAATGGCTCACTGTTTTACAGTTAAAAAAATAATTTTAAAGAATGTTTTTGTTAGTGTGTAAAAATATTTTTGTTTCTTAAGAGAAAAAAAGAGATCAGCGGCCATATCATACAAACAATCAGCAGGGAGGTTATGCCAGGATAACATCCCTGCTGTAACAGCCAACTGACCAATCAGAAGCCAGGATTCTTTCTTGCCATTGTATAATGTTCATTCACAAACACCAATTTTAAGGAGGAAGTCAGGGACAGAAAAATTCTGAGGCAAAATCAGGGACAGTTGAGAGGCATGAATTTTGTGCAGGGTGCCAGTTTATCCATTATACATAAGGAGTAGGCTGGGCAGGTTTCAGAATTAGCAAACAGGCAGTCTGAACAAATTACACTGTACAGATATAATCCACTGTCACTTTTGAGAAGTCTGAGTTCTCTTCCTAGGAAGTGACATTAAGGTGTTTTTCTATAAGCCCACAGTGAGGGATGGGGAAGCCCCTGCAACATGTCCCATACAACAACAGATGACAGAGGAAATGCATTTGACCCTAAATCCTAAGAAATCCCACCACTTGATTTGGGTGGCGGAGTGCCCATACATTGTGGAGTTTGTTACTACAGGAGTTACCTGGCACAGCTGCCAAAAAACAAACACGCCGAGAGTGCTCGCTCGAGTGGATGGAGGCACCACAGCACCTCAGACGGAGAGTACTGTACCGTACCGATTGGCGGGGAGCAAGGCGAGAGCGGGACTCAGTACGCGAGGTGATGAGCTAGTGGGATTGGGACAGCGCACACTGCATGAAGAGAGAGAAGAATTGGGCTGCATGACTTCAGAAGCAGCAGCAGCACAGCAGCAGGTGGGTACTGGAACCTTTGTTACTCACTGGAGCCTGTGGCAGCCCTGTGCTGCACTACTGTTGGATCATGCCCTCTGTCTCTCCCGGAGGGTGCTCAGATGGTGGCATGCACTTATTTATACTGAGGGAGACAGTTTTTTTTTTTTTATGACTGTCGTGGGAGCTGCAGTGTTGGTTATAGCCGGCCCTGCCCAGTGCATGCAGAGGGGGTGCAGGGGCTGAGGGAGCTGTCCTAAAGTTGGGGCTCCCCACCCTCCAATCCAAGAGAAAGTTACAAGGTAGAACTGCAGGACAAATGGGCACTACAATTCGATAAAGCGGCCTAGTTAGGGTATCGAGAATTAAAGTTGGGTGGATGGTCCATAACAAAGTGGCATGGTCGGGGATTTCCCCTGGAGGTGCAGGTTTGGAGATGGGTCCTTCCCTTTACTTTCAACGCCCTGCAGCTGGGGGCTTTGTACAGATTTAGAGATGATGTGGTAATGTGAATGCATGGCTTGAAGTGTCTCTTTTTTTTAACTGTATTTTTTTTTTTTTAAGTTCTGGTTCCTTTTAATGACTTGCTGAATGTACAAAGGGGATGCCGTACATGGTTTCACTTCTGACTGATGCACGTTGGGTTTGGCTTCTTTGCTCGAAGTTGTTTAATACTTTTTTTTTTTTGTTTGTTTTAGTCACACCATTTCATGAGGAGACTCCCTGGCTGCATCGGCCCACGCCTACCTAAGTGCCCAGGTGTGCAGCGCGCATGGGTGAGTGGGGAGAAGGCAGTACAGCGCAGTGGGTTAAGGCTCTGAGCTGCAGATCTGGAGACCTGGATTTGAATCTCACAGCTGCGTAGGGGCATACTGTGTGATCCTGAGCAGGACACTTAACTTCCTTGTGCTCCCAGGTCACATCTGGAAACAAGCTTCGGCTTAGTGTGCTACTCCTGGTTAAACAACGTTCCCGTTCCCCTTTCATTTCAAACCCTGTATCATGCATCTTGAGATGTGCCTTCTGTCTGAATAGTGGGGTGCATTAGGAGCAGTGGGCTTGAGGAACAACACCGACACAAATACAAATCAGGGTCATTTCACTTCTTTCACTGAGATGCAGTTCCTTTTTTTGTAGGATGCTGCTGCTGCATCTCATGCCCTCCTCGAAATGGTGAGATGGCCTCACTGTCTTGTGAAAAAGGTGAGAAAAAATAACACTTATTCTTAGTCTGAAGACTGTGCATTTAATGATAAACGCCTGTGCAATGATTTTTTTTGGCACTAATCTGTGCAGTCCCTTTATTCCCCCATCTCTATAAATAAATAGTGCAGTGCATGTATTGTTGTAAAGCAAAACTGAATGCACTGGGATACAGATGGGAATACCAAGCTGCATGCAGAGGCATCATAGATCCAATTGCAAACAAACACGCTTCTTGACTGGGATACATGCAACAAGAAGCACGCATACAGTAACTGAATTTGCTTAAATGGAAAAAAAAAAAAAAAAAAAAAACCTCGGCATCCCTCCCCCTGGTTGCCATTTGATATAATGAAGTAGACACAAAAGTTTAAGGATGCTACTGCTGCTTTTGTTGGTTGTGGCAATTGTGCCCAGTGAAAGATCTGTATGCTATCACTGAGCTGTCAGATCTAGTGCATCACACCACTGCCACAAACAAAAGAATGCCAAAAAAAAAAGTTCTGAGCAGAGTGCTGCCGGAGTATGCCATGCACTAAGATGATGGTGATGATGGAACTGCGCATGTGTGATACTCGTGCATGCGAAGTTTGATTTGGCACTGCCATGTTGTGCACTGCGGCTGTCACTTCCGCAGTTGCGGAGAAAAAAGATGCTCCCAAAGTGGGTGTGTTTATGTGGCCGCGGAGGGAAGTGCCGCATAAACAAAACCACTGAAAATCAGCCGCAGCACTGTGGAAGCACACCGACAGTGGTCTGGTCACGTGCTTCCACAGTGCTCTTATGAAATTTTGAGCTGGAATAATGTCTACAGAGCTCCGTCCACACTGCCAAAAAAAACCCCAAATATATATATATATATTAGAGGCCAAAAACTCCATTTAATGCATTAGTTAGGGTTGTTCCACAGTGACAAAAGTGAGGAAATTCGCTGTTAGGGTTGAAAACCCTAACTCCGAAGTCACACCCCCCCCAGCACCACACACACACACAGACACACACACACACACACACACATATGCAAGTATGGGGGAGGACCAAGTCAACACAACCAATGACAGACTTCCAGCAGCAGGTGACAGAAATAACAAACAATTGTCTAAATGTACTACGAGACATATCCACCCACCTAACCAGGTACTGCATGCTCAGTGGAGATCAACAGCAAAACTGAGGCCATGTACACCAAACGTACACATCCCTGATTGCAGCTGCACACAACGTACCACACTTAGTAGTTGCATGGCCTTACCTACCGATGCCCCACACCACACCACACCACAACTGGTACTGTGCCGTTAGTCAATATAAATGCTGAAGGTGCATGATGACAGTTGTAGAAAGGTTTTAACACTAGTGAGTATACATTAATTAAGAGAAGTACATAAATTAACTACAAGACACTAGCATGCTCAAGATAAAAGTAGTGTTACATTTAGTATGTGATTTACATAGTAGTACATTTACAGCAACGGTTTACTCAAGATAGAGAGGCTGATGTAAACGTATGGAAAAGCATTGCCTGTTCAACGCTGTGAAATTCGTACTGCCAGTATCAGATGCATTCTTACTGATGAAGGTGTACTGCTGATGTACATACATAGACCTTCAGTGTGTTTCAATACTAAAGATGCAGTAAGTATTCTTTGTAAGAAACAGTGTAATTGCATGGATCAGGCCAAGCAACTTCTAAATATCATAGCACTACTGAGCCAACAATGACGTACCTGTATTGGAGATGTCTATAGGATAGATTTTCCTGTAGGCACTTACTGAGTATGTTGTACCTGAGAAAGACAATCTCATTGCATCTGTGATGACTAACTTATTCAAATAGTGATACGTTTACTATTGTTGCAATGAGTGATCTATGCCACTTATGGACACAGTGTAATTTTTTTAACAGTTGTTTCATACTCAGGCTGTATGCCTAGTGTTTGGGTTTGCCATACCCCAGCTTCCCAACTTATGTACCAGTCTTTTATGTGGAGTGGTGTCAAAGGCCTTGCTGAAATCGAGGTAGGCAAAATGTACCACTCCTCTCGATCCACCTCCTTCGACACTCAGTTAAAAAAAACCTATCAGATTTGTTTGATATGACCTTCCTGCTGTGAATCCATGCTGCCCCGGATCCTGTGCTCCACTGGATTCCAGGTGATCTTTTCCTTAAGCAGTGCCTCCATACTTTTACCCACTACTGAGGTGAGGCTGACCGACCTATGGTTTCCTGCCTCCTCCCTGCTTCCATTTTTGTGAAGAGGGACTACATGTGCCCTCCTCCAGTCCTCCAGAACTACTCCTGTATTGAGCAGCTCACTGAACATGGCTGCCAGTGGTGCTAATGCCATCCGCAAATAAGATATATATATAAGATTTATCAAAACCCACCTCGCATTCAAAAAAGCTCTTTTTACTTACCTCGCACCCTCGATACATGTAACTGTACTTAGCTTTGTGATCTGTCCTATTTGATCCTGCCTTGCACTTCTATCCAGGCCCGATCTGCCTCCCTCAACTTCCCAGTCTCTTTCCTGAGCTGCAGATATGCACTTATGTTGCCCTTTCCTGGTTGTCTCCCCACCTCCTTGCTGCCCCACTAATGTCACCTCTCTTGCTTGTCTTTATATACCTTATCGTTCCACCCTTGCCTTCACTTCCTGTCTTGGTTCATTCTGTTTTGTTCCTTGAATATAGAGTGTTGTACTACTGCCAATAAGGTGCTGACTGATCTTGTACCCTGTTATGCTGTTGTATCTGTTATGCACAACTAACTATTCCTCACAGCTGCCACTATATGTTAAGTAACTCTGTACCTCTGTATGAATCTGTACCTATGTAAGGATACTTCTGTATGTACTGCAATGTATTGTTTGACTTGGACTCTCCTGGGTTGTGTCTGGAAATAGGCAATTTTGTCTAGTATGCTTAACCAGTTACCAAAAGCTAATAAATAAATAAATCCTTTAGTATCATGGGATGTATGCTATCTGGTCCCACTGGCTTGTCCACCCTCAGTTTTGCGAGCTCCTCTAGGACTCTTCTGTAAATGGACTGGTGTTCACCTCCATTCCCCATCCCCCCGCCCCATGTATCTTATGGCTAGCTGTGGTCACTGTCCTTACCCTTCTTCAGTGAAAAAAAAAACAGTGCACAAGTGGCTTTGGTGGGACTTGAACCTAAGACCCTTGGCCCCCCAAGCCAGTGCTTTAACCCCTACGCCACACTGCCACAAAATGATACCCTTCTTTCCCCATTCTGAGTCTGCTTTAGTACTTCTTTTCCTTTGAAATAGTAACAGGAGTGCTCATTTTAATATAGCCTGGACCAGGTTTTCATCATTATTCTTACTTGTTTTTGTACACTCACTGTCCCATAAGGTCAGGGAGCTCTGACTGATGCATGCTAGTTATTAGTCACACAAAAGTGATGTTTTGGACACTCATTGTTTAACAACAGAGAATACTGATAAAAACATGAACTGAACCACATTAAAATACAACCCTTTTATTATTTCAAATGTAAAAAAGCCTGCTACTTCAGACTAACAATGGAGGAAATGGATATCATACTGTACAGGAGAGAAGGGGCAATCTAAAACAGAAAAAAAAAAATACAGGCCAACATTTTTATTGCTGCTTTAATACACAAAAAAGTCTTGAGAGGAGGAATGCCTATACAAATTTAAATGCGGAAGAGAAATTTTAGTTCCTAAGTTACTGCCCAAATCAACCATTGACTTTGCCTCACCTAATATTCTACAGCAGACTAAAGACTGTATGCCAAGAAAAAAACAAATATCCCACCCCAATAGATGTTTTTCACCATTTGTATAACGGAGATGAGAACACAATGCTTTTCTCGTTTTACTGCCTTTCTTAACAAAGACATTTCATCACGGAATTTATTTTCGTCTACTGACCTTTTGCTTGTAACATCTTTTTCTATTTTATGGGCAGGTTTTACACATCTAATTATAGCTAACACAGGGCAGGAAATCACTTGTAAGAACTGTGCAGTTGTTACTCAAGAAGTCATACGGCATTTCCTTAGAGTTTGCATTCATGCACACTGCAGACTATCTCCTGCAGGCCCCATCCACCGTCACTGTCATGCCAAGCCAAAAGAAAAATCTGTTCCCATGAGGACTCCAAGTGTGGTGGATAGCCTTTATTCACATTGGCTCAGTCGCATATCACCCCAGATTATCTTAAAAATGTTATGAACCCTTGGGTCAAACACACTTTGAAAATGTTGCTTAAAGTTCAATACAAGCTGGCAGCTGGTGTTTATTTGGGTCTGCTTTCCCTGATCCATTACTACCCAGACTTTGTGCCTCTGCATCTGGATAAAGGCTACCTCAGTTGGGAGCGATGGGGCTTGACCCGTTTCTCACAGTTTCTTGTAGGGGACACAAGTTCCAATTGCAATCTCAGGACTTCTACAGGTACCTCCAAGTGAGGCATTTCATTAACAGCGCAAACAGTAGGGCTCAGCTGGTGAGTCCTTTGACCCCTTTGGAGGACTTCATTTATGGGTGGTGGTCCTGAGGGGCAAGATAAGATGCATCCGAGACTTGCATAAGAGATTGGGGGGAGCAGAAACATACAGTATTTCTCAACCAGGTTAAACTGGCTTGGGATAGGGAAGCAACTTGTACTATCCTTCATGAAGAAGTTATTTTCCCTTGTTACAGATTGTTATGAACCTTCTGCTTAAACAGTGTAAGAAGTTATTTTTCATTTACTGTGTTACAAGCTGCTCGTTTCTCTTGCCTGAAGGGATCTGTGGGACTGTATTTTGCAGCTGTAATGCAGAACTATCCTTGAGCATGTAATTGGAGCAGCGTCCCTTTGTTTGATTGGAACAGGCAATTTTTTCTTGAATAAAAATGAGTTAAAAAAAATACGTTCCCACAAAATACATTGGTGGGACATGAGCTTGAAATACGTGGGTCACTGAATTAAACCCTACACACACTCTGATTCCTACCAGCCTTGCTGGTGTGAGAGCTGACTGATCAGGATCAGGATTCAATCCCTCAGGCACACCGGTCTCCTGAAGTCTTCAAAACATTCCTCTTTTAGTAGCATCCTCCACTGGCATTCTAGGACAGAGAAGATTGGGATGGGGATGCAGAATGGCACTCAGAAGAGTGTTATGGCTTTAGTAATAGGAACTTCTAATGTATGCATCAGCATACTTTGGAAACTTGGTTCTAGGATTTATGCAGCACCCTCTATCCTGCTGTCTGAAAAAAGACCGCTAACACAGGCACTCTTCTGACAGGCAGAGGCTGTCATAAACTCTTGCTGATTGCTGCACGCATAAGACCATCAAAACTAAGCAGCTAAGGCAGCCTTATAATGGCTGCTGAGGAGAGGGAGATGCTGTCCACTGCATCTGAGCACAGAGGTGGCTTTCTGATGGTCCATACTGTTACCAAGTGAGAAGGTGGTTCTCAAATGGCTACCGTACTGTCAGAACAGATAACATTATAACTGTCAACAAAACATGGGAAAAACTCATGCTGAACTGTAATCCCCCTGATTCTGAACTGTAATCCCTCTCATGTGGGGTTATAATACGGCCCTGGCTTGTCCTCTGTTTTTCCCTGTACAATGGCCCTGCCCCCAGAGTAAAAATGGTGAAGTATTAAAAATTAGGGTCAGAGGGCAAAGGAAAGCCAAGAGTGCAGGTTTTTCCCAGCAGAGTCACAGCATGTAGGTGCTCAACAGACTTGGGACCCACATTTCAGAGTCTGTAACTACCTATCCCACATTAAGTGACAGAGGCTCTTGCATAGAGCCCCTCTTGTGGGTGGGGTGGAGGAGGTTTTATGTACCTAGAGTCTTGGGGGGTTCAGAATAGAGACAGAGAGTGATGCAGTCCCAATCTACCAGCATAGGAAGGATGCAAACTGTGGGGTCAGTGTTGTAACAAAAAGACTGGGAGCTTTTGGATATGTTGCTAGTAATACACTCCAATTACAAGGTACTGTGTCTAAGGAAGCACCCCCCTGGTCCAGAGCCCCCAAAGTCAAAGCGTAAACTGTAACCACCACCACCCCCCGTCTCTAATATCTGGGTCTAAGCAGAAGTTAGTCAAGACTACCATAAGATATCTGCTCAGGGTTCTTGCACCGTGCCTTACCAAGTGCAGCTCCTGTGGGACTGTGCATCAATACAGGTTCATTTAGTGGCTACTGCCTACGAGGCATGATGCATATCAGGTCTGTTGTGGCATCTCTGTAATCATCCCACTATCGTTTCCAATTCTGGTGTTTCTCTGTTGACCATGAACAATTACCCTCCTATCCTTACCAGTTTGCCACAGAATTCCTTGCTGCTTACCCTACCACATAATAAAATGATGCTCTGGCCCCACTTAAAGCATGTGTGTGTGTGTGATGCACCAAGTTTGGTCAACAGTAAACCTGCTGACCACCCGCACAGCGATGGCACAATACCGATGCAGGTATTGTGCTGCCGAAGCCCCCAGTGTTTTCTGTGGGGGCTGTGCCCCTCACCCCCCCTGCGGGGGGCTCTGCCCTCGATACCCCACGGACTTTAAGATTCTCAACTCCAGGTCGGAGTTGGTCCGGGGAGGGGGCAGGACACTGGGAGACTGCGAAACACGGAAATGGGACCATTACAGCGACTGTCACTGTAGTGGTAATTTTCCCTGTTTCGCCGAAGGGCAAAAGGGGGCAACCCCTGTGTGTATGTGTGTGTGTATTGGGAGGGGAGCATTCTGCTAGTGTGATACTACATAACTTTGAATTAATGTATTCCATGTTACCATTCCATGAGTGTGTTTATTTATTTATTTATGACTTTGGTAACCGGGTAGGTGCACTGATCCCAGGGACTGTTTTCAGGCACAGAAGTAAAATATAAGCACAGTACAAAGAACAGTTGACAGTATAACAATGATACAAAACAAGGATACAATAGTATACCAGAAACAAGGTTGCAAAATACAATAATTCTAATTTACAGCAAATAGAGATAATAAGCAATATTCAAGAACAGTAATTGGATAACAGATAAATGGAGCGAGTAGCCCCTGGACGTTGGCGAGGGAACCCAAGAGAAGGGGAGTAGAGGGGAGGGAGGGGAATGGGAGGGGATTAACACACAATGGGAGTTGCTGAGGCACAGAAACTCAAGTGGTTTGGGCTGGGACGGGGACTACCCGGGGAAGCAGTGGCAGCGAGATTCCACCAGGAGCCAGTGTTTGAGGCGGAATTTGAACTGGCAGTGGGTGTCGAGGGAGCGGAGCTCAGCAAGCAGATTATTCCACAGCGAGTGGGCTGCAGCTGAGAAGGCTCTCCCGACCATACTGGTAAATACCCTGGGAACAGTAAGAGCCCCCTGCTATTTCAGCGGAGACAGCAGTGTAGTGTTCAGACCTTGAGATGGGCTGCAAGGGGAGATTTTTGGCCAGTACAGGTGGCAGTATCAACCATGCAGCAGAGTGAGAGGTCAAAACGGCCTTGAAGGGGGAGCCATCTGGGCAACTGGTAAAGGACACAGCGGTGGGTGGAAAAAGGGGCAAGGCAAAGCGACGTGCACTATTGCAGGTGGCAGAGAGCTTAGTCATAAGGGTTGTGGATGCCCTGGCATAAATGGTGGAGCGGTAGTCCAGAATTGGGAGTAAGTTCCGCTGGATGATAGCAAGTTGGGCCTCAGGGTGAGGTAGTGCTGGAATCTGTAGGCAGCACCTAGTTTTTGGTGTATCCTACGAACCACTGAGTTGATGTGCTCAGAGAAGGAGAGGGAGGGGTTGAGTAAGACTCCTAGGTATTTGAAATGTATTGATCTCTTCAAGGACTTGGCCATCAGGGGAGACAATGTTGAGAGAGGAGTACGTTTTGGATTTGGCTAGGAAGGGCTTGGATCCGAACAGCATGGATTTTGTTTTTTTGGCATCTACCAGGAGGAGGTTAGCTGTAAAAATGTGTGTGTATGGGGGATCATTCTACTAGTGTAATACTGCAGAATTTTAAATTCTTGTATTCCATGGTAAACATACTAAGCACCAAATATGTAAAAAGATGGATAATCAACAGGTGGAAACAATCTGTGGTGGGACTATTTTACATTTTTAGCAATATTTTATTATATTGTCTGTACCTTTTTAAACTTTTAGAGTGTCAATTTCTAAAAATGTGCATATCGACCCATTTTACAAGTACAATAATATACTTCAAGATATTGGTTGTACTGTTTTCATTGCACTTCCAGGGCTGAAGGCACCTGGCCTGCGGACTTGTGCCTTATTACATACACTGGATGTGCATTACACCAGCACAACCAACCCCCTATTGTGTCTTATTGCTTACATATAATGATCTGGAGGAAATGTGCCTGTCTAGCATGATCTGTATGTTGCCCCCTCCCCCTGGGCCTTGTGTGGGGTGGGAAATTGTAACCCCCCCTTCCCAAAGAAGAGAGGGCACTGGATGTGTATGCATGTCCTAAAGCACATTAACTGCTGCTTGACTCAATTTCTGAAGTGGACATTCCGTTATTTAAAGGTTTACAGATACTGGTGCCTCACATGTCCCTAATAACTGGATAAGAACCCCAACCAGCCCCCCATAATTGTGTGTGTGTTGGGGGGGGGTGCAGAGGGTCCAATGCTACAAACCTACTTCGCCATATACTGTAGCAAGGGAAGTACCAAACAGTTGTACAAAGGCTTGCAGAAAGCAGTCAGACATGCGTAAAATTTACAAAGCACCATGCAGTTCTCAAGTGTTGACTAAAATGTCTACCAGGTGGGAAGTACAGAGGAAAAATGCAACAGAGCCAGATACTAGATAGGAAAATAATATGTTGGGGGTGGGGTGGGGAATAATGAAAGACAATACAGCAGGCTTAACTGAGAAGATCAGCCAGGAAATCAAATCTAGTCTGAGGTGGTTAGTCCCACAGACAGGTGAACACCTCCCCAGAACTCTGCTGCCAGGCATACCACAGAAAGCCTCAACAACAAAGTATTAAAACACAGACACACTAGCCAAAGAGGCTAAAATAGTTAATCTTAAAAATACTAATATAGAAAAACTTATCAGGATTTTAGCCTGAAAAGCAACTCTCTATGAAGAATGGTCTTCAGATGCTGTCTTCTTTAGGAAGACAGGAAAAAGAGAAGGCAGAAGACAATACAAACATCTCACACGGAACGATATCAATACACGTTTTTAAATATGCATCTCCTTGAAATTATATACAGTAAGAAAAAACAGACACCAACAGCATATTATAAAAAATATTTATTTTAACAAACATGATATGCATATTATTACAACACAATAGTGAATGGGCTTGTTTTCCTGTGGAGCTTTCCATAGTTTATGACATTAACCGTTCAATCTTTCAGTATCATTGTATTGTATCTTTTGGCAGAACTGTCCCTATACTCCCCTAGATACACACATCAGTAAGTACTGCATCGACAATGCAGAATTAAAAGTGACATGGGATAAAAAAGTACCTGGTTAGATTAGTGCTACCAGAATAGCACCAGTCAACTGAGCGCAAGTCTGGATAGCGCTACCTCGGACAGCGAGAGGGGATTTACAATGCCTGCAGTAAGTGCTCCCCTCATCGCTGTCCATGGTGCCAATCAGGAACAAGGGCACTAGAATGCAGGAGTGCGTGGAGGGCTGGGGCATACAGCAGCTCGGCCAGAGCTATTGGAGACCAGAGTTCTAATTCTGGCCTCCATTCGTTTTACTTGCATTGGGGCTTAGTTTTTTTTTCAAGGCATACGAAGAGAGCTTGAGAGCACTGAACATGTACTCACTGGAAGACAGGGGGGGGGGGCATGACTGGGACCTTCAAGTACTGGAAAGGGATGAATAAGGTTGATAAGGAGAGTGTCTTTAAGCTGAGTGGCAACCATAACATGAGGGGGCACAGTCTTAAGCTGGAGGGTGGGAGGTTTAGGAGGGACGTCAGGAAGCACTTCTTCACAGAGGGGGTGGTGGACACTTGGAATGCGCTGCCAGAAGAGGTGATCTCGAAGACAGTAGGTAGCTTTAAGAGAGGCTGGGATAGGCATAGGGGAAAGGTAAGGATCATGAGGAGGGAAGATGGGAGGAGTAGGCAGAGAGGGAGGGCAGGGACATTAGCTCAAGCTGTGGACCCTGCAATGCTAGCAGACGTGATAGACCAAATGGACTTCTTCTGCTGGCTTCTTTGAATGTATGTTCATACGAAACAGTATTCCACGGCCCCCCCGGAGTGAAAATATTTAAGTCCTGGAGGTGCAGGGGGCATTGTCTCCCATGTCAGGGGGTGCGGATTGGGTGAAGCCCACCACAAAAAAAAAAAAGGCTGCAGTTTTAAACGCACGCACCATGCCAACACTATTGTTGTCAGCACTGTTTGGACCCAGTGCCGATAAAACAGACAAGACAAATAACAGGGGTAGAAACTGACAACAAAAGGCCAGTTTACATGGCTGCAATTGCAATGTAGCAACCCTACTGCTCAGGTTGCTGCGGTGCAAGTGTGGCCATGGGAATACTTACCCGATTCTGGTAAGCTGTTCTCTGCTCCTATCCCCAAACCGCTGCTCAGCAGGGGACTCATTCTGCAGCGAGTGGTGTAAGCCACTGTGTGGACAGGTTGCATCACTTGCTGCACCACAGTCGATAGTCCCAGCATCCAGCTGCCCAGCCCTTGGACTCATGGCTTCTCTCCAGCATGGCCTGCATCGGCATGGAGAGGGGCCATGTAAACAAAAAGTAGGATCGGTGTGGGAGGTGGAGGTGCCACAGGAGCTGCCCGAGAATCAACAGGAAGCAGACATATAAATACAGCTAGAAAAGTGGTGTGTGAGAAGCACAATATCAAAACTCGGATTTTGTCATATGTACCCAATTCTTTCATTTTGCTAGTCAGACAATAATGAGCACTGAAAGAGACCAATGCAGAAGCAGTGGCTTAGCAAAAAGGTTTTCAAGTGTACCAGTGAAGTGCAAATGATATTCCGATTTAAAACCTGGTGTGCTTGACATACCGGAATGATGTCTATGTGCCATGGAAAAGCAGAATGGGTTAGCACAGGTAAGATTTTTTTTTTTTTTATAATACATATTTTTAGTGTTTTTTGTTTATGAGAAAATATAGAGGATTACATATGTTGCGTTACAGAGATTGTCAAGCAAGTCATGAATTCAAGCTCCTTATGGGATTTACAATGTGCTTTGAGGATCTGCCCTAGCCGGGGGTTATCCCCTTGGACATGCAACACTAAGGGAGAGTTCTGGATCTGCAACAACTATATCTTATAACCATTACATGAGTGAGTTACTTATGTTTAACAGATGAAGAGCAATGCAAGTTAAGCTCTTAAAATCCATTTTTCCTTGTGGCAATTAACTCTGGTAGTCCTGCACTCGCACTTTCAGATGGGGTGGGCTGATCTGTGCGGCATACTTGGCTGACAAATCTATTCAGGTTGTGGGTTTCCTTCAGGGAGCTGGGTTCCAGCTAGAAGTCCCAGGGCTGTTTGTGGGATTTGGTGGCATGGGGGTCCAGCTGGGCTGCTCCGCGTTATGTAGTCGGGGATGTGGGAGCACAGGTAAGACTTTGATGGTGAAGAGAGAGACCCTGAACTACATTTTTTTGGTTGTTGGAATCACAGTGCGGTCGGTCAGGTTTATTACAGTACGATATCGTTATCTGGGAGCAAACAAATGTGCAATGGAAGTGCAGAGGAGTCAGATGTGTTGAGTATGGTGCAATACCAATCACGGCAAGATACTACGAAGTTATAAACTTGGAAGGGGTGGAAGGGAAGTCTAGGGAGGGTCTGACGTGTAGGTGTTGATAAGATGCTATACAGACAAATGGTTTATCTAAGGATAAAAACTTTGTTTGAAGGCAAGGCAGACTTTGCCTCAGTAAAGACATTTTGAAGTTGAGGTTCACTGGCAATATGTTGATAGAAAACAAAGAATTCCACTGTGCGGCACATTTCTTGACAATAATTAAGACTACAAATATGGTAGTATTTAGATACAGGCGGTTACGTATATGAAACAGGAGTGGGGTTCAAAATGACAAGCTAAAAGTGACATCTTGACTGGTGACAAAAGTGAGAGCACGATAGCAAAGGAATGTTGCTGTTACTGTTACAATGGATATCCTGAAGTTTCATATCATCAAATCGAATACTAAACCAGTAAGAGATCAGCTGTCACACTGTTGATGACATCCAAACTGCACAGTCCAGCACTGCTGACAGCAGTTGCAATCAAAGGGAAAGAGCTAAATCTTTACACAACGTGCAGATTTAAATTAAACTAGTAAAGCGATGCCTGTATATACTGAAAATGTAAGTGGCTGACTCAGAATACACAGTTAATCATCACTTGAGAGGGAGCAGGGCTTTATATCTCGCTTGTGGCTCCAGCACTCAAGAGTAATGGCCCTATCCCCGAAGATAAACTGCATTATTTTGAGTCTGGCCATTGCATATTCCCACTTTAATCTACACTTTGACATGGTTATGACATGGTCAAGGCAGGATGAGAGTGAAGGAATGCAAGCAGGAAAAGTTGGCGGCTCATGTCCACGCTCAGAGTCAAGGGAGTACCTGGAAAAACAGAAAACTTGGCTGCTCGATCCAACTGGTATTATCCAAGACCTTGGAAAGGTTCCATTTATTTATTTGCTTTTGTTAACCAGGTTAGCACACTAAACTGCTTTAATTAACATAGCCATGAGTAGTGCCCCCACACTCTGTCAATGCTTCCCATTGCACTGATGCTTTTTCATGAAAAAACACAGACTGGGTGGGGGTGGTACTCATAACTTTTATGATACACTAATAAAGCCTTGAGTAGCCTTTTGTACATCTCTCTTACCATCCCCAAAGTTGGAACCCAATTTGGCAGCTTGTCCATAAGCCATTCCCTTCCCTTCCCTCCTTATAGAACAAACTTCAGAAAACCCTGAAGTTCGCCATCACCGTAAAACTGTACCTTTAAAACCTTGTTTGCTTGTGCCTTCACAGAGTCCTACAATTGTGTCCCCTGATGCGCTTTTACAGAGTATAATAATGTTACCTTCTCTCTCGTTCCTCTTCTACCCCATAACTGTCCTACCTGCATCTCTTCTCCTTGTCTCATATTTATCCTTACTTCTAACCTCCTTTCTTTGAAGAACTCCTCTTTACTTACACTTTTGTTATATTCTGTCCATGTTATAATGTAGCTAATTGCATGCTCTTCCATCACTGCATGTTACGAGATGTGATATGCTGTATAATATGCCATGCAACGTTGCTTTTACATTGTTATTTTTATGTATACTTGTCCAGGTACAACTTGGAAATGAGTTTACCTCAAAGATGTTACGCCTGGTAAAATAAAGATTGATTGACTGAAGCAGTTAAGCTTTTCCAAGGTCTTGGGTATTACTTCAGTTGGATCGGGCAGCTGAGTTTTCTGTTTCTGCAGTGAGGAAATACTTCTATACCGAAGAATTCTAGATACTGTACTGATCTGAATTTAATAATTATTGTAGAAAAGAATTTGGCAAGTGCTTGGAAATTCTACTGATCTCTAAGGCAAGGCAAATACATTTTATTTATAGGGCACCCATTCCCTGAGGCTCTGGGTGCCTAACAAACATCAATAAGATTAAACATACATTTAAAAATACAGTAAATATTTTCAGAATAAAAATTCATAGTTACAGTTTTGGTTGCAGGACAACATCAAAGCTGGGATCAACAATCTACAAAGGCCAGGCTGAAGAGATGGGCCTTCAGCCTCAGCTTAAACATCCTGAACGAGGGGGCTTCCCGGACTGCAGGTGAAAGTGAGTTCCATGGGGGACGGCCCAGACATACTAAAGGTACACTCACCCGATGTCCTGAGCCGAGCCCTGGGAATGTCCAAGAGGCCCCTTGAAGAGGAGCTGAGGGAGCGAGCAGAGGTCACCAGTGCCAGGAGCTCTGACAGGTAACCAGGGTCCAGTCCATATAGGGCCTTATAGGTGAGTAAACCCACCTTGAAAGGACCCTCCATTGGACAGGCAGCCAGTGCAGGGCATGCAGTACTGGGGTTACATGACTGGACCTCAAAAGGCTCATCAGCAACCGGGCTGCTGCGTTCTGCACCAGCTGCAGTCTGCAAAGGGTCCCTCCCATGACCCCGAAGTATAGAGAATTGCAGTAGTTGAGCCTAGAGGTAACGAAGTATGGCAGCTTAGATTCAGTGCAAAGTAATGCACCTGGGAAACAAAAACCCAGGGGAAGAGTACACAATGTAGGGGGAGGTACTAACAACAACAAAAATGGAAAGAAACCTGGGGGTAGTCATATCAGATGACCATAAGGTAGGCAAGCAATGCGAGAAGGCAGTAAGGAGGGCTGGGGGGGGGATACTGGGATGCACAGGGAGAGGCATCACCAGTAGAAAACAGGAAGTTATCCCTCTGTACAGGCAGTTGGTGAGACCCCATCTGAAGTACTGCGTGCAGTTCTGGAGACCCCATCTCCGCAAGGACACAGACAGGATGGAGGCGGTCCACAGGAGGGCAACTAAAATGGTGCAGGGTCTGCAACAGAAGCCATAAGAAGAGAAACTCCTTTTCATGGTGAATTTACATGCAGAGGCTATTTTTCTGGTGGATCTCACACAGGCAATGAAGCAGTGGTCACAGAGAAAAATACACCAGTGTGGGAGAATAGGTAAGATTTATTTACTAGGATAAGGTCCAGCAGAGTACTATTATTTTGGTTCTTTTTATTGGGGCGCGTTACTTCCATTACAAGTTGGGATAGTTTGAAGGACTTACAAAGAGTTCTGAATGGTTTGGAGATACAGGAGCACCAATCCAGGTTAAAGTCACCCAGTATAATAAATTCAGAGGACATGGACCCTAGTATACTGTTTAAATGGTCTAATAGCAGCAGTCCAGCCGATGGGGGCCTATAACATCCCACAACACAGAATGAGACAGATGGGGAGAACTCGATTTTGAGGGTCAGACTTTCGTATTCTGTAGGAATAGAGGTTGAATTAACAACAAAGGATGAAAACTCATCATGGACGTAGATGGCAACCCCTCCACCTCTTGTTTGTCTATCTGATCTGAAGATGTTATAGGATGGGATATTTACTTTAAAGTCTGTTGTACCAGGCCTTAGCCAAGTTTCTGAGACCACCAGGACATCTGGCTTGGTATGAAAAACCCAGGCCTGTATAGAAATACATTTCTTTAATAGACTGCATGCATTCACGTGCATGAAGCTCAGACCTCTGATTTCAGCAAATTCAGCAGGAGATGAGATGGATGCTGGGGGCCAGGACTGAGCTCGACGTTGCCAGAACATAGCAGTAGGAGTAGCAGGAGTTTCTTGCTAGCCCTTCGAAGTAGTCTATGGGTTCTAACCCATTTCCGTTTGCATGGATATTCAAGTACGTTAGGAGGATTGTTGAGGCGGAAACCAAGGGAGCATAACGTCGAGTAGACCATGACCGTAGCTGGGGAGCCAAGGGAGTTAGAGGAGTCAGATACTCTCTGTGCTTCCCTGACTGAGTTCCAATACAGCAGGGTATCTGCACTTGAAGCTCCAGTTTGGGTAGCTGAATTACCCAGGAATTCAGAATTTAGAGCTGTTATGTATACCCAAACAGTCAGCTGTAGCATGAAATTCGCACTCCCTGTTAGGGTGCTGCAGGTGAATGTTATGCGTTCCAAGGGTGCATATTATAAGACAGGGCAGCAAATAACTGGCCATTATAGTAAGCTGTAACACAGATTTGATTGTGGCATCTACT
The DNA here is from genome assembly GCA_016271365.2 of Neoceratodus forsteri. Taxonomy (NCBI): domain Eukaryota; kingdom Metazoa; phylum Chordata; order Ceratodontiformes; family Ceratodontidae; genus Neoceratodus; species Neoceratodus forsteri. The sequence goes on along the minus strand of CM028135.1, from coordinate 358,670,463 downwards.
TCTGCCTAGAACAGTCGTCAGGAACAGAAGTGCAGGGAAACTACTGACAGATTAGAATACTTGCAGTATGGGAGGCGTACAAGGATGCTGTTGACACTTAAACCATGTGCCTGCAGTGTGGAAGAAGGTTAGCCTTAAAGGTATCACAGGTTGTGCATGAATGGTGAAATCCTTTGAGTAGATAGTAAAAAGGTGGTTTGGAGGCAACACAATCTCGCAGCTTGGATGCTCCTTTAAAGGACGTGAATGGTGAAATCCTTTGCGTAGATGGTCAAAAGGTGGTTTGGAGGAAACACAATCCCGCAGCTTGGGTGCGCCTTTAAATGACAACTCAAAAGGGCAGCAAGGATGGTTGCCTAATGAGGAGGTACTTCCTAAGAGGTGGGAGGAGCCAATGTGTATGTAAGGTGGCCCAGGGAAGGGGTGGGCCGCAAACGTAGCAGAAATCTATGTCCGAAAGGCTTGGAAAAAGCCACAAAGAAAGCCCGAGACAGCTGGCAAGTGCCACAGCCAGTCAGAGCCCGGACACTGCAGCACCCACCAATGGGCTTTGGGCTTCAGCTGCAGGGAGCCAAACGATTTTGTGGCTTAAGAGCCGGAGTCTAGCTGCTGTACCTGGGCTTGCAGATGGGACAGGTCCTTGGTCGATGCAGTTGAGTTCTGGGGTCTGGCCAACGACTTCCTCCCACCGTTCGCAGAGGCAAATTGCCCTGAGGGGCTTGCTTTGCCTGCATAAAGAATGAAGGGAGGGTTACAGATACAGCCCTGAAGACAAAGGGCTTAGCCAAGACGCTAAATGGTGGATCGAGAAGAAAGGGATTAGCAAGAGGGGCCGACAGGGGGAGGGGGGAAGAAAAAAATTACTTACCATAGTAATCTTGTTTCTTCCCAGTGATACTCAGGTATTCAGAACTCTTTAAGATAGAGCTGCCCGGAGAGATGGAACATATGCAAAAGATGGAATCTTTTGAGCATGCCACTTTTTCAAATGCTGCCTTCTACTAACTGCCTTAGTTCTAAACCCCTTTAGATTTCCTGGAAGCCTGGAAAGACAGGCCCCATGAGGACTAAGTGTAGTAATAGTAATAACAACAACAACAACAACAGCAGCAGCAGTAATCAATAATAATAATTATTGTAGAACTCCCTTAATACTCAAAAAAGGGCTCCAAAAGGAGGGCATAACATATGAAAGAATATCCCTGAATGTCAGAATCACCTGAAAAGGGGAAACAACAATAGTGAACACAATCACAACATATGTGCCAGAGCGTGGCACAGACACCCCTGAGAACACAGTGATTTCAGGAGTGCAGAGGCTACTCGTTCTAGAAGGGGAGGTAGGGTGGGGAGTTCTGAATACCCGAGTATCACTGTGAAGAAACAAGATTACTATGGTAATTTTTTCTTCTCACCCCAGTAATACTCAGGTATTCATAACTCTTGCAGACTAAAAAGCAGTACCTTTGGAGGTGGGCACAGAACCTACTTTGGAAACAGACTCTGCAGGACTGCTGTGCCAAACCTGGCATCACCACTGGACTGAATATCCAGACTGTAATGCTTTGTAAAGGTGTGTACTGTTTTCCAGGTAGCTGCTTTACAGATGTCCACCAAGGGAACGTCTCTGGCAGTTGCTATGGTAGCAGCTGTGCCCCTTGTGGAATGGGCTCTCAACCCTGTTGGGGGCTCCTTTCCAGCCTTAGTTACAAAACAGGATATGTTGTACTGTCCAGTGAGAAACAGACCTTTTTGAAGCTAGGTTACCCTTTCCTACATTCTCATAGGTCAGGAACAGCTGTTTTCTGTCCTCAGTGGCTGTCAAGTAGTAGCTAAGAGGTCTTTCAACATCCAAATTATGGAGTCCCCTTTCACCAGAACTAGAGTGTTCCGTGAAAAGACAGGTAAGGTAATGGTTTGGATTAAATGGAATTCAGAAACCACTTTAGGAAGAAGCTTCCTGTTTGTTCCCAGGACCAATTTCACTCTGTGGAATGAAATGTAGTCCTGTTCAATGCCACAAGGAAAACATTTTTTCATGCGACATACTTCCAATGAACTGAAGACATAGGTTCAAAAGAAAGACCCATGAGCCTAGTTATGCCCACATTTAGGTCCCATGCTGGCACTGGTTCCCTGTGAGGGGGATGCAAATTGGCCAGGCCCTTAAAGAACCCTTTGAAGATAAGATCTAAGGACAGAAACATTCTGTCAAGCTGAAATGTACACAGATGCTGCAGCCAGGTGGACATTTAAGGTGCTGGACTGCAAGCCCAGTGAATGCAAATAGGTAAGATAGTCCAGCACAGCTGGGACACCAGCCCAAGCTGGTATCACTCTTCTGGATGAAGACCAAATAGAAAACCTTTTCCATTTTGCAGCGTAGGTTTTCTTAGCGGAGGGCTTCCTATAACCCTTAAAATGTCCACTACGGCAACTACTAAATCTAGATTTCAAGACACTTTGAGAAAGATGCAACCCTGCATAGTCTAGGTTCTCAAAAGCCATGCTTTGAGTCTGACTGACTTGAAGTTGGGGTACAGGAGCCTCTCCCGATTGGAGGTTAGTAGATTGTGCCTCTGAGGAAGCTATATTGGTTCGGCCACAGACATGGAAACTAGCAGAATGTACCATGGCTGTTTAGCCCAGACTGGTGCTATTAAAATCACTGATGCTAGTCCGGCCCCGTGGCGCTGAGGGTTGAGGCACTAGACGCCACACCTCACACCATGCCGGCGACCCAAGTTCGGGAGCAAGCTCAGGCACTGGGGGTCAGCAGGGGAGGGTTGAGTGCCCTTGTGGTGCTCTCCTCTCTAGGAGGGAGAGTTGGGGATGGCCTGGCGTGCCAGCGACCCCCGGTGGAGACCAGAGGGCACTGCAGCATACTGGGCAGCATGGGTTCAGCATGACCGATGCAGGCAGGGTTGCTGTGCACCAGAGCGTTGGGCATGCGCCACGCACGGGGGAACATTGTCTGTGAGTGCGCCCAATGAGGGGTGGCCCCACCCCAGAGGGGTTAAGCTGGGGGGACCAGTTGCGAGGTGAGGGGGGGAGAGAGGAGGCTTAGCCAGGTGGACTTCGGGCTGGGTAGAATTTGGTTGGATGACAGAGAGGCTCCTCGGTCCGAGAACTGGAGGGAAAGAAAGTAAAAAAAAAAAAGATCATTGATGCTGACTGGGACCTGAGCTTGAGCAATGCTCTGTACACTGGAGGGAAGGAAGGAAGAGAAGGAAAAGCATACAAGTGCTTCCCTGAGCAATTAAGAGCCATAGCATCCAGGAAGACTGTGCCCTGATCTCGTGGTTTGCAGTAGTACTGTGGCAGGTGGTGGTTCTGGTGGGATGCAAACAAGTCTACCTCTGGGGTGTCCCACCTCCTAAAGATCACTTGCACCACCTGATTGTTCAAGGCTCATTCATGGTGGGCCTGGTTGATTTGACTCAGGGTATCTGCCAAGGTATTGTCCTTGCCTGGCAGATGAATAGCCTGCAGGGATTCCCCATGGAGTATGCTAGTCTTCAGATTTTCATGACTTCTGTGCAGGGAGAACTTGGCCTTGTCCCTCTCTGCTTGTTCATGCAGTACATTGCCTGTACTAGTTGTGAGACAGCCTTTAGTGCCAGTAACATTGCTCTTAGCTCCAGCAGGTTTATGTGCAGGAGGGACTCTGCACTTGACCATGTGCCTTGGGCGGTGTGAACCCCCAGATGAACGCTCCACCTCAGTAGAAATGCATCTGTTATCAGAACAACTGATGGGGACTCTTGTCGAAAAGGAACCACCTCCCTTAGGTTTGTTTCCTCTTTGCATCACTGGAAGGCCTGTAACAATGTTTTTTGTTACTGGAATTAGTTTTGATAGAGAAGAACCTTTCACTGGCACTGGTGTGCCCTGAGGTGAAACTGAATGTCCCCCATCTGGAACCAGGATTCCAGGACTGTGCCAGTGGTGGCTGCCATGTGGCTCAGTAAATGAAGAAACCGTCTTGCAGTTCTTGGTTTATTCAAGCTGAATGAGCCTGCTGTCAGTGGAATACTTCTTGCCCTGTCCAGAGGCAGGTAGGCCCTGCTTTGCAGGGTATTTGGCTCTGCTCCCATGAACTACAGTGCCTTGAGCAGGCTGAAAGACAGACTTTTTTTTTTTTTTTTTTTAGGAACCCTAGAGACTCCAGGAGCCCCCCTGGGTGAGTTACAGATGCCCCCTCACTTACTGAGGTGATTTTCCAACCACCAGCCAGTCATCTATGTATGGGAAAACTATGACACCTTATCTTCAAAGGTGTGCCACAACCACTACCAAGCACTTTGTGAGCAGTCTTGGAGCTGAAGTGAGACTCCCTCAAGGGGATGTGGAAAAAGGCATCTTTTAGGTCCAATGATAACAACCAGTCCTCTTGTTGGAGTGTTGGCAGAATTAATGCCAATGTCACAATTTTGAACCCTGGCTTTGTCATATGCCTGTTTAGTACCCTGAAGTCTAAGGATAGGCTGCCCTTCCCCATTTTTCTTTGTGGTAAAGAAGTATCTTTTTCCAGGAGTTTTCTCTCTCTACATTAGTAGATAGTTTGAAAACTTTTGTTGGTGGAAGGAATTTGAGACTTGGAGACAATCCCTGACTCACTACATCCAGAACCCACTTGTCTGTGGTGATTGATCTCTTTAAGACTGGAAAAAGTAAGTCAGCCTGCCACCTACAGGTAGTGGGGAGACACCTGGGGAAACGCGTCAGGGTGTCTGTTGTGTTTCAGGCTTGGCCTGGGACTGGGAACCATGCCTGGAACCCCTTATGCACCTGCTGAAGTACCCCTGCTGTTGGTACTGCTGATACTGAGGCACAGCCATGGCCTGATAAAGAAGGCTTGCTGTGAAGTTATCTGCTTCTGCCTCCCCTTCCATAAGTGGGTGGGGAAGCCCTTTCTTATGCAGAATTGCTTCTGTAGGTGGTTTTGTATTCACCCACCCTTTTCATGTAAACCTCTCTTTTCTCCAGAGGGAATTACCCTCAACTTAGAAATCCATAGCCTTGGTTTGGGTATCCTGAGTGAGGTGTGTGGCTAGCAGCCAGGCAACCCTCCTCTGAACCACTGTATTTGGCATCCACTGGTATCTGGCTGCCCAAACCAAATTTAGCTGTTTCAGCTAGCTCATCTGACAGGTGAGTCCGGGCCTTGACTGCGATAGCAAGGACAGACCGTTATCGTGACCACTGTTATTCAGCAGCACAGGCTTCAAAGTTTGCCTGCCTGATGCTGAAATCCTTGCCAGGAGGATGGGATTCCAGGAGTACCCTTGCCTTATCACAGGCTGTCACTTGTACCACTCCCTGGTGGACACGATGGGAGAATAACATTTCAGCCCCCTCCCTGTCCAGCTGATATTTCCTATCCAGCCTCTTATCAAGAGGGGGAAAAGAGCTTTCGTTTGTAAAATCTTTAAAGTATCTTTCTTGAAGAATTTATTTACAGGAAGAAGCTTTTTAGTGGGTGTCAGCCCATCATATACAAATATTCAGTTTCCTCCTTCTCCTCATCCTCAATCACTTCACTGGCTCACAAAAGTGAAGTGTGAGGAATAAACCGCAGATGCTCTGTGGGGAGAGTCAAACTGCTATTCAGGGGAAACCTCAGTTCAGTATTTCCCCCTTCCTTCATATTCTTCCTGTTAAGTAATAGGAAGACTGAGCAGAAGAGACAAACTACTTTGCAGGTGTCTGCTGCTGAGAAGCAGACAACCCTTGCAAAAATGAATGATCTTAAAGGCCGGTACAATTTCTTCTGGAGTTGGCAGGCTTTATAGCAGTCACAGAAGTCCCCAAATACTGTCCAGCAGGGGGTTCTGTGTACTTATTTTTTTTTTTTTTGAGGGAACCGGGGAGTCAGCCTCTTAAGAACTGCTTGTATATCCGTCTCAGGGGTAGCTGTTACAGTAGTTATTACTGTGGTTTCACCCACAGTAATTTAGGGTGTCGGCTGGTCAGAGCTCGCGGGACCCTTAGGTGGTGACAGTGTTCTCTTTAGCCTTATCCAGGCATTTTTAATAATGTTCTTAAGACATGTATGCAGATTTCACTCTGCTTCATGTTCAAGTCTCAGCAAAAATTCACCACACTCAATACATGGTTAAAAACCGGGATCACCAGTTTTTTTCTGACACTCTTAATGTAAAACCGATAAAAGTTGCAAATGCTAAAAAATGTTTAAATTTAAAGTTTATTTAGCGGTTGCAGTCGGTTCCAGAACCGATCGGAAACCGGGAGCCAAGGTAAAAGTGAACCGAAGCTATTGGTTCAGGAATCGGTATAAGCGGTTCTTAAAACAAGTGAAATTAATAAAATTAAATATAACTAATGGAGTTTTTTAGTCAAAAAACTCAGATAAATATAAAACAAAACTCGGTTTACCCTGTTATACCGAACCAGAAGAAACCGAGGAAACTCACAATTTAAACACTAAAACTATGGTTTAACTTAAAATTACAAAACATAAAAGGCAGCAAATGAAATGTAAAGAATACTTATATGTATTTTATAAGTTTTCACACGCCAGAACAAGATGATGAAGAGAGGATCTCCGAGCATCTAGTCTTGACAGGCGGAGACAGAAATCTGAGGGGTTTAGAACTAAGGCAGTTAGTAGAAGACAGCATTTGAAAAAGTGGCATTTGCAAAAGATTCCATCATTTGCATATGTTCCATCTCTCCAGGCAGTTCTATCTTAAAGGATCACTGCAAGAGTTATGAATACCGGAGTATTACTGGGGTGAGAAGCTTAATCACTCAGTGGTGGCCGTAGGTTGGTACCTAGGAAAATCCAGATGCACCAGCAGACCACCTGCTGCCACGGGAGGAAAGCTGGAGTAAGGCTGGGAATTTAAAATAAAGATAAAATGACTGATGGGAGACACAAACAATGCAACTGTGGCAGTAGGTTTGTCGCCAAAGAAAAACTTGATCTTGGTCACGAGGAGCGGGAAAACAGAATTTGAATGGTAGGGTAGAAAACTAACTGGAGGGAGTGCTAGGCATAGGTAAGACAGTTGCAGGTATTGCTTAGAGAGTGAAATGAAGTGGTTACAGGAGTGAGACTAGGAACAGGAAGAGGTGCAAGATCACAGAATTTGAAAATGCATAATAAGAACTAGAACGAGAACTTCGTTGGGGAGCATGCTAGATGCTGGTTAGGGAGTTTCTAGAATATGTTAGGTAAAATAAAGCTAAAGGAGCGAGTAAAATAAGTGAGTAAAAGGAAGTTAAAGGAGCGAGGCTACGAACACAGGAGATCCTGTTCCTGGCAGGGAGCACTTAATTAACAGAGTGGTTAGAGGGCTCACTAACAGGCAGTTCTCAAATAAATATACACAGTTCCTCACGAACAAGCAGTTCTCAAATAAATTTCACACATCCTCACTAACAGGCAGTTCACAATTAAATAAATTTCACACAATTCCTCAACATCATTTTCAATTAAATAAAATACAGCATTCCCAGATATTCATATCAGACAGACACAGTCCCACCAGATATAAACACTCTAAACTAAATTCTAATTGCCCCTTCGGAGATCCAAACCCTGCCACAATAAATTAAATACAGTTTGCTTTCCTCGGAGTGAAGAGTGCAATAAATAAAAAAAAAAAAATATGCAGAGGCTTAGGCCAAAAACGTAGCAGAAATCTACTGCTGAAAGACCTGGAGTATTAAGAGAACTCGAGGTGCTGGCAGCACCACTGACAGCCCTGTTCAACAGCTCACTGAAAACAGGTGTGGTACCAAAGGACTGGAGGAGGGCGAATGTAGTCCCTCTCCACAAAAGCGGGAGCAGAGAGGAGGCTGGCAATTACAGGCCAGTCAGCCTGACGTCGGTGGTGGGGAAACTGATGGAATCACTACTACAAGAAAGGTTTATGATACATCTCGAATCCAGTGGAGCACAGGATCCGAGGCAGCATGGATTCACAGTGGGAAGATCTTGTCAAACAAATCTGATAGATTTCTTTGACTGGGTGACCAGGGAGGTGGATCAGGGAGGGGCGGTAGATGTGGCCTACCTGGATTTCACTACGGTTTAATTGCAATTTCAGTATTCTTGTATTGTAAATGCAGTTCTTTTTTCCTTGTTGTACTATAGTCTATGCTCCTATCTTTGTACACAGATGTAATGCTAATTGCACAATTTTATTGTCCTGAAGTTCTCTATAAATGCAATCTATTTCTTGCATTCTAAATGCAATTCTGTTATCCTTGTTGTATTATATTCTATGTTCCTTGTCTTTCACCAATGTCCCATCGTAACCATTTACGTATTGTACTGTCATGACGTTGAACCTTTGTAAATGAGCTTTTAGCTCAAAGGTTATAACTCGGAGACAAATAAATAAATAAAATAAATCTGAATATGTATTCACTAGAGGAGAGGAAAAAGAGAGGAGATATGATTCAGACTTTCAAATACCTCAAGGGGGTAAATGAGGTACAAAAGGGTAGCATCTTTCAAAAAAAAAAAAAAAGATGTTCAAGAACAAGGGGTCATGATATGAAGATTGGGGGGGGAGGGTAGACTTAGGGGTAACGTAAGAAAGCATTTTTCACAGAAAGGGTGATGGATCCATGGAACAGCCTCCTGGCAGAGGCTGTAGGGGCAAAAAATAGTAGGGGAATTCAAAAACGCATGGGACAGACATAAAGGAACTCTAGCGACAGGAAAGAGGGTAAGCCGCAGACCATTTAAGATCTGTGGTATATGAAACAGGCAGGGAAACTTGGCAAACCAGGTGGGCCAAGTGGTCCTTATCTGCCATCAAATTCTAAGTTTTTATGAGTGTCCTTGCGCCCCTGGGAACTGCATTAAAATCCTTTAATGCACACCCTGGAGTGGCTTATTACACTTATAAAACACCTCCTTGTAAAAATATAAAGAAGTGATTTAAAAATATTTTTGTTAGTAAAGTCTAAAGTTTGTAGGCTGAATAGACAGCTATTTACAAATGTTTTAATGCCTGAAAAGAATAACTGTAGTCCATTTCTTGAAACTGTCTAGCAAATGGCACTATTTAAATTATCCAGCAGATGGCACTGTTTTAGTAGCTCTACAGGGCATGAGAACAGGTTATTTTTTTGTTTATTTTTGCAGGGTCGTTTTGAACAATTTTTGTTTTTTTTTCTGTGGGCTGGTGTTGACAAGCATATTTGTGCCATGTTACTGAAGACATTCCCTTCCCACTCCACTCTGACCCATTTTGATCGTCTGCAGAGTGAAGATGACATGTGGTGAAACGTCCAGCCACTCCCCAGCCTGACCATGTTTTATAACAGTAAACTTATTAAAGTAGCCGGTATGTTACTTTAACTGTTTTAGTGTTGTGTTTTTTTTGTTTGTTTGTTTTTACAGTTCAGCCTATCTTGCCCGCTGCAGCCTTCCAACCCACCCGCACTGTCTGGCACCGATGTTCACTCGCTCTACTCAAAGATGAGCAGTTAAAGTGAAAAACACCCCGCTCTGTGTTTGAAATGGTGAGTAGGGAAACACATTTGTAAGTGCTGCTTAACTTTTAATTTCAGACGATCTGCAGCATTGAAGTACTGAGGTGCTACTGGTATGCTGATTTCTGGCCAAAACTTTATGCTGCAGGGCTGTGTTTAGCAGGGAGAACAAAAAAGAAAAGTGCCTTTTTCTGTAGAGGCCATACAGCTTTGAAAACCAGTCAAAATAGAAATGTTTTTATTTTATCTGTAGTGACAAGTTTTTTAATGTGGGTTGTTGCTGGCAGTGTTGTTTGTGGGCTAAAAGGCATGTACTTTACAATAATTTAGTTTGAAAAAATGTAGTAGAAAAGGCTAAGATTTTCAACATGGTGATTACTGGATTTTTTTTTCTGTTTTGAGGCTTGATATTGCTTACTGACGAGATCTATTGGGAGGGGGGGGACTAAGATTCGGCAACGGGCCGTGCTTTTATAGAGATTTAATGTACAGTCAGCAGACGTCTGTCGGCCAGAGAAGTGTCTAGATTTTTTTCTTACCATTTTATAAGTAAGCAATAAGACATGATGGGGTGTGCATGGAACAGATTTTACCGCACACCTAGAGGCATAGTGAGGCATGAGCAAGTGCCTTCAGTCCCTGGAAGTGCGGTAAAATCTGTTCCATGCACACCCCTGGAATGTCTTATTGTGCTTATAAAAGGAGCTACATTTTTTAAAAGCATTTCTAAAATTAGATAAACAGGCTTATCTACGAAAAAAGGCTGTCAATTGATGAATTTATGATAAAATAGTCCTTCCGTCTGATTTGCTTTTGGGTTTTGTCCTATGGCAGTATCCATAGATGTATTTTTTTCTTTAATGACAGCATGACTGATGGTGACCCCTCGCCCCCGAGATATGTCCATACAGTGCCGTGGTAGAATTTAATACAAGTCATATATATATATATATATATATATATATATATATATGTGTGTATTCACTGCAAAAAACTTTGTTAATGCATCAGTTAGGGTTGATGTCACAGCGACTAAAGTTTGAAAATTCTATGTTAGGGTTACCCCCACCACCACCCCACCAACAGACGGAGTGTGCCATGGGGTTGTCAGGCCCAACTCTCACTCCATTCCATGTGTAAGCAAGCTGACATGCTACAGTATAGGAGAATGGGGTGAGAGTTAGGACTGATGACCCCATGGCACACCCCAACGCCTGTTGGTGCGTTGAGGATGGGGGTGGGGTAACTAACGCCAATTCAAACTTTGTTGCTGTGACATCAACATAACTATGCGATAACTATTGCAATGAATTCTACTTTTTGAAAAGTATAATGCAACTAGTAAATGGTATGTGTTGGTGAAACTGCCCATTTGTGCACATAATGATATGCGTCTGTGGGGCCAGCGGGCCCGCTGGGCCCTGCACTCTCACTTGCACTTAAATACGGGGCCATACAGCAGCTCCATCGTACTGAAAAGGAACCCTTGTAACACTTATCTGGCAATATCTCAGTAACCGTAATAAGTATGGGAAAAATTCCACTGCGGTTGTAATCATGCCTTCAAAACCTCCACATGTGCTTAGTCCACCTAAAGGTGGACTAAGCTGTGAGTAGTGAAAAATCCGTATCTCTGATTGTTTTCGAGATACGGGCACCGAAAGGTACTGCAATGTTATCCTATGGGAAATTTCTCAACTTTGGAACGCTGTAACTATGGGCTCGCTGAATGTTTTGGGACTAAACCACCAAAAGGCACATCTGTGGGACCAGGTCTTGCCACCCTGCAAATGTCAGCCTAAAAGAACAATCCACCTTGGCACAATGAAGTGACAAAGAAAGCAACACATGGGAAAATGTGTTTGTGCAGTGTTTTCGCAGTAACTTTAATGTGTTCGCAGCACTCCTATCTCTACAATGGGAATATTGTCGTGCACAGAATATGTTGTTGAGGTTTTTTTTTATCATTGCCATGGCAACAAAAAATATTGTTGCGACAACAAAACAGCAGAATAGTGGAAAAAGTTTGAAAAACATATTTTCAGACCACCTGCTGAAAAACAAATGCCTGAGTCATGTTCCTAAGGGCCCAATTAGGTAAACAAAACTGTTGGTATTTAGCACAGGGCATTATTTTTTTAGTTACATTTTTTGTTTCTTGCTAACTGAAAACAAGATGGCGGCAGCATGAAAAATTCAGGGAGCACGACAACAAACATTTGATCGTGAAAGTTTTCACAATGCACATATAAATTTTCCCAAAAAACTTGCATAGCTTTTGAACAGATTAATATTTTTTCGCCACATCTTCAAAAGGCACCAGTTTAAGCCAGGCCACATATAGGCAGGCAAATTTGAATCAACTCAGACGCATTCTTCAGTCCATTATGCCTGATCAAAAAAAATTCGCAAAAGTTGGTAATTTTCACTTTTTGGATGCTCTACGGATCTGCAACTGTACATCTGACTGGAATGCAACTTTCCAGATCCACAGATCTATGGTCGGAGGCCGCGCATGCAAAATATCAGGCAAATCGGACAAACGGCTGCAAAGTTATTAAAGTGCAAACTTTGAGGTTTAACACAGAAGTGACCATGCAACCCTAACTATACCTGCACTACTGTGCAGGTAAAATATATATGTAACCCCTAGATGGCGCTATCCCAGGGGCTACTACCCCTGCCTGATTTGCCACTAACAGGTTGAGGGGCCTGGATCCAATGGCGGGTGCCTCCACCCAGAGGTCAGGGTTTGCAATAGTTAAACTAACTTGGTCACAGCCCTCTGGGACACTGCAACCCCCCTTTCTTCCCACTAGTGGCCCACACAATATATCAAAATTACCTTCACAGTATACACTTACCCCCAGGTCTGGTTCCGCACTGGGACCTCCTGTGAAATGAGATACAGTGCAACAATCACAGTACAGTACTTTAACATAGACAAATACCTCAGGCAGTATAACTTTGCTGAAACAAGCAGCTCTGATTTATTTAGGGGGATATAACAAGGACAGGGAAATCAGGTTAATTAGCTTATCACTCTAATAATCTACCTATGGCTCTGTGCACAGGCCTATCCTATCAGTTACTGTCCCTGGGTACCCAAGCCCTAGTGGCTAGTCCAAACCGTGGCAGCTGGTAGGGGCCCTTTCACACAGAGAAAAGGAGAATTAAACAGTCAGCAGTACAGTAATTCCATTTGGATTTAATGTGGCAATTCAACAGGGAGCAACTCTGAATTAGTACTCACGACCTCCAGATAAGATAGGGTCCTTCAATGTCAGCAGGGCTCACTTGAGGTACACAAACCTCTTCACACATCCATATAAAAGAAAGTACTATACCAGGCAGGCCGCATCTGTATCCCGATCGCAATTACTGCACAATACCGGGAGAACACACAGCAGATTCAGTTCCTGACAGACCCGAGTGCAATTTTCAGCAATTCTTCCAGTCTTCTACAGGGTGAGCCTGGTTTCTACTCTTCAGAGATCCTTTGATTCTTTTCACAGGGCGATTCAGTCCTAACAAGCTGTTACACAAGCTGCAGACCGGAACTCTGGGCCTTACACACGTTTTTTGACTAAAACTGCACACTGAAAAAGCACAGGGCTCCTTCCTTCTTCACTGCCAAAGCTCAACTGAAGCTCCAACTGACAAAACTGGGCACTTCCTTTGAGTTCCTCCCAGTTCTTGACTGGATTGGCTGTCACTCACAATAGACTGCTGCTGTTGGTCCAAAAAGGCACTGAAGTCTAAACTACATCTCCCAGAGTCACTGCCCATACAATCCTCTTGTGGCTGGCTCAGATTATGAGTCCAGGTTCTGATTCGTCCAAGGCACCATTTAGAGCTAGCTTACCCCACACTGATTGGTCCAGTTCAGCAGTTCAAAACTAGAATGGGAACTAGCAGACACAGTTCTGACTGCAAAGAAAGCAGGTTAGACAAACTGTAATTTCATTATTACTCTAAATAATTTCTGGCAAACAGTTACATCTTTCAGATAGGTTCCCTTTGCACTCCTAGTGACTGCAAAAATGAAGTGAATTGGCAGCAGCTCAAGTGGTACTCAGAGAAGCACACAGTCCCCCCATACAAACTAATTATGACTGCAAGCAGACAGCTCTTAAAGAGACAGTACCAGAGGTTCTAAAACACTCACTGATAAATGGCTTAAATGCCAAACACCATTCAGGCTTGGAGCATTCAAGCAAGCTCCTGAAGTCTTTTGGGAACCCCATTTGCAGGTTATTATATATATATATATATATATATACATATACATACACACAATATATATCTTTGTTTTTTTGGGTGATGCTCCTTTGCTTCGCTGTTTAAGTTTTAATGTATCAGGAGAGCTGTCTGACTTGTCCCTCTGCGTTCACATCTTGCAGTTTAGAAACTAAAAACTGTTGCTTCTGATTATTTTTTGCTTAGTGAAGGGGGAGAGTAACGTGGAAGTGCAGCCACTCTACTAAACACTCTCTCTCTCTCTCTCTCAATCCACGTAACTTCGGTCTTCTGATACATTCAAACTTATACAGCAAAGCAAAGAAGCATTACTTAAAAGAACAAAACAATATTTGTTTTCACACCTTTTTTTCTTTGTCCATAAAGTATTACTGCCTACTTTCTTCATCGTGTTTTTATGTTTCTTTGTTTTTCCACACATTCAAGATATGGAATGCTTATCATGGAATACAGGGACTGAACATTCTGCTTAGTTACACTGGCAGAATGTTCCTCTTCTAACACATAAACACACACACAAAATAAAGGCCTCTTCTAGAGCCAGAGACTCAATTATCTCACTGTCAGGGCAAGCAGAAGAAATTTCCTTGATGAGCAGGTAAAGATAGAAGGGGGATTGTTCATTGCCAGCAAAAAAAAAAAACAGTTGTAATGAAAACTACAAACAATACTTGATGTTTTTAATTTGTTTACGTATGTGAAGAGAGTGTGATGATCAGGGAAACAACATGTAAGTAATTTGTTTATTTATTGAATTTTGTTGACCTGGTAAGCCCACTGGACCTAGAAGTCCCTTTTTCAGGGGCGACCAGGGGGAGCGGGGATACAGATGATAAGCAACTGTAATTGAACCATATTAAGCTGCTGATGGAGTTTTTAGTGAATGGGGGAAATTTGGCCAGGACACCGGGGAAATTCCCCTACTCATCCAGCAGGGGGGAACCATTGGCCGACTGTTCTCAGGGTGGCCAGTCCAGTTGAGCCCTTGGAGGAGATGGACGTGGAGAATGCAGGGGTGCAGGCCTCTTCCCCATGCACAGATTCGCAAGAGGCTGTGGATGCTACCTTGGCAGCGGCAAACTTATTGGACTTTGATCTTTCACAACCGTTGCGGGAGCCTAACATCAGTGAACATGCACATGAAGGAAAAGGTAAGGAGTTAGAGTTGGTAATTCCAGAAAGGAACAAATGCATGTTGCAAAAAAAGGAGTCTTTATTAAACGAGATGAAAAGAATTGATGAGTCTTTATCAGGAAGCTTTAGCGAGGCTGATGCTGTCATAAAAGTTTCCGAAGCTGTCATGGGCTTGGTGACTCAGCCGAATGCTGATGTGGCACATGTCCCTCCACAGCAAGTGAATGAGGTGGAGCAGGAGAGAGTTCAAGTAAATAAATCAAGTACTTGGTCTGAAAATGTGGATACAGTCTCAAAAAAGGAAAAGGTTCAAAGACGAGAGCTGGGAAAAACGTGCATAAAAAAATCTGAGTTACAAGAACAGGCTGGCAGTTCAAACGGCCCTAACGCTGTGTGCAAAGAGCCTACAACATGCGCTGCAAGAGAAAAAATGCAGCCAAAAAGGTTGGGAATGGGTCAGAGACCAGATACGACAAAATTATTAAATTAAAAAACGGGTGTTCATGTACCACAACAAGAGCAACAGTACGTCTTTCCTAAAGATAGAACAAGGCGCGACTGGAGTAAATCAGGTATAGAGGTTCTTACAAACTTACTAACTTCTTAAGAATTAAGTGCAAACTCACATTCTGATCTACCTGTGGAGAATGAAGCAGCAGGATGCCCTGAGTGGTCTCCTAGTCGGGCGTTAAGAGAACGCTGGCTGGGAACAGAATTCAGAGGGAAGATGGATCCCAGACAAACAGACCTCACACACGCAGCTTTATTTGGGTCAGCAGAGACAAATGTTGCCACCACCGATTTGGAAAAAATGAGCTCCAACGAACCCCGGGGTAAGACTATAACTGAGACTGATTCACATGCACATGTTATTGAAGTAGTAGATCCAGATTTACGAATTGTGACTGAGGGCCCAGTCAGGCTAGGAATGTCTGAATAAATGGTTAACAACGATGAAAGGGGGGCTGAGACACTGCTAAAAATGTCAGATTTATTCCAAAATAGAGGGGAACCGGCTCCACGTCAGAATGCTGTAAGGCTATTATATAGAGGGGGCATGGTGGAGCCACCAGACAGGGTTTTTATTGCTAGACAACTATTGAAGGGATCTTTAATTTTTTTTTCATCAGAAATGTTTGCCCTACTTCATTTGGGAAACCATAACTTTGATGTAAGCTTTAAAAATGTGTCAGGACTGGATAGGTTTTGGGTACAGTATAATAAGCTTAGGAATACTCCTTTGTGGGTGCCCTTCCACGCTATCCCACTGTCAAAACCTGCTATGAAAAATATCACTACCATGTTTAAAAATGAAGGAGTGAATATTGCAGATATTCTTCACTGGTTACGCCAGAAATGTGAAATACTGAACAGGCCTAGTCCTACTCTGGACAGTGAGCTAATATGGGGTGGAGGTTACAGGTCAAATGAAACATGACAAACACAGGCCCTGTCCATCTACCTAGCACATTTTATTTGGGTAAAAATAGAGGCTCTACTTTTTAGGCAGGGCAACCTCGATCTTGCTTCAAATGTGGGGCTAGGACTCATCTAAATTCAGCTTGTAACGCAGTGAAATGTAGTCATTGTTTAGAATTCAGGCATGTTTCTGGAAAATGTTTAAACTTGTTCAGGTGCAATCCATGTGAACAGACAGGTCATGCATATGGCAGGTATCCCTGGGCCTCTCACAATAGGGAGAATTGCCCCTCACATGAGGGATTATCAACATGGCTCAGCAACACCAAGCCAAAAGAGTTGCAGAGTTACATGCTAGAGAGAAGAGGCAGAGATACAAAGGCAGAATAATGCATCAGTTCCCCAGGACGTTCGGCCTACAGAAACTACAAGTGAAACCCCAGTGCATGGTCCAGGCCCAGATCTAGAACAGTGTGGGTGATGATCCCCCTCAGTCTGCAGAATCACAAATAGTAAGAAAGTGCTGACTGTTCTCCAAAAGAAATGCCCCCTCCCCCAAATACAGATGGTTTTAAAATTGTTGCACAAACCAAAAGATCTAGGTTGGGCAAGGTAGTGTCTAGACAAATTGGAGGGACAGTGAGGACAACATCCCCTGGGTCATGGAAAAAGGGAAACAAGTTTGCTGTCTTGCATTCAGAAGATGGGGATTCTGAGGGGGGAAGGGACAGATTCACCATCAGTAATTTCTTGTACAGATATTGAAAATGGAGGGGGTTTGGACCCCATAGCCAAATGTACAAGGCAAAGACAAAAGACACAGACGCCATAACAACATAACTCATGAGGTATTCTGCTAACTTATCTGAGCAGCTCTCTATTACTTCCATTAATGTTAACAGCATAAAAGGGGATAGGAAATTAGCAGGGACCATGTTATCTTTGCAGGAGATCGCTTCAGATATCATGTGTGTTGTGGATACAAGGTTAAAAACAAGGGGAGAACTTTCACGGGCCTCCCAAGCTTGGCCTTTAGGTCCTTCATTTTGGTCAACAGGGATGGAGCTATGTGACGGGGTAGGGATTTTATTAGCTAATCCAAATCTCTTAGTCACTAGATTGGTGGATATATGTCCAGGGCGGGCATTACTGCTAGATATTTCATATTTTAAAGACAGGTTTCGGTTAATTACGATATACGCCCCCAGACTAAAGCTCTTAGGACTGCACTTTTTAAAGATATTCATCCTTTTTTGCACACATCTAGGTTAGTGCTATGGGCAGGGGACTTTAATTGTAGTTTGCACCCAAAGGATGGGTGTTACAGATAGAGAAAATATTTTGTGATTCTGTGGCATTGCAAAATACTATCTCAAACACAGCCCTAAAGGATTCCTATAGAAGTCTACATGCATCGGGGGGGTTTACTTTCTTCAAAGGTAAACTAAAAACACGGATAGATTTTATTTTTGTTTCAAAAATCTTAAAAAGTACTGTCCAATAGGACTCTGGCATTAGAATTTTCAGATCATATGGCACTATGTACAAGGATTTCCTGGCAGGATACACTAAGGTGTAGAAAGAATAAATGGAGGCTAAACGAATCACTGCTATCTGAGAACAAAACTCAGAAGTGCTGGCAACAAAACAGGACGGCCAGATTATCGGTTGTCAATTGTTATGAGGATTTAAGAGAGTGGTGGGGAGACACAAAAAATCATGGCAGGAGTTATTTAACAATAGATCGAATTTAGTAAACAATGAAAACTACTTAGATTATCTGCAGCTAAGGCAGCAGTTACAATATTTAATTTCACTGGCAGAAACTACAACTCAGGACTTTGGGCCACAGATTCAGAATGTTAAATCACAGTTGCAGAAGCTACAGTATAACACGGTGCAATCTTTGGGGCAGGAAGCTAAATTTGGGATGAACTCTGGGAAACAAAGTATTGATCCTTATAAGGATTGCAGAGGGAGAAAGCAGATGTAAGAGTCATCACAGAGTTACTTTCCCCTACAGGAGAAACTGTTTCTTCCTCACTAGGTCTTTTAGAGATAGTAAAACAACAGGCACAGAAGATGTTTGGAGAATGTTCACAGTACAACACTGAGGGCACAATCCCGGAAGGCTTACAACTCCTGCAAGTATTCTTACCTGACATTGATATGCTTACTAAAGAGATAGCAGTAGAAGAAGTGGGTTCGGCTATAGATAAACTAAAGAGAGACTCAGCCCCTGGGTCAGATGGGATAGGGGCTGGGCTATATAAGCAGTTTAAAGAGCAACTTGCTCCGGCTTTAGCTATTTTATACAATTACATGTTAAAAGAGAATAGACTGGCCCCTTCTGTGAAATAAGCTATACTGGTCCTATTACATAAAAAAGGCCCATCAATAGATATAAATAATTGGAGGCCATTAAGTTTACTAAACATGGATATAAAGATTTTAGCTAAACTTATGTTGGGAAGACTTACCCAGATAGCTTCATATGTAATTAATGAAGTTCAAACATGTGCAGTGCAGGGTAGGCAACAATGCGATAATTCAATTTTGCTTAGGGAGATGTTCTATCAAGGGGAGGTGGGGGAACTCACTGGATGGATGGTAAGTATTGACCAGAAAAAAGCTCTTGATCAGTCATCGCATACATTTTTGTTTGCCGTATTTAAAGCCTTTGGGGTACCTGAGACATTCTTAAATTGGATTAAACTATTGTACAAGGAAGCAGTTATAATACCGAATGTAAATGGTTGGTATGGGGAAAAACAGCGGTGCAGAGAGGGGCACGCAAGGGGTGTCCACTAAGCCGCCTGTCGTATGTGTTTTGTATGAACATTTTTATTAGGTTATGTATACAGGAGCAAGGGATAATTGGACTAGGGCTGCCAAATCATCCCCAAAAGGTAAAACTATTAACGTATGCAGATGATGTGGTGTTAACGCTATCCCCTCAAACAGATGAAAATGCTTTAAAAGAAGTAATTAAAGGTTATTCCTCAGTATCAGGATCTAGAATTAATTTAGATAAAAAGTAGAGGGGTGCCTTTAAGCCAGACTCCCATACCTGGATCAGGAGCTATAGGGAGGATACAAATTACAAAGGAACCCTTGAAAGTATTAGGGGTGGTTTTTGGGCAGCAGAATTCGGATGTATTAAACTGGAATTAGGTATGGCTGGAGCTGAAAGAGTAATTACAGGATAATAATAATAATAATAATTTTTATTTATACAGTGCCTTTCTGTTTCCAAGGCACTTTACAATTTAAAACAATTTAAAAACAACCATTAAAAAAATCCAGTAACACTCAACGATGGAGGCATAAGGTTATTGGGAAGCTAAAGAAGGTATGGTTAATCAGAACCTTACTTATCCCCATTTTTCTGTATATAAGTTATGTTTACCCTCCCCCCAGAGAAGCTGTGACTAGAATGTACAGTATATTTTTCCAAGGTTTATGGGGTTCCAGGTTAAACCCAGTAAAGAGAAATTTAACTTACAGACCGAGAGGAATAAGGAATGATTAATCCCTTAGTTTTCTTTTTAGTATTTTTTTTTTTTACTACTTTGGGAAGTGTTTAAGACCAGAAGAAGTGGTCTGGAAAGAATGGTTATACTATTCGGTCACTCCTAATCTTGACCCATGGCAGCAGAAGCAGCCCAGATTACTGGGAAAAAAAGAGGCCCATCCCCAGTTATGGTTTAGATAGCATAAAATGGGCATTGAAATGAGACTTATTGCCTGCAAGTATAATTACTGGTCTGCTACCAACCCCTCAGCCGAGGGGTGCTCCGAAAAACTGGAGAGGGAACCGGTAGGGACCGCATACTTGCGGGCCATCCTGGCTGAAGGTGCAGGACAAGAGGCCAGGCGCTGCCAGAGCCGGACCCACAATGGCCTCAGCCAAGGCGAAGGCCTCCGAAGGGGAGTCCCTTTTGTCCAGGATCTCAGTGACAGGGTATCTGGCCCGCTTTTGCACGGGTTTGAGCTTCATCCCGGTGGACGCTGAGATGAGCTGAAGAATACCCAGGAACGAGGATGGGCTCTCATCCACTGACAGGCCCCCTGAAGATTCCAGGTCGACAGGACGGGAATGCAGGGAGGAGTCGTCGGACTCTGAAGAGTCCGCAAACAACTGCTAACCACCTGAGCCACTCTCCACTCGCTGAGGATGACCAGGGGTGAGAGTGACCGACAACCTATAGGGCAAACCTTGAGCCAACCAAGAATCCTTGGTCAGCGCCCCAGTCTTCGGCTGAGGAGGCGGTGGTTCCACCACTATGGGCGGAGCAGCTGGTTTTGGCCGACCAATCGGCGCCGGGACCGGGTCCTTGACAGAGGAACTTGGGGTGGGTGACGACTTCGGTCGATCGGGCGACAGACACTTAGTCGCCGTGGTGGGAGCTGGCATCGGTTGCCACTGGTTAAAATAAGTTGCTGCCACATAAGGTCCTCATAGCGTCAACGTAATTTCGTTGAAGTCTCTCCTCGGTCAGAAAGAAGAGGACAAGCAGCGACGCCAGCTTTCGCGATGTCAGGACCAGGATGTGCCAGCCAGGCGAGACCAGCCCGATAGCGGAAGAGGACTGAGACAGAGACGTCAGTCGATGTCGGGGTGGGTCGAGGAAGGGCGGGAAACCCGCTGACCCTCCAGATCAGGGTCCTTAACTGGAGACTTCGGCTCCAGGGTCAAGTCCTCAACAGGTACCGGTGGTACCAGTGACCGAGGGAGAGATATGTCAGCCTCTTCGGTCGACAACCTGTTGGTGGGCTCGAGAAAAATCTCAGCCTCGTCGACAGGAGTCTCGGCCAGCTGGTCTTAAGGGTGACTCCGTGAAACCAGTGGCCTGGGCCGCAACCTCGACTGAAGTCGAGAGGAGACGATCTGGGGAGCGAGACCTCTCCCGCTCCCAAGAATGTCAACGCTGGGACTTACCTTTGTGGTCCCGCTTCTTGGATCGAGTCGGAAAAGACCAAGAAGGGCCCTCTCCTTTCATTGAGAGGGACTGACAAAACTCCCGAAAGGAAGCCATGTAGAAGAATCCAGGGGAGCAGAATGAATGCCCGAGAATGAGGAGGCTGCGCCAGCCTGGGCTGCCTCCTCCTCGAGGGCCATACAGCTGTTCCAGCTGCTCCACAGAGCCTTTCCACCATGGACACCACCCAACAGGCCTCCTTCGATTTAACCGGCGGGAACCTCTTCTCCGGTCACCCCAAATGAATTCGGGCAATGCGGTCCTCCAACACCGACGGAAAAAAAGAGACACACACGTCGCAAGCCTGCAGATCATGGTCATGCCCAAGGCAGTAAATGCACGTGGCATGAGAGTCAGTGCAGCACATCTTCTGCCCACAGGGGCACAGGCGGAACCCGGGAACAGACTTGTTGTCCATCGCAGCTGCAATAGGTGAAGATCGAACTTGGGAGAGTTTTAAAATTATTTTAGGGCAAAAATTCGAAGATTCAGAATCCAGGCCTACAAAATGCGTGTGCGCTAAGGAGGGAACCTCAGCTTTCAAGCGGTAAGGAAGATCTGGCATCATGGGGCGGAGCCGAGCATTTTACCACCCGTGTGGGTGGGAGGAGCCAGCTTGAAGACCTTCTGGCCCATCTTAAAGCGGCAAGGTACCTGCCAAGAAGTGTGGATTGAACAATATATCCACATCCCTAGAATTCCTGTTATGTACAGAGCAACTGAAAGGGCAGGTGTTGAAACAATTAGTGAACCCGAGGATCCCTTTATATGCATGGGAATGTGTTTGGCTAGGGAATTATGGGAGGCTGGGAGTTAAAGGAAGAAAAAATTACTCACCTTAGTAATGTTGTTTCTTCTAATGGAGTCTTGCTATATTATGACAATAGCAGTTAGCCACAGCACTTGAACTGCCCCGGAGAGGAAAGAGTTAACTCCATACAGGATGGAGTTCTGAGCGTGAGCGCTCCTCTTAGAAGCTCTATCTGGCTAGTTTCAAATAGAAACTGTCAGATCTTTACGGAGCCAAACACTCACTAAGAGTCTGTGTGGAAAAAGTAACCTACACTAGCCCAATGGCTACCTATTAGTAACAACAACTACAACAATAACAACAACAACAACCAAAATCACCCCTGACAAGCACTACTAGACCCCTTCCCAAAAGACTCAAGTCCAGGAGGGCCAGAACACCACAAACCAAAAACAATAAACCTAATTTCCCAAATCCTAAAAAGAAAAGGAAACACCTATAATGGCATGACACAGTGCTTGCACTAATTTGCCCACACCCTACCCAAGTAGAAGTTCTGAGAGGGCAGGTTGGGTGGTCATAATATAGCAAGACTCCATTAGAAGAAACAACATTACTAAGGTGAGTAATTTTTCTTCAAACAACATGAAGTCTTGCTATATTATGGCAATAACAAACCTACAAGCAGTACCTCCATGGAGGAGGGACAGAACCTACAGGGAATAAGCTCTGAGCACGGCTGTGCAAACCGAGCATCTCTCCTGGCCTGGACATCCAGGGAGTAATGCTTGTGAAAGTGTGAACTGTTTTCCAGTTTGCAGCTTGACAGATTTCAAAATAGAATATCTCTAGCAGCCGCTAGAGATGCAGCTATACCTCTGGTAGAATGGGCCCTCAAACCTGAGAGGGTTCTCTACCCAGTTTTTGGTAGCAAAATTGGATACAAGAGACAATCCACCTGGCAACTGTCCTCTTAGTGGCAGGTTTTCCTTTGCCAACCTCACCATAGGTGAGAAAGAGTTAGTGGGATTCAGACCTGTGACCCTTAGTGCGTTCCAAATAGTAACTCAATGCCCTCTTAACATCCAAACTGTGCAATCTCCTTTGCCAGAGGAAGAATGCTCAGTGAAAATACTGGAAGGGAGATGGATTGGTTAAGATGGAAATCCAAACCACTTTAGGCAAAAACTTTCTGTTAGTCCTGAGGACTACCTTATCCCTGTGAAAAGAAATAAAATCATTTTCTACTGAAAGGGCTTGTAACTCACTTATCGTCTAGCAGAAGTGATGGCCACTAGAAACACAGTTTTCCAAGTCAAGAACTTAAGGTCTGCCAAGACAGAGGTTCAAAGGGGTTGCATTAACTGAGCAGTGCAAACATTGAGGTCCCAGGCAGGGCTGGGTCCGCAAAAGGAGGGTTGGTATGGGTAACCCCTAAAAACTTGGAAAACACAGGGTGAGAGGAAAGGAGGAAGGCTTTCCTGCTGAAATAAAAGCAGAGACAGCTGCCAAATGAACTCTTAAGGTAGCTGGTCTGAGACCCAGAGAATTAAGATGGACCATGTAGTCCAACAAAATGGGTAAATCAGCAGATTCTGGGGCAATATGCTTCCAGAACACCAGATGGAAAACCTTTTCCACTTGGAATTATAAGTGGCTCTAGTGGAAGGCTTCCTAGAGGCCTTTAAAATATCAAGGACACCTTGAGAAAGGTGTAAATCAGCAAATTCTAACTCCTCAAGAGCCAGGCTTTGAGGTTGAGGGATTTGAGGTTCGGATACCATACTCTCCCCTGGGCACAGGTCAGCAGATTGTGAATCCTGGGAAGGCACAGGGGAAGGTGGATTGTTAGTGATAGCAGGGTGGGTACCAAGGTTGCCTGGCCCAGTCTGGTGCAATCAGGATCACCTTGCAATGCTGGGATCTGATTTTTACTAACACCTTGAAAAGAAGAGGGAAGGGGGGGAAGCATACAGAAACTTCCCTTCCCAATCCAAAAGAAGGGCATCCAGGGGGACTGAGCCCATCACTGGGGGCCTGCAACAGAACAGTGGAAGTTGGTGGTTGTCTGGGGCTGCAAAGAGGTCTATCTGAGGGGTGCCCCATCTGGCAAAAACTGTTCCCAGCACTCGAAGATTCAGGGACCATTCGTGATGGCCCTGAGAAATCCTGCTGAGGGCATCCGCTAGGACATTGTCCTTCCCTGGCAGATGAACTGCTATTAGAGAAGTGTTCAGGGAGTAAGCCAGAGACCACAACTTCACTGCCTCGGTGAACAAGGCCGACGACCGAGTGCCCCCTTGCTTGTTGATGTACCACATTGTTGTGGTATTGTCTGTTCTGACCTGGACTACTTTGTTCTGGACAGATGCAGAAAAAACTTGAAGAGCTAAAAAGACAGCTCTGAGTTCCAGCAAGTTGATATGGAGCAGAGATTCCTGGGGGGACCACACTCCCTGTGTGGAAAGGTCGCCAGGTGTGCTCCCACACCCAGGAGGGAGGCATCCGTAGTGAGGGTGAGGGTGGGAGATAGAAATGAAGGGACCCCCAGTCTTAAATGCTCTGATCTTGCCACCACTGAAGAGCTAGGATCAGGGTTCGGGTCACTGGAACCAGTTTGGTAAGGGTCCCTCCTTTGGGATCAAAAGGCCCTCAAATGAAACTGAATGTCTCTCATTTGAAATCTTGCTCCTTGCACTACAGCTGTGGAGGCCGCCATGTGCCCCAGGAGCTGCAAAAAATGTCTTGCTGGTCGAGAGACCGGCAGGGTGAAAGAGGAGGCCAGGGCAATCAACTTCTCTACCCTTTCCAAGGGGAGAAAGGCCCTGGCCAGCTTTGTGTCCAATTCCACACCTATGAAAGTAAGTACCTGAACTGGTTCTAGAACTGACTTTGGTAGATTTAGCAGGAATCCCAAGGAGGTGAGAAGCTGCTGGGTGACTTGCAAGTGGGATTTCACCTGTTCTGGAGATTGTCCTACAATGAGCCAGTGGTCCAGGTAAGGAAAAACAGCAACCCTTGCCTTCTTAAATGAGCCACTGCCACGGCTAGACATTTGCGTGAATACCTTGGAGCAGAGGTAAGACCGAAGGGCATTGCCCTGAACTGGTAGTGGCCTGAGGGCAGTTCGAACCTGAGGTACTTTCGGTGAGAAGGCCTGATTAGGACATGAAAATAAGCATCCTTGAGGTCCAGGGAGGCTAGCCAGTCCCCTGGCCTCAGTGAGAGCAATATCATTGCCAGAGTTAACATTTTGAACTTTGGTTTCAAGGTGTTTGTTCAGATATCTTAAGTCTAGGATGGGCAGCCATTCTCCTGTCTTTTTGGAGAAAAGTATCTGGGTACAGATCCCTGCCCTGGTGTAAAGGAGGAACCCTTCCACTGCTTTGCAATTTAACAGGGCAGAGACCTCTGCTTCAGAGCAAGGGTCTCTAGGGGGCTTGCAGGTGGAAAGTGTCTGGCCCTCATCTTTGGAAACTGTTTGAAGCTGAGAACCAGACCCTGGCTTACTACTTCCAAGACCCATTTGTCCAGTTAGGGACACCCAGTTCCGACTGAAGTAAGCCAACCTGCCCCTACTGGTACAGGAGAATCGGCCCTGGGCACCCCATCAGGGTGCCTGCTTGGCAGATGCCTTAGGCTGAGGGGTGGGGGACGGCTTACCTGCGCCCCGTCTGCCTCTGCCTCTGAAAAAACCCCTCTGAGCAAAAGCAGAGGAGGCTTGGGATTGATAAAAAGGCCTGTGGAAAGGCCTGCCCCTACCTCTGGGTGTGTGCCTCTGGGGAGTGGCTTGCCGCTCCTTGGCCTGGGCACTTTTGTAGGTAGTTCTGTATTCATCCATCTTTTTCATATAGTTCTCTGTCTGCTCCCCAAACAGAGAATTTCCTACCACAGGAAAATCCATAGCCTTAGACTGAGTGTCCTGTGACAGATTAGTGCACCTGAGCCATGCCAACCTACGGAAAGCTACAGAAGTGGCCATGACCCTAGAGGAAACATCATTAACATCAACAGCAGCATGAAATTGAACTTTAGAGCTTCAATGCCATCAGCAGCCACCTGTTCCAATTCACTAGCCAGCTGGCCATGGGCCTGCTTGGCTAACTGCATAACTGTATCCCATCTAGATTTCTGATATCTAGCCACATAAGCCATATAATTTGCCTGCCTGAGTCCCAAAGAGGCTGCCAAATGCTTTTTTGCCATGGCATCAATCTTCCTAGAATCTTTATCAGGAGGATGTGAAGCCAGGGAATATTACTGTCACAGGCTGCAGCCTGTACCACTCCTACATGACTACACTGCTCAGAAAGGAAGTCTGTATCAGGGCCTGATAGAGTATACCTCCTGTCCATCTTTTCATCAACAGGAGGAACAGAATTTGGATTTTTTTAAATTTTCATTGTTTGCTTCCTAAATGACTTATGCAAAGGAATAGACAATCTCCTAGACTCTGGAATATCCATCATTTCAACATAATCAGGCTCCTCTTGCTCATCCACAGCCTCTTCTAAGGGAAGCTGGAGGGTTTCAGCAACTTTCTTATAAAAAATAAAATGAGATGGGGACTCAGACAGCATAGGGGGAGATTCTAATGGTCTGTCTGGAGAGATCCAGACCCTCCCAGCCACATACATACTGTTCATAATCCTCCTCCCCTCCTGTGGTTCATAAAATTCCTCAACATCATACTCTTGAACCACTGGGACGGACGAACCAACCTTTGCCAACTGATGGTGGTTCGGACGGTCCCTGAGACAATGACTGGACAATTTGTATGGCTTTTGCTATCTCTGCAGCAGTTGGAGAGGCAATTTTAGACTCCAGACCTACTGATTTCCTAGATTTTTTACTGGGGCTGGTTCCACAGAACCAGCTTTTCTTTGCCGAGAAGTCTCGCCCTGGTCAGAGGGCCCCTCTGGTCCAGTTGGTACTGGACCGGCTGGCCATCTGGGTCAGCGGACTTTTTGCCTCTTGTTCCTGAGCCTGCCCAATCTTTTTCCAGGGTGGCTGCAGGGAAATTCTTGCAAATCTGGCAGTCTGACTGGAGGTGGTCAAACCCCAGACAATAAACACATGTGGTGTGTGGGTCAGCCTTGGCAAAGACTTCTCCACAAGCATCACAGTGTTGAAACCCAGTGGGCCCGGTTTTTCTTTTGGGTTTCTCAGACATAATGCCAGCCTAACCAAAAACTTGCCCTTTTAATGACAGTGCCAGGCAAGACACATTATCAGTTCCTAACTGTCACGGGTACTTGAAAACCAAATAAAAAGTCCGTTTTTTAGAACCAATAAGAACGGGAACCGCTCTAAATTCACATACAATGCTTTAAAAGTATTTTAAAAGTAAACCGATCGGTTCAGAACCGAACCGATAAATAACAATTTCCACACAGACTAAAGACCTGTACTTACGGTTACCAGATAGAGCTTTGAACCGAAATGCGGTAAAATAAAACACTTTTCGTTAATTTTAACGAAAATACTGATTTTAACTGAGAAATGAACGAGCTGAAGGGAGATCTCAGAGCGACTGTTCAGTGAGGCGGAGTAAAGAATCTGACAGTTTCTATTTGAAACTAGCCAGATAGAGCTTCTAAGAGGAGCGCTCGCGCTCAGAACTCCATCCTGTATGGAGTTAACTCTTTCCTCTCCGGGGCAGTTCAAGTGCTGTGGCTAACTGCTATTGTCATAATATAGCAAGACTTCATGTTGTTTGAAACAACAGACATAAGCAATTATCTGAAAGATATTGCCCAAGACAGACATGAGTTCAAGTCTTAGAAACTCAACAACATTTGTTTTTAGAATGCAGCTATGCTCGAATGTTTTGGGAAATCTTGGCTAAAGAGAGGGGAGAACAGTTATTTTCAAGCCTGAAGTATACAGAGATAGTATATGGTAATAACCCAGGTTTAATAGAAAAATATCATGCAGATACTGTGTACGTTATTATGGCAAATTTTTGAGAAAGCCTTACAATCAGTGGGTTTGCCATTACCAGAACTGACAGGCAGTGCACATCCAGCACCTGTATGTGCTAATTTTGATGGCGCATCAGTTAATCTTGATGAACGGACAGGAGTCATTACTAGACTCAAATCACTTTTGCCAGACATTATTGGCATTCACTGTGTTGCCCACAAACTTGAGCTTGCCATTTTGGATGCAAATAAACATTTCAAATACATGGCCAAATTTGAAGAGTGTTTAAAAGGCATTTTCAATTTTTATTTTTGGTCTCCAAAGCGCAGGAGAGAAGTTAAAGAAATTGCTGAAGATCTCGATGAGCATCTTGCACATTTCACGGCTGTAAAGCAAGTCAGGTGGCTAGCAAGCAAAGAGAGAGCAGTTGTGGCATTAGAAAAAAACCTGGACATTATGACAATGCATCTGGAACACAGATTTGTGGATGGCAACAGGGCAGACGATGCTAACAGAGCTAAGGGGTACCTCAAGGAACTGACCTCTATGCGTTTCATTAAAGTTCTTTATTTCTTATTAGATTTTTTGCCAATTGTTGCTAGATTATCAAAAACTTTCCAGTTGGCAGACTACTTAATTGTTGAGATACCAGAACATATAGAAAGCCATTCTGCAGCTAGAAGCACTTAAAAGTACTCCTGGAAAATATCTTACAAAATTCCAGGAACAGTATAACTGAAGAACGTATGTTTGGCAAAACAAAAGTTCACGGAACACCTGGAAGTGAAGCTGAACTTCACACATTTGTTAACGATACTGTCACGTACATCCAGAACAGGTTTGGTGTTCTCTCAGAGAAACCTTTGTCTTTACTTCAGATTTTGAATCATCACAACTAGCCACTGGAAAAGGAAGATCTAGCAACATTTGGCAATGCTGAACTAACTGAACTCATCACAGATAGCCCTTTCTCTTCTCACTTCTCAGAACTTGATAAAGATTCTGCTATAGATGATGGGTGCAGCTGAAGTTATACCTTTCTCTATTCAGAACAAACCTCTCATAACTATGTACCAGTTGGGTTACAAATGAAAATTGGTGAGCGTGGCCCAGACTCCAGAAGGCCCCATGCAAAAGCTTATTGAGATTCTGCTCACGATTTCCCCTTCCACAAGTGAATGTGAAGAGGATTTTGAAGCTAATTTCATTAAAAACAAATTACGAACAACCCTGACACAATAGTCTTTCGAGAACCAGCTGCTTATCATGACTACAGGACCATCCGTCTCTGAATTTGATCCACTGCCATCAATAAAGTACTAGCTTGACAGTAGTCTTGGTACTATCCATTCCTCTGGTCACAAATGTCCATCAAAAGAAACAGAAGAAGAAAATCAGCCTGAAACAAGCTACAGTACTATTGCTGTCTTATAATATTCTCTCTGCCTCTCTGTAACCTTTCTCTGACTGTCACTGGAGCATCCTAAAAGGGGGGAAAAATAAATATTTTTTCTCACAATAATATGAAAAATGTTGTGACTTACTGGATCCTGATATGGACTTACCCAAAAAATGTACCATAAGTCCTGGACTTATGCATCCCCCAAAAATTTTTCAACCCCTGGCAATAATTAGGTATCAGTTATAGCAGGCAAGATGCTTATGGGTGTTACATCAAAAATGGATTCATCAGACAACAGTATTTTTAAATGTAAAAAAGGCAGTACAACAATTGTTGAAAGATGACTTACCAAAAGTAACATATTTATGGGTAAACTGTAGAAATTGGTGTGAATGATTAAGTTTTAAGGTAAATTGTATAAAGGACAGGATAAGTCTTCATTATGTTTGTAATTGCAAGATTTATGTTAATATATGGTACCACTTGAAGTGTATTGTAATGAAGTCGAAATTTTCTAACAAAAATTCCCCTACTCTTTCTCGATAAGTGCCACGGGATCTTTAGCATCCACCTGAACTACCACCAATCCAGGCAAATTAATTTGTTTAATTTTTTTTTTTTAAGGTAGTTTTATTTTTAGGGCCCAGTTGAAGGTTTTTACTGTGTAATGGTGACATTTCAAACTTATGTATTCTAATGGCACAGTGATTTTGTTTGTGTAATGCGGTCCTGCTTTTAGGAACTTGTTACTACCTGTGCATTAAACAGATTTCATGCCCGGGTTCGGGAACGGACTGAGGTGCTGGAAGGCCAGCCAGGGAGACAAAGGCTTGAGCATCAGCTAACGGCTCGCCTTCTCTCGGGGGGAGGGTGGGGATGTCAACCAGCGATTGCTGACCCCTAGTGAAGACTGGGGGAACAGCAATGCATGGGGTCCCATTCACCAAGGGGGCATGGTGAACGTCTGTGTCAGCCCCCCCCCCCAAGGAGCAAACAGGAAAAGAGCCCCATAGCCGACCAGATGACTGTCACCAGCTCCCGCTGCCACGAGTCTGAGGACAGTGCACGCACCATCCCAGCAGCACCCGGGGCATGTACTACGCTGGCCGCCCCACTGGTGCCTTCCTCCCTGGAAGAGAGGGACCCACCCGGCGAAGGGTTACATCCAGGGGGTTACCTGGGGGGCTGCAATATGGGGTGAAGAGGTGCCTGATCTGAGGCAGAGTGGCATGGAGGGCATAGGTGGCCTGAAGAAGAGGCCGGCCCAGTGCTGGGAAGGAGCAGTTATAATTTAGGTTTTCTAAAAACACTTAGATTAACCTGGGCAAAAGCTTTAAAAGTTAATGAACCAGATTCAGGAAAGTTATAAGAAAGGCACAAGCACAGGAATGAACAGCATCAGGATCTGGAAAAGACAGCCTCCAAAATTTAGAGATATCTTAGAAGGCTGAAAAATCATATTATATGGTATCAAACAGGTGCTAATTATTCTAGTGGAAGTAGATCAGACCAAGAACTAAAGATATTAAATCACATAAAGATACATTACTTGCCTGATCTGTAACGATCAGTAAAAAAGAGAGACTACAAGGAAAATCCCAAAAGAATACACAGGGTGAAGACCAAGCAGGAGCACAGCCGGGAGCACCAGAAGGGCAAAGGTAACCACCAGACCCCCAGCATGTCTGGATGTTACCACATGCATGATTGAAAGTGTCATTGTACCCTGGCACCCAGGCAGTAAATCAGAGCAGAGAGGAAAAACCTGGTCCACTCAATGCCGTCATCCCCCTCAGGCCTCTTGCACAACCAGCACGGCTGACCACCCACTTATACAGGTCCAGGGTAAGTGGTGGATATCCTGCAAGTCTGTAAGAAGTTTGGTGAAAGGGCTGGGCAGGAGGTGCTGTTGAGCATAACTGGCAAGTGAAGCAGCTTTACAGAAGGAAAACAAAAACCAAAAACATTATAAGCCTAGAGTCTATGAGACACATGTTAGGTGGCTAATTATTTACAAATTTTGGAAATTTGATACTGCTTTCTCATGGTAAAGTACAGTTACTTAAGAACTTACTGTAACAGTAGATCTTCGAGAGGATCTCTTGCATCAGGCCACACCTATGAAACTATAGCCATCAGGCATTAGGACCACATGAAAACTTTTCTAGCTAGCAGTCTAAAAGGGGCATCAGATGCAGTTGGTGTCCTTACCATATAAGCATTGGCGGCCCCGCGCCCCCTCAGTTTTTTTCCCCGGAGACCCCATACAGAGGATCTCCAGCCGGGAACCAAGGGCAGCCCATAGGAACCCATCAAAGATGGAGAAACAGAAGGTGGTAACTGCTCTGAAGATAGACAGACACAGAAAGCCCTACGGCCAAGGGGGAATGGGATGGCATGGCCTGATGCAAGAGATCCTCTTGAAGATCTATTGTTGCAGTACGTTGTTACTTAACTACACTATTTTCATCGAGGGTATCTCCTGCATCAGGCCATACCTGTGGAACAAGTTCCAGGAAGTTCCGACAAAGAACAAGCCTGGGAGGCTAGATGCTAAAGGCCTACGAGAGGAGACCTTGAAGCGCAACGAGGATAAAGCCTGCCCTTCTTCTTGAGGTAATATACAGACTATAGTGTTTAGTGCAAAAGTGGACTGTACTCCAAGTTGCAGTAGCACAGATCTCAGCAGCTGAAACAAGCAGCTGAAGTGGCCATGACTGCTGGAATGGCCACAAACAACCCAGAAGTTCCTTTCCAGACTTCCTGTAAAAAAAAAAAAAAAAGGGACTACGGTAGCCAACCATTAGGACAGACACTGTTAGAAACTGGAACACCCTCTTTCTCAGGGGCGAATGAAACAAACTGCTGTGCGGGCTTCTTACAGGCCTTCGTACAGTGTGTACAGTAATGCAGAATTCTATGCACATCTAAAGTATGAAGCAACACTTCCCCTGGACTGGCATGCTCTGGATAATAAACAGGCATGTAGAAGGTTTGATTTAGGGTAAACTTAGACACCACTTTAAGAAGAAACATAGGGTTCATACACAAAGACAGGCTGTCTATGAGATAAAATTAAATAAGGACACACACATCAATGCCTGAAGCTTGGAAATCCTTCAAGCAGAAGTAATAGCAGTCAAAAAACAAACAAAAAAAATGCTTCCCATGAATGAAAGCATGGCTCGCAACTTGCAGAAGGCTCAAAAGAAGCCTAAGTAAGTGTTACCAACACAAAAAGCAAGCCCCAAGGTGGGACTGGATCACGAATGGGAGGCGTAAGATGAAGAATGCCTCTCAGCAGAGTACGGAACACCTCCGGTTGTGCCACTGTACGACCATCAACTGGCACGTGGAAGGCTAAAATAGCAGACAGGTGCACATTAATGGAGGAGTACTGCTATCCAGAGGGAGAGCAAGTACTCCAGAATCGGATTCACAGGACAAGTGAAAGGATCCAACTGATGGGCAGCTGCTCACAGAGCAAAGCACTTCCACTTCATAGAATAAGTGGCCCTGGCAGAGGGCTCCCTAGCAGCCACCAGGATATCAGCCACCTTTTGAGACACACCAAATCCAGCCATGACAATGTCCTCAGGAGCCAGGCATGAAGATGTAGTGACTTGAGGTCCAGATGGGCTAGGGTGCCCTGCTCCTGGGACAGCAAGTCTGTGTACAGGGGTAAAGGCTCTGGAGGTTTCTCTGCCAACTGCTGCAGTAAAGAGAACCAGATCTGATGAGGCCAGAAGGGGGCACTGAGAATCAGAGTGGACCCCACCTGTCGAACAGGTCTTCCACTACCATGGTCAGCAGCTCCCTCTCATGCATTTGAGACTGTAACCCGCTCAGTCTGTCTGCTAGGAGGTTTTGGATGCCTGGAACATGGACGGCTGACAGTTCTAGACCATGTTCTAAAGCCCAGTATCAGACCCTCATCGCTTCCCTGCACAGAGGGTATGAATGTGCCCCCACCCCCATTTATGTAGTGAACTACACTGATGTTGTCCATCTGCACCAGCAGATGGCCTGGAGACAGATGTGTCTGGAAGGCTTGTAAAGCATACAGAATGGCCCACATCTCTGGGACGCTGATGTGGAGAGCAGTCTTCCATTTGGGCCAAGTCCACTGAAGTCTGAAGGGGCCCCAG
The DNA here is from genome assembly GCA_016271365.2 of Neoceratodus forsteri. Classification (NCBI taxonomy): domain Eukaryota; kingdom Metazoa; phylum Chordata; order Ceratodontiformes; family Ceratodontidae; genus Neoceratodus; species Neoceratodus forsteri. The sequence continues at coordinate 358,636,965 of CM028135.1, read as the reverse complement.
ATATTCTCCCTCAGCGCAACTCTGAAGCAGAACAGGTAAGAATGTGCTGGTGGGGGGGGGGGGGGCTTTCAACAGGTTGATGGTGTCCATCCACCATAATAGCACCTTTTTGACTGGAGGAGAGATCAGAAATAACAGTTAGGTATGAACTTACCATAACAGTAGATCTTCGAGAGAGGTTCCTGCAGTAGGTCTTCACATATAGGACTGCACCCCTAGCGGCAGGTCCACATGGCAAACCTGTAGTTAGTAATCATCAAGGGACCGTCCTTATTAGGTGATGCTACGCGTCAGCCGACTATAAAAGAGAGAGCGGTCCCGCACCCTCCCTCCAGTTCTTTCCACTGGAGACCTAGAAATAGGAAGCAGAAAAAAGGAGTAATGACTTCTGGGACCCTGTGCCCTGGCTGAACCAGAGGACTAGACAGGAGAAAAGAAATGACTCCAGGAGCTGGGGGATAGGTGGGTGGGAAACTAGACCTACTGCAGGAACCTCTCTCAAAGATCTACTGTTACGGTAAGTTCTTACGTAACTGCTGTATCTTACTTCGAGAAGTTTCCTGTAGTAGGTCTTCACATACAGGACTGAACTCCAAGCAGTCTGAAAAAAGAGTTGGAGACAAGGTTCCGGTAGGAGGAAGATGTCTGCCAAGTAAGGGTCTGCCTTAAGACAGAAGCCCTTGCAAAACTGCAAGGCCGAAACCCGCTCGACACCTAGAGGCAATGTCCAGACTGTAGTGTTTAGTGAAGGTGTGGACGGAAGACCAAGTGGTCGCTGCACAGATATCTGCAGTGGACACATTCCTGAAAAAGGTGGTAGAAGTAGCCACGCTTCTGGTGTAGTGGTCTTTGACTGCCCCCAGAAGGGTTTTCCCATATTTCTGGTAAGTGGAAGTTAGCCAGCCACCAGGAAAGAGTCTGTTTAGTGATAGCCTTGCCCTGGCACTGGGAGGCAAAGGCCACAAAGAGTTGGTTCAACTTTCGAACCTCCTTAGTGCGGGAGGTATAGTACCTCAAACTCCTGTGCACATCAAGGGTGTGCAAATATTCCCCCCCCATTGAAATGCTGAGGAAAATAAACCAGCAGTTCAACACTCTGATTGAGAGTCATCTCCAAAACAACTTTCAGAAGAAAAGAAGGATTAGTTTGCAGGACCACCCAGTCCTTGTGAAAAATTAAATAAGGCTCTCTGCAAACAAAGGCCAGAAGCTCTGAAACCCTTCAAGCTGAAGTGACTGCAACCAAAAATAGCGTCTTCCAAGCCAGGAAGCGCATTTCGTAACTTTCTGCCAGTTCAAAAGGGGGGCAAAGTAAGTTTTTCCAACATAAAATTAAGATCCCAAGGAGAACAAGGGTTCCAGAATGGAGGTTTGAAATGAAAGATCCCCTTCAAGAAAGTCTTGGAAACCTCTAGCCGGATGGTGGTAGGCTGACACCACAGAGAGATGGACCTTAAGAGAGGAGTAACTAAGGCCCAACTCTAAAAGATGTAAGAGGTACTCTAACACCTGGGAGGCCGAGCAAGAAAAGGGGTCTAAGCGCTTGGCTGTGGCCCAAATAGAAAATCTCTTCCACTTCATGGCATAAGTGGATCTGGTAGAGGGTTTTCTGGCCTCCACCAAGACCTGAGCAACCTGGAAGGAAACTCCATAGCGAGAAATCGCTATGTCCACAGGTGCCACGCATGAAGATGGAGAGACTTGAGACTCTGCTGTATCAGGGTGCCCTGCTCCTGTGACAGAAGGTCATAAGAAAGTGGCAGAGGAAGCGGTGCTTCTAGAACTACTTATTGCAACAGCGGGAACCAAATCTGCCAGGGCCACAGAGGAGCAATCAGGATCATGTGAGCCCCCTCTGCCTGAAGTTTCAAAAGGACCTTCTGAATGAGAGGAAAAGGAGGAAATGCATACAGAAACCTCCCTGTACAGGGGACAGACAGTGCGTCTCACCAAACAGCACCATGCCCAGGAACGAGCAAGCAAAAGCTGGATAGTTTTGCCCTGGATGGGGAGCCGAACAGATCTAGGTCTGGTCGGCTCCATAGAAAGAACAAGTCTTCTACTACTTCCTGCTTTAGTTCCCACTCGTGAGCCCTGGCTACTGATCGGCTGAGACTGTCCACCAGGGTATTGTGAACTCCCAGCACATGAACTGCTGTCAAGGTCAGGCCATGGTCGCCCAATACCATACTCTCACTGCTTCTCTGCAAAGAGGGTATGATCGAGTACCTCCCTGTTCGTTCAGGTACCAGACAGTGGCCATGTTGTCTGTCTGGATGAGAAGTGTTCCCAGACGAAGTACGACTGGAAGGCCTGGAGAGCACAGAGCACTGCTCTGGTCTCCAGGATGTTGATGTGAAGATCCTCCTTTACAGGAGACCAAGGACCTTGCATTTTGTGATCCCCCAGATGAGCGCCCCAACCCATATTGGAAGCATCTGAAATAAGGGTTTGGGAAGGAGCCTAGAAGTGGAGGGGGGCCCCCACCAACAAGTTGGTGAGATCCTGCCACCAAAGGGGATCTTTCTGTAGGCTGTTGGAGATCATGACCAGCTGGTCCATGTCGTCCAACCATTGATCCCACTGGACCTGAAGAGACCACTGGGTGACCCTCATGTGCAGCCTGGCCAAGGGAACTGTTGGAATGGCAGCTGCCATAAGACCCAAGAGACGAAGCACGGAGTGAGCTGGGGTCCACCAAGACTTGGCCACCTAGGTGGCCTGTGAGACCAGGATCTCCGCTCGGTCTAGTGGTAAGAAGGCTTTGCTCTGGACTGTATCCAGCATTGCTCCAATAAATTGGAGGCGCTGGGAGGGTACTAACTGGGATTTGGGTAGGTTGACCGAAATTCCCAGGAGGGAAAACAGATCCAGAGTGAAGGAGAGAGACTCCTTCAGGCTGTCTGGGGATGGGGCTGAAAAGAGCCAGTCATCCAGGTACGGGAACATGTATATGCCCCTGTGGCAGAGGAACGCCGCTACCACCGCTAGGCACTTGGTGAAAACTCAGGAAGCAGAGGAAAGGCCAAATGGGAGTGCCTTGAATTGGAAATGGTTCTCCAGAAAGGAGAACTGGAGAAAGCGGCGGTGGGCCAGAAGGATAGGGATATGAAGGTAGGCATCCTGCATATCCAGGGAGCACAGCCTAGTGTTTGATAGGAGCATGGGTAGGAGTCCCTTGAGAGTCAGCATGCAAAACTGCTTGTACTCCACAAAATGGTTTAGCATGCTGAGGTCTAGGATTGGTCTCCGGTCCCCTGCCTTTTTTGGAACTAGGAAGAAGTGGGATGTAAAATCCCCTTCCTATTTCATCCGGAGGAACGGGTTCTATAGCAGCTTTTAGGAGTAGAGCCTGAATCTCTTGGACGATGGGGATCTGACCCGACGGGTAGAAAGACCTTCCCAGAGGATTTGCTGGAGGACACTCTTAAGGTGGCAGTATAGCGCAGTGGTCTAAGGCTCTGAGCTGCAAATTTGGTGACATCCAGCAGGCCAGACCTGGGTTTGAATCCCACAGCTTCCACTTGCATACTGTGTGACCCTGAGCAAGTCACTTAACCTCCTTGTGCTCCCAGGTCGCTCCTGTAAAAAAGCTTTCAGCTTAGTGTGCTATACCTGGTTAAAAAAAAAACTCCATGGAGTGACCTCTCTGTATGAGCTGTAACACCCATACATCTGCGGTGACAGCCTTCCACCCTGCCAGGTGGAGGCTGAACCTCCCTCCTCCCAGTTCCTCCGTGGGGGACAGAAGGAATGGGGGACGGAGGGAACGGGAGGAGGGGAAGCGAATCAGGATGCGGAGGGGAGCCTTAGCTCCTGAGGCCGTCTTGGCAAATCTGGCCTGAGGAGGTGGTGTTCCTGAGCCAGCAGCATGACGTTTTGCTTGACGTTTGCCCTGGTTCTCATTTTTGTTCCAGTTTCTTTTGCAACAAAAAGACTGCTTCTTCTGACCTGAATGGTACATGGAGCGTACTTTCTCTTAAGGACCTACCGCTGTCCTGCAGTCTGGTAATATCTTTCGCGTCACCGCCAAAGAGAACAGGACCCCTGAAAGGCACGTCCAAAAAAGTGGACTGTACATCCTGTGCCAGACCTACCAGGTGCAGCCAGGCTAGATGCCTACAGCAAATCGCTGAGGCCACAGCCCAAGCCACAGAGTCCACTGAATCAAATGTGGCTCGAAGTGCACGCCAGCAGGATGACTTATTCATCCTCACTTTTTCCAGTAACTAAGCTCTGAGTTGCTCGTCAGGGATGTCCAGAAGATCCTTCTCTAACTCCGAGAGCGAGGACGTCTGGAATGCCACCATGTGTGAGATGTAATTAAGTGACAGAATAGCACAGGTGGTCGAGGCGTAAATCTTTCTGCCATATTGGTCCAGCTGTTTCGAGAGTTTGTCTGGAGGAGAGGAGCTAAGATGTTTCGGTTGGGCTGAGCAGTCATGGGCAGCTGTGATGATCACGGAGTCAGCTTTTGCTTGCGACGTGAGGTGGGAGATCCCTTCCAGAGAAAGTAGGTTCTATCCACTTTTCTTGATACTGTTGGGATAGAAGATGGCTGCTGCCATATAGTGGATGCAAGATCCTCATGTGGACCCATCCATGGGGGAATAGGGAGAGGGTCCACATTGGAAAGGTCTAGATGCTCAGCTAGTCTTTTACGTTTAGGATCTAGTTCATTAGTCGGCCAGCCCAAAGCCTTTTGAATAGTCCGTAAGAGCTCCCCAAAAGAAGGGTCCTCCGGGGGGGGGAGATTGAGGGACTTTTGAGGTTGAGGCTCAGCAGGAGAATGGGGTTCTAACAGATCACCGCTTGATGCCCTGTCTGACTTGGAGGATTCCGGTCTGCTGGGCAGAGAGGGATCTACTCCAATGTCACCCACCGAGAGTGAACCAGAGGTGCGGCCGGAGGGCACTAGACTGGGGGGCAGGGCCCCTGGAAGGGGGTGCCCCCTTGAGGCTGGGATTATTTTAGCTCAATCAGGAGTTGCGTCCTGGCATCCTGCCACCATGCTGGGATGGCATCACGGTCAGTTGGCGGAGGTGGATGAGGAAGCTGAAACCCAGGATACCCAGGGTACGATGGGTAGCTGGCGGAGGAATGCCAGTATGGGTACTGGTAACCCGAGAACCCCAGCGAAGGGTATCCAGGTGTCGGGTATCTGGACGGCGGATAGCCTGGCATCAGAAAGCCTGGCGTCAAGTAGCCTGGTATCAGCGGGTAACCCGGAGTTGGCGGCACATCACCTGGCATCGGAAGAGATGGGTCCAGTGGCGGAAAGTGGGGTTCAGGCCCCAGGAAGCTGCCAGAGGGGCCAGCAGAAGGAGCTGAAGGCCCAGCTGGGGGAGGTGCCGAAGGGCCACTGTGCAGCAGCAAAGGATCAGGCGAAGAGCATGAGGGCCCCGAAGGAGGTGGGTCCATGCCTGTAAGTCCTAAGTCCAGTGATGGGTCCCTGGAAAGAAGGGGATCCAGCGGCCGGATAGAGCCTGGTGAAGGGGGGGACTCCGGGAAGGACCTCAACGACAGGTCTAGAAGTGTTCCCAAAGGAAGAGAAAAGTTGGGAATGGGTGGCGAATCCCTGGGGGTGGAAACCGGCAGGGATGAGGGTTCCTCCACAAGGGAGCCCAACTGGAGACTAGTAACAGCTGTGCGGTTGACGGGGGTACCGTCAGTCGACTTATCAGTCATGACTGGGCTGGTGGCAGTAGGAAGATCACAGTCAGGCTGATCGGTCAGGGCCGTGCACCTGGTGTCAGAGTCGGAGGGTCGCTTATCAGTGGTACTGCTAGTGGGAGAACACACAAGGACCTCTAAAGAGGAGACCCCCGGCTGCCCGCTCACCTCGGCAGGAGGGGAAGAGGGCATCCGACGAAGTCCCAGGAAGAGTGGTACTCATGGTTTTAGAGAAGGAGGACGCACTCTGGTCATCGACCGAAGGAAGTCTGGTTTCACCCGAGGAGATGGGCTTCTCTCCCATCATTTCTCCTTGTCCTTTCTCTTTCATCTTTTCTGGGGCCAGCGATGATGACCTCTCCCTTAGCTCCTGAAGCTCCTTTTCCATCAAAGCTAGCCACTGAGTAAGAAGGTGGGCCTCGAGGGTCTGCTTGCGATAGGTCCGGGTGGCCTGGTTAAAGCCCTGATAAACAGTACCCTCAGCCAAGTTGTGCTTGGACCCCAGGCAGAGGAGGCAGCAGGAGTGGTCGTCCCCGTGCGGGATTTGGGCGCCGCACTTGGTGCACTTTTTCTTTAAATGAGATGACATACACCACGGGTGATGAAGAAAAAATTAACATGCACAAAAAGACGATAAAACGTTGAATTAAGGCGGGTGACTAATCACTGTTCTACCGCGTCTGTCAGACGAACTGGCACGACGGAGGAAAAGAACTGGAGTGCGGGCACAGTACTGCCCCCTTTTACAGTCGAGCTAATGTCGCATCACATGATGATGGAGGGCTGTCCCCACTGATGACTGCTAGCTACAAGTTTGCCATGCGAACCTGACGCCAGAGGGCGCAGTCCTATATGTGAAGACCTACTGCAGGAACCATCTCGAAGTAAGATCGTGCTGTTCCAGGTTGGCAGTGCGCTGGCCCCACTGGACCCTAAATGTACACTGAGGGATTCACATGTGCAGCCCAGCTAAGGGTATTGTGACAATGGCTGCAGCCCTCAGGCCCAGAAGCCTTGAGGATTTGGCCATGACATATCTGCTGTTGTAAAGCAGTTGAGCCTGAGCTAACAGGCAGTTTGCCCTGTCCACCAGCATGAACACAAAGCCCTGAGCCATGTCCCAGACTTCCAATGTACTGAAGGTGCTGTCAAGGAGACAAAACCAAACTGAGCAGATTGACTGGGATTCCGAGGGCCTGGAATAACTGTCTGGTACATGCCAGGGTCTAGAGCAGGAGTTTCCTGAACTCTGCCTTGAGCAGCCAGTCGTCTGGGTAGGGGAAACTGTACAGCCCCTCCCTCATGAGGGCAGCTGCCACCACTGCCAAGCATTTGATAAAGACCCGAGGTGCAGAGGACAAGCCCAAGACATTGCCCAGAACGGATAGTGCGCCCCCTGAAACTGGAACCTGAGGTACTGACTGTGGGGTGCACACACCCTGATATGCATGGATGCGTCCCGCATGTCGAGGGTGCATATCCAGTCTCCCTGGAGTGGCTGTGGCAGCAGGCCATGCAGGGTGACCATCCCAGCTTCTTGTACTGGCTGTAGATATTCAGATGTTCCAGATCTAGGATGGGTTGCAAATCCCTCAAGGATCTGGGGACCAGACAGAAGAAGGAATCAACCTCCCTGCTCCACTGATGGATGGGAACACGCCCTAAAGCTCTTTTCTGCAGCAAGGCATGGATTCCACCCCCCCCCCATAGCATGGGTAAATGATCTGGAGGGCAACTAGAATGAACTGTAGGTGAATCTGGACACCAAACCAGAAGCTCCGGGGCATGTTCTATGAGCTGCAATTGTCTGTTGGGAACTCCCACCTCCTGTTCCAGGGGGGAGGGAGCGAGACCCCTGACTACCACCTCTTGTGGGGTTTTGGGGGGGGGGGGGCAAAGTTTATGCCGGGGTAGCATCTGCAGTCAGATTCACGGCACCTGCACAGGGACCTCCCCCCCACTCAAGAGGGGGCTGGGGTAGGCAGGGCTGTGGCTGCCAAGCACTCACCCAGAGGCCTGGTGCCCAGTGGGGGACCTAAGGGAGGCAAGCCGAAAAGTGCACCTAATGGACCCCAGACTGGTTGTGCCAGAAAAAAAAAGGGTGGGTGACTGACTGTACCGTGTCACCAGGAGCCCGCAGGGCATGTGTCCAGCACAGCCACCCTCAACTGGAAACGGAGGCATGGAGGAGGAGGACTCTGGAGACCCAGACATGCTAGGTGCAGTGCACTTGCTCAGGCAGGCACCAGGCGCAGCTGCTCTGGTGGAGACAGCAACATTGTTGGCAGGCCGCTGAAGATGCCTGCCGATATCGACCCTGCACTGTAGTGAAGGGGGCAGGACTGAAGTGCAAACAGCGCACAGGCAGCGGCCCACAGGTGGCAAATATAATGGCGGGAGCTCGGAAGCAAGGGGGAAGCAGGCTGGGCAGGCCCCATCACCAGCCACAGAGAGCGCTGGTGATCACCAAACACCCAGGCTGGGGCATTCTATGGAGAGCCCCAAACCAGGGGAGACATCAAAGGTTTCCTGCCAAGGCAGGACAATGGAACACTGGCCAAATGTGAGGGCCACCTGGAGAACTAGCAGCTAGAGCAAGTCAGGGCCCAACCCCTAGCAAGTGCCACAGCCTGGCATGGGAGCAACCGACTGGGCAGGAAAAAGATGGATGCCCAAGCCGAAACCGCACTCGTAGTAGAGACAAGAAGGTAAGAAGCCCCAAAGGAAAGGAGGGGGAAGGGTGGCCTGAAAAGCCCTCAGCACCCGCTTAGCATTCACTGGTGTGCCCTCCAGACACCTGGGTGGAGCTAGAGCGCAAAATCTCTAGGTCTGGGGTGGGGAAGTCACAGAAGAACCCTCAACAGCAATAAGGAGGGAACCCTAAGGGACCATCAGGTGGACCCCTGTAACGAATCCCTGCCATTAAAACAGCTGTGGATCAGCAGGAAGATAGGCACCCCCCCCCCGGTGCAGATATTCACATCACAGTTGTCCGCGGGGGGGGGAATGGAGGGAGGGCAGAAGCTCTTCTGTCTTAAAAGGTCCCCAAACAACACCAGCCAGAAGTCTAGAAGGATGGCAACGGGGCCTGGCCCACAGAGTGTGATCCAGACAAGGGAACCAAGGCTCTGCAGTTTTAAACCAAAGTGATCCAAAATACAACTTGGCCAGGAATGGGGAGGGCTGAGCAGCACCAGGGCAATGCACAAAATGCCCTGGTGGCAAACCCTGACCAGGCCTTAACTAGACTGGGACAGAGAAGACCCTCCGACCCTTGCGAGGCAAGGGATACAACACGTTGCTGGGAGAGGCATAAGGAACCACTGACGATGGGCCGAGGCATGCTGAAATACAGCCAAGTGAGCGACCACTAAATCCCGACTGCCAGGGAAACGGAAAGGTGAAGGAGATGGGAGATGCCAGAGTGTCATCATTACCCAGGCATGGTCAGTGGAGGAGGCACAAGGCACCACCACTGGGACCAGGACCAGTCAAGACTGGCCAAACACAAGGAAATCCAACCTCGACCAACCCAAAGCTGGGCGGGTGGTGGGAAGGACCAGAGAGGCGAAAGCGTCACCATATGGGGGCACACCCTGAAAAGTTGTTTTACAGACAAGAAGCAGCAGCCTGACCATCCCTCGGGGTCTCCACAGCCCCAACCTGTTGTGGGGGGAACGGAGATCAGGGGGAGCTCTTCCTGAAGCTCCCGCTCCCTCAGAGAAGAGAAATCCAGACATCTTTGTCCAGTACAGGAAACAAATCCAACGTCTGGTTGAAGTAGAGAGAGGTCAGCTTTGTTTCAGTTTGTTTTCCTTTGCAGATAGATGTTCCTTCCAGAAAAATGCGTTTTGCAGGTTATTTGTTTTTAGAAAATAAAGTAAGTCCAAAAAGAAAGAAAGAGAGAAAGCGGTTGATTGAAGCAATGGAGTCTCCACAGGGTCCGACGTGAGAGGGTCGACAGCGGGAAAAGAACTGAGGGGACGCAAGGCCACACATGCTTATATGGTAATGACATCACTGATGTAAGATGTTGTTGTGGGTGGCCCCCTTTTAGACTGCTAGCTAGAAAGGTTTCCATGTGGTCCTAGTACCTGATGATATAGTTCCAGAGGTGTGGCCTGCTGCAAGAGATACCCTTGATGAAGATTCTGGGTTTTAAATGAATTACTCAGCTCAGTTCACACAGTTCTGCCCCACTTATGAAGAGTAGCAGGTAAGCAATAAGACACAATTGGGGATGTGGTTGTACTTGTTATACAGCATGCCTAGGGACACAGTAAAGCCCAAGGCTGCAGGCCCAGTGCCTTCAGCTCCTGGAAGTGCAATAAACCCAGTACAACTGATGTCCCAGAGTGTGTTCCTGTGCTTTAAAAATGAGTACCCAATAATTAAAAAGAAAACATTAAAATTTAAAAGAGAAAAAAAATCCTTGATTTAAAGTTAATTAGTCCCTAAAGATATGGAAGCCACTAGGGGGTGATAACACAATGGGATGCTTTGCGAGCCAGTGTTTGTAAAAGCCTTTAGTGGAACTTTGTCTCCCCTTCCCCACCTCTGATCTGCTGTCTCCCACACACCCTTACATTTATTTTAATAAAATTATCAGAGCCACAATGTTGTTTCAGTGGACGAGCCGGAGAGCAGACTGTGGAGTGTGTGTATGCAGGTAGAGGGACAAAACCAATTTTAAGAAGAAAAAGAAAAAAAAACAGAGTGGACGGATGAGCATAGTAGTAGTAGTACTTTCAAGTGAGTCCTTTTAAACAAAAAACAGTTTAGGATAACAGAGCACTGTTAAAATAAATTTAGTGGTATCATTGTAGATCATTGACTGCACGTGCAAAAAGAAAGGAGACAGCACAGGTGGTTGATTGAACGAGTATGCAAGCAGAGAGACAGCATAAGCAGTTGAACAAATGAGTGAGCAGGGGGACTATCAGCAGCTGAAATGAACGAGTGAGTGAGCGGGGAGACAGAGTGTGGGGCAGTCAGGCAGGAACATGTGCGTTTCAATTTGCATTATTAGTGCAAACAAAAAACAAGCAAGGGATATTAGAAGAACAATCTGCTATTTCTGTCTGAAGTGGGACCTTGACATTGGGTTGTGGGAGAAGTGTGCGAGGGTGTGATGGAGCTGGCAGGAGGCATGCAGTTGATGAAAAGGAGTTACAATGAAGCAAAACACAAATGAGCACAGAAAGAAGACTCCAGCAATACTACAGTTTTACATATCGCTGCAGGCATGTTCTGTATGGAGATTTTTTTTTTGTGGGTGGCTAGGAAAAGAAAAATGTGGCTACCTCTAACATGAAAATATTTAAGGCTGGCACAGTGATTTAAACTGTAATGCTGCTCGGTTGCCAGGACTAGTTTTCTGCAGTTGGCTGTGCTCTCCCAATGCATAGGTCCTAGCCAATCTGGACATACTGTAGGGACTTCCTCACCCCTTTTTTTAATACCAGTTTTGCCTCACAGATTAACTCACTGTACCTTGGACTGCCATCTTTCATCAGGTTAAGCAGTGTGGGGGGGGGAGGAGACAGACTTCAAACGGAGCTGCTGCTGCAGTACTAAAAGCCTATTTTTAGCAGATGTCACTTGCTCTGCATTCAAGCTCATCTCATGCCACCAGCTGATTATTGTAATTCACTTCTCTCTGGCCTGCCAGACTGTACTATAAATAGGGTTCAGTGGTGATGTATTCTACTGCACGAGTCTTAAATATGCAAATCAGAAAGCACATTACTCTAATTTTAGTTCCACTCACTGACGTGTCCTACAGTGAAGATTTTAAATTGCTAACTATGGTTGATTACTTGCTTCACAGCTGAATGTTTAGCTACTTACATGCTCTACTGTTTGACTGTTGCTACTTTAGCTTTGAATTCCATCAACTTTACTACATGTCCCTCCTGTTCTGCTATGTCAGGAACAGTTTTTACCTGCAGTATATGAACTGGCATGCTGTTTCTTGGGCAATATGGAAGTTCAAAAATGTACAAAAAATTTACCAATTTAGGGTTAATGTTCACGTTGCTGAAGAGTCACTTTGACTGTACATAGATGCTATACACACTGATGATAATTATATTTATTAAACATGTGAAAATGCACTCCTGGGAACCCCATGCACACTTTATATTCTCAGGATGTAAGAATGGAATTTCAAGTATCTGCTCTCGATGGCTCTAGATCCACTCACGTAGCAGCAGCAGCTCTAGCAGAAACAATGCATTTAGCAGAAATCACAGGACACAATCAGTATAAACTGCTTCCACAAACAAGCATTTAGTCAGTGCCGAATGTTTGCCTGCTTGTATCTGCTGTGTGGGTGTTTGGCACTGATAGTGCAGAGGCCAAGATTAACACAATAATAATACAAGTTATAACTTTGTCTTTTTTTGTTGCTGTCGAGATTATGACCCCACATTTTTCAATATAGTCTTTTTATTACTCACCCACCCCCCAAATCTTATGATCAAGATAGTTCGGTGTGACTTGTTAAATCCTGTCTGAAATGTGATTTTGCAGAAACACTTGGCGGGGGTGAGTTGGAAAAATATCACCTGCCTGGTTCATCAGGTTGGGTAAGAAAAAGACTATGCTGTAAATGGGGGGGGGTCAAAATCTGGAGAAATAGCAAAGTTATGAGTAAACCGGGGGATCACATAAGGGGAGTAAAGGAGTACTCACACAAATTATGTTGCATTATTTTTTTCTACCACTTTCTGATTTTAAGAATTTATTTCCCACCATGTATATACGTTTAAAATATATGTGCTATACACATGCAAAAACACAAAACCAAAGAAAACCTGGCAGCTGTGCTAGCCTCACACCAAGCTTTAACAGAGTAGAAACAGCACGGGTACAGACAGATAAGAGCATCAGGATCGGCTGTGACTCTGCAGCACGGTACTGTGCAGTACAGCACAGGAGATGGTGTCAGAAGTTACTGTCTGGCAGGCCAGAAGGGTTGTTGCAACCTGGCAAAATATTAAAAATAAGGACACGCTATGTAGCATCTGGAAGCTATCTCAAACTCCATGGCAGTACCAAAGAGAGCCAGTGGCCACAGATGCCCAGTGAGTTTCAGACTTGGTTTACAGGCAGGGATCCAAGACTGATCTGCGGATGGAATTACTACCATTTAGGAGAAAATACTACCAGGCTGAAGACGATAACAGTAAATACTTCCCAGTCCTAAAACTTATCTAGACCCCCAGGAGTAAAAATTGAAGAATTTCAAATATTTCTTAATAATTTTGTTGATTTTTGACCTTAATGTTTTTTAACATACAGTATAGTCTTTTTGATAAAGACAGGTGGAACTTTTTAAAACCTGTCAGAAACACGATTTCGAAGAGCAACTACAAAAACAAGTTTGGAGGGATTTGAAAAATGTCACCTAACTGGTTCATAAGGTGGGGTAAAAAAGGGCTATGTGGAAAATTTGGGACAGAAATATCAGAAAAATGACAACGTTGTCAGTGAAAGTTCCACACACAATAAAAGCCATTAACCAAACTTACCTTGTTTCAGGCACTTCCAGATTGGGCTCTGGAGCAACTGGATGTGCCACTGGTGGACTGTATTGGTAAGTGAGTGCTGTGGGTGTGTGGGGGTGCTAAGAGGGGGTTTGGGGTGGGTCACAGATATTGTCGCTGGATCATTTTCTTCTCTTCAGGTGTAGCCAGGAACAGGGCACTGAGGAAGTGATTGGGAGGTGGGCGGGCAGAGGGTGGAATTGTTTTTCAGGGACCAGACACCGGGGAAATGATCACGAGGTGGCTAACAGCAGAGGGTGGGACTGTATTGTTACAGACTGGGTACCAGGGCAAGCGATCAGGAAGTGGGCAGGCTAACAGCAAAGGGTGGGATTTTTTGCTGGTTTACTGAAGGAGCACTGGAGGAAGCAACTGGGAGGAGTGTGGACAAACAGCAGAGGGTAGGATTGTTTTTCTACAGATGGAGCACCGGGGAAGCAATTGGGTTGGGGGGATGAACTCCAGTAGGTGCGGCTGCATCCTTTCAGCCACACAAGGTTTCTGCCCATCAGCCGGGCTGTAAACTGTCATGATCAGCCTGCTCCTAGCTGGGCTATCAGGAAGTGGGCAGGCTGACAGAAAAGGGTGGGCCTGGGCTGCATTAGAAGCTAAACTGTTACATCTCTGCAGCTGCTACTCTCCCAAATAATCACGTTTGTTTCACGCAAGTAAACACAATAAATGATGTATATAAATGTCCTAAAGTGCCCTGACAAATCCCACACAAGGCCTTGAGCTCCTACTAAATATTGACACTGCAGTGCAAACATGGAAGGATGCAGCATGGCTGGAGGGTCCATCCTTCAAAGTCCCATCTCGGCTCATTTCTGGTGGTTACTCAGGAAAGATTTAAAGATCTCATAGCATTATCAAAAAAGTTAGAAGGAAGTGCCAACATTCCACCCCAACATAACAGGTACTGAGATATTATAATGGTCCATGGCTGCTGGCTGTGGGATGCAATTAGTACAGATAGTGACTAAAGTACAGTAACATGTTTGCTTTCTCACATCCATTGCAATCCAGATGATCTCAATCACTGCTTTGTAAAGCATGCCAAGATAACAGTATACTTGAAACAGACTACGTAAATTGCAAATTGTTAAGCAGTCAGTGCAAGTGCCAAGAGGTATCTTTGTTTCTCAATACTTGTTTCCCAGTTCAGGAGTTCTAAAGGGGGACCAACTGACAGCAGTTATCTGAACAGTTGAGACAGTGCATCTTATGCTCACTGCTGCAAATAACACATCCTGTATTGTAGGCTTATGAATACTGTGAAATGCTAGAATTAGTAATTAAAACCAAATAAACAACAAGGCAAGATTTAAACATTTAGGAATGTATCTTATAACATGGGGTAGGAAAAAAAAAAAGAAAGCCAATTGGTCAGACAGCATCACCTGACTGTTAGTAAATGTACCGTTGTTGTGATGTTCTCTGACTCAATATCCCAGGGTAGTGTGGCACTCATTATCTGTTGGCCAAAACAAGACAGAAAGGCAGCCACTGTACAATAGCGGGCAGACTGACCAACAGCTGTGAAGTGAGACACAAACCAGAGATCTGAGAGGTCGTGAATTTTGTTTTTTGTCTTAGTTTCACGTCTCTCTATTAATTTGTTAGGCAGTTTGTGTTCCTTGTGGCTGTCATGTCATGGCACAGTGGCAGGGAGCAGTGGACAGTGCTGCAGAACAGAGAGAGAGAGAGAGAGAGACAGACAGACAGACACTGCATTTCATTTTTTTTTACCTCAGAAATCGTATCACAGTCTCCCCCCACCCTGTTACACATGAGCTGTCCTCCATTACCTCAGGCCCCCACTCCCAACAACGAGTACTATACTCAGGAGTCTGTCCTTTAGTTGTATTCCACCCCCCGAAGCTCCCCACAGTAGCGGGCAGAACGTAGTGGCAGCAGGTCATGCTATCCAGGTGTAGGGCACAGCTGCGACCGACTGTAGGTTATCCAGAGTTCGTGTGAGAAAGAGAGAGACACCAAACAGCATGGGTGCAGGAGAAAGTGAGAGAGCAGGTCACCATGCGGTCCTGTGACACTGCGAGTGGCACAGTTCATTCAGTCTTGCCGTAGTGTCTTCTGTCAGTGTGTGTCTATCTCTATATGACAGTATCCCCTGATTGGTGTGGGTGACAGGGTGGGTGCGGGACAGACATCAGCTCAACGCAGTCCTGTGACAGCGCAAGCAGCACTTAATGCAGCCTTGCTGCAGTGTCCTGTCAGTGTGTCTGTATTCAGTATCCCAGTAGAAATCCTAGAAACTGTTGTACAGACAACAAATGTTGTAAAAGACATCAGTCTAGCATTCTTCACCAGCAACACAGTCAGAAACTGTGGGGACTAAACAAGATTTCAACAGCAGACACCCCTTTAACAAGGGTAGAGAAGGAAATTCAAGGGCCAACAGAAATGAAAAAGGGCTGATGGGAAGGACGGCAAAACTGGACAGGAACTGCTTTCAAGAGGACACCCAGCGGGCAAAGCAATGGTGGGAGCAGGATCTGGGATTCCTGATCTCGGAGGAAAACTGGAAGCTACTATTGACTTCCCATATGGGGCTCCTCCTGTGTAATAAGTTCAAAGAAATGCAATATAAATTCCTCCATAGGTTATATTATCCTCCTAGCATGGTCCATAAGTTTTACCCAGGTGTTTCTCCCAGTTGTGGTAAATGTGTGGTGGCCTGGGGCACCTATTTCTACTATTACTGGGAATGTCCCCATCTGGTGACATATTAGAAGGGCACTGCACATGAGCTAACCAGAATAAATGGGCGCACAACTGAGTTTACCCCACGGTCACTGTTACTGGGGGTGGAGGATCTGGGGGGAAGAGAGTGGGGCTTGTACCCCTGGTGGCTAAGAGTCCTGCTTGTGGTTCCCCGACAAGGCATACAGAATCTCTGGATAAGTAACTCAGTCCCAATGGTGAAGCAGTGCAGGGGACTGGCCATCAAAGTACTTGCAACAGACAGATTAACATATGTGTTAAAGGGCAAGGAAGAAAGGTTTGTAAGTGACTGGGGCAAATTTTTGTCTGCCCTCACCCCAGGAGAGGCAGTGCTCCTAAGGGAGGGGGAAGCAGCATAGGCACTTCTTCTATGGTCTTGTGGGGTTGGAAATAGCATGGGGAAGCCGAGTACATGTTACTAATTCATAGACACGACAGACTGCATAATATAAGAATGCGAGGATGAGTTGGTAATCTGAGCAAAAAAAAATGATTGATTTTTCATATTACACAGTTTTAGAGTGACTGATCTGTACACATCTAGTTTAGACTGTTAGTAGTCCTACTGGGACTTTCAGGTTTTTTTATCTTATATTTTCCTTCATATGCTAGTTGGTCAAAGCTAAATAGGGATATAATTTATAAACTGCAATATTGTGAATGATGGAAAAGGAAATTGTACATGAAATGTGCAGTTGGCATCTCATATGTCAGCATATGTCAATGGAATGTCTACTTTTTCTCTATCTGAAAATCTAATAAAAACATTATACAAAAAAAATTGTGGGGACTACTTTTTTAACTCGGCAGGATACCCTCGCATATTGCCAAGTAAAACAATGAAAAAACACCTTTATAGATTATTTTTTTGTAAAAACATACCCCATATTGTAAGCGCAATAACCAACTCCAGGGTATGGGGTTATTGGCAGTTAATCCACACCCCAGGTGCTGTGAGGGCACTCAGCCTGCAGCCTTGTGGCCTCACAACGCACCTGGGGTGTGGATTAACTGTCAATAATCCCATACCCTGGAGTGGGTTATTGCTTACTTGAAACACTTTCATTATGACTCCTTTGTGTTAATATAAGATAACATGACAAATTGTTCAATTTCTGCTCTCATTTTCATATGTGCAATTACTGCTTGGAATGGGCCCCATATCTGCAGCCAGTGATACAGCTGGTCTTTATGAAATATCAAATAACGTGACTGTGATTTACTACTGAAAAAAGATTTGTGAATTGTGTGCTGTCTGCAGCTGACAGAAGGGCACCAGTTTTTGGGTTTCTATCTCTGGAACGGAGTGGTGAGGGCACATTTTTCCTGTTACCGAAAGTCTCCCTTCCCTGTACTCGCTGCAGTGTATAACATCGTGCAGTGGTGTGAGCACTGCTGCATTTGCCTTCTCAAGAACTGGACACTGCTCTAATTTGCAAAGCCAACTTGCAATTTCCTGTGACATTTTTTTGGACTCTCTCCTCTGCAGTCCACTATAGGATTCTTCCTATAATTTATTATATTTTTTTTTTTAACGTTATTAACTTTGGTCTGTTGGGGGATGACTGTGACTGGGGTTGGTGTGAGTAGTTTTAGGTTAGTGACTGAATGGACATTGTGTTTGTTTTTAGTCTATGTACTAAAACTGGTTGTTTGAATTGGATGTATGTGTAGGCACACAGGGTGAGTGGGAGTTTATTTTATATTGGGAAGTTAATTGACTATTTTGTTTTGAGGGTAGTTGGGTAATTTAAAGTTGAGCCAATTTTAGGTCTTCACTAGCAGCAGGAAGATGTGCGTGGGCCTCAGACCCTCACAAATTACCTACCCAGCATCCCTGCTGCACGACCTCTGCCCCTTCTACGACCTCTCATTACCAGCGGTAGCAGTTAGGAACTGTAATGAGGTTGGGATTGGAAGGGGGCATGATGGCCAGTGGTGGGGTACTTGGGGTACAGCAGGGGAGAGCCACATCAGGGTGGTCAGGGCACCAGGAGGTGCCCCGGGTAAAATGGGGCCTTGAGAGAGGCCAGACATTTGGTATCCATTCCCATAGTTCTCACGGGACCCAGTGGGCAGGTAGCCGGTGGGCCAGTGGCCTCCACTAGTCCCCTTCAGGCAGTGCTATGCAATACTAGATCGATTAGGAACAAGACCGCGATTATTACAGACTTGATTTCCTCGGTCGATCCGACATGCATCACAGAGACCTAGCTGGGGGACGATGCAGGTCCGGTGTTGGAGGCATCAGTCCCGGCTGGGTTCTCTATAGTGCACTGCCCGAGGAGGGAATGCAGAGGTAGGGGTGTGGCCATCTATTTTAGATCTGACTTGAACTTCTGCATGCACCCAGTGGGATTCACTTTGTCGTTTGAATGCGTGGCTGTGAGTGGGGGTTCAGGTGTAGGTTGTAGGATCCTCCTCATGTACCGACCTCCAGGGTGCTAGGGAGAATTCCTGCAGGAAGTTGCAGAATTCATCACCGATAGGGTGCTGGAGTCGCCCAGACGGTTGATTCTGGGTGACTTCAACACCTGGATCAACAACAAACTCTTGCAGTTTGGTCATAAGTTCCTCCAGACGATGACACTGCTGGGCCTTGCACAGGCTGTTGCTTCTGCTACCCATAGCCATGGCCTCACCTTGGACTTGTGTTCTCACTAGAGCTTGAGGTCACTGATCTCAGGACTGATCCAGTCTCTTGAGAGATATATATATATATATATATATATATATATACACCCGTTAGTCCCTCCCCTGTCGAGATGGTCCACTACCACCCTTTGAAAGGGTTGTCTCCAGAGGGGTAGTAGACTTTCCTGGTGTGAATGCTGCTTGTGCAGCTGGTGTGGGCAAGACGGTGGCAGTCTATAACAGTAATGTCTACAAGGTGCTCAACGCCATTGCACCAATCTGTATATTGTTCAGCTTTTCTCGCTTCAGATCCTCGTGGTTCGATGGGGCTCTCAAGGAGATGAAGACTGGGGTCAGAAGCTGGAGTGTCACTGGAGAAAGACTCAGTCTGAGGAGGACAAACTGACTTTTAGAATTCACTACAGTGAATATCAAAGGGCAATCAACCATAAGAAGGCAGAGTTCCTGTCCAGGGAGACTGCTGTAGGGAGGAGCAGATCGGCTCTGCTCCTTTGGACAGTAGATAGGCTACTTCATCCTGCTTGTCTGCAGCCGAAAAAGAGCAGTTTCAGTCACCCAGTATGAGGAGTTTGCTCAGTTCTTCTCTGACAGGGTGTCTTCCATTAGAATTGAGAGCTCTCCAGTGGGACAGAAACAGCCCCACAGTGGTGGGCTGTGGGTTGTCAGAGGCACTCCTTTTGCCTGGGCTGAGTTTAGGCTGGTGGGGGTGGCAGAGGTCGTTGAGGTAATCTCAAAGCTGCAGCCCACTTTTTGTGAACTGGACCCAGGCCCGACTTGTCTCTTAGTGGGATGTGTCAAGTCTGTTGGTCCAGTGTTCGCCAGGATTGTCCAGTGTTTGCTCTAGGAGGAACTTCTTCCTGGCACCTTTAAAGAGGCGCTGGTGTAGCCCCTCCTGAAGAAACCATCACTCGACCAGGACGACTTGGCAAACTGTCAACCAATCCTTAACCTCCCATTTCTGAGAAAGGTTGTTGAGAAAGTGGTGGCTCTGCAGCTTGAGGCATACCTTGCGGCCTTTGACATCTATGAGCCATTCCAGTCTGGATTTAGGTCTAGGCATAGCAATGAAACAGTGTTAGGGTGCAAAATGATCTCCTCAGGGCTAGAGACAGAGGAGACCAGTCAATTCTCCTTCTCTTCGATCTCTTCTCAGCATTTGACACTGTGGACCACAAAGTGCTGCAGGATCACCTTGGGGAGCTTTGTGGACTCACTGGTACTGTCATCAACTGGTCTGAGTCCTTTCTGACTGACAGGACGCAACGGCTAGTGATTTGAATTTCTCCTCTGCCCAACGCTCCTGCCCTGTGGAGTTCCCAAGGGTTTGATCCTGTCACCTATGATATTCACAGAGTACATGCTTCCCCTGGGCGAGATTATTAGATGTTACAGCCTAGGTTTCCACTGCTATACAGACGACACCCAGCTGTATGTGTCTTTTGCTCCTAGGATGAATGGCGCTGTGGAGGTGCTAAATAAATAACTTGCCGAGATCCAAGACTTGAATGTCCTCTAACTGGCTGAGACTCAACTCCCGACAAGACGGAGGTAGTAGTGACTGTGCCTGGTCGCCATCATGATATCGTTTCTGCTGGGCTGGGAGCAGGGCTGTTCCTGGGCTCCACCCTGTTGGCAGCTTCTACTATGGTGAGAAATCTGGGCGTCATCCTTGATGATGGACTGCACTTTAGGCTCAGGTGTCATCCGTCGCCCACCGTGGTTTTTACCTTTTAAGGAATGTCGCTCGCATTAAAGCCTTAATTCCACCTGGTGGCCTGCCCTCACTGATGCATGCTTTTGCGATGTCAAGGCTCAACTACTGTAACACTCTACACTTCAGAGTCAGTGGGGTGATTCTCCATCGCCTGCAGCCAGTGCAGAACGCAGTGGCCAGGTTGCTGACAGGCCTCCCAAGGTCTTGCCACGTGACCCTGGTCCTGTGTGACCTGCACTGGCTGCTGGTGAGGTGGATAATCATCTTCAATGTGGACTTGCTCACCTATAAGGCCCTGTATGGGTCGGGCCCAGGCTAGAGTGACCTCTTGATCCCTGTCCACCCTGTGCGCTCATTCCACTTCTCCACCTAGGGCCTGGTTGAAAACCTCAGGAGCCCATGTATTTGAAGTGGCTAGCCTGGCCCTTTAAAACTTGCTCCCAAGATCTTTGAGGGAGGCTCCATCGGTGGAGGCTTTTAAGCAGGGTCTGAAGGCACATCTATTTAGAGAAGCCTTTGGAAGTCAGCTATAGTTTGTTTATTACTGAAGTACTGCTTTTTATTGAGATGATTTTATAGAGTTTTATCGATTTGCAAATTTTTGTTTATTGTATACTGCTATTTTATGTTTGTTTACTGCATCTTTACCTCTGTGAAGTGCCCAGAGCCCCCAGGATTGGGCATTCAAGAAATAAATATTTACCTGCTTACTTACTAAACCTATTTAGGCATTAAGGAGCAGACCCAAGACTGAGAATAAACAGGTTTATCCCACAGATATTTAATATAGACATTATAAAGGCATCCACTACTGACAGACAGGCAAGGCAACAGTCAAGAAAGGTTACTTTTTTTAAGTTTAAACGTATGACGCATTGGAATAATTTACTTAACTGAATTATGCAAAAATCAAGTAAGTTCTGATTAAAAAGTTATCTGATAAATTTAACAGAGCGTTCAACAGCTACAGTAACTTTACAGATCTTAAATTTCATTGTATACTAAGGATTATACTAAGGATTTTGGATGACAGAAGGCCAAATGCCCATAATTGCCATCCCCACTTCACAGTGGAGCTTTTTATTAGGAGCATTTTTGTTTGAAATATTCGTCAAGTTTCAACTTGAATCCAAAAAGGTTGTCTGATTAATTATATCAGATGTCAGTTTGTTCCATAACCTTACTACTCGTGGTAGGAAGAAATTGTGCCTCAAATTAGTTCTCGATACCTCTCCCTGTATTTGTTTGCTGTGCCTCTCAAATGATGGGCACTGCCTCTATAGCTGATTTGTAAATCGTCTGATATTTCTTTATCTTTCAGTATTTTATAAAATGTCAGTAAATCTCCTCTGTCTCTCCTAACTTTTAAGGGCCATAGCTTGAGATGGGCTAACCCATTTGTATAATTAGTATGCTTAATATTAGCTATTTGCTTGGTAAATCTCCTCCGATTTTTTCCCCATAAGGTAATGTCTTTTTTAAGCCATGGGCTCCAAACCTGAGAACAATAATCGAGATGTGGACACAAATACGTTCTATACAGGGGTAACATAACAGCTTCAAATTTATTTGTAAAAGATATTTTAACACAAGTTGTTAAGTTAATTATTTTTTTTGCTAAATGTCTACAGTGGGAATCATTTTTCATGCCACTATTAACCAATATCAGGTTTCTGATTTTGTCAGATATTTGCAGTTTATAATTATGGATCACATAGTCCTGTCTTGTATTATTTTTGCCGCAGTGCATAACGACACATTTGTTGAGACTGAACCGCATACCATTCTCATCAGCCCATTGTATGCTTTCATTGATATTATTAACAATTGTTTGTTTGTTTGTCTACCTCAGTTTTTACTGACTCCCCTAATTTGAGATCGTCGGCAAATTTTAAAATATTACCACCTGACACTTGAAGATTGTATACGTACATATTAAAAAGCAAAGGCCCTAGAACGCATCACTGAGGGACTCCGACGGTCACTCTACCTTCATGGGAGAAATTACTATTTATTCATACTGTTTGTACCCTATTCGAAAGTCATGATGATACCCGCCGAACTACAGATGGTTCAAATTTACTTTTATTGAGCTTCTCAATCAGTCCCACATGTGGTAACATATCAAATGCTTTTTCAAAATCATAAGAGTATGTCCACTGGTTCATTCTTATCCAGGAGCCCTGTAACTTTATTATAGAAAGTTAATAGATTAGTATTACAGCTTCTTCCTTGTGTGAAGTCATGTTGAGTTTTGTCAAACTGCCCATTGTCTCTTAGATTTTCTAAGATGGCATCCTTTAATATACTTTCAATGATTTTACAGATTAGAGACGCAAGACTGATCGGCCTATAATTAGATACTACATTTTACTGCCCTTTTTGTGTATGGGAACAATGATGGCCTTCTTCCAGTCAGCTGGAACACAACATTGTTGACTATCTTATTACCTATAATAGATATTGGGGTGGACAGCAAATCAGCCAATTCTTTAAGTATTCGTGGGTGCATACTGACAGGGACGGAAGATTTAATAGGGTCCAATTTGTTTAATTTTCCTTTGATAGTCTGAGGTTTACAAATATCAGAATTGGTGTCCTGCATATGTTCTTGCCTATTCTGGGTTGCGGCATTGGTGTTGGCTCTAGTAAAGACTGAGCAGAAATAGTTATTAAGTTTCGGCTATTTCCTCCGGATTACTATAGGTATGGTCAGCAACTTGCAAGGGTCCTGTAACTCTTGATGTACCCCTTATACCATTTATATAGGAATAAAAGCCTTTCATGTTATTCTTACTGTGTGTGACCATAAATTCAATTCCCATATGTGATTTTTTAATAGCTGATTTTATATGCAACAAAATACTTTAGCACACTAATACTTTAGCCAAAAATGTACTTTATATACATTTTGATTACTGCTTCCTCAATTAAATACATTCCTACGTTGGAAAGTGGGATGGAGTAAGAGCATGGGTCTTCCAAGTACGTCTTCCTGTTATCCAGGTGTAAAAATCTGAAATGTTGTTGCCCCCTAAGAATTGTTCGTGTCGGGGACTTAGATGTAATGCATGCTGCTGCACACATCATGGCCTCTGGTAGCCTATTCCAAACCCATATTACCCTCAAAGTGAGAAATTGCTTTCTTGCCTTTCTGAGTGCCTCCTCTAGACTTTCAATACATACCCCTCATTTTGGACCCCTGAGCTCTAGAGAAGAGGTTACTTTCACTGAATCTGGTGACTTCCTTCAAGTTTTAGGGCCCCCACACAATGAGATACTGTACCTCAATAGACCACTGCACTGTAAGTTAAAAACAAGTTTAAAATAATCAACTTACTTTGTTGCCCACTCCCCATTACAATTTTCTCCAGAGTGAACCCTACCAGCTCTTTCAGCTACTATTTCTGTGTTGTCCCACTTTTGGTTCCTGGTCCTCTGCTCTGTTTTCACTAGAGAGAAAGACAGGCCAGTGCCACATGGAGGACTGGTGGTTGTGGGAAAGAGGGGAGATACCGACAGTGGACGGTGGACAGGGTGCCTGAGGACCTAAGGCCCTGATGGTGAACAAATCCCCAGGGCCAGACGGGGTGTCCTAAGAGAACTGGTGGAGATGCTAGCAGACGTGCTCAACATCTGTCTGGAGTTCAGGAATGTGCCCTGGGACTGCAGAACTGCACATGTGGTGCCACACCATAAAAGCGGTCCAATGGATGAAACAGAGAAATACAGGCCAGTGAGCCTGACCTCAATAGTGGAAACTGATGGAGTCTATCCTGAAGGTGAGACTGGTGGGCTTTCTCGAGAAAAACAGGCTGCAAGATGAGATGCAGCATGGGTTTATGTTTGGGAGGTCCTGTCAGGCAGATTCTCATAGACTTTTATGGCTGGGTGACCAAGACAGTACACAGGGACCAAATGGCTGATGTTCTGTATCTGGACTTCAGCAAGGCCTCTGACTCTGTACCACTTAGAAGACTTGTCAGGAAGCTGGAGCATCTGGAGGTGGGGGCAAAGCTCACTAGATGGGTCAAAAACTGGTTGAAGGACAGAAGACAAAGGGTGGTGGCTGGGGGCGGATGAGGATTCTAAGTAGCTAGGCTGGTGACCAGTGGGATCCCACAAGGCTCAGTGCTCGATCCACTGTTGCTTAACATCTTCATCAGTGACACAGCAGATGCCTGTACGCAGACAACACAAAGCACTGTGGGTGGACATGGAGGACAGGAGACAAGAACTAAAGGAAAACCTGGTTAGGCTAGATAAGTGGGCTGGCATTTGGCAACTGAAGTTCAACACTAAAAAGTACAAAGTTATGCACTTAGGGGCAAAGAACCCAGAGACCAAATATTGTTTGAGTAGTGTGCAGGTCACCAAGTCTGAGGAAGAAAAGAATAGAACAGTTACGTAAGAACTTACCATAACAGTAGCTCTTCCAGGGGATCTCAGTCATCAGGTCACACTGTAGGAACTTCACCACTGGTGAAGCAGGACCCACATGGAAGATTTTCAGCAGTACAACTGGTGCCGCCTACACTACCGATGTCCATTGACATAATCAACCCAATAAAGGCACGAGCGGCACCACTCCCTCCTCAGTTTTTTTTCCCCCGGAGAAGGGAACATAGCCAGACTCTAGCCTCTGCCGCTGACCATGGCAGTTCCTCCACTCCTGGAGGCAGCGCGGCGTGGATCCTCAGTTGCTGCTGGGTCATAACCGCCCAGCCTGCGGCAGGCCAGGGTGCAGTGGGCAGAGCCCTGGCTTGAATTCTGGTGCCTCAAAGCAGCTAGCCGCTGACTGGCTGTCCTTGCTCATGGGCTGCATGCCATTGCCTCTGCCCCTGACCAAGGCAGCTCCTCCGCTCCTGGAAGAAGCATGGCAGGAATCCTCAGCCACTACCAAGTCATTGCCGCCTGGCCTGCAACAAGCCAAGCCTCCGCTCCTGACCAGGGCAGCTCCTCCGCTCCTGGAAGTGGTGTGACTTGGATCCTCAGCCCCCGCCAAGTCACTGCCACCCGGCCCGGAACAAGCCAAGCCTCCGCTCCTGACCAGGGCAGCTCCTCCACACCTGGAAGTGGCGTAGCAAGGATCCTCAGCCACCACCAAGTCATCACCGCCCAGCCTGCAACAAGCCAAACCTCCACCCCTGACCAAGGCAGCTCCTTCGCTCCTGGAAGTGGCGCGGCATGGATCCTCAGCCGCCACCAAGGCATTGCCACCCGGCCTGCAACAAGCCAAGCTACAGCAGGCAGAGCCCTGGCTCAATTTTTGGCACCTCACAGTAGCTAACCGCTGACTGGCTGTCCTTCCTCACGGTCTGCACACCATTAGTTGTTCCCTTTCTCTGCTCCAAATCTTTACCCAAAACCTAATTTTGGACTGTGTTAAATGGTAAAGCCTACTGTTCTTTATTATGTTTACTACTACTACTATGATTTTTTGGTCAGCCTTTAAATAACTGCTGTAACTGTTGGCTACTGTTAAAACTGTTTAGCGAGTTTAAGTGTACAGCTGCTTTACGCCATTTAGCCTAAAAATTGTGATTTTATCTCTCTCTCCCCCTCTCCTTGACACGCCATTTTGTCTCCTCACCTCTCCTCTCATTTCTAGCTCTCTACCCATCTCTCAGCAAATTCTGACCCACTCCCCTCCATCTTAGCTTCCTTATAAATCTATCCATCCCCCTCTACTCCTTACTCTGTTCCCTTTGTCTGTTAAGCCCTCCCACCAATTATCCGATTCTTGGCTCTCAATAATTAGCCCTCTCTCTCGCTCCCCCCAGCCCCGCCCCGACCAGGGTACCTCCTCCACGCTCTCCCACGGCACTGTGTGCTTAGCTTCCCACCCTCCCCCCACACAATCTGGATTTTTACTTATATAGCTACCCAGGGTCATATGGCTGCCCCCTTGTGACAGGGTCATATGGCTGCCCCTTGTGAATTACTAAGTACAAAGTTCCTCATCTGCAAGTTATATCAACTGCCCATTAGAGGGCTGCAATCTACCATTACAGCCATCCCTCATCTACTGCTTCTCTTCACCTATCTTAATCTTTCCTGCCCTTTCTATACCCCTTCTGTGCCTTCGTCCCCCTACCTACCCCTCAAAATGTCTCCTACTTCCTCCTTTCCCTCATTCCTCCCACTTCTCCTTCCCTTTATACCTTATCCAAGTGTCAACCATCCCAGTCAAAAAATCTGGATATCTCTTTTAACCCTTCCATCTCCACTCATACCCCTATTCATGCTATCACCCCAAACCCCCTTTTGAATTCTGGTCTCACTACTCTTACCAACCAATGGCTAACTTTCTCTCAGTTCCTAACTACTTCGCCTCCTTATCTCCTTCTTGCTCAGCCCCTCCTCCTCCCCATCTTCTAATAAATCCTCCCCATCACAAATGCCCTAAGCGCCACTACCTCATAACTGCTCTTCTCCTACTAGCGTTGTTGCAATATTCACCCTACCCTGGCCCATACGCATCGTATTCTTCCCAGGCCCCATCCATTTCCTATGTGCCTAATCCCCAAGCACCCCCTCACCTTCCAAAACGTTTGAAAATCATACATTTAAATATCAGCAGTCTCATCTCAAAGACTGACCTACTACAAACATTGGCGGTCTCCCACAATCCAGACATACTCATCATTTCAGAAACCTGGCTTACTGACAAGATCCATTGACCACTCTGTCTCCATTCCTGGATACTGTACTCCATCACCAGACTTGACAGGGCTGCCAGAGGTGATGGCTTAGCCATGTACATTATGTCATTAAAACACACCACCAATTTCACAGCCTCTCTCCCTGCTACTTATGAAGCTACAGCCATCCAAATTAACCTCCCGTTCCTGGCCCCGATATTTATCGCAGGTGTCTACTGCCACCCAGGCATCCAACCCACAGCGGATACTAAGCTAACATCATTAACCTCCCTCTCCCACCCAGGTGAACTAGGTGATTTCAATTTAAATTGGCTGTCTCAAACTACATCTAAAACAAGAAATGACATCTCAGCCCTAAACCTTACCCAACTCATCCAAGAGCCGACTCACCTAAATCACAAAACAAAAAACATTCCCTGATCGACTGGGCACTCACCTCCTACCCCCACAGAATTATCGGATCCGGTATCCTCCCTGATACCCTCAGTGACCACCATCCTATCTTCTTAGTAAGGAAGGTCCACAGGCACAAATCACCTCATAAAGTCCTACAGCTCCAATCCTACAACTCCTTGGACAATGATCCTCTCCTACAAGATCTTGCCCTCTCTGACTGGTCCCCTCTCACCTCTGCCTCTTCCGTCGACCAAGCCCCTGCATATTTCAAAGACAAATTCCTAACAACATGGAATACTCATGCCCCCTTCAAACAGAGTGCGTGGGAACCACCTTCCTGGATTACCCCTGAATTGCTAGCCTACCTTAGGGGAGAGACAAGCCTGGAAAAAGCACAAGACCTCCCAGCTCCCCACAGACTTCTCACATACAGATTACAAAGCACATGTACCAAAGCCACTAGACTGGCTAAATCAGAGTACTTTAAGTCTGCCTTCCTCACAAACATCAACTCACCGTCTAAATTCTGGAAGGTAGTCCAAGCTCCTTCCTCCCTATCTCATCCACCCCACCCCCATTTTAAATATAAACAGTTTCCTGGTCTCTGATTCCTGCATCATGGCAAGGAATTCAACTCCTATTACACCACCTGTGCCTCAGCCCTTCTTAAATCCTCCCTCTCCCCCAACTCTCCCAACCCTCTCTCTGATACTCAACCCCCCGCCCTTCCTCCCTTTCTCCTCTCCTGCCTCCCCTGATGAAACTCTAACTGCCCTGCTCTCACTGAATCCTTCCAAAGGCTCCTCGCCTGATGACATCAACCCTAAGCTTTTGTTCCTTTCAGCCCCTGCTATAGCCTTCCCATTATCACTTATCCTTAACCTCTCTTTCTTGTACTCTACCATCCCTATCGTCTGGAAACATGCTGTGGTCCTTCCTCTTCCCAAGAGCAGCAACCCCACTTCCCCTGCAAACTTTCATCCAATCTCTCGCCTCCCGACTCTCGCATAGCTCCAAGAACACTTAGTCCTCGCCCAACCTATATCCTTCTTCACTGACTCCTCCTTTTTCACCCCTTTCCAATCTGGCTTTTGGAAACATCACTCCACCACCACCTCCCTGCTCAGGTTTACTGAGGCCATCCTCATAGGGATGGACAATGGCCTCATCAATTCAGCCATCTTTGTTGACGTCACCAAGGCATTCGACACAGTCTCCCATGCCCTCCTCTTAGACTACCTCTCGACAGCTGGCCTGTTAACATCCGCTACCAACTGATTCAGGGCCTACATCACAGGTAGAACCCAATCTGTCAAGGTCCTAGGATCCATCTCCTCTTCCCCTTCTTATCAGCACTGGTGTCCCCCAGGGATCAGTACTTGGCCCCATTCTCTTTTCCATATTTCTAAATGACCTCCCTTTAGTCTGCTCCCTTCACTCCTCCATCCACAAGTTTGCAGATGATACAGTCCTGTTGCATCCACTCTGCAGCATGACTTCCACCAAGTTCAGCTTTGGTTTTCCTCTCATCAGCTCTTCCTCAGTGCCAAGAAGACAGTCTCCATAACCTTTGGCACTAGGCAGAGGACTCTCTAGGCTGCCAAGTCTACCCTCTTTCCATACCCTGGACAGGACTACCTTAGGGGACACTACCTCTTTCAGATACCTTGGGGTCTGGCTGAACTAACATCTCAACTTCTCTGGACATACTGACGCCATCCTGAAAAAAATGCTCCCCAAGCTCGATGTTTTATACAGGAACCATAGCTGCATCCCTCCCACGGCCAGGCATGAACTTGTCCAGAAGTTGATACTCCCAATTTTTGACTACTGTGACGTAGTTTACGGTGCCACCCCCAAGTCCTGCCTGACCAAATTGGACACTCTCTCTTTCTGCCATTTCGCTCTTGTTGCTCCCCCTTGGACCCATCACTGCGAGCTCTACCACACCCTGTCCTTTCCCCCACTAGCAAACAGACGCCTCTCCCACTGTGCCAAACTCACCTCAAAATACTGGTTGGGAAAACTCCCGCCACACCTCCTCTCCTCTCTATCAACCCCACCCCCACCTCCCCACTCCCTCAGATCCCCTGACTCTCATACTCTAGTGGTCCCTTGCCAAGCCACACTTATTTGTCAGTCTGCCTTCTCTTGTGCTTCCCTAAATCATGGAACTGCCCCCCACATATGCCACTCCTCCTCCACTTACTCCCCTCGGCACAGCCTTACACAACTTCCTCTCTTCTAAATGCTCGGTTATAATCCACCTTAACTGTCCCGCTTCCCCCCATACTCAGATTCCCTCTCCTTACCTCTACTATCCTTCCCCTTCCCTCCCAATCTCCCTTACAAACCCTCCCTTCACCCCACCTAACCCTACCCCCAATCACTCCTTCCTCTTCCCCTGCCACCATCTACTACCTGCCTCCTCCTCTTTGAATCCTCTCCCCTCATTGCCTACCTGAGGTTTTGGTCTATCTATGATCACTCTACCCCTGCCTCCTACCTGATACCCTCCGGTAAGAATACCTCTGCCTTGTGCAGGTAGGGTACACACTTGCCTGGTGGGGTTAGACCCTGGCAATCCCCTCTCCTCCTTTGTACCTCCCCGTCTCCCATCAGGGCTCTCCCCCATGGTACTCTGCATTTGAAAGCCTATCCCCCTCACCATCTGCAATACCCTCTACTACCTTCTACTCCTCCCCTACATCCCCCCACAATTAGGTCTCTAAGCTACCTTCTCCCATGCCTACCTCATTCCCTGATAGGGATCACTGCACCCGTTCCCCACCTACTCCTTCTCCTTCTCTCTGCCTGCTAGCCGACACCCTGCTGATGAGCTCTTCCCCTGCCTTGTGCAGGCAGGGTACCTACCAGCCTGGTGGGATACACCCTGACATACCACTTCCCTCTCCTACATCTGCCTGTTCTAGCGCCCAGTGGCATTCTCCCTTCTCTGCTACTCTCTTCACACCCTCTGCTTACTATCTCTAATATTCTCAAAACCCTCCTCCTCCCTTGCCTGCTCATCCCCTGGCAGGATTCTCAGCATCCTGAAGGGGTTTTGGCTGGCAAAGATTCCCACCTCCCCATACTCGTATTTTCCTGTTCTCTAGTGTCCCCTCCTTTCTCCATTTTCTCCATGTACTTACTTATCCACTCCCCTTCTCCAGCCGGTTTGTGTACTCACCTCCAGCAATGGGCTGGATATTATTACCCTTCTTCCACCCTCCTCTCCCTTCTTTTCTCCTCCCTCATCCACTCTCCTCCTGCCTTTCGCCAATCAGCTCTTGGATACCCCAACTCGCCACATTTTTTGGTCACTTGCCCCTTGGATTTTACCTTGTAATATAGCACTTTCTGAATCTCTCCTCACACTTCTGCCTTACAGAATATTAATAGCTAACCTTCTCAGTCACTCCCTATGTAGCTAGGCCTGCTAAACGCTTGCATTCATTTGTAATTACAAGTTATGCAATTTCTCACGTGTATTTTTCCATATAGGCCTTAGCCTAAAACTGCTAGCTTTCTGCTTATTATTCTTTGTATAGCCAACACATTCTACTCCATGTATTCTTATGTAGATTTTGCTACGTATGTTTTATGTGTAACCCCTAGGTGGCGCTATCCCAAGGGCTACTACCCCTGCCTGCTTGGCTACTGACAGGCTGAGGGGCCTAGGTTCTATGACGGGTGTCTCCACCCAGAGGTCAGGGTTGATAGTGGTTAAACTAACTTGGGCACAGCCCTCTGGGACACTGTGACCCCCCTTTGTTCCCACTAGTGGCCCACACAGTACACGGGAGTTACACTCCCAATACCCCACAAATGCACACTTCTTACACATACAGTAACCACTTACCCTCAGGACTGATTCTGCAGCACGTCTCTGAGAGCCCCCTGTAAAACAAGGTTAAGCACATACACAACACAATGCAATGCTGGTTCGATATGTACTGACACCACAGACAGCATATAGTTCAGTAACAACAAATCTGATTTATTCAGGGGGAAGTAACAAGGGAAGGCGCAATCAGGTTGATTTAGTTTAGTAATATTCAAATCACAATACTGTGCATGCATATAGGGTCCAAATGTCACACTCTCTGGGTACCCAGGATTGCCCGGGGGTTGGCCGGCTGGTGCAGCTGGATGGGGCCCTGTAGGAAGAAAACATATGCACGACACAAACTTGTAATCCGGAGCTGGATGGCTCAGTTCGTAGAATGAAAACACAATGCAATCAGATGGAACACTTGATTTTTAAATGTTGCAGGGTGTTGCCTTGATTTGTACTCACGATACCCAGAGCTGAGAACAGGATGGAGAATTTTCGTTCTGGATTGCCAGACAAGCAGGATATGGAGACAAGACCCTCGTGACAGGGCCAAACTGCATTTGAAAAACAGGCGGATTCAGTCCGAATCAAGCTGGGTTCTGCTACCAGCTTCAGCACACAATTCCAGTACAGGGGAAATAAGATCGCGATTCCCCACAAGCACCAGACACATTTATACAGTATGTAAAGGAAATTACTATACCAGGCAGGCTGCTCCTCAATCCCGACTGCAAAGCCCAGGAGTACTCACAGCAACTTTAGTTCCTGACAGGCCGATCGCACTTCAGCAAAATCTTCGGTCCAATACAGGGCAAGCCTGGTCCCACAGCAGCTGTTTTTTTTTTTTTTTCTTTTTTAAACACAGAAACTTCGGATTCAGTCCGAAAACACTTTCCTCTCTCTCACTTTCTTCCTTCGCAATGGTCACAGGCCGAAATCGGGCCTCACATGCACCTCCCACGCGAACTACACGCCGCAGCAGAGCACAGCTCCTTCTCGCTTCACAGCCACCTCGAATCTGGCTTCCCAGCAGACAGCCTGGGGCTTTCTTTCAGATCCAAAAGGTTCCGGTTGGCCGAGTCTCCTTGTCAATCACAACAGGCTCCCTCTGTTGGTGTAAAAAGGCACCAGAACTCTTAAAAACGACAATTCCCAGAAGCATCTTCCATATAGCCCCATTTCAGTAGGCTCCACCTCAGAGTCCCAATCCTGACTGGCCCAAAGCAGGTTCCATTTCAAAGGTCCCAGGTACTGATTGGTCACATTCAGCAGATCTGGACCAAAATGAGGAAACAGACAGAGTTCGTGCTGCAACAAAAGGCAGGTTAAACAAACAACATTTTCATTAAAACTCTTCATTTCTCCCCAGAATTTGCTACATCTTTCAAGCGTGCTCATTCTGCCCACTTAGCAACGGCAGAAACGGAGCATATAGCCAGCAGCTCAGGCGTAACTCAGGCATAGACACACACAGTCCCCCCATTCAAACTAATTATGTCTGCAAGCAGACAGCTCTTAAAGAGACAGTACTTGGAGGCTTTAAAAGCGCTCACTGGGAATCACAATTTAATGGCTTAGATGCCGAACATCTCCAGGCTCTAACCAGTTAGGCAAGCTTTTGGAAGACTTCTGGGAACCCCCACTTGCAGGGGGGTTACACCCTTCCTGGCCTGGAGAAACTTGGTGTCCACGTCAAGTAGGTACTTTTATAACACTTTAAAGCAAATCATCACATACATTTATATCACCAACAGTTTAGACCTGCATCCTTTTAAATAACAGTCAACATATTAAACCTTTGTTATGTACACTCATACTGTATTACACAGCTTACTACTGGTTACACAACATTATACATATAATACATCTTGTTATCAGGTCATTATTTCCTGCACATGAAACCTAAAGAGAGGGGACCATTCCCTATCAGCTACCTTGGGGCTGGATGGGGCAGGGGCACCATACCTAGAGGGCAAGACAAGTAATCTGGAGTTAGCACCTATGCTCAGTTTGGGCAATGAGCTCGGGGACACATACAATCCCTTATGGACCACACTGAGAGGCAAATCCACAGGCCTCCCAGGTGAATCATAGTTTAAGTGCACTACAGGCTTCACAGCTCAACCAGTCTTTCTAGGGGGAACTGTTACAGTCTCTGCACTTTGAGCCTCACTTTCAACACTGTCTTTACTTGCCAGGGGAGTTTCCCTCTGAGTAGAAGAATCCAGACTTGGGGTACTGTCAACCCCTGGATATGCAATTTCAGGTTCCACAGCATTTAGCTCATCTATCTTTTAGTGGCAGGTTTTCCTTTACCAACCTCACCATAAGTGAGGAACAGTTGGAGGGAGTCAAACCTGTGACCCTTGGTACGTTCTATGTAGTAGCTAGGGCACTTTTCACATCCAGACTGTGCAACCTCCTCTCACTAGAGAAGGAATGGACAGTGAAGAACACAGGAAGAGACACCGATTGGTTAAGGTGGAAGTTTGAAACCACCTTAGGTATAAACTTCCTGTTAGTCCTGAGGACCACCTTATCTCTATGGAAAGAGAAAATCAGGCTCCACTGTCAGGGCTTGTAACTCGCTTATGCACCTGGCAGAAGTGATGGCCACTAAGAAAACGGTTTTCCAAGTCAAATACTTAAGTTCTGCTGAGGACAAAGGATCAAAAGGGGGTTGCATAAGCTGAGCAATGCAAACATTAAGGTCCCAAGCAGGGGCAGGGTCCCTGAATGGCGGATTGGTATGAAGCAATCCCTTGAAAAACGTGGAGAATACACTGTGAGCTGAAAGAGAAGAAGGCTTACCTGCTGAAAGAAAAGCAGAGACAGCTGCCAGGTGCATCCTTAGTGTAGCTGGTCTGAGTCCCAAGCTATTCAGATAAACCATATAGTCAAGGACTGTGGACAGGTCAGCAGACTGTGGGGAAATATGCTTCCCAGAGCACCATATGGAGAATATTTTCCATTTGGAATTATTATGTAGTTCTGGTGGAAGGCTTCCTAGAAGCCTTCAGGATATCCATAACACCTTGAGAGAGGTGTAAATCAGCAAACTCTAACTCTTCAAGAGCCAGGCCTTGAGACTGAGAGCTTTGAGATTCGGGTACCAAACCCTCCCCTGAGCACAGGTTAATAGGTTGTAATTCCTGGGAAGAGACAAGGGAAGGTGGACTGCTAAGGACAACAGGAGAGGATATCAGGGCTGTCTGGCCTAGTCTGGAGCAATCAGAATCACCTTGCAGGAGTGAGACCTGATTTTTACTTGCACCTTGAATAGGAGAGGGAAGGGGGGAAAGCATACAGGAACTTCCCTTCCCAATTGAGAACTAGGGCATCCAGAGGGACTGAGCCCAACACTGGGGGCCTGCAGCAAAAAAGGGGAAGTTGGTGATTGTCTGGGGCTGCAAAAAGATCTATCTGTGGGGTGCCCCATCTGGAGAAGATCACCTCCAAAACCAGGGGATCCAGTGACCATTCGTGATGGCCCTGGGAAATCCTGCTGAGGGCATCTGCCAGGACATTGTCCTTGCCTGGGAGGTGTACTGCTGTAAGGGAGGTGTTCAGGGAAAAAGCCAGAGACCACAACTTCATCACTTCTGTGCACAAGGCCATAGACTGAGTGCCCCCTTGCTTGTTGATATACCACATTGTGGTGGTATTGTCTGTCCTGATCTGAACAGCCTTGTTCTGAACAGACTTAGAAAAAACTTGAAGTGCACGAAACACTGCTCTGAGTTCCAACAGATTGATGTGAAGCAGAGATTCCTGAGGAGACCACACTCCTTGGGTGGTCAGGTCTCCCAAGTGGGCCCCCCACCCCAAGAGGGAGGCATCTGTAGTAAGAATTAGAGAGTGAGACTGAGTGACAAAAGGAACTCCCTGTCTGAGATTGCCCTGATCCTGCCACTACTGCAAAGCCTGGATCAGGGTTCGAGTCACTGGTATCAGTTTGGTCAAAGGGTCCTTTTTCTGAGACCAAAAGGCTCTCAAGTGGAACTGAATGTCCCTCATCTGAAATTTTGCTCCCTGCACTACTGCTGTGGAAGCAGCCATGTGTCCCAGGAGCTGAAGGAAATGCCTTGCTGGTCGAGACATCTGTAGGGTGAACGAAGAGGCCAGTGTGATAAGGGTCCTTGCCCTGTCCAGGGGAAGGAAGGCTCTTGCCTTTTCTGTATCTAGCTCTGCGCCTATGAAGGTGAGGAGTTGAACAGGCTCTAGAATTGACTTTGAAAGATTCAGAAGGAAACCTAGAGAGGTGAGCAGTTGCTGAGTTATCTGAAGGCGTAACTTGACTTGGTCTGGGGACTGGCTTACTATGAGCCAGTCATCCAGATATGGGAAGATGGCAATCCCTTGCCTTCTTAGGGAAGCAACTACTACTGCCAGGCATTTTGTGAACACCCTTGGAGCAGAAGTTAGGCTGAAAGGCATTGCTCTGAATTGGTAATGGCCTGAGGGCAGCTCGAACCTGAGGTACTTTCGATGGGAGCTTCTGATGAGAATATGAAAATAGGCATCCTTGAGGTCTACGAAGACTAGCTAGTCCCCTGGTCTTAGAGAGGGTAGAATTATTCCCAGAGTCACCATTTTGAATTTTGGCTTTAAAAGGTGCTTAAGTATCTGATATCCAGGATGGGCTGCCATTCTCCTGTCTTTTTGGGGGTAAAGAAGTACCTGGAGTACAATCCTTTGCCTTGGTGTAGGGGTGGAACCCTTTCCACAGCTCTGAGAGCCAGGAGGGAAGAGACCTCTGCCTCTAGGGCAAGTGCCTCTGAGGGATTTGCAGGTGGAAAGGATCTGGTTCTCAGCTTTGGAAATTTTTTGAAGCTGAGAACCAGTCCCTGGCTTACTACTTCCAGGACCCATTTGTCTGATGTTAGAGACATCCAGTCCTGGACAAAGTAAGTCAGCCTGCCCCCTACAGGTGGTGAAGAATCGGCCCTGGCAAACCCATCAGGGTGTCTGCTTGGCAGGGGGGTTAGGCTGAGGGGTGGAAGCAGGTCTGCTTGTACCCCTGCTGCCTCTCCCTCTAAAGAACCCCCTTTGAGCACAGGCAGAAGAGGAGGCCTGGGCTTGGTAGAAAGGCCTATGAAAAGGCTTGCCTGCCCCTGCCCCTGGGATGCTGCCTCTGAGGAGTGGCTTGCCTTTCCTTGGCCTGGGCACTCCTATAGGTGGTCCTGTATTCGTCCATTTTCTTCATATAGTTCTCTGTTTTCTCCCCAAACAGAGAATTACCCACAACAGGAAAATCCATGGCCTTAGTCTGGGTATCCTGAGACAGGCTAGTACATCTGAGCCAAGCCATCCTGCGAAGGGCTGCAGATGTAGCCAGGACTCTAGATGAAACATCATTGGAGTCCACTGCAGCATGGAATTGCACCTTGGGTGCCTCAATACCATCAGCAGCCACCTGCTCCAGCTCCTTGGCAAGCTGGCCAAGGACCTGTTTAGCTAAAGCCATGACAGTGTCCCATCTGGATTTCTGATATCTAGCTGTATAGGCCATATAATTGGACTGTGAGTCCCAAGGATGCTGCCATGTACTGTTTCTTTGCCATGGCATCAATCCTCCTGGAGTCCTTATCTGGGGGTGTGTGAAGCCAAGGGTACATTAGCCTTATCACAGGCTGCAGCCTGCAGTACCCCAACATGGCTGCATTGCTGGGCAAGGAACTCCATATCTGAGCCTGACAGAGTATACCTCCTGTCCATTCTTTTATCCAGATAAGGTATAGAATTAGGAGTCTTTAAAATTTTAAATGTCTGTTTCCCAAAAGATTTGTGTAAGGGAATAGACAGCCTCCTGGTCTCTGGTATATCCATCATTTCCACATAGTCAGGCTCCTCCTGGTCGTCCACAGCTTCTTCCATAGGAAGCTGAAGGATTTTGGCCACTTTCTTATAAAACATGAAATGGGAGGGGGACTCAGAAAGCCTAAGAGGAGACACTCCTGAAGGTCTGTCTGGGGAGATGTCCGGTCAATGGCACATCAGACTTTCATAACCACATTCACTTTCCTCATGCTCTCCTTCCTCCTCCTCCTGTTCATAATATTCTTCCAACTCATAATCCGGAACCGTGGAACCAGCCGAACCGAGCGCTTTTCTGATGGTGCGCGCGCCGGTTCGGTCGCCGAGACGAGCGACTGCACAATCTTTATCGCTGGTTATTTCATCAACGGTTGGAAAAGAAGTTTTTGGATCCACACCAGTTGATTTTTCCCTTCTTGTTCTCTTAACTGGAACCGACTCCTCGGAATTGGTTCTCCTTTTGCCCAAAGAAGTCTCGCCCTGGTCAGAGGGCACTCCTTCTGGTTCGGTTTGAACCGAACCAGGCTGGCCATCCGGGTCAGCGGACTTTTTGGCCTCCCTTTCCCTGAGCCTACCAACTCTCTTTTCTAGGGTAGCTGCAGGAAATTGTTTACAAATCTGGCAGTCTGAATCAAGGTGGTCAAACCCGAGACAATGAACACAGGTGGTGTGGGGATCAGCCTTAGCAAAGACTTCCCCACACACACTACAGTGTTGAAACCCAGTGGCCCTGGTTTTTCTTTTGGGTTTCTCAGACATGGTGCCAGTCCTAACCAAACTTACTCTTTTAATGGCAATCCGCCAGGCAAGACACTCTTATCGGTTCCTGACCGTGTCACGGGTCATGGAAAAAACTGTGGTAAAATCCTTTTTTTTAGAACCGATAAGAACCGGTAACCACACTCTAACAGTAGAAATAAAGACTTTTAGAACAACTTGATCGGTTCAACCGAACTGATAAACCATTTACAAGTTCTGCACAGAACAGAAAATAAAATAACCTATCTAGTACTCATGAATACCACAGACAGAGACTGAACCGACAGGTTGCGGTTTTAAATTCAGTTTAAACTGAGAAAAACAGACTTTAGCCGACAAAATGAACCGAGCAAAGGAGAAATCTCCGGAGCAACTGTTCAGTGAGGCGGAGTAAAGAATCTGACGGTTTGATTTCTAACAACAGACAGAGTCTCAGCGTTCCATGCCTGGCATGGAAAGTTAACTCTTCCATCTCCGGGGCAGTTCGAAGGTTGGGACTCACTGCTATTGTCAGAATACAGCAAGACTTCATGTTGTTTGAAACACTGACGTAGTTCATACGAAGGGTAATAACCATAGTTGCACTCACTTTCCTCTGCAGTAGACTGACAATCCTTCTCAGTTGGGGTTTGCTGTGGAGGAAACCTTAAGTCACAAACTACAGGGCCATGCCTGCTCTGTCTCAGTCTTGCAGCAGCCCTCATAGACACACTATTTATTT
Source organism: Neoceratodus forsteri (assembly GCA_016271365.2). NCBI lineage: Eukaryota > Metazoa > Chordata > Ceratodontiformes > Ceratodontidae > Neoceratodus > Neoceratodus forsteri. The sequence goes on along the minus strand of CM028135.1, from coordinate 358,598,432 downwards.
TCACCGTCATTTCCACTGAAGGGCTCACTATTCTAGACCAGTCGGTAGAGGCTGTAGCAAGGGCCTGGGTAGATGATCTAGCCACAACAGGATTTGAGTTGCATTTCTTTGACCCCCACTGCAGACATCATGGGCACTCCTCGACCATCGATTTGCTTTTTGGAGTTCCCCTTGAAGCCGGCTCACCACTTTCTCCAAGTCCGTCGGGGACCAGTATTCCCTCTTCATATGGCCATCCTTCCCACAGTTGTGACAGATGACAGGCTCTCGAGTCATCCTCGGGGAAAACATTGCACAAGGAACTGAAGTAGTTGCAGGGGGTGGGGATCCCATACCTGCTGGCTGCAGTAACAGGGGTGCAACGTGTCTCAATAGTTCCCTTACAGCAGCAATCAATTCCTTGAACTCAACCATGAAACCACCCTCAGTCCGGGTCTCAGAGGAAACAACATGCACTCCCACTCCACTCTTATTTTCTGGTGCCTGATACATATCAGGTTCTCTGGCTGCCTTAGTCAGTTTTCTAATCAATTCTCTCAACTGCTGGGCCTCATTTAAATCACTCCTTTCGGGGGTCTGGCAAGTGTTCACAGACCCAGCACAGGGCTCCCAGCCCTCTTCATCAGTTTCAATCTCACAAATTTCTTTCATCAAATGACAGTACTCTGGAGGGCTTGCCCTCCTGTCTTGCAACTTGAGCTTCAATATCATTACACTCGAAAATCTAGCTGACTTCAGGATGTGATCCAGTCTGACCCTATTTAGATCCTTTGCAGACACTCCCCCTTTCCTGTGGTCTCTCTGCAAGGCCCTCTCAGTCCTCCAGTGTTTAGTAGATTTGAACTTCCAGAATAGATCATCCCCTGACTCAGTGCTGCTAAAACACCCCTTTTAGGGCAGAGAGGTATTCAGCCGCAGTAGCCTCTGGGCTAGTGGCTCGTAGGAAATGGATGGCTTTCAGTGCAGGGCCCCTCAAACTCTCCATTAGGCGCTTCCACTTTTCCCCCTCCGAACACTGCCATTCCTGCACTAACGGGGTAGTATAGTCCATCCAGATCTCTAGGTCATCCTCCCCCGAGGGCACTGGGACTGTGCCGGAGAAAAGTCTGAGCTTTCTTTAGGAGTCCAGCTGGATTGGGGAAATTATGATGGGGGAGGGGGCTACTGGAGAGCTCTTGTGGGAAACTGGTGACATACCTGGGGAATGCAGTGGTGTGTGGTCACCTGAGAGGTCTAACACCTTTACCAGTTCCTGAGCAGTGCACCCCTCAGAGGCTAGCAGTTTGAGTAATTTCTCTTTAAACCCATCTATACTAGGAGACCCACCCGGGGTGGCTGGACCACTATGTAGATCATCCAGGCAGGGGAAAACATATAGTCCCTCCCTTTTGACGGCCACAGCTACTGTTGCTAAGCACTTAGTAAAGACCTGCGGTGCACAGGACAAGCCAAAGAGCAGCACCTTGAATTGGTAATGTTCATCCTGAAACAGAAAATGGTGAAACCTCCTGTGAAGGGGAAAGACCAAACACAGGGTTTTAAATAACTGCAAAACGGATTAGCACTTTCACGAGTAAAACTGCGAATCAGTTGGGATAATGCATAGCTCAATTATCAATTTGTTTAGCAACGTAAACTGCTAGAAAATGCATAAACATACTTTTTCACAACTGATTACAGTGAAAGTGCTAATCAATTTTGCAGTCATTTAAAACCCTTCAAGATGTGCACGTAGGCATCCTGCATGTCCAGAGAACAGAGCTAGTCACCTGTTTTGAGAAGAGACATCAAGCCTGGCAAAGTTGCCATCCTGAACTTTCGGTACTGGACAAACAGATTGAGGTCCTTTAGATCTAAAATGGGCCTCAGATCTCCGGTCTTTTTGGGGACCAGGAAAAACCTAGAATAAAACACCTTGTTTCTCTAGCACCGGGGTACAGGCTCAATTGCCTGCTTGCACAGAAGAGACTGTACCTCCTCCCAGAGAACAGACAAGTGAGCTGGTGGGTAAGTAGAGGGTAGGGAAGTGGTTTATGGGGGCTGCTCGATGAGCTCTAGCGTGTGACCCCTTTCTATTATTTTCAGAATCCAGGCATCCAAAGTTATAATTCTCCACTGATTCAGATGGAGGCAGAACTGACCACCAACCATCACCTCTTGGTTGGGGAGCAGAAGAGGGGAGTTTAGCAAGGAGTCAAGAAGAGGTGGATCTAGCCACAGGGGCTAATCCGTCACTTCGCTATGGCTCCTGTATTGGAGGAGGGTAGGCAAGGCAGCAGAGGCTCTTTGTTTGCCCTGGGGCTGAGAGGTTACTCCAGGCCTGTAGGACGCCTTTTTTTTTTTTTAATACACTTTATTACATTTTAAGCAAAACATAATCAAATATCAACCAGAAAAATTACAGAGTGATAACATCTGCTAAAACAAATTAACCCCCCCCCCCATTATAATTAACACATAAAACACCTCCCACCTCCTACCTGGCTATGACCACATCACAGAAAAACTAAAGAACCTTCCTGGCATGCCAAGATGAGCCTATGTACCCCAGAGGGAAAGCAAGGTGTATAATGGCTTCCAGGTATTGCGGAAGGAGTATGTTTTGAATGACTGCAATATGATTTTGTAATTGGATAACCAGTAGGATCTCAGGATACCCCTGTTGGACATCTTGCAAAAAGGAGGGTGCTGTCTACCCTTAGCCTGAGTATAGTACAGGGAGTGGACAGACTTTACAGCCCTGCTGGATGACTGTAAATCATTACTGATTTCCAGAACATCAGGCCCAAAGAGCTTTGTGCCATTAAAGGGGACATTAAGCACCTTCTGCTAAACATCAGCAGTGAAGCCAGAGACCCTCAGGTAGGAGTGACTACATAGGCAGATGCCAGTGGCAGCAGCCCTGACAGTAGTGTCTGAGATGTCAAAGAGGGCCCTGAGGAGATGCTTGCTAATGTTCTCAGCAGTCTGCAAGCACTCAAGAAGCTCCTGATTCTGAGTACTATCTGGGAGGGCCTGAGCAGCAGTTTTGCCCTTCCTCCAGTTGGTGTTCTGGCATTTTATCATATGAGACAGGTAATCTGTGATCCTCAGCCCAAGGGTGGAGGAGGCCAACACTCTCTTGCCCCAAAGGTCTATCCTGCGAGACTCTTTGTCTGGGGAAGAGAACTAAGGTACTTAGGTGCCTTGCACCAGTCACGAGCTGCTTTGATGACCATTGAATTGGTCTCAAGCTGGTCAGCATAGTAAGGAAATCTCCAAGGGGCACAATAAAGTTTGTCTGCCCTACGGGGCATAACCAACACCATGTCTAGCCTGTGTCAGGCTGCAGTGGTAGCATTCCTCAGAGCAGGAAGACTAGGAGGAATGATCTGTGGGGAAGACTCTGGGATCTCCTGAAAGTCCACCAGATATTTTCTGGTGACATCCTCCATCACATTGAAAAATGTGAGACCTTCAAGAGAAGATCTGGGGTATGCTTGACAAGAGTCCTCCCTAATGGAGGAGGCTGTGGACTTGTCTGTAGTAAAGACCCCCTATTCCTCATCAGGAAGAATGAGGTCAGGGTGGTACTCCTCTTTAGCGCTGATCTCTTCCAAATCCAGGACCGATGACTGAGGCGCTGCCGATGGCTTGCGGAGCTAGGGGCTTCCCGAGGTTGATGAGGTGGCATAGACGCTGAGGCTGACGTCAACGGCACTGGTGAAGTAGACCTGTGTGCACCCATTTGGTAAACTCGGTGAGGATTTCATTCGGGTCGATGACCGAAGGTTGTTGACAAGAGGGGGGTTGGGGTCGACGGTACAGGGATTGACAACCTGCCTGAGGGGCTTGGTGACCAAAAAGCCTATAGCCCTGGGAAGAGAAAGTGCAAGCCTTAATGGGAGGGCCATCAACGATGAAGGAGGGTCTGATGACCCAGAGGTCGACATCTGGCCCGCCCCGAGCATCAGGGCGGATGCACTATCAGTATGGGTCTGGAGGGCAGAGAGACCTGGACAGCGACTTTGTGCATCAGTGCAGCCACCGATGAACCCTCAGATGAAGCAGAGGCCATCAGGGAACGAGATCACCTTCAGGGGGAATGGTCCCAATCTCGGTCTTTCTTATGATTTTTCCTCGAGGACTTGTCTTGGGCCTTAGAGGCCTAGAAGCTCGAAAACCCTGCCAGCGACTGAGAGGCTTGGACCCTGAAGGACCCCAGCCTGGAACTGGCTGATTGCTCTTCCATTAAGAAATTTTTTAAAGCCTTTTTCCGTCGCCTGTGGGTTGTTTGCTTAAACTTCTGGCAAAGCACATAGTCAGAAACATCATGGTCAGGCCCAAAACAGCAGACACAAAGAGAATGTTTGTCTTTGGAGGCAATCTTCTTTCCACAGTGGCAGTGACGGAAGACAGAGGTGGAAGGATTAACTCAACATAAAATAAATTAATTTCTTATAAAAAAGAGATTGTAAAAGTCGTAGGAAAGAAAAAAGCTACAAGCAAAATGGCACAAAACTGCGTCGGAGCTTCCACGGAAACCAATGTGAACAAGTCAATGGCGGGAAAGTACAGAGGAGGGAGCAGGGCCACTCACGCCTTTATAGGGTTGATTACATCGATGGTGTGGGCAGCCCCAGTTGTACTGCTGAAAATCTTCTATTTGAATCCTGCTTCACTGACAGTGAAGTTCCTATGGTATGACCTGTTGACTAAGATACCCCTCGAAGATAGTACAGTACATAAGAACTTACCGTAACAGCAGATCTTCGAAAGAGACTCCTGCAGTAGGTAATAACATGTAGGACTGGCACCCCCTGGCGTCAGAATCGCATGGAAACTTTTTGCCAGCATAGTCTGATGGGGGAACCTCCCACTGGATGTCACGACTGACGTCAGCGTGACCCTATATAGTGGGTGGTCCCCACATCCGCCCTCCAGTTCTCCCACCAGAGACCAAGAAAAGGATGTGACAGGAGAAGAAAAAGAGGCTCCTGGATCCCCTGAAGAAATGGCTTCTTGGAGAAAGAGCATCTAAGATAAAACCCAGACAGAAAAGGGGGAAGGTGGGTGGGAAAAGCATTACCTACTGCAAGAGCATCTCTCAAAGATCTACTGTTGCGGTAAGTTCTTACATAACTGTACTATCTTATTTCGAGAGGGCTCTTGCAGTAAGTAATAACATGTAGGACTGTGTCCAAAGCAGTAAACTGTCCAAGGGACAAAAGAAAAACTAGGGAGGCTGGAACATAACCCAGTACCACCAACTGAGGAAGTAAGGACAAGAGTCCTTGGAGGACTGCTAGCCCAAAACCAGCCCTGTGCCTAGAGGCAATGTCCAGACTGTAATGCAGCTCAAAGGGCAGTAAAGTCAAATTTTCTAACAAAAAATGACAGTCCCACAGTAGCGCAGGATTTCGCACCGAGGGTTTCAGATGCAGAATACCTTTCAAAAAGGTTTTGGAGAGCTCTAACTGAGCCATTGTCTTGCCTCCTACAGGATCATGGTAGGCCAAGATGGCTGCTAAATGCACCTTCAATGAGGAATAACTCGGGCCCAGATTGGAAAGATGATTGGAAGGTACTCCATGACCTGGGGAGTGGGGCATGAAAAGGGGCCCAGATCTTTGGCAGTGGCCCAAACAGAGAAATGCTTCCACTTCATGGCATAGGTAGTTCTGGTGGATGGTTTTCTCGCTTCCACCAGAATTTGAGCTACCCTGGGAGAAGCCCCAAATCATGAAGCAGCTATGTCCTGAGGTGCCACGCATGAAGACAAACGGACTTCAGTCCTGGATGAACCAGCATGCCCTTTTCCTGAGTGAGAAGGTCATAAGACAGAGGAAGGGAAATCAGAGGTTCCACCGCTAGACGCTGAAGCAGGGGGAACCAGATCTGTTGAGGCCATAAAGGAGCTATCAAAATCCTTTGAGCCCCGTCCAACTGAATCATGGTCAGCACTCTCTGTAACAGTAGGAAGGGAGGAAATGTGTACAGAAACCTCCCTGTCCAAGAGAGAGAGACAGCACAACTTACCAGAAAATGCCCGGGATCGAGCGTGCAAAACTCATGAAGTTGGGCGTTTGATGGGGCTGCGAACAGATTCACCTCTGGGTGACCCCACAGGTCGAATATGTGATCTGTCACCACCTGTTTTAGCTCCCACTCATGAGCCCTTACCCTGGTGCAGCTTAGACTGTCTGCGAGAACGTTCTGCACTCCTGGGACATGAACAGCTCTCAGATGGACTTTGTGCAGAATTGCCCAATTCCAGACTCGCATCACTTCCCTGCAAAGGGGATATGAGTGAGTGACCCCCCCCCCCCGTTTGTTTATGTACCACACTACACACATGCTTTCCCATCTGAATCTACAGGATGGCTTGAAGAAGCACGTGCTAAAAAGCTTGAAGAGCATAAAGCAATGCCCTCATTTCCAGCACACTGATGTGCAAGAGTGTTTCCACAGGGGACCACAGACCCTGGGTTCTGTGGTGTCCCAGATGGGCAGCCCAACCCTGCCCCGACGCCTCTGTGGTTTGAACTTGGGAATGGGAAGCAGCCTGCAAAGGAGCCCCCACAAAAGACTGCTGGGGTCCTGCCACCACAGCAGGTCTCATTGCACTGGGGTGGAGATTAGAATTGGGCAGTCTAGATTGTCTTCCTTCTGATCCCACTGAGAGCTCAGAGTCCACTGTGTAATCTGCATGTGGAGTCTGGCCAAAGGGACTGTGGGAATAGCTGCTGCCATGAGGCCAAGAAGACGGAGAACCATTCTGGCCGAGATATGACGACTATAAGAAACCATCTCGGCCTAACCCACCAGGGTATCTGCCCTGTCCAGGGGGAAGAAAGGCCATGCCCTGCACTGTGTCCAAAACCACCACAATGAACTGGAGGCAATGGGATGGGTCCAGCTGTGATTTGGAGTAACTGACCAAAATTCCCAAGCTCTGTAAAAGGCACAGGGTAGCAGAGAGGGAATATTCCAACTCTGCCCTCGACAGAGCTGCCAGGAGCCAACTGTCAAGATACATAAAGACATTGTGCCCCTGGCTCCTCAAGGTCCCTGCCACGACCGCCAGGCATTTGATAAAAATGTGCAGGGCGGATGACAGACCAAAAGGGAGTGTTTTGACCTGATAATGCTCCCCTAAGAAACAGAACCTGAGGAACTTCTTGTGAGGGCCAAAAATGGGTATGTGAAGATACCCATCCTTCATGTCCAGAGTGCAGAGCCTCTGGTCCTGGGACAGAAGAGGCAGCAGGCTTTTCAATGAGAGCATCCTGAACCTCTTGTACTCCATGAAGAGGTTCAGAGCACTAAGATCCAGTATCGGGCAGAAATCCCCCCGTCTTCTTGGGAACCAGAAAGAAGTAGGAGTAAAATCCCTTCCCTATCTGGTTTACTGGTATGAGCGCTATCACTTCCTTGAGAGGAAGAGCCCCGATTTCCTCCCTTAAGAGTGGGGTGTGTAACCTTGGGTAACGAGAAAATCTCGGCGGAGTATCCATAGGTTTTTCTCAAAATTCCAGAATGTGACCACGTCTTATCAGTTGGAGCACCCAAGTGTCTGACATGATGGACTCCCAGCCTCCCAGGTACCTTGTAAATCATCCACCCACCTTCTCTTCCGATGGAGGATGGGTGGTCACCAAGTCAGGAGTGGGAGGGCGGGTTAGGGAGGGCCATGCCCGCAGCTCTTTGAGACTTGGCTTAGGGGCCAGTGGTGGCTGCGGGAGCCCTATGCTTAAATTGGCTTATTGCTTGCTGATTTTTCACTATGCTTGTTTTGTTTGGATGAAAAGGACGCTTCTGTTGCGGTTTCGGACGGTACATAATGTGGACCGACCGAAGAGCTGTGCCCTTATCCTGCAGGCTAGTAACGATGTCCTGGGCATCCCCGCCAAACAGAACAGATCCCCTAAAAGGGGCATCCTGGATAGCCGACTGAACATCGGGGGCTAATCCTGATACTCTCAGCCAACAGTACCTTCTAAGGCTAACACCTGTGGCCGCACCTCGAGCAAAGGAATCCACCACGTCGTAGAAGGCCCATAATGAATAGCATCCAGTCACCTTGGCCTTTTTTAAAGTAGTAGCCAAGGATGACTTGGAGTCAGAGTCTGGTAAGACCTCGACGCCTGGTTCTAGCTGGTGGAACAATGTGTTCTGGAACCCCTGCATGTGCGAGACATAGTTCAAAGCGCGGACTGCCATAGTCAAAGACGAGTAAAATTTCCTCCCAGACTAGTCCATTTGTTTAGACTCCTTATCGGGAGGGGAGGTGCTAAGGTGTTGTGGCTTAGTGGATCTATCATGGGCCGCTGTAATGACCACTGAGTCCACCTTAGGATGGACGCTCAAATGGTCTTTTCCCTCAGGTGTCCTGTAGACCCAGTCGGCTTTTTTGGCCATCGACGGGATAGAGGAGGGTCTCTGTAAAATGGGTGAGGCTAAATCCTTATGTGGTTCCAGCGAGGGTGGGGTGAGTAACGGATTCATGTCAGGGAAGTCCAGCTGCTCTGTTAACCTATGCCATTTGGCGTCCAGAGCCTCTGACTTCCACCCTCGGGCCTCCAGCATCTGTTTGAGCAGGTCCACAAAGGCGGGATCTTCAGGGGGATATGGGGGATTCCCGAGGGACCGGATCCTCATGGGGAGGGGTTACTAATCCCGAGCTGTCATCTGAGGTATCCGAGTCTGGCTCAGAATCCCCAGAATCCTCCGGGACTTTTGAAATTGGAGGATCTGGCTCCCTGGTGACAACGTCCAGCATCAGGCGAATCATCTGCGCAGACGGATAATCTGACGTGGGAGGATGAGTGTACACCAGTGAAGGGGCCCTAGGCGGAGGAGCTGGGCAGCTAACAATTGGCAGTGAAGGATGCCTGTTCTCCAGTTCAGAGACCAATTGACTCTTGGTTGTTGACCACCATGAGTTAAGAATTTCCCAGAAGTCCACCAGTGGTTGCTAAGGAGGTGGAGTGGTAGGAGGTGAATATTGAGAAAAAACAGTACCCTGCCCTCCAAAATGGTGGAAGAGATAATGAGGGTAACCTGGTGAAGAAAAAGAACCAGGATAGCCATAGTAAGAATAGTCCGGCATCAGGGTAGACGGAGGATACCCCGACGGAGGATAGGCTGAACACGGGAAACCCGATGGCTGTATTGATGGAGGGAGGCATGGCCTGACGATGGGTAGCCCAACGGCGGTCCCAACACAGGAAAGGCTGAAATACTGGACGTGGAATAGCCAGAAAAATGTCTCGCTGGGGGCTAGCCTGTCGGCGGCGGGAAGTCTGATGTTGGCCCTGATGGTGGAAGGGCTGACGAAGACCCCGACGGGGGAAGATCAGATGGCAGAACCAACAGAGAAAAATCTGATGGGCCAGCGTTATCCCTGAAGGGATGGAAATCCCTGATGAAGGGGCCCACATGAGGTGTCTCTTCTGAGGAATGTGAGGTGCACCTGATGGTGAGAAGCCTGACAGTGGACCCAAAGGAGGTAATGGTACCTATGGGCATTGAGGAGCTGGGTCAGCTGTCGCCAAAGGTGGTGTAGGAGCCACCATAAGGCTGAGTGGCCTACTATCATCTGGAACCTCTGGTGACAGGCAGACTTGCATCAGAGCTTGTGTACCTGGCGAAAGCGTGGGAAGCTCTGACAGGTCAGGCAACGGGAGTTCAGGAAGTGCACCCCTTGGAGAAGCCAACTCTTTGGCCTGGACAGAACAATTATCCAGCAGCGTCACGTCAGGGCCTGACGGACGCGAAGCAGTCGGGCGATCGTCGGAGGGGCCGACAATTGGCTTATCGACTTGGGCTGTGCGGGAGTCAGAGGAGCCAACTCCCGACTTATCAACCCCAACTGGGCGTTCATCGGAGGGGCAGATGAGCGACTTACCAGCCGCCGCTGGCTGTCTTAGAGCCCAAGGTGGTAATGGGCCTAAGAGCGACGGCAGCTCGGGAAGAATCCGAGGAGCCCACCATCACCAAGATCAGTGGTGACGGTGGGACCAAGGCCTGCTCAGTTGGCAGGAGCACAGGCATGGTAGTGGGGCTTACCTTCTGGCCAGAAGGTGGCTGGTCCTCTGACAAAGGGCCTGCGGGCACCTTCGATGGAGGGTGAGAATGCTCCTGTTCCCTGTGTTTCTCTTTGTCCCTCTTCTTCCTTTTATGAGGGTCCGCAGGCGAGGAAGACGCACTCTTCAATTTCTTTAACTCCTGCTCCATGGAAGTCATCTTTTCTTTTAAGATGTGGGCCTCGAGGGCTTGCCAGCATTGTTTCTGTGTGGCTTGATTAAAGTGGATGCAGGCCTCGTGGTTAGGCCCGAGACAGAACAGACACAGAGAATGTTGATCTTTGTGGGGCAGCTGTACTCTGCACGAACCGCACTTGTTTTTATGCAGATCTGGAAAGGACGATATACAAACTGTTGAGAATTAACAAAAAAATAAATGAATACTCATCCGGAGTGGCATTCTATACGGCGACGACAAGCTCTAGTCGATCCAACAATGCACAGGTTGACAGTGAGAAAGAACTGGAGGGTGGACGTAGAGACTGCCCACTATATAGGGTCACGCTAACATCCCCATCAGACTATGCTGGCAAAAGTTTCTATGTGATTCTGACGCCAGGAGGCACCAGCCCTACATGTTATTACCTACTGCAAGAGCCCTCTTGAAGTAAGATCTGAGGGTTATCCTCAAGAGTGACCTGAAGCATTTGACACACTGCAAGACAGCAGAAACAAAAGCAAATAGGAAGCTCTGCTGCATAGGCGGGGGGATTACCAGTAGAAAGGCAGATACCATACTACCGCTGTACAGGTCACTGTAAGACCACATCCAGTACCAGTGTGCAGTATTAGTGCCCTCAATAAGGATGTCAGCTTGCTCAAAACAATCCAGAGAAGAGTGACCAAGATGATCCAGGGCCAGCAGGGCGACACCTATGAAGAGAGGCCCAAGAGCTCTACACGTTCTTCCTAAAGGACAGAAAGGAGAGCAGGATATTATAGAGACCTTCAAATACATTAAAGGTATTACTACGGTGAATATGGAGGACCTATTCATTCTTAGTGAGAACAAGTTCACTAGGGGGCACAGCCTAAAGCTGGTAGGGGAAAGATGCAACAGAAATGAGGCACTTTTCTCTGACAGAGTGGTGGCCAAGTGGAACGTGTTGCTAGAGGTGGTGGTCTCCTTGAAAGCGGTTGGTAGCGTCAAGAAAGGATGGGACAGAATGAAGGGGAAAGTTGCTGGGAAGGGAGAGGGGAACTGAGGGGGAAGGTCACACTATAGAATAAGGGGAACCTTCACACTCGACCAAAGACGATCAACCATACGGCCTTTATCTGCTGGCGTGTTCATATGCTTGTATATTGTTCCTGTGCTATTTCCTAACTGCCAGCACTTCTGTTTTTTTACCTATGTGTTGTGCTCGCTCAGTGCACAGGTCCTAACCAATCAGGATGCAGTATTTCTCTACCCATTTTATAACATGAAATATCGCCACTTCTCAGATACACAAGTCACAGAGCCGTGACAACAGCCTATGATATACCATACACCGTCATGTATTACTGCTTAATTATAGTGTAAAGGGCAATGAGAAAACAAAGAAAGTGATTGGCAAGTCAGCCCGCCAGAGCAGAGGCAGTGTGTCCATCTGCAATGCCGACAACCCGGATTTAGAAATGGACTTGGGGCGTCAGAGGGTCGGATGGGGGGAAAAGGACTGAGAGTCCTAGGGACTACTCTCCTTCTTTGGGGGGGGAGGGGGGTGTCTGGCACATCACTGACCCCTGGTAGAGGCTGGGGGGGATCCACTGTGCCAGCACCATTAACTGCGGAGGTGGGACGGACGCAGGTCATCATTGCACATCTCCACCCCAAGTACAGCCGCACACAAAAAATCCCAGCCCCAAGCATGAAGCCCTGCTCCGCTGCCACCCCCGCTGCCAACAGTGTCTGCCGGGTGGGGTCCCACTCCTGTGGCCCCACCCTGGAGGGTAAGCCACAGCACGTTACCATGGACTGTGGTGAGGGGGCGCCTGCCCGGTAAACCTGGGCATGGGGGGGGGCAGTGAGTGGGGGAGACGGGGAAAAAAAGTGATTGAGGCATATCATGTGACAGTACGGTTTAGCTTACTGCATGGTTAGCACTCAAATTTAAAACATTTATTTCAAACCTTTTTTTTTACCTAAACAAGACATTTTATAAGTGCAGTAACCCACTCCAGGGTGTGCGGTATGACAGTTTTCATCATACTCCCAAAGTGACAGAAAGCCCTTGGCAGTGTAGGTCTTACCATACATTTTGTTGTGTATGGATTATTGTACATTTATCACCAGAGCTGTACTGCAGTGTCTAAGTGCAAGCATTAACCTTCCAATGTACAGAGAGACTCCTTTCAATTCTGGTTATTCTGAACATTCTAGTTCAGTTTTTTGAAACTTGATATGGACAAATCTGAGCTTCTGACCACTATCACCACTCATCAGTTCAGTTTGTGATGAAGTCCCACTAATATTGCACAACTGAGGAAATGCCATTAATGAGTTCTTTGGTTCAATACCTGAGTAGGGGTAATAATTGGAACACCTCCAATGATATCTGTCCTGTAGGATACCTGCTTCTTTCCACCTGGACACTCTGCCGGACGATTTTGGTTCTCTGAATCTGATAGTAGATCCGAAGCCTTTGGTACCTATGAGATACATTTTTTACAATTTAAAAACACAGAAGTGGAAGCTTTACACGGGAGAATAAAATTTTTACATATTTTTGCACTAACTGAACAAAAGCACCCCAATATAACAGTGGAAGACAGGGAGATTACTTCTACCTCAGTTGTGTAATGTACTGTCTAACTGAAAAAAGACTGGAGGTTTGGGTCATACAGATCAAAATTAAGTTGTATGTCAGGAAGGAACAAGTGGGACAGCTAGGCCTAGAATTCCTGAGGTTTTGTCTTTTCCCCTGAGCCAGGCCATAATACATGGTAACCTCCTGTCTAGTGAATCCTGTGAGAAACTTTCAGTCAAAATTTGAACTTTACCCGATTTTAACAAATATACTTCTTTGTAAATATTGCTAGTGTATGTCTGTGATCTGAAATTGTTATGTATGTAAAACTGAATGTACATATGTATGCTGCTGTCTTCTTTCTCTCGTGTCATTCGTGAAAACAGGGCATTGTCCCACGAGTTCTTCTCAGTAATCAACATTTAAATAAATTATATTATAGCACTTTATGCACAACTGTAATACATGAAGTAAGTTTGGGATGCATATATTGTGATGATAAGGAATGGACTAGACAGACTGGTAAGTCTCATACCATCTCACAATTCTTACAATCCTACATTTATTTGTAATTTCTGACCAAGAAAAGGTACACTGAGCTGCGACAGCTTGCTTCCAAGTGCATTCTGGGGTGGAAGGGTTACATGAATGTTACACGGACCTGTTCTAGTACTAGGACAGCAAAGTCCCACTGATACACATAAAACAGTAAATGTTCACCACCCACAATGGCACACAAAAGTAACACAAGGTAACTGACCTGGTCAGCATAATTCAGTTCCACAAACAGAATGGAATCAAAGAAATGTATTTCCTTTTATTTGTTAATTGTCCTCTTCCTTGGTGGTCTCCTGTACTCAAGATTGGAGCTTCCAAATCCTGTGCCTATCTCAGATGAGGGGACTCTGCACAACCTCAACCAGAGGGTCAAAAATCCCTCTGAACCATCCCTTTGCAAACCCTGGACATATTTTTTTTCATGTTCTCTCCCAAGATCAGCTTCTGTGGTGGAAGAAGCAACCCTTCCTCTAGGTGATCTCTTACCAGATACCAGCAGAGTCTGAACTGCAGGTCATTTAGCACCTGAGGCTGTGCCTAGTAATTTGGAGAAGACTGGTCCCAATTCCTTACATGAAACCACTGAAGGTCCTTCACATGAAATTTCACCTAAGGTACAAGGGTAAGAAGTAGCTGTGATGAGGCCTACAGTGAATGAAGGCATGATCTCAGTACCGAGCTGCTGCCAAAGCTCTGGGAATAGACAAAAGTATGTTATTCACTCTCTGGAGAGTGAGCAACTCTTTGTCCAGGTCCATCCAGAACAGGGCCCCCAGGTATAACACAGACCTGTTAATAGACAGGACGACAGGGCTCTGATAAGCAAGAAGTGCCAGTAATGGGGAAACGTGAATTCATTTCTGCTGCTGCCAGGGCAACTAAACCAGTAGGGCTCTGGCCAATCCAAACAGGAAAGTCTGATACCGATGTTTTTGCCTTGCAAACCAAAAGACTCTGATGAGGTGAAGGAATCTGAATGCACAGACATGCATCCTTTTGGTTTACTGATGTGAAGACGTACCCAGGGTGAATAAATTCAATTATGAATGAATGAATAGGTTCCATCCTATGACTTGTTCAGTTGTTTGAGATCTAAAACTAGTCTAAAACTCTTCTGTTCTTTTTGACACTATGCAAGATGATGCTACTGAAGCATTTGGCAGATCCTGGCCTTTCTGTAGGCTCATGATGGAAATGTGAAAGGAAAAGTGTGACCCACTGGGACTTGAACCCAGGCCCCTGGCGTACCGTGCCAGTGCTCTAACCACTAAACAATGGGCTGACATGGTTAGCACTAGGCCTCTCGGCTTTCCCTTCACACACACACACACACACACACATTCCTTTCTATGTGTTGTGAAATCTGCAACGAAGCACATGTCAGAGAGACACCAGATAACTTTCTCAGTACAGTAAAGCCTTTTGTAGTTAAGCTTTTGGTAGGTTGTAATGTTCTGTCGGTACCTTGCAGACCCATTTCCCTACATTGGTTATGTAGCCATCCTCCCAAGGTACTGCTATGGAGTCTATACTTGTTAAACTTAAGTGAAGGATTCTTGTGAAGAAAAAATTACTGTAGTAATGTTGTTTCTTTCAAAGGGATCCCTCACTAAGTTTAACAGTCCTTATAACATGGCACAAGTCTGACAACGGTGAGGAGGAACACCGGTAGGACAGAATGCGTCAGGTGGTACAGAAGCAACACGGCATTATGAGATGATAATGCCGTGTTGCTTCTGAACTACAGAAAGCAGCCACCAGAAGGAAATCAGCAGTCTGTACAGTTGTCAGTGTTAAAAAATAAGACCAACAGAGTGTGTGAAGTGCAAGAGAGTCAGATAGATAGGCAGGGGGAAAAATAGGAGTGAGGGACATAGCGAGGGGTAGAAAGACGGATGTAGTGAGCGTAGAGATGGCAGTAGTGCTTAGTGCATGTGGAGCAATGCAAATAAATGAATGGATAGAGAGCGAGTTTAGACACCAAGACCATACAGACGGAATAACTCTGAGAAGGTAAAGAAACAAGTAGTGGGCAACAGAGCGAGTAGCATAGAATTAGAAAATCGATTGAGGAAAAGATGCTGCCGGTATGCAAATCAAACATGCACACACTGCGCAAACAGCGAAACCAGCAGAATCACAGTCATCCCAACGAACATATTACTAAAACAGCCGCACACAAGTTGTTGAAATCTGCAGCAATCGTAAGGAAACAAACAATAGTTCAGTGGATCGAAAAACGATAATAACCACATATGTATGTAACAGAGTACTGTTAAAAAATGTGAAAGTAACATTAGAAATCACAGCAGACGCTATCACTCCCGTAGTCTTGTCTTGTATGAGCATGAAGATTTGTAGTGTATACTAAGCATAGTGATGTCCATGTTACAAGCGCATTAATCCCCTGAAGGTGGCATCATTGGGGTGTGCAAGTTGGACTGTTATGCCTTTTCGGCCTCTGGCCTCGTGCAACAACGGTCCCAACCATGCATTAACTCCCCATTAGATGCCACCTTCATCGGCGATTCATGCTTACCTATTCCTTGCCTCCTCTTTGCACAACTGGGAAAAAAGTTCATATAACAATCAGTTCCATCTTAAACTGCTTGAGCACTACCAGTTACAGTGCTTCAACAACTGTTGCTAAGTGATCTAATTGACTTAGTTTTTTTTTTTTTTTCATAACAAATTGACTTGTTCTGCCTTGTTTTAAGAAATGTCAAACATTTTTTGGATAAAATAAAAAAAAAAATTGGTTGTTATTTAGCTAGTTTCAGTGGTCACCAATCATCTTTGCTATAGAAATAAATCTGATGTTATAGTGCAAGGGTGAGCGTGATCACACAGCAGAGTTTGACTTTTATTCTGAATTCCATAATTAGCATAACATGCTTAAGCTCCAGAGCTGCTCATTCCAGGTAAACCAAATGCTATTTCTACTAAAACAATTGTTAAAAAACACCTACAGAAAACCTATCAATTAACAAGAAATAGAGGGAAAGCTTTTTATTTCTGAACTTCCTCGACTGCCTAGGGAGGCACTACTGGAAAACTTGCCGGGGCAGTGGAAAGGTACATGTTGTGGGGGGATTCCCCCATTAACCAATATAGCAGAAAGACAGGTTACTCACCTGTAACCATTGTTCTAGGAGTGGTATAATGTTCACATCCACACTGTGGCAGTTTCACTGGAAAAGGCTTTCCGCTGGATGTCTTTAAGCTAAGCTACTCCCACCATCCAGGTAGTATATTCCCCAATTCTGCCCCATGACATCAGACCTCTGCACGCAGGGAGCAGGGATCTGCATGCCACTTGCCAGGGGAGGCCAGGTGGGTTGTGTGTATATGAATTGTGTACCCGTCCTACAAAAATGGTTACAGATGAGTAACCTATCTTTCTAAGGTTGTGTATACAGTTCACTGTCCACACTCCGGTAGATTCCTAGCAGATCTCTCGAAGGAGGGTGCAAGGCACACACCCCTACTTGGCGAACAGTGACTGAAGAATCCAGGTCTCAAAAACAGCATCTTGATGGGGCTCAAGGACAATGCTGTGGTGGGATATGAAGGTGTGTGCTGTCCTCCAGATAGTAGCCCTCCAGGTTTCCTAGATGCAAATGTTCCTGGAGGCAGCCACAGAGACAGTGGTAGCATGTCTGGTGGAACGAGCCCGGAATCCTACAGGAGGTTCCCTACCTGTCATCCTATAGCAGAGATGACAGTTGGTAAGTCCCATCCTGAACTCCAACCATGCATTTCTTATAATAAGTGAGCACACTCTGCAGGTCCAGTGTATGAAGCCTATGGTCAGCCTCTGAAGATGGTCTGGTAAAGTATACCAGAAGGTTAATTACCTGGGTAAGGTGAAATTACAATCCTATCTTCAGGAGGAACTGTGGGTGTGAGCAAAGGATGACCTTGTCCATATGGAAGACCAGGTATGGAGACTACACTGAGAAAACCTGTAGCTCACTAATCCTTCTGGCTGACATTATGGTCACCAAGTCAGCTGTCTTCCACAGCAGGTGTGACGTCTCACGCCTGTGCATAGTCTCAAATGGTTTGCCCATGAGCATAGACAGTACCAGCAGTAAGTCACATGTTGGTGGAGGTTCATGCACCAGAGAAGACAGGTGGTCAAGGCCTTGAAGAGATGCCTGACCACCTTCTCCTGGGCTACCATCAGCTTACCAGCCCACACCCAGTAAGCAGAGATGGCTGCAGGGTGCAATTTATGGGTCGTTGCTTGCAGGTCTGACAGAGAGGGAACAGAGGCACTCCAAGATGCTCGCCAGAGGGCAGGCAAGGGAATAAAGTTTACTGCCAGTGAAACATATGGAGAACCTTTTCCATTTAAATGAATAGCATTTGCTAGTTAGCTATTTGCAGGGGGCCTCCAGAACATGGAGCACTTCTTCCGACAGACCCAAGGCCTGGAACTCTAGCCGCTCAGGAAGCACCATACCACAGGAAAGCAGCTACCATTGCCATGCACTTGGTGAAGACCATGGGTATGGTGAGAGACCAAAGGGCATGACCTGGAACTGGTACAGTATTCCTTCTGCCCGGAACCAGAGGTACGTGCAGTGGGACAGAGGGACTGGGATGTGGAAGAATGCATTCTGGAGGTTCAGGGAGCAGAACAACATGTCCTGCTCAGGAGACAGAAAGATCTGATTCAGAGTGACCATCCAGAACTTGTGATTCCGCATAATCTGGCTCAGATTGTGCAGGTATGGAGCATTGTCTCTCCATCTGTTTCAGAACCAGGAATTACCTGGACACATAACTCTAACTGGGCAGGCTGTCTGGTTATGGGCTATGGCTCCTTTCAAGAGGAGCTGATCTGTGTCCTCCAAAAGGGCACACAGCGTGTCTTATGATACCCTGGAATCCAGAGAAGCATGGAGTCAGTAAGGTAGGAGAGCTTCAAAATCCAGAGACAACCATCTGCCTACCACCAGCACCCACTTGTCCATTGTGATAGTGGACCAGCATGGCAAGAAGTGGCAAAGCCAACCTCCCGACTGGGAAAGCAGACAGGGGCAGGACGGGTAGAAGGATCATGCCCGGGGACACTGGCCGGTGAGGCCAGGCAGGCACCTCCACCACTGCCTCAACCTCGCTTGGAGTCTTGGCCATTGAATTTACATTTTGGGCACCAGGGCTGAGATTGCCTCAGTTGGGGTTGCTGCAGAGAGGGCTGTGGCTGAAAGGACTGGTACTGGAAAGCCTTTTTTCTTGGGCTTCTATTTTTGGTCCTTCTGGGAAGTGGAGCTAGACTTCTCTATCTCCGTCAGATGCCCTTCCACCCTAGGGCCAAAGAGGTCAGTGCCCAGAAAAGGGACACTAGCCAGCTTGTGCTGGGTGTCAGCCATAAAGGTGGACATATGCAGCAAGGTATTGGCATGCATGGAGATGGCCACTGCCATAGCACAGTCAAAGGAGCTGCACATGCATAAACCATTTCAAGGTAGTGCTTTGCCAGCGATTGACCCTGGTCCCTGACCAACTTCACCAGCAACTGCTGGTCAGCATGAAAGTGAGTGAGGGTCTCATCAAAGACTCCCAACAGGGCATGCTCAAAGTTCACCATCATGACGAAGGAACTTGCTTGATGGAGACCCAAGGACACCAGAGCATACACCTTTTTAGCGACGTAGTTAATCTTTCTGGACCCCTTGTCCGGGGCTTTGTCCACGTCCCCTTGGCCCCAGATACGCATAAGGATGAGTAAGAGCCCAGTCCTTTAGCTGAAGTGTAGTTTGAGAAACCAAAGAAGGAGCCAGTGGGAATGCAACCTTGCTGACCATATGGGTGGAGGGTATCGGGCAGGAGGTTGGATGCTGCCAAAGCACCAGGGCAGTCCCAAAATGGCCTCAGCCATGTGATAGGAGTCCCCTGGGGATTTGTTCCCATCCATGATGTACATAAAGGAGGTACTTGGCCCTCTTTTGGACAGATTCCAGTGGGACATTCATGGACTCTGGCATAAGCTGGAAAAGAGCCCTGAATGACACCAACCCACGATCGGTGGTAAACTTCTCAACTAAACCCTGGTCGAAGATGCGAGTCCCAAAGGACACCACAGATGACCGATCAGAGTTGTCCAAGGATTCCTCAAAAACAGCCACCGACTGTTTATTGTAGTGAACTACCCAAGAAACCTCTGATTGGGCGATATTCACTGACAACCAGCCTAGCAAACTGGTGGCCAAGTGGGCCTCCTAGGTCAGGGCACCCACCTTTGGCTGTGGTGGCTGTTGCTCCACTCTCAGGGGTAGAGATACAATTGGGGGGAGCACCTGCCAAGCATGAATCAGTGAGGGAATAATCGTCAGCTGACAGGTGACAGAAGGTCCAGAGGGAGAGTAAAGCCTTGCGTTGCCCCCTGATGGACCACTGTTGCCAGCTGATCTCCTCATAGTGCCGGCACATCTTCTGCTACTGCCTCTTCTCACCTGAGGATGACAAGGTCATGGAGCACTGATGGCAATGCCTCCTGGTCGAGCAGGATCAAGAACAGGATAGTCTTGATTGAGACCTCAACTGTTGACCTGACTGAGGACATTGAGGAGAACCCTCTGGCTGGTCATGATAAACCAGCCTTGCTATGCTGAGTGCAAAGAGGCTTTGGAGGTTCAACCACTGGTGGAGACCACTCCTGAGGTGACCATCCGGGGACAGCGACCAGGCTACGTCCTCCTGAATGAAGACCAAGAGAACTGGGATCCGAGAGATCAGACTGATCTCATCTGACAACAGGTTGACAGGCTCGTGGAAAATCTCAGCAGCCTGCTCGACCTGAGTCAAGGCTGACAAGCCAGACAGGGGTACAAAGAAGGTCTCGACCATACCCTCAATCGATCAGGAGGATCTCAATCCCTCTCAGTTCCATAATCTGCACAGATGGCACTTGTTTCTTGCTGTGGTGGCCAGAGTTTTCCTCCATAGTCTGGAGGGCCATGCACATTTCACAGAAGCCTTCTGTGAAAGACCCTCAGATGCAAGACCCAGCCAGGAGAAGCGCAGAGACCGAGGAGGTACCCACTTCAAAGACCATGAACTGGGCAGTCAACACAACAGTTGCTGAGGACTGCCTGCGGCCTTTGGACTGCTTCTTCGGATCATGTTAGTAAGGCTAGCTAAGGGAAAGCTGGTGCTTCCTGTCTTCGAAGGATTCAGGAAGCAGAGAGATGCACATGCTGGACCTAGCCATATTGTGCTGCCTGCCCAGGCAGTACAGGCACATGTCATGCTGGTCAGTGACAGACATCCTCTGACAGCACCAAACACAAAATTTGAAATCTAGTTTCCGTGGCTCCATAATCCATCAAGGGGAGTCAAAAAAACACGAGTTAAGTCAAAAATACTTTGAAACAACAACCATCACCAAATGCACAAAAACCAAAGCAGTAACTGCTAAAGGAGCTGACCTGTTCTTCATCTGTTCATCTGACATCACAAGGTGGAGCAGAGGAAATACTGCCCAGGTGGTGGGAGGAGCTTAGCTTAAAGATGTTTGATAGAAAGCCTGTTCCAGTGGAACTGTCAGAGTGTGGATAGTGAACAGCTTTCACACCCCTAGAATTAAACTCATCTAGGGTAAAGGGAAAAGGAGGGGACAGGGAAAGATGTTGGAAAATTATAAGCACCAATGCAAGGAATCTTGACGACAAAATGCCACAACTTCAGGCGATGACCATAGAAGGGAGCCTCAACCTGGTGGCAGAGACGTAGGCAACATCAAACCACAAATGGGACATGACCATACCAGGGTGCTGGCAGAAGACACGCAAATGGCTGGGGAGGGAGAGTAGTGCTGTATGTAAAAGAGGAATAGGGGCAACTGAAATAACTTAGTGGAGTCAGGTAATCTAGAAACCTAGTAGGTACTAGCATTAACAAGGAATGGGAAACAAATCAGGATTGGCATGGTCTACACACCATGGACCAGGATCAGGGGGAAAGACAGAAGAACTGGGAGAGACTGGGAAAGATTCTTAGGATGGCAACTAATTTAAGGTAGGCAGTGGTAGTAGGGGACTAACATGCCAGCTGTGGACTGGAAAGTGCCAACTGTGGCAAGTACTAGGAATCAGCACCTGGTGGATGCATGCTATGAAGCATTTCTAGTTCAGGGCTTGACAAGGGAAGGGGCTCTGCTGAATCGCGTAGTCACCAACAGTTAGAGAATCTAAATCGTAGCAGTACTGAAAGCACTCTGCTCCAGTGACCACAAAAAGAACAGTTACATACTTACCATAACAGCAGATCTTAGAGACTCTCTTTCATTGGGTCACACCTATGGAACATAAGCCGCCAGCAGGCATTAGGACCACATGGAATCTTTTCCCTAGCAGAATCACTAGGTGCTGCCCATAACGACATCTGATGTCAACATTCCTACATAAAAGTGGGCAGCCCTGTCCCTCCTCAGTTCCTCGCCAGAGATCATGCTTGCAGGACCTCCCTGTAGGGAACCAGGAGAGAAATTGTGGTTCTGCCAAGCAGGTAAGGCAGAAAACAGTAGAGAAGCCCTGAAGAGGAAAAGGGCAGCACTGGTATGGCCCTGATGACCCAAAAGGGACATGCTCAGAGTTTCTTCTCTTGGAAATCAGGAAAGAACAAGGGGTTCCAGCTACCAGACACAGCTGAAAACCTCCCATAGACCATCCCATAGAAATGGCCAGAACAAACGCCAAGAGTTGAAGATGGCAGAAGCCTGGATAGCATGGCCTGATAAAAGAGATTCTCTCAAAGATCTACTGTTACGGTAAGTACATAACTGTACTATCTTCTTTGAGGATATCCCTTTCATCAGGCCACACCTATGGAATGAGTCCCAAGCAATACTGACAGAGAAACCATCTGGGTGGCTGGAGGCTAGAAGCCCAATAAAGGAGGCCATGAAGCACAGTCAGGTCAAAGCCTGTCCTCCCTTTCTAGGGGTAATGTCCAGATTGTAGTACTTTGTGAAAGTGTGAACAGTACTGCAAGTTGCTGAAGCACAGATTTCTGCAGCTGAAAACATTCCCAAAACAGGCAAGAGAAGTGGCCATGTCTCTGACTGAAGGGCCATGAACAACCCTAGAAAGTTCCTTACCGTATTTCCTGTAACGGAAAGTAATACAGTCACCCAACCATCTGAACAAGCACCATTTAGAAATTGGAACGCCCTCTTTCTCAGGAGCAAAAGAAACAAACAGCTGCGAGGACTTCCTGCAGTCCCTCGTATTGAGTACGTATCCGAGTATTCTACGTACATCTAATGTATGGAGCAATGCTTCCCCTGGATTGGAATGCTCTGGAAAATAAACTGGCAAGTGGATGGCTTGATTTAGAGTAAACTCAGACACCACCTTTGGTAAAAACTTAAGAGTTTGTCTGCAAATACACCTTGTCTTTGTGGAAAATCAAATAAGGAGGCTCAGACATAAGAGCCTGAAGCTTGGAAATCCTTCAAGCAGAAGTAATAGCAACTAAAAAACAATTTCCACAACAGAAAGCATAGTTCGTAAGTCGTGGCTGGCTCAAAAGGAGCCAAAGTAAGCTTCTCCAACACAAGATTCATTCCCAAGCCTGGACTGGATTGCGGATGGGAGGCTTCAAGTGCAAAATGCTGCACAAAAATGGATGGTCCACCTCCAGCTGGCCCACAGTACGGCCATCAATAGGCACATGGAAAGCTGAAATAAGAGCCAAGTGCACTCTGGTAGAACAGTATTGTAAGTCCTGCGTCTGACAAGGGCAGCAAATACTCCAGAATCTGATTCATTGGGCAAGTGAAGGGATCCAAGTGATCGGAAGCAGCCCAAAAAGCGAAACGCTTCCACCTCAAGGTTGGTGGCTCAGCAGGTTGCACACTCACTTCTGAGGCCAGAAGATCAGAAGGCTGTGGATTCTATCCCCACACCAGGCACTTCAGTCAAATCCCAATACTGACACTGCAGTGCAGCATGAGCGGTGTGCTGCACTCCTGAGGTGCCGTATTTTGGATGAGACGTTAAACCGAGGTCCCATCTGCCTGTTCTGGTGGTAGTTCAGGTGGATGTTACAGATCCCATGGCACTTCTCAAAAAGAGTAAGGCAACTCCCCCCAAGTTCTGGACAAATTTCCCCCTTTCACCAAAAATACCACCAACAGTTTAATCTACTTCATTATCAGTTGGCATCCATCTGTATCCCCCTCTCCCAGAACAAGGCTGAAAATAGGCAGAATTGTCTAGTCCTCCTTTCCTGGTCAACAAAAACTAAATAAATAAATGGAGTAGGTAGCCCTGGTGGAAGGCTCCCTGGACATCAGCCACTTCTGGGGACACTAAATCTCGCAATGGCTATATCTTCAGGAGTCAGGCATGAAGATGGAGTGACATGTTATCCGGATGGACTGGGGTTCTTTGTTCCTGTGATAACAGGCCCTTAACACAGAAGCAGGGGTACTGGAGGTTCTACTGATAACTGCTGCAGCAAGGGAATCCATACCTGACAAGGCCAGAAGGCAGCTACAAGAACTGGAGTGGCTCCCTCCATCTGGAGCTTAATTAGCACACTCTAAATCCGAGGAAAGGCATAAAGAAACCTCCCTTTCCAAGAGAGGAACAATGCATCTTGTCAGAAAATTCCAGGCCCTGGATCGAGTGAGCAGAAAGAAAAAATTACTCACCTTAGTAATGTTGTTTCTTCTAATGGAGTCTTGCTGTATTCTGACAATTGCAGTGAGGTCCAACCTTCAAACTGCCCCGGAGATAACAGTTAACTTTCCATGCCAGGCATGGAACGCTGAGCATGAGCTCGGTTGAGACTCTGTCTGTTGCTGTTTGAACTCAAACCGTCAGATCTTTACGAGCTAAACTCACTGAGTGTCCTGTGTGGAAGCTGTAAACCTACACTAGCCAACTGGCTACTAAATATAATAAACAGATTTTTTGGTTTCAAAACAAAGACTCAAGTCAGGAAACCTAAAAATTTTAACAAACACAATACCCTCTCACCCAAAGAAAGGGAGATGATAAAATAAAGGTGGGGCACCTCTTGAGTGCCAACACTGCTGCTGCCCACCCACATCCCAAAACAAAGGTTCTGAGAGGGAAGGGGGGGTCAGAATACAACAAGACTCCATTAGAAGAAACAACATTACTAAGGTGAGTAATTTTTCCTTCAAACAACATGAAGTCTTGCTGTATTCTGTCAATTGCAGACTACCAACCAGTACCTCCATGGAGGAGGGACAGAACCTACTTAGGAAATAGGCTCTGAAGCACTGCTGTGCCAAACTGAGCATCACTTCTAGCCTGGATATCCAGAGAGTAATGTTTTGTAAAAGTGTGAACTGTTTTCCAGGTAGCTGCTTGACATATCTCTAGGATAGTAATATCCCTGGCAGCCGCCAGGGAAGCAGCTGTACCTCTGGTAGAGTGAGCCCTCAGGCCTGAGGGTGGAATCTTGCCTAGTTTATCATAGCAAAATTGAATACAGGAGACAATCCACCTGGCAATAGATCTCTTAGTGGCAGGTTTTCCCTTACCAACCTCATCATAAGTGAGGAACAGTTGGAGGGAGTCAAACCTATGACCCTTGGTACGCTCTATGGAGTAGCTAAGGGCTCTTTTTACATCCAAACTGTGCAGCCTCCTCTCACCAGAGGAGGAAAGGTCAGTGAAGAAAACAGGAAGAGACATAGACTGGTTAAGGTGGAAGTCTGAAACCACCTTAGGCAAAAACTTCCTATTAGTTCTGAGGACCACCTTATCTCTATGGAAAGAGATAAAATCAGGCTCCACTGATAGGGCTTGTAACTCGCTTATGCGCCTGGCAGAAGTGATGGCCACCAAGAAAACAGTTTTCCAAGTCAAGTACTTGAGCTCTGCTGAGGACAAAGGCTCAAAGGGGGGTTGCATAAGCTGAGCTATGCAAACATTAAGGACCCAGACAGGGGCAGGGTCCCTGAATGGCGGATTGGTATGAAGCCATCCCTTGAAAAATTTAGAGAATACAGGATGAGCTGAAAGGGAAGAAGGCTTACCTGCTGAAAGACAAGCAGAGACAGCTGCCAGATGCACTCTTAGTGTAGCTGGTCTGAGTCACAAGCTGTTAAGATGAACCATAAAGTCAAGGACTGTGGACAGGCCAGCAGACTCTGGAGAAATATGCTTCCCAGAGCACCATATGGACAATCTTTTCCATTTGGAGTTGTAAGTGCTTCTGGTGGAAGGCTTCCGAGAAGCCTTTAGGATATCCATAACACCTAGAGAAAGGTGTAAATCAGCAAACTCTTAACTCTTTAAGAGCCAGGCCTTGAGGTAGAGATTTGAGATTCGGATGCCAAACCCTCCCCTGAGCACAGGTTAACAGGTTGTAATTCCTGGGGAGACACAGGGGAAGGTGGACTGCTAAGGACAACAGGAGAGGGTACCAGGGCTGTCTGGCCCAGTCTGGAGCAATCAGAATCACCTTGCAGGGTTGAGACCTGATTTTGACTAACACTTTGAACAGGAGAGGGAAGGGGGGGGGGAACATACAGGAACTTCCCTTCCCAATTGAGAACTAGGGCATCCAGGGGGACTGAGCCCAACACTGGGGGCCTGCAGCAAAAGAGGGGAAGTTGGTGATTGTCTGGGGCTGCAAAAAGATCTATCTGTGGGGTGCCCCATCTGAAGAAGATGACCTTCAAAACCAGAGGATCCAGTGACCATTCGTGAAGGCCCTGAGATATCCTGCTGAAAGCATCTGCCAGTACACTGTCCTTGACTGGGAGGTGTACTGCTGTAAGAAAGGTGTTCAGAGAATAGGCCAGAGACCATAACCTCATTGCTTCCGTGCACAAGGTCGTAGACCGAGTGCCCCCTTGCTTGTTGATATACCACATCGTGGAGGTATTGTCTGTCCTGATCTGAACAGCCTTGTTCTGAACAGACTTGGAAAAAACCTGAAGCACTAGAAACACTGCTCTGAGTTCTAATAGATTGATGTGAAGCAGAGATTCCTGAGGAGACCACACTCCTTGGGTGGTCAGGTCTCCCAAGTGGGCCCCCCACCCCAAGAGGGAGGCATCTGTAGTAAGGATTAAAGAATGAGACTGAGGGAGAAAAGGGACTCCCTGTCTTAGATTGTTCTGATCCTGCCACCACTGTAATGCCTGGATCAGGGTTCGAGTCACTGGAATTAGTTTGGTCAAAGGATCCTTTATCCAAAACCAAAAGGCTCTCAAGTGGAACTGAATGTCCCTCATCTGAAATCTTGTTCCCTGCACCACTGCTATAGAAGCAGCCATGTGCCCTAGGAGCTGTAGAAAATGCCTTGCTGGTCGAGACACCTGGAGGGTGAATGAAGAGGCCAGTGAAAGAAGGGTCCTTGCCCTGTCCAGGGGAAGGAAGGCTTTTGCCTTTACTGTATCCAGCTCTGCGCCTATGAAGGTGAGGAGCTGTACAGGCTCTAGAACTGACTTTGAAAGATTCAGAAGGAAACCTAGAGAAGTAAGCCGTTGCTGAGTTATCTGTAGGTATAACTTGACTTGGTCTGGGGACTGACCAACTATGAGCCAGTCGTCCAAATATAGGAAGATGGAAATCCCTTTCCTTCTAAGGAAGGCAACTACTACTGCCAGGCATTTTGTGAACACCCTTGGAGCAGAGGTTAGGCCGAAGGGCATTGCTCTGAATTGGTAGTGGCCTGAGGACAGCTTGAACCTGAGGTATTTTCGATGGGAGCTTCTGACGAGAATATGGATGTAGGCATCCTTGAGGTCCAGGGAGACTAGCCAGTCCCCTGGAATTAGAGAGGGTAGAACTATTCCCAGAGTCACCATTCTGAACTTTGGCTTTAAAAGGTGCTTGTTTAAGTATCTGAGATCCAGGATGGGCCGCCATTCTCCTGTCTTTTTGGGGGTGAGGAAGTACCTGGAGTACAGTCCTTTCCCTTTGTGTAGGGGTGGAACCTTTTCTATAGCTCTGAGAGTCAAGAGGGAAGAGACCTCTGCCTCTAGGGCAAGTGCCTCTGAAGGATTTGCAGGTGGAAAGGATCTGGTTCTCATCTTTGGAAAATTTTTGAAGCTGAGGACCAGTCCCTGGCTTACTACTTCCAGGACCCATTTGTCTGATGTTAAAGACATCCAGTCCTGGACAAAGTAAGCCAGCCTGCCCCCTACAGGTAGTGGAGAATCGGTCCTGGCAAAGCCATCAGGGTGCCTGTTTGGCAGGGGCTTTAGGCTGAGGGGTGGAAGCAGGCCTGCTTGTACCCAGTCTGCCTCTCCCTCTAAAGAACCCCCTGTGAGCATAAGCAGAAGAGGAGGCCTGGGCTTGGTAGAAAGGCCTGTGAAAAGGCCTGCCCCTGCCCCTGGGTTGCTGCCTCTGAGGAGTGGTCTGCCTTTCCTTGGCCTGAGCACTCCTATAGGTGGTCCTGTACTCATCCATTTTCTTCATGTAGTTCTCTGTTTGCTCCCCAAACAGAGAATTACCCATAACAGGAAAATCCATGGCCTTAGTCTGGGTATCCTGAGACAGGCTAGTACATCTGAGCCAAGCCATCCTACGAAGGGCCACAGATGTAGCCATGACTCTAGATGAAACATCATTGGAGTCCACTGCAGCATGGAATTGCACCTTGGATGCCTCAATACCATCAGCAGCCACCTGCTCCAGCTCCTTGGCAAGCTGGCCAGGGACCTGTTTAGCTAAAGCCATTACAGTGTCTCATCTTGATTTTTGATATCTAGCTGTATAGGCCATATAACTGGCCTGCCTGAGTCCCAAGGATGCTGCCATGTACTGTTTCTTCGCCATGGCATCAATCCTCCTGGAGTCCTTATCTGTGGGGTGTGAAGCCAAGGGTATATTAGCCTTATCACAGGCTGCAGCCTTCACTACCCCAACATGGCTGCATTGCTGGGTAAGGAACTCCGTATCTGAGCCTGAAATAGTATACCTCTTGTCCATTCTCTTATCCACAGGAGGTATAGAATTAGGAGTCTTTAAAATCTTTACTGTTTCCCAAAAGACTTATGAAGGGGAATAGACAGCCTCCTGGACTCTGGGATATCCATCATTTCAACATAGTCAGGCTCCTCCTGGTCATCTACAGCTTCCTCCATAGGAAGCTGAAGAGTTTTAGCCACTTTCTTGTAAAACATGAAATGGGAGGGGGACTCAGAAAGCCTAGGAGGAGACACTCCTGAAGGTCTGTCTGGAGAGATGTCCGGGTCAATGGGCACATCCAGACTTTCTTAATCACATTTACTGTCCTCATACTCTCCTTCCTCCTCCTCTGGTTCATAAAACTCCTCTAAATCATAATCCGGAACCGGCCGAACCGAGCGCCTTCCCCAGTGGTGCCGGTTCGGTTGGAACCGGGGATAGCAACTGAACAATTTTTATCGCTTTGGCTATTTCATCAGCGGTTGGAGAAGAAACTTTTGGATCCACACCGCTGATTTATCCTTCTTGTTCTCTTAACGGAACCGATTCTCGAATCGGTTCTTCCTTTTCAAGAAGTTTCGTCTCGGTCAGAGGGCACTACCCTTCTGGTTCGGTTGAACTGAACCGGACTGGCCATCTGGGTCAGTGGACTTTTTGGCCTCCCTTTCCCTGAGCCTACCAACTCTTTTTTCCTGGGTAGCTGCAGGAAAATGTTCACAAATCTGGCAGTCTGAATCGAGGTGGTCAAACCCGAGACAATAAACACAGGTGGTGTGGGGATCAGCCTTAGCAAAGACTTCCCCACATACACTACAGTATTGAAACCCAGTGGGCCCGGTTTTTCTTCTGGTTTTCTCAGACATGGCCAGTCCTAACCAAAAATGTACCCTTTTCCGGCAATTCGCCAGGCAAGACACCCTTATCGGTTCCTGACTGTGTCATGGGTCGTGGAAAAAACCGTAATAAAATCAGTTTTTTTTTTTTAGAACCGATAAGAACTGGTAACCACACTCTAATGTAGAAATAAGGACTTTTAAGACAACCTGATCGGTCCTAATGAACCGATCCCACGTTTACAAGTTACAGAATAAAAACAAAATTAACCTATCTAGTACTCACAATACCACACACAGAGACAGAACCGATAGGTTGTGGTTTAAATTCAGTCGAAAACCGATAAAAACGGTACTTTAACCAACAAATTGAACCGAGCAAAGGAGAAATCTCCGGAGCGACTGTTCAGTGAGACGGAGTAAAGAATCTGACGGTTTGAGTTCAAACAGCAACAGACAGAGTCTCAACCGAGCTCGAGCTCAGCATTCCATGCCTGGCATGGAAAGTTAACTCTTTCATCTCCGGGGCAGTTCGAAGGTTGGACCTCACTGCA
Organism: Neoceratodus forsteri; assembly: GCA_016271365.2. Classification (NCBI taxonomy): domain Eukaryota; kingdom Metazoa; phylum Chordata; order Ceratodontiformes; family Ceratodontidae; genus Neoceratodus; species Neoceratodus forsteri. The sequence goes on along the minus strand of CM028135.1, from coordinate 358,568,773 downwards.
ATTGTCAGAATACAGCAAGACTTCATGTTGTTTGAAAGCAATTTTACGTTGAGTGGGGATGCAGAAAGGTCCAACTCTGAACAACCCCACCTGTCAATCAGGTATTTTACAACGGAGGTCAGCAGCTCCCACTCATGCATTCTGGATTGCGACCTGCTTAGCCTCTCTGTCAGGATGTTTTGGATGCCTGGAACATGAATGACTGACAGTTCTAAACCACATTCTAGAGCCCAGTACCGAACTCTCATCGTCTCCCTGCAGAGGGGGTAAAAATGAGTCCCCCTTTGTTTATGTAGCATCCCACACTGACGTTGTCCATCTGTACCAGCAGAGGACCCAAGTACAGATGGTTCTGGAAGGCTTGTAAGGCATACAGAATGGCCTTCATCTCTAGAACGTTGATGTGGAAAGGCGACTCAACTGCAGTCCACATTCCTTGAGTCTGGAAGCGTCTGTGGTAAGAATCAGCTAAGGGGAGGGAATGAGAAGGGGAACCCGCCTTTTAGCAAGTTGATGGGTTCCATCCACCACTGCAGCACCTTGCAGAGGGTAAGAGTTACTAGAATCTGCTGTTCTAGATAGTCAGTGTGTTGGTCCCACTGGACCCTCAGAGTCTGCTGGGGGATCCTCAGTTGCTGCCTGGCCACGGGTAACATCATAATGACTGCCGACATCAGGGCCCAAAAATCTCAGGAATATCCTGGCTGTGACATACCTGTTTTGGGATCCCATCTGGGCCTAAGCTATGAGGCATCCTGCCATGTCCTGGGGCAGGAAGGCTGGGCCTTCAGCCATACCCATTATTGCCCCTATATGTACTGCAGACACTGACCAGGGGTCAGGATTAACTTGGGCAGATTGACAGTGATCCCAAGGGCATTGAACAGCTGGCTGGTACATGCTAGGGTCTGAGACAGCTGACCCTTAGACTGAGCTTTGAGCAACCCAGTCACCTAGACAGGGGAAGACATACAGTCCTTCTCTCCTGAGGGCTGCTGCCACCACTGTCAGGCATTTGGTAAAGACCCAAGGTGCAGATGACAAGCCAAAGCACAAAAGCCTGAACTGGTAGTGCCCCCCAGGAATCTGAGGTAGTGTGTGTGAGGGGGACCAATCTTGATGAGCGGGCAGGCCGCATGCGGCTCCAGGGAGCATATCCAGTCCTCTTGTTTCAGGAGTGACAGCAGGTCTTACAGAGTGGCCATTCTGAACCTCTTATACTGAAAAAACAGGTTACTCACCTGTAACAGTAATTCTAGGAGTAGTATATATTGTTCATCCACACTTATTGGCATGTCCTTTTCCCCCTTTAAGGATCACCAGAAGTCTTCAAGCTTGCTCCTCCCACCCACCTGGGTGGTATGACCCTTGGCTCTGCCCCATGACGTCAGATCTTAGCCCGCTGGAAGCCAGGTTTGTGCATCCACAGTAGGGAAGGTCCGGTATGTCCGTGTGGATGAACAACATATACCACTCCTAGAACTACTGTTACAGGTGAGTAACCTGTTTTTCTAGGACTGTGGATATGTTGTTCATCCACATTTACTGACAGACTCCTAGCAGTTCCCCAGGAGGGAGGCAAGGCACACACCCACACTGATACTCACTTGGGAAATAGAGATTGGAAAACTGAGGCCCTAAAACCAGCATCCCAGCATGACTCAAGGTCGATGTGGTAATGGTTAATGAAGGTGTTTCGCTGACTTCCAGGTAGCAGCCCAACAGATTTCCTGGCTAGGGATGTCCCTGGAAGCAGCCATCGATGCAGCGGTATGGCGGGTAGATGAGCTCTTATCCCTTTGGGAGGCTCCATGCCCGCTAACTCACTGCACACACTTATGCAAGTTGTAATCCACCTTGCAATAGTCTGTTTTGCTGCAGGTCTGCTAGAAGCGGCTTCAGCATAGGTGACAAACAGCTGACGAACCTCTCCCCGAATTTCCGCCGTCCTCTCCTTATAATAGGAGAGAGCTCATCTCAGGTCCAAAGTATGGAGCCTGTACTCGGCCTCCGAGGTGTAATTAGGGTAGTATACTGGCAGAGTTAACACCTGGTTATGGTGAAACTCTGACAGCACCTTTGGAAGGAATTTCGGGTGGGGGCACAGGACAACCTTGTCCCTGCGGAAGACCAGATAAGGGGAGTCCATCAAAAGCACCTGGAGCTCCCCTGTCCTTCTGGCAGACATGATAGTGAGGAGGGAGGCAAGGCGCACCCCCCACTTAGGGAACAGAGATTGGAGAACTGAGGTCCCAAAACCAGCATCCCGGCGTAACTCAAGGTTGATGTGGTAATGGGTAATGAAAGTGTTTGCTGATTTCCAAGTAGCAGCCCGACAGATTTCCTGGATAGTGATGTCCCTGGAAGCAGCCACCGATGCAACAGTATGGCGGGTAGAATGAGCCACCAGGAAGGTATTCTTCCACAAGTGTGACAACGCACACTTGTGCATTGGTTCGAATGGCTTGCCCATAAGCTTTGCCAGTACCAGCAGTAGATCCAACGGAGGTGGAGGTTCATGCACTGGAGGAGATATGTGATCCAGGCCTTTGAAAAAGCACCCAACCACTGTCTCCAGCGCCAGCGTCGGCTGACCGGCCCACGCCCAGTAAGCAGAGATGGCTGCCAGGTGCAGCCTAAGGGTTGATGACCGAAGACCCCCTTTGGACAGAGACCAAAGGTAGTCGAGAATGTTAGCCACTGGACAGGACAGAGGGTCCAGGCCCTTGCCCTGGCACCAAATGGAAAACCTTTTCCATTTGAAGGCATAACATTTCCTGGTCAATTTCTTTCTGGATGCCTCCACCACGGTGAGGACATCCTTGGAAAGACCCAAAGCCTGGAACTCTATCCGCTCAGGTACCAGGCTATGAGGTGCAGGGATTGCAGGTCCGGATGGTATACCTTCCCCTGATTGAGAGATCAGGTCCGGGCATGCTGGAAGCCGCTCCAAGGGCCTGCAGCTGAGGTTGAGGAGATCTGGATACCAGAACTGGCATGGCCAGTCTGGGGCTACCAGAATCACCATCGCCATGTCCCTCCTCACTTTCAGGAGCACCTTGTGGATCAAGGGAAATGGAGTGAAGGCATAGAAGAGGCCTGGGGTCCATGGCCTCAAGAAGGCATCCCCCTGCAGTGAGCCCTGCTGAGGGGATGGGCATGAAACAGCCTCAGCTTGGTGTTTTCCCTTGAGGCAAACAGGTCCACCATCGGTCTGCCCCAGTGGGAGAACAGGCTGTAAGCTACCTCAGGATGGAGAGAACACTCATGGATGTCTGGCCTAAGCGGCTGAGAACATCTGTCAGATGGTTTGAGGCTCCTGCCACATGAATGACTAGCAGATCCGCCTCCAGACAGCTGATGAGGGTCCAGATGTAGAGAGTCTCCCTGCAAAGCAGACAGGAGTGCGTGCCACCCTGTTTGTTGCGGTAGTACATGGTTGTGGTATTGTCCGTCTGGACTTGAACTACTTGACCCCGGAGCTGAGATGCAAGCTCCAATAGGTTGATATGGTATTGGGACTCCTCGGGGGTCCAGAACCCGTAGGCCCTTTTGTCCCCCATGTGGGCTCCCCAGCCCATGGGAGAGGCACCGGTCGTGAGGATGGCTGTCGGCTCTGGGCCGACAAACAGGATCCCTTCCTGCAACCGGTCTGGGGTGGTCCACCTTTGGAGAGTGTCCCACATATTCTGGGTTACAGTGATCAGCTGGTTAAAATGACCGTGGCGCTGAGTCCACTGGGCAGCCACCTCCCATTGGAGGGGGCGCATCCACCACTGGGCCCAATGGTCCATGGAGGTGCACACTACCATGTAACCCAGAAGGCACAGAAAGTCCCAGGCAGGATGCAATTACCCTACGAGAAATGACTGGGCAAAGGAGGAGAAAACCTCTACCCTGTCCGCCAGGAGCAGAGCTCTGGCTTGACGAGAGTCGAGTTCTGCCCCGATGAAGCATATCACCTGAGAAGGCACAAGTTCCGACTTGGCCTTGTTGATCAAGAGGCCGAGTTGGGAGCAGGTCTGGACCTCTCCACGTCCTGCTGGGTGGGACCTACTAACAGCCAATCGTTGAGGTAGGGATAAATTCTGATCCCCCGATGCCAGAGATGGGCTGCCACCACTGCAATGCAGTTGGTGAAGACCTGTGAGGCCGATGACAGGCTGAACAGCACGGCTCGGAACTCGTATAGGGTCCCTTCGGCTCTGAAGCAGAGGAATCACTAATGAGACAGATGGATTGGGACGTGAAAGAATGTGTCCTGCAGATCCAGTGAACAGAACCACGTTTCCCTCCAAGGATGGTATTATCTGGGACAGAGTGACCATCCGAAAGGTGTGTGACCTGAGATACTGATTCAGATCGTGCAGATCTAGAATGGGGTGCCAGCCCCCCGTCCATTTGGGCACCGGGAAGCACCTGGAGGCAAAGCCTGGGTCTGCTGGAGAATCTGCCACTGGAGCTACTGCCTCCTTGAGGGGGACCTGAGCAATGTCGTCTCAGAGAGCTAACTGAGTATGGACGGATACTCTTTCCTCCTGCGGGGGGCACAGGCTCGGCTTGGAGGGTACTGCTCGAATTCCAGAGGCAGTCCCTGACCAACCTCTTCCAAAACCCACATGTCCGTGGTGATAACAGACCAGGTGGAAAGAAAGTGGCAGAGCCGGCCCCCCATGGGAGGACCCAGAGCTGGCGTGATGGGAGAGGGGGCAGCAGCGCCTGCCCCATCACTGAGCAGGCTTGGAGGAGGAGGAGGATCCAGGACCTGAACCTCGGCTTCCTTTACAGGCCTGAGGGGGCCCGGGCTTGGGCCAAGGGTGCCAAGCTTGAGCCTGCTGCTGCCCTCCTTGAAAGGAGGGTTGCTGCACCACAGGGGAAGAGTGCCGAAAAGGCTTCTTCTTCTTCTGCTGTTTCTTGTCCGAAGACCCTTTAGCAGAAATAGCGTCCAAGGTGGCACAGGACTGCTCAATACGCTGAAGGTGACCAGCCACACCTGGGCCAAAAAAGGTCAGTGCCTAGGAAAGGCACATCAGCTAATTTGTGCTGAGTATCTGCCGGGAAAGAAGAGAGTCTCAGCCAAGCGCTGCAATGAGAGGCAACTGCAGTTGCCACTGAGCAGGCACAAAAGAGTCTCCAATGTCCAGGGCTGTCTGAAGCTGCTGTTTGGCAACAGCACAGCCCTGATCCCGGACCTGCTTGACTGTGGTCTGCATGTTCATGGAGAGGTGTGGGAAGACTTCATCCAAAGACCCCAACAGGGCATGTGAGAAGTGTGCCATGATGACAGCTGAACTTGCCTGACGAAGGCCTAAATATGAGGCCGCACAGACCTTTCAAGCCGAATGATCCAACAGTTTGGATTCTTTTTCGGGAGGTCAGTCAGTGTTGACAGAACTGCTAGTACGCCTGAACACAGAGGCGGTCACCAGGCTCTCAGCCAAAGGGTGCTCTGTGAACCCCGCAAGGGACCCCATGGGCACCGCATACTTGCGGGCCATGCTGGCAGACGGAGATGGACAGGAGACAGGGTGCTGCCAAAGTTCTAAGGCCGGGCCAACTATGGCCTCAGCCACAGGAAAGGTCTATGTCAGGGTATCCCCTCTCTTGAGGATGTCTGTGAGAGGGTACGCCGCCTTTTTCTGGATAGGTTCCAGGGGCATCCCTGTAGACTCAGAGATGAGGCAAAGAATGCCCTGAAAGGACAAAGGACATTCCTCTGTCTCTATCCCACCAGCCGATTCGTCATCCCCAGGATGAGAATGTAGGCCGGTCTCATCCGAATCCGAGGAATCGGGAACCAATAGTTGACTGCCCAGGTCACCTTCGACCCATCGAGGGTGGTCCGGGGTGACAGTGACCGAAGGCCACCAGGGAAGCCCGGTGTCTGGTCTATCTTCCTTAGAAGGAGCCCTTCCCACAGGCTGCTTGGGTGGTGGTTCCACCATGATCAGTGGAGAGACTGGTTTAGGCCGAACCTGAGGTTTCACCGGCTCTGTGGGGTGGGGGAGATGACTTAATCAGCTCCGAAGGAGTCAGCTTCAGCCTGGGAGGCAAAAGCCAAGTAATGGCTGGAGTTGAAGCAGGGGTCGGCTTGTGCCTGGACAAAATCAGCTGTTGCCATATGAGGTCCTCACAGCACCAATGGAGTTTCTGCCAGTGCCTCTCCTCATCCAAGGAGGACGAGGATGACCGATGGCATCGCCTCTTTTTTTTGAGCGCTTGTGGCTCTTCCTCAGCCTGTTGGTCAAGGGTGCCCTAGACCTCGACTGAATGGGCCGATTCAGTCACTGGGGAGACACCAGCGGGACCGGTGATTTCCCAGGGTCGGGGACCACTTCTTCTATGGGATTCCCAGCGGGCTGGGTCTCCTCATCAGAGAAAGAAAGGACCGGAGTCTAACTGAGATAATTGTTGACCGGAGTCGGCGACAATGGGTCAATTGGGTTGATGATAATTTCAACCTCGTCGATCGACACTTCCGTCAACTGGCCAGACTGCAACGCTGAGATGCCAGCAGCCAAAGAGGCAATTTCTACCAAAGTCGAGAGTGCCGGTTCCTGGGACCGTGATCTCTCCCAATCCCAAGAATGTCTTCGCTGAGACAAAGATGATCCCGGGTCCTTTTCCCGCTTACTGGACTGAGAGGAGTGCATGCCCGCAGAACCCTCTCCCTTAGTCAGGAGAGACTGGCACCACTCTCAGAAAGAACCCAAGAAGGTGGAGCCCAGGTTGAGTGGAACAAAGACGCTCGGAGAGGAAGATTCCGCGGTACGAGCCACTTCCTCCTCGAAGGCCTGCATGCATTCCAATTGCTTGGTGGATCCCTCGGCCACAGAAAACACCAAACGAGCCTCCTTTGATTTCATCTGAGGGTTCCATTTTTCTGGAATCCCAACTTCAGATGTGCGAGACGGTCGTCAAGGACGTTAGGGTGAAACGCATGAAGAAAAAAAAAAAAAATCGCACTTCGAGGTGTCATGGTCGACACCCAAGCAATAGATGCACGTGGTGTGGGGATCGGTGCATGACATTTTCTGGCCGCACAAACACAGGCAAAATCCAGGGTAAGACTTGTCTTCCATAATCAAAGATAAGCAATCGCGATTGCTAATGTGAATGAGATGAATTTTTGGAATAACCGAAGGTTTTGAAACCAGGGCCTACAAAATGCGGAAGCACGAAGGAGGCAACCTGAGTCTTCCAGTAGAAAGGAAGATATGGCATCATGGGGTCGAGGTGAGGGTTACACCACCTGGGTGGGTGGGAAGAGCCAGCTTGAAGACTTCCGGCGATCCTTAAAGGGGAAAGGGACATGCCAATAAGTGTGGATGAACAAAATATCCACGATCCTACAAGTAGGCATTCATAGCTCACCAGTGTAGAATGGTTCTCCAGTTCCACATGGATGTGGGGATGAGATAGAAAGGAGAATAGAACCCTGTATTCCTTTGTGCCCACAGAACTGGTACTATGGTCCTCATCTAATACCTAGTGTTGACTCCTGAAACAGAAGACTGAAATAGTTCTTGTGGGTGGGCAAAGCATAGGTGGCCAGAGCTGCTGCCGCCTGCCACAGCAAAATAGTCATCTCCCCCAGAATCACTGGAAGTGGGACTGGATGGAGATAGGGAGCCCTGAAGAAAGAACTATACTCAGTATGGAAAAGGGGGCATCCTGCAACCTCGCTGGAGAGGTGAGAGGAAACAGGGATGTAGGGGAATACAAGTGTAGCCCGGCACAGCAGGTGCTGCTGCAGAGCCCTCGATGGGAGTAGGTAAGACGTCCATAACCCAATTTGGGCACGGGGGTGAGACATGGCAACTAAAATATATATATATATTGCCCGGAGGAGAAAAGCACACCTGCTGTCTCATGTGAGTGGCAGCCAGGACAGCGTGTTGGTGTCCAGGCCCCCTCTATACCTCTTTGGCCAGGGGGAACAGGTTGGGATGACTCTGTGGCCAAACTGGATCCAGACCTGTCACAGAAATGGCTGGCTGGGCAGGAATGCCAAGAGGTGCCCATGCTGCATTCAAACCAGCTGACTGATGAAAGGCAGGAGATGGGCTTGAGGTTCAGCAAGCCCCACAGCCAAAGAAGGTGAAAGCAAATTTCTAGAGCCCAAACACGGGGCTCACAGATCTACATGGATTCCTGTATTTTACAGGGATTTGAAACCATCTACAGGAAAATGCTTCGCACAGCACTGGTTATACAGAAAAAACAGAGCAGTTTAGCTTCCATAGGAAATAGCAATGTACATGAAAACACAGGAAAATTGCCCTGGAGTTACAGGAAAAATGCCAAATCAATATAGGAGCACTGCAAACACCTGCAAGTCCCCAAGGTAAAGCCCACTTGTGTGGCCACCAAAACCTGGGGAGGTAGGTTCATGGTGCAGGAAGCCCCAATCCAAGAGGAGGCATAGGACTGCCCCTCTGTTAAATGAAGTGTGTGTGTGTGGGGGGGGCTGGTCCACCAAAAGGGAAGTTCATGAAAGAGTAGGCTGGTGTGCCCCTGCAAAAAAAACATGCCTGCTGGGCTATTAGTGTGCTTGGCAAAAAAGTGGAGCTCTCCAGTAAAGGGTGTTGGCATGCTGTCCATGGTAGAAAATAAGAAGCATCGACAAGACTGCAGAGACTGTGCCTGGTCCTGTGGGCAACTGATGGCAGAGAACCTCCTGCTGTCCACATCTGCATCGTCGACGGTCCTTAGGGACTGGGAGATGGGGAAGGCAGAGGCGCCCCTGTCAGGACAAGCACCCAAAGCAGATGGCAAAAAGCCAGGAGGAATGCCGATGAGGCTCTGTACCCACAAAGCCTGCAGAAGGGACTGAGGCTAGAGAAAGAACAGTTACATAAGAACTTACTGTAACGGTAGATCTTCGAGGAAATCTCTGTCATCGGATCACACCTATGGAACTTAGCCATCAGGCTTCAGGATCACACAGAAGCTTTGTTTGTTTAATTCATAAAATTCATGAACAGGGATTTACTCGATTGAGCCAGGGCTAATTAACAACGAGGTTCCACAGCAATGGACAATACAGTTTCACATTAAGGCTTAACAATAACAAATTAACAAATGCAAATAATCTTCTAACTTGAGAACAAAAATAAATTCAACCTAAATAAGATTGTTAAAGATATAATAACATAATATTATTCACTCATACAGCACACTCTACTCTAGATGCTCCTGTTGTTCTATGTAACCACATTTTTATTTCATTCCACCTATCCTTTCCGGTTACGGATCTCAAAGTATATGGAATACTGTTCCAAGCTATTGAACCCACGTAAAACCTGTACTCCTTCCAATGTCTACGTTACATTTAGGAATCACCAGATCCAATCTAGCTGCCGATCTTAAAAACACTGTTTTGTTCTATAAACTATATCTGAGGACATGTAATTAGGTAATTTACCTCTAACCCACATATACATGAATGTCAGTGTGTGTTCATGTCTTCACTCTTTCAGGCTCTGCCAGCCAAGCTTATTTATACAGCTGGCAGCTATGTGTTGTGCGGGGGGCTCCCAATACAAATCTGGCCAATCTATTTTAGCAGATGTCATGTCTTGCCAAATCCTTCTTTGTTCTGGCTGAATACAAAACGTCTCCTTCATCAAGACCCAGCAAAATCATCGCACTTATTACCCCTTTTCTAGTTTCTTGGGACATGCACAGCTTTATACAATACAAGACACCCAATCGTTTATCTACATTTTTCAATAGGTGATCTATATGTTCATCTTAAATGATTACCTAGCCATATGCCTAAGTATCTATAAACAAGAACATTTTTTTTACAGCAACTCCCACTACTGTGTTGATGTCTAAAGTTAGCCCCTCACTTCTTTTTGTTATTTCTAGTAAATAACACAGTTTGGGTTTTTTGGGGATCAAGAACTAACTTGCAACTATCCAAGAATGTTTGCAATTCCCTGAAAGCACTGTGAAGTTTAGTTTGGATATTTTCTATAGAAGAATCTGTAGTATAAATGACTTTCATCAGCATAAAGATGATAAAATATCAAGGGGTCTGAAAAACTCGGATCGTTTACATTAACATTAAACAATACGGGGCCCAATACTGAGCTCTGTGGGACCGGATAGAATAGGTGCTAACTTAGATTTATAGGCCCCCATACTAACTAGTTGTTGCCTCCCCTTAAGGTAAGAATGGAACCATATAATACAGTCCCCAGCCATACCCATCATGACCAGCCTGGACAGGAGGACATCATTGTCCAGGGTATCAAAAGCCCTGGAAAGGTCCACAGATATGGCCCCCACAGATGTCCCCTTGTCCAAGGCCGTCTGGGTGTCACTTGCTACCTTTACTACGGCAAATACAGTATCATGTTGTTGTCTGAATCCAGATTGGAAAATACATATATTTTTTGTGATTCAAAATAGTGTTTTAATTGAGCTGAAATTAGTTTCTCAAAAATTTTAGACACTTGCGGTAAAAGTGACATTGGGCAGTAGTTTCCCAATTCCATTTTCTGACCTGCTTTAAATATAGGGACCACCTTGGAATGTTTCCAGACCTCTGGAAATTCACTTGTTCTAAGAGAAAAGTTAAAAATATTCGTTAAGGGAAAAGCTATCACCAGAGAGGCATTATTTTAAGAGTCTTGACAGACTATTGTTGCACCCAATAGACCTGGTAATGTCTAGTCTCAACAGTTCTATCCTAACTGCCTCGGCTTCAATGCTGGTAAAGGAAAACTGGTCTACAGGTATCGTGTCATTTTTAATCTTATGATTCTTTTGATTATGTAGTTTGCCAAAACCCTCACTCCCTATTTTAATAAAAAAAAAGCTGTTAATTTTTTCTACCACTGCTTGTGATAGTGGAACCATTTGTCCATCTATATTAAACAAATCTGAGGTATGTTGTTCATTACCCTTTACCAGATTTGACATCACTTTCCAGAAGTCCCTGGGGCTCTGGGAGTAGTTACTGTCAAGTTTCTGCATATAATGCCTATTTTTTGCCAATTTAATTTCCTTTACGTATTGATTACGCAAGTGTCTAAACCTATCTCAATCTATTTTGACATTACTTTTTTTTTTTTTTTAGCTCTGTACCATGTCTTATCTCTCTTTTTCTTAAGTTCCTTTAGTTCTAGCGTATTCCAAGGGGTGTTAATTTTCTTCAAGGTTTTAGTTTTTATCAGGGCATGTTTATCACAAATTCCAGTAAACTCATCAACAAAAATTTCCAGGCGTCGTCAACTAAGGGAATTAATTTCAGACTCTCCCATGAAACATTCTCCAAATCTAAAATGAATTTTGGGTCATCAAATTATTTATAGCAGCGGCAATTAATAGATCTGTTTTTTTCCCCCAATGGTGTATCTTTTATCTAATACAGTAAATAAACTGATGATCTGATATTGAATCTGGGAGTACTCCATTTAAATTACAGTTTGTAGCAAAATTTGTAAATATCAAGTCTATCGTAGTGGAAGTTAGGGGATCTTCTGAAATGATCCTTCTTGGTTCTTTAGTCAATTGACTGAGTCCCAGATTCAATTGCAGAGCAACTAAGGGATGTGTATCACTTACAGCTGGCCAGTTTGTATTAAAGTCCCAACATTAAAATGTCATGTGTATCCTTGTATACCTGCAAGAAGTCCTGCAGAGTATTCAAAATCTCTGACTTGATAACTGGTGGTCAGTAAATCCCTGCAACCTCATTCATTTTGCATATGGTAATCTCAATTCCATCATTAAGACTTCCAAGGCAGCCAAATCCAGGTTTATACTAATTTCCAGCATTTTTCTACAGCTATTAGGGGCTGCCCATGCCGACGTCAGGCTCTGATGTCACATGCCCTAAATAAGCACTGGAAGCCCCACACCTCCTCAGTTATTTCCCTAGTCGGTGGCCATAGGAGACAGGATTCCCACCAGGGAACTGAGGAGAGTGAGAAGGTGCCCAGGAAGAAGAAAGGCTGGAGCAACAGGACAGCCAAGCTGTTGAGATAGAAAGGGGGATGGGGAGGGGGATGGCGTGGCCTGATGACATTCCCTTGAAGATCTACTGTTACAGTAAGCTCTTACGTAACTGTTTTATCTTCTTCGGGGAATATCTCTGTCATCAGGTCACAACTATGGAATGAGTCCCATGCAGTGCTGAGAGCAAAGACAGTCTGGGTGGCAGGAAGCCAGAGGCCTAAGAAAGAAGGCCCTGAAGCACAGCTAGGCCAAAGCCTGCCCTTCTTCTGGAGGCGATGTCCAGACTGTAGTGTTTGGTGAATGTGTGGACAGTACTCCCAAGTGGCAGCACACAAATCTTAGCTGCAGACATGCCCCTGAAACAGGCAACTGAATTGGCAAACCTCTGGTGGAATGGCCCTTGACAATCCCAGGAAGTTCTTTACCGTACTTCCTACAGTATAACAAAAAAAATACTACAGTTGGCCAACCATTTGGACAAGCACAGTTTCAAAACTGGAGCACCTTCTCTGCCAGTGGGGAAAGAAACAAACAACTGAGAGGACTTCCTGCAGTCCTTTGTATGGTGTGTATAGTAATGTAGAATTCTATGCACATCCAAAGTACGGAGCAATGCTTCCTCTGGATTGGCATGCTCTGCAAAATAAACAGGAAACTGGATGGACAGATTTAGGGTAAATTCAGACACTGCCTTAGGAAGAAACTTAGGGTTAAGTAGGCAAAGAGACCCTGTCTTTGTGAAAAACCAAACAAGGCTGCTCACACATGAGAGCCTGTAGCTCTGAAATTCTTTGAGTAGACGTAATGACAACTAAAAATAATGCTTTCCATGACAAAAAGCATAGCTCGAGGACGCGGCTGGCTCAAAAGGGGGCAAGGTCAGCTTCTCTAGAACAAAATTCAGGTCACAAGTCAGAACTGGATTACGGATAGGAGGCTTCAAGTGGAGAATGCCTCATAGAAAACTACAGGCCACATTATAGCCAGCAATGGGCACATGAAAGGCTGAATATAGCTGACAGGTGCACTTTAAGACAGGAGTATTTTGAGTCATGCATCAGATATAGTCAGGAGATACTCCAGAACCTGGTCCACTGCACAGGTGAAAGGGTCAGGCTATGAGAAGCAGCCTAGATATCAAACCGTTTCCACTTCATAGAGTAAGTGGCCCTGGTGGAAGGTTTTCTGGAGGCCAACAGGACATTAGCCACATTCTGAGACACCAAACTGGGCAATGGCTATGTCTCAGGAGCCCTGTATGCAGGTGGAGGGATCTGACATCTGGACAGACCAGGGTCCCCTCAGCCTGTGTCAGCATGTTGTGGCAGGGGGCAGGGGAAACAGAGATTCTAGAGTCAATTGCTGCAGAATGGAAACCCTATCTGCAAAGGCCAGAATGGGGCCACCAGAATTAGGGTGGCACCCTTCATCTGTAGCTTGATGAGCACCCTCTGAATCAGAGGAAAGTTCAAGTTTATTTCACCAGGAAGACACCATTGAGCAAGTTCATTTACAAGGAGGTCCCATACGGACAAATTTCTTAACAGTACAATTTAAACATACAATAAACAGAGCAGGAACCATTAAAAAGGCAAGTGCAATAGTTACAAATAAGTGCAAAATGACAGGCAACAGCACATAATGTTATAATGATGCAAAGCAAGTAACTCATAGCAATGATATATTCTAAGCTGATAACTGAAACACAGGGGCAAAAATGGACCAAGGGGATGAAACGTGGAAGGAGGACGAAGGGGGCATGCATATAGGGAGATTAAAGGGACATAGGGGAGAAGAAAAAATTACTCACCATAGTAATGTTGTTTCTTCTAATGGAGTCTTGATGTATTCTGACTATATGCAGTTAGCCCCAGCACTTGAACTGCTCCGGAGAGGAAAGGGTCAACTCTATGCCAGGTCATAAAACATTGAGCTCGAGCTCGGTTTTCAAACCTCTGTCCCAGGTACTCTTCAGTGTAACTGTCAGATTTTTACACGCACTATGCTAACTAACTATTAAACAGAAATTGTTTTAGAAATTTTGTGACAAAACGCAATAAACAGATTATTAGGGTCTAAAAGACTCAAGTCGAGAACCCCAAAAAGAATCCAAGCAGGTAGTATACTTAACAATATATAGTTAAAATTATAACAACAACAAAAAAAACATTATAAAAGAAGTGCTGACCCAGGCACACCTCTGGGGTGCAGCACTGGGCCTGCCAACCCACATCCCAAAACAACTAGGTTCTAGTACGGGAGGCAGAGAGGGAGGTCAGAATACAGCAGGACTCCATTAGAAGAAACATTACTATGGTGAGTAACTTTTTCTTCAAACAACATGAAGTCTTACTGTATTCTGACTATATGCAGACTACCAAGCAGTACCCCATTGGAGGAGGGAGTTACAGAACCTATTTTGGGAACAAACTCTGCAGCACTGCTGTGCCAAACCTAGCATCACTTCTTGACTGAATGTCAAGAGAATAATGCTTAGTAAATGTATGAACAGTTTTCCAGGTGGCTGCTTTACAGATTTCTACTAAGGGTATGTCTCTAGCTGCTGTGACCGAAGCAGTTGTACCTCTGGTGGAGTGAGCCCTCAGGCCTGAGGGAGGCTCTTTCCCCAATTTTGAGTAGCAAAACTGGATACAGGAGACAAGCCACCTGGCAATAGTTCCCTTAGTGGCAGGTTTACCTTTTCCCACTTCTCCATAAGTGAGAAATAGCTGTGAACAGTCATTTCTATGAGGCTTAGTATACTCTATACAATAACGAATGGCCCTCTTTACATCAAGACTGTGCAGTCTTCTCTCCCCAGAGGAAGAATGGTCAGTGAAGAATACAGGCAATGACAGACTGGTTCAAATGACAGTCTGATAGAACCTTGGGCAGGAACTTTCTGTTTGTTCGAAGGACCACCTTATCCTGTGAAATGAAATGAAATCAGGTTCCACTGATAAGACCTGTAATTCACCGATTCTCCTAGCTGAGGTACTGGCTACCAGGAACACAGTTTTCCAAGTCAAGTATTTGAGCTCAGCTGAAGATAATGGTTCAAAGAGGGGCTGCATAAGCTGTGCAATACAGATATTCAGATCCCAAACAGGAGTAGGATCCCTAAAGGGGGGACTGATATGAACCAGACCTTTGAAAAATGTATTGAAGACTGGATGGGAGGCTAGGGAAGAGCCCTTCCCAGCTGAAAGGAAGGCAGAGATAGCTGCCAAATGCACTTTGAAAATGGCAGGCCTGAGGCCCAAACTGTTAAGATGCACCAAATAGTCCAAAGCAGTGGCAATATCAGCTGAATCAGGCTGAATATGCCTCTGTGAACACCAGAAACCAAATCTCTTCCATTTGGAATTTTAAGTTTTTCTAGTAGAAGGTTTTCTACTAACCTTAAGAATGTCCAAGACTGACTGGGAAAGATGCAGGCTTGCATATTCTAGCTCCTCAAGAGCCAAGCTTTGAGTCTGAAGGTTAGGATACAGTATCCTCCCTTGCGAGGAGGTGAGAAGATTGTACTGTCTGGGAAGACAAACTGGAATTGTTACTGTCATTGACAATAGTAGGGGGTACCAAGGCTGCCTGGCCCAGTCTGGAGCCACTAGAATCATAATGCAAGGCTGAGATCTGATCTTGACCAAAACTCTGAATATCAGAGGAAAGGGATACAGAAACCTGCTTGTCCAAACCAACAGGAGAGCATCTTGAGGAACAGACCGCAAAAGAGGGGCTCTGCAGCAGAATAGGGGAAGCTGATGATTGTCCAGGGCTGCAAAGAGGTCTATCTCTGGAGTGCCACACCTCTTGAAAATGATCTGAAGAATTAGAGGATTCAGGGCCCATTCGCGATGACCTTGAGAAATCCCACCAAGAGCATCTGCCAGTACATTGTCCTTCCCTGGAGACGCAGAGCTATCAGGGGAAACCTGCAAGGAATAAGCTAGTGACCATATTTTCATGGCTTCGGTGCACATGGCCAAGGACCGAGTGCCCCCCTGCTTGTTGATGTACCACATGGTTGTGGTGTTGTCTGTCCTGATCTGCACCACTTTCCCCTGGATTGTGTTTGAGAATATCTGAAGTGCTAGAAAGACAGCCCTGAGTTCGAGAAGATTTATGTGTAGGAGAGACTCCTGATGAGACCATGTTCCCTGAGCAGTAAGCTGGTCTAGATGGGCTCCCTATCCCAGTAAGGAAGCATCTGTGGTGAGAATCACTGTTGGGGCCTGACTGAGGAAAGGGACACCGTGCCTTAGATTGTCTTCCTCCAGCCACCACTGGAGAGCTGAACCAGAGTTTGAGACACTGGAAATAACTTGGAGAGAGGGATTTTTTTCTGAGACCAAAAAGATTTTAGATGAAACTGAATATCTCTCATTTGAAACCTTGCCCCCGTACTACTGCAGTGCAAGCTTCCACGTGGCATAGCAACTGAAAGAAGTGCCTGGCTGGCTGGGACACTAGTGGACGAAAAGAGGAAGCCAGGGTGATGAGGAACTGAACCCTTGACAGAGGAAGAAAGGCCTTGGCCTGGACAGTGTCCAGCTCCACTCCTATAAATGTGAGAAGCTGGGCTGGTTCCAGAACAGACTTTTCTAGATTTAGGATGAATCCTAAGGAGTCCAGAAGCTTCTGAGTGACCTCTAGAGCTGACTTGACTTGGTCTGAGGACTGACCCCACTATGAGCCAGTCATCCAGATAAGGGAACAGTAAGATGCCTTGTCTCCTGCAAAAGGCCACCACTACTGCCAGACACTTGGTGAACACCCTTGGAGCAGATGTTAGACCGAAAGGCATTGCTCTGAACTGGTAGTGGCCTGAGGGCACCTCGAACCTGAGGTACCTTCTGAGGGAATGTCTGATAGGTATGTGGAAATAGGCATCCTTGAGATCCAGGGAGGCTAGCCAGTCTCCTGGTCTCAGAGAGGGAAGAATTATTCCCAGAGTCAGCATTTTGAACTTTGGCTTTAGCATATGTTTGTTTAGGTATCTCAGATGTAGGATGGGTTGCCACTCCCCTGTCTTTTTTGGGGTAAGGAAGTATCTGGAATACAGTCCTTTTCCCCTATGATAGAGAGGTACCTTCTCTACTGCTTGTAGAAGTAGTAGAGAGGAGACTTCTGCCTCTAAGGCCTTTGTCTCCAAGGGAGAGGTAGGACTGAAAGACTTTGCTCTCATTTTTGGGAACCTTCTGAAACTGAGAGCAAGTCCCTGGCTCACTACTTCCAGGACCCATCTGTCTGAAGTAATAGACTTCCAGGCCTGGAAGTAGTGAGCCAGCCTGCCCCCTACTGGAACTGAGGAGGCGACCCTGACTGACACATAAGGGTGTCTATTTGGCAGGGTCCTTAGACTGTGTGGAGGATGGAGTCCTGGTCATCCCCCTCCTGCCTCTTCCCCTAAAGAACCTCCTCTGATGGGAAGAGGAGGCCTGGGTTTGGTAAAAAGGCCTGCCCCTGCCAGCCCTAGATTGCTGCCTCTGAGGAGTGACCTGCCTTTTCTTGGCTGCAGCACTCCTGTAGGTGGTCCTGTAGTCATCCATCTTTTTCATGTAAGCCTCTGTTTGCTCTCAAAACAGAGAATTACCTGTGACAGGAACATCCATGGCCTTGGTCTGGGTATCCTGTTATAAACTGGTACACCCGAGTCAAGCAAATCTCCTCAGGGAGACAGATGTAGCCATAACCCTAGAATGTACATCATTCGAGTCAACAGCAGCATGAAACTGGACCATTGATGCCTCAATACCATGCACAGCCACCTGCTCCAGCTCCTTGGCTAGCTGGGGAGGGGTATTCTTAGCCAGCTCCAGAACCGTATCCCACATAGATTTCTGGTATCTAGTTGTATATGCCATGTAATTAGCTTGCCTGAGCCCCAAAGAGGATGCCAAGTACTGTTTATTTGCCATGGCATCCACTTTCTTGGAATCCTTATCTGGGGGTGAGATGTCAAGGGAATATTAGCCTTGTCACAGGCTGCAGCTTGCACTACCCCAACATGGCTGCAATGATTTGCAAGGAATTCCGTTCCAGGACCTGACAAGGTATACCTCCTGTCCATCTTTTTATCCACAGGGGGTATGGATGTTGGAAACTGAAGAATTTTTTGTGTCTGTTTCCCCAAGGATTTATCAATCAATCAATCAACTTTTATTTATAACGTGCTTTTCAAAAACCAAAGCACGTATACATTGTAAGAAAAAACAAACATCCAGTCAATAAAATATATAAAAAGATAAAAAGGCAGCAAAGTTAAACTAAGCATTATTCCCAAAAGCAAATCTTCAACTTGTTTAAAGGTAAAGGAGGAGAAACGGAAGGAATCCTGAGGTTGGAGCATAATGTCAGAGTCTATTTGATTACGCGCAGGCTGTAGACTAGCAGCTGTGGTGGAGTCGAAGGCAAGGCCTGCTATGGAGAAATATGTATTAAAAGTCTCTAATTTTAAAGATTTATCAGTGAAAGCTGTTCCTTGGTGAAACATTGTTTTGGAGAAGAGATGGGGAAGGACTTTGTTCCCTCAACTGATTTTATGATACCCCAGAATTTAGCTTGGTTACCCTTGGTACTCTCTAGGGCATGAGGTAACAGTTTGCCTTTGTTTCTCTGATCAGTTTTGTGCAGATGTTTGAGGGCTCTGAAGGCCATCCAATCAGAAGCATCTTTGGTGCGCCTGGCAAGAGCCCACAATTTGTCCCTCTTTGTTAGAGCTCGTGTTATTTCTTCTGTGAACCGGGGCACAGCACTTTTTTGGTCCTACATTTGATCAGTGGTGCATGTTTATTAATAATATCAAGAATGGTGGAATTAAAAATAGCCACTGCTTCATTAATATCCATGTCAAGATAGAATTTTTACCAGCTTATGGAGCGAAGGTCCGATAAATAGCTTGCCACAATAATTTTCTAAAGCTCCTTTTCAACATGAATTTGCAAGGAGGATTGGATCTTTCCAAGTTCCTGACGCAGGCCACGATGTGATCGCTTAAGTCACTGTTGGACACTGCTACCTGTGAAACCTTATGAGGTCTGACAGTAAGGATCAGATCAAGGAGGGAGAGTTTGATAGGGTTTTTTCGGTTTGGTCTGGTAGGTTCCGTGATTAACTGGCTTAGGCCGAGTTCATCACATGTATCATTTAGAGGAGCTGATTTAGGACTGAGACAATCAAGATTCAAGTCGCCAAAGACTATAGCTTCATTGCAATTGGTATCAAGGACAGTGCACAGGTCCAATATGTCTAAGCCCCCTGATGGTGACCTATAAACCCCAATTATATTGAGGGATTCTACTGAGGGAACAGAGAGTTTTAGGGCCAGGCACTCGGGCCTGGTAGTAGCAAGGAGTACAGCAGTGGGAGACTTGGCTTTTCCATATATGACAATCTCCTCCTCCCCTTGTAGATCTGTCTATGCAGAATTGTAGGCAGGTAGAGCTATTTCTTGGTCTGGGATTGTTTTCTTAAGCCAAGTTTCCGTTGGCACCAAATATGAGGATTGGTGTGAGAGATCCAAGAATGCACATCATTCATTTTCCTCATGAGACTACACACACTGATTAGCATAAATTTCATCCCTCTTGCTGATGCAAATTCCCTTGGGATATAAAGGGGGGGGGGTACGGGCCTGGATCTAGCTCAGTATTCCCAGAGTAAAAGAGTAGGAGGAGGATAAGTTGTTTAAGCCAATAACGCTGGGGTTTATCTTTAAGTTTATTTATAGAGGGTTATGTAAGTATCCTGCAGAATGCAGCCATTTGATACTGGTGAAGGGACAGCAGACAGCGGTTGCAAAGTGCAGTGTAATGGCTCGTAGTGAGACAGGATGAGGGGAGACAAGGGAGAAAGCCAGAAGGGTTGTGGGCGATTCCCAGAGCAAAGGGGAATTTGCTCCCGCACAGCAATGAGGAGTAGAGAAGCGACTAGTCTCTATAAAGAATACTAGAAATAATGAAAACCATGGCTCACACTCATGCAAGGAGAAAATAGCACTAATGCGTTTAAAGTGCTTAAATCCTTTATTTCTGAAATCAGCAGCACCAACGCCTCCGCCTTACCGCAGAGACACTGGTGCTGCTGATTTCACAAACAAAGGATTTAAAGCAGCAGTACTACATAATCAGGAAGTGATTAAAATTCTGTTTTTTGGCTGGAAACATGCAGCCATAGTTCTGGTTTCCATATCTGTAAACAGTTTTTTCTAGCACTCTTTAGTTTTTTAGATATTTAAAATTAATTTCTATTGTGGATGATCCACAGTAAATATGGCTGCTGCCTATTTTGCAGCTGAGCTCCCCCTTACGTTGCATCGTGTCTTTTGTTTACTTCCGTGGCACCCTGTGCTGCACATTCCCACTGTCCCTGTGTAGTACTGCAAGTCATGCGCATGAGCAGTTGGTAGCAGAGGGTTCCAATTCAACATGGCAGGTGGGAGAAATGTAAACAAAAACAAAGAAAAACAGCAAATTATGGGGTGATAATACAGCGAAAACAAGATAGATTACGAGGTAACTGCTCAACAGAGCACAGGAAACATACTATTGCAAAAGATCCATTTTTTTTTTTTTGATCTAGTACTGCTGCTTTAAGCACTTTAAACTGCATTAGTTCTATTTTCTCCTTGCGTGAGTGTGTGCCATGGTTTTCAGCATTTCTGTTATTTCCTGTTGGTACTGTGAGCACCATGATCTGTAAGCGACTCTTTCCTGTTGGCGTCTCTATAAAGAAGTAGGTTATGCAGGAGGATGATGTGGATTTCTCAGGAGGGCACGAGCAGAGAAGGTACATAAATATAAAAAGGGGGAATGGAAACATATTGGGGAAAAAGGGAAGGAAGTCATAAAGAAACCTCCCTTTTCAGGACAGGAACAATGTGTCTCATCAGAAAACTTCAGGCCCTGGATCTAGCAAGCAAAAACATGGCAGTTCTGCATTGAGTGGGGACGCAAAAATGTCCAACTCTGGATGACACCACATGTCGAACAGGTCCTCTATGACTGAGGTCAACAGTTCCCATTCATGTACTCTGGACTGTGAGTGACTGAGGCTGTCCACCAAGGCGTTTTGAGCATCTGGCATATGGACACCTGAAAGTTCTAGACCGTGCTCTAGAGCCCCGTACCAGACCCTCATCACTTCCCAGCAAAGGGGGTAGGAATGGGTCCCCCCTTGCTTGCTGATGTAATAGACCACACTGAGGTTGTCCGACTGCACCAGCAGAGGGACCGGAGACAGATGGTTCTGGAAGGCCTGTAAGGCATACAGAACTGCCCTCATTTTTAGAACGTTTATGTGGAGGCGAGCCTTCCACTGAGACCAGATGCCCTGGGTCTGGCAAGGACCTAGGTGGGCTCCTCAACCCAAGCCCGAAGCATCCATCATGATGAGGATTTGGTGAGGAGTGGAGATAAGAAAGGGGACCGCTTTTAAGAGACTGGCCAGGTCCACCCACTAATGAAGCACTTTGCGTACTGGCGAGGAGACAAGAACCAGCTGATCTAGGCCTGAGCACTGATTCCACTGGACCTTGAGTGTCCACTGCAGGATCCTCATGTGCAACCTGGCCAGAGGGACTGTAACAATGGCCGTATCCATTAGGCCTAGTAGCCTAAGGAATGTCCTGGCTGGGACATGCTGGCTCTGAGTCACCTATTGGGCCTGGGCAATAAGGCGGTCCACTCTGTCTAGAGGGAGGAAGGCCTTGCCCCGAGTAGAGTCCAGGACCACTCCTCTGTACTGCAACTGCAGAGACAGCGTCAGCATACACTTGGGCCAACTGACAGTGATGCTCAAAGACTGGAATAACTGCAGGGTGCGTTCTAGAGTAAACAGCAGGAGCTCCCTGGACTGTGCTTTCAGTAACCAATCATCCAGGTATGGGAACATACAAAGGCCTTCACACCGGACGGCTGCTGCTACAGCTGCTAAGCACCTGGTAAATACCCGTGTGTAACAAGGGATAAAGAAATTTGTCCCAATATTTCAGGCTAACCTCATTTTGGTCTAAACCATAGTGTGTTTGTGTAACAAATATTGACCTACGAAGCTGGATCATATAAAACTTATAAAGATACAAGTTTAACTGAGCCACAAGTTGCAATAATAAAGTGCCTTTTAATATTTGTATTGACCATGTGAGTAATAGAAAACAGGTGTCTTAAGTGTCTGCACAAATAGAAACACAGGGATAGAGTTCAAGTTACCCTTTTGACTATTATTATTAGGACGGGCCAGAATGCCTGTGTGCACATTCCTAAGTACAAACCTATTTCTGCCTCCTAGACCTTGGTAACTGGTAATGACAATTATTACTAGCCTTATATAGTAGTATAATTTACACTATCAATACATTTGTGCTTACCAGAGATTAGCTCATACATATACTAAAAAGAGAATTGTCTTTTAAGTTGATGTTTGTACTTGTCTTGGACCAATCATAGACAACCATAGAAACTAATAATACTTTCTTCCACTATATAAGCAAGCCAGAATACACTGTTAGTTTGAAGAATGAAGAATGAAGGATGTACCACTTGTAATCTCTCGCTGTGATTATTGTTATAATCATTAAATTCTTCCGCCTTCAGTCTCATCTCCGTTCGTCTCCTTTCTAAGTATTTGTAATAGATAATTTACTAATGGTAATTTTTTCCAATGCTACAATTGGTGCCTTAAAGACTCGGATCGCTGGTGCTGCATGCTGAGGAGGCTGCCTAACTGCTGGTTGGTTAGTCTCCGAGCTCTAATAAGAAGGTGACGACGCTCGGAGACGTGGTGCTGCTGGCTTTAAGCGAGAGAAGAGGGTACACACAGACAGTCACAGCCACTTGACAATCAGGTGATGTATGCTTTGTATGCTTCTCAAATTGTTTTAAATATAAAGTAATGCTTAACTCTGTAGGAACTCTAGGGGCAGAGTAGGTAAGTGAAGGTGCTGGGACTTGCAAGCTGGACCTCACAAGGGAGCCATAAGACATAGCTAGACAGACCACGGCACCAGTGCACGGGTGCACCCGGCTGTAAAGGCTAGGCAGGCAAGAAAAAGATAAGAAAAATGAGTATGGAAACAATAATAGGTCGTTTTCTAAGAAAACACCTAAAGGGGGAAGCATACGAACCAGTGCCTGATGATCAACAGACACAATTGTATTTTACTCAGCAAGTGTCCTTACGTAATGAGGAGTAAAAATGAAAAGGAAATCTTTGCAAATGCATTGCAAGGGCTGTGGCAGTATAATCAGACTATTTGTGTCGCCAGAATAAAGAAGTAGCTCAGATGAGGATGAAAGGATCAAAATGATAAACAACTAGAAGAATTAACATTGATGTATAAAGATAGCATTCCAATAGATCAACACCAAGAGTTGAGAGCAGTGTATTAATTTTAGGACACAGCTAATAAAAGCACAAAGGGATTTGTGTCTGTTAAATAGGGATCATGCCCTTCTACAGATTAAGCTAGACCAACAGTCACAAGAGCAGGCTAGTGAAACCAGGCAATTGTATACAGAACTACAGGGTGCAATGGAGAAGATTCAAGAGTTAAGTAATATAGAAGAAGGGGTGGTAAAGCTTAAAGTGGCACCCGTGCAAACACAGGGAATGACGGCCACCGGCAGACCTATGTCTGCTGCCACAAGGTATCAGCAAGAACAATATGCTTTAGAGCTGCAAACAAGTGCAAAACATGGATTAAAAGGAATAATGCTGAAAAATGGGAAACAAGGAAGAGGCAGAAAGACATAAAAGCAAGAAGATAGCTATGATAAAAGTATGCAAAAGTAAGAGATACTTTGAGAGAGGATGATGAGGCACGTCAGGCTATGGGCAGAGAAAGTGATGAAGAAGGGCCCACTACCCCCCCACCAGGAGCTAAAAAAGAGGAATGGGTAGAAAGGGAGGAAACACAGGAAATAGAGAAGGATGGAGAAGAGTGGAAGGCAGTGGGAGGTAAAGTGGTAAAGACAAGAAAGGTGGTACGAGAGCCCCCGCAATCACCAATAACCATTAAAAAGGAAGATAAAAGCCCTATAGTCAAGGATCTGACTATAGAGGAAATGACCAATTTGGGCCAAATGCTAGGTCCAACTGATCACAAAACCAACCTACCTGAATTACGGCAGAAATTAAAGCAGTTAACAACCACCCTCCGCTTAACCAACCAAGACGTATGTAGGTTGGTTATGTTTAAATTGTCCCCCGCCCTAGCAGAAGCTATGCCCGAGGAGGTCCAGGGGACACATAAAGGGGCCATGCAAAACATAAATTCATGGGCAGACTATAATGAAGTAGTTGAGGCTATCAGAAAAGCAAGAGGGGAATCTGCAAAGCAAGAAGTTGACTGGGACAGAATACTGCAAATAAAGCCACAGTCGGGAGAGGGACCACAGGTCTTTATCCCTCAGCTTTTTGAGGTCTATCAGAGGTACGGAAGGCAGGATTGCCCCTCGGAAGATAATACTACCTTCCGAGACTTATGGATTAGGGCCTATGATTTAGACCCCACCCTACGGACAGTTGTAAAACTGGCTCCAACCCAGGAGGAGCGAATCACCCTCCTAGAGACTTATCTTAATGAGAAACAGCAAAAGGCAGAAGTAGCCGCTGTGACATGGACAAATGAAGGACCACAAAAAGAAACTAGAACGTGCTTTAATTGTAAAAAGCCTGGGCATATAATAAGTGATTGCTGGGCAAAGGGGGGTGGTAAGGAAGGACAAGGACCTCGGCAGATGGGAAGGGGCCGGGGGCCAAAAAGTCAAGATGCAAGAGATAAAGCAGGATGAGGGGGTGATAGTGCACAGGATTTGTTGGATCGGTTAAAAACAATATTAAATGCAGTGGAACGAAAAAAAACAACCGCACCGACTCAAGAATTTGATGATGAAGACATCATCAAGCGGCTGGCAGCGATTAAACAGTTGGCTGAAGAATAGGGATGCGGAGGCCCCGGGGCCCCTGACTCACGATGGGTATGTGCACTAACATTTGATAACCAGGGGCGACCAACCGTGCCACTTAAAATGGGAAAAAAACTGGTGATGGCTTTAGTTGATACCGGGGCAGCCGTCTCACTTACTACTATGCACATACCACTGGATCCAGAAAAATCTCCCTTATAAATAGAGGGCTGCACAGGACACACAGCACAAGGGTACGTGACTTACCCACAAATAGTTGCTTTAGGAACCAAGGTAGTTGGGGAAGGAAGATTCATAGTAATGGAGGGAAGCCTCACAAAGCAAAATATAATAGGAAGTGACTTTTTAAAGAAACACCACCTAATTATTGATTTAGTCAACAAGTGTTTCGGCAAGTAACAGTTAAAGGGTATAGTATTACAACAGTACCTGAGAGTTATATTTGGGCTTCAGTTAAATCCAATAAAGCATATAGCCGGCCCGAGGTAAGCCAAACAGAGTTACAACAAATAATAGACAAATACCCCAGTGTCTGGGCAGTGTCTGGCACTGATTGTGGGACAGTCAGTGACACAGAAATAGCAGTGAAAGGCCCGACCCTGGACATACTAAACAGTACCCATCCACAGGAGGCAGTAACAGGAATAGAACCAGTAATTAATGATTTATTGTCCCAAGGGGTATTGCGACCCATTTGCTCAACAGCAAATAGCCCTACATGGCCCGTTAAAAAACCCAATGGAAAGTATCGGCTAACTATAGATTACAGAAAATTAAATAAAGTAACTCCACAAGTTAGCCCTATTATAAGTACGGCAATTGAAATGTTTAACAAACGTAAACCTACAAGTAAAGTTTTTTCGGTCCTCGACCTGGCAAACGGATTTTGGTCCCTGCCCCTCAGCCGACAAGATCAGTATAAGTTTGCTTTTACTTTTAAAAATCAACAATACACCTTTACTCGTTTGCCCCAGGGGTTCCACTCCTCCCCAACATTATTTCATCGCTATGTGCAACAAGTACTCCAAGAGGAGGGGCTGGAACATGAGGTAATTCAATACGTGGATGATTTGTTGTTGCAAAGCAGAAATATGGTGAACACGGCAATTATTAGACCGGTGCTAAAGCCCTAGCTAAAGAGGTCTTAAAATTAATCCAGAGAAGGTACAAATTGCAAGGCCAGAAGTGACATTTTAGGAACCATAGTGTCAGAGAAGGGTAGGCGTGTTGACTCTGCCAGGGCTACCCTTATACAAAAGTTACCTTTACCAACAACTGTAACAGGGCTTAGAAAACTGTTAGGAATGACCAATTTTGCAGAGATTATATTGAAGGGTATTCTGAGATCACTAAGCCGTTGTATGCGTTACTTCGAGACAACCCACAAAAAGAGGACAAGCTAATATCGGAAGGGGAAGAGTTGCAGTGTTTTAAGAAATTAAAGCAAGCGTTAATGCAAGCTCCAGCTTTAGCCATCCCAGATCATGCAAAGCCATTTATTATACAAGCTGTAGCAACAGATGACTCCATAATAGCAGTACTATTACAAAATCGTTGGGATAATTTGGTCCCAATAACATACTTAAATCGACAGTTGTCTAAAGTGGAACAAGGTTTTAGCCAGTGTGAAAAAACATTATTGGCAATAGCGTGGGCAGTACAAGCCTGCGAAGAAATAGTTGGATTTAGCCCTATAATTATCCAAACAACTCACACACCCATTAAATTGTTAGTGTAAGGAAAGGCAAAGGGAGTCAGCCATAGCAGGCAGGCTAAGTGGCTGTTAGCACTACAGGATAAACAAGTTACAATACAAAAACTCAATAAGCCCCACATGATGCAGTACTTGGACTACCAAGGAAAACCCCACGATTGTGGGGAACTCATGCAACAGGAGGCATATTTGTCCCCCTTTGTAGAGAAACATGGAGATGACAAAGGTCATACAATGTTGTGTGTTGATGGATCGCGATACTGGGAAAAAGGAAATGCCTATACTGGGGCGGCTGTGTATTTTAATACTGGGGATGACGATGAAATGAGGCCCCTAAATCAGCAGCGGTTGCTCATTAAATTATCACCAGGAGATTCGTCTCAGTACGCAGAATTGGTAGCCATATATGAGGCAATAAAGGCAGTCCCATACGGGCGTATCACAGTTTGTACTGACTCACAGTTTGCTATAGGCTCGTTAACCACATGGTTGCCCATATGGGCTAGAAGGGATATGAAAACAGCTACAGAGGAGCATGTGCGACACAGACAACTTTTAAAGGCAATTTTAAAGGAAGGAGAGAAGCTCCCAGGGAGAATAGCTTTAGTTAAAGTAAAAGCTCACACTACCAGTAAGTACGGAACCTTCGAGGAATGGGGAAATGAGAAAGCAGATAAATGGGCTAAAATCGCTGCCAAGGAAGGGAACCCCTGGAAGGGCATCAGACCACAGGATAGCCAAGGCTCAAGTAGTGTTAGTGAGGTTAAAAGGGTGGATACTCCACCTAACTTACAGGAGCTCCAAAACCAGGACCAGTGGATACAAGAGAAAATAAAACAAGTGCAAATGGATCCGAAGGTCCATGGGGCCTTCACAATAATAGATAATGTTTTATATCAAAGGGGGGAAGACAAAATCCCAAAGTGGGTAGTGCCTGACTCTTTACAAAAGGACATTGTATTAGAAAACCATCGGTGGGCGGGACACCCAGGACATGATAAAACCTGCCAAATTATCAAAGGTAAATACTACTGGCCCGACATATCTAAAACTGTCCGATCTGTACTACAGACATGCTTAATATGCCTCCAGCAGGACCCCAAGCGAGAAAAATACCCCCTACAGCGATTACCTTTAGCAGAAGGACCATGGGATGCATTACAAATTGATTACGTTGGGCCGTTGCCCACCGCAAAGGGGGATATAAGTATATGCTGGTAGTGATAGATATGTTCTCAAAATGGGTAGAAGCATTTCCAGTTAAGAGTGCCATTGCTATAACAACAGCTCGAATTTTATATACGCAAGTTTGTGCTAGGTGGGGATTTCCTAATATCATAGAATCTGATAGAGGAACTCATTCTGTAAATCAAGTGATGCAGGAAATGTGTAAGATAATGGGAGTTCAACAGCGACCACATTTGCCATATAGGCCTCAGGCCTCAGGGATGGTGGAAAGATTAAATCGACCTTGAAAAAATGCCCTTAAAAGGCAGTGTTGGATGAAGGAAAGGACTGGGTTACACACCTCCGGGATTTTGATGGCATTAGAGGACAGTCCAAGCTAGTACAGGATTAACCTCTTATGAATTGATGACAGGAAGAAAAATGAGTTGGTTCACCCACAGGATGTGCCCTCACCAGGCTCAGCTACCCAAGATAAGGTTAAACATGAGCAGTTTTAAAGGCAATACAGTATCAACTAGACAAATAGTTAACCTTTGCAGCCAGGAACATGGCTGTGGCACATGAGCAAAATAAGCAGGTAGACAGCGGTAGCAGGATGGGGCTACCTATAGAGGAGGGAGATGTAGTGATGGTGCGAAGTGGGGAACAGAAAAATCCTTGGAAGCATGCTAATTAGTTAGGACCGTACCAAGTGTGCAAGCGTTAGGTGAGAGTACGGTATATGTGGTTAAAGTAAGTGGCAAGAAAGGGGCTGGAGGAAGAAAAAGAACTCTGGATACATGTTGATCAGTGTAAAAAACTGTCAAACAAAGCTGGTTGAAAATTACAATACTACACTTGATGTTTATAGCCAGGAAGACACAAAGCATCATTATCATCGGCTTGGTGACAGCCATAAGATTTTCTATAATCCCCAGCCTAAACATTAATGTGGAACAGACTAATGTCACGTGGGTATGAACAGTCCATTACACTGTTAATCAGTTGGAACTGGGACCCTGTTGATACAAACACCTATACGACACAAGCATGGAAAGCCACCTGGACTAAGAACAATCGTACTTTCATATCTACAAACTGGTGTGTGGACATTTTTAACAGCTGGTCCAGCTGTGCATCAGAGCTCAAGACTGGATCACCGCAAAGCTACATGGACTGGGAACAAAAAAATGGGTCTCTTGTCATAAACAGAGCCACACCAAAGGACAATGGTGTTTATGTGTTAACTCTGTCCTACTGTCTTTGGAGTGATAATAGTGTTTGTAACTATGTTGGTGTAAACAACTCATTACGTTTTGTAGTCTCAGATGCCATATACTTAACTGTAACACCAACCGAATGCCCAAATGTGACAAAAGGGCCAGAGAGTGGGCTTACATCAACACCTATTGATCAAATGCTTGTAAATAATGTAAGGTACAGTAGAGTGCATATAAACTTAGATTTTTCTGCTTGGAATATAAATGTTAACAGTAGTTGTGCAGACACTGGTGTGTCAAAGTTTTATGCCACCATGTTAATTGACATGTTAAGTGCCTTCCATGCCAAAACAGGGAGCATGATGGCCCCTCTTATTAGTAAAGAAAGGGTTAGTAATACCAGAAAGAAACGAGATCTGTGGGGAGACCTGGCTGGACTTTTTGGATCAGGAATGAGCATATGGAATAGGGCAGACCTTGAGGCCATTAAGGGGTACCAAGACCAGTTTAATACTAACACAGGAGAGAGGGTCTTGCTACCACTTACATTAGGCCAGCAAAGTTTAGCAATGGAAGAGCGTTTATCTGTGTACAATATACATGAGGTAGGCCGTTAGTTTAAAGAGATAGAACACAAAACTAATGAAGTTGTGGTTGAACATAATGAAGAAGTTTTTAATAATAGCATAAATACAGCTATAATGTGTAGTGCTTATGGATCTTATGTTTTAACTCAAGTTAGTCAATTGTTACAGGAGATTAATTAAATCAATTGCCTAATCAAATTTCTGACGCACAGTTAAAACTGTGGTATTGTCAGATTCGTTAATGTTAATGATAGTAAGTGTATAACTTTTTGTATTAAAGCTCGAGCCCCACCTATGTGGTGGATTCGTAAGGTAACCAAAGTATATGTTAAACCACAAGTGTTTAGACCTAACAGTACGCTTAGTAGCACCATGAGGGTGTCCCTCGTGGTAAGACTACCTCAAGTTGAGTATAACAAGGAGGTGTACTCCCAAATAGTAAAAGTACACTCTGTAGGGTATTTACAAGGCCAGTATTATGCATATCGAATTTCGCCCCCAGAGATCCTAGTACGCAGTAATGATGGGTCCTGGGTAGTGCCAAACTTACATTGCTGTGAAGAAATAAATAGTCAATGGATATGCCAGTGTGACGTCATGTCACAAACGCAACCCATCTGTGGGGAAATTCCCATGGGTCAAGCTGAAAATAATACTGCCTGGTGCCCTATCCAGTTAAAACGATGGTATACCCCACAAGTAGTTGTAACCTATAATAGTACTAACCAATACTGTGTTGTTACAAATACACCCATTTTATTTTATGAAGGACAAATGTGTACTATTCACAACCCAAACTTTTGTATTATTCCCAAACATAACGTATATATTGGTGACAAGGTGTTGCACCCTATTATCAACCTGGAGGATGAGAGTTGTAATGTAACATTTGATACCCCACACCAAGCATATGATATTAACAAATATGCGCCATCATTTGGAGCTGTGATACCTCTTCTGTCTCTTAACGTGCAGTCACTTTTAAATCGGAAAGATACTCATTTGATACAAATCCAAAATACTGCTCATAAGGCACAAGTAGTTGTAAATGAATTGCTCAGTGAAAGTGATAATGAGCACTTGATTTATAGCTATGCAGGGGGACCCTTAGGAGTCCTGTCTTTTAAAGTTTTACTTGTGTTGCAAGTGGTTTTAGTGTTTTTGGTAATTATAGGCCTGTGTAGCTTAAGACTTACTATTCGTAAGCACGATTGAGATGTACATGCTCGAGGAGCTGCACTGTTCACAAATAATAATTAAAAATATTGGGCCAAGGGGCTTGTAACAAGGATAAAGAAATTTGTCCCAATATTTCAGGCTAACCTCATTTTGGTCTAAACCATAATGTGTTTGTGTAACAAATATTGACCTATGAAGCTGGATCATATAAAAATTGTAAAGCTACAAGTTTAACTGAGCCACAAGTTGCAATATTAAAGTGCCTTTTAATATTTGTATTGACCATATGAGTAATAGAAAACAGGTGTCTTAAGTGTCTGCACAAATAGAAACACAGGGACAGAGTTCAAGTTACCCTTTTGACTATTATTATTAGGACGGGCCAGAATGCCTGTGTGCACATTCCTAAGTGCAAACCTATTTCTACCTCCTAGACCTTGGTAACTGGTAATGACAATTATTACTAGCCTTATATAGTAGTATAATTTACACTATCAATACATTTGTGCTGACCAGAGATTAGCTCATACATATACTAAAAAGAGAATTGCCTTTTAAGCTGATGTTTGTACTTGTCTTGGACCAATCATAGACAACCATAGAAACTGATAATACTGCCTTCCACTATATAAGCAAGCCAGAATACACTGTTAGTTTGAAGAATGAAGGATGTACCACTTGTAATCTCTCGCTGTGATTATTGTTATAATCATTAAATTCTTCCGCCTTCAGTCTCGTCTCCGTTCGTCTCCTAAGTATTTGTAATAGATAATTTACTAATGGTAATTTTTTCCAATGCTACACCGTGGAACAGAGGATAAGCCAAAGGGCAATATCCTGGAACTGGTAATGGTCCCCCTGAAACAGGAACTGCAGAGAACGCCTGTAAGGGGATGCAAACCAGGATATGCAGATAGGCATGCTGTATATCGACGGAGCATATCCAGTCACCCTGCTTGATCAGAGGGAGAAGGCCATGCAGAGTGACCTTCCGGAACTTTATGTACTACATAAAAAGGTACAGCACCTTGAGGTCTAGAATAGGCCTCATGTCCCCTGTTCTTTTGGGAACTAAGAAGAAGCTGGAGTAGAATCCCTTGTTCCTTTGACACCTGGGCACTGGATCTATTGCTCTTTTATGCAACAAGGTGAGAACCTCCTCCCTATGTACCTCTGTGTGGTCTGGAGGATAAAAGGTAGGAACTGTGGGAACATTTTGAGACTATTCTAGAAGTTCTAGAGTATGACCCTTTTCGATTATCTGCAAGATCCAAGCATCTGTAGTAATGGTTCTCCACTGGGACAGATGGAGGGAGAACTGGCCTATGACCACCACCTCCTGGCTTGGAGCGGGGAGGGATTTGGCGAGGATTCAGGCTGAGGTTGAACCAGCAGCCAGGGCCGCACCTCCTCCTCCTCTGGGGTTTTTTAGCAGAGGAGCCAGTGGTGGAGGAGGAGGGCAGACAGGGCAGTGCTAGCCCTGTGCTTGCCCTCGAGCTGGGTTCCAGAACCAGACTTGTGAGAGACCTTATGAAAGGAGGGTCTCGGTCTGCTCCTGGGTTGGGTATGATAAAGGTAGTGGACAGACCTAACAGCCCAGCCAGAGGCCTGCATGTCTTTGATAAGATTCTGCATATCAGGACCAAAAAGTCTGTGACCCACAAAAGGGGCATTCAACACCTTTTGCTGGACATCAGCTACAAAGCCAGAGACTCAGAGCCAGGAGTGCCTTCAGAAGCAAATGCCAGAGGCAGCTGCCCTGGCTGTAGTATCAGCAATATAATAGGTGGATATGAGAAGATGCTTACTGATATTTTCCAGGGCCTGAAGAACTTTGAGAAGCTCTTGTCTCTGGGATCCCTCAGGGAAGGCCTGAGCAGCAGCTTTGCCCTTCCTCCAGAGGATATTCTGGTACTTAATCAAATGAGCCAAGTAACTGACAATTCTAAGGCCTAGGGTGGCAGAAGCAAAAGTCCTCTTGCCCCAGAGGTCTAGCTGCCTAGATTCCAGGTCAGGGGACAGGGAACTAAGGTGTCTGGGTTCCTTAGTCCTGGCATGAGTGGCCTTAATTACCATGAGAGTCGGTTTATAACTGGGCTGCATAAAAGGGCGGCCCCTGAGGGGCCTGGTAAAGCTTATCAGCCTTCCTGAGCATGGCAGGCAGCAGTGGCAGCATCATTCAATGCTGCCAGCACAGGAGGAATAACTTTGGGTGAAGATTCTGGAAGCTCCAAGAAATCCACCGTATTCCTCCTTGTGACATCCTCTTCCTCAGTCCGGAACCCCACAGTGGAAGAGAGCTGCTTCATAATGCTGACGAAAGAGGGTCCTCGGGGGACCTGGGGGTGTTTGACTGAGTCCTCACTCCTGGAGGAAACAGTAGACCTATCAGGAGTCCACTTCAATGTCTCCATCCTCATCCTCTTCCTCAAGGAGGATGAGGTCAGGGTGATGTTCTCCTTGATGTCGGCCTGTTCTGGAGTAGGGACCAATGGCCAGAGTACTGATGGCTCTTTAGAAGGTGTGGGGTGGATGGGTCAAACTGGCGTCGATGCTGAGGCAGCCCCCAATGGTGTGGGTGACGACGGCCCAAGCTGTGGAACAAACTGATGTATGAGAGACGTGGTAATGGAGGAAAGAATGCCATTAAGGTCAATGGTGGGAAAAGGCAGCGTCATTAACATAGGCATCGATGGAGGGGGTGCGACGCCCAGCTCTGATGAACCGCCGCTATCTATAGTAGAAGTGGTGGAGCCCTGTGCCAGTGGACCTCGAGATTAGAGAGGTCTCGACAGTGGGGCTTGGGCCAGTGATGCAGATGTCGATGGCCCCTCCACAACCCTGTGAAAGCTGGGAGAAATCTCTGCCGTGGAGGGCCTGATAGAAGCAGAGACCTGCACGGAGCGAGGTGCCGATGCTGAAGCAGTCAATGGAGCAATCCCGGGAGAAGAGGAAGAATCCAATGGGGAACGGGATCACCATGAGGAGAACAGTCCTTAGGCTGATCCTTATCCCGACGAGAGCGTTTCCCCGAGGAGTTTTCCTGAGCCTTGGTGGCCTGAGAGCCCAAAGAATACCCCAGTGACTGGGGTAGCCCAGAAGATCCCTGCTCTCTGCTGGCTGCCTTTTGCTCCATAAGGAACTTCTGCAGGGCTTTCTTGCATCGGCGCCGGGTGGGGAGGATAAACTTCAGGCAGGACTCACAGGCGAGACCGTTGTGGCTAGGCCCAAGACAGCAGACACAGAGTTTGTGGTCACTGGTTGTCACATTTATATTGGTAGTATCAGAGGTAGTTAAGTGACAAAGTTCTCCTAGCAGCACTACTAGTATTTTGAATGCCACTTTTAATTTTTCCCCCTCGTGTCAGCCAATGCTATGTTGGTAGTGGTGGAAACTACAGACTTTAATGGGGTAAAAACAATTTTATACAGTGAATGCACCCTAAGCGTCACTCTGCAGTATGCTGCTGCTCACCACCTCCTGCTGCTTGCTGCTCTACACCTGCTACAGCTCTACTGGGGCTGCTGGATCAACTGCATTTTCTGGTACTACATCCTGTCTGCTATGGTTGTATTCCTCACAGGAAGATGTATTAAATTTAAATGGTACTGTTATGAAATAAAGTCACCGAAGTCACTGCAGCAAAGCTGAGCTGACAAATCTCACTGAGTGTCAACTAAAGTCAAACTGGATTTTTCTCAGGGAAAAAAATATATACTTTTTTAATCTCTTCTTGGGCAAACAGACACAAACTCAGAAAATTGTCTTCAGTACACATTCCCTCACTAACTGTTAAATTGAATGATTGTTTTAAAATGTTCATGGTTTATGCTGTCATTTTATATTATATACAGCGCCTTGGTTATGAAAGGTGCTATATTTATTTTTTATTTCTGATCTCAGATTAACCATTTGAGCTCAGAGCTCTTTACATAGGTTCCATGTTAGTACATTTAGAACAAGTAGGTGATTATACAGAGGATTGAGACAAACAAGGCAATAGAATTAGAATGAGAACATTTAGGTACATTTGGTCTTTGAACAAAGGAATGCAAAAAAATACAGCGAAAACTAAAACTGAAATAAGCAAACACAGTCAGATACATACAGGAACAGACTAAATAACTGTGCCCAACAGGGAGCCTGTTCGTTGTCAGCAACACGAGGGGGTTAGCACATAGAAGTGCTGGAGAGACGGGGTGGGGAGTTGAGCCCCAAGTGCAGGGTGTCCAAGAGAGAGAAAGATCTGTTTGGCAGAAGGTAGGAGATGCCTTTGCTAGGTGCTAGCGATGGCAGACACATTGAGATTCCTGTATTAAATGGTTCTTTAGGTTCTTTTTGAAGGTCCACAGAGTGGGCAGGCTAATAATGTTCTCATGGAGGGAAGCTGAACCACAACGGTGCCCAACAGGCAAAGGACCTTTGTCCTTGAGATGTCCGACATTTTAGAGTCAGGAAGGACTGCAGTTCTGAATTTTGGGTGGGCCTGGGATTAGTGCTGGGAACTATGAGTTGTTGGACCCCAGTCGGGAGCTGACCAAGGCAGATCTTTTTGGCCAGGAGGCAGGATTGATATTTTAAGCAACCAAAGAGCGTTAGCCAGTGAGCCTTAGCATACAGATCGCAGGTGTGGGTTAGTTGGTGTGCTTCTAAGGTGAGCCTCTAGGCATTCTTAAGGGCAGTTTTTATATGTCGGAGGGCAGTATCTGTAGCAGAGCCATTTATCAGCAGTCTGTAGTCCTCTAGGGAACCCACTAAACTGTGGACCGCTATGCTAAGGGCTTCAGGGGTCAGGCTCTGCCTACGGCGATAAAGTAGCCCTAAGCATTTGTTGATTGCTTTAGCTGTGATGTCTATGCAGAGGGCGTAGGAGAGCAAGCTGTCAAGAGTGATTCTGAGATATATGAAATGATGAACACGTTCAAGAGGAACACCACCCCTATCACATATTGATAGCGGGCAGTTTTTGTGCTTGTTCTTAAGGCTGGTGAACAACACATTTTTTTTGTAATTCATTATCAACTTATGATTTTTGAACCATGACTCAATGCTGGTGAAGTCACGTTGTAGCTGTTGCTCAAGAGCAGTGGGGGTCTGAGCCATTAGAAAAGATAACCACAACATACGTGTAGAGGAGGATACGGCACTGACTGGCTAGGAGGAGGCAATTCAGAAATAGGCTAAAGAGGAGGGGGCCCAGTATTGACCCCCTGTGGAATGCCTGAGCACACAGGCTTGGTGTCAGAGAGAAAGGTATCTATCCTGACTTGCTGTGAACGGCAGTGTAGGTAGCTGTGGAACCATGCAGCTGCCTCAGGGGCAAGGCCTATGGCAGTGAGTTGGTCAATTAGGAAGGCATGGTTGACCATATCAAAGGCCTTTGTTAGGTCAATATAGATAGCCCCGACGAGCTGGCCAAGATCGAGGGATTTGTGGATGAAACTTGTGTATTCCAGGAGGGCTGTAGTGGTGCTATGCACAGACTGGCCGGCAACAATTCGTTCAAGGGCCTTTGAGAGTGGTGGTAGTATAGAGATGGGTCTATAGTTCCCGGGGAGGGCATGATCCCCACTCTTGTACACAGGGTGACTACTGCAGCTTTCCATTTTGGGGGGAATACTGCGAGACGGAGCGAGAGGTTAAGGATATGGGTGAGAGGGGACAGGATTTCTTTGAGTGAAAGCGAGATTAGTTTCAGGTCGAGGTTATCCCCACTGAATCTCCCCTTCCCAAGCACTTTGCACAGATATTTCCTGGTTTCTCCAAAGGTAACAGTCTTGAAGCAAAAGGGGGGATGCGATAGGGATTGAGTGGGTGCAGCAGGGATAGTGGGGGAGAAGAAGTCAGCGGGGAGAACATGCTGCAAATCGGTAAAGGCATTGTTAAAGGTGTTGGCGATAGATTTAGGGTCAAGGATGGGGGAGCCCAGAATTTGCACCCGTCATTCCAGTTCTTGGTTAGGGCATCTTTATAGTATTCGTTTTTGGCTAATCAGATGGTCCTGGTACAGTTGTTCCTCGCACGTTTGTAGTTCAGGATATCAAGACTGCTTGCCAGTGGCCCTAGCTATATGCCAGAGGTGGTCTCTATTTTTCATTACTTCAAGTGTATCAGGGCTCATCCAGGGGTTAAAGTAGCCTCTGATCTTCCGCTTTTTAAGGAGCATGGGTGTCACAGATTGTATTGAAGAGGAGGATGAAATGGTCGAGCATGTCATCAACGTCGGAAGCCTCAAAAACCGAGGACCAGTCAGCACTGAGGAGATCTATTTTGAAGCAGTCAGCATAACCAGGTTTGAGGACCCTGCTGGTGACTGTTCTAGGAGGCGGTTTGGAGAAATTATTAGCCCAACTGAACGTGACAGGGGAGTGGTCACTGATGTCGTCCGGGAGGATGGAGTCATTAGAGGCATGCTCAGGTCGGTTGGTGAGCACCCAGTCAATCAAAGTACTAGTGCACGTCCTGTAGTTAGTCCTAGTGGGCGTTTCAATGAGCTGGGTAAAGTGGATAGCCTGAATTGCATCCTTGAATTGATTAGCTTCAGGGGCAAGCCAATTAATATTGAAATCACCTAAGAGTAGAACATCAGAGCTTAGGGTTAGGCTTCCAAGACAATCTATGACAGCATGGAGACACTGCGCCAAGTTCTTTGGGGGGGATGTAGACAGATAGAATTGTGACAGTTTTGTTGTGGGCCCCAAGAAGAACCTTAATGGCAAGGGCCTGGGCGAACGACCCTAGGCTGGGTAAATTCAGGACTATGCCCTGAAGGCTGTCCTTCAGGTAGATTGCACAGCTGCCACCTCTTTTAGATTTACGATCTTGCCTAAAGATCGAATAGCCCAGCAGACTGATGGCTCCATCAGGGATCTTGGGAGTGAGCCATGCCTCTACCACAGACAGTACGTCTAGATTATATAAATAAAGTTTGTTTTGCTTTGCTGTGCACACAGAACAGAAAAGCAACTAACTGAAGCAGTGGCTGGTGGGCGTTAGCTGACTAGTCTCACCCTACCAGCTACGGTGCACTTGCACTTGCTTAAATTCACCCCAGAAACTGTCTGTAGGTGGCAGCAGAAAACACACCCTTCAGTCCAGTAGACTTCTCTAGCTGGTGGCGACTCACTCACAATCCCTCCGGGAGACATTTGTGGATGTCTCCAGTTTGGATATATATATTTAAAGGGACACTGTCAACCGCCTTAGGCCTCAAAGTGTCCCCTGTTTAAAAACACATTTTATAACTGCTAACATTTTGTAAAGACTGCTGATGTAGCTAGTAGTTTGAATCAGATTCTTTTTTTTCTTTTAAAAAGTGAAAAACAGGCTGCCCACCATACTGGTGTTACCATACCAAAACAGGTTTGCTTACATTCCTTGATCAACTCCCACTGCATCCTTCCTGGACTTGGAAACACCTCC
Source organism: Neoceratodus forsteri (assembly GCA_016271365.2). NCBI lineage: Eukaryota > Metazoa > Chordata > Ceratodontiformes > Ceratodontidae > Neoceratodus > Neoceratodus forsteri. Next base: position 358,530,581 of record CM028135.1, on the reverse strand, counting down.
AACACAGTCTAGCCACTCATGATGTAGTGGCAGTTTAGGTGGCTACTGCCTCATGAGTGACTGCACTGTTTGGAGGGATGCTTCTAAAGTTTAGGAAGTATTCAAGAAGAATTGATTCAGGATTTGAAACAAAACAAAGTTGTATATAAATATACATTAGCATGCATTTCAGTTCTGCTAAGCAAGGAGACAGACAAACCAAACAGCAACATTAATGCATTTTAGAGAAGGTAAGCAGCCATAAAATGTGGGTTAACTAGAAATAATATGATGCAAAAACAGGTTGACAGTGTCCCTTTAACCAGCCAATCAACTTTGGGCTTATTTAAAGTATTTCTAGGGGTACTTCACTACCTGCTTATGTATGGATACATAATTTGGTGTTGATATGTTACACATTTTCCACAAAAAAAAGGGTTTATGTTGCTTTTTTAATTTAAAAAATAAATAAGTTGTTTTGGTATTTTGGCTAGTATAAAAAACTGTTTAAAATTGATTGCACACCACCATTAGACATTAGAAAGGTAATTTTGTGTTTAATAACTCAGCCACTCGCACTTTGTGTGTAGTAGTTACAGCTCATGAGGTATTTACATTTGTTTATGTTATGGTATGCATGTTTTTTTTTGTTTGTTTGTTTTTTTTTAAATCAGTTTGGGGGTTATTTCGGCTACTATAAAAAAAAAATAACCGAATTGCTTAAAATTCATTGCATACCACCATTAGAAAGGTAATTTTGTGCTGAACAACTATGCCACTCATACTTTCTGTGTAGCCGTTATGGTTCATGAAGTATTCGCATTTGTTTATGGTATGGTTGACTTTTGTCCGTCAAGCCTCACAAAAGCCTTAAATAAAAATACATGTCTTGTAGTAGAAAGCTTGCTTTGTAGTACAACATCACTTTACTACCTGCTTATCATGTGTGGAAACATAATTTGGCAAAGCCTAAATCAGTAGGTGAAATGTTAGAGTTTGGATTTTTCTCCCTGACCCTGGAGGGTCTGTCTTTGTTGATTATGTGACTTGCATTGAATGGAGTTTAAAGTCCTCTGAGTACTGCTGGTGGACTCTTCATTATTTAAATTGCTAGGGAAGTGCCGTGACTCTCGTTTTTCAGTTGTCTGTGCATTGTCAATGAGCACCCCACCCTGCCTAGTGTGGCTCTGGCTGTTTTCTATACATAATTTGGTGTAGATATGCTACTCGTTTCCCCCCCAAAATGGTTTATGTTGCCTTTTTTATTTAAAAAAAAAATAAGTTTTTGGGGTACTTCGATTAATATTAACAAACAAAAATGCTTAGAATTGATTGCATACCACTGTTAAAAAGGTAATTTTGTGCTGGACAACTCTGCCACTCGTACTTTGTGTGTAGCACTTATGGTTCTCATAAGGTATTTGCATTTGTTTATGGTACGGTGCTTATGGCTTCATTTTTGCATAGAAAGGCCCAGGATGCAGTGTCAAGGGTACTGAAGGCAGAAGGGGTGGAACTCTTAGAGAGCTGCTGCGGGGTGGTGAGTTAAGTGGCCATGGAGGGACCCAAGCCTGGATTCCTCACAGCAAGATTTTTGATATGAAATCTGCAGCAAGGCTGAGCTGACAAGTCTGAGTGTCAACTAAAACAAACAGTAAAGTTGCACGCCGGAGAAAATTATGAAAATAAACTGGTAGTCACAAAAATAGTAAGCAACAAACAAAATTTATTGTGGCAGAGCTCCACAAGACAATGGCACTATACCCTGGTGCTTCAGGTCCTCATGTGACCCCCTGATGAAGTGTCACATGAGGACACGAAGCACCAGGGTATAGTGCCACTGCCTTGTGGAGCTCTGCCGCAATAAATTTTGTTTGTTTACTATTTTTCTGACTACCAGTTTGTTATTTTCATCATTTTCTCTGGTATGCAACTCTACTGTGTGCTCTGGTCACATAAAAAGTCTTTTACGTTAAGCTGGCACCCACACATTTAGCCTGAGCGCATGGTTCTTTGCGTTATTTTGAGTGTCAACTAATAATAGTCAAGCCTGATTTTTCTTATGAAAAATTTTTTTTTTTAAGTCTCTTCTTGGTCACACAGCCACAAACTTAGAAAAGGTGTTGTGTGCATAGCCATGCACACACACAGAACAGAAAAGCAGCTAAATGAAGTGGTGGAAGTCAGCCAACTAGTCCCACCCTACTAGCTCCGGTGCACCTGCTTAAGTGGCCATGGAGCGACCCGAGCCTGGGTTCCTCACAGAAAGATTTTCTATATGAAATTTAAATTATATTTATTATGAAATCAAGTCACTGCAGCAATGCTGAGCAAACAAGTCTCAATGTGTGTCAGCTAATAATAGTAAAGCCTGATTTCTCTCAAGAAAAAAAAAAATTACATACTCATTTTTTTTTTTAAAGAGAACCTTTCCTGCCATTTTTCTAAATCAAAAACAAATAAGCAATGCTGGCCTGGTGGTGCTGAGAGCTGATGCACTGCACAGCTCGCACCACACTGGTGACATGGGTTTGAGAACGGAATCAGGCCACGGGAGGTCAGCAGGGGTAAGAGAGCATTGCACGTCCAGAGGACTGCTCTCCTCTCCTAGGGTGGGTTGTGAGTCTAGCATTGCTCTTTCATGGCCCCTGATGAAGATCGGGGGCGCTACAAGCTGCGATGCCACTAAGGGGTCAGAGCGGCGGCGGGCATTAGCACGTAGCATGCACTGATGTCACTGCATATCCGTGCTCCGGGGGAAACTAAAGGAAAAAAAAATGTCTCTCTGAGGAGGCAACGGTGGCCCCGAGTGACTGCAGCCCACTTCCCCAGCACCGGACTTTCCTGACCGGCCCTCCTGAGCCCCTGCTCTGCTCCTGACCAGGCTGTCTAGATTCCAGACAGGACACCAAGGTAAGGCATTGGGTGGCCCTGCCCCAAGGGGTGCAGATCCGGGAGGTCGGCTGTGGTCTGGGAAGCAGGGTGGGGTATCTCTGTCCCCGATTTCCCAGTCAGGGGGTTTCAGGTGGGGAGTTAGGTGCCAAAAGTCGAGGGGGGTATGACTGAGAGATGCCCCCAGTAGCCGGTGATAATCCATGGGAGCTCCTCTCTTGGTAAAAGCAGCTTTTTTGGGGTTCCATGTGACAAGGGCAAATTCGGAATGCTGAATGCCCTTATCGTAACGCAATTTCAACGATGTGGAATCCTGGCACCAGTGAAAGCAGTGCAAACAAATAGTTTTTATGCATTTATGCGGAGGACCCCCCAAATTAAGATTCTCAACTCCGGGGTGCATGTCGGGGGTATATTGCATATAGAAAAATAAATAAATAAACACCGTGACAAAAACTACCGGCACCTGGTCCTGATCCCTGCATGCCCGCCACCCCAAGCCAGCACCCGCACCACCATGCCAGCTAGTTGACAACCCACGGCACCACACCTCGTTCGGTGGGCTCGCTCCCCCCATGTGCGTATATACGCCCAACATCCTGTCGCCTTTTCACGACCCTCCCTATCCAGTCGCCAACCCCACATCCTCGCCGTTGGGGCAGTAGCCGCAAGTGGGTCGCCATTTTGGCAGGCGCACACTTGCTGCTTGCCCACATCACAGGATACCCTTTTTTTTGTTATACCACAAAGGAAGGGAAGGGATCGTAAATTGCTCCCTTGGGGTTAGCGGCATGATCCCTTTCCATGTCCCTGTTGCTAGTCATGCCCCATTTTATGACATAGGTTTAAGGAGAGTGTGGGGATGTGCTTCATTCAAGTCTGTGAAGTGTGGTTTGAAAACAAAGTTTTCAGCTGTTTAAGTGGCCACTTGGTAAAATCGGAACCAGGGTTCAACTTACAACAGCCCTGTTAGTTGAACCCTGGTTTTGGTTTTAACAAATGATCACTTAAAACGGCTGAAGAAAAAATTACTCACCTTAGTAATGTTGTTTCTTCTAATGGGAGTCTTGCTGTATTCTGACAATAGCAGTGAGTCCCAACCTTCGAACTGCCCTGGAGATGAAAGAGTTAACTTTCCATGCCAGGCATTGAACGCTGAGCTTGAGCTCGGTTGAGACTCTGTCTGTTGCTGTTTGAACTCAAACCATCAGATCTTTACGAGCTAAACTCACTGAGAGACCTGTGTGGAAGCTGTAAACCTACACTAGCCAACCTGCTACTAAATATAATAAACAGATTTTTTGGTCCCAAAACAAAGACTCAAGTCAGGAAACCCAAAAAATTAATAAACACAACACCCACTCACCCAAAGAAAAGAGGGTGGTAATAAAAAAGGTGGGGCACCTCCTGAGTGCCAACACTGCTACTGCCCACCCACATCCCAAAAACAAAGGTTCTGAGAGGGGAAGGCGGGGGGAGGTCAGAATACAGCAAGACTCCATTAAAAGAAACAACATTACTAAGGTGAGTAATTTTTTCTTCAAACAACATGAAGTCTTGCTCTATTCTGACAATAGCAGACTACCAAGCAGTACCTCCATGAAGGAGGGACAGAACCTACTTAGGAAATAGGCTTTGAAGCACAGCTGTGCCAAACCGAGCATCACTCCTAGCCTGGATATCCAGAGAGTAATGCTTGGTAAAAGTGTGAACTGTTTTCCAGCTAGCTGCTTGACGTATCTCTAAGATAGGAATATCCCTGGCAGCAGCCAGGGAAGCAGCTGTACCTCTGGCAGAGAGAGCCCTCAGGCCTGAGGGTGGAATCCTACCTAGTTTTTCATAGCAAAACTGAATGCAAGAGATAATCCATCTGGCAATGGATCTTTTAGTGGCAGGTTTTCCTTTACCAACCTCACCATAAGTGAAGAACAGTTGGAGGGAGTCAAACCTGTGACCCTTGGTACGTTCTATGTAGTAGCTAAGGGCTCCTTTCACATCCAAACTGTGCAGCCTCCTCTCACCAGAGGAGGAATGGTCAGTGAAGAACACAGGAAGAGACATAGATTGGTTAAGGTGGAAATCTGAAACCACCTTAGGTAAAAACGTCCTGTTAGTCCTGAGGACCACCTTATCTCTATGGAAAGAGATAAAATCAGGCTCCACTGACAGGGCTTGTAACTCACTTATGCGCCTGGCAGAAGTGATAGCCACCAAGAACACAGTTTTCCAAGTCAAGTACTTAAGCTCTGCTGGGGACAAAGGCTCAAAAGGAGGTTACATAAGCTGAGCAATGCAAACACTAAGGTCCCAAGCAGGGGCAGGGTCCCTGAATGGCAGATTGGTATGAAGCAATCCCCTGAAAAACTTGGAGAATACAGGGTGAGCTGAAAGAGAAGAAGGCTTACCTGCTGAAAGAAAAGCAGAGACAGCTGCCAGATGCACCCTTAGTGTAGCTGGTCTGAGTCCCAAGCTATTCAGATTAACCATATAGTCAAGGACTGTGGGCAGGTCAGCAGACTCTGGGGAAAGGTGGACTGCTAAGGACAACAGGAGAGGGTACCAAGGCTGTCTGGCCCAGTCTGGAGCAATCAGAATCACCTTGCAGGGTTGAGACCTGATTTTGACTTGCACCTTGAACAGGAGAGGGAAGGATGGAAAAGCATACAGGAACTTCCCTTCCCAATTGAGAACCAGGGCATCCAGGGGGACTGAGCCCAACACTGGGGCCTGCAGCAAAGGAAGTTGGTGATTGTCTGGGGCTGCAAAAAAGATCTATCTGTGGGGTGCCCCATCTGGAGAAGATCACCTCCAAAACCAGGGGATCCAGTGGCCATTCGTGATGGCCCTGAGATATCCTGCTAAGGACATTGTCCTTGCCTGGGAGGTGTACTGCTGTAAGGGAGGTGTTCAGGGAATAGGCCAGAGACCACAACTTCATTGCTTCTGTGCACAAGGCCGAAGACTGAGTGCCCCCGAGCTTGTTGCTATACCACATTGTGGTGGTATTGTCTGTCCTGATCTGAACAACTTTGTTCTGAACAGACTTGGAAAAAGCTTGAAGTGCTAGAAACACTGCTCTGAGTTCCAACAGATTGATGTGAAGCAGAGATTCCTGAGGGGACCACAACCCTTGGGTGGTCAGGTCTCCCAAGTGAGCCCCCCACCCCAAGAGGGGGGCATCTGTAGTAAGGATTAAAGAGCGAGACTGAGTGACAAAAGGAACTCCCTGTCTTAGATTGTCCTGGTCCTGCCACTACTGCAAAGCCTGGATCAGGGTTTGAGTTACTGATATCAGTTTGGTCAGAGGGTCCTTTTTCTGAGACCAAAAGGCTCTCAAGTGGAACTGAATGTCCCTCATCTGAAATCTTGCTCCCTGCAACACTGCTGTAGTAGCAGCCATGTGCCCCAGGAGCTGCAGAAAATGCCTTGCTGGTCGAGACACCTGTAGGGTGAACGAAGAGGCCAGTGTGATAAGGGTCCTTGCCCTGTCCAGGGGAAGGAAAGCTCTTGCCTTTTCTGTATCTAGCTCTGTGCCTATGATGGTGAGGAGCTGAACATGCTCTAGAACTGACTTTGAAAGATTCAGAAGGAAACCTAGAGAGGTGAGCAGTTGCTGAGTTATCTTGCAACTTGACTTGGTCTGGGGACTGGCCTACTATGAGCCAGTCGTCCAGGTATGGGAAGATGGCAATCCTTTGCCTTCTTAGGGAAGCAACTACTACTGCCAGGCATTTTGTGAACACCCTTGGAGCAGAGGTTAGACCAAAGGGCATTGCTCTGAATTGGTAATGGCCTGAGGGCAGCTCGAACCTGAGGTATTTTCGATGGGAGTTTCTGATGAGAATATGGAAATAGGCACCCTTGAGGTCCAGGGAGACTAGCCAGTCCCCTGGCCTTAGAGAGGGTAGAATTATTCCCAGAGTCACCATTTTGAACTTTGGCTTTAAAAGGTGCTTGTTTAAATATCCGAGATCCAGGATGGGCCGTCATTCTCCTGTCTTTTTGGGGGTGAGGAAGTACCTGGAGTACAATCCTTTCCCTTGGTGTAGGGGTGGAACCCTTTCTACAGCTCTGAGAGCCAAGAGGGAAGAGACCTCTGCCTCTAGGGCAAGTGCCTCTGAGGGATTTGCAGGTGGAAAGGATCTGGTTCTCATCTTTGGAAATTTTTTGAAGCTGAGAACCAGTCCCTGGCTTACTACTTCCAGGACCCATTTGTCTGATGTTAAAGACTTCCAGTCCTGGACAAAGTAAGCCAGCCTGCCCCCTACAGGTGGTGGAGAATAGGCCCTGGCAAACCCATCAGGGTGCCTGTTTGGCAGGGGGTTTAGGCTGAGGGGTGAAAGCAGGCCTGCTTGTACCCCTTCTGCCTCTCCCTCTAAAGAACCCCCTCTGAGCATAGGCAGAAGAGGAGGCCTGGGCTTGGTAAAAAGGCCTGCCCCTGGGATGCTGCCTCTGAGGAGTGGCTTGCCTTTCCTTGGCCTGAGTACTCCTATAGGTGGTCCTGTAGTCATCCATTTTCTTCATGTAGTTCTCTGTTTGCTCCCCAAACAGAGAATTATCCACAACAGGAAAATCCATGGCCTTAGTCTGGGTATCCTGAGACAGGCTAGTACATCTGAGCCAAGACATCCTACGAAGGGCCACAGATGTAGCCATGACTCTAGATGAAACATCATTGGAGTCCATTGCAGCATGGAATTGCACCTTGGATGCCTCAATACCATCTGCAGCCACCTGCTCCAGCTCCTTGGCAAGCTGGCCAGGGACCTGTTCAGCTAAAGCCATGACAGTGTCTCATCTAGATTTCTGATATCTAGCTGTATAGGCCATATAATTGGCATGCCTGAGTCCCAAGGATGCTGCCATGTACTGTTTCTTTGCCATGGCATCAATCCTCCTGGAGTCCTTATCTGGGGGTGTGAAGCCAAGGGTATATTAGCCTTATCACAGGCTGCAGCCTGCACTACCCCAACATGGCTGCATTGCTGGGTAAGGAACTCGATATCTGAGCCTGACAGAGTATACCTCTTGTCCATTCTTTTATCCACAGGAGGTATAGAATTAGGAGTCTTTAAAATCTTAAATGTCTGTTTCCCAAAAGACTTGTGTAAGGAAATAGACAGCCTCCTGGACTCTGGGATATCCATCATTTCCACATAGTCAGGCTCCTCCTGGTCATCCACAGCTTCTTCCATAGGAAGCTGAAGGGTTTCGCCACTTTCTGTAAAATATGAAATGGGAGGGGGACTCAGAAAGCCTAGGAGGAGACACTCCTGAAGCTTTGTCTGGGGAGATGTCCGGGTCAATGGGCACATCCAGACTTTCATAATCACATTCACTTTCCTCATACTCTCCTTCCTCCTCCTCCAGTTCATAAAATTCTTCCAAATCATAATCCGGAACCGGCCTAACCGAGCGCCTTCCTGATGGTGCCGGTTCGGTCGGAACCGGGAATAGTGACTGAACAATTTTTATCGCTTTGGCTATTTCATCAGCGGTTGGAGAAGAAACTTTTGGATCCACACCAGCTGATTTATCCCTTCTTGTTCTCTTAACCGGAACCGACTCTTCAGAAATGGTTCTCCTCTTGCCCGAAGAAGTTTTGCCCTGGTCAGAGGGCACTCCTCCTGGTTCGGTTTAAACCGAACCGGGCTGGCCATCCGGGTCAGTGGACTTTTTGGCCTCCCTTTCCCTGAGCCTACCAACTCTCTTTTCTAGGGTAGCTGCAGGAAAATTTTTACAAATCTGGCAGTCTGAATCGAGGTGGTCAAACCCCAGACAATAAACACAGGTGGTGTGGGGGTCAGCCTTGGCAAAAACTTCCCCACACACACTACAGTGTTGAAACCCAGTGGGCCCGGTTTTTCTTTTGGGTTTCTCAGACATGGTGCCAGTCCTAACAAAACTTACCTTTTTAATGGCAATCCGCCAGGCAAAACACTCTTATCGGTTCCTGACCGTGTTACGGGTCGTGGAAAAAAACGTAGTAAAATCCGTTTTTTTTAGAACCGATAAGAACCGGTAACCACACTCTAAAAGTAGAAATAAAGATTTTTAAACAACCTGATCGGTTCAAACCGAACTGATGAAACGTTTACAAGTTCCACACAGAATAGAAAAACAATATAAATGTATCTAGTACTCACGAATACCACAGACAGAGACTGAACCGACAGGTCGCGGTTTAAATACGGTTGAAAACCGAGAAAAACGGACTTTAACCGACAAATTGAACCGAGCAAAAGAGAAATCTCCGGAGCGACTGTTCAGTGAGGCGGAGTAAAGAATCTGACGGTTTGAGTTCAAACAGCAACAGGCAGAGTCTCAACCGAGCTCGAGCTCAGCGTTCCATGCCTGGCATGGAAAGTTAACTCTTTCATCTCCGGGGCAGTTCGAAGGTTGGGACTCACTGCTATTGTCGGAATACAGCAAGACTCCATGTTGTTTGAATGGAGCATGCTCTGCACTCTCCTTACACTTACGTCATAAAATAGGGCGTGGCCAGCAACAGGAACATGGAAAGAGATCGCACAGCTAGCCCCTGGGGGAATTTACAATCCCTTCCCTTCCTTTTGGCGGTACAACAAAAAGAGCTGCTTTTATCATGGAGGAGCTCCCATGAAGGTAAGGGAGCTTCCACTTATTTGTGTGCAGCACCGATAAAGGTGCTCTTTCAATTCTCTTCTTGGGCACAAAGTAAAGCCACCAACAATACAAAAAATTCCCCTAAACTAACTGCATTTCAGTTAGACTATCTGCCTTGTTCTTTGTTTCAGAACACACAGCTCAGTTAACAAAAACTTTAAATTTCTAATTAAACTAACCCCCCCTACAAAACCTTCCTCCCTTAAGCTGTTAATCTTCTTCACTACACTGCAGGTTTAAATGCAATTTTAGGGCACGCACAATCTCATTTTCACACACACACACACACACACACACACACACACACACACACACACACACACACACACACACACACACAGTTGTGGTCTCTCTCTCTCTCTCTGCAAACAGAAAACATAGCCCTAATATGTTCTCTTTCTTAAAAGCCTAATTTTCCCATAAAGTGTAAAAAAGTTGACCCTTTAGCTTGGAATTTAGAAAGCGAACAAAAAGTGTTAAGATTTCTGAATTTTTTCTAGTTTTAACAAGTGGATGGAAGTAGATTCTTTCTCTGCAAAAACTCAAGTCATGGGTCACTCCTGCCTCAAGTTTGTGCGACTGCCAGGTCACATGACCTGCCTCCAGAGAGCTTCCAAAGTGGCCTCTGATTGGACAGGAAGTCTTGGGAGATCTCAAACTCCCGCCAACCAGCAAAATGCCGAACAGCCACAAATAACGCTGATTGCTCATTTTTCTTCAGGAGTGACGAACAGCTTATTATTCATGGTATTCAGGAAATGCCATTCGTTGCTTGCACACTCCTAGTATATGATCCTATGGTAATTCTGTTTAAATGCCAGCTCTTGATGGAATTTGATCCCTGGACTTTCTACCTCCTAAGTTTAAATGCATGGCCAATGCATCAGTCTGTTTCATGGGCAGAGTAGTAAAGCCACTGTAAAACAGCAAAAGCCCTTATTGCATGCATTGGCTAACTAGCTGTAAAGCTGCAGTATACAATGCACACTAGCAGTAACAGCAGTAAGAAAACCAGAAGTCTGCAAACCTCAATAACCAAACAACAGAATAACACCAGCAACATGTTTCCTTGCCAAAAGGTCAGAGGTAGGGATGTGCACGGGCCGAATAGTATTTTCCAAATACCATGAATAGTAGGCTTCCCGAATATTCTGATGCTTTTCGAATAGTTCACTATTGGCCACTGTCGGAACTACTATTCAGTGAGATTTCCAAGTCTCGCAGAGCTTTTAGCCAATCAAAACTGTTTCTCAAGCTCAAAGGCAAGCACACCATGTGACTTCCTCACTCTGAGCTGGTAGAAGACAGGAGACAGTGGTTTCTGAGAGCTGCTCTGCAGTACTTTTTGAGACAGCAAACTTGCTAAAAGAAGCTGATTTTTGCTTCACAGGCTTTTTTGGGTCAGTATAGTTTTTTTAATCAGTGTCAGAAAGCCTATGTTTGGCTTTCTGACAGGTATTTTGTCCTTATTGCTGTACTCAGTTACAGGGACTAGGAGGGCTGTCTGCTAACACCCCTTCTCTGCTGCTGCTGTCTGACATAGCTCCAGTGTGATTTTTTTGGGTGGAGCACATTTTATTATTTTTTTTTTGCAGTTGTCTGGTTCCAGGCTTGGTTCCCTGCATGACTGATGAGGGTGTCTGCTAACTCCCCCTCCTGCAGATCACTGCTTATAATTTGCTGTATATGTGCAAAATATTTGATTTTGTGAGGCTTCACCCTGCATGTGCATGCTTAATATATTTTTTCATGAGGCAGGGCCACATGTGTGCACAGCTGTGTGCACACAGATTTTGAAATAAACTTCTTCAGTTCTAAGCTAGTCAGGCTTGACTCACTGAATTAGTATTGTTAGTCTCCTCTGGTTCTGGGGATAGATCCCTGTACACATGAGGAGAAGTGGAAGAAGAAGAATCAGTATTTATATAGCGCTTTTCATACACAGTGTATCCCAACGAGCTTTACAAGCAATGCTAGACTGGTAGTGAAGTGACTGAATGTGTGGTGGAGGCCATATCGCACATCATCACCCACACACAACCTGGATAATTGCATGAACCAGTTTATGGGAAGGGGAATGTTGACCAGGACACCGGGAATGTTACCTACTCTTTGCGAAGAGTGCCCTGGGTTCTTTCACTTCCACCTGGATACACACCAGGATGGGCAGAAGGGACCACGGTTTAAACGTCTCATCTGAAGGATGGCACACCCCAGCAGTACAGCACCCCCTAATACTGCATTCGGATGCCAGCGATTTTTGGGTGCAAGTCCAATCCCAGTGTGGGACGAGAACCCACGACCTTCTGGTCCAGAGGTAGATGTGCTGGTAGATGTGCTACCAATTGAGCCACGCTGACACGGCAGCTGACTCCCCCCCCCACCACTTCTACAGCCCACTGCACACAATTAAGCTGTGCTTGTGAAATATATCCCCCTGCGAGTCTGTGCCGTGTGTGTGCGCACAGTTGTGCACATGCATTTTTTTTGTTTGTTTATTGTTTGTTAATTAAACCATTGCACTTAGTGGGGCAGGCTTGTCTCACTGACTTAACTGTACGTCATCTGTCTGTTCCTTGCTCGGTTCCATGTTTGACTAAATAGGTTGCCCTTTTCTTCCCCTTCTTAGTAGCAGTTTTTTTATTTGCTGCTATTATTTTTTGTGGTGCAGTATAACTGGAAAGGTCGGTGTATTACTGTAGTTCCACAAACACTAAGTAAAGCATCACACACACAGGTACTACGTAGTAATAGTTTGTGTTTTACCAGTAACCATTAGTGACCTGATCCATCATGTCTTTAGCAATCTTGCAAACATGCTTGGTCCAGCCCCAGCAAAGTATCTGCACCGCTGGCCCCAAGTGGTGAGGGACAGTATGATAGACCACAAACATACAACACATCCACACAATTACTGCTAGTGTTGTCCCTGGGCTGCCAACCCCCAAACAATCTATGTAGAACAAAGGAAGCACTCAGTGGAGGTTGCAGTAACAAAATACAGTTAGAGTAGTGGAGCATAAAGTTGCCAATACATTTGTTTGTGCTAAGGCTGGAGGATGCCAATAGAGCCCTGGTGCTTTGACCAGAACCTGGTCTTTGTCAGGGTGCATGTTGGGAACGTACAAACACGCTATGACTATACAACCCTTAAAGAAACACACACTATAAATAAGTGAAGCTAAAATGAATGAGACTGAGATGCCCTTGTAACAAAACAATCCACAACTAACATACCCAAGGATGAAACACTGCATCAAGATTATAAAACATAGTTCATACAGTGGTGCCAGACAGTACGCAATGCAGTATCTTGCAAAATTGCTGTAAAATGCTGCAGTACGCTGCAAGGAGCAGTGTAATTTAATGGCAGTTAAGCCCTCCAGTCATCCAATATTTTGTGGCATGTCATTTACTGCAAAGGACTGAACTGCATCTTGTCTTGCTCCACTGTAAATTATTGATACATAATACAATTCCAGAGAAGGTGGTGAGATAGACTACATAGACAATGACATACAGGTGTCTCTCTTTATTCGACGGGCTCAAATATTGTTCTCCCCAAGCAAACCTTTTAGGTCTTGTAGCACTGGTAATAGTACTACTACCACTAATACCATTAGCAGTACTACTACTGCTAGTGTCACCACCTGTCCATCTGTACGTTCACTGTCACATCCTGTTGTGCAGTAGTAGTGGGGAATTAGAGCATACATGCTCTGTGCAGCAAGCAGCAGACACCACCACCAGTGTCCCTACTGCTACCATTATGGCTGCTACATCCACTGCCGGTGTGCTTCTTACCACCACCAGTGCCATTATTGCAGCAGCCACACTTTCAGCTGTCACCACTACTGCAGCCACTGCTACCACTATTCCTAAGCCCATGGCTGAAGCATCTTCTACCCCGTGTCTGTGACCATGAACACCCTCTAGTGCTGACCCAATGCAATGCTTGATATTGTTTTCAGAGTGCTATGTGTGTGTTGTGGTGGATCGAGTGTGCCACATGAAGCTTGTGTTGCATTAGTGAGAGCTCAGTATTGGTGGCTGAAGTCTCATTGAGGTGTATATGGTATACCAGGTTCAATGGGTGATTAATGGTGTTGCTGAAGTGCTTTTTTAAAGTTTCCTTAAAAAAAAAAAAAAAAAACACTTTTCTGGCCGAATACCGAATACTTGGGACCCGAATACCGAATATTCGGAAAGAATACTGCACAGTCCTAGTCAGAGGCCGTCTAGCTTCAGCAGAAGCCACAAAGCATGCATGCAACTAAGACAATAATGGTTGGCAACTGTATAAGGAACTGGACCTCCCACCCACACTACAATTTGTTCCAGAGTGATGTCATCAAACTAAAAAAAAAAAAAGACAAAGGAAGGAGGGTGAGTTCTTATGAGAAGAAAACTTTATTTTCAGCCTTTTCTGCTTCTGGTACAGACAGAGTACATGCTAATGAATTGGTATAATCAGAATACTTCTGAGACAGCAAAGCAATGAGCCTTGATAGCAGTACCAGGAATGCAGTGACTTACAGAGCTGCTGCTTCAACCTGAACTTCTATCATAAAAGTCCTCATTCTTTAAACCACAGACATACAAGTGTAAGGCACTGGACATGAAGAATTACTTACTGTGATTTTGGTGGCTTTGTTCAGCACATTCACCCACTCCACCAGGTCCTGCTGATCATTGGCTTGTAGGAAATATTTCCTCATCCCTGCATTCATAACTGTTTTGGGACAGAGAAATCAATGCAACTCCTGTTAGAGGGCCATTAAAGAAACTTGTTAAAACTGCAGTGCAGTAAAAAGGCTTTCAGAAATTACTTGATGCCTCTGAGACCATAACTTATTTAACACAAACAGCTCAGAAACCCATCCATTTAGATCCCAGTGATGGAAATGCGACATGATTGTGATTAAGGGTCTCAGCAATAGAGACATCACTCACCCTGTCAAGTCAAAAGCCTCGATGCAAGAGGCAGAATTCTACTCTGCCCCCCACCCCCACCCCCCACCGGATTAGAAACAAACAACTTTTTTCTTCAAGTACCTTTTATAAATGATAAAAGGTAGGATGACCTGGTAGCACTTCCTCTCACTATGCCAGAGACCCGTGTTCTAGAATGAGTATGAATCGTCAAGGGGCAGTTGGGGGGAAGGAAGCTTGAGCATCCCAAGGACAACTCCTCTCTTTCAGGGAATATAAACTATGTGCTCCGTAACATACCTGTCAGGCAGCAGCACAGCTAGAGACACTCAGAGTGGAGTGGGCCGGCCGCCTATGTCAAGCATGACTGCCCGCATGCGCAGGCATATGGTTCATTGCATGCCACCAAGCCCTCAGGAAGAAAAGGGAAGAAAGCATCCCCAGAGGTCAGGATGATGCCGGTGCCCCTGCAAGCCCTGCACTGCTAACAGAGACACCACCGATCAGTTGGTCCAGGACAAGTGCAGGCTCTATCAGAGCTAGAGGGTGGGTGAAAATAGGAGCACAACTGGGGTAACCCAGGTGCAGAAAAGTACAGTTATGAAAGAACTTACCGTAAAAGTAGATCTTCAAGAGGAGCTCTTGCAGCAGGCAACATGGGTAGGACTAAGCCACCAGGTGCTAGGATCACATGGAAAACTTCCAGCTAGCAGTCTACAGTGGGGACCGCCCCCAACGTCAGTATGCCAAAGTCCGCCTATGGTATAAAAGGGGCGGTCCCTCAGCTCCACCTCCGTTCACCAGCTGGAGACCCCGGCATGCCCAGAAAAGAGAGAACAGAGGCAGTTTCTCATAACTGAGGCAAGCAGAGTAGCCAGGAAGGAGAAACAGCAATCAAGGGGCAGGAGGGAAGGAAAGCAGCACCTGCTGCAAGAGCTCCTCCTGAAGATCTACTGTTACGGTAAGTTCTTACGTAACTGTTCTATCTTACTTCAAGAGGGTCATGCAGCAGGCAACACCACTAGGACTGAGTCCCAAGTAATATCAGAACTAACCTGGTCAGCAGGAAGGAAGAAAGAGCAGGCATTGGACATTTAGGAAAGAAGGACCTGAAGGACTGCAAGTCCAAAGCCAGCTCTATGCCTAGAGGCAGTGTCCAAACTGTAATGAAAGGTATGGAAAGAACTCCAAGTGGCGGCTGCACAAATGTCTGCAGCAGACATTCTTGAAAGTGGCAACTGAGGTGGTCATGCCTCTGGTAGAATGGCCTTTAACCAGTCCTGGTAGAGGCTTGTCATACTTGCGACAGCAGTAAACAATGCAATTTGCTAATCATTTAGACAAACACTGTTTGTAAACAGGGGCCCCTTCTCTTCTGGGGGCAAAGGAAACAAACAACTGATTAGTCTTTCTGATAGCACGGGTGTGGTCCAGATAGTACCTGTGCACCTGGTGGACATCCAAAGTATGAAGTAAGGCCTCCCCCAGACTAGAATACTCAGGAAAATACACAAACAGGTGGATGGATTGATTTAACATAAACTCAGACACCACCTTAGGAAGAAACTTTGGATTAGTCTGCAAAGACACGCTGTGTTTGTGAAAAAACAAATAAGGCTCTTTACACATCAGAGCCTGCAGCTCGTAAATCTTCGAGTACAAGTAATGGCAACTAAAAATAAAGCTTTCCATGAAAGGAAGCATAGACCGCAGCTTGCAGCAGCCTCAATGGGAAGGAACATAAGCCTTTCCAAAATAAACAAAAGGTCCCATGGTAGGACCGGGTCCCTAATGGGAGGTTTCAAATGCAACATACCCCACAAGAAAGTGCAAGAAAGATCCAGTTGGGCAATAGTTTTGCCCTGAACAAATGCATGGTACACAGATGGTGGAAAAGTGCACCTTAACCGAGGAATTACCCAGACTTGAAACCGAAAGGGACAGGAGATACCCCATAATGAGATTCACCAGACAGGTAAAAGGATTCAAGTGCCAAGTGGTGGCCCAAATGGAGAAGTGCTTCCACTTCATGGTGTAAGTGGCTCTGGTGGAAGTCTTCCTAGCAGCCACTAAGACATCTGCCACCCAGGAAGAAACTCCGAAGCTGGCAATAGCCAAGTCTACAAGACCTACACATGGAGATGCAGTGACTTGAGGTCCAGACAGACCAGAGTGTCCTGCTCCTGGGTGAGCAAGTCAGAGCACAGGGGCAAGGGGAGTGGAGGCTCCACTGCCAGTTGCTGCAGTAGTGGAAACCATATGTGATGCGGCCGGTAGGGGGCTATAAGTATCATCTCCGCCCCCTCTGACTGCAGCTTGAGGAGAACTCTCTGCAGAAGTGGAGACGGAGGGAAGGTGTACAGAAACCTCCCTGTCCAAGAAGAGGACAATGCGTTGTGCCAGAAAACACCAGGCCCTGGATCAAGTGAGCAGAAATTGGGCAGTTTTCCGTTGAGTGGGGGTGCAAAAAGGTCCAACTCTGGATGGCCCCACCTGTTGAAGAGGTCCTCGACCACGGAGGACAGAAGCTCCCATTCATGAGCCCTCATCCTGGACCTGCTTGGCTGTCAGCCAGGATGTTTTGGATGTCTGGAACATGCACAGCGGCTAGTTCCAAGTTGTGTCGAATGGCCCAGTACCAGACTCTCATGGCCTCCCTGCAAAGGGGGTAAGAATGAGTCCCCCCCCCCCCACTTACTGATGTGGTAGACTACAGACATTTTGTCTGTCTGTACCAAGAGAGGGCCTGGAGCAAGGTGAGTCTGGAAGGCCCGCATAGCATAAAGGACTGCCCTCATCTCCAGAATATTGATGTGGAGATGCTGTTCACACTCCGACCAGACCCCTTGAGACTGACGACTGGCCAAGTGGGCACCCCCGCCCAGGCCCGAGGCGTCTGTTGTAAGAATCTGTTGTGGTAATACTGCCCTGAAAGGAACCCCCATGAGGAGATTGAAGGGGTTCTGCCACCATTCCAGGGTCTGCCTCACTGAACTGGAGACCAAAACCTGCTGATCTAGGTCAGCAGTACGTTGGTCCCATTGGACTCAAAGAGTCCACTGAGGCAGTCTCATGTGTAGGTGGGCTAAGGGAATCATGGCTATAGCCACCGCCATGTGCCCAAGGAGCTGCAGTAAAGACTTGGCTGGAACCTGCTGAGAAGAGGAAACCAGCTGGGCGTGTGCTATCAAATGTTCTGCTCTGTCCTGAGGCAGGAAGGCTCTGCCCAGTGACAAGTCTAGGACTGCCCCATGTACTGGAGGCACTGGTTCGGCAGGAGACAAGACTTGGGGAAGTTCAGAGTAATCCCCAGGGTCTGGAACAATTGAAAGGTTACATCCAGGGTTCAGATCAACTGAGCGCTGACTGGGGCTGTCAACCGCCAGTCGTTCAAGTAAGGGAAGGCATAATGCCCCTGTCTCCTCAGGGCCACAGCCATCACTGCTAGGCACTTGGTAAAGACCTGTAGAGCCAAAGAAAGGCTAAAGAGGAGGGCCCAAAACTGGAAATGGTCTCCCTGGAAACAGAAACAGAGGAACCAATGGTGGGGCGGGAAAACCAGGATATGGAGATGGGCATCCTGCATGTCCAGTGAACAGAGCCAGTCCCCCTGGTGAAGGAGGGGCAGCAACCCGTGGAGGGTGACCATCCTGAACGCTTGTACTCCATGTACAGATTCAGATGACTGAAATCCAGAATCGGTCTTGAGTCCTCTGTCTTCTTGGGGGCTAGAAAGAAGTGGGAGTAGAACCCCTTCCCCCTCTGTGCTGGGGGGACAGGCTCTATGACCATTTTGCGCAGCAGTGCCCGAATTTCCCCCTGGATGAGGATGACATGGGCCTGAGGGTAGTGGGACTACAAGAGAGGGCTGTCTGGAGGGACTTGTAAAAATTCCAGAGACAGCCCCCTTTCCACAATCTGAAGTACCCATTGGTCTGAAGTTACAGTGTACCACCTGTTGAGGTATGGGGAAAAGCAACCCCCACCGCCTCCCCCAAGGCCTCTGCTGGAGGAGTGGGGGTCGGACAAGGAGTCAGGTGGTGGTACCAGGGTGGGCAGAGCAGCTGGGGACTCTCTTGGGGCCCTAGGGGCGAAAGCTCCAGCCAGTTGGGTGGAAGCCTTGTGCTTGAAGGCACCTCTGAGCTCCAGACCCTTGGGCTGCTGTCTAGGGGACTGATGAAAGGACTGGCATTGGTTGGACCTGGGTTGAGAACGGTACATAGACTGCACAGATCCCAAGGCTTTGCCCGATTCTTTTAGGTGAAAAATAATGTCCTGGACGTCTCCGACAAAAAAGACAGAGCCCCGAAAGGGGGCATCCAGAATTTTTGCCTGCACGTCGGGCGCTGATACCCAGAGCCAGGAGTGATGGCAGATGCAGACTCCAGTGACTGCTGCTTACCTGGTTGCATCCACTGTGTCATAAGCAGCCCTAAGAACATGGTTGCCCACGTCCGAGCCCGACTTAAGGAGCTGGACCAGCTGGGTCTTCATAGGGTCCTCAGTGAGGGCCTGCACGAGATCCAAGGCCTTGTCCCATAAAGCATTTTGATACTGCACCATATGGGCCAGGTAATTTGAAGTCCAAATGGCAAGTGTGGCCGAAGCATAGACCCACTTGCCGAACTGGTCGACCTGGCGAGACTCCTTATCAGAAGGGTGGGTGCTGAGGTGCCCAGGTTTCTTGGTGTGGTCATGAGCTGCATTCATGACCACTGAGTCTGCCTCTGGTTGCTCCCCCAAATAGGGCTTGCCAATGAGGGCATGATAAAGAAGGTCAGCCTTCCTAGCTAAGGCCGGAGTGGAGGAGGGATGGGTCCAGGTGGCCCTGATGACATCCTCATATGACTTTATGAGGGGTGACACCACTAACGGAAGAGTCTCCTTTCTACGGAGACAGATTGCCAGATGGCGATGTTTGTGGTCTAATTCTTCTGTCTCCCACTCCATCAAGGATTGAATATGCCTCAAGACATCCATAAACGTCGGGTCGTCAGAGGGGACCTAAGAGTTTTCTTGAGGGATTCAGGCTCATCAGAAGCCCCCCTAGAATCATCAGAGTCCTCCAAAGAGGAAGAAGAGAAATCCCTGCCAGACAAGTCACTTTCTGGGACCAGCGTCGGTGGGGGACGTTCCTCCTTCATTGGTCAGTTTGAACTGGAGAGGGTCCTGGAGATCGGGGGTGGCTAGGACCCACTCATCCAGAGTCCCAAGGAGGAGGATCCCATGGATGCAGAGTGGGAGGGCCTCCTGGGGGTATCCTTGTCCTTCATGAAAGCCCACCAGGCTGATAACAGCAAATTATAGTCCTCCGGAGGATGTGGATTACAAGGTGGATATGGTGGCCAAGGAGGCGGGCATGGTACCGTGTGAAACCTAACCTGGTGTCGGTCCTTGGGGCATTGGGTACATTGGCACTGGTCCATAAGGTGCCAGGTAGCCACGCATTAGCCTTTGAGATGCCGGGTTTCCTGGTGCCAGTCCCAGAGGTGTCAGTAATCCAGGTCCTGGTCCCTCAGGTGTCAGCTGGGGATTACCCAAAGGGTCAGCCGGCGTTGGCTGAGTCTGGGGCAATGATGGCTGGGGGCATCATCAGGTTCGACACCGGAACAGCAGACATTGGCCGGATGGACAAAGGCTGACGCTGGTCTGGCAAGGCAGGTGCCGCCAGCCCCAAAGGTGATGGAGGCATCTGTACAGGGGAGTTATCTCCTGACGGAGACAGAGGTGTCGCCTGTGTGGAGGAGGCAAGCACTTGCTCTGGGCATTGCAAAAAGGCGCTGGTCCTGAAGTCAGGGACGGACATAGGTAACACCAGGACCAGGGGAGCGACGAGCAAGGACCTGCTGCCCATGGAAGAGACCACAGTCGAGCCACCTGGCCGAAGTATCAGGGGCTGGGAGGCAGGGGACAAAGTCCACTGCCCAGAGAAGCCACCGCTCAAGACTGAAATAAGGGTGGGCGGCTGAGAAAATGGCAGCCCCAAAGAAATGGGGACTGCCAAAGGATGAGGGACTGATCTCCCGCAGGAGGAAGACCTGGAGGCAGTCGCCAACTTGTGCGGGGACCAAGAGTGGGAAGCTGACTGGCGACGGTCCCTGTATTTGTCCTGGTGCTTATGCTTTCCAGTAGATTTCTTCTCTTTCTGGGCAGGGGAAGAAATCAAAGCACTGGAGACCAGGGAAGAAGAAGAACCTTTGCCCTGGAGCTACTTCTCCACCGAAGCTAACTTTTGCTGCAGCAAGAAGCCCTGGGGGGTCTTCAAACGGCATCCCCGTCTGGTCTGGTAGAAGTCCATTCAGTGCTGGCAGGCCTTGGTGTTGTGGTCAGGGCTTAAGCAGAGCAGGCAAGAAGAGTGGCTGTTCTTGGAGGGAAGCTGCTTGCTGCAAGCACAGTTCATATGCTGGTTGGAAGACGAAGCTGGAGAAGAAGACATACACAAAAATAAATGTAACCCTCTACAAATGGGGGTTTCTAACAGCTGTCTAGGAGTTGTCTAAGCGTTCCCCTGGTGGTCGGCGTTCGGCGCTTAAAGCCATTTAAATGGCTCTGTGAGTGCTTGTGGAGCCTCCCCGTACTGTTTCTTTAAGAGCTCTCTGCTTGCAGACATATTCACTGCTTATGAGGGGGGTTGTGTGTTCTCCTGCTCAAGTCCCACTCGAGCTGCTGACTAATTGCTCCGGTTTCAGCCATCGCCGAAGGGGCAGAGACGTTGTGGCTGTGAGCAAGTAAAAAGCTTGGGGCTCTGGTGGCGTTTGAGCGGTCGTGCAGGAAGTGCGTGTAAGGCCAGCATCAGGCATTTTTAAATGCCATTTTTTTCGGACTAAATCCGCTGGGAAGCAGTCAGAGGAGGCCGTGCAGGAGCGCGGCTACCTACCAGGCTCATCCTGTAGAAGACTGGAGAATCTGCCTGAATCGCGCTTGGTCTGTCAGGAATAGTGAAGCTGCGTCAGTTGGGCCCAGTGTATGGCGGGCAGGTGATCGAAAAGGACAGCAGTTGCCTGGTATGGTACCCCTCTGCCTTGCATTTAAATGTGTGGAGAAGTGCTTGAAGTACAGGCTTGGTCCTGAGAGAGGTGAAAGAGCACTCTGTCTGCTGGAGTCGTGAGTACTGAATCAGGGTAGCTCCCTGACCAGTGGTCCTAGTGAGGGCAGGACGGTTTGAGTTCTGTACTGGTTACAGTATCTGGGCCTGTTGGCTCCATTTAATCTTCGAAGGAATTAAATGCTCGTTTGTGTCAGGGCCCCAACCAGCTGCATCAAGGAACTAGCCTTTAGGGCTTGGGTACCCATGGACAGTAACTTATAGGTTAGGCCTGTGCACAGAGCCCTAGGTAGATACTCATATGTTGTAGTGGTAAGCTAATCAACCTGATTCCCCCTGGTCTTTGTTATCTCCCCTTAAATAAATCAGATTGCTTGTTTTGCAAAGGTACACTGGCTAGTGTGTGTGTTAATGGTGAATTACTGCACAGTGAGTATTGTGTAACTGCACCTTACTTTTCAGGGGGTTCCCGGAGCAAGCTGATTGGTTCGAGCCAGGGGGTAAGGGTATACGGTAAGGACACTGTAACTGAATTGTGTGGGCCACTAGTGGGAAGAAAGTGGGGTTGCAGCAACCCAGAGGGCTGTGACCAAGTCATCCTCGACCATTCCAACCCCAACCTCTGGGTGGAGGCACCCGCCAACGGATCTAGGCCCCTCACCCTGTTACAGTTAGGGCAGGCAGGGGTAGTAACCCTTAGGATAGCGACCCCTGGGGGTTACATAAAGAAACACTGAAAAACGATGTAATTTAAAATGAAAATAAAGAAAATCGCAGGTAAAGCGCAAGCAAAATGGTGGTCGACTGAAGCAGATGTTCATGAAGGGCTGGTATGCGTGGGTTGATGGTGGGAAAAGAACTAAGGTGGAGCTGGGGGTGGCTACCACTGTAGACTGCTAGCTAGAAGTTTTCCGTGTGGTCCTAGCGCCTTGCGGCTTAGTCTTACCGGTGTAGCCTGCTGCAAGACCCCCTCGAAGTAAGATCACCAATTTGAAAAAAATAAGTTTTTTCTTAGAAACTGGCTTTTTCAGGTTCAACTTCCCTAAGATCTGACAACAGCTGTCTTTATAAGATGACAAACTTTAACTAGTTTTATGTAAAATACTACTTTAAAGAGCTAGTGTACTGCCTAAAACGAATATTAGATTTTAAAAGCAGCCAATCATTACCTTTCATATCTGAGGTACTTTTTCTTTTCCCTTTGTTTAATTAGAAGATTGTTTACCTGATGTCAGTAGGTGTGACGTGTGGAACTGCTCTTAGCCTGGCAGCTGACGTATCTTACTCTGCTGCCCCATACTGCATCATCAGCACTGCGACCTCACTGACTGTGACATCACTGCTACTTAGGAACAGCAAGTAAGTGACTGGCAGGTTATTCACCTGTGATGTCACTGTCAGTGAGATCACAATGCGGATGATGTAGTGTGGGGCAGTACAGTTAGACATGTCAGCTGCCAGGCTAAGAGGTGTTCAACACATCCAGCACAATACTATCACATAGAAGATTTTCTGATGAGCAAAAAGAGAAAGAAAAATACTTCAGAAATAAAACGTTACAGCTGACAGCTACTCAAAATTTGTATTATTTTCCTGTCTGCCTGTTTGACTGCACTGCAATAAATTTCCATAGGAGAAGATAACCGTAGCAGGCTGTATCTCTTTGCAGGACACTAAGCTCTGTGGGAGGGTGGATTGCATTGAGGGAATCCGAGAAATGCAGTGACACTTACAAAAGCTAGAGGGGTGGTCTAAGGTTTGTCAGTTAAAATTCAATGCCAAAAAATGCAAAGTAATGCACCTAGGGAATAAGAACTGCAGGACAGAGTACTGGATGGGTGGGGTGAGACTTAGCATGAAGGCTGAGGAATGTGACCTAGGAGTTATCAGTGACACCTTTAAGCAATCGAGCCAGTGCAACAAGGCCTAAGGTAAGGCAAGCAGGATGCTGGGGTGTATAGGGAGGGGTATTGACAGCAGAAGGAAAGAGGTAATACTACCCCCCTTTATAGATCTTTAGTGAGGCCACAGTCTGGAATACTGCACTCATTCTGGAGCCCTCATCTCAGGAAGTATAGGGACAGGCTGGAGGCAGTGTAGTGCAGGATAACAAAAATGATTGAGGGCCAACAGGACAGGTCATATGAGGAGCACCTCAAGGCACTGAACATGTACTCGCTGGAGACCAGAAGGGAGAGGGGAGATATGATAGAGATTTTCAAGTTCCTAAAAGGAATAAACAAGGTGAACTGTGAGGAACTTTTCAGCTTACACAGAAACATAGAATCCGTTGTCAGATAAGGACCATACATCCCACCTAGTCTGCCCATTTCCCTACTCACTGCTGCAGCCCCAGCTCCTATTTGATCTGTGGCAGTCCTGCTCTGCACATCTCCAGGGTACCCTTATGTCTATCCCATGCACTCTCAAACCCCCATATTGTTTTCACCCTTACCACTTCTGCTGGAAGGCTGTTCCACGGCTCCACCACCATTTCAGTGAAAAAGTACTTCCTAATATTACCCCTGAGCCTTCCACCCTTCAGCCTCATATCATGCCCCCTTGTTCTTGTGCAGAGTTTTCTCTGAAATAGGCTTTCCACCTGTACCCTGTTTATTCCCCTAAGGTACTTGCAAGTCTATCATATCTCCTCTCTCTCTCTCTTCTTTCCTCCAGTGAACAGATATTAAGGTACTTAAATTATTTCTTCGTAGGGTGTCTAGTGCAGCCCATGTACCATCTTCATTGCCCTTCTCTGGACTGCCTCTATTTCGTCAATGTCCTTCCGGAGATGTGGTCTCCAGAACTGGACACAGTACTCCACCTGAGGCCTCACCAGTGATCTGTACAGTGGCATCACCACCTCATTCCTCCTGCTTGTTATGTCCCTCCCTATACACCCCAACATTCTGTTTGCTCTGCCCATTGCTTTTTCACATTGTTTGGTCACCTTCAGGTTGTCATATATGATAACCCCCAGGTCTTTCTCCTGACTTGTGGTGTCCAGAATTTCCTCACCTATCCTGTACTCCTCCCTTGGATTCCTGTGACCCAGGTGCATGATCTTGCACTTTTTAGCATTGAAACTCAACTGCCAGACACCTGACCACTCCTCTAATAGGCTTAGGTCCTTATTCACTCTTTCCACCCCCTCCGGTGTGTCCACTCTGTTACAGATCTTGGTGTCATCTGCGAAGAGGCACACCTTTCCCTCCAGATGCTCTGCAATGTCGCTAATGAAGACACCAAATAGAACTGGTCCCAGCACCGACCCCTGTGGCACCCCGCTGGTCACCTCCCTCTCTTCAGATTTCATGCCATTAGCCACCACCCTGAGTCCTGTCCCTTAGCCAATTCCCAACCCATTTTACCACCATAGGACCCACTCCCAGGCTCCCCAAATTATTTAGTAATCTCCTGTGTGGGACGGTGTTGAAGGCCTTGCTGAAATCCGGGTAGGCTACATCCCAACTGCCCCTCCCTGATCTACTACTCTGGTTACACAGTCAAATAAATCTATAAGATTCATCGGACAGGACCTTCCCGCTAAGAATCCATGCTGCCTTGGATCCTGTGCCCCGCTATCCTCCAGAAACTTCACAATCCTCTCCTTAAGCAAGGACTCCATTAGTTTCCCCACTACTGAGGTTAGGCTGACAGGCCTGTAACTGCCTGCCTCCTCTCTGCTTCCACTCTTGTGGAGAGGGACCACATCTGCCCTCCTCCAGTCCGCAGGTGCCTCCCCTGTCTCTAGTGATGTACTGAAAAGGGTGGCTAGTGGCCCCACCAGCACTAGCTTGAATGCTAGTTTGAGGTCACAAAGCCATAAATGGAAACTGACAGGAGGACGTTTATCAGGGACATGAGGAAGCATTATTTTACAGGAATGGGGGTGGAGCTGTAGCACAGTCTACCATCTGAGGTGGGGGGTGCTAAAACCATTGATAGTTTCAAGCATGGTTGGGATGGAGTGAAGGGTATAGTGGTCCTTCAGGGTGACAGAACTGGGAAGGAGAATAGTAGGGAGGAGGAGGGCCAGGACCTTGTATGGATGGCAGAACCAAAGCTTTGATATGAAACCTGGGCAGATTGGATGGACCACTGGTCTTTTTCTGCAATCAATGTCTTTGTTTCTATATTCCATCAATGGCCACATGATAGATGGTTCCCTTCTGTCAACAGAAATGCACTTTTAGTATAAACCCACTTCCTGAGGAAATTAACTACAGCAATCAATATGTCTGCAAGGCCTTCACATTTACCTTGGAAAAACTGAGTTAAGACCAGGTAAAATTGTGGCATATGGATCTGGGTGTTCTATTGACAGACTGCATCTGCCCCCCAAAGACGCACACGGACTGGGGAGCGCCTTAAAGAGCAGCTGACGCCATCAGGAGAACTCCGAAAAACATAATTTTTAGATGCAGTTTTTAACTTTCCATTACTTCTGTATGTCTCCTCCAAATTATTTACTACTGAGATTATTTGTATGGAAATAGGATATTTGCTCTCTTTTCAGAGCTCACCAGCTCCTTCTGGTTATTCCCCACCCAATATCATAACACTCTGCCTATGACATCACAGTTATTTTTCATGGCAACAGAATGTGATGTCATAACACAGAATTACGACTTCATGTGGGGAATAAGCTGTAAGGACAGATAAACTCTTAGGAGACAAAGATCCCGTTTGTGTACAAATTTCACTAGAAGTAAATAACTGGGAAGAGAACTCTATAGAAGATAAATACAAATTATACAACGGTATGAAAATCCTGTAACCTCATTGGTCAAAACACATCACATGACCATGGTATATCCTGTAATAACCCATGGCTGAGAAATGGGCATTTATAAAAAACATACTTAAACACATTTAAAATTTATTTTACATATGGGTCCATTGTATAATCGCAATAAGACACTCCAGGGTGTGGGTTATTGGGGGATTTACCCACTTCTTTTGTGGTTAAGTCACTCGGCTGCACCTCATGACACACCACACAAGGTGTGGGTAAATCCCCCAATAACCCACACCCTGTTGTGCCTTATTGCTTAAACAACTTTTTCATGCATATTATGTTTTTCAAGTTGTCACAGAGGCTTCAGCAGCACTTTAAATTTACCAATACATAAGGAAAAGATGTTCTAGGACTAGAAGGCATGGATTGAAGTTGGAGGGAGAGTGATTCAGAGGAAACATGAGGAAGAATTTCTTCACAGAAAGGGTGGTGGACAAGTGGAACACCCTGCCAGAGGAAGTGGAGGGGGCTGAAAAACAATCACAGAATTTAAGAATGCATGGGATAGACATAAGGGAATTCTGGAGGTCAGGGGTAGGGGCAACAAACTTCTAGAAAAACATAAAGGGAACTTACAAACTCAAATGGGCAGACTGGGTGGGCCATAGGCCCTTATCTGCCGACAGTGCCTATGAACAAAACATGTAACCTGTGTTCTGCACCTCTGGAGCAAAATGCTTCCTTATTTCAAAAATGCAGGATAGCAAACATTCTGGATAGATCAATTGGCCACCTTCAGTGTCATACATTTTTTTTTCTCGAACTATAGTGAGCGAGATAATGTGACCTGCTGGGAACTGAAACAAGGCCCCTGGAATGCCATCCCAATGCTCTAACCACTGAGCTACAGGCTCACACAGTTGGACCTGGGATTCCCAGACACACTCTTTCTCTGGTAATGCATATCCTGCAACTAGCAACAAATGAGATGACAATTAAATATTTTTGGTGCAGTATTAGTCATTGCTTAGTCTCCGGGTGAATGATCCTCTGATGATAGCCCCAGCTGGGAACAGCACCGACACCAAAGTGGTGTCCACTTTGGCAGTCGCCGCTCCTGGGCAGACCCAGCCGCAGCCAAGGCCTTTTTGCAGCCCTTAGGGTGGGCCTTTGGATCCTGTTCCAGAAGCAGACTCAGCGACAGCCAGAGCTTTCTGTTCTCAAGGGACTCAAGAAGCATGCTGAGACAAAAGGCTGCACCTGGTCAAGTCATGTTGTCCACCCAGGCAACACACACACATGCTGTGCAGGTCGGTGACAGATATCTTCTGATGGCACCAAATGCAGAACTTGAACCTCGGATTCTGTTGCTCAATTGAAGGTCTAAGAGGGCATCAAAGGAGCTGAGGAAAGCATCCAAATAATTTGACAACTTCGAAAAACAAAGTTTGCCTATGGCGCACTAAATCCTACATGGAAGCCGCAAAGGAGGTGACCTGCTCTTCCAGTGGTAAAAAAAATCTGACGTCATGGGGTGGAACCTGGGGACTAGGTGGTGGGAGGAGCTTAGCTTAAAGACATCCGGCAAATCAGACTGTTCCAGTGGAACTGTCAGACGGTGGATAGTGAACCATATCTACACACCCTAGAACCAGGATTTACTTTCACTTAAATTAATGAAAATTTGTGCCTTTCATTAGATTAAAAAAAAAAAGAAAGAAAGAAAGTAGAGTTATATAAGAACGTACCGTAACAGCAGATCTTCGAGAGAATCTCTTGCATCAAGGCACACCTGTGGAACTAAGCCACCAGGCTCTAGAACCACACAAACATTTTCAAGCAGTACCACTAGAGGCCACCCACGACAACATTTGATGTCAACATCCCTATATAAGCGTGGGCAGCTCTGACCCTCCTTAGTTCCTCGCCAGTGATCAAGCTCGTAGGACCTCACTATACTGAACCAAGAGATGGAGTATGGTTCTGCCCATGAGAAGAGGCAGAAAGCATCAAAGAACTCAAGAAGAAAAAAGGGCAATACTGAAATAGCCCTAATGTCCCTAGAGGGAACATGTTCAAAGGGCCTCCCTCTAGGAAGTAAGGTGAGACAACAGTTCTGCTTAAAGGGCCTCCCTCTAGGAAGCCAGGAGAGACAATAGTTTTGCCTAACAGTGGAGGCTGAAAACCACAGAGAAGCCCTTAATAAGAAAAGGGCAGCACTGGAATATCTCTGAGGGCCCCAAGAGGGCGGGCCCAGAGAGTGTCACCACAGGAAACCAGGAGGAATACAAGCTGCCAGCTGGCAGGCACAGTAGAAAACACCCTGCAGGTCGCCCCAAATGAAGGGGCAAACAGGCCACCAAGACTGCAGTGTGAAACAGAAGGCAGACCATTCTGGAGAGAGAAACAGGAACATAGAAGCCCTGAGGCCAAGGGGAACGAAGAGTGAGACGGCATGGTCTCATACAAGAGATTCTCTCGAAGATCTACTGTTATGTTAAGTTCTTACGAAATTGCAATATCTTCTTTGAGGATATCTTTTGCATCAGGCCACCCTTGTGGAACAAGTCCCAAGCAGTACTGCCAGAGAGAGAGTATGGGTGGCTAGAGGCTAAAGGCCTAAGACAGGAGGCTTTGAAGCACAACCAGGCTGAAGCCTGCCCGTTTTCTAGAGGCAATGTCCAGACTGTAGTGTTTAGTAAAAGTGTGGACATTACTCCAGGTTGTAGTGGCACAGATTTCTGCAGCTGAAACAGGCAACAGAAGTGGCCATGCCGCTGGATGAACGGCTACGCACAACCCCTGGACATTCCTTACCGTACTTTCTGTAACAAAAATAACTCGGTTGTCCAACCATTTGGACAGGCACTGTTTAGAAACTGATATGTCCTCTTTCCCAGGGAGGAAAGAAACAAACAGCTGTGAGGACTTCCTGCAGTCCCACATGCAAGGAACATAATATCTGAATATTCTATGTACATCTAAAATATGAAACAATGCTTCCCCTAGATTGGCATGCTCTGGTAAATAAACGGATGTATTGATTCAGGGGAAACTCAGACACGGCTTTTGGTAAAAACTTAGGGTCGGTACACAAGAAAAAATTACTCACCTTAGTAATGTTGTTTCTTCTAATGGAGTCTTGCTATATTATGACAGTAGCAGTTTGATCCAGCTCTAGAACTGCTCCAGAGGTGAAATGGTTAATACCATTCCAAAATAGAACTTTGAGCACGAGCTCTAAGAAGCAGCTCTATCTGTGTAATTTCAAACCTGAACTGTCAGATCTTACGAGCAAAACTCACTAAGGTCTGTGTGGAAGCTGTAACCTACACTAGCCAAATGGCTACCTAAATACTAACAACCATTGCTGGTCCCAACACCCAAGACTCAAGTCAGGGGACCAGAACTACTAATATAATTCTAACAACATGAGAATAAAACAACAGTATAATAAACACACCCAAACCCCCAAAGGGAGAAGCTTAAAGGGCACAAAATAGTGCCCACACTAGGCTGCCCAGACTTCACCCAAGTAGAAGTTCTGAGAGGGGCAGGTTGGTGGTCATAATATAGCAAGACTCCATTAGAAGAAACAACATTACTAAGGTGAGTAATTTTCTTCAAACAACATGAAGTCTTGCTATATTATGACAGTAGCAGACTACACAGCAGTACCTCCATGGAGGAGGCAGAACCTACTTAGGAATAGGCTCTGAAGAACAGCTGTGCCAAACCGAGCATCTCTCCTGGCCTGGACATCCAGGAGTAATGCTTGTGAAAGTGTGTACCGTTTTCCAAGTAGCAGCCTGGCATATCTCTAATATAGGGATGTCTCTGGCAGCAGCTAGAGACGCAGCTGTACCCCTGGTAGAGTGAGCCCTCGCCAGAGGGGGGATCTCTGCCCAGTTTCTGATAACAAAATTGGATACAAGAGACAATCCACCTGGCAATTGATCTCTTAGTGGCAGGTTTGCCTTTCCCAGCTTCACCATAGGTAAGGAAAAGTTGGAGGGATTTGAACCTGTGACCTTTGGTATGCTCTATATAGTAACTAAGAGCTCTCTTAACATCCAGGCTGTGTAACCTCCTCTCACCAGAAAAGGAGTGATCAGTGAAAAATACTGGAAGGGAGATAGATTGGTTAAGATAGAAATCTGAAACCACCTTAGGTAAAAACTTCCTATTAGTCCTAAGAACTACCTTATACCTGTGGAAAGAAATAAAGTCAGTTTCTACTGACAAGGCTTGCAACTCACTTATGCGTCTAGCAGAAGTGATAGCCACCAGAAAAACAGTTTTCCAAGTTAGATACTTAAGCTCTGCAGAAACAGAGGTTCAAAAGGGGTTGCATTAACTGGGCAATACAAACATTAGGTCCCAGGCAGGGCCGGTTCCCGAAAGGGTGGATTAGTATGGAGTAATCCCTTAAAAACTTGGAAAACACAGGGTGAGTGGAAAGAGGGATGACTTTCCTGCTGAAACAAAAGCAGATACAGCTGCCAAATGGACTCTCAGGGTAGCTGGTCTGAGACCCAAGGAATTAAGATGGACCATGTAATCTAATACAATGGGCAAATCAGCAGATTCTGGGGAAACATTTTTCCAGCACACCAAATGGAAAACCTTTTCCATTTAGAACTATAAGTAGCCCTAGTGGAAGGCTTTCTGGAAGCCTTTAGATTTCAAGAACACCTGAGAGAGTGTAAATCAGCAACTCTAACTCCTCAAGAGCCAGGCCTTGAGGTTGAGGGATTTGAGGTCCGATACCAAACTCTTCCTGGGCACAAGTTAATAGGTTGTGATTCCTGGGAGGCAAAGGGAAGATGGATTGTCAGTGACAGAAGGAGTGGGTACCAGGGCTGCCTGGCTAATCGGGCAATCAGAATCACCCTGCAAGGCTGAGATCTGATTTGACTAATACTTTGAATAGGAGAGGAAGGGGAAAGCATAAAGAAACTTCCCCGCCCAATCCAGGAGAAGGGCATCCAGGGGGACTGAGCCCAGCACTGGAGGCCTGCAACAGAACAGAGGAAGTTGGTGATTGTCTGGGGCTGCAAAAAGATCTATCTGAGGGGTGCCCCATCTGGCAAAGACTATCCCCAGCACTTGAGGATCCAGGGACCATTTGTGATGGCCCTGGGAAATCCTGCTGAGAGCATCTGCTAGGACGTTGTCCTTCCCTGGAAGATAAACTGCTATGAGGGAAGTGTTCAGGGAATAGGCCAGAGACCACAACTTCATTGCCTCGGTGCACAAGGCCGAAGACCGAGTGCCCCCCTGTTTGTTGATGTACCACATTGTTGTGGTGTTGTCTGTTCTGACTTGTATCACCTTGTTGTGACAGATGCAGAAAATGCTTGAAGAGCTAAAAGACAGCTCTGAGTTCCAGCACATTGATGTGGAGCAGAGATTCCTGGGGGACCACACTCCTGAGTGGAAAGGTTGCCTGTGGGCTCCCAACCCAGAAGGAAGCATCTGTAGTGAGAGTCAAATGTGAGCAGGGGAAACAAGGGGACACCCAATCTTAAATTGCTCTGATCCTGCCACCACTGGAGGGCCTGGATCAAGGTTCGAGTCACTGGGACCAACTTGGAAAGGGGTCTCTCCTCTGAGACCAATAGGTTCTCAAGTGAAACTGAATGTCTCTCATCTGAAATCTTGCTCCCTGCACAACAGCTGTGGATGCAGCCATGTGCCCAGGAGCTGCAGAAAGTGTCTTGCTGGTCGAGAGACCTGCAGAGTGAAGGAGGAGGCCAGAGCCACTAAATTCACTCACCCTTTCTAAGGGAAGAAAAGCTCTGGCTAGCTTTGTGTCCAACTCTGCCCCTATAAAGGTGAGTACCTGGACTGGTTCCAGAACCGACTTTGGCAGATTTAGCAGAAAGCCCAGGGTGGTGAGAAGCTGCTGGGTGACTTGCAGGTGAGATTTTACCTGTTCTGGGGACTGGCCTACAATGAGCCAATCGTCTAGATAGGGAAAAACAGCAATCCTTTGCCTCCTTAAGTGGGCCACTGCCAAACACTTTGTGAATACCCTTGGGGCAGAGGTGAGGCCGAAGGGCACTGCTCTGAACTGGTAATGACCTGAGGGTAGTTCGAATCTGAGATACTTTCGATGGGAGCTTCTGATTAGGACGTGGAAATAGGCATCCTTGAGGTCCAGGGAGGCTAACCAGTCCCCTGGCCTTAGGGAGGGTAAAATCATTGCCAGAGTTACCATTTTGAACTTTGGTTTCAAAAGATGCTTGTTCAGATATCTGAGGTCTAATATGGGCCGCCATTCTCCTGTCTTTTTTGGGGTAAGGAAGTATCTGGAATACAGACCCCTGCCCTGGTGCAGGGGAGGAACCCTTTCCACTGCTCTGAGAGCCAACAGGGTTGAGACCTCTGCTTCTAGAGCAAGGGTCTCTGAAGCACTTGCAGGTAGAAAAAATCTGGTTCTCAACTTGGGAAACTTTTTGAAGCTGAGAACCAGACCCTGGCTTACTACTTCCAGAACCCACTTGTCTGAGGTTAAAGAAGCCCAGTTCTGACTGAAGTAAGCCAGCCTGCCCCTTACCGCAAAGGAGAATGGCCCTGGGCACCCCATCAGGTGCCTGCTTAGCAGGTGCTTTAGGCTGAGGGGTGGACTCAGGCCTGCCCACCCCTCGCCTGCCTCTGCTCTCTGAAGAAGCCCTCTGAGCATAGGCAGAGGAGGCCTGAGTCTGATAAAAGGCCTGTGAAAAGGCCTACCACCCTGGGGGTATGGCCTCTGGGAGTGGCTTGCCTCCTTAGCTTGGGCACTTTTGTAAGTAGTCCTATATTCATCCATCTTTTTCATGTAATTCTCTGTCTGCTCCCCAGAGAATTTCCCACCACAGGAAAATCCATAGCCTTAGTCTGGGTATCCTGTGACAGGCTAGTACACCTGAGCCAGGCCAACCTACGAAAAGCTACAGATGTGGCCATGACCCTAGAGGAAACATCATTAACATCCACAGCAGCATGAAACTGTACCTTAGAAGCCTCAATGCCATCAGCAGCCACCTGTTCTAGTTCGCTAGCCAGCTGGCCATGGGCTTGCTTGGCTAATTCCATAACGGTATCCCATCTAGATTTCTGATACCTAGCTACATAAGCCATATAATTTGCTTGCCTGAGTCCCAGAGAGGCTGCTATATACTGTTTTTTCGCCATGGCATCAATCTTCCTGGAATCCTTGTCAGGAGGATGTGAAGCCAGGAATATTACTTTATCACAGGCTGCAGCCTGAACTACTCCAACATGACTGCATTGCTGAGAAAGGAATTCTGTATCAGGACCTGACAATGTGTACCTTCTGTCCATATTTTTATCTACAGGAGGCACAGAATTAGGAGCTTTAAAATTTTTATTGTTTGCTTCTAAAGACTTATGCAAAGGAATAGACAATCTCCAGACTCTGGAATATCCATCATTTCTACAAAATCAGGCTCCTCTTGCTCATCCACAGCTTCTTCCAAGGGAAGCTGGAGGGTTTCAGCAACTTTTTTGTAAAACATAAAATGAGATGGGGACTCAGATAGCATAGGGGGAGATTCTAAAGGTCTGTCTGGG
This sequence comes from Neoceratodus forsteri, assembly GCA_016271365.2. Classification (NCBI taxonomy): domain Eukaryota; kingdom Metazoa; phylum Chordata; order Ceratodontiformes; family Ceratodontidae; genus Neoceratodus; species Neoceratodus forsteri. The sequence goes on along the minus strand of CM028135.1, from coordinate 358,496,769 downwards.
GAAATGTCCGGTTCAATGGGCACACCCAGACCTTCCCAGCCACATTCATACTGTTCATAATCATCCTCCCCCTCCTCTGGTTCATAAAACTCCTCAACATCATATTCCTGAACCATTGGAACCGGACAAACCGACCTTTTGCCAGATAGTGGCGGTTCGGACGGAACATGAGACAGTGACTGGACAATTTGTATGGCTTTTGCTATCTCTGCAGCAGTTGGAGAAGGGATTTTGGACTCCAAACCTGCTGACTTTCTTGTTTTCTTTACTGGAACTGGTTCCTCAGAACCAGCTTTTCTTTTGCCCGAGGAAGTCTCGCCCTGGTCAGAGGGCACTCCCTCCGGTTCGGTTGGCACCGAACCGGGCTGGCCATCCGGGTCAGCGGACTTTTTGACCTCTCGTGCCCTGAGCCTGCCCAATCTCTTTTCCAGGGTGGCTGCAGGGAAATTCTTACATATCTGGCAGTCTGACTGGAGGTGGTCAAACCCCAGACAATAGACACATGTGGTGTGTGGGTCAGCCTTGGCAAAGGCTTCCCCACAGACATCACAGTGTTGAAACCCAGTGGGCCCGGTTTTTCTTTTGGGTTTCTCAGACATAATGCCAGCCTAACCAGAAAACTTGCCCTTTAAACGGCAGTGCCAGGCAAGACACCCTTATCGGTTCCCAACCGTGTCACGGGTATTGGAAAAAACCGTAATAAAACTGCTTTTTTAGAACCGATAAGAACCGGAACCGCACTCTAAAATGTTAAACTTAAAATTAATGAGTTTTAAATCCCAGCTGATCGGTTCAAAACCGAACCGATAAACTTACAAGTTCCACACAGACAAAACCTTTAATTACTTACGATTGCCACAGACAGAGCTTGAACCGAACGGTTTTGCGGTTAAAATAAAACTATTCTCGGTTGAATTGGACCGAGAAAACACTGTTTAAACCGAGAAATGAACCGAGCAGTAGGAGAAATCTCCGGAGCGACTGTTCACTGAGGCGGAGTAAAGAATCTGACAGTTCAGGTTTGAAATTACACAGATAGAGCCGCTTCTTAGAGCTCGTGCTCAAAGTTCTATTTTGGAATGGTATTAACCATTTCACTTCCGGAGCAGTTCTAGAGCTGGATCAAACTGCTACTGTCATAATATAGCAAGACTTCATGTTGTTTGAAAAACACCCTATCTTTGTGGAAAATCAAATAAGGAGACTCTCACATCGGAGCCTTAAGCTCGGAAATCCATCGAGCAGAAGAAATAGCAACTAAAAAGAATGCTTTCCATGACAGAAAGCATTGCTTGGAAGAAGCGTCTGGCTCAAAAGGAGCCAAAGTAAATCACTCTAACACAAAATGTAAGTCCCAAGGTGAGCACAAAATCGCAGAAGGCAGGCTGCAGATGAAGAATGCCTCCCAAAAATGTACAGGACACTTCCACAGTTGTACCACCGTACGGCCATCACTGGGCACATGGAAAGCTGAAATAGCAGTCAGATGCACTTTAATGGAAAAGTATTGCAGCCCAGAATCTGAGAGAGACTGCAAGCATTCCAGATTTTGATTCACTGCACAAGTGAAGGGATCCAAATGATGGGAAGCTGCCGCAAGGGAAAAGCGCTACCACTTCATGGGGTAAATGACCCTGGTGGAAGGCTTCCTAGCAGCCACCAGCACATCAGCCACCTTTTGTGATACCCCAAATCAAGCCATGGCTATGTCTTCAGAAGCCAGGCATGGGGATGTAGTGGCTTGAGGTCCAGATGGACCACAATGCCCTGCTTCTGTGAGAGGAAGCCTCTGCACAGGGAGCAGGGGCACTGGAGGTTCCACCACCAACTGCCACAGTAAGGAGAACCACAGCTGATGAGGCCAGAAGGATGCAAAGAGGATCATAGTCGCTCCTTCCACCTGAAGCTTGGGCAGTACCCTCTGAATTAGTGGGAAGGGAGGAAAGGTATAGAGGAACCTCCCTTTCCAAGAGAGGGAGAATGCACCTCGCCAGAAAACTCCAGACCGTGGAGTGAGCGAACAGAAAAGCAGCAGCTTTGTGTTGAGTGGGGATGCAAAAAGTCCAACACTTGATGACCCCACTTGTCGAACAGGTCTTCTATGACTGAGGTCAGCAGTTCCCACTCGGGCATCCTGGACTGTGACCTGCTTAGTCTGTCTGTCAAGACGGTTTGGGCACCTGGAACATGGACTGCTGACAGTTCTAGACCGTGTGTTAGAGCCCCATAGCACACCCTCGGCACTTCTCTTCACAGGGGGGGTAGGAATTGGACCCCCTCCCCCAGCTTGCAGATGTAGGACATTACACAGATGCTGTCTATCTGTACTAGCAGTGGCCCCATGGATAGGCAGCCCAGAAAGCTTGCAAGCCATATAGAACGGCCCTCATCCCTGGGATGTGTACGAGAAGGGAACTCTCCACTGTGGTCCAAGTACCCTGGGTCTGGTGAGGGCAGTGATGTGCTTCCCCAGCCCACCCCCGAAGTGTCCAAGGAAGGATCGGATGAGGGGAGGCAATCAGGAAAGGAATTCCTTTAAGTAAAAGGCCGGGTTCCATCCACCATTGAAGCCCTTTCTTTACTGGTGGAGTGACTAGAACCTTCTGTTCTAGACCATCAAGACACTGAAGCCAGTGGATAGTTAAAGTCCATTGGGAGAATTCACATGTGCAGCCTTGCCAAGGGAACCATGACAAGGGCTGCAGCCATCAAGCCCAGCAGCCAGACACGGACTATCTGAGACATACCGGGAGCTGTAAAGCAGCCATGCCTGTGCTATCAGGTGTTCCGTCCTGCCTTGAGGCAGGAAGGTTGCACCCTGGGCAGTGTCCAGTATGACTCCCCTGAACTGAAGATGCTAACAGGGGGTCAAGACTGACTTGGGCAGGTTGACTGCAATCCCTAACCCATGGAACGGCTGTCTGGTATGCTCTAGAGTGTGGAGCAATTGCTCCCTGGACTGAGTGTAGAGCAACTAGTAGTCCAGGTGAGGAAAGACTTACAGCCCTTCCCTCCGTAGGGCTGCTGCCACTACCGCCAAGCATTAGGGGAAGGCCCATTGCTGATGCCAGAATATCTAGTTTACGGTGTTTGGAGAACTTGTGAATGGACCATCAATTTATATACAAAGGAGGCTTGGGCCTTTTCTGCATAAGAGACAGCAACCCTATCAGTAGATGCTCCGACACAGTTTTGGGAATGGGGACAAGTGCTGCTGAATACACTTTCCTAATACAATTCATCAGAGATCTGAGTGAGTGAAGGCTACAGCTTTATGTCCTTTTGCCTGGTAATGGAATGACATTAAAGCCGTGTTTACATTTACCTGGCTGCACCACATGTTACTGATGTCCACTCAAGTACTGTCCACACCTCCAGCGCCAATGCAGGGTTGCATCTACACATAACCTCTCAGTGCCGCTTGTAAGCCGCGCCGGAGAAGGGCCTTGAGAAGGGGGGCGGTCACCTACTTGGTGACATAAGCTGCGATATCAAATTGCCACACCCCACTCTCAGCAGCTCTTGTGGACTCTCGCAAAAAAAAAGCTAAATCGGAAAACGTGGAAAGAATTTACTTAGCACAGAAACCGAGGATCCAACAGAGTCCCGTTTCAGTGCTACATAAATTGTTTCTCGTGCCTTTCCGAATTAGCAGGGTTCTTTTTTGCCTGAAAGTGAACGAGAGCTGCAGCACAGAACACCTTATGCCTCTCACTCAGCAATACAAAACACTGGCCTCAGGCAGGTTGTCTAATTCATTTTCGTTCAACATGCACTTTTGATTGTTGAAGGCAGCATCGTCGAAGGGCAGAGGAGGATACCGGGAGCATCTTCTGTGCATCGGAGTGAGTCGTGCAGCCTGTCCACATGGCTGCTTATACCACTTGCTCCTGAGGGCTCAGAAAAAGGCAAGCGAACTGACTTACCACAATCAGGCAAGTGTCCACATGGCCGCATTTGCACCAGAGCAACACAAGCATTTGAAGCTTCTGCAGTGCAAATGTGGCTATTCAAACTGACCTTGATACGAGTTGTGGATCTGCATAAGGATGCCATTGGATCCAAGTTACACTGTGAGCCATGCAAAAATCTAAAGTATGCAACTGCCTCTTTGTTCTTCAGGGAAGGAGAAAAGGATGGGAAATCCATCTTGACTGAAGTGAAATGGAACATAAACCTTTAGAATTAATTCTGAACTCGTATGCAGAACTACACGATCTGACAGAAACTAACAAAAGGCTGTGTGTGTGTGTTTGGGGGGCTGAAAACCAGCTCACTAATCCTCAGTGCAAAAGGGATTGTCAACTGACAATCAGGCAGCTCGTGAAGAAAACCTTCACTGACAATTCTGGACAGAGCGCCAACCTTTCTGCTACCTGCAGGCAGTGAAGTGCTGGCACTTTATCCACACTCTGCGCAAGCACAACGTTTTTTTTTCCTTTGTTTTTTTAATACTTTGTTTTAAACTGCGTTCTCTTCCCTAGCCTTGCAGCATCCTTTCCTCCTGCCCCCTCACAATACATAAGCACCTCCTGTCTTCAGTCCACTTAACACTCATTCCCAACCTTTTCCCCAGTCAGTGTAAAAATAATGTAGAAGACAGGAACTGAAATCTTTCAGTCTAATAATTGTTATAAACAAAAACAAAACAAATTGAAACCCTTTCCCCCACTCTCAAACAACCATTCCACCCTTCTCCTTTCCTGTCTGTCAAAATACAAGCTCCCCCCTTCAGGGTTTTATTTAACTCTAAAAATTGATTAGCGTTTTGCTCATAAAACTTCTGAAACTTTGTGAAAATGCATAGCACTTGCCTCACTGTGTTTAACAAACATAACATTTCTAGAAAACCTATATAAATGCTTTCTGTACAGTTAGTATTGTCCCAAGAAAAAAACTGCTAATCAATTATTTAAAGCCCTGCCCCTTCCCCAGCCCTTCAGCAGTTCTTTCTGATTTCAAGCTTCATTTACCAGACGCATAGTTACCTAGGGGAGGGGGGATACACTAAAAGTTGGCACAGTTGAATTACTCGTATGCACAACCCTTAAAGAGCCCCTGACACCATCAGGATAACTCTGAAAACATGTAAGATTTAGACACCATTCAGCTTATATTTCTTATATTTTCTGCAGTTATGTCCCCCTTTTTCATTATTACTGAGGACAGTTTCATGAAAAATGGATCACTGTCCCTTAGAGTTTATCTGCTCTGGCAGGTTGTCTACACTTACTTGACAACATAATCCACAGTTTATGACATCATAATTATCACTACTGCAACAGCCAGTGATGTCATACACAGAATTGTGATGTCAGGTGTAGGCATGTAGCCACAGCAGACAGGGCAGAAATTCTGTTACCATGCAAATATCCTCAGTAATAAAGAAATGAGTGTGAGAATTGCAGAAGGAAACATGAAATATAAGCTGAACTGTGTCTAAACATTACATTTTTCTGAAGTTGTCCCAGTGGGGCCAGGGTCCTTTTAAGAGTGGATTGTGAGTGGTACAGTACCACAAGATGTGTAGCTCTGTCATAAAGTGGAACTGTAACTTTGATAAATCAGATCAGTGGACTGTATTTGGGGGCACTGTATGGCAAGGACTAGAGGGGACTAATTCAAAATTGCTTCAGACACTCTGCATGTGGGCAACTGTTTCACTCTGTGCTTGATGTTAGATTTTTCCCCACAGTTTAGCTGTGCTTATGATGGGAAGTTTCTTGGAGCTGCACCGTCAAGAAGCGCAAATGTGCAATCTTGGGAAGGGAAGGCACAGCTCTGGACAGCTGCTGAGATCAAGTACACATGTTTCCTAGGACCCGACGGCTTGTGAGTTAACCTCTAGGAAGTCGCATCTAATGAAACTCTCCACTGACATAGCCTTCTGACATACTGTAAGCACTTGCCACATCCCGAGGGAAATATTACTTCATGGGGATTGGATGCCGAGGTAAAGGAAGAGGGGGAGCAAGCCTCCTGAACAAAGGCTCTATGTTAAAATGTACTAATATCAATAACAGTCCAAGTTTCCAAGCCCCACTGTTCAATAAACAACATGGCATAATAGCTGGCACGTGAAGGGGGTGGGGGGTAAAGCGGCACAAGATTCTTAGGCAGACCATACCTAGCAAGAGATACTTGAACTGTTGAGGGCTAGGAGGGAAAGAGGCATCAGAACGCTGAACTGAATTATCCTTCCTCACACCTGTGTATTGGCAGCACCAGGTGAAATATTTTAAGATGGCATGCTGTGATACAGGAGACCGTAAAGCCCACACTTCACCCATCAAACTGGTCATGGGGGGCTCACCAGGACCCGGCTATAGTACATACCTCTCTTAAGCCCTGTTTACAAGGATGCTCAATGCCGATCCTTTTGGCAGCTCCTGTGCTGCCTTGACCTCCAACCTCGATCTGCATAAAGTTTACATGGCCCCCCTCAGTGCAGATGCAAGCTGTGCTGCAGAGGGGCTGTGAGTGCAGAAGCCCATCAGGAGGATGCAGGGACCACAGACTGTGTCCCAGAGCGCACGGTGTAGCCAGTCCTCATAGCTAATTACACTGCTCACTCTGGAATGCGTCCCCAACTCAGCAGCAGTTTGGGAAGGGGAGAAGGGAACAGCCTAACATGATTGGGTAAGTGTTCACACAGCCACATTTGCACTGCAGCAACCTGAGTGGTTGGGCTGTTGCAGTGCAACTGCGGCCATGAATCTTCTGAGTATCTGTCACAGCGATGGCAGATGGAACCACTGTCTCACTACAAATGGAGGTCATAGATACAGGCATTTACCTCCTGCACATGGGGGGGCGCAAAAAAATGACCTAGCCTGTTGTCACAAGAAATGTGTTCTGCTCACACAGATAGTGGTCAACTGAACTCAAGCCAGGTTGATCAGTCAGAGCTGAGGATGGGGCAGCCCCTCTTCCAATGATACTGTTTGTAGCATGCTAAAATGAAGTTTGATTATTGTATTTTGTAGGCTGAATACATGTGGTAGCATGATGGGTGCACTGATCTCTCTCTCCCCTCCCCCAACCTTAGGCGATGAACCCTCCAGACTGTGGTACCTTGTGCGTCCCCCCACCAATGAAGGTTCAGCTGGGACATGGCGTCTATCAGGATATGGTGCAACTTGGGTTTAGACATATACTCCTTTGACTCCCCTGTACTGAATCAGTAGTGCTAGCACGTGCAGTTCTATAGCACCTTAGGCTATTGAGCATGGGCTCAGATACCACAGATAGGCAGGGATAGAAGGGTGACGGGAGTAGGCAAACGATTTCTGTTCATGTCAGCACACCCTTTATGTCATCCACTGGGTGTTCTACAATACTTGCTAGATATTTATTTCTACAACCTTCCACTGAACATACCAATAGTGTAAAGATGACAAAGCTAAAGTCATGGATGCTTGGACAAGCTGCAGATACTCCAATACTGATATTGCTAACCGAATTGCTCAAGCAATGTTTTCATGTCACAGACTCCTCTTTGTCTTGGAATTCACGCCCTTTCTGTTATCGTCCCTCTGCTATCTACATGTCTCTTCTCTCACTGTTGCTGTGGGCCACACACCTGGATTGCAGCCAGACCAAATTAAACTGGGAAAGGCAAGGGAACATGGCGGGCATACAACACCCTTTCATACAAGCACTTGAGGGAGATGGTGAACTTAAAGTATGTGTCCTGGAATGTTCAGGGTAAATCACCCTATTAGCAGAAAGAAAATTATGGCCACCCTCAAAAGTTTCAAATGCGATACAGCCCTAATTCACGAGGCTCATCTTCTTAAAACAGAGAGAGCTAAATTGAGGAGGGAGTGGGTGGATATGGAAATTTCCAGCATTTTTTTTTTTTTTTTAAGAAAGAAAAGAGGAGTACCTGTCCTAATTAAGAGGGGCTCCTCACTCCAGGTGCAATCTAGTGAATCTGAAAAGGAGGGCAGATGAGTACTGGTCAAGGGGAGGATGCACCTCAGGCACATGGTACTAGTTAACATTCATGCCCCTAACGAGGATAACCCAGAATGTTTCCACACCTTGGCACAGAAGGTAATTGACAATGCAGCTCCTGAGGAGCTTATTCTGACTGGAGTGATTTCAATTTAGCAAACAACCCTCTGTTGGATAGGGCCCAAGGTAACAGGGGCTCCTAGCTGATAGTTTATACATGGTCTGCCTCACCCTATGTGCAGAACTAGCTCTGCAGTACATATGGTGGGTGCTTCATACTCTGTAGCAGGATTACATATACAGATCCTAAAGATTCGCCTCCAAAAGCAGGCCAGACTATTTCCCCCAGAGCACAAATGCCAAGGCAGCGGTCACAGGGACGGAGATCTATCCTGTGCTAGTGTTGGATCATGTGCCAGTATCTATCATTCTGGTTTTCTCTAACACAGTAGCCAAAACACCACAATGGCAAATCCTACCTTTTGCAGATGACATGTTAATGACCTTATCACATATCTAACAATCTCTGCCACCCACTTTGTCCCTGATGTCGCATTCTGGCACCATGTCTGGCCTCCAGGTCAAATGGTCCAAGACTGAACTCGTACCACTAGTAGGATTCCAAAATCTGCTTTCTTTCCTGCAAACTAATATAAAACTTGGGCCCCACAAGGTATTCGCTATTTAGACATGTACATTCCCACCCAAATTGAGGACTGGGTAACACTTAACCTACAATCTATAACATCAGAACTTGTAATAGACATGGGATTCTCTCAGCCAGGGATGCCAGTGAAGGCAAATAACTGCGGCAGCAGCCCTGACACCAGTGTCAGGCATGTCATACAAGGCCCTGAGGAGGTGCTTGATAATAGTCTCAGCAGCTTATAAAGACTTAAGGACCTCCTGCTTCTGGGAATGCTCTGAGAGGGCCTGAGCAGCTATCTTGCCTTTCTTCCAGATGGTGTTCTGGTACTTGACCATATGAGATAAATAATTAGCAATCTGAAGTCCCAGAGTGGAGGAGGCATAAACCCTCTTACCCCAAAGGTTGATCCATCTGGATTCCCTGACGGGGGAAGGGGGCTAAGGTGTTTAGACATTTTGGACCCGTCATGCACCACTTTGATAACCACAGAGTCAATCTCAGGTTGGGCAGCTTAATAGGGCAGGCCCTGGGGGGCATGATAGAGCTTATCTGCCCTCCGAGGCATGGCAGGAACCATGTCAGGGTGGTGGGATGCCACAGTAGTGGCATTCCTCAGAGCTGGCAGAATAGGAGAAATTACTTTAGGAGAAAATTCTGGAATCTCCAAAAAGTCCAACAGTTCTCTCCTGGTGGCATCCTCTTCCTCAAGTGTCAAAGCCCATAGCTGTGGACAGCTGCTTCATAATATTGAAAAAGGCAGGATCTTCAGGAGGCTGACGGCCGTTAAGGGCTGCGTCGATGGCAGAGGAGTCATCGGTACAGGGTGCAACAAACCATCCGTCAGGTCATAAAAGCCCAAGGGCCCCGACATCTGAGGGCCTGGGGAACTGTCAGGCCTCGAAGGAGGGGCTGGGGTTGATGACCCGAGGGTCAATGACCGGGGGGCAGATGACACAAGGGACGATGGCCGACCTCCCTGGGAAGCGGGAGGAGGTGCTGTTGGTAGGGGTCTGGTAGAAGAGGAGGCCTAGACAGCAGAGAATATTGGTGTAGCTGACGGAGTATTTGCGGAGGAGGAGGAAGAACCTGTCCGGGAACGGGAGCACCAGCAGGGGGAGCAGTCCTGGTCCCAGTCTTTCTTGTGACTTTTCCCAGAGAAATTGTCTTGGGCCTTTGAGGCCTGAAAGTTCAACCAACCCACTGGCGACTGGGAAGGAAGGACCGCAGAGAACCCCTGTCCAGAACTGGCTACCTACTGCTCCATGAGGAATTTCTTCAAAGCCTTGGGGTGTCGCCAAAGGGTTGTAAAGTAGAATTTTTGGCAGATCTCACAGTCAGAGATGTCATGGTCAGGCCCAAGACAGCAGACACAGAGGTTATAGTCATCTGAAGAAGCAATCTTCCTTACACAGTGGCAGCAACAGAAGAGAGATGTGGAAGGAGTAACTCTTGACATAAACGAGCTAAAAGAATCTCTTGTTAAAAAGAGATTCCGAAAGTTAAAGAAAAGCATAGGAAAAATGGCACGAACCGTGATGGAGCTTCCGCAGAGACCCATGCAAGATGAGTCAACGATGGGAAAGAACTGAGGAGGGAGTGGGGCCGCTCACGCCTTTAGGGTTGATGACATCAGCAGGTGACGTCGGCATGGACAGCCACTGTTCTACTGCTGGAAAATCTTCCATGTGGATCCTGCTTCACTGATGGTGCAGTTCCTACGGTGTGACCTGATGACCGAGATACCCCCATAGAAGATCTATAGATCTCCCTTGAGCAAGGGAAAAGGTGGTGGCACAAAGGCTATAACAGCCCACCTAGATAAACAGGTTTCTCTCCCTCTTTCTCTGAACTCTCTCCTCTTTTATTTTGTTTTTTTGGTTTTGTTTTTCAGAAAAGAAAGAGGGGAAAAACAAGGACCAGAATGGGTCCTTCCAAGATTTTTTTTTTTTTAGCATAAAGAAAAACTAAGGAAAGGCACTAGGCGAGATCGCTCAAAGACAAAAATTCCCCTTCACCCTAAAAAAAAAAAAAAAATTGTTTTTCTTCTGAGGGCCAACATTTGGGGCGTAAAGAGGGAACAAGTCCTTGAAGGAGTCTGCCTCTTGATGCCCCCCCCCCCTTCTTTTTTAACACAAAAATGGGGTAAGGCTGAAAGGAAGGGAAGGAGGAGACTGCCCAGAAGCCACTGCAGGTGAAGGTGGGCAGGTTGCAGTGATGAATGGTTAAGATATTCTAGAAATTCAAGAATTACAGTGAGTACATAATTTTCATATCTTCCAAGAATCAGTCTTCACCATTCATCACTGGTGGGTCCGAGTACCAAGCCACCACCAAATGGTGCTGTTGCAAACCCTGAGGGAAATGGTTGTTGTTCTCAGCTTCCTGGGGGGCCGGGGAGAACAGAGAGGTGGGACCCCCGCATGGGCTGGGCAAGGCCCAAAACTGGTCAGGGTCAGGCAGTGGCTCCCATGACCTGGGAGAAAAGATGTGCCCCTGCAAGCTCACACCTGGCCTTACGTTAGAAAAGTGGGTCCCCTGGTAGCGTGAGGCAACCACCCTACGTCAGGCCAAGGGTGACAACCGTAAAAGACGCAGACATGCCGTCCGCCTAATGCAAACTGCAGTTCTCCCTAGTTTGGAGGCTACCTCGTTGGCATTGTAGGATGCCCCTGCCTGATGTCTCGCCAGCTCCAGACCCTTAGCAGAAATGCACATAAAGACAACAGGGTCCCAGAAAGACCGTGTAGAGGTCAGCACCAACTCTTAATTACTGAAAAACTTATTTCAGTAAACAAACTTTATTGAATGTGTATACACAGATAAATAGAACAGCTCACCCACAATGTCAGGTTTTGGCAGTCACTGGAACGGGCAACAGAAGTAACACAGGCCAGTTCCTGGTTTTTTTTTTGGGGGGGGGCGGTGTTTAGCATCTACTATTAAAAAAATAATCTGGTGGCCTGAACGCTCATTGAACATGCCAAACTTGCAGTATAGCCTAGAGGTTAGAGTAATGAGCTTGGTACAGTACACCCAGAAGACTAGGTCTGATTCCCACAACCTACACTTGCATGTGTGACTCTGAGCAAGTCACATAACCTTCTCAGGACACTCTGAAGATGATTAAGTCGATGCTTAAGCGTGTAAATCACCTGGTTTTGTTCGGCATGTTCGATGGGTGTTCAGGGCCACCAGTTTATTTTTTTGCTTGGAGTGGAAATCGCTATACACAGTTACAAAACAGTATAAGTTTTGAAGGATTGTATCTCGCATTCAGCTAGCCCTGTTTAACGGCTTCAACTAAAGCTACATCAAACAATGGGTTACTTTTCACAGAGTCAAAATAAGCACGAAGTGGATGCTAAACCAGGAAGAAAAAATTACTCACCTTAGTAATGTTGTTTCTTCTAATGGAGTCTTGCTATATTATGACAAGTGCAGTTTGTCCCACCACTAGAACTGCTCCGGAGGTGAAAGAGTTAACTTCCATGCAGAGCATGGAGCTTAAAGCGCGAGCTCGGTTAAGAAGCTCTGTTAGGGTGGTTTCAAACCGAAACCGTCAGATCTTTACGAGCAAAAACTCACTAAGGTTCTGTGTGGAAGCTGTAACCTACACTAGCCAACTGGCTACTAACATATTCGCACATTTTCCTGGTCCCAACACCAAGACTCAAGTCAGTGGACCAGAAAAATAAGATAAAATAACTAAATAAACACAACACCCAAACATGAAAGGGGCATCAATAAATGCCAACAGAGGACTGCCACCCCATACCCAAAGTAGAAGTTCTGAGAGGGGCAGGCTGGGAGGTCATAATATAGCAAGACTCCATTAGAAGAAACAACATTACTAAGGTGAGTAATTTTTTCTTCAAACAACATGAAGTCTTGCTATATTATGACAAGTGCAGACTACACAGCAGTACCTCCATGGAGGAGGGACAGAACCTACTTAGGGAATAGGCTCAGAAGCACGGTTGTGCCAAACCGAGCATCCCTCCTGGCCTGAATATCCAGGGAGTAATGCTTGATGAAAGTGTGTACTGTTTTCCAAGTAGCTGCTTGACATATCTCCAAGATAGGGATCTCTCTAGCAGCAGCTAGAGATGCAGCTGTACCTCTGGTAGAGTGAGCCCTCAGGCCTGAGGGGGGAACCTTACCCAGCTTTTGATAGCAAAATTGGATACAAGAAACGATCCACCTGGCAAATGGATCTCTTAGTGGCAGGTCTCCCTTTCCCAACCTCACCATAAATGAGAAACAGTTGGAGGGAGTCAAACCTGTGACCCTTGGTACGCTCTATGTAGTAACTTAGGGCCCTCTTAATATCTAGGCTGTGCAGCCTCCTCTCACCACAGGAGGAATGGTCAGTGAAGAACACTGGAAGTGAAATAGATTGGTTAAGGTGGAAATCTGAAACCATCTTAGTCAAAAACTTCCTGTTAGTCCTGAGGACTACTTTATCCCTGTGAAAGGAAATAAAGTCAGTCTCTACTGATAAAGCCTGTAACTCACTTATCGCCTGGCAGAAGTGATGGCTACCAGAAATACAGTTTTCCAAGTCAAATACTTAAGCTCTGCCGAAGACAGAGGCTCAAAGGGGGGTTGCATCAGCTGAGCAATGCATACATTAAGATCCCAAGCCGGGCAGGGTCCCTGAATGGAGGATTGATATGAAGCAATCCTTTAAAAAACTTGGAAAATACAGGGTGAGAAGAAAGAGAAGAGGGCTTCCCTGCTGAAAGGAAGGCAGAGACAGCTGCCAAGTGCACTTTCAGTGTAGCTGGTCTCAGTCCCAAAGAATTAAGATGGACTATATAGTCCAATACAGTGGGTAGATCAGCAGATTCCGGGGAAACATGCTTCCCAGAACACCATATGGAAAACCTTTTCCACTTGGAGTTATAGGTAGCCCTGGTGGAAGGCTTCCTAGCAGCCTTCAGGATTTTGAGAACACTTTGAAAGTTGTAGATCAGCAAACTCTAACTGCTCAAGAGCCAAGCCTTGAGGTTGAGGGATTTGAGATCGGATACCAAACTCTCCCTGAGCACAGGTTAACAGATTGTGGTTCCTGGGGAGACACAGGGAAGATGGACTGCTAAGGACAGAAGGAGTGGGTACCAGGGCTGCCTGGCCCAGTCTGGAGCAATCAGGATGATTTTGCAGGGCTGAGACCTGATTTTGACTAGTACTTTGAACAGGAGAGGGAAGGGGGGAAAGGCATAAAGAAACTTCCCTTCCCAATCGAGGAGAAAGGCATCCAGGGGGACTGAGCCTAACACTGGGGGCCTGCAACAAAACAGTGGAAGTTGATGATTGTCTGGGGCTGCAAAAAGATCTATCTGAGGAGTGCCCCACCTGGCAAACACTATCCCCAGTACTAGGGGATCCAATGACCATTCGTGATGGCCCTGGGAAATCCTGTTGCGAGCATCTGCCAGGACATTGTCCTTGCCTGGGAGGTGAACTGCTATGAGGGAAGTGTTCAGGGAATAAGCCAGAGACCACAACTTCATCGCCTCGGTGCACAAGGCCGAAGACCGAGTGCCCCCTTGTTTGTTGATGTACCACATTGTAGTGGTGTTGTCTGTTCTGACCTGTACCACCTTGTTCTGAACAGATGCAAAAAAACCTGAAGTGCTAGAAAAACAGCTCTGAGTTCCAACAGATTGATGTGGAGCAGAGATTCCTGCGGGGACCATAACCCCTGGGTGGAGAGGTCGCCCATGTGAGCTCCCCATCCCAAGAGGGATGCATCTGTAGTAAGGGTCAAGGAGTGGGACAGAGGGATGAAAGGCACCCCTTGTCTCAGATTGCTCTGATCCTGCCACCACTGAAGGGCCTGGATCAGGGTTCGAATCACTGGGATTAACTTGGATAGGGAATCTCTTCTTTGAGACCAGAAAGCTCTCAAATGGAACTGAATGTCCCTCATCTGAAATCTTGCTCCTTGCACAACAACTGTGGAGGCAGCCATGTGTCCTAGGAGCTGCAGGAAATGCCTTGCTGGTTGAGAGACCTGCAGAGTGAAGGACGAGGCCAGGGCCACTAAGGTCCTTACACTTTCCAAGGGAAGGAAGGCTCTGGCCTGCTTTGTGTCCAGTTCTGCGCCTATAAAGGTGAGTACCTGGACAGGTTCCAAAATTGACTTTGGAAGATTGAGAAGAAAGCCCAGAGAGGTAAGCAGCTGCTGGGTAACTAGCAGGTGTGATTTGACCTGGTCTGGAGACTGACCCACAATGAGCCAGTCGTCCAGGTAGGGACAAATGGCAATCTTTTGCCTTCTTAGATGAGCAACTGCTACTGCCAGACATTTTGTGAACACTCTTGAGGCAGAAGTGAGGCCGAAGAGCATTGCTCTGAACTGATAATGGCCTGAGGGCAGTTCGAATCTGAGGTACTTTCGATGGGAGCTTCTGATAAGAACATGGAAGTAGGTATCCTTGAGGTCCAGGAGAGGCTAGCCAGTCCCTGGCCTTAGGAAGGTAAAATCATTCCCAGTGTCACCATTTTGAACTTTGGTTTTAAAAGGTGCTTGTTTAGATATCTTAGATCCAGGATAGGCCGCCACTCTCCTGTCTTTTTGGGGTAAGGAAGTACCTGGAGTACAGACCCTTGCCCTGGTGTGGGGAGAAACCCTTTCTACAGCTCTGAGAGCCAGGAGGTTGAGACTTCTGTTTCCAAAGCAAAGTCTCTAAAGGTTTGCAGGTGGAAAAGATCTGGTTCTCATCTCTGAAATTTTGAAGCTGAGAACCAGACCCTGGCTCACTACTTCCAGGACCCACCTGTCTGAGTTAAAGACTCCCAGTCCTGGACGAAGCAGCCAGCCTGCCCCTACAGGTAATGGAGAGCCGACCCTGGGCATCCCATCAGGGTGCCTGTTTGGCAGGGGCTTTAGGCTGAGGGGTGGGAGCAGGCCTGCTCGTACCCCGTCTGCCTCTCCCTCTGAAGAACCCCCTCTGTGCATAGGCTGAAGAGGAGGAGGCCTGGGTCTGGTAAAAAGGCCTGTGAAAAGGCCTGCCCCTACCCCTGGGGCTGCCTCTGGAGTGGCTTGCCGTTCCTTGGCTTATGCACTCCTATAAGTGGTTCTATATTCATCCATTTTCTTCATATAATTCTCTGTCTGCTCCGAAACAGAGAATTTCCCACACAGGAAAATCCATAGCCTTAGACTGGGTATCCCAGACAAAGTAGAGCACACCTGAGCCAGGCCAATCTCAAAAGCCACAGATGTAGCCATGACTCTAGAGGATACATCGTTAGAAACCACTGCAGCATGGAATTGCACCTTAGATGCCTCAATACCATCAAGAGCCACCTGCTCCAGCTCCTTTGCAAGCTGGCCAGGGACCTGTTTGGCTAAGGCCATGACAGTATCCCATCTAGATTTCTGGTATCTCGCAACATCGCCATATAGTTTGCTTGTCTGAGTCCCAAGGATGCTGCCATGTATTGTTTTTGGCCATGGCATCAATCTTCCTGGAGTCCTTGTCAGGAGGATGTGAAGCCAGGGAATATTAGCTTTATCACAGGCTGCAGCCTGAACTACTAACATGACTGCATTGCTGTGAAAAAATCTATATCAGGACCTGACAAAGTGTACCTCCTGTCCATCTTTTTATCTACAGGAGGCACAGAATTAGGAGCTTTTAAAATTTTTATTGTTTGTTTCCTAAAACATTTATGCAAAGGGAAGGACAATCTCCTGGACTCTGGGATATCCATCATCTATACATAGTCAGGCTCCTCTTGCTCATCCAAAGCCTCCTCTAAGGGAAGCTGGAGGGGCTCAGCAACTTTTTTATAAAACAAAAAATGAGAAGGGGACTCAGAAAGCCTAGGGGGAGATTCACCTGAAGGTCTGTCTGGGGAGATGTCCGGTTCAATGGGCACATCCAGACTTTCAAAGTCACATTCACACTGATCATAATCCTCCTCCCCTCCTCTGGTTCATAAAACTCTTCTATATCATATTCCTGAACCATTGGAACCGACCCGAACCGACCTTTTTGCCAGACAGTGGCGGTTGGAGGGAACTGAGGACAGAGACTGGACAATCTGTATTGCCCTGGCTATCTCTGCAGCAGTTGGAGAAGGAATTTTGGACTCTAAACCTGCTGATTTTTTAGTTTTCTTTGCTGGAACTGGCTCCTCAGAGCCAGCTTTTCGTTTGCCCGAGGAAGTCTCACCCTGGTCAGAGGGCACTCCCTCCGGTTCGGTTGGCACCGAACCGGGCTGGCCATCCGGGTCAGCGGACTTTTTGGCCTCTCGTTCCCTGAGCCTGCCCACTCTCTTGTCCAGTGTGGCTGCAGGGAAATTTTTACAAATCTGGCAGTCTGAATTGAGGTGGTCAAACCCCAGACAGTAGACACATGTAGTGTGTGGGTCAGCCTTGGCAAAGGCTTCCCCACAGACACTACAGTGCTGAAACCCAGTGGGCCAGGTTTTTCTTTTGGGTTTCTCAGACATGATGCCAGCCTAACCAACAAACTTGCCCTTTTAATGGCCGTGCCAGGCAAGACACCCTTATCGGTTCCAAACCGTGTCATGGGTCGTGGAAAAAACCGTAATGAAATCCGTTTTTTTTAGAACTGATAAGAACCGAGAACTGCACTCTAAGAAGCCTTAAAAGGCTTTAAGACTAAGTTTTAGTACAATTTGATCGGTTCAAACCGAACCGATAACAATTTACAAGTTCCACACAGAAAAAAACCTATCTATTACTTACAATACCATAGGCAGAGCTTGAACCGATCGGTTTTGCGGTTAAAATAATTAAATTGCGGTTAAATTCAACCGAGAAATAGCGTTTTAAACCGAAGAAATGAACCAAGCAACAGGAGGAATCTCCGGAGCGACTGTTCAGTGAGGCGGAGTAAAGAATCTGACGGTTTCGGTTTGAAACCACCCTAACAGAGCTTCTTAACCGAGCTCGCGCTCTAAGCTCCATGCTCTGCATGGAAGTTAACTCTTTCGCCTCCGGAGCAGTTCTAGTGGTGGGACAAACTGTACTTGTCATAATATAGCAAGACTTCATGTTGTTTGAAATGTTACTTCTGTTGCCCATTCCAATGACTGCTGAAACCTGACATTATGGGTGAGCGGTTCTACTTATTTCTGTATCCACGTTCAATAAAGTTTGTTAACTGAAATTAGATTATTAGCCTTTCAGTAATTAAGAGCTGGTGCTTATCTCTACATGGTCCTTCTGGGACCGTGTTGTCTTTACTTACCTTAATTTGCACTCCGAGGTACTGTGCACACTATACAGCAGGTGTAGTGGCAGCACCCAGTATTTTTCAAATTCCTTAGCAGAAAGGCGTATGGCTTGTCTGGTTGCCTCACAATCTGGCAAGGACACTAGAAGCTGACCTGTGTCACCCACAAGTGCCTGCTATAGGACATCTGGTGTGCCTGATGTGCAGCAATGCACAACATGGTGTATGCCGCTGAGAAAACCCTACAACCCCATATGTCAAACTCAGCTGAATCTGACTCTGGGGGGTGGGTCATGCACTGGGCACCTATGCCCAGAGGGAATGTCCAGGAGCTGGACCCCAGAAGAGTGGTGTGGCATGGCTCCAGGGGTGTGCAATATCTGCGCTGGATCTCCCTCGGTGCTGGAGATGGGGTACAGAGACTGAGCCAGACATCTCAGTTGCCTGAGGTGCTGAGTGACTGCCGACTCCTTAGGGGTGGGTGAAGACAAGTCCCTTGTGGGCTGAACAGGACTTTGGAGACCAGCACAGCCCACACCTTTTGCCACCCAAAAGCACGTTGTGTCCACTGTACCTGTGCAATTGCCTGCATATGCAACCTTGAGGGAGACAATCTAAGGTCACAAGTACTGGGTCAATACCCCTCCAATTCTTCTGCTAGTCAGGAACAGATTAGATTAATTGCTGGGCATTTCTGTGTGATTATCATTCAAAGTCCATTTACAAAACAGCAACAGACAGGAGCAACTAGCATTTTTGTTGAATAATTTGTTTGAAATCCTCAATCACCAGCCTTCAAATCGGCATTGCTCCATGGTTCAAGATCAGGCCTGCAACTGCCCACTGGGTGTACACAATTAATGGACTGCACTGGGCGCTTCCATGGGACTTTGTGGTACTGGTGTACCAGTGGGGGAATTGTAAATACTGTGTGGGTACTCACCAGAGGGTGGTGGGATTTGTGGAGTGATCTCAGAACTTTCTTCACTGCATTTAATCCATTACATTCCCTATCCAGAACTTGTTCCTGTCACCTTAATTAATATATTTTTGTTTAAACTGCAATGTACTGTGTTTTGCACATTGTAGTGTTTGCATGCATAGAGTGTCAGTTGGGCGTTGCATATAACCATAAAGGTTCCTTGTCATGAGGGTGGGGGTTGCATACATTTCCTGTGGGGCAGTACCCTGGAAGCCACCTGTCAAAAGTATCACCACAGCTGGGGGCACTGCACCACCTTTTTATTACCTCAAATACCAATTGAGCCTAAGTGACTTATAGATGGTGCCCAGGTATTATCAGACATGAACAGTCTCGCACCTTGCCGGGGGGGGGTTACATTTAATTTAAGCACCAACCACTTTGCCCCTTGTCCTATGGACAAACTAATATTTAAAAAAAAATCTACCTGCAATGCAGTACACTGCCTTGCTAGTAAGCGGACCATAGGCATCATGCCTGGAGCTAGAGGACTGAAGGCTGGCGTGAAGCTGAAACCAAAACCTTTTTTTTTTTGTAATTTATTAATGGAAGGAGCAAGGAAGCAAGGTCTCATGATTAGCGGCAGCATAGAGGAGTCGGGTGAGGAACAGATGGAGCAGGCAAAAGCTGGCAGTGGCCCAGTGATGCCACACTAACAGAAAGACAGTCACTTACTAAAGGAAGAAAGGGTAAACAAATGAAAAGAAGCTTCCGCACTTACAGAGGTAGACTTGATGAGGACCGAAGCAGAGCAGAGCCGTTCAACCTGAGGCTCCCAGGATGAAACTGAACAAAGAGCGAGTCTCTGTTATTGATTCCTAGAAAATTAAGCAGTGCCGACACTTTGTGATGTTGAAATAAAAGAGAATATAGCTGTGTTTAAAATAAAAAAAAAAAAAAAAACACGCACAGTCCACAGACTAGTCTTATCTAGACTAGAGACTTGTGAAAGGGGGTGGGTGCACTTATAAACGGTTTGTTCTGTAAGACAAGGAGAGCTCCAGTTCTACATACAAATAAAAAAAAAATCATTTGAAATTTAAAAGTAAGTTAAAACAAAAACAACTAAGCTTTGCAGTCAGGCAGGGAGAGCAGAGATGATTAACTGGATCAGCAGCTGGGTTGTGGGGTGGTGTCCGCAGGAGTTCAGTGGACAAATTTAATGGTGGCAAAGCACTTATCATCAGTATTTAATACCAAAACTAGACACAACCTGTTATTCTGTAGTTGTACTGATTTTCTTTTAAAAAAATGCCAATTTCTAACTGGACCACCAACTTGAGCACTGGGACTACTAGTTACAATCCATTCACCTGTCCGTGGACAAGTACTTAATATTAAGATTTGTTGACCCTTGCTGCTAAGCGTACTACTGTTTTGGTTGTCTGATTACACTACTACTGCTTTGCTGTGAATCAGAAGTAGGAAGGCTCAGAGATGCAGACTGCTCTCATGTATAAGGCCATTAATCGCTCAGGACTCTTCCACCAGGACCAGCAGCCCTATGATGACCTACCTGATAATTCCGCAGTCACGAAGGTCGGTGTTTGTCATCAGTATCACAACTGGGGGTCATGAAGATGCACCCCATTTTAGGAGACTATCTCTATTTCACCTCAAATAAAGGGCGGAATCTTACCTATGGTAGTACCTGTAGTGGGCTGTCTGGTAATGGTAACTGCAGGTCCCAGAATTTCAAAAGAAATAACTGGAGACCTCCAGAAGTGAGACATATGCCTCTTAACAAAGAAACAGAAACTGTCAGCAAAAAAGGACCGCTTGGCCCACCCAGTCTGCTCAGATGTTCCCTGCTGAATCTGTCTCTGAAGACCCTAACTGGTCTCTAGCAATCTCTCCTCCCCCACCTATTTATTAATATTCCTCTATGTCTATCCCACACATGCTTGAAGTCCCCCCACCACCATTTTTGCCTTTACTACTTCTGTTGGCAGTCTACTTCAAGCATCTACCACTGTTTCACTAAAATAGTACTTCATCACTTCCCCCTTTAACTTCCTCCCTGGTCCTGGTGCTGTTTCTCATTTGAAAGAGACTCCCCTCCTGCACCCTGTTCACCCCTGTGAGGTACTTGTAGGTCTCTACCATGTCCCCTCTTGCTCGCCTCTCCAGGGTGTACATGTTAAGTTCCATCAGGCTCTCTTCCTTGGCCTTCTCATACAAACCCTGAACCAGTTTAGTTACCATCCCCTCTGGATTGCCTCCACCCTGTCCATGTTCTTTTTGACGTACAGCCTCCAAAAATGGACACACTGCTCCAGGTGAGGTCTCACCAATGAGCAATACAATGGCAATACCACTTCCCTCCTCCTGCTAGAGATACCCCTCCCTAAGCACCCCAGCATCTCACTAGCTCTACCCACTGCTTTGTCACACTGTCCTGCCCCTTTCAGGTCATCAGTTACAATAACCCCAAGGTCCCTTTCCTGCTTAGTGGTTGGTTGTCAGTACCCCTTCCCATACTCCACTCCTTGATTCCTGTGCCCTAGGCACATGATTCTACACTTTTTGGAACCGAACCCCAACTGCCATACTCTTGATCATATCTCTAGTTTCCCCAAGATCTCTGTGCATTCTCTCTACTCCCTCCTGAGTGGCCACCCTATTACAGATTTTGACATCATGTGCAAAAAGGCGTACCTTCCCTCCCAGTTCTTCTACAATGTCACTTATGAAGTCACTGAAGAGGACCAGTTCCAGTACTGAGCCCTGAAGCACACACACCCCAAACTGGTCATTCTCCCATCATTAGAGTGAGTGCCCTTAACCACCACCCTCTGTTGCCTATCCATTAGCCAGTTTCTAACCTAATTCACCACTTAGATCCCACCCATAGGCTGCTCAATTTCTTTATCGGTCTCCTGTGTGGCACAAAGGCCTTGCTAACGTCCAGACAGGCCACGTCCACTGCCCTCCCCCGACTGATTTTCCTGGTCACCCAGCCACAGAAATCCATCAGATTCATTTGCCATTTCCCCCGGAATCCATGCTGCCTGTGGTCTGGCAGTCCACTGGATTCAAGATACTCAAGTTTCCATTAATTTCCCCACCAATGAAGAGAGACTATCACCCTGTGGTTGCTAGCCTCTTCCCTACTGTTGCTGTTATGCAGAGGGACCGCGTCTGCTCTTTTTCAGATCTCCAGAACCATGTCTGTTTCTACTGAACTGCTGAATAAGGTCATCAGTGGAGTATCTAGCACCTCCCTTAGTGCTAGGGTGGAGCTGAGGTATATACCACCAAAGTGGGTGGGAGGAGCCAGCTTGAAGACTTCCGGTGAGATTTAAAGCAGAAGGGAACATGCCAAAGAGTGTGGATGAACAACATATCCACGCTCCTAGAACAATAATAATAATTATACCCATAAACCCCCAAATAAACCCTCCAACTGGAAGGCGAAACCTTAAAAGGTACCCCCAAAAAATGTCAGAATCACCAGAAAAAGGGGAAAATACTATGAACATAGGTAGAAAAAAATAGTGCCAGGAGGTGGCACTTATGCCCTGAGTGCACAGTATTCAGAAGTGCAGAGGCTACTGGTTCTAGAAGGGTAGGCAGGGTGGGAAGTTCTGAATACCTGAGTATCACTGGGAAGAACAACATTACTATGGTAAGTCATTTTTTCTTCTAACCCCAGCAATACTCAGGTATTCATAACTTCTGCACACTACGAAGCAGTATCTTTGGAGGGGGGCACAGAGCCTATTTTGGAAACAGACTCTGCAGGACTGCTGTGCCGAACCTAGCATCACCCCTGGACTGGATGTCCAGACTGTAATGCTTTGTAAATGTGTGCACTATTTTCCAGGTAGCTGCTTTACAGATGTCCACTAATGGAACATCCCTGGCAGCTGTTATGGTAGCAGCTGTGCCTCTTGTGGAATGGGCCCTCAATCATGTTGGGGGTTCCTTTCCAGCTGTAGTGTAACAAAACTGGATACACTGTACTATCCAGCTAGAAATGGACCTTTTTCAGTGCTGGGTTACCCTTTCCCACATCCCCATAAGTCAGGAACAGCTCGTTTCCATCCTGCCTGTGGTCCTTTGTGGCTGTCATATAGTAGCTATGAGCTCTCTTGAGATCCAGACTGTGGAGTCTCCTCTCACCAGAGGTAGAGTGCTTAGTGAAAAAAGACAGGTAAGGTAATGGTTTGGTTCAAGTGGAAATCAGAGACCACTTTAGGTAGAAATTTCCTGTTCGTTCACAGGACCACCTTATCCCTGTGGAACTAGATGCAGTCCTGTTTAATGCAGAGAGCCTGATGCTCACCGATTCTTCTTGCAGAAGTCATTGCCACTACGAAAACTGTTTTCCATATGACATATTTCAAATGAGCCGAAGACATGGGCTCAAAGGGAGGCCCCATGAGCTTAGCTATACACAGATTCAGGTACCATACTGGCACCGGCTCCCTATTTGGGGGGGGGTGCAATGGGCGAGGCCTTTAAGATAGGATCTGATACCACTGACACATTCTGCCCAGCTGATATGTAAGCAGATGCTGCAGCCAGGCGAATCTTGAGGATGCTGGACTGCAAGCTCAGAGAATGTAAATAACTAAGATAGTCAAGTACAGTTAGACCCCAGCTTGTGCTGGTACCAGTTCCTGGTTGAACACCAAACAGAAAACCTTTTCCATTCCAAGACATAGGTTTTCTTAGTGGAAAGCATCCTGTAATCCCTTAAAATGTCCAAGACACTTTCCGAAAGATGCAAGCCTGCACAGTCTAGGTCCTCAAGAGTCAAGCCTCAAGTCTGAGTGACCTGCGGTTCGGATACAGGAGCTTCCCCTGGTTGGAGGTTAGCAGATTGTGCCTCCAAGGAAGGTGTATTGGCTCTGCCACAGACATGGAGCGCAGTAGAGAGTACCATGGCTGCCTGGCCCAGTCTGGTGCTATCAAGACCATTGATGCTGACTGGGATGTGAGATTGAGCAATAGCCTGTACATCAGGGGAAGGGAGGAAAAGCATACAGATGCTTCCCTGACCATTTCAGAGCCAAAGCATCCAGTGGGACTGTTCCCCAATTTAGTGGTCTTCAACAGTATTGTGGCCAGTGGTGCTTCTGATGGGACATGAACAAGTCTACCTGTGGGGTGCCCCACCTCCTGAAAATCACTTCCACCACTTGCCTGTTCAGGGACCATTCGTGATGTGCCTGACTGATTCAACTCAGAGCATCTGCAAGGGTACTGTCCTTCCTTGGCAGATGCACTGCCTGTAAGGAAACTCCCAGAGAGTATGCCAGGCTCCAGATTTTCATGGCTTCTGTGCAGAAAGGGCTTGACCTTGTACCTCCCTGCTTGTTTATGCAGTATATTGTGGTGGCATTGTCCGTCCTGACCTGAACCACCTTTCTCTGTACTAGTGTTGTGAAAACCGTTAGTGCCAGAAACACTGATCTGAGTTCCAGCAGGTTTATGTGCTGGAGTGATTCTGCAATTGACCAAGTGCCCTGGATTGTATGGCCCCTCAAATGGGCGCCAGACCCCAGTAGAGATGCAGCTGTTGTGAGAACAACTGATGGGTACTCTTGATGAAAGGGAATTCCCTCTCTTATACTGGGTTCCTCTTTCCACCACTGAAGTGCCTGTAACAAGGTTTTTGTTACTGAGATTAACTTTGAGAGAGGATCTCTTCTTTGGCACCAGTGTGCCCTTAGGTGGAACTGGATATCTCTCATTTGGAACCTGGAACCTAGGACTGTGCCTGTGGCCACAGCCATGTGGCCCAGGAGCTGTAGGAACTGCCTTGCAGTTTTTGGCTTGTGCTGGCTGAATGAGTCTGCAATCAGCTGGATACTTCTTACCCTGTCCAGAGGCAGGTAGGCCCAGCCCTGCAGGATGTTGATTTCTGCCCCTATGAATTGAAACACCTGTGCAGGTAGTAGGACAGATTTTTTTGTGGCTTATCAGGAACCCCAGGGACTCCAGAAGCCTCTGGGTGATCTGCAGGTACTGACTGACTTGCTGTGGTGAATTTCCTACCGCCAACCAGTCATCCAAATATGGGAACACTGTGACACCTTGTCTTCATAGGTGTGCCACGACCACTGCCAAGCACTTTGTGAACACTCCTGAAGCTGAAGTGAGACCGAATGGCAGGGCTGAGAATTGGTAGTGACCTGACAGGAGTCTGAACTGGAGGTATTTTCTGTGAGACTCCCTTATAGGAATGTTGAAATAGGCATCTTTTAGGTCCAGTGATGCCAACCAGTCTCCTTTTTGGAGTGCTGGCAGAATCAATGCCAATGTTACCATTTTGAACTTTGGCTTTGTTAAATACTTGTTTAGTACCCATAGGTCTAAGATAGGCCACCACTCCCTATTTTTCTTTGTGGTGAGGAAGTACCTTCAGTAAAACCCCTTTCCTTTCTGTTTAGCTGGGACAGGCTCGACTGCCTTTGACAGTAGCAGGTTTCGAACCTCCTCCTCCTCCAGTGGCTTCTTTTCTCTGAGGAAGGATGGTCTGAATACTCTGGTTCTCAGAACAGGAAGGGATTTGAAAGTCAGAGACAATCCCTGACTGACTACCTCCAGGACCCACTTGTCTGTGGCAATTTCTTGCCAAGCCTGTAGGTAATGAGCCAGCCTGCCTCCGACAGGTAGAGAGGAGGCGGCCTGCAAAAACACGTCAGGGTGTTTGTTTACTCTGGGGCTGAGACCAGGGTTGAGATCCCCGTCTGGAGCCTCTTCTACACCTACCTCTGAAGCACCCTTGCTGGGGATATTGCTGGTATTGTGGTGCAGCCATTGTATGGAAAGAGGGCCTACCCCTGCCTCCGCTCCCATAGGATCTGGGGGATGGGGAGGCCTTCTCTCTAGCTGAATTGCTCTTGAAGGTGGCTTTGTATTCATTCATTTTCTTCATTTAAGCCACTGTTTTGTTTCCAAAAAGGGAATTATCCACAAGAGGGAAATCCATTGCCTTTGTCTGTGTGTCCCGAGTAAGATTTGTAGCTCTTAGCCAGGCAAGCCTCCTTTGAGCAACAGTACTGGCCATCCACTTAGCTGCTGTATCGTTAGTATCAGCAGCCATTTGAAACTGATATTTGGCTGCTTCCAAGCCAAACTTTGCAGTTTCTGTAAGATCAGCATACAAGGGTGATGTAGCCTTATCTGCCATAGTCAAGACAGATTGCCACAGTGACCTCTGGTATTGTGCTGCATAGGCTTGAAAATTAGCCTGCCTGATGGCCAAGGAGGCTGACAATTACCCCTTCTTGGCCATACTGTCAATTTTTCTGCACTCCTTTTCTGGTGGGTGAGAAGCCAGGGGCACCTTAGCTTTGTCACAGGCTGCCACCTGCACCACCCCCTGATGGTCACGGTGGGAAAACAGAAATTCTGCACCCTACCTTTCCAACTGATATTTCTTGTCCAATCTCTTATCAAGAGGGGGGACAGAGTTAGGAGTCTGCAAAATCTTCAAAGCATCTTTTTTGAAGAATTTATTGACTGGTAGAAGGAGCTTTATAGTGGGTGTTAACCCCATCATCTCAAGATATTCCACCTCCTCCTCAACCTCTATTTCCTCACTTGTGATGATGTCCACGGTATCAGCCATCTTTCTCACAAAAGTGAAGTGTGAGGAATAATCCTCAGTAGCTCTGGGAGGAGAGTAAAAATCCTGCTCTGGGGAAATCTCAGGTTCAATGGGTTCCCCCTCCTCCTCCTGACACTCCCCATAATCTTCCTCTTCAAAATATGAGGATCTGGCTGACTGGCTACCCTGTCCAGCTGGGGTTTGCCCAGATGGCTGGTGACCAGGAGAAAAAATTCCCTACAAGGCTTGTACCACTTTGAAAGCCTGTGCTATCCCCTGAGGAGAGGGGAGTGCCAGAGCACCCACAGAAGTCCCCTTTTTTTGTTCAGTAGGGGGTTCTATATGCTTTAATTTTTTAGTCTTTTTTGAGGGAACCGGGAAGACAGCCAGTTCAGCAAGCCTCTTAGAAACATAGAAACATAGAAGATGACGGCAGATAAGGACCGCAAGGCCCATCCAGTCTGCCCATTTCTTTTTTTAACTTATAAATGTGCCATCGGCCTTTGCTCTGTCAGTGGTCTATCTATTCATACTCATCTGTATTGCTCCCTTATGCCTATCCCATGCCTGTTTGAAGCCCTGCACTGTATTCATAGCTACCACTTCCTGAGGTAGGCCGTTCCATGCATCCACCACCCTTTCTGTGAAAAAGTATTTCCTCACATTACCCCTTAATCGGCCTCCCTCTAATCTCATGCTGTGTCCTCTTGTCCTGCTATTTTTCTTATATTTAAACATGTTAGACTCTTTCACCTTGTTAATGCCCTTAAGGTGTTTGAATGTCTCGATCATATCACCTCTCTCCCTCCTTTGCTCAAGGGTATACATATTGAGCTCGAGTTAATCTGTCCTCATATGTCTTCTGATGCAGTCCCTGCACCATTTTGTTGCCCTTCTCTGGACTGCCTCAATTGTTAATGTCCTTGTGAAGGTGTGGCTCAATACTGCCAGTACTCAGATGGGGCCTAACCAGTGTCTTGTAAAGAGGATTATTACCTCTCTCTTCGACTTGTGATACCCCTACTTACACACCCTAACATCCCCTAGCCTTACCTACTGCTTTGGGGTCTGCTTGGATGATTTCAGGTCATCAGTGATGATTATGCCCAAGTCTCTTTCTTCCTTTGTGACTGCTAGCAACTCCCTCCCAGCCTATAGGTGGCTTCAGGGTTTCTCTTCCCTATGTGCATGATTTTGCACTTCTTTGCATTAAATCCCAGTTGCCACTCTTCTGACCATTTTGCTAGTTTATCCAGATCTCTTCTCATTCTGCCTACCCCATCTGGATCATCTACTCTGTTGCAGATCTTGGTGTCATCTGCAAACAGACAAGCCTTACCCTCTAGTCCATCTGCAATGTCACTAGTGAAGATAATGAAGAGGACTGGCCCCAGGACTGATCCCTGAGGTACCCCACTTGTGACTTGCATCTCTTCTGACTGTATACCATTTACCACCACTCTCTGTTTTCTGCCCCTCAACCAGTTTGCCACCCAGTTGACCAACTTCTGACCCACCCGAGCCTACCCAGCTTATTTATCAATCTTCTATGTGGAACAGTGTCAAAAGCTTTGCTGAAGTCAAGGTAGGCGACATCAACTGCCCCCTTGGTCCACCACTCTGGTTACCCAGTCAAGAAATCTATGAGATTAGTTTGACAGGACCTTCCTTTGTAAACCCATGCTGTCTTGGATCCTGTGCCCTATGGATTCCAGGTGTTGCACTATCCTTTCCTAAGGAGTGCCTCCATAATCTTGCCCACTACTGGGGTAAGACTGACTGGTCTGTAGTTCCTGCCTCCTCCCTGCTACCACTTTTGTGGAGCAGGATCACATGACCCTTCTCCAGTCTTCTGGGACCTCTCCTGTGCTCAGAGACTCAATAAACAGTTCTGCTAATGGCTCTGCTAGTTCCACCCTTAGCTCCTTAAGTACCCTGGGATGTATGCCATCAGGTCCCATTGCCTTATCCACCCTGAGCTTAGCGAGCTCTTGTAGGACCCTTTCTTTTGTGAAGGGAGTAATGCTCACCTCCTTCCCCCCTGTGTCCATGGTGCTGAGCTGTGGATCCTGCCCTACC
The DNA here is from genome assembly GCA_016271365.2 of Neoceratodus forsteri. Classification (NCBI taxonomy): domain Eukaryota; kingdom Metazoa; phylum Chordata; order Ceratodontiformes; family Ceratodontidae; genus Neoceratodus; species Neoceratodus forsteri. The sequence goes on along the minus strand of CM028135.1, from coordinate 358,468,318 downwards.
TTCTCTTCAGTAAATACTGAGCAAAAGTTATCTATTTAGGATAGATGCTTTTACAGGGTCCTCCTCCTCACATGTCCCCTTTTCTCCATTGAGCTCAGCAATACCTCCTCTGGACTTTCTCCTTTCACTAATGTATCTATAGAAAGTCTTGTCACCTTCTTTTACTGTTCGTGCTAGTGTTTCCTCAGTTTGGGACTTTGCCAGCCTTACTGCCTTCCCTGCTTCCCTTAGGGCAGTTTGGTATGCCTCCCTATTTTCATCCCGCTGTGTTCCCTTATATTTCCTGAAGGCCAGCCTTTTGGCTCTGACCTTTTCTGCTACTGTATTTGAGAACCAAAGGGTTTCCTTCTTCTTTGCACTTCCTTTTCTGTCTAACACAGTGGGATGTTGCTTCAAGTATTGCATCCTTAATGCTTGCCCACTTTGCCTGTATCCCTCACCTGTGTTTCTTTTGCCAGGGCTAGCTTAACTCTGTTGGCCATCTTATCAAAGTCAGCTCCTCTGAAGTCCCATATTTTTGCCTTGGAATGGGATGATTTAGATGTAGTAGCCAAACTGAACCATACCATGTGATGGTCACTGGCCCCAGGTGTCCTTCTACCTGGAGATCTGTGATCCTTTCCTGTTAGTCAGTACTAGATCTAGGATAGCCCTGTCTCTTGTGGGTTGTGTACCAGTTGTTTGAGGCTCTCCCTGCAGGAATCCACCATGTGTCTAGTTCTGGCAGATGTTCCTGCTGGTATTGACCAATCTGTATCCGGCATGTTGAAGTCTCCCATTATCAGAACCTCCCTTTAGCTGTCATGTTTGTATATCTTCTAACAGTAATGTGTCTATGTCCTCCCCTGGTCTGGGGGCCTGTAGACAACCCGGTTCTTATGGCTGTCCCATTTCCTGTTTCCAAGCGTGACCCACAGTTCTTCTGGCTCCTTATGTGTATTCTGAATTTCTGTAGCTTTGATATTTTCATTTGACATACAGGGCCCTCCACCCCCACCCCTTTTTCTCGGTCTCTTCACAGACAATACCTAGCCAGGTACTGAAGTCTCCCAAGTATGGTTACTAGTAAAACCACGTCTCACTAATTGCTACTTATGTCCAGTTTAGCCTCTGACATTTTGCCTGCAGGTCTGGGATCTTATTTCCCAGGCTGTGAGCATTTGTGTACATGATTTTCCATTGGCCAGATTTTGGTGTGTTAGTTGTTGGGTGAGGTTTGGCATTTCCCCTGTGCGTCGTATGAGGAGACGGACCTTTTTTCTTACCTGGTGATGCAAATGAACTGCAAACATGCTGAATCCCTGTTTGACCAGCTGAGGGGGCAGGGGTGTATGTAAAACTTCAGTGGTTTCACCCACAGCAGAAGAGGGTGTTAGCTGGTCAGAGACCAATGGTCCCTTAGGTGGAGGAAGTTTTTTTTCTTTAGCCATTCCACTTGGGGGGCATTTTTCCACAGTTTTTTCTGGGAAAGTTTTACAAATATCACAGTCTTCTTTTAGGTGATCATAGTCAAGGCAGGCAACACACAAAAACTGTACTTATCTGCCTTGGCAAATACTTCCCCACAAACAGAACAGTTTTTAAAACCAGGTTCACCGGTTTTCTTTTTAGATTTTGCAGTCATTTTTATTAGGAACCAATACAAAATTCAAACCACTAAATGATTTAAAATTTTAAGTAATATTTAGCAGTTGTAGTCGCTTCTGGAACTGATAAAGGAACCAAAAGGTACCGCAGAAAAAATGAACAGAGGTTATCAGTTCAGTAACTGATAAAGTGGTTACTAAAAACAATGTTTTTAAATAAAAATAAACTAAACTAACAGAGTTTTTTATTCAGAAAACTCCGATCTAAACTAAAATAACTTGGTTCCCCACCAGTTATACCGAACCGGGAAGAACCAATAAAAAATACAAATTTAACACTAAAACTCAGTTTAGTTATAATTACAAAAAGTAAAACGCAGCAAATGAATGAAAAAAAGATACTTATATGAATTTGTAAGTTTTTTCATGTCACAGACAGAAGTTGAGGAGAGGAACTCCAGGTGTTTAGACTTGATAGGTGAAAAGTGAAATCTGAGAGGTTTAGAACTAAGGCAGTTAGTTCAAGGCAGCATCTGAAAAGTTGTCACCTGCAAAAGGTTCCATCATTTGCATGTGTTCCATTCTTTCTGGGCAATTCTGTCTTAAAGGGTCACTGTAGAAGTTATGAATACCTGAGTACTACTGGGGTTAGAACCAAGAACCCCTTCTTGCAGATGAGCAGCTAACCATCAACAAGATTCTGGCAACAAAGGGTAAAACTCTGTATACGATGTGCTTTCTTACAATCACAAATCATTGGAATCTCTGGTGGGAAGCTGCTGTATGATGGGGACAATGAAGATAAGCCTACCTGAAGTCCACTGAGCCCAATACTGTAATTTCCAAGGGAAAACCACCAGAGTAAAGAACAGTGGAGAATTTCCATTTGGAAGTGAAGGAGAAGAGATACCTAGGTGAATCCCCACACCCACTGTAGGCCCTTCTGCACGCCCTTCCCTCTTGCAGATAACAGAAACCTCTTAATTTATATAATTTTTGTCTGGTGGTGAGCTGCAATTGAAATGCAGAAATATGCCTCCCTGTGGTCCATGAAGCACAAGAAATCCCCAGGGTGAACCACATGAATAACTGAAGAATTTCCATACGGAAGTGAAGGAGAAAGGTTCCTTATGTGACCACCTCCCCAAGACTCTTCCCCGCCTCCACAAGACAGGACAAGGTTTCTAGTATGTAACAGCTTTACCATTTTATACTAAAATGCTGATTAAAAAGCAGACAGCTTTTGGTGACCAACTCACCACTGGTAGGACCTCCTGAATGGAGTAAAGCTAACCCTATGGCAATTACTCAAACTTTTAGAGTGCTATGTCTGGGCTTGTGTATCTGAGGTAGACGAGCAAAATGGAGGAGAGATAGGCCATTTGATCTTCTGTGGCAATACAACTGCAATAAAGGTGGAAACAAGAGACTACCAAGAGAGCAGGGAGAGGGGTCCTTCCAGTCTTTCATTAGGGGTGCCACCTCTAAAGTCAACTTCCAAAGGAGATGATGGGGAATATCACATGCAAGAATCTAAGAATGTCAGCAATACACGGCTGCTGCCAAACAATCAAAAGCATGAGGAATTGCTCATTTGTATGGCAACATACTGACTGTCACACTAATCTATAGTATTTCGAATTTTAGGGCAAAGAATGAAACTCTGATTGGAAGGATAAGGAATCTTAACTGCACAGATGGAGGGGCACATTGCCAGAACAGCAGAGATCAGAAAGTCAAAATGGTTAATAGCATTTTATAAAATAGGTAGAGGCAGTAGAAGAAGCTGACTGGCTCAGACGATGTTCCAGCTATGATTTTTAATTTTACTATACCACACTAAATAACAAGGCCCACTAGAATTGACCAGTTTACTTACTGGAATCTGTGGAGCCATGGATCTGATTCAGTAACCTAGTCGCAATTTTTTTTCCATATCGAGTGGCGCCATGATTTCTTCAATGACTGAAACTCAGTCAAACCACAAAACAAGAACCATATTAACAACACAAAAAGGGATAACTTACAATACAGAAAGCAATGCCTTATCTTGGACCCGGACAAATCTGTTGTCACCCAACTTGCTGGCAGTCTCTCTTGCTCTCCATTCTGACCAGCAGAGAGTGAGACAGCCGGGGACTTTCATGGAAGATGCAAGCATAGATGGAAGCATACTGTTGGCAAGATCACAAGGAAATCTTGGTCTTCTGGCAGCCTAATGACCCGCCACAGCTGCACTGTGTAGCAGTCAGGAAAGGGGGAAGGAGACAAAATGTGGAAAGTCAGCTGGATGAGTGCAACAGAATGGCTGGTCGGAGAGAATGGATCGCAGTCAGCTGAATGAATGAATGAAAATGGGAATGCTGGGTGGGAGAGATCAGGTGGCAGACAGAACTTGGAAGTTGTGTCACTCTCCAGCACCCCTACTGACAAGCGGAGGGACTCTTTTTTCAGAAAAGAAAAACTTTTAATATTTACTTTTTTTTTTTTAAGTTACAAAATTTATCAACATATCCATTTTATAAGCACAATAACACACTCTAGGGGGTGGGTTATGCTCTGACAAACACACTTCTAGGGGCAGTAAGGCACTCAGACTGCAGCCTCGTGCCTCACTACACCCCTAAGCATGCATTTATCAGAGCATAACCCACATCCTGTCATATGTTATTACTTACTTATTGTCAAATATGCTTAACAGTAATTTAGTTTTTTTCACAATGATACATTAGAATCAGTGGGAAACATGTAAGCACTAAGACATGACGGGGTGCTGGTTTTACCACACGTTCAGGGGCATAGTAAGGCATGTGGCCGCAGCAGTGAAATGCATCAGGCTTTGCCATATAGCTCCACAAGCGCACGGTTGACTAACAGGAGATGATTATACACGGCCAGTTGTAATGGATAATTACACCATGATTATGTGTGTATTAAAAATGCTAACCAGAAATTTTAATATAACTGTCTCATTACAAAGACACAATACAAATCCAAATGAAGGCAGTGTAGTGCCATGGTCAGAGCACAGAACTGTTAACTAGGAGATCCCTGGTTAAAGCTCCAGCACAGTGATTGGCTCACAGCACTATTGCACTTTGGGCAAGTCACTAGAACTCCTGGTTCTGCCCTACCAGTTGTAAAATTAGGTAGAAGCAGCATATTGTATAGCACACTATTGCGATGGTTGTTCTTCAGTGTTTGAGACTGAAATTGCTGTTAAGTCTCTGTTGAATTTATTTATTTAGTTATTTTTAGCAACAAAATCAATCAAAGGGAATGCCACTTAATATGGTGCATGGCACCTCTCTTTGATCCATGGTGGGGTTTTTTGGTCACTCCTTCCCTTGCCCACCAGCAAGCAACTCTGTCAGATCCTGCAGCAGCCCCATCTGCCCACCAGTTTTACCCCCTGCCACCTCCAGCAAGGTTATCCTGGCTTCCAGATCCTCCCAAGTCAACCTGGGGCTGGCATGCCCCTGCTGGAGACCCTCTCTGGCCTAGGGTAGGAGTGATGCTTACTCCTGTGCCCCTCCAATGCCAGTTTGACCATGCTGGGAGTATCCCCTGGCCTTGATGGAGAAACTGCCATCTGACTCTGTGACATCAGCTGCAAGCTTCCTCCAGTGGTGCACTTTGAGGGACTGTTGGCATGAGGGGACCAAGAAAGCAATCTCCCAGCATACCGGTGCGGCACTGCCACCATGTCATCTCCACCTCCTGCCTCTTCTAGCACACAGATGGCCGGGAGTGGGGACAGCTGGCACCTAGGCACCTACTCGTCCATGTTGTCAAGGCACCTCTACCGACAGAAGATGCTATCACAGCAGTGTAGCAATCACCCCCCCCAACCCGACCCACTAGAGGAGAGTGTCCCTCAGAAGATCCAAACCTTCCCTGTTGGCCTCTATGACGTTTCCTTGCTAGGAGTATTAAGCCGGGTCACCAGCACATGACAAAGATCCCGCATTGCTCCACATCACACAACATGGCTTTAGGGATGGGAGAACCAGTTCAGATAAGTTCAGAATCTTCCAGAACCTGCACCATTTTCTGTAGAAGAACCTTATCAGTACTTGTTTTTCAGGTTCTGATAATTCTTAAAACATTGATTTTGAAGCTGCTCCCCCAGCAGATATTTTTACAAAAAAAAGGCTAGAGGTGGAGGAAGAATCTAGTGAGAGATTTGCACATATCCATGCTGCTTGCTGTCCTGAAGCCCTTTTTTTTTTTTAAGTTTGCCACTAGGCCTTCCTTCACTATGGTCTCCATTAGTTTACCCACGATGGAAGTAAGACTTACTGGTCTGAAGCTGCCTGGTACCTTCATGTCCCAGTCCTTGTGAAGTGGGACTATGTCGGTAGTTCTCCAATCCCCTGGCAGTATCCCTGATTCCAGTGAGTCATCAAATGGCTGGGTTAAGGGCTCTGCCAACTCTGAGGCTAGTTCCCCAAGCACCCTGCAGGTCATGTGGGCTCTGAGCCCTGTCTACCCTAAGGGGTGTTAACCCTTTCCTTATACGTTCAGCCGTGATCACCACCCTCCTCCATTTCCTGAGCATCTCATCTAGCTGTCTTGATCCTGCTTTCTGGAAGAGGTCCATCATCCTCAACAGTGAACAGTGAGCAGAAGTAACTGTTTAGGAAATTAGCCGTCTGCCTGTCATCTTCCACCACCCTCCCTCTTTCAGCAAGCCTGGCAATCCATTCTCTAGCCTTCCTTTTCTACTGAATATAACTACAACATTCCTTTTTCCATCTTTTTCACACCCTCAACAATCTGCAGCTCTGTGGTTGTCTTTGTCCTCCTTAGTACCACCGTCACCTCTTTTTACCCGACTGCTATTCCTCCCATTCTTCCTCTCCTTTGGTCATGCCGTACCTTATGCATGCATTCCTTTTTTTGCCTTTACAGCCCCCTTTACCTCCCATGAGAGCCAGGCCAGTCTCTTGTGGTTGTTTCTTTTGGGGATCTTCCTGACAGAAGAGTTGTTGCCTCCAGAAAGAGTTAGTTGCCTCCAGAACTGCCCCTTGATCTTTCCCCTCTTTTCCTCTACCCTCTTAATTTATCTGGTCTATCCCTAACCAAGTTTTCCCAGATTAATTCTCTCATCCATGGAAAATTCACCTATTTGAGATCCAGAACACACACACACACACATTTATCAGGAAAGCAACTGAAATATTAATACTGTACCTCATTTATTGCTGAAAACAGCTTAAAGATCCAACCACTTCCATCTACCCAAATGTATTAAATGAAACAGAAAAGAACTGCATTTCAGGAGTGTATGAAGCAGTAATGCCACTAGACCTCCAGCCTTGTGGCTTATTACCTTATCACACCCCCGAAATGCAATTTTGCTTTTGTATACAAACCCTTACTATCATGTTTCAAGTCGTCCCCCAAATTCCTAAGGTTATTGATTGACTCGATATTAGTTATAACAAATATTTAAAAGACTATAATTTATTCATACAGCTGTAACCAAGGACACATCCAAATATCTCCTGACATTTCTGTGATGTATCTAGAGAAATTTCCTGCCTATCTGCAGTACTGCCCTAAGGGTACCAGAGAGAATGTCCTTAGAAACATCACAAAATATCTGGATAACTTGATTGCTACAAATGAATGTATATTTCTGAATTTATGTATTGTTGCCTTGTATTGTGTTTGGTAAGGTATTCTGAATGGAATTCAGGATGGGGCCATATGAATGAAATTATAATTATGTCGATTCTGAGCTGTGCTGGACTCTTCCCTCCAGCTAAGCATTTGGCTGTTTTTAATTTTTACAGACTGCTAGGCATCTTCCAAATGCAGTGGAACTGCAGTAAGTCTTGTCAGACTCACTGTACTATGAATCCACGGCATATTCAGATTCTTTAAGAATAGTTCATTTTGACCAAACAAGTTTTGAAACAGATCCTTTTTTTCCGAACTGGCAGGTCAATTAGAACTGTGTTGCAATAGAGATGTCCTGGCTACTTTGCGTGATCGCTGTTGGCAGCTGAGCCTTTTCAACATCTGTAATTATTTTCTTGTAAAAGAAATTCATGAATCATTCTCCTGAATGTTAAATCTCGTATGAACAGCCAACAAATCTGAATCATAGAAACCCAGCCATGTGCATTTCTGTAAAAGTGTATATGTGTTTCCCGGCACAACTTCTTCAAAGGTCAGCTACACTTGAAGTTGAATACCAGTTCAAACAGTAACAGTATTCTTGTAATTATCTAAAAAAAAAAAAAAAAAAACTCCTTCTCAGGCAATGCTAAAATCTAGTTCTGAATGGGATATTTTGCATCATATTAGACAGCAAGTCCCTTCATAAACAGATGAAAATGTCAGACTCTACAGGTCACCACAGTCCTTCGTACAAGTGAGCTTGAAGCCTCAACGATGCTGCTGTGAGACACTCTGTAACATATGCACTACTGCAAACAAGGGGTATGGTATGGCTTGTCTTGTTCTGTAAAAGGTCACCTAGTTTGATCAACACATCACAGTCAGCCCCAACTCACTAAACGACAGAAAGGTTCCCTCTCTGCTGTTAAACTATTTTGTCTTTCAATAAATCTTTTGATGACAACCAGAGCAAAGACAAATTGACCAGTGTTTTTCAAACCACCCACCACCTCGGCCAATAGATTGTTCCAAGGTTCCTCCACCCCTTCTGTAAAGAAGTACTTCCTCGCATCCCTCCTGAACCTCCCTCCTGTTAATTTCCACTCATGACCACGTGACCTCAAGTTGGTGTTCAGGGTAAATAATTCCCCGCAGCTTACCTTGTTAATTCCTTTAAGGAACCTGAAGGTCACTATCATATCTCCCCTCTCCCTTCTGATTTCCAGTCGGTACATATTTAGTGCCTTGAGGTGCTTCTCATAGGATCTGCCCTGCTGGCCCTGAATCATTTCTGTTACTTTGCGCTGCACTGTTTCCAACCTATCCCTGTCCTTTCTGAGGTAACAGCTCCAGAACTGGATGCAGTACTCCAGGTGTGGCCTCACCAGGGACCTGTATAGGGGAAGCATTACCTCTTTTCTTCTGCTATCAATACCCCTCCCAATACATCACAGCATCCTGTTAGCTTTGTTACAGGCCTTGTTGCACTGGCTTGTTTAAGGGAGTTACTGATGATAACTCCTAGATCCCATTCCTTTTCTGTAGTGCTAAGTCTCATCCCACCCATCCAGTACTCCATCTTGGGGTTCCTTTTCCGTACGTGCATTACCTTGCACTTTTTGGTGTTGAATTTTAACTGCCAAACCTTTGACCACCCCTCTAGTTTTTGTAGGTCCCCTGCATATCCCTTATTCCGTCATCACTATCCACCCTCCCACACAGTTTTGTGTCATCTGTGAAGAAATGCAGCCTGCCCTGGATTCCCTCACAAATGTCACTAATGAACATGTTGAAGAGGACTGGACACATGACAGATCCCGGAGGAAACCCACTTGTAATCTCCCTTTCCTCAGATTTAATGCCACTGACCACCACCCTCTGCTGCCTCCCTTCTAGCCAACTACCTACCCAGTTCACTGTGGCTTTAGCTGCATCCAGGTCTTCCATCTTTTTTGAGCAACCTTTTGTGCGGTAACAAATCAAAAGCCTTGCTTAAGTCAAAGTACAGAAGATCCACAGCGTGGCCCCTGTCTACTTCCATGGTCACCCAATCAAAGAAAAAAATCAGGTTAGTCTGACAAGACCTTCCTGCCACAAAACTATGTTGTTTACTATCCTGGAGTCCCGTGCCCTCTAGGTAGTCCATGAGGTCCTCTTTGATTAGCGATTCCATCAGCTTCCCCATCATGACGGTCAGACTGACAGGCCTGTAGTCCTCTGGTTGCTCCCTATCACCCCCCCCCCAATGAAGCGGTACAATGTCTGCCATTCTCCAATCCCTTGGATCTTCCTCATACCTAAGTGACCTGTTGAACAGCCCAAACAGTTGTTCGGTCAATTCTGCTGTAATTCCCTAAGTATCCTCGAAGGCAACCAATCTGATCCTGGATCCTTATCTATCTTAAGGGCTGTCAGCCCTTTCAGGACCCTCACGCTAGTAAGCATTGGCTGCCTCATTTCCAGGACTCCCTTGCTGGCCGCCCTGATACCACTTTCTGGCATGGACCCACACTCCTTCTTAGTGAATACTAAGTAAAAGTAGTCATTCAGAATGGCAGCTTTTTTCTCATCCTCCTCTATCACCCTGCCCCCAACTAGCCACGTGATCCCCCTTTCCTTTTTTCACTGATATATCTACAAAACTGTTTTTTTCTCTGTTCTTGACCACTCCGTGAAACGCAGCTCCACGTCTACTTTCACCTCCCTGATGGCCCTCTTTGCCTCCCTATTTTTCTGTAGATCATCCTCCCAGTCTTTCTCCCCCTGCTTTTCCTTGAATTTATAGAAGGCCTTCTTTTTGGCCCTAACTGCTTCCCTGACCCTAGCGGAGAACCATAGTGGTCTCTTAAACCTGTTTTTTTTTTTTTTTTTAGATACTGTTCTTATGCTTGACTTTGCTGCCTCGAGGATGGCTCCCTTTATTGCCCCATCTCTCCTCTACCCCTTTATGTTCTCCACTCCTAACTTATCCCTGTCCAGTTCCCTCAGCCTATCATAGTCTGCCCTTCCAAAGTCAAGGACTTTGGTTCTTGATTGTGGGTTGCCGGCCCTGAGGGCCCATTCAAACCACAGGAAGTGGCTCCCCTACTCCCACAGCATCCACCATCTCCGAGTTGGTGAGCACCACATCCAAGATTATGTTCTGCTTACTAGGGTTTTTAACAAGCTGCCCCAGTAGACAGTCTTGAAAGGCATCCAGTAATGTCTGACTCTTGGGCCACCAGGACCTCACAATCGATGTCAGGCAGGTTCAGGTCACCCACCACCACTTCCCCCTTTGTTGCCCCTCTTATGTTCCTTCTCGAACTCTGTCCCTTTCCTCCCCTTGCCCTGGAGGCACATAGATCACCCCTAAGCACACTTTCCTGACTGAGGCTGCTGTAAATTCGGACTCAGCCTCCCCACTGCTACCCTTAATACTTCCATCTTCTGCCACTTCAATGCCCTCCTTGACAAAAAGAGCAACTCCTCCCCCCTACCAGTTCTATTACTCCTGAACATACACAGGGACTGTCATCTTCCAGTCATTTTTATCTGGGACCCACATTTCTGTGATGTCAATTAGGTCCACTTCAGTGTCTGCCATTAGCACCTGGAGCTTGCTGAGTTTGCTGCTTAGGCTCCTGGTATTAAGGCATACCCCCCTCCATTTGACCCCTGCTCCAACTCTGCTATTTTCCTTTTGCTTTCTGGGTTTTCTTCCCTCTTTGTTTATGCTTATACCTTTTACTTTCCTCCTCACTGGTACTCCTCCCATTGATCCTGCAAACCCTACTGCATTCCCTTACCATCTTTGCACTTAGTATCCCCTGGATGTGGGGGAGTTCTATCCAGGATCCCCTTCCTCTCACATCCACCATGGATCCACTAGACTCGGGCTCCCCCACAGTCAATTTAAACATCTGATGTAGCCGTCAAACTTCTGCCCTAGCGCACTAGTACCCTCTCTTGTTAGGTGAAGTCCATCACCCTTGAAGAGTCTCCTGTCCCAGAAATCCTGCCAATCCCCAGTAAAGTGGTACCTCATGTCCCGACACCACCCCTAAGCCAGCTGTTAAACTCCTCTATTTCATTAATTCTGTCCTGCCTCCCCTCCTTGCCCCACACAGTGAGGAACTCGGAAAAGGCCAGGGAGGCTGAGTGTGCTGCCAGTCTATGCCCCAGTCTCTGGAAGTTCCACTTTACTGTCTCTGTCTAATAATGACCACTACTTTAGTTCTTGCTGCTACTGAATATAGATAGATAGATACATACATAAATAGATAGAATAGGTTATATAGATATATAAATATTTAACAATACATGTGTCAAACTACAAAGTCATCGTGAAAAATGGTAACTTTTTTCTAGAACAGCTCTTGTCACTGATGCATAAAGGACAAGCGTGTGTGGAAGGAATACAGATCAACCCTTTTATGGCTCTGTGTTTGGAGCTTCAAAGTTCTTTGAAGGGGTCTAGGAATGATGCCCGCTTGGGGGTTAAAAAGCGATGTTAACATTTCAAAGTTCAAAAACTGTCCATTTCTATTTTTTTTGTAACCATTCTATTCAGAACAACATATAGTAGAATGCCATTAACAATGAAAAATATTTCAGCTTATTCAAATTCTCCTCATGGCTCATATGTACCAAGCACAGCAGTTTATAATGGTAAATTATAAGTGTTTAAATAGAGAATAAAGTATGAGGTGGAATGTGTAACAAGATTTTACACACACCCGAGTTGTGGGATGCTACATAAACCCCAAGGGCGAAGCCAGAGGGGTTTGGGAAAAGCATCCCACAACAAGGGTGTATGTAAAATCAAGTTTTACACATGCCACCCCATATTTTATTTTATATAATTGCTGGGTTTCTATTTTTTGTCACAGCAATTATATAAAACAGGGTTTCTACGCGTGCTGTCCCGGTGTGGCCACGCTATGTGCAGTTTCATTTTCGGCTGGTTTGACGTACCATTTTTAAACATCCCTTTTCACTGAAAAGCCATTTGTTTAGAAGAAATTAACTTACCACTGAGTTGCACTGGCCGGTGGTTTGTTTTGGTGAGAACCTGAAGGCAGGCGGAGAGCGGTTGGCCTAGGAGGTCAGAAGTACAGAAAACTGTGGCAGGCGCATGCGCAGTCAGGGAGACCATGCGCGTGTTTGCCGTTATAAATGCCCTTTTATAATGGCAAATTACACCACAGTTTCCCTATGGGAAAAAGAGGACGCCATTAATTATAATCTGGTTATTTCTATGGGTCTGCTTGCTCCCATTCTCTGAACTAGAGGGTGATAAAGTGCCTAAGATCATTTAGTTTCTTTTTAAGGCAGTTACCTACAGCTGATGAGCTCCTAAAAGAACTAAACCTGTCCAGAAATTGCTCATACTAACAAAATCTATGGGGATGTTGCAGTGATGTTAACATTTGAGATACAAGACACTCCTAAAATTAAAAGTGTATCCATGTGTTTCAGTGGATGCTTCACCATTGTTTTCAGTCTCATCCCTAGAAAATTAGGAGATTTACAATGCATTTCAATCTGACAGATAAACAATCACACTCTTTCCGTCCCCCTCATCTTACTTATTTTCATGTTCCGACCTTGACAGCAATGAAATTTGCCCATGTCTGGAAACTGCATTTTAAGAGACTGCCCAAATATCTGTGCCATCTCCATAATTCTGTTTGGTATACTGTGATTTCCCTACTGTCACTTGTCCATTGTTTTAGGGAACAGACACTTCTGATACGGTTCCCTGCTGAGAAAATGGACACAGGGCCCCTGGGCACAGTGCACTTGTTTACTTTCTCTCTGTCATCCATACACGCCTTTTGGGTGGGAATACAGTTTGCAAATGAGTGTGCCAACAGAAGTTCCCTGCTGGTAGCATGATGCTGTCTTAGTAATAGATGTCACGAGGTGATGATGTGAGATATTTGTCCTGGTAAACATAGTGGGCAGGGATGGAGGCCTTGGGATGGATCATGCCCAAAAGAGCTGCTCTGAGATCAGTCTCCAAGAGTGAGAATGTATTCTTTCTTGAAGTTGGTTTGTAGTCCTGTGCTCTAACCACTAGACTATACTGGCTGGTATTAGCAAGCTTTTGGCTGGACACATCTCTGACAAAAAAATGATCTCAAATCCATTTGGCTGGGAAGGAAAACTGATCCCAAAGCAGCTACTTTGAGCAGTCCAAAAATGATACAGACTGCATCCAGATAAAGAGTTTCACATCAAAGATCCACTATGTATATTTGCCTCAGGGGAGCTCAGCCTGTATAAAAGCACAGGGCCCAGCACTGATCCCTACAGTACCCCACTCCCTACTGATGTCCATCCTGATGCATCTTCTTCTAGGCATGTCCAGCTTCCTGTCACTTCAAGCAACTGCCCTCCTTGCCACCCCCTATCTCTTTCGAGTCACTTTCTCAAAAAAAGTCAACAGCTTGGTTTAGCATTACCTTCCCTGCATATAACAATGATGGCTATCTACATTCAGACTGTTACTATCAAGACATGAATTCAAATTTCAGCATCTACCTTATTGGGTTTTCTATTATCTTGCATACCACTAAAGCCAAGCCTAACTGGCCTGTAATTCCCTAGATCAACCCTTCCCTCTTACTGACTGGGCTCAAATATGTTCTGCTGTAGTCTTCCCCACTTCTGCAACCTTAACTGAGGCATTAAATATTATTGTTAATGGCTAGAATACCTGATCTGCCAAGTTCTCTTTATTACCCTAGGATGCATATGCCGTCCCACTGATTTGTGTTTTAGTTACCTTAAGTAATCATATATCTTCTCATCAAATGTATACTTAACCCAGCTAATTCATGTTTCCTTGCTATCACCATTCTTACAGTAAATCTATCTGTCCGTCCATCCATCTATCCATCCATCCCCGAAGGTTATTTATGAAAAACAATAGCTTATAAGGACAAACCTTCAGCTGACACAGCTAAGATCCACCAAGAACTATTTCCTTCAGGGGAACTGGACCATACAACCTCCTACCTGCTCCGCCCACCCTATGAACAAGCCTTCCACCTTCAGCATTAGCTTCTACCAATTCTTGTTAGACAAAAAGCAATATAACTGTTCCTGACTTAACTCTTGTTACCCGTGATACATGGACTGTACTACTGCATAATTTTATCCTTCTACCTGTGCAACGTGATACCTGACTGTACTGTTGTAAATTGTTACACCTAATTGTACTTTTGTGACTTGCTGGCACCTGTGTCCTGGCTAATTGTTTTACTTCGTTCCTTATTTTAAACCAGTTGCTTGTGAAACGGGGTATCAAACTCATCTTGCTATCCAGTATAATAAATTAAAAAAAATGAAAATGAAATGAATAAAGGCTCCAAGAGTCAGAGCATTGGTCACTGTTTGTGAAAAAAAATAGTTAGTTTGAGCACATCACTCCAAAGTATAGCAGTCCCAGTCCCACCTTCCAGCAGTGTGAAGTGAGAAGGGGTTAAGAAGAGTCACTGAGTAATTCACCTACTCAGTTTCCAAGATCAGAAAAGGTTGTAGCACAGAAGTCTCAGCTCTGTGTAACCCACTGATCTGGAGTTGAGGTAAGTAAGAAAAAATTACTCACCTTAGTAATCTTGTTTCTTGTAAGGGAATCTTACTGTATTCTGACTTATGCAGTATGGTCTCACCATAGGACCGCCCTGGAGCCGAAATACTTAATAGAACCTATGCAAATTATAATGCTAGGCTCGAACTCTGTTTTCAAATCGCTGTCCCTGGTAAAGAACTCTAAACCATCAGAATTTTACGAGGCATATACTGGATACTATAATACTAGTAATAACAATAACAGCAGTAATAATGACCCTCCCTAATAAGCTATAAGGAAAACATTTGTAAGGAATTAATCTTCTTTCCAAAAACTTGTCAAATGGCATCACTAAGACTCAAGTCACAGATGCCCAAGAAAGAGAACATCAAATACACACAGGTTTGCAACAACTCTACCACAGCTGTAATGCAGTGACCATAGGTTTCTAGCAGGGGAGGGAGGGAGCTCAGAAAACAGTAAGATTCCCTTAGAAGAAACAAGATTACTAAGGTGAGTAAATTTCTCTTCAAACCCCAGGAAATCTTACTGTATTCTGATTTATGCAGATTACCAAGCAGTGCCTTTGGAGGTGGGCCTATAACCTATTTAGGAAACAGGCTCTGCAGGACTGCTGTGCCAAACCTGGCATCACCTCTGTCCTGGACAGCCAAACAATAATGTTTGGTGAATGTGTGAACTGTCTTCCAGGTTGCAGCTTTACAAATGTCCACTAGGGGAATATCCCTAGCAGCTGTCACAGATGCTGCAGTACCCCTAGTTGAATGGGCTCTGAGGCCTGCAGGTGGTTTCTTACCCACCCTGCTATAACAAAACTGAATACAGGCCACAATCCATCTTGCAATAGATCATTTTGTGGCAGGTTTCCTTTTTCCCACCTCTCCGTAAGTAAGGAAGAGCTGGGTCTGATCTTGTCTGTGACCCTTTGTGTGGTTGAGATAATAGCTGACTGCCCTTTCTACGTCTAGGCAGCGCAGCCTGAGCTCACCTGAGGTGGAATGGTCTGTGAAAAAGACTGGCAAAGTAACAGACTGGTTGAGGTGGAACTCTGATACCACTTTGGGCAAAACTTTTCTGTTAGTCCTAAGGACTACTTTGTCTCAATGGATAGCAATGTAACCAGGCTCTGTAGATAATGCCTGGAGCTCACTGATCCTTCTGGCAGAGGTAATGGCTACCAGAAACACGGTTTTCCAAGTCACATATTTGAGGTCTGCTGTGGACATGGGCTCAAAAGGGGGCTGCATAAGCTGAGCAATGCAGATATTCAGATCCCACATGGTGGTAGGTTCTCTGTGTGGTGAATGCAAATCTAGTAACCCCTTAAAATATTTCTTGAACACTGGCTTTGAAGCCAAGGAAGATGGCTTACCTGCTGATAAATAAGCTGAGACAGCTGCCAGGTGCACTCTCAAGGTGGAAATACTTAAACATGTGGAATACAAATGGGCCATATAGTCCAGGACTATAGGAAGACTAGCCTGGGAATGGTCCAAGCCCCTTGCCCTGACACCAAAAAGAAAATCATCTTCATTTAGAGGCGTAGGCTTTCTTGGTAGAAGGCTTTCTGGAAACTCTCAGTATATCCATGACTTCTTCTGAGAGATGCAAATCTACGTACTCTTAAGTCTTCAAGAACCATGCTTTGAGTCTGAGGGACAGCAGGTTGGAATACATGATCCTGCCCTGTGAGCACGACAGTAGGTTGTACCTCCTGGGGGAAACTGATTGGCTTGGCTAATTACAATGATAGGAGCATGGAGTACCAAGGTTGTCTGGCCCAATCTTGGGCAATGAGGATCACTGAGGCTGGTTGAAGCCTGAGTTTGTTTAGTACTTTCAGTAACAGAGGAAAAGGAGGAAAAGCATACAGGAACCTTCCTGTCCAATCCAGCAAAAGTGCATCCAGAGGAATTGTGCCCTTGAAAGGGGGCATGCAGCAATACTGAGGGAGCTGGTGATTGTCTGGGGCTGCAAACAGATCCACCTCTGGGGTGCCCCATCTCCTGAAAATGGTCTGTAAGACCTGTGTGTTCAGTGACCACTCGTGGTGATTCTGGTTTATTCTGCTGAGAGCATCCGCCAAGACATTGTCCTTTCCTGGCAGGTGGATAGCTGCGAGGGATACGTTTAGGGAGTATGCCAAGGTCCAACTTTTCATTGCCTCCGTGCACAGAGGGGTTGACCTTGTGCCCCCTTTCTTGTTTATGTAGTACATGGTGGTTGTGTTGTCTGTTCTGACCTGGACCACCTTCTCTCTGATCTGAATGGTGAAAGACTGAAGAGTGAGAACTACCCTGAGTCCTAACAGGTTGATATGCAGGAGAGATTCCTGCTTTGTCCATAGATCGTGAGCAGTGTGGTCCCCCAGATGTGCCCCCCACCCCAGCAGGGATGCATCTGTGGTTAGCACCAGAGAAGGGGCCTGCTGCAGAAAGGGTACTCCTTGTTTGAGGTTGCTCCTTTCCTGCCATCACTGCAGGGCTTGGAGAAAAGTGACTGTCACTGGAACAAGTTTTGAAAGAGAGTCTCTCTTTTGGGACCAGTGTTCCCTTAGGTGAAATTGGATGTCCCTCGTCTGGAACTTGGGGCCTAACATAGTAGCTATGGAGGCTGTCATGTGGCCTAACAACTGTAGGAAGTGCCTTGCTGGCCTGGAGACATGATGTGTGAAGGAACTGGCTATCTGGATAAGGTTGTCCACCCTGTCTTGGGGTAGGTAAGCCATTTCCTTCTTTGTGTCCAGTTCTGACCCTATGAACTTTAGCAGCTGAACTGGTTCTAATACAGACTTTTTGTGGTTCACTAAGAACCCCAAAGAGGAGAGAGTGTTTTGTGTTATTGACAGAGCCTCCCTCACCTGTTGGTGTGACTGGCCTACTATGAGCCAGTTGTCTAGGTAGGGGAACACTGCCACCCCTTGTCGCCTTAGGTGTGCCACTACCACAGCCAGACACTTTGTGAACACCCTTGGGAGCAGATGTCAGTCCGAAAGGCATTGCCCTGAATTGGTAATGACCGGATGGCAGCCTGAATATGAGGTACTTTCTGTGTGACCTTCTGATTGGGATGTGAAAAAGTGGGCATCCTTGAGATCTAAGGATGCTAACCAATCCCCCTGTCTTAGGGTAGGAAGTATGGTAGCTAGGCTGACCATCTTGAATTTTAGTTTTGCCAGATGCTTGTTTAGGTATCTGAGATCCAGGATGGGTCACCACTCCCGTTTTCTTTGTTGTAAGGAAGTACCTGGAATACAATCACTTTCCTCTCTGGGAAAGAGGGACTGATTCCACTGCCTTTAGCAGCAGTAGACTTGAAACTGCCTTTTCCAGCAGAGCTGTTTCTGATGGGGAAGAGGATTTAAAGGCTCCTGACCTCAGCCTTGGCAAAGCTTTGAAGCTGAGAACAAATCCCTGGCCCACTACTTCCAGGACCCACTTGTCTGTGGTGATATTTCTCCACTCCTTGAAGTAGTGAGCCAGCCTGCCCCCTACTGGGATTGGGGAGGCAACCCGAACAGTCCCCTCAGGGAGTCTACTTGGACTGAGCTACTGGCTGAACAGTGGGGCTAGTGCGGCCACTACCCCTCCAGCCCCTGCAGTATCCAATAGGCTGGTATTGGGGAAAAACATGAGGCTGGAACATACGAACATACAAAATTTGCCAGCAGATAAAGGCCTAGAGGTCTATCAAGTCTGCTCAAATGTGCAGCTAGCACCCCTTATTCTGCAGCTGTCCCTCCCTTCCACCCTTCCCCTTCATTAACCCTCCCCCTTGTCCTGTCCCATCCTCGTTTGAAGCAGTCCACTGTTCTACTGCATACCACTTCAGCAGGTAACGATTCCACCCAGCCACCACCCTCTGTAAAAAGTGTCTCCTCATCTCCTCCTGAACCTTCCTCACTCCAGTCTCATATCATGGCCCCTGGTGTCCCTCCCTCCCTTACTTTGAACAGCCCCTCTGTACCGTCTTGTTTATTCCTTTCATGTATTTAAAGGTTTCAATCATGTCACCCCTGTCTCTCCTCTCCTCCAGTGAGTACATGTTCAACTCCTTCAACCTCCTCTCGTATGATAAGTCCCCCAGCCCCTTGAGCATCTTTGTCACTCTGCGCTGCACCCCCTCCAGTAACTTAATGTCCCTCTTCAGATACGGACGCCAGCACTGCACGCAGTACTCCAGGTGTGGTCTAACCAATGACCTATACAGTGGCAGAATCACCTCCTCCCTCCTCGAGGATATACCCCTTGCAATACAACCCGCCATTTTGTTGGCCTTTGCAGCTGCTTTCCTACATTGTGCCGAGTTGTTCATTGACCCTGTAATGAGCACACCCAGATCCTTCTCCTCCTCTGTCTGGGCTAGCTGCACTCCCCCTAGCTGGTAACTCCTCCTTGGGTTCTTCATCCCAAAATGCAACACCTTGCACTTTTGGCATTAAAGCCAGTTGCCAGGTATCTGACCAGGTTTCAAGCTTTGCCAGATCATCCTGCAACCCCTGCCATCCCCCTAGGTCATCCACCACCGCGCCTGCCTTGGTATCATCAGCAAACAGATTGATCTTGCTCTTGATGTCCCATGATATGTCTGCAATGAATATCCCAAACAACACTGGTCCCAACACTGAGCCCTGTGGAACACCGCTCGTCACTGCCCTTGGGTGTGAGAGCTCCCCACCCACCCACCACCCTCTGTTGCCTTCCCTGCAGCCAGTTTCCTACCCATCTCACCAGCTTTGCACCCGCCCCTGTGCCTACTAACTTCCTTCCCAGCCTTCCATGTGGCACTGAGTCAAATGCCTTACTGAAGTCCAGATACAGGACATCCACTGCATGTTTGAAGAAAGGCCTATAAGAAGTTCTACCCCTGCCACCCTTGCATGGCGCTTCTGCGGGTTGGCAGCCCTCTCCTTAGCTGCTGCAGTTGTGTAGGCAGCCTTGTACTCATCCATTTTTTTCATGTATGCCTCTGTTTGTTCCCCAAACAGAGACTCCAAGTCACAAGGGAAATCCGTGGCCTTGTTCCGAGTCAGGTTTGTAGTCCTGAGCCAGGCAAACCTCCTCAGTGATACAGAAGATGCCATTTGTCTGGATGCAGTGTCATTAGCATCCACTGCCATCCTGAATTGTGTTTTAGAGGCTTCAATGCCCCTTTTAGCAGCTTCCTCCAGGTCAGCAGCCATGGGAGGAGGGGCCGCCTTGGCAATCTCTAGGACTGTGGACCACATATTTTTTGGTATCTGGTTATATAAGCCACATAAGTTGCTTGTCTAATAGCCAGGGAAGATCCCCACTAAATTTTCTTTGAAACTGAATCCACCCTCCTAGAATCTTTTTCTTGAGGGTTGGGAGGCCAGAGGGATGCCAGCTTTGTCACAAGCTGCAGCCTGTACCACGCCTTCATGACTGGGATGCCCAAAAAGAAAGTTAGCTCCAGCCTTGGCTACCCAACACCTTCTGTCCGCCTTTCTGTCTGTGGGTGGGACAGAAGTAGGGGTTTGCAGCACCTTCATGGTCTGCTTTCTTAAAGAATATCAAATAAAATAATTTTACGGATAAAGAGAAATACAGTTACTCACCTGTAACAGGAGTTCTAGGAACTGTATCTGTTGTTCATCCACACTTACTGGCAGGTTCCTTGCTGCTTTAAATCTTGCTGGAAGGTCTTCAAGCTGGCTCCTCCCACCCACCCAGGTGATAAAACTCTCGGCTCCGCCCCATGACGCCAGATCTAGCCCGCTGGAAGCCAGGTTGTGCGTCGAAGCCGGGGAGGTCGGGTGGGTTGTGTAGATGAACAACATATACCATTCCTAGAACTCCTGTAACAGGTGAGCAACCTATATTTCTAGGGACATGGATATGTTGTTCTATCCACACTTACTTGCAGACTCCTAGCAGTTCTCCAGGAGGAGGAGGAAGGCAAGGCACACACCCCCTACTTGGGAAATAAGGACTGGAGAACCGAGGTCCCAAAACCAGCATCCCGGCGAGACTCTAGGTCGATGTGGTAGTGGGTAATGAAGGTGTGTGCTGACTTCCAGGTAGCAGCCCTGCAGATTTCTTGGATAGGGATGTCCCTGGAAGCAGCGGTATGGCGGGCAGAATGAGCTCTTATCCCAGATCTATGCAGGAGGTGACCCACCTGCCTATCATTCGCTTGGCTGCAGGTCTGCCAGGTGCGGCTTCAGCGTAGGTGATAAACAGCTGGCAAACCTCTCCCCGAACTTCAGCCGTTTCCGTTCCTTAAAATAAGAGAGCGCTCTTCTAGGGTCCAGAGTATGGAGCCTATATTCGGCCTCCGAGGTGTGATTGGGGTAGAACACCAGCAGAGTCAACACCTGGTTAAGATGAAACTCCGACACCACCTTCGGAAGGAATTTCGGGTTGGGGCGCAGGACACCTTCTCCCTGTGGAAGACCAGGTAGGGAGACTCTATGGAAAGCGCCTGGAGCTCTCCCATCCTTCTGGCTGGCATGACAGCCACCAAGATGGCGGTCTTCCCCAACAGGTGAGAGATGTCACACCTGTGCATCGGTTCGAATGGCTTACCCATGAGCTTAGTCAGTACCAGCAGTAGATCCCACGGAGGTGGAGGTTCTCGCACCGGAGGGGATATGTGATCAAGGCCTTTGAAAAAGCACCCAACCACCTTCTCCTGTGCCACCGACTGCTTCCCGGCCCGCACCCAGTAAGCAGAGATGGCTGCCAGGTGCACCTTAAGGGTCGTTGACCAAAGCCGTAGCTGAGAAAGGGACCACAGATGGTCCAGAATGCTAGTCAAGGAACAGGAAGAAGGGTCCGACCCCTTGTCCTGACACCAAACGGAAAATCTTTTCCATTTGAAGGCATAGCATTTTCTGGTCGACTCCTTACGGGATGCCTCAACAACGTTGAGGACCTCGTCGGAAAGACCCAAGGCCTGGAACTCTAGCCGCTCAGTAACCAGGCCGTCAGGTACAGGGATTGAAGGTCCGGGTGGCGAACCTTCCCCTGGTTGACTGAGATCAGGTCCGGGCGGGCTGGGTGCCGCCTCGGGAGCCTGGAGCTGAGGCTGAGGAGATCTGGATACCAGAACTGGTGGGGCCAGTCTGGGGCTACCAGAATCACCTGCGCCTTGTCCCTCCTCACCTTGAGAAGCACCTTGTGGATCAAGGGAAATGGGGGAAAGGCGTAGAAGAGACCCAGGGTTCACGGCCTCGAGAAGACATCACCCTGCAGCGAGCCCTACTGAGGGGAGCTGGCATGAAACAGCCTTAGCTTCGCATTCTCTCTGGAGGCAAACAGGTCCACCTGAGGTGTGCCCCAGTGGGAGAACAGATCGTGTACTACCTCCAGCAAGAGAGACCACTCGTGAGATGCAGCACCTATCCGGCTTAGGGCACCGGCCAGAGTGTTGGAGGCCCTGCCACATGGATGGCTAGGGAGGTCCGCCTCCAGTCTGCTCACGGAGAACTGTGTGAGAGCTTCTGCACAGGGGCAAGGAGTGTCCCGCCTGGCAGTTTAGATAGTACATGGTCATGGTATTGTCAGTCTGACCTGACCACTTGACCCGCATAAACGGAGCAAAGGCAGTGAGGGCTAGTCGGACCGCTCGAGCTCCAGCAGGCTGATGTGGCATCGAGACTCCTGAGGGGACCAGAGGCCATGCGCTCTGAGTTCCCCCAGATGGGCACCCCAACCCATCAGAGGCGCTTTGGTCGTTAGAGTGACTGTCGGCTCGGGGTGGACAAACGGGATACCCTCCTGCAGATGAGCTGGAATGATCCACCACTGAAGAGCGTTCCACATCTCCTGGGTCACTGCCACTGGCTGGTCCAGAGGACTGGAGTGCTGTGACTATTGGCGGGCCAGTCCCCACTGTACGGGACGCATGTGCCAATGAGCCCAACGGACCACGCTGGTGCAGGCCGCCATGAGGCCCAGGAGGCGCAAGAAGTCCCGGGGGCAGGGCACAATTGCCCAACCAGAAATGACTGGGCAAAGGAGGAAAGAACCTCGGCCCTGTCCGCCGGGAGCCATGCTCTGGCTCAAAGAGAGTCAAGCTCTGCCCTGATGAATTGAATCACCTGCATAGGCACGAGTTCCGATTTGGCCTCGTTGATGAGGAGGCCAATCTGAGAGCAGACCTGAGGGCCAGATCTCTGGACCGCCCACCTCCGGGTCTGGAGGGTGCTGCAATCAGCCAGTCATCCAGGTAAGGGTACACCCGACCTTTGACGCCAAGAGAAATGCTGTCACCACTGCCATGCATTTGTGAAGACCCTGGGAGCTGGAGAGAGGCCAAGGGCATGGCTCGAACTCATAAAGGGAACCCTCTGCCCTGAAGTGGAGGAATCGTTGGTGGGACGGACGGATTGGGACGTGAAAGAACGCGTCCTGGAGGTCCAGAGAACAGAACCGCATGCCTCGTTCCAAGGATGGAATGATTTGAGCCAGAGTGACCATCCTGAAGGTTTGAGACCTTAGGAACTTGTTCAGGTTGTGTAGGTCTAGAATGGGGCGTCAGCCCCCCGTCTGTTTTTGGACCAGGAAATACCTGGCTACAAACCCTGGGTCCGGTGGAGGATCCGCCACCTCCTGATCACCTCCTTCTGGAGGAGCAGGGCAATGTCGCCTCGATGAGCTGACAGAGAGGTCATGACCCCTGTAGCCCCCCATGGGGCGACGGCCCGATAGGGTGGGGCCTGCTCGAATTCCAAAGGCAGACCCTTTCCTACCACTTCCAACACCCAGCGGTCTGTGGTGATAGTAGACCAGGTGGAATAGAAGTGGAGGAGCCGTCCCCCCGTGGGGGGAACCCAGGGAGGAGTGACGAGGTTGGGGGCGACACCCCTCAACCCGTCACTGGGCAGGCTTGGAGGAAGGACCGGCCGAGGGGCCTCCTGGGCCTTTCCCCTCCTGGCTTCCTGCTGGAGGAAGCTGCAGGCTTGGCTTTGGGGTGCCAAGTGCGAGCCTGCTGGCCCTGATGCTGGTGTTGCTGGGCTGGACGTGCCGCAGAGGCAGAAGGGCGAAAGGGATTACGCTGCTGCTGGTGGCCTTTGTCCTTCTGGGCAGACGTGACCGAGTCCAAGGTAGCATTGGACTTCTCGATCATCTGCAGGTGACCCTCCACCCCGAAACCGAACAAGTCGGTACCCAGGAAGGAAACTTCCACCAGCTTGTGCTGGGTATCCACCGTGAAGGTGGAGATCCACAGTCAAGCTCTGCAGTGCATGGCCACTGCAGCCGCTACTGAACGGGCACAAGAGTCTCCAATGTCCAAGGCAGTTTGGAGCTGTTGCTTTGCCACCGCCCTTCCCTGATCCCGCACCTGCTTGACCTTAGTCTGGAGGTCAGCCGGGAGATGAGGAATCACCTCATCCAGAGAGCCCAAAAGGGCGTGGGAAAAGTATGCCATCAGAACGGCAGAACTGGCCTGACAAAGGCCTAAGGAGGATGCAGCATAAACTTTACGCCCGGAGTAGTCCAGTTTCTTGGACTCTTTATCGGGTGGCTTGTCCACATCCCGAGCGTTTCTGGAGTGCCGGAACACACTGTCGGTCACCAACCCCTCCACGGAGGGGTGCTCTGAGAATCCAGAGAGTGAACCGGTGGGGGCGGCATACTTTCGGGCCATCCTAGCTGAAGGTGCTGGACAAGAAGCTGGCCGCTGCCACAGCTCCAGATCCGGGCCAAAAATGGCTTCAGCCACCGGAAAGGCCTCCGTAGGGGAATCCCCTTGGTCCAGTATCTCCGTGAGGGGATACTTGGCCCAGTTTGAAACGGGTTCGAGCTTCATCCCAGTCGATTCTGAGATGAGCCGAAGAATGCCCAGGAACGAGGATGGGCTCTTGTTCACCGATTGACCCCCAGTGGACTCCAGGTTGAGGGGCCTGGAGAACAGCGAAGAATCATCGTCAGACTCCGAGGAGTCTACAAACAGCTGCCGAGGGCCTGAGCCACCCTCCACTTGCCGAGGCCAATCGTGAGTGAGGATGACCGACAACCGATGGGGCAACCCCTGACCTGACCGAGAATCCTTGTTTGGAGCCCCAGTTTTAGGTTGTGGAGGCAGGGGTTCCACCACAATGGGTGGTGCAGCTGGTTTCGGCCGAACAACCGGTGCTGGCTTCGGCGCCTCAATGACCACGAGGGGTTGTTTCAGCTGCTCTGGTGACAGCCACTTAATGGCCGGGGAAGGCGATGGAGTCAGCTTGTTCCCAGTCAAAAGGAGCTGCTGCCACATCAGTTTCTCGTAGTGCCGACACAACTTGCACCGGAGCCTATCCTCAGAAGAGAACAAAGATGAGGATGAGCGGCGCCACCACTTTCCTCGGTGCCGAGACCGAGACCGCCGATGTTGGTGGGATCGACTGGACCGAGAAGAGGTCCGAGACCGAGACCTTCGGTGTTTCCGAGGGTGGGTCTGGGAGGGAGCGGGGGAAACCCGCTCCTCCATCGGTTCGGTAACCTTAACCGGGGACTCCGGCACAGGAGGCACAGGCAAGTCCTCGGTTTCCACCGGGGGGAACCGGTGAAGAAGGTTGTCGGCTTCTCCAGTCAACAGCCCATCCGATGGGTCGATAAAAATCTCGACTGCATCGACGGGTGTCTCGGACAGCTGACCTGACAGGGACACCCTTAAGCCAGCAGCCTTAGCCGCAACCTTGACCGAAGTAGAGTGTCGACTGTCCGGGGAAGGGGACCTCTCCCACTCCCACAAACATCGACGGTGGGACTTACCCTTAGAGTCCTTTTTCTTGGACCGAGAGGAATGTCCCGAAGGCCCCTCTCCCTTAGTGGAAAGAGATTGACAAAGCTCCTTGAATGAAGCCGTGCAGGAGGAGCCCAGAGAGAGCGGGATAAATGCCGACAGAGGAAGAAGTAGATGCGGCCTGGGCCGCCTCCTCCTCAAGGGCGATCATTTGTTCAAGCTGTTCAGCCAAGCCCGCAGCCACGGACACCGCCCAACGGGCCTCCTTCGACTTTACCGGAGGAATACGTCTCTCGGTGCATCCAAGTTGAAGTCTGGCAGCGTGATCCTCAAGAACATTGACCGAGAAGGACTTGCACAGTTAGCAGGCCTGCGGATCGTGATTGAGCCCAAGGCAGTAAACGCACGTGGAGTGTGGATTCGGTCCAAGACATCTTCTGCCCACAAGGGCACCGCCGAAATCCGGGAGTCGACTGGTCCATCGCAGCCGCGAAGGAAGAAAAAGACCGAAGTCTAGTAAATTTTAAAATAAGTTTTGGTTTAACCAACGAGTTAGAATCCAGGCCTAAAACGCAGAGCGCAAAGGAGAGAACCTGAGCTTCCAAGCGGTAAGGAAGATCTGGCGTCATGGGACGCAGCAGAGAGTTTTATCACCCGGGTGGGTGGGAGGAGCCAGCCTGAAGACCTTCCGGCAAGATTTAAAGCAACAAGGAACCTGCCAGTAAGTGTGGATAGAACAACACATCCATGTCCCTAGAAAATAAAGTTTCTTTAAGCGATGGAGAGCTCTCCAGAGATGCCTTACTGAGGTAAGCGGAGTAAAGAATCTGATGGTTTAGAGTTGTTTACCAGGGACAGTGATTTGAAAACTGAGCTAGAGCCTAGCATTCCATAATTTGCATAGGTTCTATTAACCATTTCGGCTCCGGGGCAGTCATATGGTGAGACCATACTGCATAAGTCAGAATGCAGTAAGATTTCCTTGGGTTTGAAAAAACAGTTATGTACTTACTGCAACAGCAGATCTTTGAGAGAGTCTCTTTCATCAGGCCACATCTTTGGAACTTACTGCTGCCAGGCACTAGGACCACATGGAAACTTTTGCAAGCAGTCTGCCAGGGGCCACCCATGACGATGTCAGGTGTCAGCATATTTATAAACATGGGCGGGCCCTCCTCTCCTCAGTTCCCAACTCGGAGGACCTCCCTCTAAGGAACCAGGACAGAACCCAAAACTCCACAAACCAGGTGAGACAGAGGGCTGGAAAATGGAACAATGGTGACAGCAGTATAGAAATCCATTCAGTGTTGCAGACCCAAAGGTGGGAAGAAAGGTGGGATGGTATGGCCTGATGAAAATTTTCTTGAAGATCTACTGTTATGGTAAGTACATAACTGTTCCATCTCATTTGAGGATATCTCTTTTATCAGGCCACACCTTTGGAACAAGTACCATGTAGCATCAAAAGTTAACAGTCTGGGCAGCTGGAGCCTATAGACATATGACAATAGGCCTTGTAGCACAGCTAGGCCAAAACCAGACTGTCTGCCAGTGTCCAGACTCTAATGCTTAGTAAAAGTCTGGACAGTACTCCAGGCAGCAGGCTGCAAAGATCTCTGCAGCGAAGACATTTCGAAAACAAGCAACAGAAGTGGCCATGTCTCTCGTGGAATGATGACAAACCACACCAGAACGTTCCTCATCGTACTTCCTGTAACAAAAATTAATACAGTTCACTAACAATTTGAATAAGCACTGTTCAGAAACTGGTGTGCCCTCTCTCCCAGAGGCGAATGAAACAAAAAGCTGTGAGGACTTCCTGCAGTCTATTGTACAGTGTGTACAGTATCTGAGTATTATATGCACATATGACGTATAGAGCAATGCTTCCTTTGGATTGGTATGCTCTGAATAATATTCTGGCAGGTGGATGGTTTGATTTAAAGTAAACTCAGATACCACTTTGGGGAGAAAAGTACAGTTGCGTAGGAACTTACCGTAACAGTAGATCTTTGAGAGAAGCTCTTGCAGCAGGCCAGCACTGGTAGGACTTCGCCACCAGGTGTCAGGACCACACAGAAAATTTCTAGCTAGTGGTCTACCATGGGGGACCGCCAACCACCAACATCACCCTCTAATAACAGCCTATTTTATAAAGGTGGGTGTGGTCCCCCGCACCCTCCTCTGTTCTCCCGCCAGAGACCCAGAGCGGGCAGCGAATGAAGAACCGAGGAGGTTCCCGAGAGCCAAAAGAGGGAAAAACAGAAGTAGTGCGAATGGAAAAAAGGAATAGTAGAGACAGCAGGGGGAAGGATGGAGGGAAAAGTAAGGCCTGCTGCAAGAGCTTCTCTCGAAGATCTACTGTTATGGTAAGTTCTTGTGTAACTGTACTATCTTACTTCAAGGAAGGCCCTTGCAGCATGCCAAAACCAGTAGAACTGAATCCCAAGCAGTTTGGGTATGACCGGGAAAACAGCACCGGGAGGAGGATGGGTTTTAGCAGCCAACTGCTCAGGAGAGTAGGCCCTGAAGAACTGCGAGGCCGACACTGGCCCCGAAACGAGAGGAAATGTTCAGAATGTAATGCTTGGTGAAGGCATGGACTGAACTCCAGATGGCAGCTGCACAGATGTCCGCAGCAAATATTTCTGAAACAAGCTGTGGAGGTGGCCATACCCCAAGTGAAATGGCCCTTAACCACTCCCGGAAGGTCACTGTTGTACTTACGGTAACAATCAACGATGCAACTGGCTAACCACTTAGACAAACATTGTTTGGAAACAGGAGTGCCCTCTCTCTTAGGGGCGAACGAAACAAAACAACTGATCAGACTTCTTTGAAGTCTTGGTCTGGTGCGTGCAGTACCGCAAGATTATATGCACATCCAAAGTATGGAGCAAAGCCTCCCCCTGATTAGAGTACTCAGGACAATAAACCAGAAGATAGATGGATTGGTTCAAAGTAAACTCCAACACCACCTTGGGAAGAAATTTAGGATTAGTATGCAAAGACACCCTGTCTTTGTGAAAAACCAAATAAAGCTCTTTACACAGGAGAGCCTGAAGCTCGGAAATCCTTTGAGCAGAACTAACAGCAACTAAAAAGAGCGCTTTCCACGACAGAAAGCACAGCTCACAACTTACGGCCGTTTCAAAGGGAGGTAACATGAGCTTCTCCAACATAAAATTGAGTTCCCATGGAGGGACCGGGTCCCAAATGGGAGGTTTCAGATGCAAAATACCCCGCAAAAAGGTGCAGAACACCTCAGGTTGAGCCACAGCCCTGCCCTCGATAGGCGCATGGCATGCAAAGATGACAGAAAGATGTACCTTGAGTGAGGAGTACCCCAAGCATGAGTCTGAGGGGGAGAGAAGGTACTCCAACACCTGATTCACCAGGCAGGTGAAGGGGTCCAGTTGGCGTGAAGCAGTCCAAAGGGTAAAATGTTTCCTTTTCATGGAATAAGTGGCACTGGTGGAGGGTTTCCTAGCAGCCACCAGGATATCTGTGACCCTAGAGGACACTCCACAATGGGACATAGCTAGGTCCACAGAAGCCACGCATGGAGATGCAGAGACTTTAGATCCAGATGGACCAGGGTACCCTAGTCCTGGGAGAGTAAGCTGGTGCACAGTGGCAAGGGCACTGGAGGTTCCACTGCCAGCTGCTGCAGCAAGGGGAATGAAATCGGACATGGCTAGAATGGAGCTATGACTATCATCACTGCCCCCTTCCAACTGGAGCTTCAGCAGGACCCTCTGTAGGAACAGGAAGGGAGGGGAACCTCCCCTTCCAGGAAAGGGACAATGCGTCTCGCTAGAAAACTCCAGGCCCAGGATCAAGCAAGCAGAAAAGCAGCAGTTTTGCGTTCAGTGGGGGCGCTAAAAGGTCCAGCTTTGGATGAACCCATCCATCGAAGAGATCTTCGACCACTGGGGTCAGGAGTTCTCACTTGTGAGCCTATGACCGGGAGTGTCCGAGATCATCTACCAGGACATTTTGGACACCTGGTCATGTACAACTGAGAGCTCCAGCCCATGCTCAATGGCCCAATACTAAACCCTCATCGTCTCCCGGCACACGGGGTAAGAATGAGTCTCCCCCCTCCCCGCCGATTGTTGATGTAATACACCACACACATGCTGTCCTTCTGCACCAACAGTGGACCGGGAGGAGATGAGTCTGAAGGGCCTGCAGAGCATAAAGGACCACCTGCATCTCCAGAACACTGATATGGAAACCCTGTTCCACTTTTGTCCAAGTGCCTGGAGTCTGGTGATTGGTCAGATGAGCTCCCCAGCCCAGACCTGAGGCATCCATCGTGAGAATCGGACGAGGGGCCTAGAGTTGAAAGGAGACCCCAAAGGAGGATGACTGACTCCAGCCACCACGACAGGGCTCTCCTGACTGGGTCAGAGACCATGACCAACTGGCCCAGGTCATCTGTACATTGGTCCCATTGGACCCTTAATGTCCACTGAAGAACTTGCATGTGCAGTCGAGCAAGAGGAACCATGGCAATGGCTGCTGACATATAACCCAGAAGGTGCAGGAACACCCTGGCAGGGACCTGGCGACTGGAAGAAACTAGGCAGGACTCTTCCATTAGGTGTTCTGCTGGTCCCTGGGCAAAAAGGCCATGCCCTGGTCAGTATCCAGAACTGCCCCTATGTACTGGAGAAACATAGAAACATAGAATTTGATGGCAGATAAGGACCGCTTGGCCCACCTAGTCTGCCCATTTTCCTACCTAACAGATAAGCTGCAGATCCTAATTAACCAACAGCTTACCTCCTCCTACCCCCTACTAGGATTGCCTTATGTCAGTCCCATGCATTCTTGAATTCCCCCACTGTTCTTGACTCCACGACCTCCTCAGGGAGGCTGTTTCATGCATCCACAACTCTCTCTGTGAAGAAATACTTCCTCACGTTACCTCTGAGCCTCCCCCCCCCCCCATCTTCAAATTGTGCCCCCTTGTTCTTGCACATCTCTTTTTCTGAAAGATGCCACCCTCTTGGATTTTGTCGATTCCCTTGAGGTGCTTGAAAGTTTCTATCATGTCTCCTCTCTCCCTCCTTTCCTCAAGGGTATACATATTAAGCTCCTTTAGTCTTTCTTCATATGTCTTCTGGTGCAGACCCTGCACCATTTTGGTTGCCCTCCTCTGGACAGCCTCCACTCTGTCTATGTCTTTGAGGAGATGGGGTTTCCAGAACTGCACACAGGTGGTGGCGCTGGCAAGGAGAGAGGCAGGACTTCGACTGATTGATGGTGGTCCCCAAGGCCTGAAACAGATGGAAGGTGCATTCCAGGGTCTGGACCACTTGGTCACTTGAGGGTGTCACTAATAGCCAATCATCCAGGTAAGGGAAGACGTAGAAACCCTGCCTCCTCAGGGCAGCTGCCATCACAGCCAGGCACTTGATAAAGACCCTGGGGGCCAAGGAAAGGCCAAAAGTGAGGGACCGAAATTGAAAATGGGCTCCCTGAAAGTGGAAGCAGAGGAAGCATCGATGGACAGGAAAAATCTGAATATGTAAGAAGGCATTCTGCATGTCCTGAGAGCAGAGCCAATCCCTCTGGTGCAGAAGGTGCAACAACCCCTGAAGGGTAAACATCCTGAAATGTTTCTACACTATGTACAACTTCAGATGACCCTGATCTTTTTGGGGACAAGGAAGAAGTGGGAGTAAAACCCCCTTCCCCACTGAGCTGGAGGGACGGGCTCTATGGCTCTGTTTTGCAGAACAGCCTGACTTTCCTCCCAGACAAGGGGCAGGTGGGCTGGGGGGGGTAAGAGGAGTTTACTGGAGGATTTTCTCGGAGACACTCTAGAAATTCTAGAGTGCAGCCAAGCTCTATGATCTGAAACACCCAGTGGTCCGTGGAGGGAGAACTAACCCCTGACAGCCTTGCCCAGAATCCTTTCTAGAGTGGGTCAGCTAAGGAATCAGAAGGTAGGAGTGGGTGCCGGAAGGGTGGCCATGGGTGCTCAAGGGGCTCTGGTAGCAGCGGCAGAGGAGGCCGACGCTGCTTTGTGCTTTCCCGGATCTTTGGCAGGCTGGCAGTAGTGGTTACAGGAGGAGTGGCAAAAGCAAGGATGCTGACCCACCCTAGGTTAGGTGTGGTACAGCAAGTAAACAAACTGGAGGGCACAGCCCCACTCCTGAAGGGTGGAAAATATATCCTGAATGTGCCTGCCAAAGATTATGGAGCCCCGAAAGTAAAGTCAATTAAAAATGTATTTCTTGAGCGCCCAATCCCAGAGGCTCTGAGCATTTCACAAAAAGGTGTAACATTTTACAAAACAGTTTACAGCAGTTTAAAATCAAAGTCAGTTAATTATAAAACACATAATAAATAATAAACATTAAATAGTAATAATTATAAAATTCTTTCAGCTTCGGTTAAAATTCAGTGGACATTGAATGCCTGCTTAAATAGGTGAGCCTTAAGGCCCCGTTTAAAAATCTGCATGGAAGAGGCCTCCCTTGGTGACTGTGGTAGGGATTTCCACAGCACTGGTCCTGCCACCTCAAAGGTGCGATCTCCTGATGTCTTAAGCCGCACCCTTGGGATCACCAGGAGGCCTTCCACAGAGGAACAGAGCGAGTGCACTGGGTGGGCAGGTGTCAGGAGGTGAGTCAGATAGCTAGGCCTGAGTCATATAGGGCCTTATAGGTGAGAAAGCCCACCTTGAAGGTAATCCTCCACCTGACCGATAGCCAGCACAGTTCGCTCAAGATCGGGGTTACATGAGCAGACCTTGAAAGGCCCGTCAACTAACCTGGCTGATGAGTTCTGCACTAGCTGCAGTCGGCGGAGGTTACCTCCACTGACCCCAAAGTGTAGAACATTACAGTAATCGAGCCTGGATGTAACAAAAGCATGCATCAGTGAGGGCAGGTCATCAAGCAAGATTATGGGTTTAATCCAGGCGACATTCCTCAAATAGTAAAACAAATTTCGGACAGCCGGCCCTCCGGAGCCGTGGCAAGGCATCCGTCTGCGACGCAGACATCCCGGGTTTGGGGATGGACCTGGAAGTCGGAGGGTCGACCGGGGGGAGAGGGATTGAGTGTTCTATGGACTGCTCTCCCTCTCCAGGGGGAAGAGTATCCAGCGCAATGAGGACCCCTGGTGGAGTTCAGGGGTCCCATGCGGCCGGCACCACTTTTATCAAGGGGCCGGGCGGACGCATTGCATGTCCCTGTCCCCTTGGGGGAAAGCACTGAAAAAATACCACCTGCTAATGATGGCCCTGCTCTGCCACTGCTCCTCACTCAGACCGAAGTGACCCCACCCTGGTGGGCAAGCCAGGGCTTCACAACCCATGTTCTCGTGGAGGGGTCACCTTCCCGGCAGCCCCATTCAGGGGGGAAAGCCTACAGATGAGGGGAGCGGTGGGTGGGTTGGGGACCAGAGCTTGGGCCACATAAAGAAAAAAAAAAAAACATTTCGGATGACAGAAGCTACCTGAGCATCAAGTGTCAATCCGCTGTCAAGGATGATGCCCAGATTTCACACCTTACTTACTGCCACAATCCTGTTCCTAGATCCTGCCAACGACCTGACTCAATCACTAGTACCTCAGTCTTATCTGGGTTAAACCTCAACCAGTTAGAGGATATCCAGTCCTGGATCTCAGACAGGCATTTATTTAGCACCTACACAGAATCAGATGTCCCAGGGGCAAAGGATATTTACAGCTGGGTATCATCTGCATAGCAGTGAAAACCCAGACTGTAACGCCTAATGATGTCACCCAGGGGTAGCATGTACACCACAAACAACAAGAGTGACAAGATCGAGCCTTGAGGAGCTCCACAGGTCAGGAGCTTCGAGCAAGAGAAGAAATTCCTCATCACTACCCATTGCATCCTGCCTGTCGGAAAGGACTCAAACCAGCTGATGATTTTGCTGGTGAGTCCACAAAACTCTCTACGGTGATCAAGCAGCACCATGTGGTCTACAGTGTCAAATGCTGAGGACAGATCCAGAAGAACAAGAATTGACCGTTTCCCTCTATCTCTCACCCTGAGGTGATCATTTTGCACTCTGACCAACGCCGTCTCAGTGCTATGCTTTCTCCTAAGTTCAGACTGGAGTGGCTCGTAGATGTCAAAGGCCATTAGGTGAGCCTCGAGCTGCAAAGCCACCACTTTCTCCACTACCTTCCCCCAAGAATGGAAGATTGGAGAGAGGCCAATAATTCACTAAGATGTCAGGGTCGAGTGATGGTTTCTTCAGTAGGGGTCTCACCAATGCTTCCATCAAGGTGTCGGGGGGGTGGGGAGAAGCCCCTCTGAAAGCAAGCACCGGGCAATCTCAATGAACACTGGATTAACAGGCTCAGCACATCCCACAAGGAGATGCGTCGGGCCCGGGTCCCATTCACAAAAAGTGGGTTGCAGCTTCAAGATTACCTCAATGACCTCAGCCACTCCCACCGTCCGAAACTCATCCCAGACAGCCGGAGTGCTTCTGTACCTACAAGGCTCCATACTGCAGGACTGATCTTGCCCCACTGGAGAGATCCCAGTCCTAAAGGAGGACACCCTGTCAGAAAAGAACTGAACAAACTCTTCGCACTGTGTGACAAAAGCTGCTCTTTTCGGGCTGCAGACAGGCTGGATGAAGTAGCCTGTCTACAGTCCAAAAGAGCAGAGCCGGTCTGTTCCTTCCTGCAGCAATCTCCCTGGACAGGAACTCTGCCTTCTTATGGTTGATTGCCCTTTGATATTCACCATAGTGAATTCTCAAAGCCAGTTTGTCATCCAAGGCCCCAGTCCTCCTCCAGCAACGTTCCAACATCTGACCCCTGGTCTTCATCTCCTTGAGAGCCCCATCAAACCATGGGGATCTCAAGTGAGAAGACTTGCGTCATATATGGATCAGTGCAACAGCGTTGAGCACCTTGGTGACAGCAGTATAATAAGCTGCCACCGCCTCATTCAACCCCATCGCACATGCAACACTCACACCAGAAAAATCTGCAACAGCCAACAGTCACTCTGGGGACAATCCCCTCAAAGGGCGGTAGCAGACCATCTTGACAGGGGAGGGACTAACGGGGGGGGGGGGGGTTGGAGGCCCCGAACAAGAATTCTCCTGTGCAGTGATCCAACCAAGAGACCAGATCAATCTTGAAAGCAGTGATCTCAAGCCCCAGTGAGAATACTAGGTCCAAGGCATGGCTGTGGCAGTGGGTTGCAGAAGCAACCGCTTGTATGAGGCCCAGTTATGTCATCATCTGGAGGAAGTCCTTCCCAAAATGTGAGAGTCAGTCATCAACCCAGGCACTGAAGTCCCCCAGAATCAACCATCTGGGCAACTCCAACATCCTGTCAGCAATGAAATCCATAACTTCCTGCAGGAAATCCACCTCACACCCCGGGGGGGTGATAAATGAGTAGGATCCTGTAGAAAGGGGGCATCCAAAATGATGGACTGCACATCCGAGGCAAAAACCGGGCATCCAGAGCCACAAATGGCACCAGAGGCAGGCACCAGCGGCTGCTCCCCTGCCCAAGGAGTCTACAGCATCGTAGGCAGCCCGGAGAACATGACTGCCAATGCTGGAGCCTGACTTAAGTCACTGGGTGAGCTGCGCTTTGGTGGGATCCTCAAGCAAAGCCTGTATGAAGTCCCTGGCCTTGTCCCAGAGGACGTTCTGATATTGGACCATATGGGCCAGGTAGTTAATGGCTTGGATAGCCAGAGTAGTGGACGCAAAAATGTGTTTACCCAAGTGGTCAAACTGTCTGGATTCCCTGTCCGGGGGGGTGGGGCACTAAGGTGCTTGGGCTTCTTGGTACGATCAAGCACTGCACTGATGACCACTGAGTCAAGCCTTAGGGTGGAATCTCAAAAAAAGGCTTCCCAGCTGGAATATGGTAGAGCCTGTCCACCTTCTTAGGTAGTGGTGGGAAACATGAGAGGTGATTCCAAGCTGCCCTGGTGATACAGTCATAAAAGTCAATCAGAAGTGGCACCACCACTTGGATGGCATCCCGCTGCCTCAAACAAATGGCCAGGCGATGCTTCTCTGGGTCTTGCTCCTCCATTTCCCAGCTCATAATGGACTAGATGTGTCTCATGACATCCAGAAATGATAGATTATCAGGAGGGGCTTGGGAACCACTTTGGTAGGCTCTTCACCCTCGGAAGAGTCCTTGGGGTGGAGGAAGACTCTGAGTCATCCTCATTCGGCTTCTCCTAATCGCGCTTGGGCAGTGGGCACCCTTCCTAGCAACAGCCAGAAGGGAAGTTGAGTTGGGACCCAGAGGACCCCAGTGTCCGGGGATCGCCGGCACCAGACCATCCCTGATCCTGGGGCAGAAGGTCCCATACTGCCTGTCGGGGGGATACCGGAGGTGGGCCCTGAGGGGCGGGGGTCTGTTTCAGTACAAAGGAACATCACATGGAAAACAGGGCATTATAGTCCACTGGAGCAGAGAAATTGTAGACCGGTGGGTAATGGTAAGCCGGCACGGGGAAGGAGTGCGATGGCGGCAGGGCCGGCATAGGGTACCTTGGCATGGAACCAGCCAGTGTCAGCTGTCGGTCTGGCACCGGACCTGCAGGTGTCGGCAAGGGTGCAGGCTGCAGGAGAGGCGACACAGGCACCCGGCCCGAAGGCTGTGGCAGCAGAACTGGCAGTGGCATGCCTGGGAGAGAATCTGCCGGCGCCAGGTTTGAAGGAGAAGCAGGTACACGGGGGAAAGGAAACTGCCCAGGCGAAGGCAGAGGCAACGCTGGACTAGGGGAGGTGGCAGTAGCCTGCTGTGGGTGCTGCCTGGAAGGGCTGACATCAGGTCCCATAGAGAAGACCGACATAGGCAGTGCCTTGGCCAGGGGTGATGCCCGAGGAGCCAATGGCAGCTGCACCAACACCAGTGAAGCCTCCTGACTGAGAGCCAATAGAAGAAATGGGCCTGAGCATCAGGGGCTGAGGGACAGGATACAGAGTCCCCTGCCCCGAAGAGTCACCACCCATTATAGAAATAAGGGTGGGCGGCTTGCCACCAGCAGCCTGGTGGAGGTAAGTGCTGGCAGGGCAGTGGGAGATGACACCCCCGTGGAAGGATAACCCTGACATGGTCAAGGGCTTGTGCAGTGACTGGTTTCAGTCCCGGTGCTTGTTATGTTGCTTATGCTTCCTGCCAGATTTCTCCCAGGATTGAGATGAAGAGGAAGCCCCGGAAGACCGTGCAGGTGAGGCTGAAGAGCTCCTGGCCTGCAACTCCATTTCCATTGCGACCAACTTCTGCTTGATAAGATGGCTCTCTAGAATTTTAAGACAATGTCACTGAGTGGTCTGGTTGAACTTCTAGCAAATCTGGCAGGCTTCGGTGTCATGGCTGGGGCCTAAGCAAAGGATGCATGCAGAGTGGCTGACTTTATCAGGAATTCATTTGCCGTAGGCACACTCTGTGCAGCGGTCAGAAGACAAGGCAGGTGGATAAGACAAACTCGACGACTGAAACACCGAAACATCTATGTTTATACTAAAAGAAAAAGGAAAATAAAGCGCGGCAAACATGAGTAGTGGCAGTGGACTGTAGCTGCGGCATCTGCTAAGGTCCAACGTGCATGGGTCGACGTCAGGAAAGAATTGAGGAGGATGGAGACCGCCTGCCTTTGTAGGATAGGGTGATGTCGGCTGTGTGCGGTCCCCCGTGGTAGACTGCTAGCTAGAAAGTATCCCTGTGGTCCTGGCGCCTGGTAGCGAAGTCCTACCAGTGTTGGCCTGCTGAAAGAGCCTTCCTTAAAGTAAGATCTTAGGATTAGTATGCAAACAGACCCAGTCTATGGAAAATCAAATAAGGAGGCTCACACATTAGAGCCTTCAGCTCTGAGATCCTTCTAGCAGAAGTGATTGCAACTAAAAATGACACCTTCCAAGAGAGAAAGTGTAAGCCACAAGTTGTGGCTGGCTCAGAGGGATTGAGTGTGATATTTTCCAACATAAAATTCAGGTCTCAAGCTGGAACTTAATTACAAATAGGGGACTTTGGATGTAAAAATGCCCCTCAAGAATGTACACACTAC
The DNA here is from genome assembly GCA_016271365.2 of Neoceratodus forsteri. Lineage (NCBI taxonomy): Eukaryota > Metazoa > Chordata > Ceratodontiformes > Ceratodontidae > Neoceratodus > Neoceratodus forsteri. The sequence continues at coordinate 358,430,770 of CM028135.1, read as the reverse complement.
CTCCAGCTGAGCTACGGTATGGCCATCTATAGGCACATGGAAAGCTGATATAGCAGCCAGGTGCACTTTGATAGAGGAATACTTCAGGCCTGAATCAGATAAGAACAGCAGGTACTCTAGAACCCGATTAACTGGACGGGTCAACGGGTCCAGGAGGAGAGAAGCTGCCAATAAGGCAAACTGCCTCCACTTCAAGAAGTAAGTGGAGCTGGTGGTTTTCTAGCATCCAACAGAACATCTGCCACTTTTTGGGAAACCCCAAATGCAGATGGACTTCAGATCCAGATGGACCAGGGTTCCCTGTTTCTGAGACAGTAGACCCCTGCACGAGGGCAGAGGTATTGGGGGTTCCACCACCAACTGTTGCAGCAGGGAAATCCAGATCTGTCAAGGACACATGGGATGGGAGCAATGAGTATCAGAGTTACCCATTCCATCTGCAACTTGACTAGGACTCTGAATTAGAGGGAAGGCATACAGAAACCACCCTTTCCAAGAGACGGACAACGCGTCTCACCAGAAAACTCCAGGCCCTGGAGCAAGCAAGCAGAAAAGAGGCAGTTTTGCATTGTGTGGGGATGAAAAAAGGTCAGACTCTGGGTGACTCCATCTTGAGAAGAGGTTATCTACCATAGAGGTCAACAGTTCCCATTCGTGCATCTGGGACTGTGACCTGTTTAGCTTGTCTGCTAAGACGTTTTTGGTACCTGAGAGATGTATGGCTGACAGCAGAAGGCCGTGGGACAGAGCCCAGTACCATACTCTCATTGCTTCCCAGCACAGGGGACAGGAATGTGTGCCCCTTAGTTTGTTAATGTAATGCATCACACTGACATTGTCTGTCTGGATTAACAGAGGACCCGGAGTTAAATGCTACTGAAATGCCTGCCTCAACCCTGCAACCATAACCCTTGTGTGTGGTACGGACTCAAATGTGCACCCCATCTGTAACCTGAAGCATCCATGGTGAGGATCTGTGCAGGAGTAGGGACAAGGAATGGAATGGCATGTAAGTGATTGGTGCAATCCACCCACCACAGTAGCGCCCTGATAAACCTCCAGAGCACGACCCTTCTCTATAATCTCCAGAACCCTTTTGTCTGTAGTCACTGTCCTCCACTGATCCAGGTGGAGGCACAGGCAACCCCCTACAACCTCCCCCAGAGGTAATGGTGGCTGGGGGTGTATGAGGAGACACGCTGAGCTTGGGGAGGTGGGGGGGCACACCTACTGGCTCCAGCATCTTTAGTTGCTTTTGAATGGGCACCTGGGGTTGGGAGGGGGACTGGCAAGGCCTCTGCACCTTGGCTTCTACCCTGTCTGTAGGCTGACGGTGTCCTCTGACAGCAGACTGGCAAACATTACCCCTGCCCCTACTCGGGGTATGGTGCAGGGATTTCACTGACTTCAAAGTCTTGCCAGATGACCGAAGGTCTCTCAAAGCTTCTTCCACAACATGCCCAAACAGGTTCTGTCCCCTAAATGGGGCACTGAAAACTGTGGTTTCGCCAGGGCATGATCCTTTCTCCCTTCGTCTCCAGGGGGAAAGAACTGAGGAGGGAGCAGGGCTGCCTATGCCTATACAGAGTTGGTGACGTTGGCGGACGTCGACGACGTCAGTGGCCCCAGTTGTACTGCTGAAAATCTTCCATGTGGATTCCCATTCACCGACAGTGAAGTTCCTACGGTGGTACCTGATGACTGAGATACTCTCAAAGATCTACTGTTATGGTAAGTTCTTAAGTAACTGTTGTTTACTATGATTGGTATGAAGCAGCCTTAGGCAAAACTGTAAGTCTGGTATGTACTTGTTCTTGTGGAGAACCAAGTAAACTGTGTCGTACAGAAGTACTTGCAGTTCACTGACCAGATGAGCCTAAGTAATGCCCATGAGGAACATCACTTTCCATTACAAGAAACCAAGGTCATATGTCACCAAGGACTCAAACAGTTTGTTCAGGAGTTGACAAGGTCAAGGTTTAGTTCCCAAACAGGAGGAGGTTCGCAGAGATAGTGAATCATGTTATCTTGTCCTTAAAGACATAACAAGTGACCCACTCGAACACAACCCTCAGATACTCCTGGGGAACCAAGGAGAAACAGAGAGACCCAGCTCTAGATAAAAGGATGGAACCAACAGATAGCCAGGTCCTGAATAGGAGCCCCAAGAAGGGGGACGGTGGGAGAGAAAGCATACCTGATTACTGAGATCCCCTCAAAGATCTACTGTTACGGTAAATTCTTATGTAACTGTTCTATCTTATTCAGGGGTATCTCAGTCATGAGGTACCACCGTAGGAACGAGTACTGAGCAGTGACAATTAGGAATATATACACTGGGAGGCTGGAACTCCATAAACTTAAGACAGAAGACGTGAAAAAACTGCCAGCCAAGGATCTTTTTAAACTTAAGATAGAAGACCTTGTAAACTGAACCTGTCAAGGGACTCTATAAGCTTAAGACAACAGTCCTTGCAGCACAGCCCTGCCGAAACCAGCACGGCCTCTAGAGGCAACGTCCAGACTGTAATGCTTGATGAAAGTATGGACTGTACTTCAGGTGGCAGCCGCACAAATATCAGCGGCTGAGACCCCTTTGAAACAAACCACCGAGGTAGCCATGCCTCTGGTGGAATGGGCTTTGACAGCTCCAGGCAACTCCCTGCCATACTTGTTATAGCAGAACATAATGCAATTTGCCAACCATTTGGACAAACGCTGCTTGGAAACTGAGGTGCCCTCTCTACCTGGGGTGAAAGAAACGAATAACTGCTTAGACTTTCTGGACTCCTTAGTCCTGAGCAGATAATATCTCAAACTTCTGCGCACATCAAGGTATAGAGCAGTGCTTCCGCTGGATTGGCACGCTCGGGGGCGGGGGACCAGGAAGGTGGATAGACTGAGTGTAAACTCAAAAACCACCTTAGGAAGAAACGTAGGATTTGTGCACAAAGATACCCTGTCTTTGTGAAAAATCAATAAGGCTCCTCGCACCAGAGGGCCTGAAGCTCTGAAATTCTTCAAGCGGAAGTAATGGCAACTAAAAAGAGCGCTTTCCGAGAGAGAGATAGCACAAATCGCAAGTCCCGATTGGTTCAAAAGAAGACAGGGTCAACTTTTCCAAAATAAAATTCAAGTCCCAAGTCAGGACAGGGGAACGGATTGGGGGTTTCAGATGCAGGATGCTCCTAAGGAAGGTGCGAGAGACATCCAGCTGAGCAATAGTGCAGTCACCCATGGGCTCATGGAAAGCCAAAATGGCCAAATGGTGGACATTGAAGGAGGAATACTGTACTGGTGACCTGAGTTGGACAAAGAAATCAGGTAGTCCAGGACATGCTTCACATGACAGGTGAAGGGGTCAAGGGAAAGCTAGGCAGCCCAGATGGCAAACTGCTTCCACTTCATGGCATAAGTGGTACGGGTGGAAGGCTTATGGGCAGCCACTAGTACATCCGCTACTCTATTAGAGCCCCTGAACCTGGCAATGGCTACATCCTCAGGAGCCACGCATGCTGATTGAGGAACCTGAGGCTTGGATGGACCAGGGTCCCCCGATCCTGGGACAGCAGATTCCTGCGGAGAGGTAGGGGAACCGGAGGCTCCTCCGTCAGCTGCTGAAGCAGAGGAAACCATATCGGGCGGGGCCAGACTGGAGCACCCAGGATCATGCTGGCCCCCTCCATTTGCAGCTTGAGCAGCACCCTCTGTATTAGTGGAAACAGAGGGAATGAGTATAGAAACCTCCCGCTCCAAGAGAGGGACAACGTGTCTTGCCAGAAAACTCCAGGCCCTGGATCTAGCGAGCAAAAATCAGGCAGTTTGGCGTTGTGTGGGGACACAAAATGGTCCAACTCTGGATGACCCCATCTGTCGAACAGATCTTCTGCTATGGATGAGAGAAGCTCCCATTCATGCATGCTGAACTGAGTCCTGCCGAGACAGTCCACAAGTGTTGTTTGGGACTCCTGGCATGGGGACCGCAGCGAGTGCTACACTTTGCCTCCGTGCAAAGGGGATACGAGTGAGTCCCACCCTGCTTGTTGATGTGGTAGACCACACTCAGATTGTCCGACTGCACCAACAGTTGACCTGGGTTAGGTGCTCCTGAAAGGCCTGGATGGCATAGAGCACCACTCTCATTTCCAGGACACTGATATGCAGGGCAGCCTCCCACTGGGATCAGGGGTCCTGGGTTTGAAAAGGACCCAGATGCACCCCCCCCCCAGCCTAGACCCGAAGCATCTGTGGTTAAAACCTGATGCTGTGAGGCAATTTGGAAGGGAACTCCCTGAAAGAGGTTTGAGGAGTCCATCCACCACTGCAACACTGTGCGAACTGGGGAGGAGACCAGGACTAGTTGATCTAACTCATCCGTGCACCGGTCCCACTGCACCTGGAGTGTCCACTGAAAGGTGAGCATATCAATCAATCAATCAAATCTTTATTTTACCAGGTGGAAACCCATTGAGATAAACTCATTTTCAAGACGCACCTGGAAGAGGTTCACAAAAGGCAACATGATACATTCACAGAGCTTCACTGGCAAACAGTTTACAGATATACAATGAGTACAGGGCATGGAAGGTATCCATGTCAGCATACAAGTTTGTACACTATACAGGCAGGTCAAAATGACAAAATAGTCAGGTCCAGAAGCAAATGGTTTGATACATTTTAATGGACCAAAACAGATGTTACAAAAAGAAAAAAAATTTGTCAGGTGTAATATATAAGAAAATACAGAGTATACACAGTATATATGCAGGATCTGCACTATGCATAGAAAATAATATAGAAGAGGCAAGAAAGAAGGCCAGGGGAACATCAATTACTGGGGCAGTAAGTTAACACAAAAGACAGACAGAGATGAGTCCTGATGCAAAACTTAGGGGAGAGACCGGGGACTTATAGGTGTGAATGAAGGGACAACGGGGGTAAGCAGAGCCAGAAAATTAGGGGGTCACTGGTGGAAGCAGTTGCATGTCTCTTTAAAAGACCATAAAAACAAGTTTTTAAAGAGGGACAGCAACACCAGGGGAAGCAAGCTGAAGTGTTTTTTGTGCATTATTCCAAAGAACAGGAATATGAAGCCTGGCCAGTGAAACGGTGAGAATGGCTGTGGCCATCAGGCCCAGGAGCCTGAGGTATAGCCTGCAGGAATGTGGCGACTCTGAGCTACTATCTGAGCCTGAGCTATAAGGCATTCGGCCCAAGGCCTTTCCCTGCCCGGATTCCAGAACGACCCAATATACTGCAGTCTTTGGGACGGTACTAGAACAGACTTGGGCAGGTTGACTGTTATGCCTAGAGACTGAAAGAGCTGGAGAGTATGCTGCAGAGTTAATAACAGCTGTTCCCTGGACCCCCGGGGGCCTTGAGAAGCCAACTGTCCAGGCAAGGGAAGACATACAGTCCCTCCCTCCTGAAGGCTGCTGCGACCGCTGCTAAGCACTTGGTAAAGACACACAGCACAGAAAATAAGCCAAAGGGCAATACCTTGAACTGGTAATGCTCTCCCTGAAAGGCAAAGCAGAGAAATCTCCTGTGAGGAGGAAAGATCGCAGTGCGCAGGTAAGCCTCCTGCATGTCCAGTGAGCAGAGCCAATCCCCGGACTTGAGGAGGGGCAAGAGGCCTGGTAAAGTTACCATCCAGAACTTTTTGTACTGGACAAAGAGACTGAGGTATTTCAAGTTCAAAATGGGCCTCAGATCGCCGGTCTTTTTGGGGACCAGAAAAAACCTGGAATAGAATCCCTGGTTTCTCTGAGGCTTTGGTACCAGTTCTATTGCCTGCTTGCGCAGAACAGACTGAACCTCCTCCCAGAGAACAGGTAGATGAGACAGGGGGTAATTTGAGGGTGGTGGTGGGGTGTCTGGAGGCTACTGGATGAGCTCCAGCATATGACCACACTGCAGGATACACATGTCTGAAGCTATGGTACTCCACTGATACAGATGGAGGGAGAATCAACCTCCGACCACCACCTCCTGGGCTTGTATCTGAGGAGGGGAGTCTGGCAAGGAGTCAAGTTGAGGCGGGTCCTGCTGTGGAAGCTGGTCCCGCAGTTCTGGGATGTTTGGCTGCTGTTCCAGAACTGGAGGGGGCAGGCAAGGAAGACTGGGCTCTATTTTTACCCTGGCCTACTGGCCTGTCTACGAAAATTAGGATGTCCCCTACCACGTGGCTGAGTGTGGTAAAGGGAGTGGATGGACTTAAGGGCCATGCCAAAGGCCTGCAGATAGTTTATAAGGTCCTGAACATCTGGACTGAAAAGCTTGGTGCCACTGAAAGGGGCATTGAGCACCTTGTTTTGCACATCAGCTGCAAACCCAGAAACTCAGAGCCATGAATGCCTATGAAAGCACATGCCAGTAGCAGCCACCCTGGCCACAGTATCTGACAAGTCATAAATGGCCCGTAGGAGATGCCTGCAAACGTCCTCAGCCGTTTCGAAGCACTGAAGTAATTCCTACTTCTCAGCACCATCAGGAATGGCTTGGGCGGCAGCCTTGCCCTTTCTCCAAGTGGTGTTCTGGTATTTCACCATGTATGACAGGTAGTAGGCAATCCTCAAACCTAGGGAAGGCGAGGCACACACCCTTTTTTCCCAAAGATCAATCCTACAGGACTCCTTGTCTGGGGGAAGGGAACTAAGGTGTTTGGGCACCTTAGACCTGTCATGTGCTGCCTTAATGACTACTGAGTCACTTGCAGCCTAGGCAGCAAAGTGAGGAAGGCCCTGAGAGGCACTGTAGAGCTTGTCAGCCCTGCGAGGCATAGCTGGCACCATGTCTGTTCTATGCCAGGCTGCCATAGTAGCATTTTTGAGTGCCAGAAGCATGAGAGGAATAATCTTAGGGGGAGATTCTGGGATCTCCAGGTAGTCTGCCAGATCCTTTCTGGTCGCAGCCGCCTCCTCCTCTGTCTGAAACCCCATAGTGGGAACAGCTGCATCATGATATTGAAGAAGGTAGCATCCTCAGGTGGGAACCTGGGGGTATGCTTAACAGAGTCTTTATTGACTGATGAGACAGTGGACTTTCTGAAGTGAGGTACTGGTCCTCATCCTCTTCCTCCTCCATCTCCTATGGAAGGACGAGTTCAGGGTGGTACTCCTCCTCAACGTCGACATCCTCCTCAGGATCTGCCAATGTTATGTGCCATCAACGGTCTTTGGGTAAGTTCCCTGGGCTGACGAACAGGTGTCAGCAATCAAACCCGCGTCTAAGGAGCCAGCGACAATGGTCTGGTAAAGGCCGCAAACTGCTGGACCAGCACATTAGAAAAACGAACAAGAACGTCATTCAAGTCTGATGCCAATGGAGGAGTGGCCAGCAGCACAGTGGCTGATGACCCAACTGACTGACCCAATGAGCCAGGAGCCTTTGGAGAAGGAGCAGACTTTGAAGGGGTAGTTGTCAATGATGAGCCCATCATCGACAGAGGAGGGTCCGACACCCAGAGGGCAATGGCCAGAGGAGTTTTCGGTATGGGCCTGGGTGAACAGAGACCTGGACAGCTGGTCTCTTCATCATGGTGGCTGCCGACGATGAGGAGCCCCCGAAGAAGGTGAAGCTGACAGGAATAGGATGGCCACCGGGAGGGGAGCGATCGCGATCCCAGTCTTTCTATGACTTTTCCCCGGGGACTTGTCTTTGATCTGAGAGGCCTTGGAGCTCTTGGAACCAGAGGGCAACTGGGTGGCCAGTGTCCAGGAGGACACCAACTCGGAGATGGCTACCTGTTGTTCCATGAAGATCTTTAGAGCCTTCCTGTGCCGCCTAAGAGTGGCTTGATTAAACTGCTGGCAGAGCTCATAATCCAAGGTATCGTGGTCAGACCCAAGACAGCAGACACAAATGGAGTGCTCGTCGTTGGAGGCAATCTTCTTTCCACAGTGGCAAAGACAGAAGAGAGATATAGAAGGTTTAACTCTCAACATAAAAGAAAAAAAGAAAAATAAATCTCAAAGAGATTTAGGTAAGGGTTGGATGACAAGTAGGCCATAGGCCGAAAAAGACGCAAACACTGCAACGACTCTTTCACGGAGACTCTGCTTGCAAGCTGACGGCGGGAAAGAACTGAGGAGGGAGTGGGGCCACCTATACCTATATAGGGTTGGTGACGTCAGCGGACGTAGATGGCATGGGTGGCCCCAGCTGTACTGCTGAAAATCTTCCATGTGGATTCCCATTCACCGACGGTGAAGTTCCTAAGGTGGTACCTGATGACTAAGGTACCACTGAAGAAGATCACAGTAATTTAATGTCAGTAGGTAGTCAATGTTCATCATCCTCCCTCTCCACTTTGCAGGTAGGGTTCAATAAGTACACTGTGTGAACATGCAGCAACTCAATCAATCAATCCATCCTTGAAGCTGATGGTGTTCTTTCCGTGACCTTATGACAGCCCCAGAGCTTCTGTTCTACTGTTAAAAGACAGAAGCTTTCTGGAGTACCACGGAACAGTTTGTGACCTACACAGAGTTCTCATGTGGCCATCTTGCTTTGAAGCAGGCCATTCTCAATGGATTGTGCCATGCATTTTGTGTCTCAGGTATACCACTTGCAGACATTTGGGACCATGTGGCCTACCATATGGCTGTCTCATCTACTGCTGCCAGGGGCATCCCGACTGGGGAGACTTGCCAGGCTGTTTACGTACACTTTGATGACCCCTTACAATTTAGACCTGCAAAGCCATAAGGATGTTGTTTTTTGGGTCCCGCACATGAACACCCATCTTCAATTAAGTTGAGGACTTCTGCCCTCTTCAGCACAAAAACTGCTAGTAGTTTTCACTACTATGACTATATGGAAGGAAACCAAGTAGTTAAAAACTCTTGTGCTAAAGACAAGAAGGCCAAGAAGGGACATTACGTAAGTCTCCCGCATCTTCAGTCGTACAAGACTGAACAGACAGATGCTGATTTGCTGTCCTCCAACAGGATACAGGGGCACACCCAGAAGATCAGAGATGGTAAACCATTGGCAATGCTAGGAAGCACTTCTTTCAGAGGGTGGGGAACCAATGGAACATCTACCAGTGGACATAAAGACAGTATAGGCCCTTATGGTAAGCCTGGACACATTTCTGCTTACAAAGGGAATCACTGGATACCTTGGGTAGCAGAATGGGTAGGGAACCACTTTTAATTAGTACAAGCTTGCACCATATACTTTTCCATACCTGCTTTTAAAAACAGGGGCAGATATGATGAACCTAAATTCCTTTCCAACCCTAAAATACTATGCTACTGTACACAGTAATTCACTTGTAACTGTAGTTTTACTACTGGTATTCCTTCCACTGTGACATGGCCCACCCTGCCTCCCCTGGCTACTAGGCCTTAAATAAGGTGCCGAATGGGCACCTACTACTGTTCCGGTGGTATAATCGAGAGGCCTGAGCATGGAGGTGTGTAGTTATGAGAAACAGGGAAGAAGAAAAAGCTCTAGCCAATGGGCTTTCTGAGGACTTGTGCATGGAAACTCAATTGTGTGACTGGAAAGAATACCAGTAGTAAAACTAGTGACACAAGATTAACAGTCTTTTTGTCTCTAGTCTCTACAAGTCATTCCAGGATACAGGTATACTACAGCACCAATCGCAATGGCATAACTTGCATTCAAAGTGGTCTGATCTCCTTGATGGCTGGCAAAAATCCCTGCTCCTGCTTAACAGGCACCAGGAGCTCTTTTTGTGAACCAACTGCCTGTACGGGCATCTGAATGATGAGCTCTTTTCATTATGTAATCTACACTACATAAAATAAAACATTTTATTGTATATTATTAAATGGGCATGGATTTTTCTATGTTCTGACTGGCTAAGAGGTGTGTCCTTATCAGCATATATTATGCCAACCGGCACTACTTATGCCAGCCATGACACAGTGCAGCTGGAGACCCATGCCTGTCAAAAAGTTTTTTGGGAAAAACAGATTCTGGCAGCCATGTCAGTATTGTGAAATCAGTGAACACGTAGTACTTGCCATAACATACAAAATAATCATTTTTACATTTTGAAAAACTCTCTACCTCTACATCACAAGTAACAACATAAATACAATACACATTCAAAGCACAATATGACCTTCAGTTCTGTTTCACTTTAAAAAACTTTCTGGGGGCACTAGAGAGCAGGGCTTGAGACAGATCTCTTCCATGACAGCTCCGGCTCAACTATGCAAGAAAACTGAATAATCGAAATTAAAAGCTATTAATTACTATTCTACTCGATGGTGCTCGATAGGTCAACTGCTCCTGATCTTTTTTTTTTGTACTTTCTGTTTCTACTTCAGTCCCGGAACTTTCTCGGGCTGCCCCTGCTCACCTAATGCCACTGTTACCGTCCACCTGAAGCCCTACCTCCTCAGAGATAGCAGCTGTCCGCCTACCTGAAGCTGGCGGACCCCCCCCCCCCAACTCTGAGCCCCCGTGGGTAGGGCCGCCTCCACTCTGGTGCTCTACTTACAATTCAATGTGCCAACCGAGGAGTTGGAAGGACAGAGTACGGCAGAGACATGGGCCCGGTATTGGGCATGAGGTGGCGTGGTCCTGAAGGTAGCAGTCGCCTATCCAGGATTGGGGATTTTTGCCTTTTTCCCCAGAAGCTCAGACGCAGTGACTGGCTAGTAATGGGTGGAGCCATAGACGCCCTATGCTCCTCCCCTTAATGACAATGCGCCAATATTATCTCCGGTCTCCATCGAGGGTCTCTACTGTGCCAGATGCTCCCTAGATCCCTCCCCATGGAAAGGAGAGCAGTCCATCGAATGCTCAATTCTCTCCCTCCCTTGTCGACCCCTGATGCCCGCGCTCATTCCCAAACCCAGGTCGCCGGTGTGGCTCCTGATCATTTTGACATTAAATTTGTCATGGTGTGCTCTAAAGGGACAGTGACAGGAGTGGGACAAAAACAACAGCCTGAACAGCAACAGGTCATGGAAAACCAGCTTAGGCTGAGTGGTGGTCCATCCAATGCAGGCAATTCACCACCATGGTAGTCTGTCCTGCAAGCTGTCAAGAGAGATGGACAAGAAGATCGAATGCATCCCAGACACAAGAGGTGAAAGGATGCAAACAATAGACTCTGCTATAACCATGTCCAAGAAAGCAAATGACTATACGGTAACAAACCAAGCTACAGTAGCCAACTAACCTGAAATCAGAGACACTATATTAAAATGGACCCACATAAATTTTCCCTCAGTAACAAAGAAAGCAGAAGGGAAATGGTTTCTCAACTAGTCTTATGCTACCCGGGCTCCACCTCCGATCTCTGCTAAGTGCAGGTCCATTGCACATCCACCCTCCCCCCACTGCAGCACTCCCCATTTCATTGCTTGCTTTCCGGTCCCCCCCACCCCCACTGACACAACCGCTGGCACTAATGATGGCTGCCAAAACATGCAGTCATTAAAAGCGGACTAATGGCTGAGTGCAATCACGAGTTTCAAATAGCTTTCACTTTTGCGCTTTGCAGTTTGACGCACTACAAAGTGAGCTGTATACTTTTCACAAGACTTTTCTCCATGGAGCAAATTAGTGATTTCCTTCTGTTTTAAAATAATAGCAAAAGGCAGCAAAGCCCACTGATGCAGGAGGAAATACATACATACATACATACGAACATACGAATGTGCCAGCAGAAACAGAGCACCCAGTCTATCTAATTCTGCTCGAGTGTGCAGCTAGCACCCCTAGTTTGCAGCTGCCCCACCCCCCTCCCATTTGTCTCTTTTTGAAATTCAACTTCTTTATTAAATTTTAATATCAACAAAACCAGACGTACAGACAGTTACATGTACTGTAATGAGATAAAAAAAAATAAAGGCATATACACAGTGTAACTACAGATAGCAAAATGAAGTGTATGCCCCTCCCCCACCCCCCCCCGGAGGGTGCCACCTCAAACCACAGGGTAACAAATATGAGAAGGCCGGAGGTTTTGCTATATTTAAAGAAAAGGACAGTCAGAGGTAACTCTGGTATGAGATTTAGTGTAAGTATAGGGCGTATAACTTGCCCCACTTCTGATTAAAGGAAGGCATACTATTCTGGGAGCTCGCTATTAACCTTTCAATCCTGAAACAAAGAGAGATTTCACTTAACCATTCAGTATATGAGATAACCATTTGGTCCAACCAGTGTTTGAGAACCAGCCTTTTAACTGCAATGGAAATCAAGGCCATGTGAAACCGGCTTTCTTTGACACTAATCCCAGAATACAATCCCAGTATACAAATTTCAGCTGTAAATAACCCCTCCAACATTAAAAGCGGATCCAGATTGGTTTGAATTGTATTCCATAGGGGCCACCTTATCACAGTACCAGAATATATGTAGTAAATTCCTTCACTGCTCCACATCTTGTACAATTAGAAGAAGTCAACCTCCCAAGTTTAACCAGTCTAGCTGGCGATAATACATATTGTTTAAAATATAGAACTGGATTAACCTATTTCTGTCCTGAGTGAGATATCTATGTGGATCACGCCAGATCTGGTTCCAAGGTAGGGAGAGTCAGATAAAGGGAGACCAAACCTTGGAACCCGAAAGTATCGGATATTTAGTATCTAGTAAATAAGAATAAATTCTAGCAATTCCATGGGGTTTGCTAGCCCTCTCCTGAATTTGATCTAAGAAAGGTTTGGTCTGAGAAGGAGTCATTACAGTCCCAAACAGCTTCCTAAAAGGTGTCAACTGAAAACCCTAAATATAAGTTTCTGCAGATATTCAACTTAGTTAACAAATCGGTGGAGGAAAGAAGAAAGCCCTGAGAATAAAGGGCCCCACTGACCAATCATGTATTTATGAATCCAGTTTGGAGTTAACAGGGAACCGCCTATTTTAATGTTAGGATTAAGGGTGATAGGTTGCCCACATCTTTTGTAAACGGATATTAAAAACTCCAGCATTGAGCGAGAATCTTTATGGAGAGCCTTATAACTGAATTTTGTATAACCTCTGGTAGTGTGGAATAGGTGTAGTGAAAAATTCGGGAAGGGCAAAGATTGTATTTATCCAGCAAGTTGAGTTCTAACTTCAACCAAATAGGTTGATGACTACCTGACTGGGCGCTGATCCAACGTCCCATTTTGGCTAGATGACTAGCCCAATAGTAAAACAAAAAGGTAGGGAGGCGAAGACCTCCCCTGTCTTTAGGTAAATTGAGTTTGAGGAACGTCCGTCTGGGATGTTTACCCTTCCAGATGAAGTTGGATACGGCAGTGTGAATTTGTTTAAAATAGGAACTAGGGAGCCAAATATTGAGAAGGTTTAGGAGTAAAAATACGGGTAATATGTTCATCTTAATGATGCTGATGCGACTCCCACAGGAGAGCGGAGACTGTCCCATCTACACAGATCCTTCTGGACTCTCACCATCAGGTCATCTAAATTAAGCTTCTTAGTAATCTCTGATCCCAGCTAAATGTATACCTAAATATTTAAGGAGTGCGGAGACCACCTCATGCCCAAATGGGAGAGTTTAGCTTGGGATGTAAGAGAATTAAGAGGAAGATAACTGATTTGGTTAGATTCAGCCTGTAGTTGGATACCTGCCCAAACTGGTCAATAATCTGTAAAGCTTGCGGTAAGGAAGATTCTGGGTTGACAAGATGCAAGAGAATGTCGTCCGCAAAAACCGAGAGTGACAGGTCTTTCTGTGAAATAACACATCCAGTAACCTGAGGTGAGGCCTTAATACTGAGTAACAGGGGTTCCAGGTACAAATTAAATAAGTAAGGGGACAGAGGACAACCTTGACGGGTACCCGAATACAAGGGGAAACGAGATGAAAAGACGCCATTACAATAAATCCTGGCAGAGGGCGAATTATAGACTGTTTTAACCCACTGGATAAAGGTATTTGGAAAACCCATTCTCCCAAGTGTGGACCACAAGAAATCCCAGTTAACCCGATCAAAGGCTTTTTCAGCATCTAGGGCAATCAACGCCATGGGAATCTGGGCATCTTGTAACACCTGGAAGATATGGGAGAGGGTACGTAGATGATCCACAGCAGATCTACCCTGGACAAACCCCACCTGCTCAGGACTCAACAAATGTTGCCAGACCTGTTTAATTCTAAGGGAAAGTATCTTGGTTAGGATTTTGATATCATAATTCAATAAAGAAATTGGTCGGTAACTAGCCGGCTCCAGCCGGGGTTTGTCTGGTTTTGGTATTAAAATTATTGTGGCCTCCAACAGTGAAGGGTCAAAGGAGTCAGATGAAAACAAATAATTGAACAGTTTGAGCAGGAGAGGAGAAATCTCCTTACGAAAAGTTTTATAAAAATTAGGGGAAAGGCCATCAGGGCCTGGAGATTTATCCATGGGTAGCCCCTTAATTGCCTCCTCGATCTCAACTAAGGTAATAGGGGAAGATAGCAATCCACAATGATGAGCCTGCAAGTGAGGGAGAGAAACACCGTCTAAGAATTGCTCTATGGCAGGAAGAGATACTTGAGCGAAACCACTACCATACAATTCTTTGTAAAAAGACTCAAAGATATGCACGATATCTCTTGGTGCGGTTTTAATAGAGCCCTCGGGTGACTTCAGAGCTGGTATTAACCTAGAGTTTTCTACCTCCCTTAGTCTGAGGGCCAACAATCTGCCCGGTTTTTCTCCTTGGTCTATATAGCGGGTTTTGGTTTTAAGGATAGCATATTCAGTTTTTTCTTTAATCAGGCTCTCATATTCATTTCTGAGCTTACATAGTCCCTCCTGATCTTTTAAAGAGTTAGAGAGAGAGAAAATACTCTCGGCCAGCCTGATTTGGTTAGACAGCATTAAAATCTTAGCTTCTCTAATTTTTTTCCTTCTGGAAGCCAGTTTTATGAACTCCCCTCTAATAACACACTTCAGAGAGCACCAGATTAAGTCCTCCCTAGCCATAGAGCCCTGGTTAATTTCGAGAAAAGACGAGATCAAAGATTTAATATGGGGAAACAATATGTTCATCTTTTAAAAGTTGCGTATTCAACTTCCATGAAGTGTCCCTCTGGCCAGATAATCCAGGAGACACCTTAATCCAAGCAAGAGAATGGTCAGATATAATAATTGGCTCTATACCTGAAGATGGGGTATTTTCTAAAAGGGTAGTACTGATTAAAACATAGTCAATTCTTGACCATGTTTGGTGTACCTGAGAATAAAATGAATATATACGGCCAGAAGGATTAAGCAAGCGCCAAGGATCACATAACCCTAATAGGTTCATGAAATCCCGAGAGCGCTTGAGATGGGAGAGGGTTTAACCGATCTATAGGTTCTATCCAACTCTTGATCTGGGGCAACATTCCAGTCACCTCCCAGAATAAAAGCGGATGGCAGAAACCCACTCAGTTTAACAGCTAACCTCATGAAAAATTGGGTCACCTCCCACTGGGCCATATATTGCTCCTAACACCACACTAGCATTATTGAGCAGCCCCTGACTAAGACTAATCTGCCTTCATGGTCTATTGAACTATCCTCAACCACAAAGGAATCCCATTTCTTATCAAAATAGCAACCCCTTACTAACCGATGTACCCCGGATACAAAGATCTGAGAAAACCTCTGTCGTCAGAACCCACAGGTCTCTGTATCTAACAAGTGTTTCCTGTAAAATAAAATATCAATATTTAGCAGGGAGCAGTTACAGGACTTGATGCCTCTTAGTGGCATCCCTAATACCTCTGACATTCCAGGTAGCAATTTTAATAGGCCTCGCAGCCATACTGCATAAGAAAAGGATTGGAGAAAACGATATCCTGCAACTCACCCACCAGCCTTAAAAATAAGTGGCACCCTCCAGGCCCCCCCACCATCCCCCAACCCCTGTACATTGACAAAATGCCTTAATTCTTCAGTATTCAGGAAAAAAAATATGAACAGCTAGCAACAATGTTTGGAAACCCTAGCAAATAAAAGCCTAGCGAAAATAGCTGGATAACCCATGATCTCCCCCTCTACCCACCTCCCATATCCGCCCACCCTCTCCAAACCCCCTCTAAACTATTTACAAAAGGCCCCACTAAAACCGATAAATTGGATGCAAAAAACCTGAGTTAGACTAGCAGGGGCCATCCCCAAAAGGTTAACTGCCCAGGAGTAAGCAGCCTAAGACTAAAATACATTATATGAAGAAAAAAAGAAAACCACACCAAGTCGTAAATCTTCCTGCCCCGAACCAAGTAATGGCCTCTAGCTCTCCTGGAAACAGCAACCTCCCCCAGCTAGACCATGACGCAGGTCACTCAGCTGATATCCTCTCCCTGAGCTCCCCACCCACCATCCATGTTAAAAGTAAGGAAAGCTTATCCTTGTGCCCCAATTAATAAAAGATATAACGAATGTAAAACAAAATAAAATTGGATCCCTACCAGGAGCTGCAAACACTTGTAATTATAGCGACCCCATCCATCCATAATTTACCAATCTTTGTTACTGGTCACCTAGTCGTGGGGAAGGCAGCCTACCGACAGGCATGCCTAACTGCTTCCAGCAAGGGAAAAAGAAAAGAAAATCGGGAATAAAACAAGGAGTCATTCAACTGAGCACATACTGCTCTAAGGTACAGGAACTAACCGGGGGAAAACTTAGCTGAAGGACCAACCGGTCCGTCTCTAAAGAGAAACGGAGGGAATTGCAACCTAAAATTTGGTACCACCCCCCTTACCCCTTCCACGCGGCACAACGACTAGGCCTCTGGGGTTTACTCGGGCCTCACAGGCCTCGAACCGGACATCAACCCCAATCTTAACAAAGCGGAGCAGAAGGAGACTAGAGGGGGAACAACCGTCAGGTAAGAAATACAAAAAGGAAGCCATAGCATAGTCAAATTGTCACAAAAGAAAAAACTATTTGACGGAGATATGTATCTTCCAACTCAGTTCACTTTGAAAAGGCTGGGTAGCTTGAGAGAAGAGATCCGACATGGCCTGGTCTGGACTTTCGTAGGGATGCCAGACACCATCCAAAGCCACCAGAAGCTTAGCCGGGTAGTTCATCCTGAATCGAATGCCCGCTGCAATAAGTTTATTCACAATTGGATGAAAGGCTGCTCGCTTTGTCTAGTTTCATAAGGCAAGTCCTGAGACAATTGCAGCTTAGCTGTTGCCCCAAAGAATTGACTCCAGCTCTTTGCTTTAGACAGGACATGTTGCTTCTCCAAAACTGAGAAACTTGACAATTATGGGTCGAGGGAGAGCACCAGGTGGAGGCTTAGGTTTTAAGGAGCGATGAGCTCTCTCAATGTGGTATTGCTGGTTGAGAGGTGAGGGACCAACAACTTTATCTAACAGCTTCTGGATGAACAAAATGGTATCGGTTCCCTCTTCAGATTCGGGCAAACCGAGTATCAATATGTTGTTTCTTTTACTCCTGCCCTACAAATCCTCTGTCTTGAGTTGTAGCTTGGTGAGTTGCTGACGAAGTCGTACGATCTCCGGCTCCGTTTTCCCTTTCCAGCTCTCCAGCGAGGCCATTTTAGCCTCCGTATCCCCCACTCTTCGCGTAAGAGCACCAAGGTCATTCCTCATATTTTTTATCTCAGAGGAGATATCTTGGAGGGTTTCCCGAAAGGGAAGCAGTTCCTGTAAAAAGCGATCCTCCGTAAGCAAGTTAGCTGAGGCATTAGGGAGAAGCTGTTTAGATGTTTGCCCCGAACCTTGATTCTTGGCTTTTTTAGCAGATTTCTCGGGGGTAGTAGGCGGAGTATGCCTCACTCCAGCCTGCTTCATCTCCGCTTCCATTCTATTAAGTACTTCCAAAATGGCTGCTGCTGGTCCAAAAACGGATCGCTGCACTCCCCAGGCTGAAGGATCGATTCTTAGAAGTAAAGCTCTTAGCACCTCAGTTTTTAAAAGGGCAAAAACTTAGGTTTTGCTGGATGGTAGGTAGGAGCTCCAGAAAAGGCAACCACTAGTCACTCTGCATCACATGACCGTAAATAATCCCCCCTCCCATTTGTCATCCCACTGCCACCCCCACCTCCCCCACCCTCACTCTCCCCTGTTCCCTGTCCCATGCCCTTTTGAAACTGTTCAGATTTACATGATACCACCCATTTTGGCAGGACATTCCATTTTGCTACTACCCTCTCTGTGAAATAGTGTCTCCTCATTTCCTCCCTAAACCTTCTCCCCTCTATTCTTAGCGCATGCTCCCTAGTGACCCTCCCTCCTTAACTTAAGGACCGCATTGGTTCCATCTTATTGATTCCCCTCAGATACTTAAATGTCTCTATCATGTCCCCCCTGTTCCTTCTATCCTCCAGGGTGTACATATTCAGGTCTCAGCCTGCTGTCATAATCTGTCCCTTCCATTCCACATATCATCTTTGTTGTCCTCCTCTGCACCCCCTCCAGTAGCCGGATATCATGCTTTAGGTATGGTCTCCAAAACTGCACACAATTACTCTAAGTGCGGCCTTACCAGCGACCTGTAGAGGGGCAAGATCACCTCTCTTCGCGTGGATGAAAAACCCCTCATTATGCACCCCAGCATACAGTTTGTTTTTTTTGCGGGGGGCGGGCTGGGAGACAAACCTAACATTTCACAGTCAACACTATAGGCACCCTCTACCAGCAACCTAACACCTATACAGCACAACTCCATTATTTTACTGTACTAGGAAAACAATTTCACATTAAAAAAAAATCATTCTGAAAAGTTTTTTGTGTCTATATATTTTTTTTTTTATTTTGTTCTGGGGCCCATTTTATAAACAGAATAAGGCACTCTAAGGTGTGGCTTATTGACTGATAAGAGCATGCCCAGGAGCACAGGCACTCAGTGCAAGCACCTCATGCCATACAAAGCTCCAGGGCATGCTCCTGTCAGTCAACAGACCACATCTCATACTGCCTTATTTCTTACTTACTGACTGCTGGAGGCAACTCTTCAGGGGTATAGCCCCAGTAGCAAACACTGCAACCTTTCTTCAGCTTGGCCACTATGTCCATACTGTACATATTAAACACACATGCATTACAATGTATTTATCTACTCAGGATAACCCAACAGAACTGGGGTTCTGCTTCTTCCTAACTGTGCAGTTGAGAGGAATGAGGCACACTGCCTCCCACTGGACCACAATATGACAGCTCAGTTGGAAACGGTATAGTGCAAGTCTGGCTCAAGAGGAGGAGTGCACAGCAGCTGACTGCAGAAAATGTTTCTCAAAAACCAAACACACTCATCAATTTCAACCCCTACACAGGGTATCAACATGTTTATGCAATTCATGGAATGCAGCTCCCTGTATCAGATTTCTTGCAAAACCATCCAGCGCTAAGAAATGTTTTGTCAAAAGTGTCATGCAATAGTTACAAACAAGTTTTAACTTGCTTAGAACTGAAAACTTAGAGCTAACTGTCAAAATTTAAGCAGAGCAAAAGTTAAGTGCTGCAATGACTGAGCTAAATTGAATGACTGCAATCACTGCATACAGTAGCAGTTTGTCTCATCAATAACAGGATACTGCAGATGTTTCAGCACAAATATATGAAATTAGTAACTCGGTTGCAACATACATCAACAGGAATGTTTGATAATTATTTTCATCTGGATTAAAATACAAGAAAAGGCCTTCTCATTAAACAGTATGGCACAGCTGGAGGCCAGTCACATTTAATATGCCAGTCCGTTACTTGTCTATATACCTAAAAAATATAGGTTACTCACCTGTAACTATAATTCTAAAGGCATGGATGCAGTTCACTATCCACACTGTGGCAGATTCCCAGCAGTTCTCCGGGAGGAGGGGGCAAGGTACGTACCCCTAATTGGCAAACAGAAACTGGAGAAGAGAAGCCCAAAAAGTAACATCCCGGCATGACATAATGTCACTGTTGTAATGGGAGATAAAGGTGTGTGATTCAGCAGCTCTACATAGCTCCAGTATTGGGATGACCCTGGAGGCACCCACCGAGGCAGCAAAATGTTTGTTAGAATGACCCCTAAAGCCCTCTGGGGGGGACTCCCTACCAGCCAACCTATAGCAGAGGTCGATGCAGGATGTTACCCACCTGCCAATCGTTCACTTTGCTGCCGGTCTGCCAGGTGCGGCTTCAGCATATGTCACAAACAGCTGGCGAGCCTCACTCCAAACTCCAGCTTTGCACTCTTTGTAATAAGAAAACGCCTTCTGTAAAAGTCCAAAGTATCATGCCTGCGGTTGGCCTTCGAAGATGGGCTGTTAAACTATACCAGAAGGTTAATCACCTAGCTAAGGTGAAACTTCAATACAACCTTTGGAAGAGACTTTGGGTGGGGGTGAAGGATGACCTTGTACTTGTGGAAGACCACGTAGGAAAAATCCACCATGGGCGCTTGAAGCTCAATGATCCTTCTGACTGATTTGACAGCCACCAAGAAGGCCATCCTCCACAACAGATGTGACATCTCACACTTGTCCACAGGCTCAAATGACTTGCCCATGAGCATAACCTGCACCAGCAGTAGGTCCTAGGGCGATGGTGACTCGCGCACCAGAGGGGAAGTGTTGTCCAGGCCTTTAAAATAGCTTCCAACCACCTTCTCCTGGGTCACCACTGGCTTACCAGCATGCATCCAGTAAGCAGAGATGGCTGCCTGGTGCACCTTAACGGTCATCACTTGCAAGTCTGACTGACAGAGAGACCAGAGGAACTCCAAGATGCTCGCCACAGGGCAGGCAAGAGGATCAAGCTCCTTGCCCTAGCACCATATGGAAAACCTCTTCCACTTAAATGTGTAGCATTTGTCTGTTGACTCCTTCCGGAAGGCCTCCACAATGTAGATCACATCTTCTGAGAGACTCGAGGCCTGGAACTCTAGCCGCTCAGGAACCAGGCCAAAAGATGCAAGAACTGAAGGTCTGGGTGCAGGACCGTTCCCTGTTGTCTGGCCAGCAGGTCTGAATGAAGAGGCAAATGCCATGGAGGCCTGCTGCTGAGTCTGAGGAGATCCAGGTACCATAACTGTCTGGACCAGTCTGAAGCCATCAGGATTATCCATGCCATATCCTTCCGGGCCTTGACTACAACCTTGTGGATCAAGGGGAAGAGAGGGAAGGCGTACACGAGGTCTGGGGTCCAGAGCCTCGCGAAGACATCTGCCAACAGTGTCCTGGACTGTGGATAACTGGCACAAAACAGCCTCAGCTTTCTGCTCTCCTAGGAGGCAAACAGCCCACTAGAGAGGTGCCCCACTGGGAGAACAGGTTGCATACCGCCTCCTGATGCAGGGACCACTCATGTGACATCTCTCAAATCCAGCTGAGAGCATCTGCCAGCTAACTGTGAACTCCCACGACATGAACTGCCAGATCTGCTCCTAGGCCATGCACAAATATCCAGGTGCAGAGGGTCTCCCGATACAAGGAAAGGGAATAAGCTGCACCCTGCCTGTTCTGGTAAAAAAATGGTCATGGTACTGTCCGTCAGGACTTGCATGACCAGACCCTTAATCAGAGGAGTGAATTCCATGAGAGCCAGCCACACTGCACAGAGCTGCAGCAGGATGATGTGGTGTGTGATTCCAGGAGGAACCAGAACCCTTGGGCTTCAAGGTCTCACAGGTGTGCGCCCCACAAGAGACATGCCTGTCATTAGCATTCCAGTTAGTTCTGGGTGAACAAACAGAATTTCTTCCTTCAGATGTTGATGGGCCAGCCACCAATGGATGGTGTCCTGCATAGGCTGGGTCACAAGGACCAGCTAGTACAGATGACCTATGCGCTGAGACCACTGGTGGCCCAGCTCCCATTGCAAGTGGCACAACCACCAGCATGCCCAATGGACCATGCTGGTGGTGGATGCCATGTACCCCAGCAGCCTCAGGAAATACCAGGCAGGGTGCGAGCATTCCAATCTGAAATGATTGAGCAAAGTAGGTAAGGTCCTGAGCCAGGGAAGCAGGAAGATGGGCCTTAGGCTGCAGGGAGTCTAGTTCTGCTCTGATGAGCTTGGTCATTTGTGAGGAGAGCAGTCTGGACCTGTCCGGGTTGACCAACAGGCCAAAGTCTCTGCAGGTCTTAAGGGCCTGATCTCTGGAGCACTCTAAGGCCTCCTCGTATATCCCAGTTATCAGCCAGTCAGACAGCCAGTGATACACCTTTACACCCTTGTGCCTCAGGAAGACTGCCACCATTGCCATGCACTTGGTGAAGACCCTGGGCACGGATGCAAGTCCAAAAGGCATGACCTGGAACTAACAGAGAACACTTTCTGCAACACACCATAGGTACCACCGGGGGGGCGGATGGACTGGGATGTGGAAGAATGCATACTGAAGATCCAGGGAGCAGAACCACATGCCATGCTCCTGTGATGGTATAACTGGTGTCATAGTGACCATCAAGAACCAGCAATACTGCATGAACTGGTTCAGGTCATGCAGATCCAGTATAGGGCTGCTGCTGAGACTGCTGTGGCTGAAAGAACTGATATTGAAAGTTTTTTTCTTAGGCATCTGGCCCTTACGGTCCTTCTGGGACAATGCCAGACAATCTAGGGTGGCAGTGGGCTTCTCTAGTCTAGTGAGATGTCCATCCATCCAGGGATGAAGAGGTCAGTGCCCAGTAATTAGGCATCAGACAATTTGTGCAGGGTATCCACTGGGAAGGTGGAAAGTTGCAGTCAGCCCTTTCAACACATTGCGACAGCCAATGCTATGGCATGGGCATAAGAATCATCCATGTTGAACGCTGTGTGGAGCTGCAGTTTAGCCAGCACTTGACCCTGGTCTCTGACCAACTTCACCTCAAGCTGTTGGTCAGCAGGAAGGTGAGGGATGACATCAAGCACTCCCCACAGAGACTGACCACATCTGTCCATCATGGCGGCATAGCTTGCCTGGAAGAAACCAAGAGAAGAGGCAGCACATGCCTTCTTTTCTGCACAGTCAGGCTTCTTAGACTCTCTGTCTGGAGGCCTGTCCATGTCCCCTTAGCCACTGTATTTCCAAAAGGCAGAGACTGAGACCAGCTCTTCTGCAGAAGGAGGGTCCAAGAACCCCAAGAAAGACCAAGTAGGGACCACATATTTTGCAAACCACACTGGTGGTGGGTGCCGGGCAGGATGCTGAACACAGCCAAAGCTCCAGGCACCAAAGTCTTTTTGTAGATCTTAGGTCGATCTTGGGGGTCCCGTTTCAAGGGTTAACTCTAGCGTGCCGATCACCTGGCAAAGACCATAACCCTCCACATCCTGCTGCACTTCCAGACAGCAAAAGCAGGACACATGGGGATCGGTGTGCAACACCTTTTGTCAACATTTAATGCAGAACCTGAAGCCACAATGTTGCCTCTTCTATTTCACTGCAGAGATCAAGGCAGGAGGCAGAGTCAGAACAAGCAGAAGGACGTTGAAATGAGGAAAGTTTTAATTGCCAAGAAGGGTAAACTTGCAAGGAAATCCTCGAATGCTGAGGAGCTGCAAAGCAGGAGACCTGTCCCTTCCAGCGGAAAGATCTGACGTTATGGGGTGGAGCCGGAAGACGTACTGCCCAGGTGGTGGGAGGAATTTAGCTTGAAGACATCAGATGAATCAGCCTGTTCCAGTGGAACAGCCAAGTTGTCACTGCACGCACTTGGGAAGGGGAGAAAAAAACCCGGAAAAATGGCTCCTTGGCAGGATGAATGCTGTCACCGTAGGTCTCAGCTCCCGCTCTGCAGTAACCCCGCACCAGATCCATTCGCAGGTTGAGGGATCCCTCGCCTGCCACAGGGGCAAGCCGCGGGAGGAAAAGCGGAGCAGTAAGCTATGAGTGGGAGACGGGGCTGGGTGACCTGGCAGGGGGGAGCACTGTAGGGGAAGTGGAGAAACAGATTAACAGAAAAAAAAAAAAAAAAAACTATACCTACAGTTTCTTAAACTTTGGAGAAACAGGTCCTGCAAGGTTGCTGACAGTTAAGACTAGATTGTGAGAAAAAATTACTCACTGCAGTAATCTTTCTTCCAAGGGGTCCTTTAGCAGCAGTAACTTTTTTACACTTAGCTGGCTAGGTGCAACTTCCCCGGAGGTGTGACTTTAAGAGATATTTAAATGAGCTCAGGGCCAAGTCAATCAAAAGACAGGAAGGGGTGTGAGCTGAGTGAGAGCTGTTGAAGGCTTCAGAATTTTTTCAAGGAAAAATGAGGTCAAATGCCCCGAAAAAGAATCAACAAGATTCAAAAACCATGCAAATGTCCACAAAAGTGGAAATAGAAACAGCAGCAACACGAGCTAAAAACTCATCAATAAAACCCCAAATTTGGAAAAAGGTGACATACAGAGCCCTTCTCCAACAGGTGAACCAGGGGGGAAGGGTGGGAGCTTACTGATGCAAAAAGGACCCCTTGGAAGAAAGAAGATTACTGCGGTGAGTAATTTTTTTTCTTCTTACCCCAGGAGTCCTTTAGCATCAGTAACTTTTTTGCAGACTACACAGCAGTACCAAGTGGGAGGTGGGCAGAGAGCCTACTTAGGAAAGAGGCTCTGCAGAACCGCCCTGCCAAATTTGGCATCAGATCTGGTCTGCACATCCAAACTGTAGTGTTTCACAAAGGTGTGCACAGATTTCCAGGTAGCAGCTTTGCAGACATCCAGTAGGGGAATGTCCCTTGCTGCTGCAAGTGAGGCTGCAGTGCCCCTGTTGGAGTGGGCCCTGAGCCCCACTGGAGGTTGGTGACCAGCTTTCTCATAACAGAATCTAATACAAGAGACCAACCAACAAGAAACAGTTCTCTTGGTAGCTGGTCTTCCTCTGCCTACATCCCCGTAGGTGAGGAACAACTGAGTGGAAGAGCCCCTGGACTGTCTAGTATGCTCTAGGTAGTGAAAGATGACTCTTCTGACATCCAAGCCATGGAGCTTTTGCTCGCCAGGAGTGGATGGCTCAGTAAAGAAGACAGGCAGCATAAAGGATTGGTTCAAGTGAAACTCTGAAACCACCTTTGGTAGAAATTTCCTATTTGTCCTGAGCTCAACTTTATCGTTGTGAGGGATGATGTAATTCGGCTCAGTACACAGGGCCTGTAGCTCTGAAATCCTCCTGGAAGACGTAATGGCTACCAGGAAGACTGTCTTCCAAATTACAAACTTGATGTGGGCCGTGGATATAGGCTCGAAGGGTGGATTCATGAGCCCATCTATGCAAAAGTTCAGGCTCCAAGGAGGAACGGGCTCCCTGGTTGGTGGCTGGAGGTGCAAGAGGCCTTTGAAAAATTGTTTAAAAATGTTGTGGGCTGGCCGGGTGGCACAGAGGGTTGAGGCGCTGGATGCCACACCTCGAACCACGCCTGCAACCCAGGTTTGGGAACGGACTCAGGACGCCGGGAGCTGGCAGGGGAAGGAGAGGATCGAGAGTCCGGAGGACTGCTCTCCTCTCTTGGGGTGGGCAGCCTCGCTCACTAGTGGCCCCCGGTGGAGACCTGGGGCACAACAGGTTGCGGCGCAGCAGGGACAAACAAGAAAAACAAGAAAAAACGCTCCAGATTGCCCGGATGATGGCACCCGGTCCAAGGCATGCCCGAAGACTTCCTGCAGGGTCTGCCCCCGTCTCAGCAGCACCCGAGGCCGAGAAGAAAGACTAGTGTGCTGGGCCGTCCCCCACCGGTGCCTTCCCTCTCGGAGGAGTGGGACCCACTCGGCGAAGGGCAACGTTGAGCTACCTTGAGGTAGGGTGCAGACATGAGGCAGAAAGGCACCCGAGGAGGTTGGAGGGGTGCAGGGGACCTAGGATGCCCAAAGCAGTGGCGGATCCGGAGCCTGGAGGGGAGGCGGAAAAAAAATGTTGTAGGGAAAAAATGAATTTTTTTCTTTCCCACTGAAAGATGGGCCGAAATTGCCGCCAGGTGTAGCTTGAGGGAAGATGGTTTCAAGCCTGACGCCTGTAGGTGTACCAGGTAGTCTAAGAGCTGACGTTCTGAAGCTGATAGGAGTTCGACCTTTTTGCTCTTGCACCAGAGGGAAAACCTTTTCCATTTGTCTGCATAAGTCTTCTTAGTGTTCAGTTTTTTTAGCCATCCTCAGTATCTTAAGGACCTGTCCAGAGTACTGTGAGGATGAAAACTCTTAACTCCTCAAGAACCAGGCCTTGAGGTGAAGAGTGTATGTCTTGGTACTGCACTACTGTCTGAGAAAGGGTCAGCAGGGATTGAGTTGGAGGCAGGCGAATGGGCCTGCTGCAGGATACTGAGAGAAGGAGAGGGTACCAGGCTTGCCTGGGCCAGTCCGGAGCCACTAGGATCATCGATGCAGGCTGCTGTCTGAGTTTCAGCAAAACCCTGAATATCAGGCGAAAGGGAGAAATGCATATAGGAACCCCCCTGACCAGTCCAGGATCAGGGCATTCAGAAGAAGTGTTCCCGGAACTGGGGGGCCTGCAACAGTATTGAGGAAGCTGAAAATTGAGAGGAGAGGCAAACAGATTCACGTCTGGTGTGCCCCACCGCCCGAACACTGTGGCTAGTACTTGCTTGTTCAGTGTCCATTTGCTCTGGCCTTGACTGATGCGGCTTAGAGCAACCGCCAGAGTATTAAGTTTGCCTGGGAGGTGAATAGCCGAGAGGCTGACTCCCAAGGAGAATGCTAGAGACCAGAGCTTCAGAGCTTCTAAACAGAGTATTCCTGATCTGGTACCACCCTGCTTGTTTACGTATAACATTGCAGTGGTGTTGTCCATTTGAACCACCTGCCCTTCTCTGCTGGGAGTGAAAGCTTTGACAGCTAGGAAGACTGCTCTGAGTTCCAAAAGATTTATGTGCAATTGTGACTCGACAGTCCAGTTACCGTTTACTGAGGCACTGTCCAAATGAGCTCCCCAGTCCAAAAGAGAGGCATCTTTGGTGATCACCTTTGTGGGAAGAGGAGCTTGAAAGGGAACCCTGCCTGCAAATTTGCAGGGTTCTTCCACCACAGCAAGTTTTGGAGGTACTGCTCTGACACAGGTATCAACTCTGAAAATGTGTTGCTTCTCTGAGACCAGCGAGCTCTGAGGTAGGCTTGCAGGAGTCTCATCCTGTACCTGACCCCGGGACTACTGTAGCCATAGAGGCCATATGTCCCAGAAGTTTGAGGAAATATCTGACTGGTCTTGGCTGTCCCTGAGCAAAAGAATCTGCCACTAAAAGGAAACTCTGAATTCTTTCCTGTGGGAGGAAAGCATATCCCTTCTGAGTGTCCAGCTGGGCCCCTACGGAGGTGAGCAGCTGGGTGGGTTCCGGGTGAAATTTCTTTAGATTTACCAGGAAACCCAGAGACTCCAGAGTACGTTCTGTGAGGGAAAGAGATTCCTTGACCTGGCAAGGAGACTTTGCTACTATGAACCAGTCGTCCAGACAAGGGTAGAGAGCGACACCTAGTCTCCTGAGATCTGCTGCTACCACTGTGAGACACTTGGTAAAGACTCTTGGGGCTGAGGACAGATTAAAGGGCATTGCGGCGAACTGATAGTGACCCGAAGGAAGTCTGAACCTGAGAAACATCCTGTGAGATCTCCTTATGGGTATGTGGAAGTAGGCGTCCTTTAAGTCTAGGGAGGCTAGCCAGTCTCCCTGCTGTAAGGACTATATAACCAGTGACAGAGTGATCATTTTGAATTTGAGTTTTTTTCAAATGTTTGTTTAAATATTTATTTATTTTTATTTATTTATTTAATCTAGGATTACAAGTACCTTTGTGCCGAGGCTCTTTTACAAAGGTTCCATGTCAGAAATAACAAACAACAAGGAAGCAACAGTGAAATAACAGTAAACAATTCATGTACAACAGAGGAGGAGGAGAAGTGTAGGTAGTTAACAGAGGCAGCCATTGAAAAATGGTGAGCACAGCTAAGACGCATGTGCCCACAAGGAATGGGTAGGGTCAGGCGCCCGGGGGTGGCAGAGAAACAGGGCTAAGAGAAGGGGGGGGATGAAGATGCAGCCGGAGGCATTTGTCAAAAAATAAATGGGAAGGAGTGATAGGAGAGAAAAAGGGGTCAGGGTAAGGGGGATATCTGAGATCTAAGATAAGTCGCCACTCCCCAGTTTTCTTTTGTGTCAGAAAATACCTGGAGTAGAGGCCCTTGCCCTTCTCGTGAGTGGGGACCCTCTCCACTGCTCGTAAAACCAGAAGGTTTTACACCTCCAATTCCAACAGCGGGATCTGTGTTGGGGACAGAGGTCTTGACACCTGGGTACGCTTGGGGTCTGGCATCTGCTTGAACTGTAATGGCAGACACTTCTCCACTATCTCCAGCACCCACCTGTCTGACATAAGGGACCAGTGCTGAAGACAGTGGGGAGTCTGCCTCCAACTGGAAGCGGGGAGGCAGCCTGGACACTCACATCAGGACTTAGACTGAGAGGCAAATGGCTGGGTAGAAGTGGCTCTTCTTTGGCCCCTTCTGCCCCTGTCTCTGAAAGACCCCCTGTACCTGGCCGAAGTCAGATTAGGGATAGGGACTTAAGGCCTGGGAACAAAACTTCTGCCCCTACCACCCCTGGGACGGGATCTCTAAGGGGTGGTGGGCTTAGGCTTGGATGAGTGGCTCTGTCAGGAGGTCATGTACTCATCAACTTTTTTCATGTAGGCAGCGATTCTGTATTCAAACATATTTTGATCACAGGGAAAATCTATGGCCTTGTTCTGAGTGTCTGTGGTCAGACCGATTGTTCTAAGCCAGGCGAAGTGTCTGAGAGAGGTGGCATGGGCCATTGTGCCCTAGAGGCTGCATCATTGGGACAAGGGTTTTTGAGGATGAAAGACCTCTCAACTCCCTATAATCTTCGTCTTCATCAACATCCTGGTTGGGCTCCTGTATACAGAGGTCCAGGGTGTCCAGCATATTTTGTATAAATGTAAACATAGAGGAAGGATCCTCGTGGTCACCCAGGGGATTCCCAAGATGAGGGTCCAGGGACTCAAGGCCCTCAAAATCAATATCAGGGGCATCATAAAATCGATCATCTACGTCACCCTCACAGTCTACAGAAGAAAGAACTGTGGAAGTGTGCTCGACAGCCCCAGTAAATAGAGGACCCATCTTTTGAAGGGTCTGAGACAGTTGCCAAGCTTTTTCCATTTCTTGCACTGACAGAAGAACCTGCGCTGACTTGGTTTGTAAGTGTTTTGTTTTTTCTGTATGCTTTAAGCTGCCTGTTGTCTCGCTATTGGCTTTCCCAGGAGCCATGGGAACATTTCTGTCTTGACAGAGTTTCTTTTTAGCCACTTCATCAGAGGCTTGATCAAGCTTCCTTTTTTCACTCTTATTATTTTTTAATTTGTGAGGAACTTCATCTTTGGAAGCTTTATTTTTTGGCTGGGATCTGGAGGGTTCCTCAGCACCTCTCCTTTCAGTATTAGTACTTTTGGATGGCCCCTCGTTGGAAGCCTTCGATTTATCCTCAGCCATAATAATCAAAGGTTTGTCTGCTACGTTTGCCAATTTAAGAGACTCAGACCAGTCCTGGACCTTCGAACTGAGTGCAGGTTTCTGTGAAAATGCCACTGGCCAGTCCTGCCCTAGTTAATAAACTCTATTACTAGTGCCTTTTTTTTTGGTTGTAGAACTGGGATCTATACCAGTGCCAATCTTAATAGAAACCCAGTAATACTGGTCAACTGTGCAGACGTGGCTGCTGGATCCTTATGGACAGTGCTAACACAGATGATACCACGGTCCAGCAATATAACAAAAAAAGGTTTCCTCGTAATTGCCAATCTAGAGAGAAAACCCCCAGGCACTGTTTAATTTGAAATTCACTGCAGGTGCCTCGCGGTAAACCCCACGAGGTCTGAGGTAAAAAAACAAGGCAAATGTCCCTAATTCGACGGTTCCAACAAGAATTTGCCCCAAAATTAAGGGAACCGTCGAAAATAGGCACCCACGATAAAATCAGGTTTTAAAATTTCGGAGGCAGTACAGCACAGTGGTCTAAGGCTCTGAGCTGTAAATTTGGTGACATCCAGCCGACCAGACCTGGGTTTGAATCCCATAGCTTTTACTTGAATACTGTGTGACCCTGAGCAAGTCACTTAACCTCCTTGTGTTCCCAGGTCGCTCCTGTAAAAAAGCTTTCAGCTTAGTGTGCTATACCTGGTTAAACAACTAAATTAAAAAATTAAAATGAAAGTCGCGGTTAAAATAAAGTCAGAATAGCGCTGTTGCTCTAAAAATAAAAATCAGCAGAGCACTTATAAAAAAAGTAAAAAGTTCACTTAGCATACTAATAGAATTAATTTATGAGGAAAACTTTACCCAAATAAGCACTAGGAGGCTGTCAACAAGGAAAGTTGAGAGACACCTCAGGGGCAATGTTGCTCAATCCAGCGGAGAAAAAATTCTGAAGCCTTCAACAGCTCTCACTCAGCTCACCCCCCTTCCTGTTTTTTGACTGGTTTGGCCCTAAGCTCATTTAAATATCTCTTAAAGGCACACCTCCGGGGCAGTTGCATCTAGCCAGCTAAGTGCAAAAAAGTTACTGATGCTAAAGGACTCCTGGGGTAAGAAGTTCAGGTTATGACATCATCAGTGGTCTTTACTGAAACTGGCTTTTTTGAAGAGGTAGTGACATCAGGGTTACAAAATACCTCATAACTTTAAAATGAAGTAACACAGAAACCTAACTTCTGGTATGAGATTTATTGGGGGTAGGCTTATTCTAATTCTGCAATGTAGCACTTTCAGTGGGAGTCCCTCTTTAAGGAATAAAAAGTATTTTATAAAGTTGCTGGGTGCCCCCCTCAAACAAACACACTCCTAGATTGAGTTAAGTTTGATCCCGTAGTGATAAATATGTGAGAGACCCAACCATAGCTCAATGATTATTTATTTAACCCTGCTATCCCCAATGGGACACCTACAAGAAAGAGGCATGGGTTGTGTTTGGAGGCAACAAGGTTTAGGGTGACTGCCCCATTGGAAGTACAGGGGCAGCAGAGACAGAACAGCATTAGAAGCAGTTTATCCCCCAATCACTAGAAGCCTCACCAACACCCACAATATGATACAGAGGATTTCTTATTCAGATGCTTCCGGAAAGCCCCCTCCCAACCCCCGACTGCACATGTTAGCTCATCACCGCTTACCTGCAAGTACAGCTACAGCCTGCAAAAAGATGCAGTTTTTAGGAGCAATGCATAAATTAAAAAAAGGTCTTTTGAGGGCTATCAATTCTTCAATCAATTTTTATTAATGGAGATACATTTTTAAAAATGACATACCACAGTCTGAAGTAACCCCCCATGAAAAAAAAAGTCATGCTCAGTTGTTTCTATATGAGATATAACCCTTTCTTATGAAATTCCCCATCATAATGTCTTTGACTCACGGCAAAAACCACTGTAACTACCTGAACAGTAAGATTAAAAATGTACAGGATGTAGAGAGCCTTTCTTTACTGTGTGGTAAAACTGAATATATAATTATTGGTGACTATCAACCAGATTATGAGTTCTGTCAAATGCCATAAGCAGCGGATTTCGGGTTATGACAGCATTTGGCGACAACCACTTCTAGCACGAGCCACTTCATTGACTGATATCCTGTGTGTGAGGGGGTGAACATCACAACAAATACGGCAGCTCTGTTGCCCCATTAACAAGCAGCTACACTGATCATTTGCTCTCAGACTCCTAACAGGTAACTTGCGAAATGTTTTGACTTTTTATCTGGTTGATCCTGTCTTTACAAGACCAAAAAAAAAGCAAATCTGGTTGATCCTGCTGTTAAGGCTTCGTCTGGAGACTCAAGTTGGGAGACAGCAACTGACGGGAAACGGACCACGAATGTCTGACTAGTCTAATGGCTCCCTTGCTGATACCACAGTTAAATCTAAAAAATAAATGTCTGTATTGAACGAGAATGTGTGTCTGTGCACGTGCATGCGTGTCCCTCTCTCTCAAGATAAAACTGCTTTCTGACAACTGCTTTCTTTACTGCTCCTGCTTAACAGGAAAAAAAAATCCCTATACCAGCAATTATAAAAAATAAAGGACAGGCAAGTGCGTGTTACTGTTTTTCACTCTCGAGGTTTATGGCTCATCACACACCTCAGGTGTGTAAAAAAAAAAAAACATAACACACACACTTGCCTACCCATTATTCTCTATATGCTGCATTCCAGTAAGATGGCATCGCCCCAACATATTTTGTCTGTGGAATGAACAGGATATCCTACTGGATAAGACAGTGGCAGAGGTTCAAGTCCTGGTCATGATGAAACATTGATTACTAGTGGTATAATGCGTAATATATAAAAAGTTTAATGATACTTTCAAGTGGTATACTTTCATCTGTTCCCCACTGTAACAAGGACTGTAAGCCACCAGAACAGTGGCGCTAGTACTCACAAGACGGCAACCACTGCTGTAATGCAATCATACATTTACACATGCACCCACAATACATCAGTTAGGGCTAGCTGTCTCAACATTAGCAATCAACATACCAATTGTACTGAGGATTCAAGCTGCCTAAGCAGAAGCAGGACCCCACGGAAAATAAGATGTGGCATCTTAGCTAAACTATCCTGTGTAAATAAACAGCTTGTAAAGCACTTTGGGAAGTAGTGCATAAATGGTATGACAAAAATGCAGGCTTTATACTATTTTTCAATGCAGGCATAACTCCCTCCACCCCCATCCTCAGCTGCTGCTCTTCATTCGTATGGCTGTGGGCATGAACTTGGTTAAAATGTTGTCTTTTATTATACTGTTTTCTGTGTATGGGGATATGGCAGCCTTCACCCCCTCCCGAATGCCACCAGACCCTCTGCACATTCAGAATGGGGTAGCCAGGGGGGCTGTGGATTTCCTAATATGAGGAGTTAAGAGTACAGTACCACATAAAATGTACATGGTACTGATTTGTGCCAAACACCATGGGCCCCATATTCAGCCATGGCTGTTTGCACCTCACAAAAATATTGTCGTGTTTAACCTAGCCTGCAACCCCTCAGAAGCCATATTCATACAGCCAGCATGCTCTGCCCAGTGCATGCTACCAGTATGAATATCTGGCTGCGTTAGCACCACACAGAGTGCATATATACGCCACTTCCACATCCCCCTGCTCCCTAGA
Organism: Neoceratodus forsteri; assembly: GCA_016271365.2. NCBI lineage: Eukaryota > Metazoa > Chordata > Ceratodontiformes > Ceratodontidae > Neoceratodus > Neoceratodus forsteri. The sequence goes on along the minus strand of CM028135.1, from coordinate 358,397,737 downwards.
GACACCCAAGAGCAAAGGGGATAGTGCACCCCAAATGGGATAGGACCTTTGCTCCCAGGTGCCATTTTCAACACCTGGCCTGCCAATGAGCAAGCATGGCATGCAAGGTGCTGAGTGGCTGTTTGCATGCCATTATGAGCTCTGCGAAATCCCTCCGTGCACGTAATATGTAGTGTTGAATGTCAACCAAACTTTTATATATCTTGCATATAGTACCTTTATTTTTCTTAGCTGTTTACTAGGATATGAATCTTAAGAAATTTCCAGTTCGAGCACAGTTAAAGTTACTTTCATTTGTTTACGGAAACTGCACGGGTGCCAAAATTGCACCCACTGTTTGAAAGCAGTAAAAGGAGAAGAAATCTAAAGTCACTAAATGTATACTGGTTAAAACCAAAAGGGTATCACCACAACTGTACAGAAAGACCTGTTATTTCTACTGAAGTCATTTACCCAGGTTTGAAACTACCAAGTCCTGAACTTACCAAAGCAAAATTCGGCCTTTGGTCTCAGCTTTGTTGCATCGCTGACCTTTAGAGTAAAAACAACAGAAATGGTGTTACTCACTGTACATTCAAATTTCCCCCCTTCCCACCCAAACATAATATACCCAGATGGAAGCCTGCTAAAATGATGACCAAGATTATCAGGAACCACGTGAACAGCTGAAATACAATGCATTTCAAGAAGTTTGTAACTATTTTAATGAAACCTGTAGACAGAACTACACACCTACCTACACAAGAAACAAAATGACTGGGATACTGTGAAAGCAAGCAGATACAAGGGAAATGCTGAAAGAAAAGGGAGGATGAGATAAGAATAATAGGGCATATAATTGAACTAATTTAGATAATGGCAGAGCTGAAATGTGAGACAGCACTAACATGATTTATTACACTGGAACTCAAATACAGTCAGCACGTTTGAAACAAAAGACTAGACCCAGTTTTCACTCATATACCCAATTTTACCAAGTAAAACAGTTTCCTTTTCATGTCTTTTGTATGACTGTAATCTAACACATGACAGTACTGCTGACACTTTTGTTTCTCATTCTGATAAATGAGTGCCTTTTAAACTGAATTGATTTGGGCTTTTAATAGTGTACAGGAAACGCTAAACTATCAGTTCACATGTAACGGATGCTGCTTAACTGCTCTCATGAGGGCAACTAGAAAAGGACATAGCATTTTCTCCAAAGGCAGTTCTACCTTGAAAGGTAAGTTGGGTTTCACCTATTTAAATTAGCTTTCTGTATGAATGCTGCCATAGTTCAGCACACGGCTCAGTCTTAAGAGTTCTGGGTTCTTGTTTATAGGAAGATCTATTGGTTTCCAAATGAATGGGCCAATCCAGAAAACATGTTGAGTCTCATATGAAGGTAACCTCCCTGGGAATGTGGAATACTCTGCGCATCACCAAATATATGTGTGTCCAATGCGGAGGCCAGCTCTGATTAGATCATGCCTATAGGAAGGCAGTCGGGTTGGGAAGCGGCACAGGGGGAGGAGGTGGGATGTGCGGGAACCCTGTCATAATGGTTATCCAGTCTCTCAGCATGGCCCCCGGACCTCTGTGGACCCTATAGCACCCCCCCCTGTTGTTCTCCATCTTTCCATATATGACATGGATAGGGCTATGGGCATGAACTTGGCCAAATTTCTTTTTTTATTATACTGTTTTCTGTGTATGGGGATAAAGCAGCCTTCACCCCTCCTGAATGCCACCAGCCCCTCTGCACATTCAGACTGGGGTAGTTGGGGGGGGGGGGGCAGTGAGGAATCCACTGGGGGTGCAGAGCAATGTGCTGGCAGTGTGTAAGATGAGCATATGTCAGTGCCGCTGTGGCTCTGGTCCTAATTATGTCCTTTCAAACGGTGTGAAAGTCCTAAAAAGAACTGTCAGTAAAATCAGGCCTCAAACTGTCCCTAGTTTATGAAGCACTTTCTGACTGCTCAGACTGTGTAGAACTTGATGATGCAGCTGGTAGTTTTATTCTGTTTCCTTTGCTCTCTTTAAATGTGAAAGAGACTGCCCACCATACTGGTGTTGCTACACAAAAATGTGTTTGTTAACAATTTTTGATCGACTCCCACTGCATCTTTCCTGGACTTAAGAACATACCCAACACAGTCTAACCACTGAAGATGCTGTCCCTAATGTTCCAGTATAGTGTGTAGTAAGAAATGATCAGTACTGTATGCAATAAGAGGTAATCAAGGATTTGAAACAATTAGCATGCATTTCAGTTACACTAAAAGGAAGCAAATAAAACAATCAGCGACATCCGTGAGTTCTGGAAAAGGTAAGCAAACAAAAAATGTGGGTTTCAACCAGAAATAATATACTGCAAAAAAAAGGGGGCTGACAGCAAGATCTTGGTTAATCAGAGACAGATTGTGCTCCTAATGCAGACCAAAAATTCAGATCTGGGCCAGGCTATGTACTTTACAAAACACTTCTTGCACTAAAGGTATTCCATATTAAATGTATTTCTAGTGGGAAAGTACCGATATTTTGTAACTTGAGCAGTAGGTAAGGCTAGAGGGATGCTGGGGTGTATTAGCAGGGGTTTCGCAAGTCGTAAGAGGGAGGTCATGATCCCTCTTTACAAGACACTGGTTAGGCCCCATCTGGAGTACTGCATGCAGTACTGGAGGCCACATCTGCACAAGGACATTAACAAAATGGAGGCAGTCCAGAGAATGGCTACCAAAATGGTGCAGGGACTGTATCAGAAAACATATGAGGACAGATTAACGGCGCTCAATATGTATACCCTAGAGCAAAGGAGGGAGAGAGGTGATATGATCGAAACATTCAAACATCTTAAGGGCAATAACAAGGTGAAGGAATCTAACATGTTTCAATATAAGAAAAATGGCAGGACAGGAGGACACAGTATGAGATTAGAGGTAGGTCGATTAAGGGGTAATGTGAGGAAGTTCTTTTACACAGAAAAGGTGGTGGATGCATGGAACAGCCGACCTCAGGAAGTGGTGGATATGAATACAGTGCAGGGCTTCAAACAGGCATGGGAGAGGCATAAGGGAGGAATATGAATAGATAGGCCATTGACAGAGTAAAGGCCCATGGCACATTCATAAGGTAGAAAAAATGGGCAGACTGGATGGGCCTTGCGGTACTTATCTGCTGTCAACTTCTATGTTTGACAGTCCCAGCTACTGAATTGCAAAACCTTACATTTAGGTGTCTGTTATGGTTGAATCAGAAAGCCAGAAAACTAGGGAAATGCAATGTTAGGACAAAAATCACCCCTGAATCTTTGTGATTTTGTGTTGTACTGCTCCTGGGGTTTGAATGACTCTGCAAAGTAGTGCAGACGTCACCCTAACCTCGGCATTGTTTCAAGGCACTGAAGAAGACTCACAATAACAAATCCCTTTGTTGGGCTTTCAGAGAAGGTGCCAAAGTTCGGGTAACACCAATGTTGCTTTACAGAACCGTTCAAACACTAGAAACAGCCCACTAAACAATCACAAAGATTCAGGGGACGTGTAACCCTAACACCACATTTCCTTACTTTTGTACCTTTCTGCTTCAGGCATATCTGAAGCCTTAACACAGTATTTTGCAATTAATTTCCATCCTTTTTAAAGAGGATATTTAATAACAAATGTACAGTAATTCGTATTGGCAGTCCCAGCTGAAGTTTTTGTGCTACACAGTCCTTTGTCCAGTGCCTGCCTTCACCCTATGCCTAGAAGTCTGTAATGTCCAGTTGATTTGACATCAGGAATGGGCCCCAAGTGCTGGAATCAGCTGTAAAGGGGGTGCGGAGTTTTATTTATTTATTTTTTTTTATTTTAGTCTTTGGTAACTAGGTAAGGCCCTCTAGGCACAAGTGCCTGTTTTCAGGGCCGACCTGGGAGCACTGGGCAGTTAAGTGACTTGCTCAGAGTCACACAATACGCAAATGGAGGTTGTGAGAATCAAACCCAGGTCTGGTCTTCTGGATGTATCAAGCTTGTTCACAGCTCGTTACTCTAACCTCTAGGCTATACATGAGCAACACTGGGATGGTGCACAGTGTCACAACTGGAAGTTGGGGGTCAAGTACCTGAGCGACACTAGGAATGGAATCCAGGTGCTGCAAACAGATTTCTGGATCAGTGCACTTCACCAAATCAAGGGATGTGCCCCCAGTGTCAAAACAAGAAGTCGGGGGTCAGCACATTTAAGCAACACCTAAGACAGGTTCCCAGTGTCTCAACTGGAAGTGGGGGAAATCAAAGCACTGTACTGACACAAGGGATGGGCTTCTAAGTTGGGGCACTTGAGCGATACCGGAAATGGGATCCCTTTGACCCTGATGGAAATTGGGGATCAGCCACTTGAACGACACAAGGGATGGTCTCCCAATGCTGCAACTAGAAGTCAGAGTTTGAGCGCTTTAGCAACACCAAGAATGTGCTCTCTGTATCTCAAGTAGAAGTCATGGGATAGGGCACTTTAGCAACACCTGGGATTTGTGTCCAATGTCCCAACCAGAAGTTAGGAACAGAACACATAAGCAACGCCATCGACGGACTTCCAGTGTTGCAATCTTGTGAAGAATTGCTAGAACATTTATTATACACCCGCTGCTAGCAGTATTTTAAAATCTTACTTAACTTTTTAACAAGAAGCTGGACCACCAGCACGGAGGCAGGGCATCAGTCTGCAACGTCGACGACCTGGGTTCGGGACTGGACCCGGGACTTCAGAAGGCCAGCTGGGGGAAAAGGAGTGAGCATCCTAGCGACTGCTCTCCTTCTTCCGGGGAGGGGGTAGAGTGTCCAGCACATTGGGGCTTCCATCATACCGGTGCCGTCACTTATGGGGGCGGGGCCAGCGGGACATCATTGCACATCCCGCTCCCAGGGATAACACAGCATCCGAAACATCCAGTCCCTCGATATGATGCCTTGCTCCGCTCCAGCCCTGTTGCGCTTTCTCATCCACTGGGGTCCCGGCCTCCATGGCCCCACCCTGAGGAGTAAGTCAGGGCTTGCCCAATAGTGACCATTGGGGGGAGCCCTCCCGGGGGCCCATGCCTGGGGGGGGGGGGGGCAAGCCCCAGGCATGGCGGGGCAGAGCAATGTAGGGGCCGAGCCCTCTTCGGAGGAGAGGGGTTCCAGGCAAAAAAAACAACAACTTTTTAACAAGAATTGATTTTGTTATCCAAACTATAAAAGCACCTCTTTTTTCTGACAGGCTTCTGACAGTCATTACTGTTTTATCATTTTCCGAGTGGAAAAACGTCTTTAAAATTGTGAATTCTGGCATCCTCCCAATCTGTTATTTTTATCAAAGCTGACATGTTTGTAGATCATGTCACAAAGAGTGTGCATGCCAGTTTCATGTCAATAGCTCAACAGATGCTCATGTTGCAAATGAACAGAAATTATGACTTAAAACTGAAGTGCCTACTGAACCCAAACTAAAACTAAGGACTTATTAAGAAATGTATTAATATTTTGTAAATGGAAAGGTTGATGCAAATACTCCATGGAAAAACAACTTTTTTCTCTATTGCTTCAACTGTTCTATGGAGATCCTTGATTATTCCTGTTAAATGAAAATATAAACCTTGCTTCACCTTTTAATTAGAAATCTAGGCATGCAGGTGGTCTCCTAGATCTCCCCATCATACTTTTTCTTTTATTCACTTTTAAGTAATCTTGTTTTTTTGTTTTTTTTACACTTCCTTTTTTTTCCGGTCACTTGTTGATGCTACCTTTCCCCCCTGCCTTAAAAATACAATATTACAGATCAGTTTAGGAATTCAGTCATATCAGTTGAGAGGAGGCCTTCAGTGAAACTTCTACCGTGATACTTCCATTCAACTGATGTTCCTGGGAGCCAGTACCAATCTTTAATTATAAAAAATAAATATTAGACAAGGAAAAATAAGCATCAACAAGAAATGCTAAAAAAAGAAGGAAAAATGAGATTGTTTGAAAGCAAACATATTTAAAAGCAAGTGCCCACATTTCCAGTTACATGAAGAATAGGTAACGCTAGGTTTAGGTTTCTTTTCTGTTTCAAAGCTAAGCTATTAAGTATATATTAGGCTATTAAGACAAGATTTGGGCTGGGATCTCCTCAAAAAGCCTGTCATGGGCCCACAGTGAACATTCGATGGTGGGTGTACTGTGAGAGGAGTTTAGGCCAGTGCTGGTGGATGTAGTAACCCAGGTGGTCTCGAGGCTACGCCCTACCTCCTGTACTTTAGATCCATTTATCGTGCTGTCCCACGCCCCCCATATGATTTTTGTGGAGAATATTGGGTGCTCCTCGAGAAAAGTTTTTTTTTCCCTGTGCACTGAACAGGGCAGTGGTGAAGCTCCTCCAAAAAATAAATCTTCGAAACCCAGCAGTCTTTCAAATTACAGGCCTGTCTCAATAGTTGAGAAGGTGCTAATGGTGTGGCTGGAGCAACACCTGGAAAAATATGACAGCTATGAGCCTCTCCAGTCTTGTTTTCAGACTCCCTACAGTATTTAGACTACTCTGGTCAAAGTGCACTGTGATCTCCTCCTAGTGAGGGACAGCAGACTTTGCTCCATTCTAGTTTTGCTTGACCTTTACTTGACATGGTGGATTATGAGGTGCTGTTGGTATGACTGAGGCACTATGTCGGACTCTCGTGGAATGGTGCTGTACTAGTCGGAGTCTTACTTGACCGGCAGGGTGCAACAGGTGGCACTGATATCTTGTATCTTGAGCAGTTCTGCAATCTGCTGCAGTGTGCCTCAGGGTTCAATCCCTGTCCTTGTGTCATTTTCTAAGTACATACTGCCATTTGGGGAGATTATTATGGGTTTTCACTGGCATTCAGATGACACACAGCTGTACGAGTCTTGTGCACCTGATGGGGATGCTGTGATCTCTGGGCTGAGTGCTTTAAGGAAATTCAAGACTGGATGGCGACCAGCAGGCTCAGACTCAATTTTTCTGAGGTAGAGCTGCTGCTAGTTGAACCAGGCCAGTGTGGATCAGCAATGAACAGTGAGGATGCTGTTTTACCATTTTTAAATGGCATCACACTTGGAGCTGTGGACAGGGCTAGGAATCTGGGGGTCACTATGGATTCCAAGCTGACTTTATAGCATCAAGTGTCAGCTGCTATCCACAATGGCTTTTTCTATCTTCGAAACATCTACTGGATCAAGCCATTTCTTGTACCCACTGGCCTACTGATCCTAGTGCACATTCTTGTCACATCTAGAGTAGATAACTGCAACGCCCTTTAGGTAGGCGGATGCATCACCTGCAACTGATCAGAATGCAGCAGCCCCGCAGATTGCTGGGACCTCCCAGTTCTAACATACCATGCCAGTTCTCAGTGCACTGCAATGGTTTACTTTTGGGTGGTGCATCAATTTCAAGGTATACTTGCTGATTTCCAAGGCCCTGTATGGAATGGGTGTCTATCTAAAAGACCCCCTAATTCTGTATGCTCCTGGCTTCACACTTCTGTCATCTGAGGCGAGTCTCCTCTCAGTGCATAAATCCCAGTTAAAGTCTTCAGCGGACTGGGCATTCGGGGTTGCTGCCCTGGTGCTATGAAATGCTTTTATCCCAGAAATGAGAGGAGCCCCTTGGGATGAAACTTTTAAAATCCATTTCAAAGTCCATCCATTGATACCAGTTATGGGTCTGGTAATGTGTATTAATATTTTAACATCTCCAAATGTTTGTTTCCTGTTATGATTGTAAAGCACCCAGAGCCTCGGGTACTGGGCACCCTATAAATAAAATTGCCTTGCCCTTGCTTATATTTCACCACTGCAATTGTACAGCTATTGTGTTTCAGTGTAAATTTCTGTTTTTTTTATTTATTTATTGCATCTCGGAATTAATACCTTTGAGCCAGGGGCTCTTTTACAAAGGCTTCACGTCAAAAAGGAAATTGTACATTGGAAGGACATGAATACACTGGTTACACATACACTGGGTTCAAGTAAGTAGGCTGTGTGAGGTACAATAACCTCAGGACACTTGAAGATAAAATTAATACCTACAGTATATAATTAAAACTGATGTAGGTTTTAGTAGCAGCGATGGCACTGTATACATTTCTTCTGTTGACGGTTTTCTGACACTTAGCCAATGGTTACATTCATGCTCAGTGACTGTAGGCTGTCCTTACCATTACAAATGGTAAAGAGAAGGCTAACCATACTAGTTTTCAATGTTTTTTTAGGCAAAGCGGGCAATAGCAAGAAACATATGGGCTGATGGGGGGTGCAATATGTGCACTGAGACTGGGGACATGGTACTAAGCTGAAATTACTCTAAATTAACTAAGAACCTGTCTTCTCATGACAACATCTCAGCAATGAGCAGCTGAGCTTACTACAGAGGGCAACAGCCTAACTTGCTCATATTTGCCAGGTAAGCTGAAGGTGGGCCGGTCTCTTTCCTATAGCAGTTTGACACAGGTGCCAAGTATTCAGTTTGCTCAAAATGAAACATGAGCACCCAACTGCACTCAACTGGCAATCCAAATATAGACATACTAATGCCATGCTAATAGCAAGCAACCACAAGCACTCAACTCGCAGTGGCAGAACAATATGGTGTATAACAAATGTCTTCATAGTATAGTATATAACAGAACACTATAAACAATGTAATTTAGTGACAGCACAGGGCTGTTGTGCATGGTATACAGCTGTCAGTCATCAGCTGTGTATCTGCGAGGTCTGTTGTGTATGGGAATCTTGGCAAAACAGAATTATGCAGCAGACAGCTGGCAGAACATCAGCATTCCACAAATTATCAGAACATTAGCATTCTGTAGCACTCCATAAATTCTAACTGTTTATGTTTAAACACGTCCCCCCCCCCGGTAGTTTGAATGTGTTATGCCTAAATTTCTTCCCTCCTCAGTCTCTGGGCTACAGAAATGTTAAATGAATGATGTGTAACACAGTTTTTGCTTATATAAATGACCCATGCCATTACACAATATAAAAACAGTGGTGGGGGAACCTAACAGAACTGTGTGATTCCATCTCAGAATTCCGATGACATCTGACCACTGAAGTTTTGCTCTCGTAGTCTGTGATATCATTAAAAACCCTTGATGGAATCGCAACAGTTCTGTTGTGCACATTTCCCCATCCTACTATACGGTGTGCCTTAGTTACAACTAAAATGGATGTTACATAAATTACTAGCAAATTCTTGATATTAAAAAAGTTTACTGAACATTGATCAAGTCCCTACACCAGTTTTTAGCAGAACATAGTTGCAGTGACATGGGTGTGTAATATCTTTACTGGAAGATCTACGCCTGGGGTGATTTTTTTTTTAAAGACTGGATATAAATGCATATAAAGTGCATCCAATGCCCAACTGGATGCAGAAAGTGCTATTTTGCAAACCATGACCAAATTCAGCAACTTCTGCAGTAGTATGCATCCAGTTTTGGGTGCATGCTGCCATTTGGGGACAGAAATCCTAGACTACCTCTAGCTGACATAGTTGCCGGCCTCCTGGGTCTTCATTTATTTGTTTGTGGAATCCTGCTTATGCCAGTTGAAAACCATGCATGGGCATGTCGCAACTGAGGCAGCCCCTTCGAAAATACGCCCAAACACAAGGCTGATGCAGGGCTCTGAAAATCCAGTCTACTGGGTCCTTCTTATTCTCCCCTGGGTCGCATAACACGAAATGTTTGGTGAAAGTTAATTACCTTTGAAATGTAGGTTAGTTTAAGCTGTCCAACGGGTAATGTTCCAGCAGGCAGGTTCTGAAACAAAAAACAAAAAAAAACATCAATGTTACACGTGGTTATCAATAAACAGCTAAGCATGAAAGCTTTCATTATAGTATACAGAATGTTCACAAAGGAATACTCCAGTGCTTCCCCTACAAAAAACAAGCATTTGTCAATGCCGAATGTTGTCTTGCTGGCACTGGTATTGGTAGTGCAGAAGTTAGAGAGATGCATAATAGGAATGGCAGTGAAGTATTGAACTAACGCCAACCCCCACCCCCACCCTGCAGAAACTGACAGGCGTTTGGGTGTGCCTTTGTGTCACCAGCCATAAAGCTCACGCCATTCCACCTCACTCCACCCTGCAGACACCAACTGCTGTCAAGGTGTGCCTTGGGGTCTTCAGCCCTTACGCTCACACCATTCCATAAGGAAATAAGCTGAGATGAGTGTAGTATAGAAGAATGAGGTGAACACTGGGGCCGAAGACCCCAAGGCATACCCTGATGCCTGTCACTGGCTGCAGGGTGGGAAGGCGTGAGCATTACAGCCGATGACCCCAAGTCACACCCCCAACGCTTGTCAGTCTCTACAGGGTGGGGCATTATGGTTGGAAACCCCAAACGCCCCAGGCGTTTGTTGGTATTTTCGCTCCAAATTTCAACAAGGGCTTTTTGGGATCCCACCTCATGAACAGAGGTACTATCATTTCATTACTCATTCCCAAAAGAGGATTTCGCAGAGCGACTATGCCATTCTGCGCCATAGGTGGGAAAACACATTTCAGGCTGGATGTGAAAATGACAGCTCTACTGTTCATGAGGAGGTGTGAAAAAATGGTAATGTTGAAAATCTGGAGTGAAAATATGAAAAATTGGTGAAGTTACGAGCGTGCATAGAAATTGCGCAACGCATGCCCGTAACGCAATCATTTTTGGGACTTTTTTCAGCAAATTTTCAACATGGGCATTCTGGGACCTCCCCTCACGAAGAGTGGCACTGTGATTTTGTTAATCTGTCCCAAAAGGTGATTTTTCCCCACAGAGACCGTGCCATTCTGGGCCACAGGTGCGACAACACATTTCAGGCAGGATGTAAAAAAATGACAGCTATACTTTTCATAAGGCGATGTAAAAAAAATGCCAATGTTGAAAATCTGGAGTGAACATATTAAAAACTGGCGAAGTTACAAGCATGTGTAGAAACTGCGCAACACACACTCGTGACAGCAGTCATTTTGGAATATTTCCACCAAATTTGCAATATGGGTTTTGGACCCCCCTTACGAACAGTGGCACTGTCACTTCAGTATTTGGTCCCTAAAGGTGATTCCACACAGTGACTGCGAAATCACCTTTCAGGACCGAATGACAAAATGACAGTGACATGTTCGCAAGGTGGGGCCTCAAGAATCCCATGCTGAAAATATGGGGCCACAATTCCTCAAAATGGATGAGTTATCAACCTAAGTTGAAACCCCCCATTGACTCCCATTATACAGCACTTAACCAATTTCTAATTTCTCAGTTCGCAGTTTGGCTTTGAAGAGTGCAGACATGTCCCGGTCCAGAGAAGATCTCTGCTCCCGACCTCAGGAGGTTAAGAATAGGTGAGGGGGGTGCGGGGAGGTGGGTGCTCAATGGGATGGGAGGGGGGACTGGGGAGACAATGGTGGACCATTTTCTTTTTTACAGGTGCAAAAAAAAAAAAAGACGCCGTGAAGATGGTTTTCTTTCTTTTACAGGTTTAAAAAAAAAAAAAAAAACACATTTCAGCACACTGGGGTGGGCTCCCAGTGTACCACAATAGTGGTGGTGGAGGCCTGCCAACATGGGGATTGGGCACCCCAATGTCGGCAGATTACAGAAGGGTTTTGGGAGGGGGCGCATCTGACACTGGGAGTGGGCATCCCAGTGTAGGAAACATTTTGGCACACTGGGGTGGGCTCTCAATGTGCTACATTAATGGAGGGGGGGGGATACATGCAGATACTGGTTGGGCACCCCAATGTTGGCTTTCCTTGGAATGTGTAGCAGATGGCAGGAACCGCAACTCGTTACTTGTTTCACCAGGAAAGGCACACAGAACAAATAAGTTGTTGGCGGAGCAAGGGCCAGAGACAGAGTGCTGGGTGGCAGAAGCCGACAAGGTTGTGAGGGAAGTGCTGCTGCAGTGACGAAACTGTTCATGACTGCAGCGTTGTGAGGGAGGGGGTAGGTGCCGCTGCTGTGACGAAACTGTTTGTGATTGCAGCGGCAGAGTTATTTCATCTCCTTGGCTCTCTTTGAAGCTGCGGTCATCGGCAGCTTCCCCCTTGATGGGTGGCTGAGGGACGAGCCCAGTAAAGCGTCCGCTGCACTGGCCAGAATACTGACACACCTCTGAAATATGGTACTGTTGCAAGATGCATGCGTGCAAGCAAACATAAAAATGGAAGGGGAGGATTAGCCAAGCAATCTAGTCAGAATACAGCGTCCTCTTCTCTCTTCCTTTCCATCCCATTCCTTTCCCAGAGTCCTTATGCTTTACCGTTTCTCACTCTCTTTTCTTTTCACCCAAGTATCTCCTTTCCTTATTTGCATTTTCTTGTGGTCCCTATATGTTTAAACTGTAGCAGTAGTGAGGAAAAGGGCTCTACTGTAAACCTGGCAGGTAGCATGGGGTGCTGCAAAAGCATGGGGGCTTAAAAGAAAAGCACAGACATCCCACTGCACATAAACACTTTACAGGAAATACTGAGGATCCTAATATGATATTCTCCAATATCAGAAACATACCCTGTAACTACGCAATAAGGCATGACCAGGGTAACATTAACAGTCTGTGAGTTCCCTCTTGGGCGGTTACAGCTGCACGTCCACACAGGGCGTGTAACTGACTGTCAATTTAACCCCTGAGAGTACCTTACTATCATTATAAAAATTCAGATGAGTTTAAAAAAAAAAGATTTACCTTTAAATTCAGGGAATCATTAAGAGGATTTTGTGTCACGTGGCTTTTTTTTTTAAATACATTTTTTATTAAGGTTGCTAGGAAGAAGGACATGCATGTTGAGCATTAAATATTTTGATAATGTAACCCCCTTGTTCCCAGGGGTTACTAGAATCCCATTAGACTCAGTGGCAGGCAGGCAGGGAGAGGCAGCTAGTGAAATGCCAGTTAAATGGATTTCACACTGTTATTCCCCGGTTTCAGTCTCAGCTGAGCTGGAGGATGATGTAATTTTAAAACTGTCGCAGCAGCATAAGCCACACTCCAGCTAGCTGCAGGGAGTTAGCTTTGGAATGTTCAGTTAGAGTGAGACAGTCTGTAGAGTGGAGTTCCAGAAGGAGGCTGCAGCCTGCAGCAGCCCCCAGTTTTAGCTCTGACACAGCGCTACCCCTGTGTTTTGGGTAGTTTGTTCTCACCCTAGAAGAACACAGAAGACAGAGATTGAAGTGGCGGAAACCGTTCCAAGTGGGTTTTCCTTTGCCCCATTCCAGGCGGGATGGAGGCAATCTTCAGGATTCAGGGGCAGTTCCCTGGTCCAGTCCGTACTGTGTTGAAGCTGCCTGAGATTCAACTGCTCTGTGAGTACCTGTGACTTTTGTTTGGAAAAGCCCTGGGGCACCTGCATTCCTTGTGGTGAATTTTCTCTGTCAAAGGGATCCTGTCACCTAGACTGTTTTCTGATTAAAAGTGTCTGCTAAAGTTGGGGTCTAGTGACAAATTACAGAACGTTTAACTTTCTGACACCTCAGAGGTGTGAAATGTAGTATGTTAAGTGTGAAAAACATTTCAAGATAGCATGTACAAGTTTTCTGTGAGGGTGTTATTAACCAGATAAATGGCAGAGTATAAATTTGGAAGCAAAAGGTGGGAGACCCCCATCTCGAGCAATCAGTTTACCTCTCCGGGTTTAGTTTGGGCACCTGTATTTTCTCTCAGTGCATTTGGCCAGTGCTTGAGGAAAATAGTTTACACAGATATGGGTTGGATTCTCTTTGAGCCTGTATGTGCTATTTGGTGGTTGAGGGTGCCACCAGTAATTCCTCAAGAAATATGGGAAAGTCTCCTAGTACTGGCTGTGTGTGTCTAGTCAAGAGGAAATGTACCATTTCTGGCCATGTGTGGCAACCTCCTAATTCAGTACCAAAGAGTTTGCTGTGTAATTCAGAACCAGAGAGTTCACTGTGTGTTCAGTATGCCTATACTAACTGCGAATTCAGGAATTTCTGTACTTCATTAATCTGCATTACCAGTAGGAGTAGCCCTGTGGGGGTCCATCTTCACTTTGTGATTATTGTCTGCGTATGTGAATAAAAGCCACACTCTAGAATCCCAACCTGCTTTGGACAGTACTGTTATTGCTTCCACTGGGTCTGGATTTACTTGGGTGCCCCTGACCAGAAGTGCAAACCTAGCATAATTGTGAGCAAATGTTTTCTCCCAGGGACCCAGGTTGATGGCCATGGTAAATGGTCCACCATGTGTGTGCCAGGTAGTTGCCACACTTGGTTTGCCTGTCTGTGTATGGCAGGCCCGGAAGGAAATGTACTAGTAAACTGAACTGTAGTGACAATCCCCATCCCTCTCTTTGGCGCCATGTGGTGAGAGGAGCAGCCCTGCTAGTTTGACAAGGGGGGCCGGTAGGGGTGGGTTACAGTAAGTTATATATATATACTTTCCAGTATATACAATAAATATCTGGAGCATAGTACATGGCAATAAATAGGACAAAAAACCAAAAAGGACACTGTGTTATTGAATACAAATAATGTAAACTGAAAAAATACCTGTTAATATGTACAAGTTCAGGATACCACTGAACATATGCCTGAATATATACAAAATTAAATCAGTAAACTCAATGGTAATGTACCAGTGTACCATTCTTTGACTTGGAAATTATATGTGTACCTAAAAGCTTGTCATCATTTTCAGAGAGACCCTCATTACATAGGTAAATGAAAAAAAGCTGCTTCCAGTCCATCTTGGGAAAACCTGGGATGTTTTGTTTCCAATGTTTTTGTCTTCATTACCCTTTTAAAGGCTATTATATTTCCTTTATAATAATCTTGTTTCTAGATTTATTCCTCATGTGTCAGATTCTGTTCCAAAATTATATTATTAAAATTTAGGACATTGCACTGAAACCCCCTTTTCCTTAAAACATTACAGTAGTCCAGCACTGTTGGATTTTATGACTTTCCCAAAATGTATGGAGTGCACCATTTTCTTGGTTACATTTTCAACAGTTTGAATTTACTTTTATGTTTATTCGAAATATTCTTATGTGGGTATAGTAAGCATTATTTTTTAGTCTTATTTGGATAGATCGATCTCTGGATGATTTGTAATCAGCCACTGATGATAGACTATTTCTCCACTGTATATCTGTATATGTAGTTCCTGTGTCCTTTTCTCATTTTTCTAATGTCCTTTTATATAAGCGTATGCATGATTTATTACAACGTTTTTATAAAGTGGCCATTAGACCTTGTTTTTTTGTATACAATGGACCTGTATGAAGAATCTATCTTGTCTTGCTCTGGAGCCCTTTCCCATCTCTTAAAAGTCCTTTAAGAAAATACTTTTTAACTTAACATATTTAAAATAGTCAGTATTATTTAAATATTTGCTGCTTAAATCAGGCCATGGTATAAAAGCTTTCTTCAATAAAATGTTGTTCCATCTATTTATGCCTTTTTCCTTTCCAACTGGTAACATTTGCATACCTTCCCAATAACTGTACAATTTGGATTTTCCCCAGAGTCTGCTGGAAGTATATGCTATGGCATTATATGAAGTTTTAGTTCGATAAAATTGATAACATTCTGTCGAACAGCTCAAAGTTTCTGTCAAGAGGCTACTGCATTTCAAATAATCAGCAGAAGAATATCAAATATTTGGACCGTGTCACATGGTTTTGCAGCTACACTAACCAAAGATTAAGGTTAGGCTTTTTAGAATGTGAGGAAACAATCAGAAGGCAGTATTCCATAGCCCCTTTTAAAATACTGGATAGGCACTGTAACTGTAGCTGTTCACCAGTGCTGACCTGCCTACCACTGTAGCCAAACCCAAGCTGAAATTCTCTTTAACATCCTTACAACCCTGGCAGTATAGCCTAGAGGTTAGAGGAACGAGGTGTGAACGAGCTTGATACATCCAGCAGACCAGACCCGACTGATTCTCACAACCTCCACTTGCATACTGTGCAATTCTGAGCAAGTCACTTAACCGCCCAGTGCTCCCAGGTCGCCCCTGAAAACAGGCACTTGTGCCTAGTGGGCCTTATCCAGTTACCAAATAAAAAAAACCCAGTAAGTCAAAGTGAAGTAAAAAAATGGTCAAATCAAACAACTTCACTGGTTAAAACAAAGCACCTGCTCATTGATTATTCACCTAGGAACTGTACAGTTCGTAACTGACCTGTCCTAATCTACTTAGCAACAACCTAATAAAAAAGAAACCTTTTGCATTAAAAAGGGTATTTTTTTCTCTGTGGCTTAATAATTGTTAGTTGCCCCAGTTGGGTCCATTTTTTTTTCTTGTTAGTTTTAATTAGATATTAGTAGGGCCTCTTTCCAGGCTCCAAAGAAATCTGAGGATTAGAACATAGGCAGTTGAACTGGGCAGCTTTTGAACTGAATGCACGAGCTGAAGATTCCATCATTAGCATAACATTCTATATTTGGCTCCAGGGCAGTGCTGTCTTAAGGAGCACTGCAAGAAGTAACAATATTAGTGGATCTTGTTGGAAGAAAAGGAAAATTACGTACCTACCGTAATTCTTGATCTTCTTGGACGATTCTCCACCACTCATTCACACTAGTGGGATTAGCGCCGGAGGCACTAAGACCCATCGGGAGCAAACTTTTTGCTGGAGGGTCGGCGCGAGAGACGGCGCCGCGAGACACGGCGCCGCGAGCAGCGGCTCGAGCGGTAATGACCATCTCGGCGACGACCCTCCAACCGCCTCAGTACCTTTTTTACCAAGGAGGTGCAGCGCAACTAACGTAAAGAGTAAACCCAACATTAAAAAACGGACATAAGATAGTCCGTATGACCCGTGTAAGAAGGGTCAGCAAAGAAGTCCTCACGGCCTAAAGATTTGAGGGAGTGAAGACCAATACAGCGGTGAGCTCGGGGGATGGAGGGTGGGCGTAGGATCGAGTGGTGGAGACTCGTCCAAGAAGATCAAGAATTACGGTAGGTACGCACTTTCCCATCTTCCTGGACATAAGTCTCCACCACTCATTCACACTAGTGGAGAGTACCTGCTGATAATCCCCTAAAAGGGCGCAAGCGGAGAGCCAGAGCTCACGCGTCTAAGATAGAAGCCCATTAAGGATAGTTCTGCCGAATGCGGAATGTCGCCTAGCATGAACATCCAGTGCATAGTGCTTAACGAGGGTATGCACTGAGCTCCAGGTGGCGGCGTTGCATATATCTGCAATTGGAACATTGCGAATTTCCGCTAGGGATGCCGCGACCGTCCTAGTAGAGTGAGCGTACACTCTACCTTCTAATTTAACTTGAGCCATGGAATAGCAATGACGAAGGCATGCCACTAACCATGAAGAGATGCATCTAATAGCGACAGGTTGACCCAGCCGGGTGTCGCTGAAAGAAACGAACAGTTGCTGAGTCTTCTGAACATCCTTGGTTCTATCTAAATAGAACTGCAAGGCTCTCTTAACATCCAAGGAATGAAGAGCTGTTCCTCTCATTTTGGAAATTAGCTGATAAGCGGAAGTACCAGAGGTTGGTTTAGATGGAATTCTGACAACCTTGGGAAGAAATTTAGGATGAGTACTGGAGAACTACTCTTGTCTTTATGGAATACAGTATACGGAGGGTCCGTAACCAGGCATGTATCTCAGAGACCCCGCGGCTGAGGTAATGGCCACCAGGAAGGCAGTCTTCCAGGTAAGAAATTTTAGCTCACAGGTAGCTAAGGGTTCAAAGGCTTCTGAGTGAGCATGTCCAGCACCAGGTTAATGTCCCAGGCTGCAACTGGACGCTTAACAGGGGTCTGGTATGGAGAATCCTTAAGAAATCTCTTCACCATAGGTAATCTGAGCCAGAGTTAAGGAAGAAACCGCTCATGGAACGCTGAGATGGCACTAAGGTGAACTTTAACTGTGGAGTACTGAAGACCTAAGTTTGACAGGTCCAAAAGATACTCCAGAACCTTGCCAGGAGGACAGGAAAAGGATTCCAAGAGGATTTTGCACACCAGAGAGAAAACGCTTCCATTTGGAAGCGTGCTGAGGTGGCTGGCTTCCGAGCAGCCAGAAGGATGTCTGAGACTCTACGAGAGACGTTGAACCAATTCACTTCTTCTCTTCAGGAGCCAAGCATGAAGGTGAAGTGATTTCAGGTTGGGATGGACCAACTAACCCTGAGTCAAAAGACTGATTTGCAAAGGAAGTGGTCTCGAGAGGCTGCCAACATACTGTTGAGTAGAGGAAACCATAGTTGCCGAGGCCAGGAGGGAGCAATGAGACTCATCTTGGTCCCCTGAGACTCGAACTTGAGGAGTACTTTCTGGATTAGAGGAAGCGTGGAAAGGCGAAGAAAGCGCTTTGTCCACCGCAGCCTGAACGCATCCTGACAGAAAATGCCAGGCCCTGGATTTCTGGAGCAGAAGAGAGGCAGTTTATGCTGAGTGGGGATGCAAAAGGTCCAGGTCTGAGTCCCCACCTTTGAACAGGGACCGAGCTACGGCTGGATCGAGAGACCACTGTGAGGGTCTGCCTCCGCTCTGCTGAGGTGATCTGCTAGGTCGCTTTTGTATACCTGGCAGATAAACTGCTTGAATCAGAGACTTGTGCTCCAAGCACCACTCCCACACCCTCATTGCTTCCCTGCAAAGGGATAAGAATGAGCACCGCCTGTTTGTTGATGTAATACATCACTGCTTTGTTGTCCGCTTGAAGGAGAATGTTCTTGTGACAAACGACATCCTTCAGAGCTCGGATTGCATAGGACCGCCTCATCTCCAGGACATTTATGTGGAGATGAGTTTCAACTGAGTCCATACACCTTGAGTGTGGAGGAGAGACAGTGAGCTCCCATCCCATTAGCAATGCGCCTGTGGTGATGGAGATCTGATGATCCGGGGAGCAAAGGGAATCCTTCCAGGAGATTGCTTTCTTGAGACCACCAGGTGAGAGACCTTCAAGGGCTCCGCCACCTTGATGGGATAAGACTGGGGTGAGAGGTCGGGACCACTGAGTGGAGAGCATCCATTGGGTGGTTCATGTGCAGTCGGGCGAGAGGGACAGTGAAGACCGAGGACTCATGAGACCCAACATGCGTTGCATCGAGAGAGCTGTAACCGATTGGTTCTCCCTGATGTAACGGGCCATTCAAGGATGTCGAGTCTTCTGTCCTCTGGAAGGAAAGCCTTCGCTGAAGAGGTGTCTAGAAGCCCCTATGAAAAGGAGCCTCTGGGAGGGCTACGTGCTGAGATTTTTTACATCCAGCAGAACTCCCATGGACGTGAGAAGACGAGAAGTCGTTGCATCGGCTTCCAAAGTCCCTTGGCCGGAAGGGCTTGCTGAAGCCAATCGTCCAGGTAGGGAAACACTGAGTCCGACTTTTCCTGAGATGCGCCATGAACTGCACAACACTTTGTAAAAACTCGTGGCGCGAGGATAGCCCAAAGGGCAGGACTCTGAACTGATAATGCTGACCAAAGCTACAAACCTGAGGAACTTCGTGTGGTCGGTGGACGGGATATGCTGGTAAGCCTCCTGCATATCCAGAGAGGCCAGCCAGTCGTGTTGATGCAGCAAGGGTAACAGGGTACCTAGGGAAATCATCTTGAATTTCTCCTGGGGAGGAATTTGTTTAACTTTCTGAGGTCTAGAATGGGCGATCCCCCAGATTTCTTTGGAACCAGAAAGTAATGGGAGAACCCTGTGTTTCGAGAGATGCGGGGCACCAGTTCTATTGCCCTGTTGTTCAGAAGGCCCTGGATCTCCAGGTGAGGAGGTCTGATTGAGAGGCCGACAACCTGGGTTGTCGCCTGGGAGGACAATTGGGGTTTCAAGAAATTGAGAGAATAACCTCGCTAATTATCCGAAGGACCCATTTGTCCGGTTATGGACTTCACTGGTTGTAGAAGTATTCAGACGACTTCATTGAGGAGAAAGTTCCACCTCGGGCAGAGTGGATGGAACTTGGGCCAACGACTATAAGGTAGCGCTGGGAGCTTTAGGCCCTCGCGCTTTCTGTCATGCCTTCTTTTGAGGTTGGGCAGGTTGGCTTTATGGAAGCTTCCTGCCTCTGCCTCGAAGGACTGACGACTATGAAACTGACGCTCTGTTCACATGCCCCGAGAGGGGCAGGGCGGAGGTCTGGCCAACTTAATGGCCGATCTAGTCTTCTGAGTGGCCTCTAAGGCTTGCTCCACCTGAGGGCCAAAAAGAAAGGAGCCATCAAGGCAGCGCCATCACCTGCTGCTGAGCATCATTCGTGAGGTCAGAAGCACAAGAGCCAGGAATGGCGCCGAGTACAATCCGCCGGCTGCTGAGCTTGAGAAGCAGTGTCGAAGCGCCCACGTGCTTTGACCTGTTGGTTATTGGACTCAATACCTCTAATAACGGTCAGAAGAAGCTCTGACTTGGAATCCGAATCTGGAAGAGCTTCAACCATTCTTTTCATAGAGTGCCACAGGATATACTCATACTGAGAAAAATAGCCTTGATAACTGGCAATACGCATACTTAGAGTGGAGGCAGCAAAGACTTTCTTACCTAATGTATCAATCTTACGAGACCTTTGTTAATAGGTCGAGCTGTAGTAGTTTGAGGAAGAACGACCTTGTCATTCTCTGCCAGACTACAATAGGATCCGCAGCGCTTGGGATGCCAAATGGGACGATCCTTGGGAGCTGAATACTTTATCAATGGATTTAGCCACTGAGGGAATAAGAGCAGGATTATTCCATACCATTTGAGACAGCTGCCTCAAGGAAGGCTGGATCGGAGGAGTCAAATCCGTAGGGATCTCCGGCTATGAAGATACTGGAGTCTAATATCTTCCCAGGATCGATGTCTGTAGTCTGGAGAGAAAGAGTGGATCCCAGGTTCTTCAACAGAGACTTAAAGGACAGGTCCTCACCACAGGCTCTGTAGCAAAGAAAGATCCTGTTTCTCCACTTCATCACCCAACCGAAGGTCTGGGTCAGGCTCAACATCATCTCCTGATGGTCCAGAAAGGACTGTTTGGACAGGAAAGGAGGAAATTAGAGAGGAGGAAATAGCAGAAAACAAGGAGAGTCCCAAGGGGCTGCAGCGCCGAGGGCATCAAAGCAGGCTGAAAGAGCGGCACCGAGGAGGCGCCGCAGGCGCCGAGAGCCTGTGACCCTGGCGCTGTGCGCCCTCGGCTGCTACAACGCCACGCACGGCGCAGATGTTTTTATATGTGCAGTTCTATTTTTTTTATGGTTATGTACTAGCGCTATGGTTTTGTGAATAGTGCTATTTTATAAATAAAAATGATGATGATGATGACATCATGGCTGTGGAGTCTACGCTCCCCTGATCTAGAATGCTCAGTGAAAAAGACTGGCACGGTGATAGACTGCTTCAAGTGCAAGTCTGAGGCCAGTGTTGAAAATTGGTAGTGGCCTGAAGGGAGTCTGAACCTTAGATATTTTCTGTGCAACTCCCTAATAGGAATATGGAAGTATGCATCCTTTAAGTCTAAGGAGGCTAGCCAGTCTCCTTTCTGTAGTGTTGACAGAATCATGGCCAGTGTGAACCATCTTGAACCTGGGCTTTACCAGGTATTTGTTTAGCAGTCTGAGGTCTAGTATAGGCCACCACTCCTCGTATGTCTTTGTTGTCAGAAAAAACCTTGAATAAAACCCTTGGCCTTTTTGTCTGGAAGGAGTAGACTCTATAAGAGCAGAGCCTTAACCTCCTGTTCCATCAGTTTTCTTTCTGTGAAAGGAACTGCCCTGAATAGTCTTGTTCTTAAAGGAGGAAGGGCTTTGAAACTTAAGGACAAACCCTGACTCACCACTTCCAGAACCCACTTGTCTGTGGTGATCTTTAACCATTCCTGGAAGTAGTGAGTCAGTCTGCCCCCTACAGGAACTGGAGAGGCTGCCTGAAGGGAAAAGTCAGGAATTTTGTTTTGCCTGTTGCTGAGGTTGGGCAGATTGGGAGCCACGCCTGGATCCCCTTCTGCCTCTAGCTCTAAAGAAACCACCCTGCTGTGGCTGGTACTGCTGCTGTGTCACCGTCTGTACCTGGTAGAAGGGTCTTCTACAAGAAGCCCTACTCCTGCCACCCCTTCCATACGTAGAAGTGGAGGGTGAAGGTGTCTCCGTGGTAGAGTTACTGCAATAAGTGGCTTTGTATTCATCTACTTTTTTCATGTAGGCCTCAGTCTGAACTCCAAAAAGTGAGTTATTCTCAACTAGAAGTCCATGGCTTTGCTCTGGGTATCCTAGGTGAGGGTAGTAGCTCTAAGCCAGGCAAACCTCCTCATGGCCACAGTACCTGCCATCCACCTTGCAGCTGTATCATTTGTGTCAGCTGACATCTGAAACTGATACTTGGAAGCCTCCAAGCCTAACTTAGCAGTATCCACTAGTTCTGACACTGGTGTGAAAGGGCTACTCTCAGCAGCGTCCAGGAGGGACTGCCACAGAGCCTTCTGATAGAGGGCTGCACAAGCCTGATACATGCTTGTCTGACTGCAAGAGAGGCAGAAAGGTACCCTTTCTTAGCCATGCTATCAATTTTTCTAGAGTTCTTCTCATGAGATGAGAGGACAGAGGTGTTTTAGCCCTTTCACAGGCAGCCTGCTGCATAATCCCTTGATGGTCAGGGTAGGTAAATAAAAACTCTGCCCCTGACCTCTCCAACTGTTTTTCCTTATCACACTTCTTATCAAAAGGTTTGATAGTGTTAGGTGTTTTAAGAATTTCAAGCATATCTTTTTTGAAAAACTTGTAAATAGGAAGCAGGAGCCTTTTAGTGGGTGTTAATCCCATTAATTCCATGTACTGAGCTTCCTCCTCATCTTGGACCTCCTGTGTCGTGGCAAGGTCCAGAGTCGGAACCATTTTTCCTACAAAAGAAAAATGTGAGGAATAATCCTCAGTGGGTCTAGGAGGTGAGCCAAACTCCTGCTCAGGGGAGACCTCAGGTTCGATGCCTTCCTCTTCCTCATACTCTTCTTCTTCAAAATCCACTGTTTCAGTGGTTAAGGGTGAAACAAAGGCAGATGATTCTTCTACAGAAGTAGCAGCAGGCTGCTTAGGGGGTAATAAGCTCTGCAGTACTTGCAACAAACCCAGAGTCTGAGTTAAGTCAGCAGGCGTTGATGTAGGAGCCGGTACTTGGGGAGTCCCTTGTAGCATTCCAGCCAGGGACTCAGTATGCTTAGTTTTCTTACCTTTCTCGGCAGGCACCAGAGAGAGTCAGCCGGTTCAATGCCTCTATTACCATGTAAACAAAGACAAAAAATGTGGCACTCAGACCAGTTAGTTCCATTAGATACAATGGCACAAAATGAAGGTGCACTAGTGGAGCCTTTTAAATTAATTTTATTTGAATAACGAAAAGGCACAAGTAATCCAAGTTACACGCCGTCTAGCCACCCCTTACCACGTCCCTCACCCATATCAGGGATTTTTTTTGTGGCCCTGGAAGGTTCAGCCAAAGACTTGTAGGTGGTGGACTGGTCAGAGCCCAGGGACCCTTCATCTATTCTTCTGTGCAGTCTTTCCTTACGTTTTTCAACCGTCGTAGTAGGGAAGAACTTGCAGATTTCACATTTAACAGAGAAGTGTTGTTGCCCAAGATAGACCAAACATAAATCATGTTTGTCTGCTTTGGCAAACACTTCTGAACACTTCAAACAGTTTTTAAAACCAGGAGGTCCTGTTTTCTTCTTAGGTTTATCAGATATTTTTGTTTAAAAGGGAAGAAAACAGGAACCAAGAACCAGTAAAAATGTTTTTAAGTTATCAGTCTGCGGTCTGTTCAGGAACCGAGAAAAAGTTCAATCTACTGGTTCCGGAACCGAGGGATCAGCTTAGGGAACCGAGAAAACCTGGTTCAAAAATAAACAATTTAGAATAAAAATACTGTAAAAGTGATCGGAACCAGAATAAAAGTTCCATTCTAAAGCAGAAAACAGTCAGTTACCTCTCGGGTCCCAGAAACTGAGAGGAACTATAAATATACACAAAAACTACGCTAAAATTTACAATACAGAGGAAAAAAGATAAACTAAACATTAAACTAGGCAGCTATTGAATAATCATCAAAAAAAATACTTAAGTTTTTTGATCAAATGTCACTTCAGGGACAACTTGAGAGAGAAAACCTCCAGAACATCTTCTCTTTGTAGCGGAGAGAAGAAATCTGAGAGTTAGAATATAGGCAGTTGAACTGGGCAGCTTTTGAATTGAATGCATGAGCTAAAGATTCCATCATTAGCATAACATTCCATTTGGCTCCAGGGCAGTGCTGTCTTAAAGGAGCACTACAAGAAGTAACAATAGTAGTGGATTCCTGGGATTAGAACCTTTGTTACCAAGTCACCTATTCTACCTAGCAACAACCTAACTAAAGGAAATCAAACCCTTTTTTCCATGAAAAAAAAAAAATCCATTTTATAAGCGCAAAAACCCACTCCAAGGAATGGATTTCTTGAAAACGAATGCACTTCCAGGGTGCACTGAAAGTCACTCGACCACTGGCCTCGTGCCTTCCAATTCACCCAGGTGGTGCAATAATTCTCTGTTATAACATGGGTTGGCAGAATGCCCAACCCCATCAGTCGAGATGGTCTAGGTGGCTACGGATTAAATAGCTTATTTAATCCACGGTTCCGCAGAGCAAGTCCTATGAAGTGGTGTCGTTACTCATTTCCTGTTTGAGACAGGGAAAGTGCAAGACAGCAATTCAACAATCGGGAAGTGAGAGAGAGACATAGTCAGTGACACTGTTATTACAGTAGTGTCCACCGGGGTTGAGAGAGAGAGAGGCACAGCGAGAGCACGGGGCTATGAAGTGGAATGGCAAGGAGCGCTGAGAATGTCTGTTGTATTCTGTCTCTCTCTCTCTTTGTTTGGCTGCTGCACAGTGAGCAAAGATGGTGGTGGTGGGGGGGGCAGAGGACAGGCTGCAGACCGCGGAGCATGGGGACGTGTGCCGCTGTGTCTCTACACAGTGTTGTCTGTCTGTTGCCTCTGAGATTTGCTCTTCCCTGTAAAAGAAAGAGTAC
Organism: Neoceratodus forsteri; assembly: GCA_016271365.2. NCBI lineage: Eukaryota > Metazoa > Chordata > Ceratodontiformes > Ceratodontidae > Neoceratodus > Neoceratodus forsteri. The sequence continues at coordinate 358,372,755 of CM028135.1, read as the reverse complement.
TGCCAGCTGTTCTCCCGTGCCATCACAGTATCCCTGAATGACTTTGCGGTGATCCCTCCCCCCAATTGCCAGAGACAGATACCGGCAACTTTGAGGGGTGCAATGGGGCAAGAGCAACTGCTGTTGTCATCCCCTGTCTTGTGCCCTCCCAAACCAGTACTGCAGACAGGCAACAGACCGACACTGAGGAGCGAGTGGTGCGCACACAGAGTGACAGGTAGTTGTAGTGCTTTACCTGTTGTCCTGCTGAATGGGCTTGTCTCCCGCTATGTTGTGCTCCCACATGCGGCAAAGTTTATTTCAGTGTCTTGCTCATAAGTGCCCTTTCTTATTATTAATGTCCCCACCAGTAGCTGTTGGCAAGGTGGCCCGTCCGAGAGAAAGATGGAGACACAGACAGTAAAGACTGCAAAGCACTTCCTAGACAAAGAATAGCAGGCTGGTCATGGGGGTTGGGAATAATAGCAGCAGGACTGCGGAAAGTCAGTGTCTGTGTCGTGGTCACTCTTTGCTGTGTGTCTGTGTGAAATGCTGTTTTATAAGCAATGACAGACAGTGAAACAGTGAGAGAGCGAGAGAGCGTTGCAGTTCCCTTTGATGTCCAAGCTGCATGTGGGGGGGGCCTAAAGTAAACGTCCTAGGCAATGTAGCAGGGAATATTAGGCAAATGAAATGTCACAAATCATGTCAGTGCTGTATGTGTGACATTTCTATGTGCATAACAGCAATGAAATGTGCATTATTTGTTAGGAACTATTTCGCAACCTGGCAGGATAAAGTACCTTTATTGGTCTGTAAACACGAGAAAAAAACCCTTTCTGAGGGTTTTCCCATATTTCAGACATAACACATGGTATAAGTGCAATAACCCATAGGAATGGTGTTATTGGGCATTAATCAACACCCCGGGTGCTGTGAGGACACACAACCTGTGGCCTCAAGCCTCACAACGCACCCAGGGTGTTCATTAATCCCCAATAACACCATACCCTGTCATTTGTTATTGCTTACAAAATGCATGTCCTGTTGTGGGTTGCTGCTTACATATTTAAGCTACTTGGTATTTTATTTTGGGCAATAAGATTTTCACTTAGTGGCCAGTGGTGATACCTGCAAAAAAGATGAATCGGTGTCCTTGCCTTTTTATCCCACTTATTAAGAACTGGCCAGATATAATTTCAGTAAAATAGCCTAGAATTAACCACCAAACACCATTCTTAACAGGAACAAAGTGAGATTTAAAAATGTTTTCTACCACATTTTTTATACTGCAACAATCCTAAGCAAGAGAGAACACAAATGTAGTGCCACGAAAAAGAAGAACAGCTACTTACTATGACAGTAGATCTTTGTGAAAATATCCTCCTTTGCAACTGTAAGCCGTCAATGTCAGGAACATTCAGAAACTTACGCTAGCCAGGAGCCACCCAAGATGCCACGCAATGTCAGCAGTCCCAGCACTCCTCAGTTCCCGGCTGGAGACAGGCTCAGAGGGTATATTACAGGGAGGAACAAAGAGAACAAACCAGGACCATGCACACAAAGAGAGGCATGGGACTGGAAAACAGAATACATATAAGGTACTTATGAAAAACCTCCGACAAGGCTGTGAATAATTCTGCCATCTTGTATCTCAAGAAAAGGGAAGGAGGGGAAGTGTGCTGTGGTCCAATGGAGGAGATTCTCTTGAAGAGCTACTGTTATGGTGAGTAACTGTTCTATCTTCATTGAGGTTATCTCCTCCGTTGGGCCATACCTTTGGAATGATTCCCGGGCAGTACACAAAGTACCCAAGGATGATGACAAAGTCTGATATGACATCACGACAGGAGGCCCTGCAGTACCACGAGGCCAAAACTAGCACATCTGTGAAACATGATGTCCAGATTGTAACGCTTAGTGAGAGTATGCACAGTGGTCCACGTGGCAGCTGCACACATGTCAGCTGCATAGACATTCTGAAGACAAGCAACATAAGTGGCCATACTATGCACAGAGTGGTCATAGACAGCACAAAGAGGTTCTTTATCATACTTCCAATAACAAAAATTAATACAGTTAGCTGGCCATTTGGACAAGCACGGTTTACTCACAGGGATGCCCGGTTTACCAGGGGTGAACAAAACGAAAAGCTGAGAGGAGTTTCTGCAGTCCTTAGTGCGACTGAGGCAGAAACGTAGTGTTCTATGTACATCAAGTGCATGAAGCAGTGCCTCACACCCTTGGTACAATGCTGAGGGTAATATACAGGAAGGTATGGTCTGAGTCAGAGTGAAATCAGAAACCACCGTAGGCAAGAAACTAGGAATGATCCTCAAGGATACTTTGTTCTTGAGGGAAATCAAATATGGAGGCTCATGTATGAGCCTGAAACTCAGATATTCTACAAGCAAAAGTCATGGCAACCAGAAACAGTGCTTTCCATGCATGGAATCGCATCTCACAGGTTGCAGCAGGCTCAAACAGTGCCAGAGTCAATTTCTCAAGAATGAAATTAAGGTCCCAAGGTGGAACCAGTACACAAATTGGGGGAGGCATATGCAAAATACCCTTAAGAAACATACGTTGAGCCACCATGCACCCATCAACAGGGGTATGGAAAGTCGAAACAGCAGCCAAATGACCTTTAATAGAAGAATATTGTAGACCACAGTCAGCTAGGGGCAGAGGGTAATCCACACAGTATTCACAGGACACATAAATGGGCCCATGTAACAAAAAGCATACCACACTGAGAAGCGCTTCTACTTCATATGTGTGTCCACTGTTCATGCTAGAAATGAAATCTGATGCGTCAATTTACCCACTGACCCTCAGAAAGGAGGGCCATTTCAGGAAAAGTATGGGCCATTCAAATGATTAAACATTTAAGCAATAATGCATGACAGGGTGGGTGTGGTGCTGGGATAACGTCACACCTGGGTTGGTTGGGCACAAGGTCGCAGGCTGAGTGCGTCCAACACCCCAGAAGTGACATTATCCCAGTACGACACACACCCTGGAGTGCATTACTGCTATTATACAATGGCTCTTTTGTAAAAAAAAAAAAAAATAAATAAAATAAAATAAAGAGAAAAGAAATACTCTTTTAAAAGCTTTTTTAGCAATTTTTTTCCCTGCATAGGTTTACATACATAATAAAAAGTTCCTTGTTACCAGTGCTAGCCAGTAGGTGGCAGTGTCTGTATATCCCGGCTTCATTCTATCATGGTTTCAAACTCCCTCTGCAGTTTTGTGGTTCCTCTTTTTTGTGCAGCTCAGAACAGGGTGCCCTCCATGTCCGGTTATTCTTTTTTTCTACTTTGTTTAGCAGTTTATACTGTAGGCTGTATGTGGGATGTTCAGGGAAACGTGTGAGGATTACAAACCTTTAACTTTCACCGTCGGGTTGGCTGGTGAGTGCAGCATGTCTTACTTTCAGCTTGTTTATGTGGAGGCAGTTTACTGAGGCTGGTAATGTGTTCTGCTGTCATACTGAGCAGGGACTGCAGGGAGGGCAAGGGGTTTTAAAATGCTAAGTTTTTGTTGTCCGTAGGGGAGAAAAGAAAATGGAGCTGGCCACTGAAATTTAGCCGCAATGTTGACTACAGGGGGTCTCGCACTGCCAGGGCTCAGTGAGAGCATGTGTTGAGTAGTGAAGCCAACGATTTCACTGAGGTTTGGCATGTTACAAACGGATTTATTCAGTGAAGCAGGGAGTTGCCAATTTCGAAGTCTGACCACTGTTGGGAAAACGCGGGTGGGTGGGGTGATGTTATGAGGTCCTGCTAGTCACAGCTTACTTGCAGTCCACTCCAATGGTAATGAAGAGGAGTGCAGTGATAATTCTGCCGACCGGCTGCCGATACCGCTCTCCAATGGAGCTGTCAGTGGGCGCTCAAGGAGGTAGTGTGTGGTATACAGTGTTCTTTCTAATTTAGAAACCAAGCAGTAGGAAAACTGGAAAAGATCTTGGTAGTGGAGCAGGTGAGTGGATACTAGCATGCACTCCCTCTACAACAGCCACAGTTCCTGAACATTAGGAGAGTGAAAAGCCAGTGTTATGGATTTCTGTAACTTTTTTTTTTTTTTTTAAACACAAACACCAAGAAGAAGAAAAAAAAAACATTTCTGTGTTTGGGGGAATAGTGTGTGTTGTCATTCCAGTATGCTGACTTGTGGCAGGTGGCAGCAAGTGACTCAGGGACACTGAAGGCAGCTGAGAGTGGGAATCACTGAAGCTAGCTGTGTGGAGTGATTCCCGTTCTGGTCGATGAGGTCATCAATGTGCTGGGACTAGATCCGTGATGTTATACTGGGATAACATCACGGGTCCAGTCCTAGACTGATCAATCAGAGCCCAGTATTATTTTTTGCCATTGTATCATTTTTTGATAACACCTAAATGTAACACTATGATGAACAGAAGGAGAATTGAAGGCAAAAAAACAGACTATGTAAAGTAAGTAGGGGGTAGAAGTAGTTGTGGGGGCTCTTCTACAGTAACACTAAACTGGCAGCAGTCTGGAAAGTTAAAGAAATCAGGGTGGAGAGAATTTAAAACAAAACACTTCTGACTGAGAGTCTTTTACTTCTTTTTATCTTAAAATCTCTCCACCCTAATTTCTTTCAACTTTCTTGACTTCTGCCAACTTAAGTGTTACTTTAGAAGTGACAATACAGTTACTTCTGCCTCCCACTTACTAAATAGTCAGTTTTTTCCTGCAATTCACCTGTTACCCAATTTTTGTTTTTTTAATTGCTACCCTGCACTGAACCTGCTCACTACTTTCCTGCCTGCTAGAAGAGAGAACAGAGCAAGGTCAAAAAGTTCCATCTCTCCCCGTGTTACAAGACTCTGCCCTCTGTTAATTTATTTATTTTTTTTTTTTTTATTACTTTTCTTTACATCAGTTTACTTTTTATTTCCTTCCTGCTGCAGGCTACCAGGAGGTGACTTCTCGGGTGGCTAAGAGACCCCTCCCCCTACTGCTCCACCTCTTGCTGTCACAGGGCCAGTGACAGTCAGCCTTTTTTTCTGTTCTTATTTTATTATTAACATATCCCCTTATCTGCTGCTCCATTTACCTGCCTGACCAAGAACTTGAATTTCTTACCTTCAAGTGAACACCTGACTGTGAGATGAGTATTAGCTGAGATACCCGACTGTACTGAGCAGACAGACAGAAGGGGTGCATCTTATCTTGCGATCTGTACCATCTGGTGAATCTCTCTCTCTCGCTATACACACCACGTGGTACAGAACTTTAAGCCCGATCTGCCAGTGCAATTCTTGTTTATGCTGCTGCTGCACGATGGAGAAGATGCCATGCCCCCAGGAGGTGTTCTTTAAAGTGTCACTCAGGAGGGGGTGGGGGGGGGGATCGGAATGAAGGACTTGGTAACTCCAGGCATGCTCATGCAGCACTGTACAGAGGTAACAGCGGTAGTGCACCTATTACAGGAATAGTGCAAGCCGGATTTGTGGAGCTGAATGATGAGGCATCACACTGGCAACCTGGGTTCGCACCCCACACCAGGCTGTCAGAAACAGAGGCCCCCAGGGAAGGAGTGAGGAGCATTCTTTGGACGATTCTCTCCGGGGAAGGGTGGACTGCTGTGTGCTTTTCACATAGTGGCTCCTGGTGGTGGCATAGCGGAGGCATTCTTGGTGAGTGGATGATCACATGCTGCCAAACACCCCTGCCCTTAGAACGCCATTGCAGCCGCACAGAATTGGGAAGTGGGTGGGGCCCTAGAAAACCACAAAAACTGCTGCCGGCAGCACCAGATGATTGCCTCAGGTAGGCTTCCTCAAGCCGCCCAACCACAGAGGATTTCATTTCTGCCCTCCAAGAGGACTGCCCCGGGTGTCTCCCCGCAGCCGGAAGTGGTTTGACAGCTTGAGTCATGCCTGATAGGTCAGACAGTTGGTAAGAGCCCTGATGAGCGATATGTGGCAGTGGGGCTGTCAGGCACCAGTGAGTGGGGCCAGCATGAGGGCCATGAGGGCCTGAAGGGGTGGTCTCCGGAGCCAAGGTAGGCGCATACAAAAATTAAAAATAAGGTGCAGTGCAGGCATGCCATTGTGACCCACTACAACACAATCAGTGGGGTCAGATTGAGTGTAGGGTGCGTCACTGGTGCAATCCAATGGCCTGAAATGAACACTGCGTCTCGTAGAAGGCTTTTTTTATTTACTTATTTAAATCTTGGATTAACAAGTTTGAGCTAAGAGCTCTTTTACATAGGTTCCACATCAAAATACTGTACAATATATGACATGACAATATAAACAGTAACACAAAAGAGGCAAAGAAAGAGACTAAATATAGACAATCAAACAAGCTGTTAAACAGCCATTGGACAAGGTATGCCTGGTCAAGCGACTAAACAGGCAGCTGCAAGCAGCAGACCGGCCACCTGGGGTGAAACCCAAAAATGGGCAATGGTTATGTCTTCAGCAGCCAGCTATGCAGATGCAGGTACCATAGCTCTGGATGGACTAGGTACCCACGATCCTGAGAAAACAGACCATAATATAGAGGAGCAGAACAGGAAGCTCCCCTGCTAGATGCTGCAGAAAAGGAAAGCCAAATCTAGAGAGGCCAGAAGGAAGCCACCCGTAACAAGGTGGCATGTTCTGCCCACAACTTAAGCAGAACCCTCTGAATGAGAGGGACTGCAGGAAAGGCACAAAGGGACCTCCCTTTACAGGAGAGGGACAGTGTGTCTCACCCAAAAACTCCAAGCCCTGGAGCAAGGGAGAAAAAATGCGGCAGTGTTGCGTTGAGCGGGTATGCAAAAATGTCGGACTGTGGACAACCCCATCTTGCGAACTGGTCATTTACCACAGAGGTCAGCAGATTACATTCATGTATCAGGGGCCAAAACATACTTAGCCAGTCTGCCAAGATGTTCTGGACACCAGGGAGAAACAAAGTCAAAAGCTGATGGCTGAGACATGGCCCAGTACCACACACTCATCGCGTCCCTGCACAGTGGATAAGAATGTCTTCCCCCTTGTTTGTTTATGCAGTGCATGATATTAACATTGTCTGTCCAAATTAGAAAAGGGACGGGGCTGAGATGGACTTGAAATGCCTGTACGCCACGTAGAACAGCTCTCATCTCCAGAATACTGATATGGAGATCAGACTCCAGGCTCGTCCAGGAGCCTAGAGTCTGAAAGACCCCAAGATGGGCACCCCAGCTGGTCCGTGATGCATCCATCCACTGTCAGGATCTGTGTGGAAAAGAATGGAACATAGAAAGCACAGAAACATACGACACTGTCAGCAGAAAAGGACCGCTTAGCTCATCCAGTCTGCCCAGATGTTCTCTGCGTATTCTGCCTCTGCAGACCCTTCCTAGTCTCTGGCAACCCTCCCTGCCTATCTACCAGTATTCTACTGTGCCTATCCCATGCATGCTTGTAGCCTCCAACTGTTTTTGCCCCCACTACCTCTGCTGACTCTTCCAGGCCTCCACCACTCTTTCAGCAAAGTAGTATTTCCTCACATCCCTCCTAAACTTCCCACCTTCTAGCGTCACTGCATGCCCTCTTCTCCTGATGCACTTACTCATTTGAAACAGGATCCCCTCCCCCACAGGCTGGGAAGAGTCCTGCTGCCTGGCAGCATGGGACAACAGAAACAGCTGTCCAGAGTGCCAACCTAAATTTGTTTTCAGCTGCCCGAAGGGCAACCAAAGCACTGCAGGCAGAAACAGCGCAGTCCGTGCTCGGGCCAGTTTTCGCCAGCCTGGGACAGACCAGCACATGCGTTACTGCTGAACTGGGCACATTTTGTTTTTTTACCTCACTCCTTTGGTCAGGCTTACCAAGTTTTCATACAGCGAGGAGCGAGGCAGGGGCAAAGGAGTACTTGCGTGTTGGTGTGGCTCACAAGACTGGGATGCTACAGTCCAATATCAGATCACACCCAAGAGACTGAGGCACAGATGCAACAGTCCTCCTCCCACATCCCATTACTGATGGGACAGGCCAGACAGCACGGTGGGACAGATGAAAGAGGGACAGTCCATGGCAGAAAATCACACGCTATTGGTAAGTAACCTTCTACTCTTCCTCCTGGCTCCCTTCTTGCCACTGGTGTGCTCTCCCTTTTTCAGTGCGCCACACTGCCTGCTTACAGTGAAGGAGAAAGGATGCGAGAATCAGGGGCAACGATACAAGCTAAGAGAAGTAGCCCATCGAGGCTTAAATATTCCTACAATATGAACAAGGTTTGGACAAAGGACTTTCCAGTACTCAGCTGCAGTCTTGTGGAATCAAATACCTCCATCACTCAGGAACCAACACAGGCTATCTACTTTTAAGTCAGACGCTGACACAATTTTGAATCTGAGCTAATCATATGTCTGTATTATTTATTGTATTTTGATAGCAGCTGCTTTGTAATGTATGTATGAGCTGCTTACTGTCCACTGTTTTGTGTTTTGTGTATACAGTCAACTTTGTAGCTAGGTCCTTTTGGACCTAAAGTTCTATCCTGTCAAAAAATAAAGTTTTAACTAACTAACTAAGCTGACTGGAGAGCTGCTTTGAGGATGCCCAGGTTTTGGAGGAGTGCTCTGGAAACATTTCCCAATTATATTTAAAATCAAAAGTTCTTTTAAAGGAAAACTCCATGTTAAAATCAGAAAAAGATATGTAGTATTATTTTCTGTATTCTAACCAGTTCCCAGTGTTTCCTTTTCCTCTGGCTGTGAGAGATGTTTTTTCTAACTTTCCTTAACTGTTTTATTGCCCTTGTAGGTTGCCATTCTGGTTTCTTTCATGGCCTCTTCTCCCAGATAGTCTTCCCAGAGTGCCCTTTGGTGTGATGTCTAACTGCCCCTGCAGGAAGCCAGTGTATTGTTACAAGGTATGTCACAGTTCAGCCACAGACAAAATACTTCTTCCAAAGAAGACACACTGCTAGATTTTGGGTGAGTGTAATCATTATTTTTTTTCTGATATCAGTACCTTGTCCTGCTATATTCTGCTGTGTGTGTGTGTGTGTGTGTGTGTGAGAATCATGTCACTGTTTACTCTATTCCTCTCAGTCACTTTCAGTTTTTGCACCAGTACTAAGTAGCAAAAATTGAACATCACTTTAAGGGCATAGCTACATCACTGTCACATAAACCAGGGTGCATCGTAGGAGAAAGAAAGCCAATAAACCTATTTGTGATGGAGATCCCCAGGGGTCGTAAAACTACCATACAGCTAACAGGCTAATTTAGGAAAAACTCCTAATAACAGACAGAGGGAAGGACACACTAGGCCTTAACATACATATCAAAACACTCTACATAACATATGTTTTTGCACATTCTGGGTGGACTTCTCCTTTAAGAGCTACTCTTCTTACTTGAAAAACAAAAAGCCTGCCCTGCTGCCCGATGAAGTGAGCGTAAGCGAGAAGTGTAGGCACCTTGTCTCAAATGTAGTATCAGAAAGGGAGAGAGACAGTAAAAATCTATAAATGAAAAGCTCTCAAATGCTAAACCTATTTTCTAAAACAAACCGTGGTGCCTGCTGAGAAAATGAAGAGAACAGACAGTCCAGACATAGCAGTAGGATGAGATAGGAATTAGGAAGGGTTCAGGAAGGGATCAAGTCAATTAGCTACAATATTTGGCAAATTTAAAAAAAAATCTCTTAATTCGCCTAAGAAAATCTTTTTAACAGCTGACATAAGGTTGGGCAAGGATAAAAATATTCACTAACAGCCAGTTCACAGATTTAGATAAATCTCATTTAAAAGCAGCTGGTGTGTGAAGTTTTACAGGCCAAGAGAGGGAGGAGATAGGGGGCAGGCAGGGGTCCGACTGTCTCTTCCCTTTCAACCGAACTCATCGATTTAGATTACTCCACAAAAGCTGTCTAAGAACTCAGCTTAAATATGGTAAGTGTAAGAAAAAATATCCCATCAGTCTGCTAGGCAGTCAGTATCTCTCACTCACACACGCATATACACCCACCCACCCAGATACCCACCCAAACCCACAGACACTGTTGGCGGTAATTTACTTTAAAACTGCAGGACAACTGATGATTTTCTGCCAGACAACCAAATTCCAGGTCATGGCTGTCCTTGGGCAAATCATTCTCAAAAAAATGTTCCTAGCTTGTCCTCCTGTACCCTGTTCATCCCATGAGGTACTTGCTGGTCTTAACCATGTCTCCACTGTCCCTCCCCTCCTCCAGGGTGTGCATGTTGAGATCCCACAGTCTCTCGTCATAGGGCTTCTTGTGCAACCCATGCACCATTTCAGCTGGCCTCCTCTGGACTGCCTCATAAGAGATGTAGGCAGTTAATTTACCACAATAGAGCATGGTGGTGAGGGGACATGATGAGAACCATTTGTTCCAAGTTGTCCGTCATTTTGTCCCACAGTACCCAGAGTGTCCAATTCAGTATTCGCCTGTGGAGGCAGGCAAAAGAGATCATAATGATGGTCACAGCCATCAGCCCCAGCAGACACATTGTTCAAACTGACACATACTGGCTTCTGTGCATCAGTGGAGCTTGGGTAGCAAGGGTCTTTGCCCTGTCTGCAGGCAGGGAAGGCACTGCCCACTAGTGTGTCCCACAACGTACCAATACATATGAGGTACACACAAAGCCGACAGAATCTCAAAGGCAAATTCCAGAGGCAGCAGCCCTAGCTAAAGCATCGAAGGCATGATATGCAGACTGCAACAGATGCTTACCAATATCCATACCAGCTGAAGCAGCTTTAAGCAAATCAGCGTTGGCAGGAATATTAGGCAAAGACTTAACAATGGACATGGCAGAATTCCACAGCCTCTTCTGAAATTTAATCATATAGGCCTGGTAATTAGCTATTCTGAGGCCTAAAGAAGCAGGGACACAAGTCCTTCTGCCCAACACATCTAGCCTCCTGGATTCTTTATTGGGAGGCAGGGACCTCTTATGTCTATGAACCCTATAACAATCATGAGCAGCCATGATAACCAGAGAATCGGTTTCAGGACAGGAGGCATAATAAGGCTTAGCCGATGGAGCAGGGTACTGCTTATCAACCTTCCTGAGTGCTGCAGGCAAGACATTAGGCCTATTCCAAGCAGCAAAAGAAGCATCATCTAAGGCAGGATATACTGTAGGGCATGATGATGGGTGTAGTAGGGACCTCCAAAAACTCCAACATGTTCCTTTTGGTGGAGTCTTTCTCCTCAACATCAAATCCCACTGCACTTTGCATTTGCCTCAATAATGCCTGAAAAGAGGCATACTCAGGAGGCAACCCGGGTGTAAACATAAGAGAGGGAAAAACAGGCAACACCATATCTGGGGTAGGGTTATAAACCAAACTCCAGATGTGTAAGGAAGGGAAAAAAAGAAAAAGGGTATAGGAAGGAGGCAGAAATGATAAGGCTAGGCTCTGTGGTAAAGACGACAAGCGGGTTCAGAGGTTGTGAAAAAAATGTAAGCAGATAGTGTTCAGAGGTTCAAATGGAGAAAGGTTAGCTTCAGTGGTGCAAAAAGGCAAGAGTGCAGTCAATTAAGGGAGCGGTGCAGTGAAACGGGTGCGGAGCAGCAGTCTTCCTGGACACATTCTGGAGAGTGAGGTGCTGCCCCATATGCACCTACCTCTCTGGAATGAGGGCAGAGGTTGCTAGATTCTGAGCCCAGCCGGCATGGATCCAAAGAACCTCTTGTTCCTCCCAGGGGAAGAGTAAGTTGCCTTTGCCTCACAGGATGCCTAGACAGATAAAGAAATGCTGGACCCTGGTGGGCTCCAGGAGAGTGGGGATAGTGGGTAGGACATACAGTCCTCAGCCTCTGCCACTACAAAATTCCTTCACCATTCTGGTGGGACGGGACAGCCGGGAGGTGGCACCCAAAGTGGTGGACCCCCGTAGAGGAGGTCCCAGGGTACGTGGAAAAGGCCCCCAGCAGAAGAGGAAGCAACTGCTAGTCGGGGACTCTATCATGAGAGGAACAGACTTAGGAGCAGGAAGGGGAGCAGAGAGGGAGGTAAGTGCCTATCCAGCACTTCTGCCCGGAGGGTTGGAATGTGGATCCTAAGACTCGCTAGGGCAGGAGGCCATGGAATGGAGATGGATGTCATTGTCCACCCTGGGACTAATGGCTTAACGAGGGATGGATTGGGAGTTGTGCAGGGACAGTTCAGGGAACTGGGGAGGAGCCTTAAACAGGTATACAGCATAGGGGAGTTTCCTGGTTGATGGTATGGTGCAGAGACGAGAGATTCGGATTCACTGGGGAACAACCTGGAAGGATGTAGGTCTGTACAGAGGAGATAGCTTACAGCCATCTGTGAAGGGGACCTCAATACTCAATGGGAGGTTTACATGTTACATGGATGAGCATTTAAAATGACAGAGTGGGGAGGCTGTATTATCAAGGGAGGTATAAATAGCCCTCCCCCAATGCAGGATAAAGTAACAGAGAGGAGGGACAAGGGGGACATAATAGAGGTCTTCAAATACATGAAGGGGATAAATAGGGGAGGCTCAGTTGGGGTGCTTCAAAGGAAAGGTGGGCAACTGGAGGGCACGGATGGAAGCTGGGGGGGAAGAGACTCAGGGGGAAGGAGGCGCTACTTCTTTGAGAAGGTGGTGGAACCATGGAATGTGCTGCCCAGGGAACTAGTGGAGGCAGATACTGTAGAGGGGTTCAAGAGGGGTTGGGACAGGTATAGGGGTAGGGTTGTGCTGGCAAAGTCCGATATAAGGAGAATATCTTGGACTGGGAGATGGAAGCCCAAGGGGGTTGGGGGGGACAGCAATGTCAGCTCCCAGGCTGGGGGCTGACCAAACAAGTAGACACGGAAGACCATTAGGCCTACTCTGCTGGCATTTTTGTATGTTAGTATGTTAGAGGGAGTGCCCAGAGGGATTAAATTCCCCCAGAGCAAGGGAGCAGGGTGAAGGGAGGGCGGACAGGGCGGGTGACAATTGAGGTAAGAACAAAAGATGCAGAAGAAAAGATGTAAAGTGGACAAGTAACAGAGGGAGCAAAGAAGGAAGGGGGAGCTGGGGGGATCTCGGGAAGCAAAACAGGCAGAAATGGGGTTGCAGGCAGGGTGGGAGCAAGGTTTGGAGAGCAATGCACGCAAACACAAGGAGTGTAGGAAACACAATTTCGGACTTGAGGCCATCATGGTGGAGGAGGACCTAGACACAGTGGCTATAACTCAGTTGTGCTGCACTGACAATCATGACTGGGATATGGCCATACCAGGATACTCTTAGTACAGAAGAGACAGAGAAGGGACGAGGGATTAGCCTGTATGTAAGGGAGGATATCAGGACTATGGAAGTGCAAGGGAGCCTAGAACTAGAGGACACTGTTTGCACTGGGGTGGTATACAAGCCTCCAGCACAGAGGGAGGATCTGGACAAAGCATTCGAGGAAACCACTGGCAGGCTTGGGAATAAGAGGGAGGTACTGCTGGCTGGGGACTTCAGTCTACCTGATGTGGACTGGAGTCTTCCAGCTGCCGCTTTGACTAGAAGAAGGGCAATCCTAGAATCCTTACAGGGTGCGTTTCTCAGGCAACTAGTTAGTGAACCCACTAGGGGTGGGGCAATACTGAACCTGGTGCTCACTACCAGAGACAGTACATCAGATGGCACAGGGAGCAATCCCCTGGGGAGCAGTGATCACCGTAGTGTGGTTCAGAAGTAAACCACACAAGGACGAGGCTCCTGGACTTTAGGAAGTCAGATTTTAAAGTAATGGGAAACTGCCTTAGAAACGGTCTAGCAGTGGTGGATTGCCAGGGTGGGGTAGAGAATAATAAGGGACGGCATAGTGAAGGCAACCAGTCTCTGTGTGAAAGAAGTGAGTAAAAGCTGGAAGAACACATGTCCATTACTGAGGAAAGAGTCCTGAAGGGATTTACAAACCTGAACGTGGATAAGGCCATGGGACCGGATGGGATACATCCAAGGCTGCTAAAGGAACACAGGGAGGAGTTTGTTGCACCAATGACAATCTTATTCAACAGATCAATGGAAAGAGGAGTGGTTCCAGGGGATTGGAAGAAAGCTGATGTGGTTCCACTCCATAACAGCAGCAGCATGCAGGAGGCTAGCAACTACAGACTGACCAGAACTGGCACCAAATATGAATATCATTATTTTAATAGTGTGCAAAAACAGTTACAGCCACCAGTGTTGAGGAAATTATAAACCAGACTTCAAAGGCCGCAACCAGTTTCGGGTATGCACTCTTCTACAGGATGCTGTTCTCACATTAACATGCTCCTTATATAGTGATCTACTTCTTAAAGAGATCCACCAAGTAAAGTTAATATTGCTTCAGCCCTGCCAGATCAAAGCCTTACCCCATGGAAATGATCCTGCTGCTGCAATGTTCAAAAGTAATCTAACCGCTTTGGAATAATATCACTCAAAATTATCCCCACCGGGCTTCCCGTACTTATGACGTGATGCCAGGGAGAGCACGGGAACGAGCTCCATTTTAGTCTATGCGGGGTACCTTTCAAGTAATTTTTTCTATATTGTAGGGGCGGCGGTGATGAAGCGTGAGGCACTGGTGGGCTAACAGGGCCCTTGTTAGTGGTCAGTGCCCACATTCATCATCAACTGTCCATTACAATACAGAAAATGACTTGAAAGCAAAGCCCCAGATTAAAATGAAGTCTGCCCTTTGCCAGCAAAGTTAAGGACGGAAGCCAGGGAGAACGTGGGGGCGGAGCATGGGCAGCTAAACAAACTGGAACATACGAGAGACCCAGGGGGGATAATTTTATGAGTGCTGTTACTCCTAAACGGTTGGAGTACTTTTGTTCATGGCAGCAGCAGGATCATTTCCAAAGAGTAAGGCACCGATCAGGCAGGTGTAAATGCTGAGACTGGTAACTCTCTTTAAAGTGACAATGTGATTGGATTGGACTGGATGGAAGAAGAAGAAGAAGCCTTTTTTTTTTTTTTTGTGTTTTGTTTTTAAATAGATATGCATTGAATTCACAAATTACCCATTATGAAATAACAGTATGTTCATGACTCTTATTCTCCAACTATATATTAGGCTAATGGTTACAAAGGTTAAAAAGACTCATGTTTTATTATGGTGGTTGGTTTGGATGTAAAAAAATGTTTCCCTGTTTTGTTACAGATATGCATTGGCATGTTAAAGTGAGAATGGTCTCCCTGAAGAAGAGAAGCATGTGCTCAAAACTGATTGGGGCCTTTGAAGTCTGGCTTGTAATTTTCTTAACACTGGTGGCTGTAAGTGTTTTTGCACACTATTAAAATAACAATATTTGTATTCAGTGTCACTGCTTTTTTTGTTTGTTTGTTTTGACTGTATCTATTTTAATTAGGCACACTTGTGAGTGAAGTCATTTTTCTTCTTTTTTTTTTTTTAACCAGGAGGTCGTGGAGTCAAGAACAGTGGGGGAATTCAAGAATGCATGGGACAGACATAAGGCAGCCCTAGTGGTGGGTAGGAGGAAGTAAGCTGTTGGTTGACTAGGATCTGCAGCTTATCTGTTAGGTAGGAAAATGGGCAGATTAGGTGGGCCAAGCAGTCCTTATCTGCCGTCAAATTCTATGTTTCTATGTTAAACACATTAAGCTGAAAGCTTGTTTACGGGTGCAACCTGGGAGCACAAGTAAGTTAAGTGACTTCCTCAGGGTCACACAGTATGCAAGTGGAGGCTGTGGGATTCAAACCCAGGTCTCCAGGTTTGCAGCCCAGAGCCTTAAACCACTGCGCTATGCTGTTCAAGGGGGGCTGTAGTCAAAACCGGAGCGAACAATGACAAGGGATTACCCGCCTTTAATGGAGACCTCAACCTCACCGGAGAAGAAACAGCCTTGTCCTTATGCTTGTGGTGATGGCTGGAAGAGAAGGACTTCAGCAACTTGTCTTTGTCCTTTGACCTCAACAACCATATCAGTGAAAGGGTTGCTGAATGCCAAGGAGATTTCCTGGAAGCGACCATCAAGCGAGAGGGAAAAGCCGGCTTGGAGCCCATGGCCTTAGCTGTAGCTTCCATGACCTTAATGGCGATGAAGGTTTCAACAACCTTCTTTTGGCATCTTCCTATGACCTGGTTAAATCACAGGCCTTCACACCATGGGGCAGGCCCAAACAGCAAACACAAACCATGTGACCGACATCCTTGTAGATCTTGTAATGGCAGGTACAAAGCCTAAATATAGGTTCTTTAGTTGGTGGCATAAAATGACGATAATTAAGTTCAACAAAATTTAGAAAGTAATAAAGTCAAAAATCGATGGCATGTCTCTCTCTGCAAGTCCAATGAGCAATCAATGACATAAGAAAAAAAATAGGTTACTCGCCTGTAACTGTAGTTCTAGGAGTGGTATATGGTACACATCCACACTCTGACAGTTCCACTGGAAGGTGATAATTGGCCAGACATCTTTAAGCTAAGCTCCTCCCACCACCTGGGTAGATACATCTCCTGACTCTGCCCCGTGACATCAGATCTCATATGCTGAAAGCAGGATCAGGTGCCAGGGGAGGTCGGGTTGGTTGTGTGGATATGAGTCATACACTACTCCTAGAACTACAGTTACTATCGGACAAAATCAAAACTTTAATCTGACTGAAATGGTCCACAAAAAGTTTTCGATACCTGGGGGTCTACACAACCACAGACCTCAGTAAGCTATATCAGGCTAATTACCTCCAACTGGTGGAAGACATTAGGGAGGACTGCTCCAGGTGGGAAGCCCTACCACTGTCTCTGGTGGGGCATTCAGAGACGTTGAGGATCAATGTCCTGCCAAGATTTCTTTTTCTGTTTGATGCACTGCCATCTGCCCTCCTAAATCCTTCTGGGAAATGACAAGATCAAGTTTCAGAAAATTTATCTGGGAAGGTAAGAGACCCAGGGTGAGGTGGAATATCCTGGGCCTTGACAAGGGCAAGGGGGGCTTGGGGATCCCTAATCTTAAAAGGATACTACAGAGTGCGGCCTCAGTGGTGCAGAGGTTAAGGCGCTGGGCCATGCTTGTGCTCGCTGGCGACCTGGGTTTGGAATGACCTTGGGTCATCAGGGTGCCGGCGTGGGGAGCAGGATAGAGCATGCCGATGGGCAGCTCTCCTCTCCAGAGGGTCGTGAGGGTGGGTTGGCACCCCTCCCATAGTTCGGCTCCCATTGGCTGGAGGTCCAGTGGGTAGCACAGGTGGAGAGGGGGTGGCAAACAGTTACAGGAGGTGGAAGGGGCTAAGCCGGCACCACGGGGTGCATGTATGCTTCCACATGCTCACACGGCTGTGTGCCGGGGCCCCGGGGGCCAAGTGAGAAAACCTGTAACACGAGGTCCCCACCACAGTTGGCAGGAGGAGGCTGACGGGACCAAATAGCTATATAAAAAAAAAAAGGATACTACAGAGCAGCACAATTTCAATTTACTGAGGCATACAGGACAGTTGACCAGCCTTTGGTGTGGGTGTCAATAGAGCAAAATATGCTAAAACCCCAAAGGGCAGTAGACCTATTACTTAACAAGCAAGAACTTAAGAGTGATAAACACGGTGCCTTCCCCCTGGTTTAAGACCCTCATGAGATCCCGGAGAGAGTCCCTGCAATTGCTCAAAATAGAGGATGAGATTAGAGGTTTAACAAGGATCACAGTCTGCAGGGAATTTCCATTAGGGTGGGCAAACCCAGTCTTTGCCAAATGGGCAGGACTTGGTCTTTGCAGACTAGGCCAAATGTATATGGGCAACACAACAAAGAGCTATCAGCAGCTGCAGAGGGAGTTCAACTTGCCACAGAGAGACTTTTTCTGTTTTCTGCAGGCATTACCTAGCTGGGAGAAGCAGGGATGGAATGTGTGGATAGGTGGACCTTCACCCTCTGGTAAGTTGCTGATTTAACCTGGTGGAAGGAGGTAAGGAAGACCATCAGATCTCGAAATGATATAAGCTGGGCAGAATGGATGGCAACCAAGATAGGTGGGTAATTCAAACCAAATGGGAGAGAGAGAGAGACTGGAGAAACAATGCCAGCCCCCAAATGGGATCAAATCTGGGTCCAGGCCCAAAAAAACAATGGCATCACCCTCCTGGAGGGACTTTAGATGGCTGATGCTGACCTGTTTCTTCAGGACCCTGTCATAATTAAACACTATGGGAACCATCCATCCGATGAATCTTGGAGAGGGTGAGGTCAGACTGGGACACAACACATCTTCTGGGTGTGTCCAAAGATCAGGCCATAATGAAACGAGGTTCACATGGTAATTCAGGAGATATTACAGACACAAATACCAAACAATTGTGGAGTGCTGGTACTAGGGGCCTTTCCACCAGGAATACACAGTCGGTGGCAAAAGTATATGCTTAACATTCTGATTGCGGCAGCCAGTAAGGCCATCACCAAAAACTGGCTTACAGAACACTCCCCAACATTGACTCAGTAGGAGGCATGTTGTCAACAAATCAAGGATATGGAGAGACTCACAGCTCAACTTTGTCTGCAAAGGGACAAATTTAAAGTTAGGTGGCTACCCTGTTATGAATACCAAAACACACAAGAGGGGGATTCCCTTGCTGAAGGTGTTAGCCAGAGAAACCCTGGGCTAGTAGCGTGGGATCAGTGGGGAAGCATATCAGTTTTTTTTTTTTTTTTTAATGTACGTTTCTCCCCCTGGTAACCAGTCTGCCTACCTTATATCCACGTCCAGACATCCTCCAGCTATTCGGCCACCGTCTCAAGGATTCCCCGGCTTCCGCCCGTAGCGATCTCCCGCGGCTTACCCCCCGCAGAGGGGAGGTGGAGAGTCCCCCTATACTCATCCACCCAATCAGGATCTAGTGCCACGAGCCATGCCCAAGCAAATCCCCCATGAAGACGGCCATCATACCGCCGCAACTGGTACCCATTTTCTCCTATTCTCCCCTTGTACATGGCATGCAATGACGCCAATGGATAGGCGTGCGCACGCTACCGCACACACACCTTCCCGGTGTCGACCACAGCAGATCCCTTATTGTCCGCCAGTGCCCTGCATTGCCCCCAACCATCACTAGAGGCCACTAAGGCAACGAGGCAGCATACTCCCCCCCTCCCCGGAGACAGAGAGCAGTCCCAGGGATGCTCAATCCATCTCCTCCCCTGCCAACCCCCGACTCTGGCTCGTTCCCGAACCCAGGTCGCCGGCGTGGTGCGAGGTGTGGTATCCAGCACCTCAACCCTCAGTGCCACCGGGCCGGCACATATCAGATTAATTTAAGCTAAAAGTGGTGAGGGGTGAGTTGCAGCAACTCGAATAACTATCCTATCAGCATATGAATAATTGAAAATAATAGCTCAGGGGGAGGGGAATATGGTATATTAAGTATGTTATATCAAGTTTCAATGTCATTACGTCATTATAGTGATGTACTGTTGCATACACTTTTAAGATTTGTTTACGTACATGAGTGTATGTTTTCCTTGAAAAATTTAATAAAAATTGCAATAAAAAAAAAAAAAGAACTACGGTTACAGGTGAGTAATCTATTCTTCTACGGGCATGGATATGGTTCACTTGTCCACACTCTAACAGACTCCTAGCAGTTCTCCAGGAGGAGGGACAAGGCATACACCCCTCTACTTGGTGAACAAAGACCGGAGAATTGAAGTCCCAAAACATGCATTCTGTCATGACTCGAGGTCAATGCAGTAGTGGGAGATGAGAAAAAATTACTCACCTTAGTAATTGTATTTCTTCTAATGGAGTCTTGCTGTATTCTGACAAGTTGCGGTTAGCTCCAGCTCTTGAAGTGCCCCAGAGAGTGAAGGGTTAAATTCTATGCCAGGCATAAAACATTGGGCTCGAGCTCGATTGAAAACTCTGTGTTCTTTCAAACCCAAACTGTCAGATTCTTATGAGCTAAAACTCACTGACTAAATGTGGAAATTGTAAAAACTCCTAGTAGCCAACTGGCAACAAAGATTTTGGATTCCCCAAAAGACTCAAGTTGGGAAACCCAAAAAACCAAAACCAGATAAAAACCAAAAACTCAAACAATTACAAAGCACCCCACACAAGGAGTGGGGAAAAGACAACCCTTGGGGTGCAACACTGCACCTGCCCACCCACTTCCCAAAAACAGGTTCTGAGAGGGAAGGCAGGGAGGGAGGTCAGAATACAGCAAGACTCCATTAGAAGAAATACAATTACTAAGGTGAGAAATTTTTTCTTCAAACAACATAAAGTCTTGCTGTATTCTGACAAATTGCAGACTACCAAGCAGTACCTCCTAGGAGGAGGGACAGAACCTACTTTGGGAATAGGCTCTGAAGCACTGCCATGCCAAACCTAGCATCACTCCTAGCCTGGATATCCAGAGAGTAATGCTTGGTGAAGGTATGAACTGTTTTCCAGGTGGCTGCCTGACAGATTTCTAACAAAGGGATATCCCTAGCTGCAGCCAGAGATGCAGCTGTACCTCTAGTGGAATGAGCCCTCAGGCCTGAGGGTGCAGTTTTTCCCAGCTTTTCATAGCAGAACTGAATACAGGACACAATCCACCTGGCAATGGTTCTCTTGGTGGCAGGTTTTCCCTTACCTACTTACCCATAAGTAAGAAACAACTGAAGGGAGTCAAACCTGTGACCCTTTGTACGTTCCATGTAGTAACTAAGGACCCTTTTAACGTCTAAACTGTGTAGCCTCAGTTCCCCTGAGGAGGTGTGATCAGTGAACAACACAGGAAGGGCCATAGATTGATTTAAGTGGAAATCAGAAACCACTTTAGGTAGGAACCTTCTATTGGTTCTAAGGACCACCTTATCTCTATGGAAAGAGATAAAGTCAGACTCCACTGACAGGGCTTGCAATTCACTGATACGTCTAACAGAAGTAACAGCAACCAAAAACACAGTTTTCCAAGTCAAGTACTTGAGCTCTGCTGAGGACACAGGCTCAAAGGGAGGTTGCATAAGGTAAGCAATACAAATATTCAAATCCCAGGCAGGGGCAGGATCCCTAAATGGGGGATTGGTATGAAGCAAGCTTTTGAAAAATTTACAGAATACAGGGTGAGATGACAGAGAGGAAAATTTCCCCACCGACAGGAAAGCAGAAACAGCTGACAAATGAACTTTGACAGTAGCTGGTTTGAGGCCTAGGCCATTAAGATGAACCACATAATCCAGAACTGTAAACAAGTCAGCAGTCTCTACACACCAAATGCTGAATCTTTTCCATTTGGAGTTGTAAGTTTTTTCTGGTAGCTGGCTTTCGAGAAGCTTTGAAAATATCCAGAACCCCTTGGGATAGGTGCAAATCTGCATACTTTAACTCTTCAAAAGCCATGCCTTAAGACTGAGTGACCGAAGACTGGGGTAGCAAATCCCCCCCCCCGAGACGAGGTTAACAGGTTGCAATTCCTGGGAAGGAGACAGGGGAAGATGGACTGCTAGGGACAGCAACAGGGGGTACCAAAGTTGCCTGGCCCAATCTGGAGCAATCAGAATCACCTTGCAAGGCTGTGACTTTACCTTGACTAGAACATTGAACAGTGGAGGGAAGGCATAGAGAAATGTCCCTTCCCAGTTCAAAATCAGAGTATCCAGAGGGACTGAGCCCAAAACTGGGGGTCTGCAACAAAACAAAGGCAGTTGGTGATTGTCTGGGGCTGCAAAGAGATCGATCTGTGGAGTGCCCCACCTTGAGAAAATCACCTTCAATACCAAGGGATCCAGAAACCATTCGTGAAGGCCCTGGGAAATCCTGCTCAATGCATCTGCTAGCACACTGTCCTTTTCTGGGAGGGGGGACTGCTACCAGAGAGGTCTGTAGGGAATAAGCCAGGGACCATATTTTCATGGCCTCCGTACACAAGGCCGTGGACTGAGTGCCTCCCTGCTTGTTGATGTACCACATGGTGGTAGTGTTGTCTGTCCTGACCTGAACCACCTTGTTCTGTACTGACAGAGAAAGCTTGTAGGGCAAGGAATACTGCCCTGAGCTCCAGAAGGTTGATGTGAAGAAGGGATTCCTGAGGGGACCACAGTCCCTGGGCAGTGAGAGCCCCCAGATGGGCTCCCCACCCCAAAAGGGAAGCATCCGTGGCAAGAACCACAGAGTGAATCTGAGAGACGAATGGAACACCCTGCCTCAGACTGTCCAGGTCCTGCCACCACTGAAGGGCCTGAATCAAGGTCTGAGTGACAGGAACTAGCTTGGTAAGAGGATCTTTCCTTTGGGACCAAAAGGCTCTCGGATGGAACTGAATGTCCCTCATCTGAAACCTGGCCCCTTGGACCACTGCTGTGAAAGCTGCCATGTGGCCCAGAAGCTGCAGAAAATGCCTTGCTGGTTGAGAAACCAGAAGAAGAAAGGAAGAGGCCAGTTGAGAGATGGCTTTTGCCCTTTCCAGAGGAAGGAAGGCTCTTGCCTTGAGGGTGTCCAACTCTGTTCCTATAAAAGTGAGGAGCTGTACTGGTTCGAGAACAGACTTGCGGAGATTGAGAAGAACCCCAAGGAAGTGAGAACTTTCTGAGTAACCTGCAGATCTGACTTGACTTGGTCTGGGGACTGGCCCACAAGGAGCCAATCGTCCAGATAAGGCAAGATTGAAATCCTTTTTCTTCTTAAGAAGGCTACCACTACTGCTAGGCACTTTGTGAACACCCTTGGAGCTGAAGTTAGGCCAAAGGGCATTGCTCTGAACTGGTAACGGCCTGTTGGCAATTCGAACCTAAGGTACTTTCTGTGGGAGCACCTGATGGGAATGTGAAAGTAGGCATCTCTGAGGTCCAGGGAGGCTAGCCAGTCTCCTGGCCTCAGAGAAGGAAGAACTGTTCCCAGAGTCACCATCCTGAATTTTGGCTTTACTAGGTGCTTGTTTAAGTATCTTAGATCTAGGATGGGTCGCCACTCCTCTGTCTTCTTTGGGGTAAGGAAATACCTGGAATACAGACCTTTGCCCCTGTATGGAGTGGGAACTCTCTCTCTCCCTATGGCCTTAAAGCCAGTAGAAACAAAACATCTGCCTCTAGGGCAAGGGTTTCTGATGTACTTGCAGGTGGAAAGGATCTGGGTCTTAGTTTCGGAAAACTTTTGAAACTGAGAACCAGCCCCTGGCTTACAACCTCCAGGACCCACTTGTCTGAAGTAACAGACATCCAGTCCTGGACAAAGTAAGCCAGCCTGCCTCCTACTGGAATGGGGGAGTCGACCCGGGCTGACACATCAGGGTGTCTGCTTGGCAGGAGCCTTAAGCTGAGGGGTGGATGTAGCTCTGCTCATCCCCCTTCTGCCTCTCCCTCTGAAGAACCCCCTCTGAGAAAAAGAAGACGAGGCCTGTGCCTGGTAGAAAGGCCTTTGAAAAGGCCTGCCCCTGCCCCTAGACTGCTGCCTCTGAGGAGTTGCCTGCCTCTCCTTGGCCTGGGCACTCCTATAAGTGGTCCTGTATTCATCCATTTTCTTCATGTATTTCTCTGTCTGCTCCCCAAACAGAGAATTACCCACTACAGGAAAATCCATGGCCTTAGCCTGCGTATCCTGAGAGAGGCTAGTACATCTGAGCCAGGCCATTCTCCGAAGAGCCACAGATGTAGCCATGACTCTTGATGACGCATCATTGGAGTCCACAGCAGCATGAAATTGCACCTTTGATGCCTCAATCCCATCAGCAGTCAGTGCCACCGCCTCCAACTCCTTCGCTAGCTGGGGGGAAGCCTGTTTAGCCAGTGCCAGTAGAGTGTCCCACCTGCACTTCTGGTACCTGGCTGTGTAGGCCATATAATTAGCCTCTCTGAGTCCCAAAGATGATGCCAAGTACTGTTTCTTTGCCATGGCATCTATCTTCCTGCAATCTCTGTCTGGGGGGTGTGAAGCCAAGGGGATGTTTGCCTTGTCACAGGCAGCAGCCTGCACTACCCCAACATGGTTGCATTGGTGGTAAAGAAAATCCGTATCTGAGCCTGACAAGGTATACCTCTTGTCCATTCTTCTGTCAACAGGAGATACAGAATTAGGAAACCTATGAATTTTTAGTCTCTGTTTCCCAAATGACTTATGGAGGGGAACAGACAGTCTCTTAGACTCTGGGATGTCCATCGTCTCTACGAAGTCAGGCTTCTCTTGATCCTCTACAGCCTCCTCAATAGGAAGCTGGAGGGTTTGAGCCACTTTTCTGTAGAACAGAAAGAGGGGAAGGGACTCAGAAAGCCTAGGAGGAGAAACACCACAAGGTCCGTCTGGGGAGATGTCCGGTTCCACAGGCACATCCAGACTTTCACCATCATAATCATCCTCTTCAAAATCCCCCTCCTCAACAAACTCCGGTTCATAAAAATCTTCAGGGGTATAATCCTGAACTGAGGGAACCGATCAAACCGAGCCCCTGCCAGAAGGCGCGGATCGGTTGTAACTGGACGAAGCGACTCCACAATCAAAATCGCTTTGGCTATTTCTTCGGTGGTTGGAACATGTAGCTCTGGATCCGAACCGGCCGATTAATCCTTTTTCTCTTTGTAGGAACCGATCCCCCAGGATTGGTTCTCCTCTTGCCCAAAGAAGTATCGCCCTGGTCAGAGGGCACTCCTTCTGGTTCGTTTGGAACCGAACCGGGCTGGCCTTCCGGGTCAGTAGATTTCTCGGCCTCCTTATTCTCAAGTCCCAGGGTGGTAGCCTGGGTAGCAAACTGGCTGCACAACAGGACACAGAAGGTAATAGTGAATGGAACACATTCTGAAGAAAGGGGGGTTACTAGTGGAGTACCTCGGGGCTCAGTACTGGGTCCAGTCCTCTTTTAACGTCTTTATAGGTGACATTACAGAGGGTCTGGAAGGAAAGGTATGCCTCTCTGCAGATGACACAAAGATCTGTAACAAAGTTGATACACAAAGGGGGGTAGAAAGGATGAGAAGGGACTTGGTAAGGTTGGAGGACTGGTCAGACATATAGCAACTTAGATTCAATGCAAAGAAGTGCAAAGTAATGCACCTGGAAAATAAAAATCCAGGAGAAGAGTACACAATAGCAAGGGAGGTACTAACGACAACAATAATGGAAAGGGATCTGGGTGTAGTCATATCAGATGACCTAAAGGTGGGAAAGCAATGTGAGAAGTCAGTAAGGAGAGCCAGGGGGATACTGGGATGCATAGGGAGGGGCATCACAAGTAGAAAAAGGGAAGTGGTTATCCCTCTATACAGACAGTTGGTGAGACCCCATCTGGAGTACTGCGTGCAGTTTTGGAGACCTCATCTACGCAAAGACATAGACAGGATGGAAGCAGTCCGGAGGAGGGCAACTAAAATGGTGCGGGGTCTACATCAGAAACCATATGAAGAGAGACTGAGCGAGCTTAATATGTACACCCTTGATGAAAGGAGGGACGGGGGGACATGATAGAAACTTTTAAGTATCTCAAGGGAATCAACAAAGTCCAGGAGGGTAGCATCTTTCCGAAAAAGAGATGTGTAAGAACAAGGGGGCACAATTTAAAGTTAGAGGGGGGACGGCTCAGGGGTAATGTGAGGAAATTCTTTTTCACGGAGAGAGTGGTGGGACGATGGAACCTCTTCCTGGAGAGGTTGTGGGGTCTAAAACAGTGGGGGAATTCAAACATGCATGGGACAGACATAAGGCAATTATAGTGGGGCGTTGCAGGAAGTAGGCTGTTGGTTAACTAGAATCTGCAGCTTATCCAATAGGTAGGGAAATGGGCAGACTGGGTGGGCCAAGTGGTGCTTATCTGCCGTCAAAGTCTATGTTTCTATGTCTACCTAACCTTTTCTCCAGGGTAGACATAGGGAAGTTTTTACAAATTTGGCAGTCTGAATCGAGGTGGTCAAACCCCAGACAGTAAACACAGGTGGTGTGGGGATCGGCCTTAGCAAAGACCTCCCCACACACACTGCAGTGTTGAAATCCAATGGGCCTGTTTTTTTTCTTGGGTTTCTCAGACATGGCCAACCTAACCAACTTACCCTTTAAACGGCAACCGCCAGGCAAGACTCCCCTATCGGTTTTTCACCATGTCACGGGTGATGGAAAAAAACGCTAAATTACGTTTCTTTTTTAAACTGATACGGACCGGTAACCACACACTTACTTTTTTCTTTTAAGATTTTACTACAGGATCGGTTCAGCCGAACCGATCGAAAAAGTTTCACAATTTCCTCACAGTAACTACTAATCTAAGTACTTACAGTACTGCAAATAGAGTCTCGAACTGAAAAACGGAACGAAAGTCAGACTAAAACCAAAACTTTAACCGTGGTTGAACCGAGCGGAAGGAAAAATCTCTGGAGTGACTGCTCAGTGAGGCGGAGTAAAGAATCTGACGGTTAGGGTTTGAAAGGACACATGCAGAGTTTTCATCCGAGCTTGAGCCCAACGTTCTATGCCTGGCATAGAATTTAACCCTTCACTCTCCGGGGCAGTTCAAGAGCTGGAGCTAACTGCAACTTGTCAGAATACAGCAAGAATTCATGTTGTTTGAAAGCTGTGTGTTGACCACCACATAGCAGTCCTACAGATCTTCTGTATGGGTATATCCCTAGAGGCAGCCACTGAGACAGCGGTATGTCTGGTAGAATGAGCTGTAATCCCAATGGTAGACTCCTGACCAGCCAGCCTACAGCAGACACTGATGTAAGATGTAATCCACCTTGCAATCATCCATTCTGTTGCTGGTCTGCCACGCTCGGCTTCAGCACAGGTTACGTACGCCTGGCGAGTCTGTCCCAGACTTCCGTCCATACATTAAACATAACAGGAGAGCATTTCCCCGCAGATCCAGGGTATGGAACCTGCTGACGGCCTCCAAAGAAGGCTTGGTAAAGTATACTGGTAAGTTGATCACCTGGTTAAGGCAAAACTCCAATATCACCTTAAGGAGGAACTTCGGGTTTGGGCGAAGGACGACTCTGTCCCTTCGGAAGACAAAATAGGGAGCGTCCACCGAGAGCACCTGGAGCTCCCTAATCTTTCTGGCAGATGTAATGGCCTCAAAGAAGGCTGTCTTCCATAACAGGTGTAACAATTTACACCTGTGCATTGGCTCAAATGGCCTGTCCATGAGTGTAGCCAGGACAAGAAGTAAGTTCCACGATGGAGGTGGCTCATGCACCGGGAGAAACAAGTGATCAAGGCCTTTGAAAAAGCACCTGACCACAGTAGCGGATCCAGGATTTTACAATGGGGGGTGCTGTGGTGGTGTGCGTACTTGATACACTATTTTTTGTAATTTTTCAAATCTTTTATACTATCCTTTTCATGATATTTTTGACTTAAAATATAAACATAATCTATAGTTCTGAATGTTTATTTCTTACAATCAATATATTAGACTTCCCCACCAAAGTGAAATGCAGCAGCAGCATGTAAGTAAGTTACAACTGGGGGGGGGGGGCACCTGCACCGACTAAAATCCCCTAGATCCGCTACTGCCTGACCACGTTCTCCTGGGCCACCGTCAGCATGCCAGCCTGCATCCAGTAAGCAGAGATGGCTGCCAGGTGCATATTAAGGGTCGTCACTCGCATTCCCAGCTGGGAAAAGACTCAGAGGTAGTCCAGGATACTAGCCACAGGACAGGCAAGGGGATCAAGCTCCTTACCCTGGCACTAAATGGAGACTTTCTTCCATTTAAAGGCATAACACCTATGAGTAGACTCCTTTATGGATACCTCATGACGTGGAGGGCATCGACGGAAAAACCCAAGGCCTGGAACTTAGCTGCTCATGAACCAGGGACTGAAGGTCCAGGTGCAGACCTGTCCCCCGAAGTCTGGTCAGCAAATCTGAGTGGAGAGGCAAATGCCACCGAGGCCTGCTGCTGAGGCTGAGGACATTCAGGTACCAGAACTGCCTTGGCCAGTCTGAAGCTATCAGGATCATTCGTGCTTTGTCCTGCCTGATTTTGACCCATACCCTGTGGATCAAGAGATGAGAGGGAAGGCATACGTGAGGCCCAGGGTCCAGGGTCCAGAGCCTCTCTAAGGCATCGCCAAGCAGTGTCCCAGACTGTGGGGGATGGGCACAAAAGAGCCTCTGTTTGGCATTCTCCCAGGAGGCATACAGGTGCACAGAGGGTGAGCCTCACAGAGAATAGAGAACAGGTGGCTCACCACCTCCCGATTCAAAGATCACCCATGCGATGTCTCTCCTACCCAACTTGAGAGCATCTACCAGCTGACTGTTCTCCCCCATGACATTAATCACCAGAAGATCGGCACCTAAGCTGCACATGAGGGTCCAGGTGAGCAGTGCCTCCCGACACAAAGGAAGGGAACGTGTGCAGCCCTATCTGTTCAGGAAAAACATGGTCATTGTATGTCTGGACTTGAACGACCTGACCCCTGACTAGTGGGGCAAATGCCATCAGAGCGAAGCACTGCATGAAGTTATTGCAACAGGTTGATGTGGTGATGGGATCTCCTGAGTGACCAAAGCCCAAGGCCATGCAGTCTCCCAGGTGTGCTTCCCACTCCACCAGAAATGTGTTCATGGTTGGCATGACAACTGGCTCTGGGCGGGCAAATGCGATTCCTTCTTCCAGGTGTTCCGGGACCAGCCAGCACTGGATGGTATCCCAAATTGGCTGGGTCACTGTGACTGGCTGGTCCAAGTGGTCTATGCACTGGGACCACTGATGGCCCAGCTCCCACTGAAGGTGGCGCATCTGCTAGCGGGCCCAATGGACCATGCTGGTGCAGGATGCCATGTACCCCAGCAGCTGTTGGAAATCCCAGGCAGGACACAAGAGCCCAACCTGAAATGATCAGACAAAGGAGGTAAGATCCTTTGCCCCGTCTGCTGGGAGGCAGCCCTTTGCCCGCAGAGTCTAGCTCTGCCCCAGTGAACATTATCACCTACTTTGGTACCAGTTCGGACTT
Organism: Neoceratodus forsteri; assembly: GCA_016271365.2. Classification (NCBI taxonomy): domain Eukaryota; kingdom Metazoa; phylum Chordata; order Ceratodontiformes; family Ceratodontidae; genus Neoceratodus; species Neoceratodus forsteri. Next base: position 358,343,922 of record CM028135.1, on the reverse strand, counting down.
ATCAGAGTTGACCAACAGGCCAAAGTCTCAGCAGGTCTGGGGAGCCAAGGCTGTGGGTCTCACCATGGCCTCTCTGGATGGACCCGCTATCAGCCAGTCATCCAAGTAGGGGTACACTCTGATCCCTAGGCGCTGCACGTGGGCTGCCACCACAGCCATGAACTTAGTGTAGCCCCTTGGCGCTGAGGAGAGATGGAATGGCATGACCTGGAACTGGTACATGATCCCTTCTGCTCAGAACCGGAGGCATCAGCAGTGGGACCTGCAGACAGGAATGTTAAGGAATTCATCATGGAGGTGCAGGGAGCAAAACCACACGTTCTGCTCCAAGGATGGTATAATCTGGCTTTGCGTGACCACCTAGAACTTGCACTTCCGCATGTACTGGCTGAGATCATGAAGATCAAGTATGGGGCACCAGCCCCCCCCCCCCAATCTGTTTCAGGATCAGGAAGTACCTGGACACGTAATCTTGACAGGCCAGGGTGTCCAGGACATGAGCTATGGCTCCTTTTCCAAGAAGCTAAGTAATGTTCTCCCTGAGGACAGACAGTATGTCCTGAGACACCCCGAACTTTCAAGGCACACAGAGGTGGTAGGGCAGGAGAGCCTTGAATTCTAAAGGCATCCTCTGCCCTTTACATTCAACACTCACTTGCCATTGTGACAGTGGTCCAATGTGGCAAGAAGTGATGCAGCTGGCCTCCGACATGGAGAACAGCTGGGGACAGGACAGGTGGAGAGAACACAATCCCCCTAACCCGTGACTGAGCAGCTTCTGCAGGGGCACTAGTGGCTGCTGCCATAGCGGCACCACTACACCTGTCCCCCTCCCCCCCTCGTTTTGGACCTTGACCCTCCCCCCCTTCTAGGGGTGCCAGGTCTGAAACTGCCCCTGCTGGGACTGCTGTCAGGGTGACTGTGACTGGAAGGAAGTGTACTGAAATGCTGGCTTCTTAAGCTTTTTCTTCAGTTCCTTCTGGGAACAAGTCACAAAATCATGGGTGGCACTGGACTTCTCAATTCTTGTGAGATGCCCTTCCACCCTAGGGCCACAGAGGTTGGTAACCAGAAAAGGGACATTGGCCAAACTCTACTAAGCATCCACCATAAAGGTGGCCAGGTGCTGCTAAGCCCTGTGACGCATGAAGACAGCCGCTGCCACTGCACAGGTCTAAAAGTCGCCCATGTCCAAGGCTGTCTGGATCTGGTGATTAGCCAGTAACTGTCTGTGGTCTCGTATGAGCTCCACCATCACCCACTACTCCAGGTGGAGGTGGGGGAGGATTGCACTGAACATGTCCAACATGGAATGCTCATAATTCACCATTGTAATGGCATAGCTAGCCTGACAGAGCCCCAGAGTAGCAGCAGCATACACCTTTTTAGCGGCATGGTCAGTCCTACAGGACTCCTTGTCTGGAGTCTTGTCCATGTTCCTCTGGTGTCCAGACTTATGGAACACTGAATCCGTAACCAGACCTTCGGCCAAAAGATGCTCAGAAAAACCAGAAAGGGTGCCCATAGGGACTAAGTATTGTGGACCATGCGGGCGGAGGGTGCTAGGAAGGATGTTTGATGCTGCCAGAGCTACAGGGCCGGTCCTAAGATGGCCTCTGCCATCGGAAGGCAACCACCAGGGATTCATCCCAGTTCAGAAAGTCCATAAGAGGGTATTTGGCCTTTTTCTGAACTGGCTCCAACGGGATGGAGGTGGACTCCCAAATTAGCCAAAGCAGTGCACCGATGAAGACCGACCCTTGTTCAGTGGAAGGCTCTTCAACTGAGCCACAGTGGAAGAGCAGAGCCCCAAGGGAGGCCATGGACTCTTGATCAGACTCCTCAAAAACGGCCCTCAGCGGCTGCTCATCATGGACCTCCCATGAATCCTCACCTGGGGTAGCCCTCAACAACTACAAGCCTGGCAAGCCGCGAGTCGAGCAGCCGTCCTCCTTAGTTGGAACACTGACTGGCAGCTGTTGGGGGTGGTGGCTCCACCGTGTTTGATAAAGAAGCAGGTGTGAGAAGCACCCATGGAACCTGGACAAGTGAGGCAACCACTGATGGCTGACAGGGGACTCAAGGTCCTTGGGGTAGAGAGCCCTTCCTTGCCCCATGATGTCCCACTTCTGTCAGAGGAACTCCTTGTAGCACCAACATATTCTCTGTCAGTGCCTCTCCTCACGCAAGGATGACGAGGAGTGTCAAGCGGGACTGCAAGCTTGAATGCCTTGACTGCATCCTCGACCTTCGACTGCCTAGTAGACGACGAGTGGGATCTCAGGATGTTGGCTATATATAACATGCCAACCCATATTCAGCAACAAGGGCATCGCAGACCCAACTCCGATTTGAGGATGGTCCCAAACAAGGTCAACTGGGGTCACCAATCGATCCACGTCCTCCTGCGTGAGGGTCAGGAGCACTAAAGTCTGTCTGGCCTCATTTGACAATGGGTTAACTGGGTCGAGAAAAATCTTGACAGCTTGGACAACTGAAGCTGATGTTGTCTGGCTCAATGATGAGGTCGAAGAGCCTTCGACCTTCCTGACCAGCCCCTCAACTGAGGGGTGCTTGGCAGCTGTCAAGTGGTCAGGAAAATTGAGGGACCAGAAGGACTGCGATCTGTCCCTGTCCCATGACCGGCAACAGGGGTGAGAAGATTTCTGGGTTTTGGTCTTGGACCTAGAGCCATGGTGGGCAGGGCTCTCCCCCACGGCCTGGAGGGACCTGCACACATCATGGAACTGGTCCATGAAGGTCCCTCCAATGCTGGCCCCCTACGGGAGCAGCACCGAGGTCAAGGAGGTGCCTGCTGCAGCCATTGCTGCTTCTGCTTCAAGGAATGTAAGCTGTGCCAAAGAACCAGCAGCCACCGAGGCCTTTTGCCACCCTTGAGTGATCCTTCAAATACCACTCTGAAGGCCGACCCAGGATGCACTGGAGCTTCCTATCCTCGAGGAACTCAGGAAGCACAGAAAGGCAAAGACCACACCCAGACACATTGTGTTGCCCACCCAGGCAGTACATGCATGTGTCATGCGGATCGGTGATTGACATCACTGGAAGCACGAAACGCAAAGTTCAAATCCAGGCTTTTTGCAATCCATTGTTGTTCTAGAGATGGAGTTGAAGAACCACGAAATAACAGTAAGTTAGCCGTGAAAACTTTGAAAGTATCTGTTCGCCTATGGCACAGAGAAAATCTCAAGCGGAGCATGAAGGAGGTGACCTGTTCTCCCAGCGAAAAGAAAGATCTGACATCACTTGGTGGAGTCGGGGGATATACCTGCCTGGGTAGTGGAAGGAGCTTAACTTAAAGATATCTGGCTAATCATCGCCTTCCAGTGGAACTGCCAGAGTGTGGATAAGTGAACCATATCCACGCCCCTAGAATAAGAGTTACTTACTGTAACTATTGATCTTCCAGAATAACTTCACCACTGATTACCACTTATGGGTCTGGGTCAGAGGCACTTGGACCTCATGGAAGCAAAGCTTTTTGCCAGGGTGCCAGCCACGGCTATTTGGCATGGTGTCTGTGCACCGCCATGTGGTGCTGCACACCAGCCAATAACCACTGCTGGCCCCCTCATCAACCTTAATTTTGTTTGCCAAGAAATAAAGTGGGGACAAACAGAGACAGGTATAAGAATTTCCCTAATCCAAAGGGATAGGGAAAGGGTATGAGAAATATAAATAAACAAAATTAAACCTGACTACCAACCTTTGAATAAAGAAAAGGGCACACTAGGTGGTACAAAGGGGTAGTTGGATATGGAACCAGAGACTCACACCATGAGCCAGACAGGAAATGGATACTGATTATAAAGGCAGCAGCCCTGAAGCATATGGTTGTGGCAAAAAAAGACAGGAATGCCCAGAATTGTGACCCCCTTGTAACTGAGATGACACAATGTGCCAAACAGGAATGAATCAGACTCCTGGGAAAAACAAACTACATGCTACCAGACAGAGGACTGACTAAACAGTCAGTTAAAATATGCCCCTTCTTCCCATCAGGGAAAAGGAAAAAGGGATCTCAGGTGCGTGCTGAACTGCAGTGCTGAACAGCCCAAAGAAGTCAAGATGTGTTCATCTCCACACGCTGCCCTAAGGGTAGTAGGTTAACAGCACAACTGGCATAAGAGAGGAAACTAGGGGCATAAGACATAGCAACCAAAGGAATAATCTAGCAGAAGAAAAAAAAAAAAAAATCAGAAAAAAAGAACTGCTTCTCCTGCAACAACAGGGATGTATCCTGTGTAAGAACCAGAGTACTTCACCCAATACAGCATACAGCACTCCTCCACAGACAGTGCAATTACCAAGTGGAGTTAGACAGAACAGTGCCCAGAGGTACAGACTGCATTTAGCTACTAATAGGATAGGGATATATACCTCAACCAGGGAGAAAGACAAGAAAAGGTAGAAAGGATCTACCTCCTCTCTTTTTTCGTTAGGTTGGTAAGAGGGCCCTGAAAAGGAACCCTCACCTATTTCTGACTTTCTGTTTTGTTAATTTTTACAACTACTCCACAGGGAGTACAACTAGGGAGCTGCCATGATACCAGGTGGTGCCAGCCAGCACTATTAGGGTGAGCTGTCCCTTGGCCCCGACTCTGCTAGAGTGGGGAGATGGTGGATGGGTGTGGTAATCAATGGTGAAAATATTCTGGAAAACCAACAGTTACCTGAAGTATGTAACTTTCTTACAGTGTATGGTGGAATGTTGTTCCATCCCAGTTTTCATCTCGGCTGAAACGCTATTCTACCACAGTGCAAAAGTTCATGGAAAGTTGTTCAACCCTTTTGTGGTAGAACAGCATTCCAGCCGATTTAAACAGCGCACGAGCCAGACACAAAACCGCAGGATCAATCAGATAAAATGAGGCGGCAGTGGCACGACGAGACACTCGCAAAAATACCGGACTCTGAGGATTAACCAGATACAGTCAAAAAAAAAGGTAAGATTAACCATATATGTTCACTTTCATAAAAAATACAATACAGGATTAACCAGATAATAAACATTTCTCACAAAATTGATTCCTCACGGTGGCTTCTTGCTAAGTGAGAAATATAGACGACATTTTTTTTTTCTTTTAAAACCCTCCCAAACTTGATTATCAGCCAATGGAAGTGTGTGTGGTAAGGACGTTTGGTCCTAAACAATCATGCAAGTACCCTGGCAATCAGCTTAAACTGTCGGCAGCAAACAATTCTATTTTCTATTAAAAAAAATAAAAAGTGCTAAACTTCTTTTTGGGGACACATTACACTATAAAAAAATACTGAATGGGCAACCCTATGCCCAACCAGTGGGTTCAGCCACCTTGGGGCTCTGATTCCCATGAACCTCTCAAGTTTCGCTCTCAAGGTCACAGGGAATCAGAACCCCTCTGTGGCAGAACACACTGATTCAGCATGGTTCCCCATCCAGTATTTTCTATATCTTCCAAGAATCAACCCTCACCATTGATTCCCACTTACGGGTCCCAAGTACCAAACTTTCCTTTATATCTGAGAGAACACCTGGCTCATCCTGAAGGTAAAAGATACCCTTCAACCCTCTGTGTAGGGGAGAATACCAGAGGGCAGAGGCTCCTCATAGGTCTGGTGAGACATGAGACAGATAAGGGCAGTCGGGGACTCCTAGGGTACAGGAGCAGGAATGTTCCAACAGTTCCCCTCTTGATCCTAACGGAAAATAAATTAGCCCTCAGAAAATGTGAGTCAAGTACCTTGCACCAGGCCAAAGGTGCCAGTCAGCAGATGCAAAGCCATTCTGTCCACCTGATACAGACTGCAGCTCCTGCCAACCTGGAGGCCACCTTGTTGGCATCATAAGATGCCTCGACTGGTATCGAGCTGCCTCCAGGGCCTGGGCAGAAAAGTCAATGGCCTGTCTGACTGTCTTGCTCTGCAGCAGTGTATCCAAGAGTGTGCTTAGCTGCAACCACAGGTGATGGTTACAGGTGTCATATGCACCTGGTGTGCAGAAATACACATTAGGGGGTGTGCCAAACAAAAAGCCTTCCTCCCAAAAGCATCCACCTGTGCAAAATCTGCCTCTGGAGGATGGCCATGAATGAGGCACCCTGGCACTGATGGGGACTGCATTACTTCAAGCCCCGAGGAAGGGTGAGGTATATCATTAGTAGAGACCCTGTGGACACACACTACCATGTGAGGAGGTCCCTGGGGATGGCTGGGTTGGAGAAGGCATACCTCAACACTGCCTTTGATGACTCCTCGAAGGCTCTCTGCCGTGGAAGAAGAGAGCAATGTTGAGATTTGGAACTCCGAGGAATCCCGATGGCAGGGCTACGGGATAACAGCTTGTAGAAGCATGTACATTGAGTACCTGGAGCATCTCCACCAAAAATCCCTGATACAAAGCATACTCCATAGCTGAAGGTAGGTGGACAGATGATTCATTGTCCTCTGAGGAGGACGTCGATGGAGAAGACACGCTGATGAGAAGTGCCTGTACTGGGCCCTGTCAGACTCCCTATGCTAGCTCTTTAAGGCACCAACAAAATCCCAGTGATGCTCCCGTACTAACAGACCCTCAGGGCATATGAACGAAGCATCCTCTCTAGGAAGCAGCAAGGCCTTGCTAGAGGGGGTCGAGAGTGCTGGTCTCAAGGACCTTGGCCTTGACTGCTGAACTGCTTAGTGGGCCTTGTTTGAGGGGAGGACCTAGCAGGATTCACTGCAAGTGTGTCCTCCTACATTTGAGGAGTGACTCAAATGATGCCCATGGGGGGCCTACAGGGCGATCTCAGTCCTAGCCGGTGACATCCAATGGCTCCAAAGAAAAAGTACAGTTACCCAAGAACTTACCATAACAATAGATCTTCAAAAGGATCTCTTGTAGCAGGCCATCACCGGTAGGACTGAGTTCCAAGCAGTTCTCGTTGCACGGGCAGGATGGGAGGTTGGCAGACAATGGTAACAGCCTATGAGAGAAGGTCTTGGAGAAACACCAGGCCAAAACTGGCATGCCTCCAAGAGGCAATGTCCAGACTGTAGTGCTTTGTAAAGGTGTGGACAGTACTCCAGGTGGCTGCAGCACAAATGTCAGCAGCAGACACATTGCAAAAACAAGCTACTGAGGCGGCCATGCCTCTTATGGACTGGTCTTTGACAGCCCCAGGAAGTTCCTTACCATACCTTCTGGTAACAGTAAACAATATTGCCAACCACTTAGACAAACACTGTTTGGAAATTGGGGAGCCCTCTCTCCCAGGGGCAAACAAAACAACTGACTTGACTTACGAGAGTCCTTAGTCCGGTGTGTGTAGTATCTCAGAATTCTGTGTACATCCAATGTATGGAGCAATGCCTCCCCCTGACTGGAATGCTCTGGGAAATTAGCAGGCAGGTGGATGGACTGATTCAAAGTAAACTCTGACAGCACCTTAGGAAGAAACTTAGGACTGGTACGAAAAGACACCCTGCCTTTGTAGAAAACTAAATAAGGCTCCTTACACGAGGGCCTAAATCTCTGAAATCCTTCGAGCAGAAGTAATGGCAAACCAAAAACAATGCTTTCCACAACAGAGAACGTAGCCTGCAAGACGTGGCTGGTTCAAAGGGAGGCAAGGTAAGCTTTCCTAACACAAAATTAAGGTCCCAAGGTGGGACAGGATCCCAAATTGGGGGTTTCAAGTGCAGAATTCCCTGCAGGACACATCAAGCTGGGCCACTGTGCACCCATCCACAGGTACATGGTACAAAGAGATGGCAGAAAAATGTACCTTCATAGAAGAGTATCTTAAACCCAAGTCCAAAAGAGACAGGAGGTACTCCAGGACTTGATCCACCTGGTAGGTGAAGGGATCTAACTGATATGAAACAGCCCATAGAGCAAAGTGCTTCCATTTCATGGAATAGGAGGCCCGGGTGGAGGGCTTGCTGGCCACAACCAACACGTTGCCCACTCTGTGGGAAACCTCAGACCTGGCTATCGCTACGTCTTCACAAGCCATGCGTGGAGATGAAGTGACTTGAGGTCCGGATGGACTAGGGTGCCCACAGTGCACAGGGACAGGGGGAATAGAGGTTCCACAGCCAACTGCTGCAGCAGGGGAAACCAGATCTGGCGAGGCCAGAAAGAGGCAATGAGAATCATCGTCACCCCTTCCATCTGGAGTTTGATTAGAACCCGATGAAGGAGCAGGAAGGGAGGGAAAGCATACGGAAACCTCCTTGTCCCAGAGAGGGATGATGCGTCTTACCACAAAACTCCAGGCCCAGAATCTAGTGAGCAGAAAAGAGGCAGGTTTGCATTGAGTGGGGATGCAAAACGTCCAACCCAGGTCAACCCCATCTGTCCAAGAGGTCTTCTACCACCGATGTCAGAAGTTCTCACTCATGAGCCCTGGACCATGAATGGTTTAGAGTGTCCACCAGGACGTTTTGGACGCTGGACACATAGACAGCTCCATGGCCCAATACCAGACCCTTTGCACAGGGGGTAGGAATGAGTTCCCCCCCCCCGCTTGTTTATATAATAAACAACGCACATATTGTCCATCTGAACTAAGAGCGGACCCAGGAAAATCTGAGTCTGGAAGGCCTGAAGGACATACAAAACTGCCTGCATCTCCAGAATATTGATGTGGAGATCTTGCTTGAACTTGGAGCAAGTCCCGTGGGTCTGGTGAGACCCCATGTGGGCACCCTAACCAAGGCTCAAAGTGTCGGTCATGAGAATCTGCTGAGGGGGTTGGGTAGTGAAAGCCACCCCCAAAAACAGGTTGCTGGGCTCCAGCCACTACAAAAGTACCATCTTGACTGGGCTTGACACCATCACTAGCTGATCCAGGGAGTCTACCTGCTGGTCCCATTGTACCCGAAGGGTCCATTGAGGGATACCCTCATATGCAGCCTGGCTAAGGGAACCATGACAATGGTTATGGCCATAAGCCCAAGGAGCCTGAAGAAGTCCCTTGCCTGAATGTGGCGGCTGTGAATCAGGAGGCAGGCCTGAGCCATGAGTCGCTCCGCCCTGTTCGGAGGTAAAAAGGTCTTGCCCTGAGCTGTGTCCAGGACAGCTCCTGTGTAAAGAAAGTGCTGGCATGGGGTAAGGATGGACTTGGGCAAATGGATGGTAATGCCCAGGGACTCGAACAGGCTGCAAGTACCTTCCAGAGTTTGCTAGAGACAGTCCCTGGACAGGGCCACCAGGAGTCAGTCATCCAGGTAGGGAAAAACGTAAAAACCCTGTCTCCTCAAGGCTGCAGCCACCACTGTCAGGCACTTTGTAATCACCCTGGGGGCAGAGGAAAGGCCGAAGGGCAGGGCCTGAAACTGGCAGTGCTCCCCCATGAAGAGGAAATGGAGGAAATGCTTATGGGCTGAAAAACCTTCGATGTGCAGATAAGCATCCTGCATACCCATAGAACAGAGCCAGTCCCCCTGGTGAAGCAGAGGCAGTAAACCCTGCACAGTGACCATCCTGAAACATTTGTACTCTGTGTTCATGTACAGATTACTCAGGTCCAGGATGATGCGGAGGTCTCTTGTTTTCTTGGGAACCAGGAAGAAATGGGAGTGGTACCCCCGACCTTGTTGGGAATGAAGGACAGTCTCTATGGCCTTCTTTTGCAGTAGGGCTGTAATTTCTGCCCGTATGAGAGGAATGTGGCTTGATGGATATGCAGATGCCCTTTGCGGATCTGCAGGGGGCCACCCCAGAAACTTTAGGGTGGGCCTCTACTCTATGAGCTGAAGCATCCAGTTGTCTGTCGTGATGACCCCATCACCGTCTATGTGGGAGGAGAAGCAACCTCGGCCAACCACCACCACCACCTCCTGAAGCCCTATGGGAGGGCAGCAAGGAGTCAGGAGGTGGGGGCAGCCCCTGACTGGGCTACAGAGGCACCTCTTGTGGCCCAGGGAAGGGCAGGGGAGGGCACAGGCAGGGCTGCACCTGGCTTACGCTTGCCCTGGGCCTTAGGAGGGACTCTTGACTGCCTCCTGAAGGTGTGACAAAAAGGGGGCCATATGACCCGATTTCGTCTGGGTGTGGTACATAATGTGGGCTGACTTTAAGGCGCTTCCTGAGTTTTGGAGCATGCAGATAATGTCCAAGATGTCGCCCCCAAACAGCTTGGACCTGCAGAAGGGGGCGTCCAAAATACTGAACACCCGGGGTGAAGTCTGAGACCCTGAGCCAGGCAAGGCACCGCAGATCAATGCCTGCCGCTGCCAACCCAAAGGCATCCACTGCATTGTACGCTGCCTTGAGGACGTGGGTACCAATGCTGGACCCTGTCTTCAGTGCCTGAAGAGTCTGCTGTTTGGAGGGGTTGTCTGGCATCACCACGACCACCTCCCTAGCCTGGTCTCACAACAAATTCTGGTACTGCACCATATGAGCCAGATAAATAAGGGCCCTGATGGCAAGGGTGGAGGAGACCAAGGCACACTTGCCTACCTGGTCCAGCTGCCTGGATTTCTAGTCTGGAGGGAGGGCACTGAGGTGCATCGAATGCTTGGTGCAGTAATATATCACTTTGATGACCACCAAATCGGCCTTGGGATGCTCCCCGGAAAAGGACTTACCAGCTGGAGGGTGATAAAGTCTGTGTGCCTTTTTAGGTACCGCAGGGATAGGTTGAGGGTGAAGCCATGCGGCCGTGGTAACATGATCATATGATTCAACCATCTGGGGGGGGGGCACTAGAGTGGGGAGCATCGCACTGGCGAAGGTAAATGGCCAGGCAGCGATGCTCAGGGTCCTGTTCCTCAGTCTCCCACCCCATCATAGACTGAATATGCCTCATTATATCCATAAAGGTGGGGTCGTCCAGTGGAGACTTGGGGATGTTAGTGGGTTCACCTTCATCCCCCGAGGGGACCCCTTCCAGTGAGGAGGACTCAGAACTGGCTTCATCATTCAAGGCAGAGTCCTCAGCCCCACTATCACCAGGGTGAAGATCAGCTGGGTGAACATGAGTACCAGTATCCACATGTGTAGGAGGAGCCCTGGGTAGCAGATGAGCAGGGGCCAGAGAAGTAGTGCCCCTAGGAGGCCCCTGGGGGTGGGTGGCTGGGGCAGGCCCAGATGAGGGGCCTGCAACTGCATAAATGCCCAAAGCACTGATATCAGACTGTGGTAATCCACAGGCGCTGGAGCCAGACCCACATGCACTGGGTAGTTGTAAAGCAGCTGGGATCCGACAGACACAGGATACAGGTAGGCCAGCCCTGGCCCTGTGGGAGCTGGATACCCAGGCTGCCATCCAGCAGGCGTGGGTAGAGGCACAGGTGTTGGTCCCCAAGGCTGTGGTAGCAGGAGGCCAGGTGTGGGTCCCCCCGGGTGTAGGCAAAGGGACAGCAGGCGAAGGCTCTGCTGGCATCAGAGGTGGGTCTGGTGCCGTGCCCACAGGTTCCTGAAGCATAGGAGCCGTCCCAGTAGGCGTTAGCCTAGGAGATGGCAGGGCAGAATGCACTGGCATCTGGTGAGAAGAGACCGGCGCTGGAGAACAGGGCTCCGCTGGCGATGGCTGGGGGGAAAATGGGCTTGTGGAGATGACAGTATCCAGCAACGTCTGCCCCTGCGACTGAGGAGAAGGCCAGACAGAGGTCTCGGAGACCGAGACCAGCATCAGGGGCACAGGTGACAGGGCGGCAGGGTGAGAACTGTCACCAGCAGCACCCACGCCGACTGGAGGAGTTCCAGTCGAGTCTCCTGCTGAGGAGCCTGCTAAAAACAAGAGCTAGAAAAGGAGAGTGCTGTGGGGCAGAAACAGACGTACCCTGCCCCAAGGAGCCACCACCAGTCACAGAGATCCGGCTGGGCAGTGGGGACACCGGCAGCTCTGAGGGAGAAAGGGTGTGCTTGGCCCTGGAGGTCATCCCTCTGAGGGAGGAAGACCCTGGAGCAGTCAACAGAGTAGCCTTATGCAGAGACCGTGAGTAGGAGGAAGACCGGGGCCTGTCCCGGTCTTTGTCACAGTGTTTGTACTTCCCTGAGGATTTATCCTTTAACTTGGAGGAGGAAGAGCCTGATGACTGGGCCAGGGAGGCTGAGGAGTTCCCGGCCTGCAGCTCCCATTCCATCTGAGTGACCTTCTGCTTGATGATGTGGCTCTCGAGGGCCCTCTAGCATCATCTTCTGGTGGACGGATTAAATCTCTGGCAGGCCTTGCAGGCCTGAACATCTTGGTCGAAGCCTAGACACAAGAGGCAAGCAGAACTGCTGTCCTTATGTGGGATCTGTCTGCCACAGACACACTTAGTGGAGCATCTGGAAGCTGAAGAAGGCAGAGAAGACATAAAAGAAGGAGTTGACACTGAAAAATGTTGATGTTTACTTGACGAAAGGAAAAAACGCGTGGTTATAAAACACAGGACAACTGGCAATTGACTGTAGCTGCAGTGGAGTCCGTGGTCCGACGTGTACTGGTTGATGGTGGTAAAGAACTGAGGAGGCTTGGACGGCCACACGATTTATATAGGATAGGCTGACATCAGACACTGACATCGGAGGTGGGCGGCCCCTCTGGGATACTGCTAGCTAGAAGGGTTTCCATGTGGTCCTAGTGCCTTATAGCCAAGTCCTATCAGGGATGGCCTGCTGCAAAAGATACCTTCAAAGTAAGATCTCCATCTCTGGGCCGCAATCTCAGCCCGAGTTGTTGCCATCTCTGGCACCAGGCTCAGGATTGGTTACAGCTTTAGAGGCAGGGTCATTACTGTCACCATGGCTGGCGCCACCCTCAACACCTTGCTCGGTGCCGACTTTGACATCATGCTTGAAGCCATCGCCCTCCTCGGTGCTATGGGTGACACCACAGTCAAGGGACAACCTGCTAGACAACATTGCCATCAGCATCTTGCTCAGGGCTACAGCGTGTAGGAGAATGGGGGAGGAAGGTAAGGGAGGGTGGTCACGGGACAAACCCTGGCCACCTGGTGAGGGTTAGAGATTTTCCCTCTATTCATTCTGTTGGAGTGCAGTAAAATGTGGGCATCTTCCTTCCAGAGTATAAACTGCCAGTTTTCAGCCATTCCTGCGTATCCCCCTTTGGTTTTGATTCACCCCTTGTGACAGGGAGATCCTGCCACTCTTGAGGACCGACCTTTTTCTTAAATCTGTTGCAACAGTTCTTCTATTTCTTAGCCTAATTTATCCTTTACAGTTTCTAGTCCATAAGGTTGGCCACCTATGGGTACCCCCTTCCCTTTCTTGACTATGCTATAGTGTCCTCTTTAACTTTCCTTTTCTCTCTGAGGTAATCGTACAGGGAGGTTACTGTGGTGACCTTCAAGCTGATGTAAAACAACAGGCTGTGTTCCTCATTGTTGGATTTAGTATGCAATAGCACTATGTCATAAAATACCTTGATGTATATGCCTTATGTGTATGAAGCCTGTAAATGTTGAAGATACTACGGCACCAGGTGTTTTTTATAAAGGTTTAAAGTTACTTAGGTGACTGTATTATAGAATTAAGTTACCAGGGTAGAGATATCAGAAAACTCCCATTGTGTTAAAATGCATATAAATTACAGATTGTTTGAGAGGCCCTTTGGCACCATGCATTCCTGCTTTAAGCTGAGCAAGCCTAAAATTTCATGGTGATTTGCATATTGATCTGACTACATTATGGAACTATGTGTGATCTTCTGTTTCTCTGAAACTTGGCTTTATTGCCAATGCCCTTTGGGGTAACCCTTGCTTCAGTGCTTCTGCACAGAGATTCTTTTCCTTTAGCTTGTTTTGGGGTTTTTCATTTTTGAGCTCCCCATCACCCAAACACACAAGACCAACATAGGGATGAAATAATTTTCACTGAAGAGGTAGATCAGTTGGTCAGTAGGTGCTGACTAAGTGCAGAGACAGGACATGCATAGTCTGTTCCTGCAAACCGATGTATTGAAGAGATATGCCATTGCTTAAAGTTATTCCTCGTGATTTAAATAAACATCACACTGAGACTGTGTGTTGAACCTGAAGTTCTGTGCTTGATCCATCTGTTATCCCACAACCCCTCCACATCCCTAAGTTGTGAGGCATGAGGCACAGTTGAGACATTAAGAATTAGGACATCTAACTTTAAGTGATATACAAAAGGGGTTTCTAACAATTTTATACTGCAACAAATCTAAGTAAAATATAACACGCATTGATGTAATGCCATGCCAAAGCCAGCCATTAAAATCCTCCTATACAATACTCTTTACGTTCTGGGTAGCCATTTTGTCTCGGGTTAAGCAATGGATGGTTCGGACTTCGTATGAAGCTACTGGAAGTAATGAGTTTTAATCCTACTAGGTCCTTGACTTTGTGTTGCATTTATATTTATTAAAACAAGTATATGTATTGTTTATTACATCTCATATCATGTGACAATGGACACAAAAAGAAAATTAAGCAGGAAAAGCATAAACAAAGTAGTCTAAGAAATAACTGTGACCAGGAAAAATCTGCTTCATTCTAATAATCTGTTATGTGGCCTACCCAGTATGGATCCAATATGCCACTCAAAACATGGCAAATACACTTCTAGTACCAGAAAACATCACTTTGAAAAGGTAAACAAAATACACATGAAGCAAGGCAAAAAAAGTGCACTTAATTTTTTCAACAACTAGCCAAGGCTGTAAATTGGTGTGAGGTAGACATTAGCTTGTAATATACTTGATCAACAAAGACCAGTAAACATTTAACCCAGCCTTGAATAATAGTTCCTTGAAGGAAATTTCCGATGTAAGGCAGCCACTCACACACAGTGGTGGCTGCTGTCATTCTATCCTGGTTGTAATAATTATTAATAATAAAAAGTATCCAGTACCTGAAGAAGATGCCTCGCAATTTTGTTTTCTATAGTTCAGCCCTCCGCAGTTTGAATGCCGGTTCAGCCGCCCGTCCACGCTCATACCGCGTAATAGCGTGTAGCCAGGAAAGCGCGGCATGTCCCGTTGAAATGAATGGGGCTGGATTTCCTAATTACGTTTTAAAGTACAAAAGGATCACTTGGCGATTAATGAAGGATAACATGGCTCATGTTAGTCGAGCAGTGTCCTTACCTTCATTAATCGCCAAGTGACCATTTTGTACTTTAAAAACGAATTAGAAAACCAGACCCATTCATTTTAATGGGGTGCACCCCTATGCTCTCCCTGGCCACACGTCATTACGTGCTTGAACGTGGGGCGTGGCGGCCAAACCCAGACATTCAAACTGCGGAGGGCTGAACTACAGAAATCAAATTACGAGGAGTCTCGTTCAGGTACTGGATATTTTTTGTTATTACAGCCAGGATAGAATGATGGCTGATGAGGGCAGCCACTACTATGTATGAGTGGTAGCTGCTCTCAGATAGGTCGGAAATTAACTTTAAACATACACACGCAGACAAATAGAAGTTTGCTTATATCCATAACACCTGTTAAGCTTTTTCCAGTTAACACTGTTCTAAGGTTTACACAACTGACTGTCATTACTACATAAATTCACCTGACATGAGACCTTGACTTCCAAGAAGTGCAGAAACCCATCCCCAGAAGTAGTACTGGTGGCTACTGGAAGGTAGGCTAAAATCCACAATAATTGAAATCTACTTCAAAGAATCTAAAATATATCATTCACAGTAAATGTAACTGTGTCAGTGTGTGAGTGGGGCATTTGTCAGCAGGAGACCCGGCCTACCAAATGTCACAGCATTAGGGTGTCTGCCTGTGGAGCCTGAGTGGCTGCTAGTCTTTCTGTCCAGTGTGTTTTCCCACCTGCTTTGCCGAGGTCTGATCTGGATGCTGCACAGACTCAAACCAGGTAACCTCCACCCACAAGCATTCTAGTACTATTCGCAACATCTGTTTTGATGTGCTGTCAATGTTAGTTTCCTTCTTTACTGCTGGCACTCCTCTCCAATCATTACTAGTACCTTTAAGTTTTATTCATCAGAAAATTGGTAACTGGGAAAGCCACACTGAGCCAAAGCTTGTTTCCGGGAACGGCCTGGGGAAAGGGTAACATGGAGGTATAAAAGCCACTGAACAATCAACAAATTGCAAAAACGGCATGACAAATAGCTCAGGTCAGGTACAAAAATCAGTGAGATAAATAAACAAGATACTATATTCCAACGAAGCCCTAGAGCATACAAATACATACAGTTAAGTAGACAGGGCCAAAACTGAGAACTGTACATAACTGACAGTCCAACTAAAATATCAAACTATCTAACAGGAGGCCTTGTATGTAGGGGAGGCAGAAAAGACATGGGGAGAGATAGAGAGAGATGTAGGAGCAAAACAGATAGGTACCATACAACCAGGTTAAGTGGAAAAAGGCGAGTAGGAATGACAGGGAATGCAAAAAGCGGTTCACCAGAGTCAGAACAGCATGGTGAGTTCAGGTACAAGAGGGAGCAAAGTGAGAGTGCAGGAGTGGCTTGAGAGAGAAGATGGGGCTAGGTAGATTAAGGACGGAAGTGAGTTCCAGAACGAGGGCAGGCGACCCGAGAAACAGAGCTGCTCAGCCACTGAGGAAAAATGGGTAGTAACAAAAGAGCAGGAGTTGGAAGAGCAAAGAGAGTAGGAGGGGGAACAGAAGAGGAGAGTAAGTTGGAGAAGTAGGAGGAAAGAGAACCAGAATTTGGAGATGAAGGGCCTTACCTCAAAGAGGCAATGTGAGGTTAAAGGGCAGGGAGAGAAGCTGTCAAGGCCCTAGAATTCTTGCTTGCAGAATTTTACAGAGAACTTGTAATCTCATTGCAGAACTTCTGGTGTGCAGGAGAATTCACTCTTCTTGTTGATTTTTATTAATATTTCTGTTTTTCCATAGAATCTGGTTCCCTTCCCCTCTTTTTACATCCCAAACCCCCCTATATGCTCAGATTGTGATGTTATCATTGCTATAACATCATACATTAGCTAACGAAATGGCTGCAATCTGCAACAGAAATGAACAGTCACTTATCTACCACAGCTCCCACTGCCAGAGATGGTGGCACAGCACATCAGGCATGGTGATATTTGCTCAACCTGCACTACAGCCTAATACAGTTTTCAGTCTTACATTACTGCACTAGGGCCAGCTTAAACAAAACCTTGTCAATAGCACAGACCTGTTAAGTCCATACCTCACTTTGTGCAAACCTATTTGTGCCTTTAAGGTATAGAGATGCCATCTGAAATGAATAACTGGTAAAATGAATTTAACTGTCATTTTTAAGAAAAATAAAGTAATTATGCCCAGAAAAGTGGAATATAATAATGTTAAACCTGTTGAAAGAATAGACCTGTTAAATAAATAATTGCACTGTACACTATTTTTGCCAGGGTTATTGATTACATATTGTCACTGGTTGATAGAATCACCCAAAAGTTATGAGAAAATGTTGTGTGCAGGGACAGCTGTTGGGCCGAGGGCATGCTGTGTTTCCTGCCGGCAACCCGGGTTCAGAGATTAGCTCTTGGGAGATGGCTGGGCAGCACAAGGATTGGTGGAACACATTATTGCTCAGAGCCTGGGAAGGTATGGTGCAGTGTTCTGTCACATGGTGGACACATTGTGCTGGTCTGGAGAGCTCTATCTCACAATCGGTTCACATGCATGTCATGGCCTGATGGTGTTACGCAGTGCGTCAGGGAAAGCAGGTTGACATCAAAAATGCGTTTTGCAATAACTCTTCTATTCCATTTCTAATGGGACCTGTATGAATGAGGATGTAGTTCATGGACATTAAAAAATATATATATATATACATACACACACACACACACACACACACACACACACACATATATATATACACACACATACACACACACACACATATACAGTATCTCTGTCTCTCTCACCACATACATACACACACACACACACACACACACACACACACACACATTTGTATGTATGTTACAGACTGCAAATAAATATATAAGTGATACACAGTGGGAACCTCATGAGTGGTGTAGAAAGCACATACAAATATATAAGTGATGGACAGTGGAAACCTCATTAGTGAGATAGATAGGGTATAGGGTGTGAAATGAGTCTATTCGTGGATGACTCCAAGATGGGAGCAGTAGTTGAGGGAGAAGAGGGGAGGTTGGCCCTGCAAGGGGACCTGGACACCCTGGAAAGCTGGGCTTACACATGGAAATTAAATTTCAATATCACCAAGTGCAAGGTGTTGCATCTTGGTCGGGGAAACCCTAAACACAGGTACACC
Source organism: Neoceratodus forsteri (assembly GCA_016271365.2). Classification (NCBI taxonomy): domain Eukaryota; kingdom Metazoa; phylum Chordata; order Ceratodontiformes; family Ceratodontidae; genus Neoceratodus; species Neoceratodus forsteri. The sequence goes on along the minus strand of CM028135.1, from coordinate 358,325,720 downwards.
CTGGGAGGGGAGGCGCTGGAGGCCTCAATAGGGGAAAAAGACCTAGGGTCATGGTGGATACATGTATGAATAACTCTGAGCAGTGCAGAAGAGCAGCTAGCAAGGCAAACAGGATGTTGGGATGCATCGTAAGAGGGATCACCTCTAGGAGCAAGGAAGTGATTCTGCCGCTGTACAATGGACTGGTTAGACCACACCTTGAGTACTGTGTACAGTACTGGAGACCACACTTGAAGAGGGACATACAGCTCCTGGAGAGGGTACAGAGGAGGGCAACAAAGATGATACGAGGGCTAGGGGATTTGACTTATGAGGACAGACTTGAGGAGCTCTGCCTGTTTTCATTGGAGGAGAGGAGAGACAGGGGGACATGATTGAGGTCTTCAAGTACCTCAAGGAATAAATAGGGTAAACATGGAGGGGATCTTTAGACTAAAGCAGGAGGTATCACCAGAGGGCACTGGCTTGAAGTTGGAAGGTGGAAGGGTGAGGTGGGAAAAGAGGAGGAGGTTTTTCACTGAGAGGGTGGTGGACCCTTGGAATGCACTGCCTGGGGAGCTGGTTCAGAGATCCACAGTGGAGGGCTGCAAGAGAGGGTGGGACAGACACAGAAAGTGGATGTATCAGATGATGGCCTGTCCTGGGGGGGTGGGGATGGATAATAGAAGTTTCTGGAGCACAAGGGATGGGAGGGTCTCGGCACCCAACTAAGGATCTAGGTTCGAGCAGACTCAATAGACCGTAAGGCCTAATCTGCTGGCAAATAGTATGTTAGATAGCATGCATATAGAAATACCTTACTTATCACATAAGATCCCCTCTGCATATGTCATTTATTTAACAGGCTAGGACCTTAAGGGAGAGACATGTGTTTTGCTTTTTTAGGCATAAAATAATTTTCATAATTCTGTTATTTTTTTAACTAGTGTTACTGTGCTTTCCACCATCCTGACTGCTATAAAAACTGCCATGAAAGTGAAGTCAGGATGACAAGCTGTTATTGGTATGTGGTAGTTTGTTAGTGCCACAGAACTTCCGCAGAAATTACAAACCACCGCCGCAGAAGTTCTGCGGCAAATGGTAGTCTTGCCGCAGAACTTGGTCCCACTGTGCCGCAGAAAAGTAGGGGCTCTACTGGTAATGTGATGTCGTGATGGGTGGAAAGTTAGCAGCAAAACATCAGAAGGAGTGGAAGAAGGGGTCAAGTCTGGCAAGAGTGGAATTAGTAGCACCTCATCCAACCACATACACATAGCTCAACAGTGGTAGGATCATCTTAACCATGATCTCCTTCTGGACTAGGAGTAGAAAACTGGATTTGTTTCTGTAAAGGGTCTCTAATTAAGGGTGGAGCTTCTTGATGGTGGCATCAATGTGTGCCAAGAACTTGAGATGACTGTCAAACCACACGTTAAGGTATTTGAAGCGAGAGATGACGTTACAGGGAGTACCATCAAGAGACGTAGTAACAGAGGACCAACTGAGACGTTGGCAAGAGCCCCAAATCTCTTGGCATTCAATCACACCTGGCTAGTACAGAACCAGCTTTGGGCAGACAAAATGTTGCTGTATTGCTGGTTCCAACAAGGGAGCGGAACGTCCGGTCGCATAAAGTATGATGACATATGCATACATGTGAATGTTTGCTTAGACACAGGCCAAGGGGAGGTTTAAGTGAGAACATGGAAAAGACTATAGGCATCAAAATGGAGTATCTCACAGGGATGAACAGGGTGCTTGGGGGAGATAAGGAAAGCACCAGGACTAGGGGCATGCCATGAAGTAGGGGAGGGGGGGTTAAAAAGGACATGAGGGAGTACTATCACTGAAAGAGTGGTAAGTGCCTGGAACAGGCTGCCAGTAGGAGTGGTGGAGGTGACAACAGTGGGGGGGGATTCAAGCATGCATGGGATAGACATAGGGGTATAACAGTAAATGGGCAGTAAGAGGCAGGGTCAACGAAGACCAGTTAGGGCCTGCAGAGGCAGATGCTAGAAAGGGAAAATTTGGGCAGTCTGGGTGGGCCAAACCCAAGCGGTCCTTTTCTGCTGACAAATTCCATGCGGCTATGTTTGAGATACATCGGAGTTAAGAGCAGGTATTTACTTCTAATAAATAGGCAACTGACTATTTTATGTACTGTATGCTGATGTGTTAGTAACTGCTTCCTGCTTTTATCATAAAATATTCTGTTAGTGCAGTGAAACAAGATTGTTTTAGCCTTTGCTTTTCACAGTGCTAGTAAAAATAATTCAGTAGAATTCTGGTATTATGATGTCAGAAACTGCCAGCTACGTAGGAGCCCAATGTATTTCAATGAGAAACTAAATATATTTTTCTAAAGAAATAAAACACTTTTTTCCGGCAACAAATTTTGCCTTTGTATGTTTGCACTATTGTGGTCCATCTGTATGATGTTACAATTTTTAAAACAGTAACTGGCTTCTCTTTTCTTCTTCCCAAGTGAAATTTGCTTATGTAGAAAATGCCACCAGCAAAATTATAGCAAAACATTACATGTTTTCAAAATCTCATATTTCTAATAAATATATAATATTTTGGTGGTAAAAAGTGTTATTTCTCTATAAAAACCTAAAAACGGGTTTGCAGTTTCCCACTGAAATACACTGCCAGCCTTGCCAGTAAAACTTTTTTGACATCATAATTCAAGATTCCATTGGGTTCTTTTTTTACTGGTAGTTCACAAAATACAAATAAACTGATGAAAAGGTAACTAACACAAACAGTGAAAATGATTGCAGAGGCATCTAAAGGCCCCAAACCTTCATTCTTTAAGATATACATCCTTACTAAGCACTTGCTCTTTAAAGGAGTTCTACTGGCAACAGTGCTTGATTCACTGGTCATAGACTGTGGCTCAGCACCGATCCCCTTGAGTCTCCGGAGAGTTAGTCAGTAATATTTCAACCATAGTCGTATTTCTCAGTCCTACAGCTGGTATTATGAATGAATGCAGCCTCAGATTGTGTGTGATACACGCAATCAGACGTGGTTTTGCTTTTCTCAGGTATTTCTTAATGTACGGCAATATTAATACTCTATTTTGTCTGCTTTTTTTTTTTTTTTTTTTACAAAGGTGCCTAATAGGCATATAGGCACCTTTGTAAAAAAAGAAAAAAAAAACACTGGGCAAAGAAAATACAGAGATTTTAATATCGCCGCACATTAGGGAAATACATAGGAAAAGGCAAAACCATGTCATCATATCACGGTGTTTGCCAGCACAATCTCCCAGGGAGCTGCATTCATTTCGCCAATATGCCAGCTACAGGGACTGAGAAATTAAAATTTATGAGCGGTGAGGTAATTTACTGACTAAATATATACCAGGACTCTGGAGGTGGGGTTGGGTCCTCGAGCCACAATCTATGCACCAGTGGCTCGAGCACTGTTGCCAGTAGAACTCCTTTAATGAGGAGGAGGAGTGGGTAGAGGGACTCTGCCCTGGACAGACTGGCTGTGTCCAGAGATGTAGGATCCAAACCAGTCAATAGCAAGGGTTATACATGGTCTAGTTCTGGTTCGAGTTGCTGCGGCTCCATCCCCCCACAATGACCTGAGAAGTGTGGGAGATAATCTAGTTTAAGTTTAATACTGTTTGGTGCTCCCACTTCCTTTATGACCTGAAGGGTAAGGTAAGGGAGTTAGTGCAATTTATATTTAAAGAGCTAGTGTACTGCCTGGAATTATTAGTAACTTTCAGATGTAGTCTGCTATCACTTCTTATATCTGAAGTATTTTTTCCTTTTCTGTTTGCTAGTTAGAAGATTTTCTATTTGCCAGTACTGGAGTGCTGTGTGGAGCAGCACTCTGTCTGGAGGATAAAAAAAAGTCATTTTTTTTTTTTTTTTAATTCTCTATTTTTTCCGGGCAGGACCCCGTATCACATCGGCCCTAGTCACGGCACCCCGGAGACCTCCACCACTGCCTATGGCTGCCGAGATCCCTCGGTCACCCCCGGCTTGCCCCCCAGAGGGCGAGGCTGTGGCCACCTTCACCGGCAACCCACGGGACTTATGGCTGGTCGGGGATCCACAGCAATGGTGGTGTCTCAAGGTCCTCCGGGGAAGGCGTCATGTGTATGTTGCCCTTGCCCCGGCTTTTTTCCTCCTTACAGAGGCGGGGATGTGCAATGATGCAAGCGTCTGCCCCACCTCCCAGAACCGGCTTCATCGGTCACCTGAGGCCCCCTAGCCTCCGCTAGGAGCCCTCAGTGCGACTGGATCGCTCCTCGCCTCCCCGAAAAGGAAAGCAGTCCTTAGACTTATCCTTCTCCCTCGCCGCCCTCTGACGATCCGGGTCCGCCCTGAACTTGGGTCGCTGGTGTCGCGAGCGCAAATCCCACCGTTGCGCCAACGGGCCAGCAAAAAAGTCAGTTCTGTTCCTCCCACTGCATCATAAACACGGAGACCACATTGTGACATTAGTAACCAAAGAGAACCATTTCTCACTGCCTGATTATTCTTTTCATATGAAACAGCAGGGATGAGCTGTTCTTGGTTACTAGTGAGGTCACAGTTTCCAGCATTTTGATTGGTAACTTGTGAAAGTCACTGCTCGTGCTGCAGGGGTTGTGGTGCCTCAATGTGTTCAGTCACGTTTCTGATGATGTAGCTGGACAAACAGAACTGACTTTTCTCAGCCTCCAGACAGAGTGCTGCTCCACACATCACCTCAGTACGGACAGGTGGAAAATCTTCTAATTAGCAAACAGAAAATAAAAAAATACTTCAGATATAGGAAGTGACAGCTGACTGCATCGGAAAATTACTATTGATTCCAGGCAATACACTAGCTCTTTAAAACTGTTTGTTGCTCCCTTCACCCTTATGACCCAAGGGGTGTAGGATCTGGTCCAATTTAATTCTGCATCTTGTTACTGCTACCACTCTCCCCAACTTAGAACCCGAGGGGGGGGGGGGCAGGTGGAATCCAATTTATATTTAGTTTTGTTTGTTGCTCCCTTCCTCCAGCCTTATGACCCAAGGGGTATATGGACTGGATTTATTTTATACTGGGTATTGCTACTGCTATCACCTTTCCCCCCTTTTGATCGGAGGGGTGTGGGGAGGCTGGTTATAACATTTAAGTATGTTATTTGTTGCTCCTACTATTCTTATAGTTACTCACTCCCTGCTCTTATTATTTCTGTGTCTTCCATATCTCATCTCACATCACACTCCTGTGCTCCCTTATCCTGATCCCACTCATTGTCTCCCTCTCCTATTTTCCCTCTTATGCCCTCTGCCTCTTGCCTTGACTGCCCTCACCTTCCTCTCCTTAACCTCCCCAGCCCTCTCTCTTCCTCTTTGCAGTCCTTGGTTTCCTGCATGCATTCATTTTGGATACACCCAAGACCTTCTCAGAGTCTGAATTTCTATCACTGTCTAGGGCTACCCTGTAAACCCGAAACAGGAGCCCCGGATGGCAGTCCATGTTCCCCCACAGGAGTTGGGTAAATGGAGGAATTCACAGACAGAAACCTGCTTGAAAAGGGAAAGGTTTTAGCCCAAGGAAAGTGGACCACAGTCAGGGCTGGATTCTGCACTAACCCCCAAATAACCAGCCACATTAAAAGTGACCACCTAAACCCCTACAAAGCAGAAACATGAAGAGCGAGAACCAAACCAGCAGTACCGCTAGGGCCAATGATGTTCTGTTTTCATCTGGAAACACTAATGAAAAATGGAATTTGCCATTTTTAAACTGACACCTGGGGGCCAATTTTTCAGGAAATCCCCCAGTTTGCAGCAGCTTTTTGGGCAAACCCTTCCATTTTAAGCCAAATCACTGTACAAAACATGTAGATCTGCCCTCAATTTGGGAAGGGGGTTGGAGGGACAGAAAACTGGATTTGAAGATTTTTGCCATATGAAACTGGCCGTTGTTGAAGACAGATGATCACTGGCTCTATAACATCAACAGGACCAAAGGAGGAACTGGTACTGAGAAATGGGGACTGAGCAATTCCCATTAAGAGGAGGGTCCCAGAGTTAGAAGACTTGAACTGGACACTCTTCCAGAAAGACTCTGAAGTAGTCAAATATTTGGCTGGCCTGTATCACCAGAACCAAGCCCTCCAGGGGACTGAAAGCAGAGAGACCTGGCCCAGCACCGGCACACAGCAAGAGTCTGAGCATCATACAGTTTCAGAGCTGTACAGGTCCCAGTGCTGAGCTCAGCATGGGAATCTCAGTGCTTCTTACTTCATCAAAATTTTTATCTGCTTACCACTTTAAGCTGAATCCAACGGAGTGGGCCTGGACCTTGTAAGGCTAAAAGCAGATGGATCCTGAATGATCACAGCCCATAGGTTTCTTTACAAGAACCAATGGGGTTAGACTTCTGTTGGAAATTCTTCCAACTTTTTGGCCTGACTTCCAATGAAATTCCTTGAAATGTTCTTGCGAAGAGCACATTATGGAATATTCTTGGCATGGTCTGGGCCAATCACACAGGAGTGCAGTGTGCATATTTATGGAACTCATACAAACAGAGGTCTAGGCATAGACACTCAAAGCACTCATTATGACCATCCGCAGATGGCAAGGGTATGTTGCTCCCAGTGCACTTTTTCAACCTATCTGAAGGGTTCACTGGGGAAGAAACCACGACCGTGGAGGAAACAGTAGGGAAGACAGTGCAACACCACAAGCTAAGAATGGGTGAGAACCTATCAAAGTTGAAGAAAAATAAAGAATTTCGGAGTGGAGATGGTGCTGCAACCAAACAGGAACTGTAGCAAAGTCAGAACCAAGACAAAGCAGCAGAACTAAGAAATACGGTGCAGAACTGAGGTGCAGTTGACCTCACTGATGAAAAGATCTGGCAGTAGGAAGGAACTGCACACGAGAAGTAGAGATATCTATGTAGCTGTAGTTTGAATCTGACTGGATGGTTCTGGGTGCTGGCTTCTCAAGCCAGGATGATGCAGTGGGTGTGGCAATAGATGAACATTAGTTAGAATGGCACATTTTAAATCTGTGATGCTGTAGGTAGGACCCTGTCTTGTCTATTCAAATGGTTTCAAGTAAATGAAGTAATACATTTCTTTACCTTCAGAATGGGGGTTAGACATCTAAAGAAATGGGAAGAGTGGCCCTCTCAATTTCAAGTACTGATGAATTCTCCTACACACATATTCATATCAGTCATGCTGGTAGAGCAGTGTAACTCTGGCACATGACACAGCCTTTTCTGTCATTACACTGTTTCAGAAGTAGTGATCAATGTTCATTTAGTCAAACTCTAAAGTTAAAACCCCAAAGAATTAAAGAAACGTCCATCTCATGTCATATCACAGTGGTTTATTAGGACAGGAATACATTCACAGTAGGTGGGTGTTTAGCAGTCTAAAAACAGTCTTAACTGTGGGCGTACGCAATTCAAAACCAATTACCAAGTACTTAAGGTGTCTTGCAAGTTTATTTTAATCAGCAAGCTTGCTCAACTTCAGAAAAAAGGAAGGGGAGAGGACTAATAACACAGATGTACTATATGCTATGTATGTCCACAGCAGGGATCATACTGGGTAGCCCTGATTTTTTTTTTTTGGGGGCTTAAGTCAGTAATGTAAAGTGCTTTGAAGGCTTTAAGAAACCACATAAGCTGCTACTTTTGAGGCACAGCTAAAACCGCATCAATGGGCAATGTGGAACAGAACTGATCTATGCTTCAGAGTCTTTAATGTCCATTTCATTCCTAATTACTGCAAATAGTATAAGCTGAGTGACAGTTAATAAATAAAATTAAAAAAAGCTAACAGCCTTAAAAATGATTGTGTTAAAGGCCAAATATGTGTCACAATATCTTTCAGCTTACACTTTTCATGATTTCCGCCAAGGTATTTTCCATATTAATCTAGCTATACCCGATCAATTGTAAAATGTAACAGATGAACAGATATGCTGTGGTGTGGAGCAAGTACCTTTCTGCAGAACTCTACTACTGTTACCTCATAGTGTGCTCCTATGGAACAGATGGTCAGAAAGTTTTAAAAAAGTAATTTTTACTTGGATTTTAGCCTTCCTCCAGTGTACTTCTTACTGCCCACATTTACAGACCTCAGAGTGTTAGCAATGGCAAGCATAACACTTCTGCCCACAAAAGCAGGGCCCCTGGGAGTCAACATGGGCTGAGGTTTCTGCCAACACTGTTGGGTCTCAGGGAGCCAACACCAGCCTGTCAGCACTAGTGGGCTTTTAAGAGCTGACAACTGCCACTGAAACACTTCTATCCACATAAACGGGCCACTCTGCAAGACAATTCCTTCTAAGCAGCTCTTAGGTGATAAGGGATGAGGGAGGAAAACGGGGAGGGGGGGGTGACTTCCTTGCCATCCACACAATGGTATGACCCCTGAACAGAGTATACTCAATGTGACAGTAGAGAAGGGGTAAAAAAAAATCCATACAGAAAAAAATACCTACAGCAATAGGAGGGTTAAACTGAGCACAACAAACATTTTAGTGTAACCCCCCTACAAATGGGTTCCCAAAAAGTCTTCCTTGAGCTTACCTACATGCTCACTGCCAGGCTGGTGTCCTGCATTTTAGCAGTTTAAATGTGATTACCAGAGCTTGTATAGCCTCTGTGTACTGTCTCTTTAAGAGCTGCTTGATTGCAGTGTAGGTAATCTGAGATGGAGCACTGCTGAAAGATGTGACTGTTTGCTGAAAACCATTTAGAATGTTAATGATAATGTAGTTTGTCTAACCTGCTTTCTTTGTAGCAAGGACTGTTTTGTTTGTCTCCACTATCTTGGTCCTGGACTGCAAATTGGACCAATCAGTTCTGCTAGGACCTAAAATGTAGCCAGACTACATGAGCTGTCTGAATTCAAAATCTATAGGAACTGTGGTTTGAGTTTTGCACCTTTTTTGCAACTGAAGGGGGAGCCCTTGCTTTGACTGACAGCCAAATCAGCCAACCAAATCTTTTGGATCTTGGGGAAGTCCTAGGCTGCTTGCAGTTTTCAATTTAGTTCTGAGCTGGAAGCTCAAGAAGAAGGAGCTGAAGTAATTCTGGGGAGTCATCCTGAGTGGATTCGCACGGGAAAACTGTGAAAGGGCTGTTTTTGGCTGCATGTCTGCTGCTGTTCCATGAGAGGGAGGGGAGAGAAGAGAATTATTTTGGACTAAATCCAAGTTTGTGTGACTAAAGTAAGCTACTGAAGTGGGCCAGGCTCACCCTGAAGAAGACCGAATACTTTTGCTGAATATGATCGGCCTGTCAGGAGTTCCAGCTCACCCCTAAGCTCCCGGTGTGTGCAGAGACTTTGCTATTGTGACCAGGTAGCACTTTTCCTGGTACAGTAGAATTCCCATACATGTAAATGTGCTGTGAGCTGCTAGTGGATTGAGAGTTAGTTCCCCTCTGTGTGAACTGTGTTCTGCTTGCTGGAAGCTGTATCCAGCCCAAAACGGACTGCATCCGAACTTGTCTCCATGCGGTCTGGGCTTTGCCAGACTGGCCCAGCCAGACTACCCACTGCACAGAGAAGCCATTGACGAGAGACCTGCCTGGGGATCACCCCCCCTGCTCTACGCTTGAACAGGAACGACGCATCTGCGACTTGTGTGGGCCCTGCTTCTCCTGGCATTCCAGATCAACCACCTGCGGTCTTGATATTAGTCCAGCCTGTGTCCAGTCTTGGGTATCGTGAGTAAATACCAGGGTAGTTCCCTGCACCAACAACTTAATCTGAGTGTGTCATCTGATTGTCTTGTTGTTTTGTTTCCTTTATGAACTGAGCCCTCTGGTTCCTGATTACAAATATTGTGTACTGTGCACGTTGTGTTTTCCATCACAGGGCCCCAACCAGCTGTAACCCCGGACAACTGTCCTGGCTAGCCCATCTCTTCTCTACCTGGGTACCCAGAGGTGGACTGTGTGGGGGGGACTGAAAGCGCATGCATAACTGCTTGATTGATATAACCTTTAAGCTAATTAACCTGATTTTGCCCCTCCCTTGTTCAAGTCCCCCGAATAAATCAGATCTAACTTTTTCTGCATGTAATCTGACTGTGGTTCCAGTTTGTGCTCAAAATACTGTACTGTTGCTATTTGCTGTGCTTAACCTCATTTTACAGGGGGTCCCAAGGGTCGAGCCAGAGGAACCAGCCCTGGTGGTAAGTGCAAAACAGTGTAGGTACATATGTGGTGTACCAGGGGTATTGTGAAAGTGATTATTGTACAGTGTTCAGGCCACTAGAGGGGAAAGAGGGGGGTTACAGTATCCTGGAGGGCTGTGCCCAGGTTAGCCTGACCACTACCAACCCTGACCTCTGGGTGGAGGCACCCGTTTCAGAACTCAGGCCCCTTAACCTGCTACTAGCCAAGCAGGCAGGGGTAGTAGCCCTTGGGATAGCGCCACCTAGGGGTTACATTAGTAACTGCTAATGTACATTTGCATGATTTATGACTTCTTCAGAAAGCAGACTATACATTCTGATAAAGATACTGATGCCACTGCAAATGCAACAAAGGACTTCCTACTAAAGGGTTTATTTTATTTACATATTTAAAATGTTAGCAAGTGGGAAAGGCACACCAAGCTAAAGCTCATTTCCAGGTGCAAGCCAGGGGGTTGGGGAATGGGGGTAAATACATCAAGGCATTACAAAATATAAGTGTAAAAAATACAAAGTGCACAGTGCAAAATACACAGACAGTCAAGGTACAGGCAGTCAAGGTGAGGGGATTAAATAATTTGCCCCATGTGAAATCATTTGAAATTATACATTGCAAACAAAGAATACATTGTAACTTCAATACACAGATACAGTGTCCACAGGGAGAGAAAGAATGGAGGGTTCAAGAGGGAACGTGATAGGTACAGGGGGAGTGCGAATATGCCTAAGCAGGCATCTAAAGGTATAGACAGAGGAGGAAGAGGTGAAGGGAAGGGGGAAGCTGGTTCCAGAGGGAGGTGAGACTGTAGGAAAAAGCAGATTGCCCAGCACATGAATTAGGGTGGGGAACGGAAAAAGGTGCAGGAATCCCTGGAGCAAAGAGAGTGGAGAGAGAAGAGACGAGAGATAGGTGGGAAGGAAGCCATGCCAGTAGGTGGTAATAAAGGAGGAGGAGCAGTGGGACTGGTGACGAGAGGGTAGTGGGAGGATGGAAAGGGAGGAATAGAGGGAGCAATGGTGAGTGCAGAGTGGAGAGCTAGTAGCAAAATAATAGAAGGCATTACAGAGGGTGTATGATCTCACAAGGGAATGGTAGGGTGCAGTGCCATTAATCACGTTTGCATAGTCGAAGCCCAGGAGTACTATTTTGGTTACCAGCTCCCAGCGGACCTGGGGAGAGAGACAAGGCTTATTGCAGTACAAGGTGCCGAGCTTGGGACAAAGTTTGGCATGGATGGCATCAATGTAGGCAGAAATGTCAATCTTGCAACCTAGCCACAAACCAAGGTGCTTGAAAGCAGGGACAACTTCCAAGAGAGTACCATCCAAGGTGGAGAAGACAGGGAAAGGTGACAGCCTTGCCAGTTTCTTATTGGTGCCAAACGTCATGGACACAGTCTTCTTGGTGTTAACCCTGTGCTGGTTGGCGCAACACATTGTGGAAGTTGTGCTCGAGCGGGACCTCCACAGTTGAGGCTGAAAGGCCAGAAGTGTGAATAACTGTGTCATCCGCATACATATGGATATGTGAAGGGACACAGGCAGAGAAGAGTTAACTTAGGAAAATTGAGAAAAGTATCAGGCTCAGGATGGAGCCCTGTGGGACCCCTGCTAGGATGGGAGGGGGAACAGAACACAGCCCACCTGAACTGACTGTTGATGGCCCATAAGATATAAGCAGAACCAGCCCACAGTGGGTACTGAAAGGCCAGCAGACTTCAGCTTGTCCAGGAGGATTGGGTGGGACACCAAGTCGAAAGGTTTAGCTAGCTCGATGAATATGACTGCCTTGATAGGTCTATTATCCATCCCAGAGAGGATATAATCAGTAACGTGCAGCAGGGAAGAGATGGTAGAGTGGTTCTTCCTAAAACTGGACTGGTAAGGTGAAAGGAAAGTTGAGGAGTCAAAAATGTCAAAGAGCCTAGAATACATAATGGACTCTAGCAGCTTAGTTTGAGAGGGAAGGAGTGAGACTGGTGAGCAGTTGCCTGGGGATGAGGGGGTCTCCCGCTTTGTGCAGAGGCAGAGACTTAGCAACTTTCCAGGCCACAGGAACTGCACGAGGGACAAGGAGAGGTTCAGAAGGTGACAGAGTGGGAGGGCAACAGCTGGAGCAGAGATCTGCAGGAGTGTAGGGTCCAAGCCTTCAGGGCATGACTTGGAAGGGTTAACTGACATAAGTGCGAGGAGGACTCCGGGCGGGGGGAAGGGGAGACAGGAGGGAAGTGAAAGTCTCCTGGTGAGTGGGGTGTAGGAGAGATAGTGTGATCAGGAGATAGGTGACAGGGTAGAGTGCAGGTTGTGAAGAATTTGTTAAAGTGAGCAGCAATGGAGGTGGGGTTGAAGACCAGTGAACCATCCACCAGGAAGACAGGGGTCAGACTGGGCTGGGGAATCAAACAGGGAGTGGATAACCTTCCAGAATTTTGAAGGGGAGTTTACATTGTGCTGGAGGTTGGACTGGACGTAGTGGACCTTCGCAGTGCAGACAGCCTTTATACAGGAGCTCTTGAGTGACCTGCAGTGTAGCAGGTCAGGCACTGAATGGAAGGACTTGTAATGTGCCCATGCAGGGTCCAGGGACTTGCACAGCTCGATTAGATCAGATATAATCCAGGGGTGGTGGGAACGTTTAACCCTGGCCTTTCTAAAGGGGGCATGAGTGTTCCAGGTGTTGTTAAAGATGGCAATGAAGAGTGAGAGGGCAGTATCAATGTCCAAAGCTGAGCAGATGGAGAGCCAATCAAAGGGAACAAGAACCTCAGGTTTTTTTTCTCCTTTCTGGTTATGGTGTATAACTGTATGAAGCACCCCTTTGTCTGAGGATATTATTATTTGTGTTAACCCCACTCTTTTACATGTATAGAGCGGCTTCTTATGGATTTTTTTTTCTTTATCCCCGTGTTACTGGTTAATCATTTCACTTGCTACACTGACTGTATTTTTCTGTATATACCTTAGTTAAGGTTACTTTAGGGTTATATTTTTGTTGGAGATGTCTGATGCATTGTTTCTTCTTGTTATAAAAAAAAAAAAAGAGAGTTAACAAGGTCACTTAGAAGGGCATCAGTGTCAAGTGACCTGAAAGGCCTATACCAAAGGTGTCTGGGGGAGGACTGAGGGGGATGCACTTTACTAACACAGTAGGTTAGGCAGTGGTTACTGAAGGCGTCAGTAAGAAACCCCTACAGCAATGATGCAGTGGGGGTTGGATGAGAGCACTCAGTCCAGGAGGGAGTGGTTAGGGGAGTGAGGATGGAGTTGGGTGGGTTCCGTGACTAACTGTGAGAGGTTCAAGGTCTCAATTTTGTGGAGAGTGGGCCTGGAAGCAGGGGAAAGCCAAATTAAGTTGAAATCCCCAGAAGGATGAGATCACCAGAGGCAGAAAGGGAGATGACAGATGAGAGCTTGTTGACTAGGGAAGAGGGAGAAATCTTAGGCAAAGCAGAGAAAACCCTGACAAATATGGGGAGAGTGGGGGTGGGGTAGCATTACAAGCAGGAGCTCATGAGAGAAAGGGAGTGCTCTCTAAAAGTGATGGAATTTGAGGCTGAAGTGGTGGTATTACAGTGACAACTGCACCACTATACTTGGGGTTGAGTAGGCACTTTAACGTAACTAGTGCTCCGCTGCTTATGTCATTTCTCAAAAGATTTCATGAAATAACTGAAAACGCAACCTGCGGCCCGGAATCTGCGGGTGTGGCAAACTGAGTGAAATTTGGTGATGCCTTTTTTTTTTTTTTTTTTTAAAGAGACGAGCAAAAAACATGCAATTTAACCATTTTTACTCAATGAGGATAATTCACATGCCACTCTGCCTGCCTGACTGTGGACAGCTTTAAATCTGCCTTAAAAGTCATCATCGTGTTATCCTCCCCTATCTTCTGCAATATACTTCCAGTTTTGATTTAGCGTATCACTACTAGTATTTTTATTGTACTTTTCACACAGTTATGTATTTTACCTTGTTTTGTTGTTTTTCTCCTGTTGACATTATTCATATGTTCTGCTATTGTCTACTGTGTAGTGTAAATTGTTTCTTGTTTCTTGTTGTTCTGTACCCTCCCGGTTCGTGCCTGAAAATAGTCATTGCTATGGCTAGTGTACCTACCCAGTAAACAAAAACGAAATAAAATAAATAAATAAACACATCTATTTAAGCTTGCCTTCCTGGAGGGTGTATGAATTGGAGATCTTTGAATATCAAATCAAATCAAATCAACCTTTATTTATAAAAAGTGCCTTTCTAAAACCAAGGCGCCTGTACATAACATGATAAAAACAAATCAATAAATAATTAAAAACCATGCATCAATGTAAAATTCACAACAGCGACATTTAAAAATCATTATATGCGTAACTAAAAAGAAATGTTTTTAATGCTACTTTAAAGCTTTGGACGGTCGGGCAATTCTCGCACCTGACAAGGTAGAGAATTCCACAGGGTTGGGGCCATAAAACTAAAGGACCTGGCCCCAGATGTCTTTAAACGAACCCTGGGAATCTCTAGCAATCCCGCGTCAGTGGATCGGAGAGGGCAGGATACTGTGATGTTGATGTTTCAATTGTTATTTATGGCTTTAACTGCTGAATTTTTTCATTGTTCTGAACAAGCGTTTAAACATTGATTTGATCTGCAGTTTTTATGAATAAAATATGAGTGGAGTATTTGCGCTTCTGCAGATACACTTTCCTGTCTATCCATGGAAGTGCATCTGCATGAGTAACAGTTAAGTTGGCAATAGGAAAATGAGGGATTTAAAAGGTGACATTGGCGGGCTTGAGGGCTGGTTTTCAAAGAAATGCTTTCTAAATTTAGAAACAGGCACTGTCAGCAGAAAAAAAAAGTCCTGCTGTACACTGGGTCTGCAAAACCCTACCTAGCTAATGTCGGTTTTTGAGGGCCCCAGTGGCCCATCTTTCCCCCATTCCTCCCTACCCTTTGCCACTGTCTTCACCTGCCCCAGATACTCCAACCATACTTGAATCCCCCACTGATTTTGTATAAAGATCTCCCTTGGTAGCACATTTCACCCCTTCACCATCTCCTTTTTGTGAACAAATGTTTTCTGATGCCCCTCTTAAATCTCTGCCTACACACACACACACACACACACACACACACACACACACAACCACCACCATCTACCCCCTGGCAATGTTGTTCCCACTCAGCATAAACAACACTCCACTGTTTACTTTGTTCATTCTGTGTCCAGCGTGTACACTTTGAGATTTGATAACCTTGCTACCAAAGTCTTATCCTGTTGACCCAAGATTACCCTCCTCGTGCACCGCTTCCACTCTGTCCCCGTCTTTCTTCAAGTGTGAGTTCTACAGCTGCACAAAACACCCCAGGAAAGGGTACAGAAACATAAAGGCATTAGGGCTATATACCCATCTATATTCTTAATTTAGTCTTTGGATTTCTTTCCCTTAAAGCAGCAGTACAACGAAATTGGGCAAACAATTTGACCCTACATTTTTTACACTATAAAATATTCTAGGCATCTTCCAGTTTTATTTGGTGG
This sequence comes from Neoceratodus forsteri, assembly GCA_016271365.2. NCBI lineage: Eukaryota > Metazoa > Chordata > Ceratodontiformes > Ceratodontidae > Neoceratodus > Neoceratodus forsteri. The sequence goes on along the minus strand of CM028135.1, from coordinate 358,310,030 downwards.
TACACTTTTCTAATTACATCAACACTTGAATATTTTATAAATATTTAAATTGTTATTTTTCCTCAAGAAAAAAAGATGGGCACCACATTTTGCACAGAAAAAGCATTGTAGATCTAGCAAGGGTTAGGATTGAAAAACTAAAGTCTGCCTCATGGTGCACAGCACATGAGGAACCTAGACAACTATATTTGACAGGTATGCTAATATTTTTCTTAGTTGTAGCTGAAACTAGCTGTTTTGGGAAAACATTTTTCATCACGCTGCTGCTTTAAATTCATTACCTTACACTCTTGGCACTGAACTTCAACAGCAAAACCTTTGACTGTTTGAGACCCTATGGTGTTTGGGGGAGTATATGATGGGCTGCATGGAGCCACAGTTTATATATCATTAATGTGATTTCGGCCTCTGTTAGCATGTCCGGGATTACCTGGCATGCAAGGACTCCAATACATGTACAAGCAATTGTGTGGCAACATGTGGAGCCATTGAGAATCCCAACCCATTTTACTGCTTAATGCTTCAAATCCACCGTGGATACCTGGGCAGCGGTGATCACTCTGAGTTAGGCAGCCTCGTACTCCAGGGAGGGACAGCATCTGCTAGGACATATAATCCCTCCACCTGTCCAACTCTCCTACTGCCTGGGTGCGTTACTAAACCCATGTCAATGGCATCAAGAGCAGTAACCCTACACTGTGCCAATGGGCCAGGTGGTCTCTTAGATAGCCGGCTATCCAGTGCAGAGTCAAAGTCTTTACTGACATCAAGATACAGCAGGGGTCGAAATGAAATGTTGCAGCCATTAGCCAGCAGGGCTAGTGTCTGGCAAAATCCACTAACACCCCTCCAAAGACTTTACTGGTATACTCACTGAAATATACTTTATCCAGCATAAGGCCACAGGGCTCCTAAACTGTTTTTTTTACTAGCCCAATACAAAATCTATCAGAATTTGGCAAGTGGTCCAGTGCTACTTTCGACCCCTGTATAACAATAAATCCACTGCTTCCCGCTTGTTCTCCACCTTTGTTATTCTATTAAAGAAGTCAATCAGGTTTTTCTGTCACAACCTTTTCCCTGTGAACCCATGCTGTCTAACATCCCAAGTCCGTTTACCTCCAGGAAATCTCCTAGCCTCTCCTTTATTAGTATTGCTAGCATCTTCACCCCTACGGGCATTAAACAGACAGGTCTGTAGATCTCAGGATCATCTCTACTACCGCTCCTGTGCAAGGGAACTACTTTTGTCAATCTCCAGTCCTTAGGTAGCGCACGCATACACACACACACACACACACACACACACACACACACACACACAGACATTAAGAAATATGAAACAGATTTATAGAACTCAACTGCCAAACAAGATCAAAAAGAGAAGGATAAAAAAAAAATTAATCTGGAAGAGGCCAACAAAATTATCTATTGGATCAGACCTTTATGTGGAAATGCACTAGACACTGTGGTGGCAACTACAGACGTCATTCCAAGCCATGTTTCATCCTCAAAAATAACAACCTGGGACATTATACCTCTAATAGTGAGTCAGGTACAGATTCAGGAGAAGATTTATTTTTTGCTAGATCTGACAGAGCCACAAATTCCAGGTAGACTTATTAAGAAAGTTCAATTCAAGCAAACAGGAGATGGAAGAGGAGTGGACAAAGAAGGCAGAGGACCACCACACAGGGCACGTAGGGAGCCAAATTACAGAAAATAGTGAACAGCAACATAAAATAAACATCATTAATTTATCATCTCACACTCGTAAGGCAGCATAAACCATTATCCTAAAGGAGGGTTTGAACTTTGTCCATACCACAGATACTAACTCATTCAATCTCCTTATCCAGCTGAAAAGATTTACTAGTTAGCTCAATTTCAAAGTTTTGTTTGCTAAAGAAAAAAAAAGTGGGACAATATTAGGAATCTACTATGGTTATCATAGAACACAGCAGTAAGTACCACTAATGGATTCCACGGGTCACAAATCAATACCTCATTTTAACCACCCTCATAGCCAGCCTGTGACTATTTTTGAAAAGGCATGCCTTTAAGATTTTCAAACTTTGGCTAATTCTAAGAGGACACCCACTTTTTTAAACATAACAACAAGAGCAGCAGCTTCATTAGAAGAACTGGAGATCAATATACCACAATAAAACCTGCAGACAAGCGTGTGTCTGTGACTATTTTGGACACCAGTGAATACACAGGGGACGTATCTAGGCAACCTTCAATCACCTCCTGATGACGCACAAGGAAGTGCAAAACCAGTAGAGGTGCCACACAACTGCTGCTGTGCTTTTGGAGGCCTGGTTTTAATTAATTAATAAAGTATCACTTTTGTAAGTTCCCTGAGGAGTGCTGGTAATTGTTTGCTTTATATCGTTGGATTTACTGTGCACCCTCTATCGCGGGTAACGAGCTGTTTTGTCCTTCTGGCAACCTTCAAATAAGAATTTTTACATGGTACTGAAGTCAGACCCAACACCAAATTTTAAGGAGGATGCTGACAACTTCTTGCACTCTGCCCCGATGGCATTATCTTACAGAAAATGCGGGATTTCCTAAAAGTGCAGAGCCCTTTAGAGAAATAATTTAAGCATAGCCAGAAGTCCACAAACGACTTGACAATCCCTCAGGACATTCAACTGTAACTGGTACAGGATCACTCATCGAGCCATTGTCTCAAATGTACTGTAGATGCACATATCAAAGGTCTTGTGAGGGCACTATCCAGTCCATTAGAAATACCACAGCAATTCTAAAAATCTTGGTGGAAATGCAGGTGGAACCAGACTGGTTACTGGTGTCCATGGAAGTTGAGTCTCTATGTATCAATATTCCCCATGAAGGTGGACTTCTGGTGATGCAAAGTTGGCTAGATGTCAGAACTGACTATATTCACCAACAAAATATTTTTTAGTGGGACTCTCTCGGGCTTTAAATGTAACTGTTTTTTCTGTTACAGTATAAGTATCTCCAAACAAAAGGTACAGCAATGGAGGCCACATCTGTCCCAAACAATCTGTAACTTGGAGGTGATTTATGACCAGAGTATCGATCCTTTTTTTTTTTTGAATCACTGATCTCTGACAATGATATACTAATGATGTGGCATGGGAGTGAGGAGGAACTTCATAAATTCACAGATTGCTTGTAGCAGTCAAATCCAAAGCTACATTTCTCTGTAAAATATACGATTTGAAACGTGTCCAATACTTGGATTTGGATATTTCAGAAAAGATACATGGCTTTATTGTTATGAATTTAAACCATACGACAACAGATCACAATACCCTCCTGCATGCTACAAGCTGTCACCCACGCCACACTATCAGGAACAGACCAAAGTCATCATTTTTTTAAGTCAAGTAAAATTGCTGTGAAAATTCTAATTTTGAAACAAGAGCTATTGAAATGCAAGAAGTTCTAAATAAGGGCTATAGAAGGAATCTTGTGGAAAGAGCTAAGCAAGCAGCATCAGAAGTTCAGAGGTCAGATCTACTGGTGTATAAAGAAAGGGCCACACAAAATCAAGAGGTCCTACATTCTGTAACTGCATATACCAGACAATTGGCAGCAGTACAAGAAATTGTATGGAGAAAATGACACATACTGGGACCACTATTGGAAGAACACAGAACAATATTTATGTAAAACAAAGTTTACCAGGTAAGCACACAGAGCCTGTTTCCAGTTGTATCCGGAATGGGGGGGGGGCCTACAAATTTATCATACAAAGTGCCAGAAGTAGCAAGCACATGTGCCAGAAGGTATATTGCATAGTATCAGGAACAACAAAAACAGTATATGCATTAGCATAGTGCAATTACAACATGCAAGATGCCAGTAGCTGCAAAATACATGTGCCAGAAGGTGCAAATATGTACATAAAATCACAATTTTCCTACTGAGAGGAAACAGGCAGGTGCATGGTGCATGTAGTTCAGTTTTATATGAGTGTTTTAGGCAGTTAGAGTAGACTTAGTAGTAGGAGTAGCCTTCCTGTACATGCACAGTCCAATTATGAGGTACATCAGCCTTCCATGTCATCTGGCCAGAGAGAAAGCCAGAGTCCAGGGGTGCCTGTAGTTAGGCTTGGGGGTGGAGGCATTCCTGGTAGCATGGACAGGTAACTGGAGATTTGTAATTGGACTTGATCAGCCTCTCGCCCAAGTGGAAGCTGGGTGGGGCAGTGAATTTTGGGGGCGGGTTACTCCAGATAGTAGGAAGCTTGTAGCTGAAGGAGGCTTGACCTAGTCTGTGCCTGTAGCATGGTGTTTGGAGATGTTGGCCTGCCTCTGACCTGAGTGAATAAGTTGGGTTCGCTGAAGTAGAGAAAAGATCACACATAACTCGGCAGTTTGCTTGCCCAGTACTTAGCACCCGCAAGGGCGATGTGCATCAGTTTAAAGGGGAAAGAAGTGACCACCTTAATGAGCTCCTGGTGGAAGCACAGTACTGAATTATATTATAATGTTAATGCATCAGTTAGGGTTGAGGATAAAGTGACAAAAGTAGGAAAATATGATTTTAGGGTTTCCAACTCTGACACCCCACTCCCACCCTGTACACACCAACAGGCATCGGGGGTGTGCCTTGGGGGTCATCAGCCCTAATGTTCACCCCATTCCATAAGTAAATAGGCTGAGATGGATACAGTATAGGAGAATGGAGTGAGCATTAGGGCTGATGACACCAAGGCACCCCCCAACCCGACACCTGTTGGTGTGAGCAAGATGGGAGTGGGGTGTTACGGCTGGAAACCATAACGTCTCATTTCCCCTACTGTTATTGCATTATCCTCAACCCCAACTGATGCATTAACATAGTGTTTTGCAAAGAATTTCCTTACTTTTTGAAATAGTGTAAACATAGCCTTATTTGCCTGTTGGAGTGCAGGGCCCTCTGGGCCCTACGCTTCCTCCCATCTATAGTTCGACATACAGTAATCATATCCTTATTTGCCTGTGGGAGCACAGGGCCCTTTCCTCCACAGATGCGAATCTGTATGTCACTGTAAAAGGGCCCTGCACTTCCATTTATAGGACAACAGCAAACAAATTGTCAGCATAGCCATCTTATTACCCCACCTCATGTACCTGGTGCATAAAATGTTCAAATCCCTGCCAAAAACGTAATTCTGTGCAACTGCAACATCATTCCGCTCCGTAGGTGTGAAAATACATTTTGGACAGGATTTAAAAAATGACAGCTGTGACATCCATGACGTGGGTAATAAGGAATTTCCAAAGTTATGAGCGTGCATAGCAAAATTGCAACAAATAGGCATAACTTCACCATTTTTACATATTTGGACCTCAAATCTTCAACATAGCCTTCTTATGACCCCACTTCATGAACAAGGGCAGAAACTAATTTTCAAATCCCGCCCGAAAGGTGAATTCGCCAAGTGACCACAAAATCACCTTTCGGATGGGAGCTGCATAATGACAGTCATATTGTTCATTAGGTGGGGACCCCAAAAGGCCATGTTGAAAATCTGGATTCAAAATGTCAAACAATGGCAAAGTTATGCACCAAAGTTGAAACACACTGAATCACATTTACCTTAGTTTTTCATATTGCAGTAGCCGGTTCCAGCAGCAAGACGTGTCTTTGATCGGAGAGTGGATCTCGAATCTGGGACATGTTTAGGTGAGTAAGGTTATGTGGGGGTCTACTGGGCAGTATGGGGTGGTGGGTGATATGTGGGAGGTAGAAGTGGGGGTAATGATCTGCACGGGACTTTTTTTGGGGGGGTGCAGGGGGAAAAAAAAAAAGCATGACTTTTTTATTTTATTTCAGGAACTGGAAACGACCAGGGGGGCACCAGACACCACGATATGGGGCAGCACAAGGATGGCTTTCGGAGAATGGGGGAGGGAGGAGGAACAACTGGACCACCAATGAAGTATTTATAAGGCATGGGGACGTAATCGGAAGGGGCGGGGGACCACTAAACTACCAGGGAATCAAAGGATGAGAATCAGGACTGCAATCGGAGAATGGGGGAGGATGGAGGGACCACTGGACCACCAATGAAATATTTCTAGAGCATGGGAATGGTGATTGCAGAATGGGGGGGAAGGGACCACTGGATTACTAGGAAATCCATTGGGACCATGATCAGAGAACTGGGGAGGGTGGAGGGACCACTGGGTCACCAATGGAATATTTCTAGAACATATGAAGAAGCCAGCAGAAGAAGGCCATTTGGTCTATCAAGTCTACTCGTATTGCAGGGTCCACAGCTTGCGCTAATGTCCCTTGCCCTCCCTCCCCACTTCTCCCATCCTCCCTACCCATGATTCTTACCTTCCCCCATGCCTATCTCAGACCCTCTTAAAGCTGCCCACTGTCTTCAACAAGATGACCTCTTCTGGCAGCGCATTTCAAGTGTCCACTACCCTCTCTGCGAAGAAGTGCTTCCTGACCTCCCTCCTACACCTCCCACCCTCCAGATTAAGAATGTGCCCCCTTGTGATATGGTTGCCACTCAGCTTAAAGAGAGACTCCTTATCAACCTTATTTATCCCTTTCAAGTACCTGAATGTCCCAATCATGTCCCCTCTCCCTCTCCTGTCTTCCAGGGAGTACATGTTCAGTGCCCTCAACCTTTCCTTTTATGCCTTGCCCTGCTGACTGGCTATCATCTTTGTAGCCCTCCTCTGTACCTTCTCCAGCAGGTTAATGTCCTTTTTGAGTTGTGTGCACCAGTACTGAACTCCATACTCTAGATGTGACCTTACCAGTGACCTGTACAAGGGCAGTATAATCTCCTCTCTCCTACTACTGATCCCCCTAGCTATGCATCCCAGCATCATGTTTGCATTTGCTGCTGCTTTCTTGCACTGCGTGGAGTGCATCAGGTCACTAGTGATCATCACTCCCAGGTCCTTCTCCTCCTCCTCTGATGCAGATACTCAAACTCCACCCAGGTAATACTCTGTCCTGGGATTCTTGGCTCCAATATGCATAATTTTTCATTTCTTGGCATTGAAGCTAAGTTGCCAGATCCTGGACCACCTCCCCAGCTTTTCCAGATCTTCCTGTAGGTCCCTTATCCCTTCAGCTGTGTCCACTCTCCCACAGAGCTTGGCGTCATCTGCAAATAGGTACATTTTGCCTTTAATGCCATCCCCAATGTCATTAATAAAGATATTGAACAACACCGGCCCTAGCACAGAGCCCTGTGGGACCCCACTGGTTACCCCTCTGGTGCCAGATAACTCTCCCCTCACCACAGCCCTCTGGGTTCTGTCCCTCAGCCAGTTTTCCACCCATCTGACCATCTTTTCCCCAACTCCAAGATCCACCAACTTCCTGATCAACCTTTTGTGGGGCACAAAGTCAAAGGCCTTGCTGAAATCAAGATAGAGGATGTCTATCGCTTGGCCCCTGTCTACTGTCTTAGTGACAAAGTCAAAGAAGTCAATCAGATTTGTTTGACATGATCTCCCCCATGAACCCATGCTGCCTCTAATCCTGGAGGCCATGCTCCTCTAGATATTCCACCAACCTTTCCTTTAGTATGTCTACATGAGCTTGCCCACAGTGGAGGTCTGACTGACTGGTCTGTAATTCCCTGGATCATCCTTGGGACCGCTTTTGTGAAGGGGCACTACATGTGCTGTTCTCCAGTCCTGTGGTACCACGCCCGACTCTAGTGAACTATTAAATAGGTCTGCTAGTGGCCCTGCAAGCTCCTCAGCCAGTTCCTTTAGTACCCTTGGATGTACTCTGTCCGGGCCTGGTGATTTGTCCACTTTCAATGCCAGCAGACTCGCCCTCACTCCATCCTTCTCTATCACTATGTCTGTGTTCCCCTCTTCCCCTGCTCCTCTTTTCCATCCTGAAGGCACTGGTCCGTCCTTCTCCCTTGTGAAGACAGAACAGAAGTATTAATTTAGTATCTCTGCTTTTCCTCCATTATCCTTCACCCACTCCACATATTTCTTAAGCCTAACAATCCCTTCCTTCTTGACCCTTTTCTTACTTATATAGTGAAAGAAAGCCTTCTCCCCCTTCTTAATTCCTTCAGCTATTTGAAACTCCTTCTGTGCCTTTGCTCGCCGGACTTCCTTACTTGCCTCACTAGCCAACCTTAGATAATTTTCCCTATCTACCTCTCTCTCTTGGTCTTCCTGAATTTTCAATAGGCTGACCTCTTTTCCCTTACTGCCTTGGCAACCCCAGAACTGAACCAGCTGGGGGCTTTGACCCTTGTGTTCTTCCCCCTGAGACTAACTCACTCATCTGTGGCAACCAGTATTCCTTCCTTAATGATGGACCACTTTAGGTCCACCCCCATATCAGCATGGGGATGGTGACTGGAGAATGGAGGAGGGAACCACTGGACTATTAGGGAATAAAAAGATAATCAGGACCCCGATCAGAGAACGGGGGAGGGCGGAAGGACCACTGGACCACCAATGAAATATTTATCAAACATGGGAATGGTGACTGAGGAATGGGGGAGAGACCACTAGGCTACCAGAGAGTCTAAAGATAAACACTGGGGACCGCAATTGGAGACCAGGAGAGGGGACCACTGGACTGCCAAGGAATATAAAAGGATGATCGGAGAATGGGGGAGGCACCACTAGACTACCAGGGAATAAGAAACAGATATGGGATGACGATCAAAGAACAGGGGAAGGGAGAGGGACCACTAGACTACCAGGGAATATTTATATTATTTTATTCAGGGAATGGAAAAAATGACAGGGAAGGGGTGCAACTAAGCACCAGTGAGCTATGACAGTTTGAACTGTCATGGACGCTTACTGTTCAAAGTCTTTATAGTTTGAACAGTAAAGTCTGAACTGTAAAGAACTTTGAATGGTTATTTTTCAATCGACTGATCCTATCTAAGCGAGTGACAAGCGATATGATTGTCACTACAAAAAGACATATTTCCCCTTAAAATTATGAAATAATAGTACGATAATGGAACTAAGATGTGACTGAGATGTAAATACAGGTCTTGGTCATTCCTTACCAAGCAGGATTTCTTTAGTAATCAATTTTTAAAAGGAGAAAAACAAAACAAGATGAAAGCACAAACAGTATTTTTCTGAGCATGAACAGTAAATCCTCAACAATGAACAGTTCAAACTGTTTTCATTTACCTGCTTGTTTAGTGGCTATCACAAAAAATGTTATAATTAAAAAATGGTGAGATATCTTCTCACCCACCACACTATCCACAAGCATATACTTGGCACAGACACCATCATCCTTGAAAATTTCAAGAAAAATGTCATTCCCTCTGGGCTGCAGATGAGGGCAAAAAATGTCACGTTAAACAATGGAAAAAAGTCGTTTTTTGTTTTGCATTTTGTACCACTTCATATCTCAAAAACCATTCAAGACACCGTCACAAAACTTTCAAGTATTTGTAGGTGCAACAGTAATGAATCTGAAGTTTAATGTTTCAAATCCCAGTCATTTATTTTTAAGATATTAATGACTAAACAAAAAAAAAAAAAAAAAAGTTTCCAAAATTATAATGGTTTTCATCACTCCACAGAACAAAAAATACGAAACCAAATTTCAGGCCAGCCTGGTGGCACTGAGGGCTGATGTGCTGGAAGCTTTATCTCGCGTTACGTCAGCGACCCGTGTTCGGGAACGAGCATGGGCCACTGAGGGTCAGCAGAGGAGGAGAAGGATCGAGCATCCGTAGGACTGCTCTTCTTCTCCAAGGAGGGGGGTACACCAGCACTTGGTGCATGAAAGCGGGCTAAGCGGAGACTGGTCTGGCGCGCCAACGTCTCTGAAGCGGGAGGAGATGAGGCAGATGCTCGGAGGGGTGCGTGTGGATGCATGCGCGCTTTCTCCTTGTGGTGTCATTGCACGCCTCATCTTGGGGAATAACAGGGGAGGAAAAGGGTCCTGGCGCAGCTGAATGAAGCTGATCCCTGCAGGCGCTACCCCTGCGATTAGCAGTAACCTCCAGCACCACATCCCTGTGTTCAGCAGGTTGAGGGATCCCTGCTGCCCCACCACGGAGGGCAAGCTGTTGGGAAGCTGAAAGATATGCTACGAGCGGGGGATGGGGCTGGGGGATCAGGCTAGATGTACCGCCGTCAGGGACCAAGAGCATAAACCGATTAACTAAAAATAAATAAATAAATAAATAATAAATTTACCAAAATACATAAGTTCAGTGATCCTGGGTCAGTTCACAATCCTTGCAAACTTCATGTTCCTACAGTACATCAAAAAATGGCTGTGTTAAAAGCAGCAGAAATTTTGGAATTTGTATGTAAATATGTTCACAACCCTAACTATGGTGACACGGTCACTATAATACACTGGATGCTGCAGAGTTGTAAGCAAAAAACTCCTGAACATGGCAAGAAAACAGTAACACAAAAATGAAGAAAACTCTGAGCTACTAAATCAACAGAACCATAAAGAAACTACTGGGTAAGAATAACTAAGGAGATATCACCACCTCAAAAACAAACAAAAAAAAAATCACAGTTTAAAGAACCGCAGTTCACATTAAAAGAAAGTGTTTGTACTTGCACTTGTACTTGGCCATTTGTTCCACAAGGATGGTAACAAGAAACTAAGTGCAAAAATTACTGAAGTTGAGCTGCCTCTGCAGTTTGAATATCTTCAAGTCCTTATGCTCGATATGTGTGTGAGCCATGCAATTGCTTCCACGGCCCTTGATTTTTAACCGAAGCTTAGGCTACTGCCCTTGAGCTTTGCTGTATTTAAAAGCACTTGTAATCACCGTTGATTCTAGTTCTGTGAACCACTTATGACCTAAATGCTGATGCTTATAGAAACCTGAATGGCCCATAGCCTCTTATGGCTATTGTGACTGTTAGACTCCAGACACCTTCCTGCCTCTGCACATAAATTTGTCCCGCTGCATCACCGCACTCTCAGAATCTGCACTCTATTCTCTTTATTCCATCCCCTGTCCCAGAACTTGCTCCCCGACCAAAGTCAAGCCCCACTGAGGCTCCCTGCTTCATAAGCGTGGGATTCACGGTTACCGGAAGGTCGGCGCTTCCACAGCCGCCGCCCGAGATCCCAAACTTGGACTTTCCTCAAGTAAAGAATAGCAAAGCCACTATCCAATTGGAATTGAGCACTTTTTTGGCTCTGGCTTCCGTGTTTCCCTCAAAAACCAAATACAATCTGAGTTCGCTACTGAAATCCGCTCACAAAAAGCTGTCATCATTTCTTCCAGTGCCTGTTAAGACCCTTACTCTACTGTTAGAGTATTATATGGAGGGGATCTGTGTGATTACACCCCTTCCCGAATCGTTGTGTCCACGCCAGGCTCTAGGAATCCACATCTGGGTTGTCTTCCTGTTGGGCTCCTCTGCTGGTACAGATGTCTCTCTTGTCCGTGGTCGACAATCACCCCGACCTCCTCTTTTTTCCCTTGCCAAAGACAGGCTCTCTACAGGCTCCCCATTCCACAGGCATGGGAATCTTGGGCATCAAGTGGTCAGTGCTGCCTCAGCCACTACCTGTGACCCCAATCCTGGACCCTCAACTAGCAAGGCACAGCAAAGCCGCTACCCTATCGGAAAGCGAGCGCTCTTCAGCTCTGGTCACCGACTGGCTCCTTCAGCTTGCATCTGTGTTCTCCCTAAACCAAACTAAAATCTGTTTTCCTCACTGACATATACCAAAAACAGCTGTATTCACCTATGTGCCTGACTGCTAGAATCCTTATATTTCTGCTCATAGTGTTAAAATTAGGATAACTGTGTGATTACACTCCCCTCTGAAACATGTGGATGTGCCAGCATCTCCCATGAGCTGGGGCACCTTGTGCTGTTATGAACTGTTGTAACACTGAGTACTTAAGTGCAGTAATTGTATGTATTTGTATTATTTATCCTACTGTAAATACCTATGTATGTACTGTATTACTTAACCAGGTCCATCTTGTAAATTAGCTTGCTCAACGATACGCCCCGAATAAAAATTTTGTTTTGATTTGACTCAGTCAATTTAAAACAGCCTTTTTGGTCGCCTTGTAAAATGATGGGTTTTTGGCCTTGGTTTTGAGCATGCTTTAGAATTTTTTTTAGATATGAATTAATGGGAGCATCATGAAATATGGCTACCCCAAGGCTTTCACTAGTATATTCAGCTATACTGGAGCTCCCATAGTGTAACATAATTTGTTTGCGAACAAGATAAAGTAGCAAGCAACAGACACTGCTCCCTAACCTTATGGGATACTTACTGCACACATCAGGGCTAACTCTGAGCCACAAAACAAACTCTTACACGGTGAACACAGCATGAGATGTGACACCATTTAAAATGGATTTGGAAAGGAACATGAACATCAGGGATCAACACAGGGCGATCTAAAGGAATGCTCAATTCAGAATAAGAAAAGTAGTTACATAAGATCTAACCGTAACAGTAGATCTTCGAGAGGGGCTCCAGCAGCAGGTTATACCATAAGGACTGAAGTAGGCAAGTGCCAGAACCCCACGGAAAACTTCTAGCTAGCAGTCTATACCATCCCCTGACGTCGGCCTGCCACCAGCGTCCGCCTATGGTATAAAAGGGGCGGTCCCTCAGCACCACCTCAGTTCTCCCGACGGAGATCATGGCAAGCATAGAAAATGGAGAATCGAGGCGTTCCTCTGGAACTGTGGAAACCAAAAAGAATGGAGAAGAAGTCACCAGGGGGATGGAGGGAGGGAAAGCAGCACCTGCTGCAAGATCTCCTCTCGAAGACCTACTGTTACGGTACGATCTTACAACTGTACTATCTCACTTTGAGGGGGCTCTTGCAGCAAGTTACGCCATAAGGACAGAGTCCCAAGCAGTGGAAGGATTGACCCCAGTCTGCTGGGAGGAGGCGGAGGTCAGAATAAGGCTCTCAAGAGAGTAGACCCTGTAGGACTGCCAGTCCAAAAACCTGCTCTACACCTAGAGGCAGTATCTAGACTGTACTGCCCGATTAAGGGTGGATAGAACTCCAAGTGGCCGCTGTACAGATGTCAGCAATGGCCGCATTTCTTTTTTGCAGTTAATCTTTTTTTATTGATATATTAAACAGACAAAAGAAGAATAAACATCTTCTGTACCAAAAAACAGACATCCATTAACCAGACTGTATGATAACAGACAGCATCATTACATGAAGAATGACTTATATAATGTGAATTAAACTATATAATCTGTATTAAGTAAGCATACACCTTCATGATAAGATAAATTAAAGCAATGTAATAATAGTTTAACATATGAGATACAAATTGGAGGAAACGAAAGAGAGAGATATATATACTATTTATACAGGTGCTGAAGTGTTTAAGGAACAGTGATGCCATATATCATATAAAGAGCAGATGGAATATGAAAGCAGCGAGGCTTATTGAAGATGTATATAAAAGAGAAACAGCAAGAAATAGAAAAAGAGAGAGAGGAAAGAGACCAATTACTAATGGCCACATTTCTGAAAGATGCAAACGAAGCAGCTACACCTCTGGAAGAATGGCCTTTAACCGGGCCCGGTAAAGGCTTGTCATATTTACGGTAGCAATAAACAATGCAATTAATTATTTGGATAAGCACTGTTTAGAAACTGAAGCCCCTTCTTTTCTCAGGGTGAAAGAAACAAACTGATCAGTTTTTCCTGATGGCTCGTGTGTGCTCCAAATAATAATGAAGTACCCAGTGGATATCCAGAGTATGCAGTAAGGTCTCCCCTAAATTAGAATAATCGGGGTAATACACAGGAAGGTGGATGTCTTGATTCAGAGTAAACTCGGACACCACCTTAGGAAGAAACTTAGGATTAGTTCTCAAGGACACCCTGTCCTTGTGAAAAACTAAAGGCTCTCTGCACATCAGAGCCTGGAGCTCAGAAATCCTTTGAGCAGAAGTAATAGTAACTAAAAATAACGCTTTCCACAGCAGAAAGCGAAGCTCGCAACTTGTGTCAGGCGCAAAAGGAGACAATGCAAGTTTCTCTAAGATAAGCAACAGATCCCAAGGAGGGACAGGGTCCCTTATGGAAGGTTTCAGATGCAGAATATCCCGCAAGAATGTGCGGGACAGGTCAAGTTGAACAAGGATCTTGCCTTCAGTAAGTGCGTGGTGCGCAGAGATGGCTGAAAGATGCACCTTAATGGATGAGTAACTCAAGTCTGAGTTAGATAAGGAGAGGAGATACTCTAAAATGAGATTCTCTGGACAAGTAAAGGGATCAAGTTGATGAGTGGTGGCCCATATACAGAACCGCTTCTACTTCATAGCGTAAGTAGATCTAGTGGAGGGCTTTCTGGCAGCCACTACGATGTCTACCATCTTGGGGAAAACCCCAAAGTGGACAATCACTAAATTTGCAGGAGCCATGCATGAAGGTGCAATGACTTTAGGTCCAGATGGACCAGGCTGCCCTGCTCCTGTAAGAGCAGATCTGAGCACAGAGATGGGGGGGACTGGAAGGTCCACTGCAAACTGCTGGAGATGTGGAAACCAAATCTGTCAAGGCCAGAAGGGGGCTACCAGGATCATCTCTGCCCTTTCTGACTGTATCTTGAGCAGAACCCTCTACAGCAGTGGAAAGGGAGGAAAGGTATATAGAAACCTCCCTGTCCAGGAGAGGGACAACGCATCTCGCCAGAAAACACCAGACCCTGGATCTAGTGAGCAGAAACTGGGCAGTTTTGTGAGGATGCTAATAAGTCCAGTTCTGGGTGGCCCTACCTGTCGGAAGAGATCTTCGGTCACTGCCAGAAGAAGTTCCCATTAATTTTGAATGCCTGGAACATGCACAGCAGTCAGGTTCAAGTGATGCTCTATGGTCCAATGCCACACTCTCACTGCTTCTCAGCAAAGGGGGTAAGAATGTGTGCCCCGTCTTCTTGTTTATATAAAAGACCATGGGCATGTTGTCCATCTGGACCAATAGAGGACCTGGGAGTAGATGCGTCTGAAAGGCTTGGAGAGCATACAGTATCGCTCATATCTCCAAAACACTGATGTGGAGATGAATTTCCAATGGGGCCCAAGTCTGCGGAGTCTGACGGTCAGCCACATGGGCACCCCAGCCCTGGCCCGACGTGTCTGTGGTCAGAATTTGCCGAAAGGGAACCCCCCTGAAAGGTTGGAGGGGTTCAGCCACCACATTACGGTCTGTCATACCAAGTTGGATACTGACACTGGAAAGTCCAAGTTGTCTGAATGCTGGTCCCATTGGACTCGAAGGTTCCACTGGGCCACCCTCATGTGCAGGTAGGCCAGAGGTACTGTCACAATGGCCTCTGAAATATGTCCCAGCAGTCTTAGAACTGTTCTGGCTGGAACTTGTCGAGACAAGACCAGTTGAGCCTCAGCCTGAAGGCGTTCTGCTCTGTCTGGAGGAAGAAAGGCCTTGCCTTGCTCGGTGTCTAAGATCACCCCTATGTATTGGAGTCTTTGACTTGCTCAACTTCAAGGGATGATTTTGGAAGGCTATGTGTTATCCCCTGATCCCGAAACAGAGAAAATGTTGCCTCCATGGTTCTGAGCAACTGCTCCTTAGCATACCTCTCAACCTTTTGTTCCCCAAATGTGGAACATTGTATCTCAAAATGTGGAACAAATGAGCAAAATGTGGAACACTTAATCAAATCTTTACCTAAGAATCTCAGAACACTGTTAACATGTTTGCATTTATGTTCCAAAAGTCTGTTATTAATTGAATAATATATTTGTTGCATCATTTACTAAAGATTTTTGCTTTCAAATGTTGACATTGAATGTGGGACAAGTCCTCACAATGTGGAACAGGGAGCTTTTGTGAAGTAAAATGAGGAACGTTCCTCGCAATGAGGTACATTTGAGAGGTATGCTCCTTAGTAGGAGTTGTCAGAGGCCAGTCATTTAGGTAAGGGAAGCCATAATAGCCTTCCCTCCTTAAGGCAGCTGCCACTACTGCAAGGCACTTTGTGAAGACTCGTGGGGCTGAGGACAGGCTGAACAGCAGGGCCTGAAACTGGTAGTGGTTTCCTTGGAAGCAGAAGTGAAGGAACCTCCTGTGGGGTGGAAACACCAAGATGTGAAGATAATCATCCTGCATGTCCAGGGAGTTGAGCAATCCCCTGATGAAGCAAGGGGAGAAGGCCGGGGAAAAGTAACCATCCTGAACCTTTTGTACTCTATAAATTTGTTCAGGCAGCTGCAGTCCAGAATGGGGCACAGATCTCCTGTCTTCTTCGGAACTAGGAAGAAATGAGAGTAGAATCCCTTCCCATGTTGAGCATTGAGCTAGTGGAACAGGTGTGATGGCCTGTTTTCGTAGAAGTACTTGTATCTCTACTTGGATCATGGCGAGATGGGCCTGGGGGTAATGGGAGGGAGCTGGAGGATTGTACAGAGGAATCTCCAACAATCCTAGGGTATGTCCTTGTTCCACTAACTGTAGAACCCACTGGTCTGAGGTTATTCTGCTCCAATCCTCTCTGTAAAAAGAGAAGCAACCCCCCACCGCCTCCCTCAGGGATTCTGCTGAGGGGGTCGGGTAAAGAGGTAGGCAGAGGAGCCGGGGACAGGCAATGTGGCCTGCGAGGTTCTAGGAGCTCTGGGCGCTGAACTTCCTGTGGCTTGGGAAGTAGCCTTTCTCTTAAAGGCACCCCTGGGCTGCTGACCTCTAGGTTGCTGGTTGGAGTTGCGATGAAAAGGCCGTCGCTGGGAAGGCTTAGGCTGAGACTAATATATGGAATGATCTGACTGGATAAGCCTTACCTGACTCTAGGAGGCAAGTGATTATATTTTGAGAATCCTCCCCAAACAAGATGGGACCTCTAAAGGGGGTGTCCAGGATCTCAGACTGGACATCCGGGGCAATCCCAGAAACCCTAAGCCTTGAGTGGCAGCATAGGCAAATTCCCATAGCCGCGGCTCTTCCTTCGGAGTCCATAGAATCATAGGAGGCTTGGAGGATGTGGGCCCCCACATCAGAGCCCAACTTGAGAAGGTGCAGCAGCTCAGCCTTCCTGGGGAGATCCAGCTCAGCCTGTGCCACCTCAAAAGCCTTCTCCCACTGGGCATTATGATATTGAACCATGTGGGCAAGGAAGTTTAGGGAACAGATGGCACATGTGGCTTAGGAGTAGACCTTTTTGCCAAAAAAGTCTATCTGCCTAGAGTCCTTATCCGGAGGCCAAGTACTGAGGTGTCTGGGTCATTTTGAACAGTCATGGGCCATGCTGCTAATGACCTAATCAGCCTTCGGGTGCTCCCCATAGAAGGTTTTATCCCTTGGGGTGTTATACAAGCAATCCGCCTTTTTGGATGTCGCCGGTGTAGAGGATGGGCGCTTCAAAGCTGCCCTATTGACATCCTTGAAGGAGTTTATGAGCGGGGGAGCACTAGAGGCAAGGACTCCTTCTTGCGAAGGACAGTGGCTAGCCAACGTCACTTAGAGTCCACTTCCTTAGTGTCCCAGCCCATGAGGGCCTGGATGTGCTTCATCAATACATGAAAGTTGAGTCATCTGGGGGAGACCATGAGTATCCTTGGGCTCCTCAGTCTCTGATGGGATATCTGAATCTCCACAGTCATCGTACGAGGAGGAGGAAGTATATCCCCCTGACTCACCCGAATCTGGTGAGTGAGAGGGTGAGCGCTAAGGCTTATGCTTATGAAACCTAGAAAGACCAACATCAGGCCTTTCTGGCTGTGGTGCAGGCTCTCTAGGAGCTGGCTTTGAAGCCTTCTTAGGAGGAGCCTGGTCCTTAGGAGGACTGGGGAAAGGGTTCTTCTGGGTTGGAGTTGGGGGCTCCTTTGGGGTCTCCTTGTCCTTGAACAGGCAAAGACCCGCCACCCGAAGAAGACCCAGTTGGGCCACTTGGTTGAGCACCCGTGTTCTGAATGGGCCTAAGCTTCAGGGGCTGAGAGGCTGAGATCAAAGACCAGAGTCCCAAAGAACAACCGCCCGAGACTGTTGGGAGAGTGGGTGGTGTGACCACTGGCAGCCTGGATGGAGAGAGTGCTGACAGAGTGGAGGGGGCCAACCTCCCACAGGAGGAAGACCCATGGTCAGTGCCCAACTTACGCAGGGACCTGGAGCGGGAAGTGGGTTGGGGTTTTTCCCTGTGCTTCTCCCAGTGTTTGTGCTTCACTGAAGACTTATTCGAATCCCACACAGAAGAAGTGGAGGCCCCGGAGGCTGGGGAAGAGGAGGTACTCTGGTGAAGCTCCTTCTCCATCATTAAAAGCATTTGCTGCAGCATGAAGGATTCCAAGGTCTTCTGGCGGTGAAGCCGGATGCGTTGTTTGAATTCTTGGCAGTGCTGGCAGGCCTCAATGTTGTGATTTGGGGCTAGGCAGAGTAAGCATGCCAAATGGCTGTCTTTGCAGGGCAGCTGCTTGTCACAAGCGCACTTCGTTTGCTGCTCTTCAACAGACAAGGAAGGAGAGGAAGACGTGCACAGATTGTACTGAAATAGAAGAAAAATCAATAAAATAATAAAGCTTGGGTACCGTGATGAAAATGGCGGTTGATTTCAGCAGAAGGCATCTGTGGAGGTCCAACTTGCGTGGGTCGACTGCAAAAAAAGAACTGAGGTGGTGCTGGGGGACTGACCCTTTTATACCATAGGCGGATGTCGTGGCAGGCCGATGTCAGGGATAGGTCCCCTGCAGTAGACTGCTAGCTAGTAGTTTTTATGGGGTCCTGGCACCTGCCGGCTTCAGTCCTTATGGTGTAACCTGCTGCAAGAGCCCCCTTGAAGTGAGATCAACATGAACTGCTTCTTAATTAACTTTTTTTTTCCTTTATTAAAGGCAAGTGTTAAAAAAACCTTTTGCTGCAGCAGATACCACCACCTCCCGTTAAAGGGTATACAATGAAACAGCATGCATTTTTGCATCTAAAACTTCAAACGGTGATGCCCTTGCCCTCCTTTTGGCAATATTTATCGCAGGCTTGTATTCTTTGACAGGCAATACAGGAACAAAAGCCAGTAAGGACTCATCAGTGGCCTTTGTTCAGCCTGTCCGTATTAAATGAAATCAGTTTACATTCAGTTTACAGGCTAGGAAAAGTGCTGCAAAGAAAAAGGTCACATATCTTGACTGTTACTATATTAGCATAACCCTGTTACATAGTTTTGGCCATACAAGGTAAGATCAAGACTGTTACTAATGAAAACCTACTGACCTGTGGGTTGTCCATATACCAGACCAGACTGTCATATCGGGTGTCCAGTATGAAGTATCTCCGCAGAAACTTTCCACTGATTTCAATTTCTTCAATGTCCAGGAAACCACAGATGCGATTCTGCCGATCCACATAAGGCATTTCTGAGCCTAAACATTACACTGCAAAGAAGAAGGGAATCATCAGAACCAACATACTCTGTGAAATGATTTCATCCAAGTGAGGCAGTATCAGCTACTGTTACTGGGTCTTTTTTTTCCCTTTCTTCAACTAGAATGACCACAAATACAAATGACTCAGTTTGAGTGCAGTTCTAAACTTCCTGAAATGTTTAACAGCCAACATATGGTACAGTTTTGTGAGAAATTCAGTTTAAGTTGTTTATAAGCCGAGCCCTTTTCTTAGGAACTTTTGGTGTAAAAGAAAGTCACTCCATGCTTGCTCAGTGCCTGCTATGGGGTGAAGAAACATCAAGATCATCGGATGATTGAACTGGCAGGGGGAAGCACGTGAAAATCATGGTGAAGTACTGGAAAGTATCATACTACAGTAAGTGCGACTACTATGGGGAGAGGGAGCTATACCAGTGCCTATGAACCACCTGTGAAGTAGAAGATGACTCAAGTAGAAGCCGCGGCTTATAAACGAGGGCTGCTTCCATTGAACTTTGCTATTCAGCCACGGTTTCTATTTAAGAGCATCTTCTGATCGACGCCGGCTTCACACTAAAGAAATATGGTACAACCAATTTTTCTTTAAGATAGCCACACTATAATCAAGGCTTGCATTACTCCTCTACTGGTGTCAAATAGGATTCCTAAGGATTCTGGGGTCTGATATTCAAAATTCTGCCCAGGCACAAAACCAAGTTTGCTCACAGAAACTGGGTTTTGCACACATGGGCAATACTGAAAAGCCAGGTTAGCGTAGGTAAACTTGGTTTGCGCCTGGGCAATAGTTGGGGTTTGGGGGGGCACACAAAGTAAATGAAGCAGCGGGGACCTGAACATTGGCACAGTCCAATATTCAGTGCATGTAAGTCGTGCAAGGCAGTTTTGCTCAGTCCCCTTGTGCAGCACACATACTGCCAATCAAAACTGCAACTCACTCCTAGGAAGTGAGGTGGCATCCCCCCAACCCAACACAGTAGTCCCGCACGTCTAGTGGTCCCCCCCCCCTTGCTGTTCGCTGGCTCAATGTAAAATAGTAAGATTCCCTGAGGTCTAGTGGTCCCACCCGTCAATCGCCATCCTGATGTATTATATCAATGGTCCCTGGTGGCTAGTGGTCCCTCCCCCCACTCGCACCCATGCCCATAGTGTGCAGAAGTACTCCCTGTGGCTAATGGCCCTCTCCCATCAGAACACTTGCCCATAGTTGTAAAAGGTATTCTCTGGTGGCCAGCGGTCCCTCCCCCCAGCCAATCACATGCCATTAGTGGTAAAAAGTATTCCCTGGTGTCTAGTGAACCCCTAGCCCTCCTTCATGAGCTATCAAATCAGTGAGTGCATACTGCATACAGTACACACTCAGTGACAGCTCAGTCTGCGGCCTGCCATAGTGGTGTGCGGAGGGCTGTGCCAGGCACGGACTCGTGATTGGGATTCGGGGTGGGGGTTGGGGCACTACCTGCCGGGTGGGGGTCCACTGGACACCAGGGAATACTTTCCGACTCTACGGCATGGTTACGGGTGGGGCGAGGGACTATTAGTCATCAGGGACTGAGCTGTGTCAACAGTGGGCAGCGATCATGGGGGGGACCACTACACCCAGGGAAACATTATCTTTGTATTAGGCCAGCGATCAGCAGGGAGGGAGGACCCCAGGGAATCATTACCTTTAAATTGGGCTGGCGATCGGGGGGGGGGTGAGCACCAGGAATAGCTCTCAGAGAACAGGCAATCGAGGGGGAGCACTGCATAGTACAGCCTCGCTCCCTATGCACATGAGGCTATAATGGGCATGCTAATGGCCCCTTAGTGCCCTACATGCCAATGGGCTCATTTGCATACGTCTGCTTGAATATGGGATATTTAGAGCGGGGGCAAGCCACTGTGCCACAATATTTCAGGGGCCATTTCTGCCCGGTGCTAGATGACTTAGCGCTGGGTTTCAATGGCCGTAGTATTCAGCTGAATAGCGCCGATGCGCTATTCCACTGAACATAGCAGTTTTGGACACCTGGGCCAACTGCAAGGGGCAGCGCAATGTTTTGCCCTCTGCTTTGCCCAGATTTGAACATCGGGCCCCTGAAGTAGGAAGAAAGTCACAATTCTGAACTGACCCTTTATAGCACAAGGCTTGTGCTTCTCTCAAACTGGCCCTCTCACTCCATCAGTGCTGTTAATCAAAGCCCTGCATACATACTTAACTTAAGAGAAAGAATCCAGGACATTTAGATGTTGCAAAAAGATAGCTGAGATCCTAATGCCCATTCAATAATTTGCCTGTTTATCAGTTTCAATTAAAGTTTTTCTATGGTGCAGATTTACATGGAACACGGCTACTGGTTGCCAAGGAATAAAATGCTAAATTAAACATTTTGTAAATACATTTAGTGTTGTCCTGCAGTCATTTTGCACTCCAGAGATGCCCCAGAACTGTTTTACTTGGGAGAAACTGTACCATCAGCAGGTCCCTTTCTCCATGTTCAAATAGAATACAGCTTGTTTCGCAGTGGAACACCGGTGAGGCAGAAGATGAAACTGGAGCAGACAATGATGATCTTTAATTTGGCTTGTTCCTTTTTTTTTTGGGGGGGCTAATTATTTACAGTGTTCACAACTCAAAGAACTGTGATCAGGGCCCATGCAAGAAAACACAGTGAGTGGCTGTCTACCATAGCAACCCAGTAGTCAAAAGTTACAATGTTTAAATTCTGTTGGACCTGTCTTTTTTTTTCTGAAATAACCTAAGAAAAAAGCCAGGGTGAAATGTGTACTCAAACACTTGAACCACTTAGAATTATGTGTTTGAAAATCCTATATGAACTAAACGCAAACATTTTAATTTTACAAATGGGAACCCTGACAGAGAACAGCTACAAAGGTGTTTTTGTGGTTCCATAGAACTGAGTGGAAACCTAGTAAAACTGTTAAAAAAAAGTTACATTTAAGAAAATACACAGGGTGAAGCACCAATTATACCAAAGCTACAGAAAACAACAAATTCTGCAAACTTTTGGCAGAAGACAAAGTTAAACTTAGCCAATGGACCACTAAGCTGGATCTGCAGTGTCAGATCTTCACTGGAAACAAATGCCTTCCTTTGGAGAGCTGGCTGTCACGGGACCAGCACAGTGTGAAGACATTCTTTGAATACTGACACTAAAGTTCTGGCACATCTCCAGAACATATAGAGCACAATATGAGTCTGCTGTAAGGAGAAACAATGCACTGCATTCATGTTGTTAGAATGGAAAAATTAAATATTTTGTAAATATATACATTAAGTTGCGTTTGTGTGGCCCACTATGCTATGGGCACATGGATTTACATATGTATGTATGTATTTATTTAAAATTTGGTGACCGGGAATGGCACATTGAGCCAAGGCTCACTTCTAGGTGCGACCTGGGGGCATGGTTACATGAGGAATAGAAAAACATAACAGTATATTACATGGTACAGTCACAAAGTGCAGACACAACAAAATTGATAATTATTTGGTACAAACTTGGAACAAACGAAAGTGCAAGTATGTTGTACAAATACATGTGCAACAGAAAACGGTGAATGCAACAACAAAGCAGCACAGAGGTAAGCAATGCAGTGTACTAGGGATCACTGAAGGTCTTGGGAGCCAAAACCTGAGCTACAAAAATAACTGGGGGGGTCAGAGCGTAGCTACAAGGGTGCAGTGGCACCCGGCTTGAGGTTTGAGGGGCTCAAATCATAATTTTGATGTTTATTCAAAACTGGGGAGGGGCCCTGTAACATCACCTTGCACCCAGGCCCTTTGGGAATTTGCTACGATACTGGGTGGAGGGGGCCTCCAACAGGAAACAGGTGCAGGTAGGTGGTGGGAGGCACTTCAGCTGGAGCCTGAAAGAGCCTAAGGAGGAGGAATGCCAGAGGAAAAGGGGAAGCTGGTTTCAGAGTGTTGGCAGGTGACAAGAAAAGGCAGACTGCCAGCAGAGGAACGTAGGGTGAGGAGTGGAAAAGGTTCTCTGGTCCCTGAAGCAGTGGGAACAACAGTCTACTACAAGCAATACATTACAGGAAATGGTTAGCAATACTCCCCACTCCAATTTGTCCAGCATTTTGATATTATACACTAGCTGTTTTCTACAGAAAACCCTGAACTCATGACCTAACCACAATTCAATTCACATATGCAACTGAACAGCCTTCAGACGACAATTATCTGGGAATGACCAAGCTAGACAAGTGATTGTGTCTCAATAATCCCATGCTGAAGGAGCTGTATGCACAGCATACCTTCAGTCTAAATACTGCTACGTTTGAACTTCTAGCATGGTTGGGCAAGAGTCTGACACAAAAGTGATTAAAGGTTGTATAACATAACACTAGAGATTGTAATCAAGTCTTCGAATGGCTGAAACCAATATGATAAACCACACAGAAGTTGCATCTTTGCAATAATGAAAGTAGGTACACACAAATAGTATTGATCAGTAATTTTAAATTAGTGCTTGCCTTTCAGAGTTTTATAATAGCTGTCAGGCACTTCAGAGTGGGTTATCTGATGGTAATTCCAGGCCCCCTAAACCTCCAACAAGCATTTGTCTTGTGGTGCTTGCCATACTAGGCAAAAGGGGGAAGAGGTTCATAATTACCTGATGATAACATACTCCAACAACCCCACCGTGTGCCTTAATGCTTCAGTAAACCACGATAGAATATTACAGTCATTATCAGACCCAACAGTCAATTGTGGCCAAAATAACCCACCCTCCACCAGGCATAGGATTACTGTGCTTTTAAACTTATAAACCACATAAATTAATATTGTTTACATGCAGGTGATGTCAGTGCACTCTTTATAGTTGCTTACGGAAGGCTGAGTCAATGGTACTGGACAAGTTTTATGTAAACTGAAAGTTAAAACCCATAGTTGGAAAAAAAAATGAACAGAGAACAAATTGACTTTGGAAAATCCCCTAACTGAAGATCTGAAAAGTTATCATTTCACAAAGTTAAAGTAAGTAACCAAAAAGATGTTTACTTCAAGCAACCAAAACAATGTGAAAGATATATAATAGGTTAAAAGGGCATGTATTCGTCTACTGTGTTCAGCTGGTCAATAAAATCTAAATGAATATGATTTTAGGATTTTATCCACCCACCCGACATCACATGACGGATGATAGCATGACGCTATATAGTGGGCGGTCTCCACGCCCGCCCTCCAGTTCTCTCACTGGAGACTTAAGAAGGTGCGACAGGAGAAAGGAGTGGGCACTTGGAGCCATAAGGAAGGCTAAAAGAAGTAGCCACAGAATCAGGGGGAAGGTGGGAGGGGAAAACGGTAGCTACTGCAAGAGCATCTCTCGAAGATCTACTGTTGCGTTAAGTTCTTACGTAACTGTACTATCCTACATCGAGAGGGCTCTTGCAGTAGGTAATAACCATTAGGACTGAGTCCCAAGCAATCAAAATGACAAAGACTGAGAAACACAGAAGGCAGGAAAGGTCTGCAATAGGTACCGAATTAAGACAGGAGGCCCTGAAGCACAGCTCGTACTGTACAAAGCCTGCCCCGCACCTAGAAGCAGTGTCCAGACTGTAATGCTTAGGGAAGGTGTGGACAGAACTCCAAGCGGCTGCCACACAAATGTCCACGGAAGAAGCATTTCTGAAACAAGCAGTAGATGCAGCCAGGCCTCTGATTGACTGCCCTGTAACTTCCCCTGGAAGTGGCTTATTATATACTCCTGGTAACAAAACAAAATGCAGTTTGCCAACCATTTGGGCAAACGCTATTTGGAAACTGCCGCGCTCTCTCTCTAGGGCACAAAGGAAACAAAAAACTGATCCGTTTTGCAGACTGATTTAATCCAGTTCATATAGTAATGCAAAGTTCTGTGCACATTGAAAGTGTGCAGAATGGCCTCCCCTTGGTTAGAGTGCTCAGGATAATACACTGGTAAGTGTGTCATCTGATTCAAAGTAAACTCAGAAACTACCTTCAGTAGGAACTTAGGATTTGTACACAGAGCCACTCAGTCTCTGTGGAAAACCAAATAAGGCTTCTTACACATGAGGGTCTGAAGCTTGGAAATCCTTCAAGCAGAAGTAAAGGCAACTAAAAATAGTGTTTTCCAAGAAAGACAGCGCAGGTCGCAGCTCACGGCTCAGAGACGTTTCAAAGGGAGGCAAACTGAGCTTTTCAAGAATAAAATTCAGATCCCACAGAGGAAAAGGGTTCCTAACCTGGGGATTCAGATGGAGAATTCCTTTCAGAAAGGTTTTGGAAACCTCCAACTGGGCCAGGGTTTTGCCATCCACTGGAGCATGGTAGGCAGAAATGATGGACAAATGGACCTTCAAAGAAGAGTAACTAAGGCCAAGGTCAGAGAAGTGCAGCAGGTACACCATGACCTGTGGGACCGGGCAAGAGACAGTGTCCCAACCCATGGAAGTTGCCCAAATGGAGAACCTCTTCCATTTCATAGCATATGTGGTTATTGTGGATGGCTTTCGAGCCTCCACAAGGACCTGTGTAACTCTGGAAGAGACCCAAAAAGCATGCAGCAGCTATGTCAGCAGGTGCCACGCGTGAAGGGACCCGAGACCTGGATGTAGTAGCTTGCCCTGATCCTGGGTCAACAGATCCTGGCAGAGGGGTAGCAGTACTGGACGCTCCACCAACAATTGCTGGAGCAGAGGGTACCAAATTTGGCAAGGCCAATGAGGGGCGATCAGAATCATGCAAGCCACTTCCGCCTGTAACTTCAGAAGCAGAAAGGGGGGAAGGCGTACAGGGGAAGGTGTACAAGAACCTCCCTGTCCAGCAGAGAGACAGCGCGTCTCGCCAGAAAACACTAGGCCCGGGAACGATTGAGCAGAAACTGGGTAGTTTTGTGTTGGATGGGGAGGCGAACAGATCTAGTTCTGGATGACCCCAGAGATCGAATAGATCTTCGGCTACCTATTGTCTCAGTTTCCACTAGTGTGCCCTTGCCAGAGTGCGACAGAGACTATCCACCAGGACACTGTGAACTCCTAGGACATGCACCGCCATCAGCTGGATGCTGTGCTCAACTGTCCAATAACACACTCGCATCGCTTCCCAGCAAAAAGGGTATGATAGTGTGCCTCCCTGTATGTTCAGGTAAAACACCACACTCATATTGTCCATCTGGACAAGGAGTGTGCCTGAGCAGATGAGGGGCTGGAAGGCCTGAAGGGTCTCAGCACCGCACGCATCTCTAACACACTGATGTGCAGAGAGAGCTCCCGCTGAGACCAGGAAGCATCACCATCTGTTCCACTATAGTTTTCCTAGTCTTTAAATCCAAACATTTTGATGTTCTTCTAAGGGCTCCTAATTTCTTACTGACTTTTGTCAGCAGTTCCTTAATATGTTCTTGAAAATTTAACTCAGCATCAAAAAGTATTCCCAAATACCGATATTCCATTACCTGGTCTATCAATACATTAGACAAAGATACCAAACACAAAGCTGGTTTATCTCTTTTTCCAAAGTAAAGTACCTTTGTCTTTTTTTATATTCATCACCAGCCCCGACCTGATGAACCACTCCCCTAAGCTGCTGAAGTCCCTCTGCAATTTAGCTCTCAGATCTGCAAAGTTCACCCCAGCAGCAACAAGGGCCGTGTCGTCGGTATACAGCCATATGCAAGATGTTGAAACTGCCTGGGGAAGATCATTACAAAATACCAAGAATAACAGGGGCCCCAGTATCGATCCCTGGGGAACCCCTCTTACTACTGGTTTAGTTGTTGACAAAAGCTGTGACACACATACTCTTTGGGATCTTCCTGTCAAATATGATTTAATCCAATCCCATGGTCCCTCTGTAATACCCATGGCCCAGAGTTTCCTCAGCAGTAGGGAGTGGTCCACCAGGTCAAAGGCCTTAGATAAGCAAGCAAACAAAACTGCTGTCTCCCTTCCTGCGTCCAAAAAAGTTGCTACAAGATCGTTACATTCTATTAAAGCCAAATTTGTGGAAAGACCTCGTCTAAAACCTGCTTGGTATGGTGTGAGGATATTATTTATTTCTAAATAATCCATTAATTGTTTATGTACTAACTTCTCTAAACATTTGGTTAACACTGAGAGCAAGGCTATAGGCCGGTAATTACCTGGGTCGCTTTGATCTCCCCCTTTGTATATTGGGATAGTTCTACTTTGTTTCCATGTAGTAGGAAACTGCCCCAAACTAAGACTCCAATTAAACATATATGTTATTATAGGTGCTACATAATCCGCAGCCATTTGTATAAACCTTCCTTCCAACCCATCCATGCCAGGAGACTTGTGGATTTTTATATGCTTTAAGCATGTTCTAACCTCTTTTAATTTTAGTATCCTAAAAAGAAAAGGTGGATATGACCCATAGAATTCTGATTCTTCCTGAGTCTTATCTAGTGGAATTCTCACATCCAAACCAGGGAGATTTATAAAAGAATCACTTAGCAGATTTGCTGTTTCTTTTTGCTCTTTTACTACCTTCCCATCATAAATCAATTGATTTATGTATTGCTTATTTTTGTTACCCAGGCTGATAATGTCATTAATTACTTGCCAGAATCTTTTTGGGTCATTATTCCTATCAATTGTTTTATAATGTTCAGATATTACTGTCCTTATCTGTTGTTTACAATAATTCCTTTTATTTTATAAGTAACCCAATCCTTATTTGTTTTAGATTTTTTTGCCAATTTCCACGGTCTATTCTTGATCTTAATGTTTTTTAATAAATTATCATTTATCCAAGGTTCCCTTGCCTTTCTCCTGCTTACTTTTGTTTTTGGTGCATGTACATCAAATTATTTCAAAGAATCTATCACAAAATACTGTATTGATTGATCCAAATCCAGAATTAACTTACATCTCTCCCAATTTTCTGACTGCATATCCAAATGGAATCTATCAATTAAAAGATGTTTCATATCTCTTACCCACCCTACCCCAATTGTATCTGTGGTGGTTTTATACTGCCTACAATTGCCCAAATTAGGTGATGATCTCCCAGTAAGGGTGATTCTACACCCTTAGAATGAACAATTAATTGAGGTGAAACTAGCAATAAATCTAATAATGTACTCCTAGCTCTGGAACTGGTATATCCAGTTGGTTCATCTATCAATTGCATCAAATCCAGGGGTGCCATCATTTCTTTTAATTTATTACCTCTCTGATTATGCCAATCTGAATTTAAATCACCCATCAAGATCAACAATTTATCCTTCACTTTATCTTGAATTATGCCAATCATCAGATCCAGGTCTGTCATCTTGGTATTTTGGGGGTGGGGGATGCACAATCCCTATAGCAAGTTTTACATCTTGTAGGTAAAGTACTATGTAATCCACATTTCCTATATTGCCTTTTGTTAAGGTTTTTACTAATCCCAGTGTATTTTTTATATATAAAGAATAACCCCCCAACCGTTCTGTTCTTTCTGCCTGAACGGTATAATTGGTAACTGGCCAAACCTTTTTCACCATCTTCTATTTTATTTGTGAGCCATGTTTCAGAAAAGCCTGCAAAATCAGGCTTTTGAACACTGAACAATGTTTCTACCATATCCATTTTAGGGGTCAGGCTCCTTGAGTTATCATGAGTTATTTTTAAATTGGTCCTAAACTATTCTGTGGGCCCTGGATTTAGTTCAATGCCCCCCCCCCCCGGATCAAGAGCAAAGTAAACAAGGTGTCATCAGGATGCATGCTTTTGTGTATTTCACATGCATCTAAAGGTTTAAACTGACCAGCAAGACAATATTTTGTCCACGTTCTAGTAAAATCGTTCCTATGTAATTTTAAACAATTATGACTCCCCCTTTGATGTCCATGTAGCAAATCGTTTGACCAAAAATAACCCAATTTGCTAGAAGTCCCCTCAGCTAAACAAAAATAATCCATTGAATAAACAGCAGCAAACACATTTTTTCTAACATACATTCTAGTACCTTGAGTCTGTGCAACTAAAAATCAAAATAAAATGTTAACTTTACCTGATCTTTAAATACTTAATGCAGGTTACTTTAAAAACAAGACTGTCATTTGTAAAACAGATGCTCCCCCTTAGCTCACTACTGTGAACTATATAACCCTGTTCCTAATTGTAATATATTACTAACTATATTTTAAGCATTAACAACTGCCCCTTTTTATTTATTTCACATAATAAAATAGTTTTATAATGCCAAGTACTTAAACAGTTTTTCTTACTATAGTGGTGCTAGCTCCATCACTCGCTTCAGCGCTTGTGAGGCGCAGCAATTTAAAACACACAGTCCCACCTGGAATGTAGATAGAGATCAGCTGACACACCTCAGGCCCCCTTCTAGCTGCAATATACACCGTTTCAGCAGCAGTTGTTCTCCAGAATATAATTAAATTGTGCAGTCTCTCACCCTGACAACTTCTGGGCACTGAATCTGTGGGGGAGTCCTCTCGCTACTGCAGGCAGACAGCTTTCAGATGTTCCCAGTAGAGGCAACAGACCTGGCAGGGTCAGCATGAGAAATCTTTTGTACTGTACGTACAGACTGAGCATGATGAGATCCAGGATCGGACGGAGATCCCCCATCTTTTTGGGGACCAGGAAGAAGTGAGAGTAATATCCCCTTCCCACCTAGTTCAGAGGAACGGACTCTATGGCAGATTTTTACAGAAGAGTCTGTATTTCCTCTCTGACGAAAGGAATGTGACCTTTTGGGTAGTGAGAGAGACCTGGAGGATCTGTTGGAGGTATTTCTGTGAATTCTATGGTGTGGCCTTGAGTGACTAGCTGAAGGACCCAGAAGTCTGTGGTGATCGCCTCCCATCCGGTTAGATGTTTGGCGAATCTGCCCCCCACCAGTTCCTCTGAAGCCAACGGTGGAGGCTGGGGGCCCTGCTGTAAATCAGGAGGTGAGGGGGGTGGGGTAGCAGCACCCCAGAAGCCCACTGTGACTTGGCTAGAGGGGTGGCTGCTGCCGAACGAGCCAGATATTTGGTCTGATGTTGGGCAGGTGGTTGCCTGTTTTGACATATTTGCTGGTGACAAAAAGGCTGCTTAGGCTTGAAGTTGGAACGATACATGGACTGGACAGAGAGCAAGGCTTTGCCACTGTCCTATAGCTCAGTTATGATGTCACCCCCAAAAAGAACTGGGCCTCAGAAGGGGGCATCCTAAATGGCCGTTTGGACATCTTGGGCCAATCCAGATACCCACAGCCAGAAGTACCGATGCATGCTAACAGCAGTAGCGGTGCTCTGGGTAGAAGCATTTATAGCATCATATGTAGCCCTTAGGGAATGACGGCAGGAGATTTCTGCTGTCCTGACTGTTTGGGAAATCTTAGTTTTAGCCTCAGAGTCAGGCAAGGCCTCAAACTCTGACTTAAGCTGACCTAGGATACATTTCTGGTACACGATCATGTGTGCCAGGTAATTCAAGGCTCTGAGGGCCAATGTGGAGGACAAAAAAAACCTTACGTCCAAACTGGTCTATTTGCCTAGACTCCTTGTCAGGAGGGGAGGAGTTCATATGCTTTGGCTTAGCTGTTCAGTCATGGGCCACACTAATGACCACAGAGTCCACCTTAGGATGAGAACTAAGGTGGTCTTTGCCCTCAGGGGCCCAATATAATCTGTCAGCCTTCTTGGCGACCGCAGCCACAGACTAAAGCTGCTGCCAAATCGTGGAGACCAAATCCTCATGTGGGCCTATCCATGGAGCAATGAGAAGTGGTGACAGCTCTGGCATGTCTAGGTGCTCCGCCAGTCTCTTACGTTGAGGGTCCTGGTCCTCCATCTTCCACCCATTTGCCTTTTGAATTTTCCAAAGGATTTCTGTGAAAGAGGGATCCTCCAGGGGAACATGGGAGAGTCCTTGGGCTTGGGATCCTCTGGGGGAGTGGACTCAAAGCCCAAAGCAGAGGCAGCGGTAGAGTCAGAGTCTAAGTCCAATGAAAGATTTCTGTCCAGGGACACAGCCCGCGAAAGAGGGATCTCCTTAGGGGAAACCGTGAATCCCCTATCGTTACCTGCTACCAGGGTAGGGCGCGAGACCTGGCCAGAGACAGAAGGATGAGATTCCACAGATGAAAGGGACCTGAGTGTAGGATCCAGTCGGACCTGCGTGAGGGTCGTGACTGGCAGACGTTGGTCCAATTCAGAAACCAGCTGGGTCTTGGTCTCGCTCCACCAAGACTGAAGTGCTGCCCTAAAGTCCACCTGAGGTGGAGGAGGGGGCAGATGAGGCTGGTACGCGGGCGGGTAGCCTGGAAAGTGATAACCCAGTGTCGAACAACTAGGCATTGGGTAATGATAGCCCAGAGTACCATAGCTGGGCATGGGATAGCCTGGTGGATACCTGGGCATGGGGTATCCTGGTGCTGGTACCCTGGCAGCAGATACCCAGAAGGGTAGTGAGGCACAGGGAAGCCTGGTGTTGGAAGGCGAGGTGAAGGCCCTGACAGCAGATCCAAGGGTCTGGTTGGAGGCCCTGATGATGGATAACCAGGTGAAGGGCCTGGTAATGTCAGATCCGGTGCTGGATCTGCCAGAGGACATTCCGGCGTTGGCCACAAAAGAGTGGAGGGTCCCACTGGGGTCTGAGGTCATGCAGTGGGCCCAGACGGGGGAATCTACAGACTAGGTGGGCCAAGTGGTCCTTATCTGCCATCAAAGTCTATGTTTCTACCGAGCAGGATACGTTGGCTTTCGGGGGAGGTCTGGTGTTGCACTTTCCGGCTCTCACACCTGGGTGGTGTTGGGCGGACGCTCCTCCAACTCCAGCTCAGGGAGATGAGGCAAGCCAAGAGTCATGGAAGCAGTCCAGAGGAGGGCAACTAAAATGGTGCAGGGTCTGCAGCAGAAGCCATATGAAGAGAGACTGAGAGAGTTTAATATGTAGACTCTTGATGAAAGGAGGGACAGGGGGACATGATAGAAAC
Source organism: Neoceratodus forsteri (assembly GCA_016271365.2). NCBI lineage: Eukaryota > Metazoa > Chordata > Ceratodontiformes > Ceratodontidae > Neoceratodus > Neoceratodus forsteri. The sequence goes on along the minus strand of CM028135.1, from coordinate 358,277,761 downwards.
ATTCAAGTACCTCAAGGGAATCACCAACTCCAGGAGGGTAGCATCTTTCAGAAAAAGAGATGTGTAAGAACAAGGGGGCACAATTTAAAGATAGAGGGGGGACGGCTCAGGGGTAATGTAAGGAATTTTTTTTTCACGGAGAGAGTGGTGGATACATGGAACAGCCTTCCTGAGGAAGTCGTTGGGTCTAAAACAGTGGGGAATTCAAACATGCATGGGACAGACACAAGGCAATTATAGTGGGGGGGTTGCAGGAAGTAGGCTGTTGGTTAACTAGAATTTGCAGCTTATCCAGTAGGTAGGAAAATGGGCAGACTGGGTGGGCCAAGTGTCTGCCGTCAAAGTCTATGTTTCTATGTAAGAGTCTCCACCAAAGGAGGTGAGGATGGATGATCCCAAGAGTGAGATTCCTCTGGGGAAGGCTGTGGCCGAAGCAGCAGTGGGCACTGATCTGGCAGATCAACATCTGGCCTGTTATTAGGGCCTGATGAAAGCACCATGGCTAGGCAGACACCAGAGGAGATGGTGTGCAGCTTATCAGCCTGGGCTGGGCAGTCATTAGAGCAGGGGTCGATCTTAACATTGTTTTACTAGCCCAAACACTAGTGCAAATTGACTAGGGCTAGTGCAGCTAACTCTCTACTTGCCTGTCTTGATTAGTGCAGATTTTCATGACTGTTAATGAAGTTAAAAAGGTCTCTACTTTAGCATTCTGTAGTCCTCATGCTAATCTCTCGCAATGTTCCAGATGTCCAAGTGTGATTAACAGCTCACTAAGAGCTGACATTGTCTGGCAGTTAAAGGGAAGGATCAGACAAAAGACTCAATGTGAGTCATTATCACTCCACTGTTAAGACTTTCAGCTAGTGTCCAGGGTGTGATAAAGGGTAGAGTGCTGTTAAGTCACTAGGTTCCAGTTTTCTGAATGTGTCTATGTCTAATAATTTGTCCAATATTATTAAGGCCAGTGCCCCTCATTTCTCTACATTTTGAGTGTTTGCATCCAACATTTCAGTGACAAAATGCAAAGAGGTATACAGGATCAGCCCTGCAGGTGTTGGGTTTTATCCCAGCCTCACCATAACTTCCCTCTCCCCTCCAAACCTCTTAACTCTGTTCTTTTCCTGGACACCACTGCAGACCAACTCTGAAGTGACCATCCTTAGATCCATAGCTGCCATTACTGGCAGGTGTAGGGGGTCCCCAGCTCCTGGATCATGCCAGCCATCACCATCCATACAGTTCCACCCTTATCCCACTCAGCATGTCCTTTCAGCCCAAAAATAAAGCTTTGGATCATGTATGGTACAAAAATAAACCTTGATATAGGCATTCCTGGGGTGCATAGATCATCCTATACAAATTAGAAATAGTATGGTGTTATGCCTGGGTACTGTTTCCCCTGGGCTGTAAAAGGACAATGTTAATGAAAAATATGTTATTGTTGGGGCAGAGCATATTAAAATCTAAGGAGGGAGTCAGTGCATTGGGGCAGAAGTCTGACGTCTTTGCATAATATTTAAACTAGCAAATGGGGAGAGGGGTGCAGCACCCCATACGTCGAATGGGAAGAACACCCCTTCCCCCTCAGCTAGTAGTCAAACAGGAATTCAGCATGTTTGCAGTTCATTTGCATCACCAGGTAAGAAAAAAGGTTCATCTCCCCATACGACGCACAGGGGTAATGCCAAACCTCACCCAACAACTTACACACCAAAATCTGGCCAATGGAAAATCATGTACACAAATGCTCACAGCCTGGGAAATAAGATCCCAGACCTGCAGGCAATAATGTCAGAGGCTAAACTGGACATAGTAGCAATTAGTGAGACGTGGTTTACCAGTAACCACACTTGGAAGACTTCAGTACCTGGCTATGTATTGTGCAGAAGAGGTGCAAAAAGGTGGGGAGGAGTGGCCCTGTATGTCAATGAAAATATCAAAGCTACAGAAATTCAGAATACACATAAGGAGCCAGAAGAACTGTGGGTCACCCTGGAAACAGGAAATGGGACAGCCATAAGAGCTGGGGTTGTCTACAGGCCCCCAGACCAGGGGGAGGACATAGACACATTACTGTTAGAAGATATACAAAACATGACAGCTAAAGGGGAGGTTCTGATAACGGGAGACTTCAACATGCCGGATACAGATTGGTCAATACCAGCAGGAACATCTACCAGAACTAGACACATAGTGGATTCCCTGCAGGGGGAGGGCCTCAAACAACTGGTACAGCAACCCACAAGAGACAGGGCTATCCTAGATCTAGTACTAACTAACAAGGAAGGGATCACAGATCTCCAGGTAGAAGATCACCTGGGGGCCAGTGACCATCACATGGTATGGTTCAATTTGGCTACTACATCTAAATCATCCCATTCCAAGGCAAAAATATGGGACTTCAGAGAAGCTGACTTTGATAAGATGGCCAACAGAGTTAAGCTAGCCCTGGCAAAAAGAAACACAGGTTAGGGGGTACAGGCAAAGTGGGCAAGCATTAAGGATGCAATACTTGAAGCAACATCCCATTGTGTTAGACAGAAAAGGAAGTGCAAAAGAAGAAGGAAACCACTTTGGTTCTCAAATACAGTAGCAGAAAAGGTCAGAGCCAAAAGGCTGGCCTTCAGGAAATATAAGGGAACACAGCGGGATGAAGATAGGGAGGCATACCAAACTGCCCTAAGGAAGCAGGGAAGGCAGTAAGGCAGGCAAAGTCCCAAACTGAGGAAACACTAGCACGAACAGTAAAAGAAGGTGACAAGACTTTCTATAGATACATTAGTGAAAGGAGAAAGTCCAGAGGGGGTATTGCTAAGCTTAATGGAGAAAAGGGAGCATGTGAGGAGGAGGACCCTGTAAAGGCATCTATCCTAAATAGATACTTTTGCTCAGTATTTACTGAAGAGAAGGTAGGGCAGGGCCCACAGTTCAGCATCATGGACACAGGGGGAGGGAGGTGAGCACTACTCCCTTCACAAAAGAAAGGGTCCTACAAGAGCTTGCTAAGCTCAGGGTGGATAAGGCAATGGGACCTGATGGCATACATCCCAGGGTACTTAAGGAGCTAAAGGTGGAACTAGCAGAGCCATTAACAGAACTGTTTAGTGAGTCTCTGAGCACAGGAGAGGTCCCAGAAGACTGGAGAAGGGTTTCATGTGATCCCGCCCACAAGAGTGGTAGCAGGGAGGAGGCGGAAACTACAGACCAGTCAGTCTTACCTCAGTAGTGGGCAAGATTATGGAGGCACTTCTAGGAAAGGATAGTGCAACACCTGGAATCCATAGGGGCACAGGATCCAAGACAGCATGGGTTTACAAATGAAGGGCCTGTCAAACTAATCTCATAGATTTCTTTGACTGGGTAACCAGAGTGGTGGACCAAGGGGAGCAGTTGATGTCGCCTACCTTGACTTCAGCAAAGCTTTTGACACTGTTCCACATAGAAGATTGATAAATACGCTGGTAGGCTTTGGGGTGGGTCAGAAGTCGGTCAACTGGGTGGCAAACTGGTTGACGGGCAGAAAACAGAGAGTGGTGGTAAATGGTATACAGTCAGAAGAGATGCAAGTCACAAGTGGGTACCTCAGGGATCAGTCCTGGGGCCAGTCCTCTTCAACATCTTCATTAGTGACCTTACAGATGGACTAGAGGGTAGGCTTGTCTGTTTGCAGATAACACCAAGATCTGCAACAGAGTAGATGATCCACATGGGGTGGGCAGAATGAGAAGAGATCTGGATAAACTAGCAAATGGTCAGAAGAGTGGCAACTGGGATTTAATGCAAAGAAGTGCAAAATCATGCACATAGGGAAGAGAAACCCTGAAGCCACCTATAGGCTGGGAGGAGTTGCTAGCAGTCACAAAGGAAGAAAGAGACTTGGGCATCATCATCACTGATGACCTGAAATCATCCAAGCAGACCTCTAAAGCAGTAGGTAAGGCTAGGGGATGTTAGGGTGTATTAGTAGGGGTATCACAAGTTGTAAGAGGGAGGTAATAATCCCTCTTTACAAGACACTGGTTAGGCCCCATCTGGAGTACTGCGTGCAGTATTGGAGGCCACACCTTCACAAGGACATTAACCAAATTGAGGCAGTCCAGAGAAGGGCAACCAAAATGGTGCAGGGACTGCATCAGAAGACATATGAGGACAGATTAACAGAGCTCAATATGTATACCCTTGAGCAAAGGAGGGAGAGAGGATATGATCAAGCATTCAAACACCTTAAGGGCATTAACAAGGTGAAAAGAGTCTAACATGTTTAAATATAAGAAAATAGCAGGACAAGAGGACACAGCATGAGATTAGAGGGGGCCGATTAAGGGGAATGTGAGGAAATCTTTTTCACAGAAAGGGTGGTGGATGCATGGAATGGCTTACCACAAGAAGTGGTGGCTATGAATACAGCGCAGGGCTTCAAACAGGCATGGGATAGGCATAAGGGAGCAATACAAATGACTATGAATAGATAGGCCACTGACAGAGCAAAGGCCGATGGCACATTTATAAGGTAGAAAAACAAATGGGCAGACTGGATGGGCCTTGCGGTCCTTATCTGCCGTCAACTTCTGTGTTTCTATATGTCTATCTTAGATGTGCTCCTGGCTCACTTGAGACTGTACAAAAACTTTCAAAAGTGTAGGTCTCCAGCTGACTATAGGATGGGGACTGAGAGTGTCTTTCTCTACCTCTGTTCATTGCCCTGTGGGTGGTGGTGACAGTGTGGTGAGGTGCATGATGATGTCAGCTATTGTGTGCGCAGAGATAGGACAGCTTGGTTGAACATTTGCTGCTGTGATATCCTCTCTCTGTTTGGTGTGTGAGTGTGTGGGGGGGGGGGCAGAAAGAGGAAGAGAAGAGGCCATGGTACAAAACAATGGGGGGAGGGGCTCTTTGTCTGTGATGGATGGCATTGCAGTCTTTTATTTTTCTGCTGGGGAGCTGGAAGTAATGTGGGAGCAGGATAAATGTGCAATAATCTGAGTATTTCTTGGCTTAGCTTGCGTTGTATCCTGTATAAGTGATCAAAATTTACCATTATAATTAAGGGCTAGTGCAACCATCTGCAGACTAGTGCAATTCTGAATCAACTTGCCCTGCTGGCCAGTGCAAAAAAAAGGTTAAGGTTGACCGACTTATCAGCTGTGCCACTAAACAAAGACCAGGAGATTCTGAGGGGTCTAAGAGAGGCAGAGTTCTCCAGAACTCCGGAGATGCCAACCTGAACTGCAATCAGCTCAGGCGGGGATCAAGGGCTGCTCCACAGAGGAGGAAGCAAGACTTGGCTGGTGGAGCATTACCCACGTTAATGGGAGGCCACTTAGCATCTGTGGCTCCCACAGGAGGCCACGGATGGGAAGGAGACCCACTGAGGTTCCGGTACATCTCCTTGTCCTCCTCCTTTTTGTGGGAGTCAGAAACCTCCCCTCCCCCCGGTGAGGAAGATGATACCCACAGCTCCTTCTCCATGGACGCTATCTTCAGTTTAAGAATGTGGGCTTCCAGGGCCTGCTGGCTGCATTTCCATGTGGCCTAGTTGAAATTCTGGCAGGCCTCACAGTCCTCTGTCTTGTGCTCGGGTCTCCAGAGGAGAAAGAGAGAGACTAGACTACTGGGGGCCAAAGATAAATTTTTACAGTCGCAGAAATCACAAATGAAGAAATCAATATTGGCCTCAGTGTGTGCACACTGTACAGGGCAGGCAAACGTCTCTCTCTCTCTCTCTCTCTCTAATATCACGGCCGGGCCTGAGCAGGATATGCCACCAGTACAGCCCAGCCATAAAGCAGCTAGCAGTTACTGCTTTCATTTCGCAGTTTTACTTACTGTCATTTTTACATCAATCTTGCATTAAATTGTTTCCTTTGGGCCTCTGTGTTAAATATGACAGACTTAGGCCACTTTTATGCATTTTATCGCATTTTTTTCAAATATTTATAAATAATCAGAACTCCATGTGCTCTGGTTCTTATTTAATAAGGGTCAGAACTTCACAGAGTTCCCCCAGCCCTACTGAGTTCCTCCTGATACTGAAAACTAGTGGTTCTGTAGCCAGGGAGAAAAGTAAAGGTGAGAGAGACCCCCCCCCCCCCGGCTTGGTACCTCTGAACAACAGTAACACCTCCAATAAGCTACTGTTCACCATACGTGCAGTAGTTTACTTATGTCAATGAAGGGCTGCTCGAGGCTGAAGCTACCCAGCACCTCAAACAGGTATTCCCATTCTATTCTCTCAAATGCTTTCTCTGTGTCCACGGAGAGCATAAATGCCCTCTCCCCCACAACCCTGGACGCTTAGCCCCAACATGCATAAATTTCTTTAGCATAAATCTCATATTATGGTAGGAAAGACCGCCCTGGACAAATTCCATCGATTGCGGCACACCACAGACTCCAGCACCTTGTCTAGTCTTGTGGCTAGTAGTCTTTGTGTAAATTGAGTTGTCATAGTTCAGGAGTGAGCTCGGGCGGTAGGATCCACACCCTAAGGGGTCCTTACCCACCTTAGCAAGTATGCAAGTCACAGCTTCTCTTTTTGGACCTGGGCAGTGCCTCCTCCTGCTGCACTTCAGCATATACCCTGACCAAACACTCCCCCAAGGGACTGCTAAGCAGTTTGATTCATCTCCCCCAAGTAGCCATTTGGGTCACAGGCTTTGACCTTCTTCAGGGACTGAATGGCCCTGCTGACTTCCCCAATGCCAGTTTCTTTCCACAATCCTTTGCCTACTATTGTGTGATTTTCAGAATTGGGATCCTGTCCAGAAACTGTTCTGCCCTCTCCAATGTTCCCCCACATTCCAACATATAACGAGCTTTATAAAATTCTGCAAAGGTACTGCCCATGTCCTGTGCTTTACTGACCAATGTCCCATTGCTAGTTCTAATCGTAGTGATAATGTTAGAAACTCCTCTTCCCTCTAGTCAACCTTGCCAACCACATGCAGTGATTATTTCCCCACTCAAAAAAATCTCTGCCTCATATAGAACAATGAGAACCCTGTTCCTTCAATTAGCAGCACATTTTGAAGCTTCCATTGCTGTGGCTAGTTTCTGGAGGCATTCAGGGATTTCTGTGTGTTTATGATTGCCTCTCTAGTGTCTTCACCTGTGCCTCTAACTCCTGTTGCCTCTCTCTCTGCAGGCTTTACACTTCATCACATGTACGACTTCCCTGCTTCCCAAAATGGTGCAGCTGACAATGCAGTTGCCTTGATGGTGGAGGTGTCCCTGAACTCCTCTGAGGTAAGCAGATGTATGAGAAATCTCCAGGCCATTCCATGTCTATTGCCCCCAAAAAAATCCCCACAAAGCAGAAACCTAGGCATGGTCTGAATTGGCTCTCTTATGGTTCCCAGAGCATTTTAAACCCCGGCCCTTTCCCCCCCCATCAATAGTCCTCCCTGCATGAAACTGTAACACAAACTTTACCCTGTATCAACAGTCACTCAGACCCCCCCCCCCCCCAAAAAAATGGTACATATCTTGCACTACTATGGCAACTGTGCATGCCCCACAATGTCGCTCAAACATCCTTAGCTGCTATTTGTAGCAGCGTCTGGTTAGGGTCTGGTCACTCAAGGCTCCACCCGTGCCTGCACTGTACCAAGTCCATGGAGATACAGTACATGTTTGCACTGGTGAGAAGGAGCAGGTCTGACAGCAGCAAGGGAGAAGGCCGTTGCATGGTGTTTGGCAGCCAGCACCATCTTGGGACAAACCATGTGGGGTTCCCCGTTAGTTCAACAACAATCCCTGCAGTTAAGTCACAAAAACTGGTGGGTGATATCTACATTGCTAGAGCTCATGACAAGTGTGCCAGTTAACAAAGAAATGTACCTGAACCAAATCCCTAAGTTCCCAAAGCTCCTGCAGTTGTGCCTTCTTCCAATACACCCACGCCATCCAGAACACAGTGTCCTATACCCAGAGGTGACATCAGGGCATCCAGAGTTAACCAAAATGAGCAATAGGTGGGGGGGGAATTCCAAATCAGGTAACAAGGGAAGTTCAACAGGGGGGTCCAATTCGGGAGATCCTAGGTACCAGTCAAAGTCCACTTCTGTGGGGTGGCCACAAACATCCAGCCACCAGTGCATTGTCAAAATAAAAAAAAAAAACTCGTAGGAAAAGCCAGCAAGAACTCAGAAGTCAAAGGGCACTCACTTCTTATCCATTACCTCCCTGATGAAGCCTTTGGCCTCCGTTGCCCCCCAGCTTGTATAGGGGACTCCCTCATGCCAGAGGTGAAGCACAGCAGGGAAGAAGAAAGTGAATTCCACTCTCCTCGAGTACAGTTACGTTAGTTAAGTTAAAACTTTATTTTTATACAGGATGAAACTTTAGGTCCAAAGGTCCTATTTACAAAGTTGTCCTGTATATATATAAAACATACTAAAAACCAACATACAATAATAAGTTCATGTAAGAACATAGAATATACATATATTGCACGAATGTTTAGCACTAACTTGATAATCAAATACGTACAGTGGGATACAAAGTAAAGCAGCATTTTTTTTTTTAGTAGCAATTGCATTCTTGTGTTATACTGTATTCATGTTCAATTTGGATTTAAAAGTAGATACTTCTGTCAGATTTCTGATTGTTGGTGATAATTCATTCCAAATTCTGGCCACATGATACAGAAAAGTCATGCTGCCATACCGGGTGTTAACTTTAGTGATTTTAATGCCCCTATGGACTACCCCCCCTCATTTCATAATGCTGTGTCCCACAACTTTGCTGCACATTGAGGTTACCTGTTATCAAACCCCTTTGGATTTTAAAAATAAATACTGAATATTGTTTCTTATGCCGTACTTCTGTACTATCCCTCTTCAGAATATTATACATCTGGCAATGATGTGTGCTGAACAGGCAGTTGAGTTGAGAACAAATCTTGCCAGATGACTGTAGGATTTTTTAATTTTATCCAGCTGTTTTAGTTCTGCAAAACCATAAACCATATTACCTTATTCTAATACCAGGATTATTAACTGTTCTGCATTTTTTTTTCCTCGTCCGATGGGACACTATCAATGAAGATCACTGTAAAGCACTATTTCTTGAGTTGACTTTTTTTTGTGATATTTTTTATTTATTTATTTATTTTTTGTTGACCGGGTAAGTGCACTAGACAAATCCTGCCTATTTTCAGGCACGACCCGGGGGAAGGGAATACAGATGAATGCCAACTGACCTTGAACCAGATGAAGCTGTTGGTGGTATTTTTAGTGAATGAGGGATATTTGGCCAGGACACCAAGGAAATTCCCCTACTCTTTTCGATAAGTGCCATGGGATCTTTAACATCCACCTGAACTACCACCAATCCAGGCAGATGGGACCTCGGTTTAACGTCTCATCCGAAAGATGAGATAAGATATAATCTATATGTGCATTAAATATGAGTGAACTATCGAGGATCACCCCTAATATTTATACTAATTAGTTACTTTTAATACTGGATTCACTCTGGTTATAATCCCTGGGTTTTTTACTTGGGCAGTTGCTGTTCTTCCTTTTCTTATGAAAAAACATTGTGTTTTCTTTTGACTCATAAAAAACTTTGATTCAGTAAACCAATCCTGCAAGATACTGAAGTCTAACTGGAGTTTTTCCAATAGCTGATCTTGTGTTTTTGCTGTGGCTAGCAAGACAGTATCGTCTGCGTAAAGCCTTATTTGTGAGTTTACAATGTATTCAGGTAATTAGTTTACATATATCAAGAACAGCTAGCTGGCCCGGTGGTGCTGAGGGTTGAGGCACTGGATGCCACACCTCGCGCTGCGCCGGTGACCCAGGTTTGGGAACGGACTCGGGCGCCGGCAGGAAGGGTTGAGGAATGAGCGCCCATGTGGTGTTCTCCTCCCCGGACTAAGGGGATCGGTTGGCCCAGCAAGCCAGGGACCCCTGGTGGAGACCAGGGGGGCACTGCAGCAAGCCAGGCAGCATGCATTAGCGTGGCCGACGCAGGCAGGGTTGCCATGTGCCAAGGGCGTTGGGGCGTGCCCATGCACGGGGGGGGGCGCAACAGAACATAGAAAACCCCAGTCCTGGGGGTAGGCGACGGCACCAACCACTATGCCCACCACCGGGTCTGTCCTGGTCGGCCTTCAGGGTTCCTCCACCTGGGCCCACGCCCGCAGCTGGAGTCTATGTGTGTGAGAGCACCCACTGAAGGAGGGGTGGCCCCACCCTGCAGGGGTCAAGCCGGGGGTGCCAGCTACGAGGCGGGGTGGAGGAGAGAGAAAGGCTAAGTCAGGGGGATTTCAGACTGGGGCAGGACTCGGTTGGATGCTCGAGAGAGGCTCCTAGGACCATGACCAGGAGGGAAAAAAAAAAAAAAAAAAACAACAGCAGCCCCAGCACTGACCCTTGGGGCACACCTCTTTTAAAGTAAACCAACTCTGCCAAATGGTTAGCAACTTCTACCCATTATTTTCAGTCCCCCAAATATGATTTGAACCACTGTAAGGTTATTTCTATCATTTCCATTCTCTCAATGAGTATATGGTGATTCACCAAATCAAAGGCTTTGGGCAGGTCAATGAACACCATGCCCATGGACTACCCCACATCCAAGGCCTTCATCACCATATCCACGAAGTCCATGAGTGTGGTGCCCGTCGAATGCCCTGTCCTAAAGCCATGTTAGAATCTGGATAACTTTGAATACTTTTCAAGGTATTCATAGAGTTGGTTATACACCATTCCCTCCATTAACTTTGAGAGAATGGAAAGGATTGCAATAGGCTGATAATTTGATGGATCATCGGATTAACCTCCTTTAAAAATATGAAACATTTTTGTGATCTTCCATAAATCATTAAATAAGTTCTCTATTAGGCTTTGATTGAACAAACTAAGCACTGGTTTTACTACTTCTATTGTATCTTTTAGGAATTTTATTTCTATCATGTCAAGACCATATGATTTTTTAGGGTTCAGCTTTTTAATCGCATCCCTCACCTCCTTTTCCTTTATTGTCCTGAAATAGAACAGGGGGGAATTTAATTCTTCACCACCTGTTCTATTTTCCCTAAACAGGTTCATTGTACTGGTAGGTATTACAATATCGGGCAGAGTAATAAAGTAATGGTTCAGTTTGAGTCACCACTTTAGGGTCCATAAGTTCCCCTTTACCATTGGCATTTTGATCTCCGACCTTGCTCTAATCAGATTTTCTAAGTCTTTTATAATATTCCAGTACTTTTTAGAGTGTGTGGCATTCTCAACTTTGTTATAAAAAGTCTGTCTTGCCTGTTTTATTAGCTTTCTGCACATATTCCTGTACTTCTTACATTCATCCCAATCTGACCCATTTTTGGTTTTATGTGCTTGTTTCCAAGCTCGATCCCTAATACGTATCCATTTCCTCAATAATTCATTCACCCATGGTAGATGTTTTTTGGTAGTTTATAGGGTGTATGTCAATTGCAAATATTTAACAAAGTTTCTGAAAACTCTTTAACCCCCTAATTTGTGTCTGGGATAATTTACAATCTATGCCATTTTTTCCAGACCTAAGTCCCTCTTGAAATTGTCTGGATGATAGTAGATATAATCTCTCCTGGTGCTCATCTTCCCCTCTACCCTACAATTGTATTTATCTGAAATTATACATACAACAGGATTATGATCTCCTAAATTTGGGGTAGGACTAAACAGCTTTCAATATGAAGGCTCTTTGAGAAAAACATCAGGTCTAGTATATTACTCTAACTACAAATATATGTTTTTCTTGTAATTTGATTCACTGGCTGCTGAACATCCAATATCTCAAAACTTCCTTCCAGTTTCTTACCCTTAGGCGTTCCCCATGCTGCATTAAAATCCCCTATTAATATTAGGTCTCCATCTACAGCCAGAAAATACAGGTTACTCACCTGTAACAGGAGTTCTAGGAATGGTATATGTTGTTCATCCACACTCATTGGCAGTATCCTTGCCGCTTTAAATCTTGCCGGAAGGTCTTCAAGCTTGCTCCTCCCACCCACCGGGTGGTATAACTCGGCTCCACCATGGCCGCCAGATTGGCCGCTGGAAGCTCCAGGTTGTGCGTCCCGAGCCGGGGAGGTCGGGTGGAGTCGTGTGGATGAACAACATATACCATTCCTAGAACTCCTGTTACAGGTGAGCAACCTGTATTTTAGGACATGGATATGTTGTTCATCCACACTCATTGGCAGACTCCTAGCAGTTCTCCGGGAGGAGGGAGGCAAGACGACACCCCATATACTTACTTGGGAAAGAGAGACTGAGAACCGAGGCCCCAAACCAGCATCCCGGCGTGACTCAAGGTCGATGTGGTAGTGGGTAATGAAGGTGTTTGCTGACTTCCAGGTAGCAGCCCTGCAGATTTCCTGGATAGGACGCCCCTGGAAGCAGCCACTGCTGCAGCAGTATGGCGGGTAGAATGAGCTCTATCCTCTGGGAGGCTCCATGCCCGCTAACTTATAGCAGAGATCTATGCAGGAGGTTACCCACCTGCTTATCGTCCGCTTGGCTGCAGGTCTGCCAGATGCGGCTTCAGCGTAGGGTGACAAACAGCTGGCTAACCTCTCCCGATTTCAGCGTGCAGCCCCTTATAATAAGCGAGCCTTCTAGGATCCAGAGTATGGAGCCTATATTCGGCCTCCGAGGTGTGATTGGGGTAGAACACCGCAGAGTCAACACCTGGTTAAGGTGAAACTCCGACACCACCTTCGGAAGGAATTTCGTGGGGCAGGACAACCTTGTCCCTGTGGAAGACCAGGTAAGGAGACTGCATGGAAAGCGCCTGGAGCTCTCCCATCCTTCTGGCTGACGGATAGCCACCAAGAAGGCGGGTCTTCCACGACAGGTGAGAGAGAGCACACCTGTGCATAGGTTCGAATGGCTTGCCCATGAGCTTTGCCAGTACCAGCAGTAGATCCCACGGAGGTGGGGGTTCCGCACTGGAGGGAAATGTGATCAAGGCCTTGAAAAAATACCATTCACCTCCTGCGCCATCGACCGCTTCCCGGCCCGCCTGCAAGCAGAGATGGCTGCCAGGTGCACCCTTAGGGTCCGACCCAAGCCCTTGACTAGAAAGGGACCATAAATAGTCCAAGATGCTTGCCAAGGAACAGGAGGAAGGGTCCAAGCCCTTGTTCTGACACCAAATGGAAAACCTTTCCATTTGAAGGCATAGCATTTTCTGGTCGACTTACGGGACGCCCAACTACATTGAGGACCTCGCCGGAAAGACCCAAAGCCTGGAACTCTAGCCGCCAGGAACCAGGCCGCAGGTGCAGGGATTGAAGGTCCGGATGGAACACCTTCCCGATTGACTGAGAGCAGGTCCGGCAAGCTGGAAGCTGCCGCGGAGTCCTGGAGCTGAGACTGAGGAGATCTGGTACCAGAACTGCGAGGCCAGTCTGGGGCTATCAGAATCACCTGCGCCTTGTCCCTCGCCTTGAGAAGCACCTGTGGATCAAGGGAAATGGGGAAAGGCGAAAAGAGGCCCGGGGTCCATTGCCTCGAGAAGGCATCCCCTGCAGCGAGCCCTGCTGAGGGGGCGGGCATGGAACAGACTCAGCTTCGCTGCCTCCGTGGAGGCAAACAGGTCCACCTGAGGTGTCCCCAAAGGGAGAACAGATGCTGTACTACCTCCGCAGGAGAGACCACTGGATGCAGCCCCTATCCGCTCAGGGCATCGGCCAGGGTGTTGGAGGCTCCTGCCACGTGAATGGCTAGGAGATCCGCCTCCAGGCGCTCATCAGTGACCAAATGCGGAGAGCTTGCACATAGAAGCATGGAGCGGCCCGCCCGGCGGTTTAGATAGTACATGGTCGTGGTATTGTCCGCCTGACCGGACCACTTGACCCCAGAGGAACGGAGCAAAGGCGGTGAGAGCTAGCGTGACCGCCGGAGCTCCAGCAGGTTGATGTGGCATCGGGACTCATGGGACCAGAGGCTCATGAGCCCGGTGTTCCCCAGATGGGCACCCCAACCCATCAGAGAGGCATCGTCGACAGAGAGACCGTCTGGCTCGGGCGGACGTAACGGGATGCCCTCCTGCAATTGATCTGAACGTCCACCACTGAGAGCATTCCACATCCCCTGTGTCACCGACACAAGCTGGTCCAAGGGATCGCAGCGCTAGGACCACTGGCTGGCCAGTCCCCACTGAAGGGGACGATGTTCCAGCGGCCCAACGGACCACGCTGGTACAGGCCGCCATGAGACCCAGGAGAGGCGCAGGAAGTCCCGGCAGGGCGCATTGCCCAACCAGAAATGATCGGGCAAGGAGGAAAGAACCTCGGCCCTGTCCGCTGGAGCCGGCTTGCTCGAAGAGAGTCGAGAGTTGCGCCCGATGAATAAAATCACCTGCTTCGCTCGAGTTCCGACTTGGCCTGCTGACAAGGAGGCCCAGTTGAGAGCAGACCTGAGGCCAGATCTCTGGACCACTCCGCCTCCTTCCTGGAGGAGCTGCTATCAGCCAGTCGTCCAGGTAAGGGTACACCGGACCCCTCGGCCGCAGGAATGCTGTCACCACTGCCATGCATTTGGTGAAGACCCTGGGAGCTGGAGACAAGTCAAGGGCATGGCTTGAATCAAGAGAGATCCTTCCGCTCGAAGCGAAGGAATCTCTGGTGAGACGGACGGATAGGGACGTGAAAAACGCTGGCCCTGCAAGTCCAGAGAGCAGAACCACACGCCGCTGTCCAAGGATGGTATTATCTGAGCCAGAGTGACCATCCTGAAGGTTCGAGACCTTAGGAACTTGTTTAGGTCGTAGAGTCGAGAATGGGGCGCCAGCCCCGTCCGCTTCGGAACCAGGAAGTACCTGGACACAAACCCTGGGTCTGAAGGAGGGTCCACCACCTCTTACCACCTCCTTCTGGAGGAGAGTGATGTCGGCTCGACGAGCCGCCAGTGAGGCTGGGATCCCAAGGCTCCGAGGGGCGACGGCCTGAAGGGTGGCTGTTCGAATTCCAGAGGCAGGCCTCTTCCCACCACCTTCCAAGACCCACCTGTCCGTGGTAACAGCGGACCAGGCGGAACGGAAGTGCCGAGCCGTCTTCCACGGGACCTAGGGGTAAGGTGACGGGATGGGGCACCCCTCAGCCCGCCACTGGGCAGGCTTGGAGGAGGAACCGCCGAGGGACCCTCCTGGGCCCTTTCCTCCTGCCTCCTGTTAGAGGAAGCCGCTTGGGTTTGGGATGCCAAGGCCGAGCCTGCTGGCCCTGACGTTGCTGGTCGGGGCCAGGGCACAGAAGGACGTAAAGGGCTTAGGCTGTGGTTTGCGGCCTTGTCCTTCTGAGCGGAAGAGACCGAGTCCAAGGTGGCATTGGACTTCTCGATCCTCTGCAGGTGACCTTCCACCCCAGGGTCAAGAGGTCAGTCCCCAAAAGGGAACATCCCCAACTTGTGCTGGGTATCCGGGGTAAAGGTGGATATCCTCAGCTAAGCCCGCTGACGCATAGCCACCGCGGGCCGCCACCGATCTGGCACATGAGTCCTCTACATCCAAAGCAGTCTGGAGCTGCTGTTTGGCCACTGCTCTGCCCTGGTCCCGCACCTGCTTAACCGAAGTCTGCAGATCGGCGGAAGATGAGGGATGACCTCATCCAGGGAGCCCAACAGGGCATGAGAAAATGTGCCATGAGGACGGCCAACTGGCCTGACGAAGGCCGAGAGAGGACGCAGGTGACTTTTCGCCCGACATAGTCCACTCTCTTGGACCTTTGTCAGAGGTTTGTCCACATCCCTGGCGCTAGCCGGGCGCTACCGGAAAACGCTTGTCGGTAACCAACCCTCAGCAGAGGGGTGTTCAAAACCGACAAGGAACCGGGGACCGGTGACACTTCCTGGCCATCCTACGGCGCAGGGCAGGAAGCAGGGCGCTGCCAAAGTTCCAGTGCTGGACCCACTATGGCCTCGGCCACCGGAAAGGCCTCCGTCGGAGAATCCTCGGTCCAGAATCTCCGTGAGGGATACCTGGCCTGCTTGGAACGGGTTCGAGCTCCATCCCGTAGACTCCGAGATGAGCCGAAGCAGTCCTAGGAAGGACGACGGGTTATCGCCCATTGGCTGACTTCCTGAAGACTCCAAGTCCAGTCGCTTGAGAAGAAGGAGGAATCGCCTCGACTCGGAAGAGTCCTCAAGAGCTGCCTCTGGCCTGAGCCACCTTCACCTGCCGAGGTCGGTCGGGAGTGAGGGTAACTGACAGCCGATGGGTAAAACCCTAGCCGACCGAGAATCCTTGGTCGGAGCCCCAATTGGTGGCTGTGGAGGCGGAGGTTCCACCGCAATCGTGGAGCAGCTGGTTTTGGCCAACAACCGCCTGGGTATAGGCTCGGCAAGTCGAGGGTTGTGTCGGGCTGCCCGTGACAGTTACTTAATGGTCGGAAGGCGCCGGAGTCGGCTTATTCTCAGGCCAGGAGAGTTGTTGCAACATAAGGTCTCGACCGCCGACGATTTACGCCAAGCCTCCCCATCCGAGGGAGGAGGACGAAGACGAGCGGCGACGCCGCTTACCGCGGTGCCGAGACCGAGACCGCCTATGACGGTGGGAACGGCTGGACGCCGAAGAGGTCCGAGACCGAGACCGAGAGTCCCGGAATTTCCGGGGTCGGTGCAGGGAGGTGTCGGCCGGAACCGACACTCCCTTCGGCTCGGAAGGTCCATCCGAGGGCTCCGGAACCGGAGGCACAGGCGAGCCCACGGGATCCTCAACTCCTCCCGGGGGAACCGGGGAGAGGGGAATCTCGGCTGCTAAAGGCGACAGCCCGTCCAATGGGTCGAGAAAAATCTCGACTTCATCAGTGGGAGTCTCGGTCAACTGACCTGACGGGGACACCGTGAGGCCAGTGGCCGAAGCCGAGCGGTCGACCGAAGCCGACGGTCGACGGCCCGGGGAGAGGGACCTTTCCCGCTCCCAAGAGCGTCGACGGAGGGACTTACCCTTGTCCTCTTGGACCGGAGAAAGGTCCAGCAGACGCAGGCCTTCTTCTCTTTAGTGGAGAGGGACAGACAAAGCTCCTTAAAGGAAGCCGTGTAGGAAGAACCCAGAGAGAGCGGGATAAATGCCGCGGCCGAGGAAGATACGGCCCGCGCCGCCTCCTCTTCGAGGGCGACCATCCGCTCGAGCTGATCCGCCGAGCCCGCCGCCGCGGACACCGCCAACCGGGCCTCCTTGGACTTCACCGGAGGGAAACGCTTCTCGCGACGGCCCAGTTGCAATCGGGCAGCACGGTCTTCGAGGACGTAGGCCGAGAAAGATGAGCACAGGTCGCAAGCCTGCGGGTCGTGCTCAAGGCCTAAGCAGTAGACACACGTGGAGTGTGGATCCGTCCGAGACATCTTCTGCCCGCATGGGCATCTCCGAAATCCGGGAGTCGATTTATCCATCGCAGCTGCGAGGGATCGAAGACTGAAGTCTTTTTGCAAAATATTATTTTTAAATCCGCAAACGGAGAAATAGGAACCAGTCACAAACGCAGAGCGTTAAGGAGGGAACCTGAGCTTCCAAGCGGTAAGGAAGATCTGGCGTCATGGGGCGGAGCCGAGAGTTATACCACCCGGGTGGGTGGGAGGAGCAAGCTTGAAGACCTTCCGGCAAGATTTAAAGCGGCAAGGATACTGCCAATGAGTGTGGATGAACAACATATCCATGTCCCTAGAAGGCTATTTTTTGTGCTAACAGTTCAAAGCCACTGACTTTAGTTTTAAGGAGACAGTAAACAACACCTATAAAAAGCTTTAGTTGTTTTGACTCAACAAGGAGACACTCAATCCCTTCCACAGTTCCTGAGTATGTTATCTCAAATGACCCCAATTTATTGTTAACATACAAAAGTACCCCCCACCCCGCCTCCCCCGATCTTGCCTGAAAAGTTCAAATCCATCCACAGAAACCTCATCATTAAGCACTTGTTTTGTTAGCTATGTTTCTGAAATTCTATCTCAGGTTCAAATTGTTGGGACTGTAACCAAAACTCTTGTATTTTTTTGTGAGACTTCTGGCATTTTCATGCACAACTTTTAGTTCTGGTTCATTTATTGTAAATGGGCCAGGATTAATTTCTATGTCACCTGCCAGTAATGGGGTCAACTGGAAAATAAACTCAGACTGTTTACATTGTTCCCACCTAATTCCCCTCTGACTATCTAAATGGAGACACCCGCCGTGATTCAGTAATTTCAAATTGTTTGAAAATTGGTTCCTTCTAGCCCTTACAAATACCATAGGGGCTGATGGAGAAACTGATAGTAGTGCAGCAAATCTGTTTTGTAAGGTGTCTGGGTTAGGACAATCTATGTCACCTGTTAACTGGTTTACTAGTAGAAAAATCAAACTAACCTGTATCACAAATTCCAACATTTTGTATGAACTGTTATTTCTATGTGCTATTAAAGATAGTTCAATTAGAATTATTAGTCTTACAATATCACTTTACAGATTAAAAATATTTAAAAACAATTACCAGCCTTAATTAGAAATAATCAAACACAAATCTTCGCTATAAGCTACAAGTCAAGTGTGTGCAAATTTATGGATTTTATGTTTACTAAATATATATATTTTGCTTAAACATTACATCCACCTGCAGAAGGAGTAGAGGCTTATAACTCTATGTAGCATTCAGTTTTTAATCCAACTGAACCCAACAGTAATACCTCTTTAAGCTCAGGGTGAAAAATTTTTTTAGTCCTAGATATTTCTATGGAGTGGAGCTCCACTCACGCTCACACCACAGTGCTTGCGCTGTGTACAGTGTGAGGTTTTAAACCCTTGTTGCCTCTCCTCTGAATGATGACACGCCTGTATGCTCCTCCCCACAGTCCCATTCTTCACACAACTCAGTGGGAAAGGGGTCCCTCGTTGCCAAGTGGAGCAGGAGGTAACTGGCTTTTCTGGTGGTCGGGTAGTGAGTCGGAACAGGACAGCAGTCCCTTCTTGAGACAGCACAGTTCGGACGTTAACAGCATCAGACACAGCAGGTAGGCAGGTGGAATATGCAGGCGTCGAGTGCAGGTCATCCATTAATGTGGCTGAAGCGCTGCCATTTCCTCTGCACCCTCTGTGAGTAATCCTGGTGGATGAAGAGCTGGGTGTCAAACATTAATTTTTGCTGTGCTCTATACACCTTTGGAATCCACTGTTTGTCCACGAAGTTGTGCAGCTTCATTAAATATTTGCCTAAGTGGATACTCTGCAGCAGCTTTTGGGGTAAGGGCATGGAACGCAATGTCCAGCTTGATCTGATTGCTCTTGCACTTCATAGTAAGGATTTTTGGGAGGAATGGCTCACAGAAGAATAATGTGTCTGATCCATCTCTGCCCTCCACGAGTCAGTTGAGGCACAGGTTATTCCTGCAATTGACATTTTCTTGCTAGTCAAGGGACTCCTCAAGTTCCTTCACCCATTTCTCGAGTTTTTGTAACTTGGAGGGTAGTGCTTCTGTGTCCTCAAGCCTGGAGACTCCTGCTTTCACCACAGAGGTATTTCTGCTATTACCAGTAAATTCTTCTGTGAGAGCAGACAATTTCTTGGACAGCACCACTCGCACCTGGTCCATGACAGTGTGGCCAAGCGCTGTCACCATCCCCTCTGAGACCCGCTCAGCACAGGCTTCTTCTGATCCTGTTCCCTGGGCTAGCCACTTCTGCTTCCATTTAGCCACTGCGCTCTGCTGTATCGCGGACGCTGTCCGAAATTCTTCCATACTGTGGGTGATAACTAAAGTCACCTTCTTAGGAGGAGCTATTTGTTTGGCATGAAAAAAACACATTCTAAATGCCTATTTAGTGTGGAGATTGAGAAGCCTCGTGGAAACACATCCTGTATGTTCAGCTGCTCATTAGTACCCCGTTTTTTCTCATTTTAATAGACCTTCTGGTGGAAATGCATTTTAGCAATATAATACATGGATGGAAACTTTCCCCATACAAAAAGGCCATCATTTATTTCCATGTATACCTGTGACTAATCTATCAATTAAACGTATACCTGGGACTACTCTATCAATTCAAAGTGTATAAACCTGCACTAATTAAACAATTACAGCTATATACCTACACTAATTAAAGCTGTATACCCACACTAATCAAACAATTAAAAGTATATACCTGCACTAATAAAAACTATACACCTGCACTACGTTAAACCCTATAGGACACCACTAATAACACAACCCAGCATTAGGAAGATAGCTAAACCAATTAACAAGCTGGAAAAGAATCTTGGGGAAAAAAAAGACCATTACACAAAACCCTCCCAAACCCAGAAATCCCCCCAAACTCCTATCTGCGCTCACTACATACCATTCTATCCTTGCTGCAAGAGACCTTCAGGTGCCATTACATGATCGCAAATGCAATTTCCATAACAATAACCATCCTAATATATTATATTCAGCAAACAATGGCTAAGTGTGGAACACTCTAAAGTATACCCATCTCAGGTGCTAATTAGCCCCCTCGATGGGTATACATCCTTTTATACTACCCTTATCCATTATTTATTCTATATGTATACAGCATACCTGATAAAAGCAATTCCTCAAACTACTCATATCAGTGGTAGTAAGGTAAACAGCAACGGACACCTTTGGGGCAGGCAACTCGTGCAGTAGCTGCCTGCCCCAGGACCTAAACTAGGCCTAGTTTGAATTTTTCTGTGCAGGGGAATATCTCGGTGTTACTCTTGACCCATCACTCATCTTCTGTGATCACACAACCCAGACCATAAGCAAGATCAATCAGGAGCTAGGAGCAGCATACCGGGCATTCCACTTGCTATGCCCTGAAGCTCGCCTTGCCATTGTGCAAGGAAACCTTCTCCCCCTCCTAGATTACTGCTCCCCCATCTACTCCCACCTGTCCAAAAAGCAACTTTCCCGTCTCACCATGACTTATAATGTCATCTGTCGCTTCATTCTCAAAGCCCCCTCATTAACTCATCACTGCTCACTCTACCAGCCACTTGGATGGCTCCCTCTCCAGGCACACTGTGACTATGCCACAGGCTGTCTGATGGACAGTGCTCTCAGGAATTACAAACTTTCCCCCTGTGCTCCCCTTCTCATATACAAAACGGCAACCAGACCAACTAGGGTCTCCTCCTTTCAAACCCTTGAGGTTCCCCGTGTCTCCACAGTCATGGGAAGTAAAGCTTTCTCAGTTTCTGCTCCCTCCCTCTGGAACAGCTTTCCGGCACCCGTTCGTACATCATCATCCCATGAGCCTTTCAAATCAAACCTGGCTACTGAATGCATCCTCTTGTAAATGCTTACTGGGCAGAGCAGTAACCCAAAAGCCACCATAATTTTTCTACCATCAGGTCATCTGGCGTGGCACTTAGACAGAGGTTACTCTGTCCGTTAGGCTTAAACTGCTCTGATCAATTTGTAAAATGCAAACGACCTCTCCTTTGCACTACTGCCTGTATTTCTCACGGTACCTTATTCTTGCCATGCTTATATACCACATGTAAACAACAGCTGTTTCATCATCCATTGGTGTTTGTACAGTACAATTTCAAATGCATATACTGTTTGTACAGTTTAATTGAATGTTTATATTGTGTATACTACTATGTATCATGTCGCTACATTGTGGCCCGAGTCGTGACTGAAAATGGTCCTCTGGGTCAGTTCACCTACCTGGTTACCAAAAACATAAATAAATAAATAAATCTTTACAAATACTGCAATCTCATTTCCTAGCAAAGAAAGCTGCTGACTGCCCACCTAGTAATGCCCAAAAAGCAGTGTCTTGATGACATCAGTCAATCAATCAAAATCTTTATTTAACCAGGCGATCACCATTGAGCAGGGCTCATTTGCAAGATGGACCTGGTAGGGCCCAATGACTACAACAGTTACAAGGGCAGTATTTACAAAACAATATAGCTACAGAACTGGCCTGGGAAAGTCATTCCCAGTTCATCATAAGGATTTACAACATGATGAAGAGTATCATACATATATATTACAGAAAGGAATATACAATTTACTGTAGGAAAAAAATGGGACAAAGTAGGCCATCAACGGTCAGAATAAGACATATCTATAGACACCGACCTCGCAAAGCTAACAGGAGAGGAGGCAGCAGTGCACATGTAACTTATCTGCGGGATAGATGACCGGAACTTGAGGATCAGTACCAGGCCATAGCCAGGGCAGCAAACATGCAGTGAGGAAGGGACTTCAGGGCTATAGATAGCATTATAATGCTATCGGGGTAGAAGCATTTGACTACTACTGAAACTTCTAAATGGTTCTCGTACGCGTTAAGGGCTAGTATTACATGTTTAAAAAAAATTTAAAATAGGGCTAGTTTAGGTCCTGGGGCAGGCAGCTACTGGACATGAGTTGCCTTCTCCAAGCCACAGAAGGTGTCAGCTGTTTTTTTAATTTGTAGCGTAATAAATACAATACAGGTCAGATCCTATAACTCCGACTTAATCCTAAATGAATTATTACAGGTTAATTATCCTCAACAGCTGAGGAACATCTCATGATCCCAGTTATTGAATTCATTTTTTTAAAGACATCCTAGCAATATTTTGAGTCCTCAGGAAAAGTTTTCATAATGTAAAAATACCTATGAATACTAGAGTCCTGCCCCATAAAGAGAAGGGCATGTTTGCATTAGGATGTTTCCAATATTTTTGCAATAGACTTTTTGCCAACACATAAGAGGCTGCCAGATTTCTAATTTTAGATGATTTAATAACCAATAAATTAGAATGCAGTTAAAAATATCATGTAAAGTTTTGCTCCAGTATCTTGCTTACTATATCTCTAGTGGCTTGCCACCGGAAGGGAGGCAGTATAGTGCAGTGGTTTAAGGCTCTGAGCTGCAAATCTGGAGACCTGGGTTTGAATCCCACACCCCTAGTTCCATACTGTGCAACCCTGAGCAAGTCACTTAACTTCCCTGTGCTCCCAAATTAAACCGTAAACAAGCCTTCAGCTTAGTGCATCTCACCTGGTTAAAAAATTGGAAAAAAAACCAAAAAGAACTTAGTTTGCATTTCCATAGAACACGATACAAATGGTACATGCGTTTGGTGCCTCATAGTGCCAGCATCTATCGTTTGGTTTTAATCCCATATTGTAAAGTTTATATGGCATGAAATATGCCTGTTTATCATTGTATACTGTATGGGTTTTTTCCGTTACTTAAACAGGCCCTTCCCATTTTATATTTTCTTTCCAATCCCTAAAAAACGTTTTACGGTCCTCTGGAGAATGTTTCCATCGAACGTAATTCTTTGAAAACGTGTGAAATAAATGTGCAGGCCTTGCGTTAGGGTCGGAAATCAGGGCGTCAGTTTGACTCCCTTCTCCAAAAGCAGGGGGTCAGAAGCCAAACGTTGGGGGTCACTGCACCAAATTTGTATGTTCGTGGAAAACAAATAAAAAATGTCTCTTTTTTAAATGGCTAATATGCCAGCTAGGAGGCAGTATGGCACACTGATTTAAGGCTCTGAGCTGCAAACCTGGAGACCTAGGTTTAAATCCCACAGCCCCCCACTTACATATACTGCATTACCATGAGCAAGTCCCTTAACTTCCTTGTGCTCTCAGGTTGCACCTGGAATCAAGCTTCGGCTTAGTGTGCCTCTCCTGGTTAAACAATTTTCCCCTTCCCCTTGCCAGAAGGTATAGTATACACAAGTTACTGCCATGCCTCATCAGCACAGTAGTACTCTGCCCTGCATGACATGTAAAAGTGAAGCCTTTCCTACCTTATTATTGTGTGTCGAATAAAAAATAAATAAATAAATATCGGCAGATACATACAAGTAGTTAACGGCTGTTAGAAATGCTTGTGGCTGCCACATCAATAGCAAAAGCAGAGATGCAATCTCTGTTTGCCTTGGCCACCGGACTGCTCCATAGACAATCACATTCAGTGTGAGGCAGTCTGTGGAGCAGAAGTCACCAAATAAAACGCTGTTGTTTTCGGGTGCCAAGGAAAACTGAGAAAGTACCCCCGCTCTCCCTAATTATGATGGGGCAGCCACAGGCATTTATCTATCAACAGTAACTTTTTTTTTTACTCCTCAATCAGCCCATAGAAAATGCAGGAAGCCGGTCTCAGAGTCTAGCATTACTTCAGGGGAGGACAGTACTACTCAGAGGCACTGAGTGAGTAGATTGACAAGAAAACGCTTGGCTTTATCCCCCCATAACACTAACTTTTGCAGTCTCTCTCTGTCTCTCTGAATTGATGTTGGCTTGAATGACCATCACTCAGTCTCCAGTATGGCACTATCCTGGATTTCTGACGCACTCAGAGGACCCACACAAAGAAGGAACACATGTTTCTTTGCTCCATCTGACACCATTACATCGTAGGTGGAACCACCAATCCGGGCACTGTTTTCTGCTGCTGCTACTGTCAAGCCTGTCATCCCTGGCTTCTCCGTGCTCAGTTCTACTGATTCACCGGCTCATCCCGACCCAAACAGACAGGGACTACCACTCCATAAGTTACTTGTCTTTGCCTTACCGGTTCAACTGCCACAGATCAGGTAAACAAATTGAAAAAGACTGCAGGCCCACATATTCCTCCCACTGGGTTTACTGTCAAATCGCTGCCCATGCTGATAACTTGGTAATGCCTACTCAGCTGGGTCTCCCGCCCCCTTACAGTGGTGTCACCAATCACAGCTCACCTCCGATATGTAAAGAAGAGAAAAAAAAAAAAAAACACAGGACCGATCATTACCTCCCTCTCACTGTCCCACAAAGAAGCAGTGCAGTTAAAGTGACAGCAGCACCAATTAAGCAGAGAAGGGCTGCATCAAGCAGATGCAGTGCTTTCAAAGTAGTGCATCAAAATTAGGATTTTTGCCTGAGGGGGACGTCAGTAGTGCGTTAACGCAAGCCCTGAATGTGTATACCTAAACAATTCTGCATCTTTTAAATCAAATTTGTGTCTGTATTCTTGCCAATATACGAATTTATTGTCATGTGCAAGGGTTTCCCATGCATTAATAATACTTTTTCTGCCAGATTCTGAAAAAACCAATATGATTTTGATCTTGTATTCTGTATTGCACATGAAACCAGATCAGATTGCTAGCCTGAAAATCCACTCGGCACTTGTAATTTCTTGAAATATGGAAACATTCTTTGCCAATACCTATATTAGTCTGTTTCTTTTTTTAATTTTTTCATTTTTTTTTTATTTATTTTAATTCATATATCAGATTTACAACCTTTGAGTCAAAGACTCATTTACAAAGGCACCTCGTCGCAGGGAAGGGGAACAATCAACTTGTGAGACAAGACAGTGGGGAGCAGTACAGGTGAGATACATGCAGCATACATAACAAAATTTTCACTTTTAAATAATTTATGCAGAGGTACCTACTAGGAATCTAACCTAGACCCCCAGAATATTGTCCTTGTACACTAACCACTGAGGTCACATTAATTCTTCCTCACTCCAGTTTGTGATTTAATTGCTAAGTAGTGGCTAATACTGCACCAAAAACATCTGTCATCTTTTTTTTTTTTTTTTATTTTGTCTTTATCCTCCTCCCTCCTTGCAGCCCCCTCCTTGCAGCCCCCTCCTCTTCGGGAGACACGTATGGCCTTATCAGCCTTCGCTCACCTACCTGGAGCCGGTGCAGTCCATGCCCCATGGAGCTGTGGCTATACCCCCCAGGCGGATGCGGTGGGACCCCCAATCACCCGGCGTTCCGCTAATCTTCATTCGGCATGCTGTCCCCGGACAGGTAGGGCATTGAAGGTCGGGGCCCTGGTGCCCGTCCTACTAGGGCGGCTGCAAGGGTTTTCTCTGGTGTTCCTCGACGCGTTGTGGTCCAGTGCGGACGCTAAGGCGCTCGGAAGCGCCGACGCCTGGTAACGCCGCCCCCATCTGTTGAGCATCGGGCTTGCTGTACCTCAGGTCTCCACCCGGGTCAGAGAAGCACCGAGCTCAGGTATCCCCTCCTCCCGGAAGGGCGAGGCAGTCTGGGACGCTCAAGCCCTCCCCTCCCCAGCCAGCCCTCCAGCTCCCCGCTCGTTTCGAACTCGGTCAGCATGCCGCAAGCAGAAATCCAAATCACGGCCCAAGTGGCAGGCTTAACATCTGTCATCTTAAATGTTCCTAGCTGCAGGATATGCAATACCAGAGAAAGGAAGTGTATATGCACACTCCACCTCCAGCCATGTGAGCCTGAACTCAGTGGTTACACACCAAGATGGTATCCTGGGGGCCTGGGTTCAGTTCCCAGTAGGTCACACTCTTTTTTTCTCACTCCAATTTGTGATTTAACTGTTAAGCAGTGGCCAATTCTGCATCAAAAACATCTAACTGCCATCTTTGGCAGTGTATTTCTATACTGTATGGCATATTAATTCTTCGCCTGTTCAGTACGTGTTTAAGCAATAATGACCGAACAGCTGGTCATTTCCTGGAGATTAACGACTGGCTGGGGGGGGTGGTCTGAGGTGTGGCCAAGGGCCAACTCCACCCAGCTGGTCATTAACCGACAGGATATGAATGGCTGTGAGGTCATTATTGCGATTATAAGTCTAATCATGGTAATGACCTTTTTGGGAGCAGTTTTTTCCTGCTATTTTTCAACTTCTTTGGTGCCAAGCAGCGCAGCACCAAAAGGCTGCTGCATGGTGTCCTTCCATACTGATCACAGTAAGTGAAGGTCGCTGTTTTCAGGGATGCACAATTTATTTTTTTTTGTTTACACAGAAGGGTTTTAGGACTTGCTTTTTGTCGGGAACTGCCCTAACTTGGTAATTTTTTCTTCTTTAACTGCTGCCATCAGCACTGCGATTAGCCTTGTGGCTGCCGTGCCGGGCATTTCTAAGAGATTTCAGACCAGCACAACAGCCAATCAATGAGCTTCTTTAGCTCATGAATAATTAATTAGACTTATAATTATCTATATAAACATTCCAGGTCCTAAAGTTTATTTTGAGCTTCTTGATGTTCCTAGATTCTTTTTTTTTTTAATTTTTTTATTGAGCCATGAGGCTTGCACAATTATTGTGCCTCTTAATGAATGTTACTTTTAAGGCAGCCCAGAAGGACACCTTATCTGAACCAGTTAAATCGTCCATCCAGAAATGTTCAATAGTAGCCCTATTTTTATTACAGCCTCATTATAATACAGCAGACTATTACTGAATTTCCATTTATTTGTTTTATTTCTTTTATCAGAGATACTACTGTGATGCACAATAGAGGCATATTTAATGTCTGCGACTATAAAGATGGCAGCAACTAGAATCAGTTAATTGAAAACTAGATAGTGATCCAATCAAGCAAAAGTACCAAAAACTACCAACTAAAGGGGGCGCCTTTTCATAGCAGAAACCTCCCCCCAAACATCTGATAAATTATTACTGTTAATCAAGTTATTAAAAATTCTACATTTATAACTGTCCCAACCTGTGGTTTATTTTGACTTATCTAACAGCTGGACAGCAAAACAACTGAAATCCCCAGATTTTATTACATATTCTGAATCTCGTTTGGCAAGCATTCTGTTAATTTTGGCTATTAAACCTTCAAATGGGACCTATATTGAACTAACTGTCCAGTATTATTATAAAGAAACATTTTAAGCATGACCATTTCTGCCTTTCTCATCCATCTGGGTGTCTATAATCTGACATGGGAGTTTTTCTCCATGGGTATTATGACTACTCTTACTTTTCCTTGTGTCCTGAACATATACGGTATAACCCTGATCTTAAAAACTCGTGCAGGGACATTAAAAACATTCAGCCAACCATGAGCTCATAAAATAGAGGTTCCCACTGAAATGAGTGGAGGACAGTCGTAAAGTATTGTTCAAGCTCATATTTTATTTTAAAATCACGTAACTGTAGATTAAGTACTGTAGCTAAATCACTTATACTGGCATGTGCTATTCTTTAAAAAAAATCTGATAAAGCACTGTTTCTTGTTGTCATTATTTTTCCATATTACTTCGATTATTAACTGCCATAGTTGGAGTGTATGCAAGGCATAAAATAAGAGGGTTCGCTTCGCAATTTGTGACACAAGATCGGCAAAAAGCGAGTCAAATCTGGCAATGATTAGCAGTCATTGCTAATCATTGCCTAATGGTCCTGGGTCACTTTAATTTTTAAATTTTTTTTTTGGTCCTGGTATCCATTTTTTGCCCTCCTCCTCCATGCCCCACCCCATGAACAGTTAGCTGTTGCCTGACTAGTTCAGTGATGCTCCTGCCCCCCCACCCGGTTTCTGCATGGGAGAAATGTGACTGAGTCCTTTTGCAGTGCACCCAGAAAAGGAAGCAGGCGTCCGGAGGTCGAGCAGGAGTCCAAAGGTGGGTGTTCTTTATTTTATTTCACTTTTTTTTCTTTTTTTTTTTTTTGTTGTTGCATCGTCGTCCAGTTAACTAATTATGTATTTTTGTTTTGCAGGTGGTCAGAGACAAGCCGGAGCCAGGAGGAGTGGTGGCCGCACTGAGGAGAAGCTGGAGGGAGAAGGCCTGGCCAAGACCACAAGAGGGCACGGGGGATGACCTGGATGGAGCAGAGAGCAGGCGGCTGCATCACAGGGCAAGGCAGAGGGTTGGGCAGATTCAGAGGAGAGTAGGCAGCTGCATCACAGGGCAAGGCAGAGGGATGGGCAGATTCAGAGGACAGCAGGCGGCTGCATCACGGGGCAAGGCAGGGGGATGGGCAAATTCAGAGGACAGCAGGAGCGCAGCAGAATCTGGGAGCTCAGCAGCAAAACAAGTACAAAATGTTCATTTGGTTAGGGAGCTGGAGGAGGGAAGAGGGGCACACGGACTTCAGGGCACAGATGGGGGGGCGGCGTAATGGCAACTAATGGGCAAGGCCTAGAGTTGGACTGTGAGTGGTGGGAGAACAAGGGCATGAAAGAGTCACCCTGCCTTGAACTTTAAGTTTGTGCCCTGCTTACAGTGAATTTGGGAACAAACAGTGAACAACTGCACTTGAGAACAAAAGAAAGACTGTGTCCTGCTTTGCAGAGATTGTGGGGGAACCAGAACTTAATGTGCCCTGCTACTATGTTGTGTGCCCTGCATCTTTGCAGTGAACATCTGGGAACAGATAAGACTAAGTAAGCAGCCCTGCTGTTGAGATCTCGGTAAGCAGAAGTAATGTGCCCTGCTAATAAAGTTGTGTACCCTGCTCTTGACTTTGCAGTGAATTTGGGAACAGAAAGAGACTAAGTAAAATGTGTCCTGCTTTGCAGAGATTGGGGAACCAGAACTTACGTAATGTGCCCTGCTTATGTGCCCTTCGTCTACACCCCATAATGGTATGTGGTGCATCTGGGGGGGGGTGTGCTGGGGACATGCCCTTGTATATGGGGCACAGTCCTATCAATCCACCTTGGAGGCACATCTCTGGAGCAAGTTCAAACATGTGCCTCCAAAAGCGAAGTCAAACAGTAGACTTAAGTAGGTGTCCACCCACAGGCAGGCTGCCGTACTGCAGACAGCAGCATGGCAGCCTTCCTACCCTGGCAGTCCAGTGGTCCCCTCCCCCTCCCTGCCTGTATCCCCATAATGTATTAAACAGTGCCGGACATCCCTGGTAGTCTAGGGTTCCCTCCTCCCTGCCCATATCTCCATAATGGAATAGATTTTACCAGACATCCATGAATAGGCACATTTTGCCCTTAATGCCATCCCCAATGTCACTGTTGAAGACATTGAACAACAACGGCCCCAGCACAGAGCCCTGTGGGACCCCACTGGTTACCTCTCTGGTGCCAGACAACTCTCCCCCCACATCCACCCTCTGGGTTCTGTCATTCAGACAGTTTTCCACCCATCTGGCCATCTTATCCCCCCAACTCTGAGTTCCACCAACTTCCTGATCAACCTTTTGTGGGGCACATGTCAAAGGTCTTGCTGAAATCAAGATAGAGGGTGCCTACCACTTGGCCCTAGTCTACTGTCTCAGTGACACAGTCAAAGAAGTCAATCTTAACAGATGCCACCAATCAATACATTCTCTCCAGAGTTGGCTTTCTGCTGACAATTCTGTCAGCAAGCTTGTGAAGGTCAAAAGGTTTCTCAAGGTCAAACCCGTTTTTCAAAGTTGCTATCTTCTCTAACAAACCCAACTATCTGTCTGTAATCATTTCAACAATATAACTGTATATATTTGCAAAGCAAGGGACCTCAGGTTCACATATGTTTTTAACCACTGAGAAGCAAGGGAAGGGAGAAAAAAGAATAGAAACACCAAGTAAAGGAAGGGAAATAACAGGAGGAAATTGTGGGACCATCGCAGTGGCCAACTCCTAGGTGCCACAAGGAAAATCTGACTGTGCAATCTGACAGACAAGTGGCAGAATAGGGGAGAAGAAAATAATAGATCCTTGCTTTTCACTCTCTGCATGACAAATGACACAGGGTCTTATTCAAACCTGTCACAAACAGTAATCAGTCACAGAAACCTTAAAAACGATGGATGCAGCTGTTCAGAAACAAATCATGGTAGGAGTTCAGCAGAGACTAACACTAGTCTGCTACCTTGGATCCAATGTGCAGAAACAGGCAAACAGCACAGCTCTATATAGAAGTTAATATTTTTTATGTTTTGGTGAATCATTAATTCAGACATTTTGTAACAACCATAATAATAATAATAATAAGAGTTAAACAACCTAATCCTAACTGGACTAATAACCTAATTATTGTCGTGTGCGTGTGCCTCGAGTCCATAGCTACTGAACTCAATGTGGTCACACACCTGGCTGCTGGATTACAATTAAAGGTCATTGGAAATTATTTTAGATACTTTGTATATTTAAACTCCCCCTTGTTTCCTTTAATCGGTGATATCCACTATTTTGACAGGCTTTGGGCATTTGTGTTTTCTCATTCTGAAATCAATTTTTGTTATTAATACTGCCAAGTGCATCTTATGTGTTACCATTTGTAACTTTCTGATCCACTCTTTCCTGGACAATCTACGAGGTCAGTTCCTAGTGTGCCACACGGATTAAGGAACTTCGTGAAGCAGGGTATATAGGAAAAATACTGTTGAATGCCCAGCAAACCTAGAAGCAGGCAGTGTGAATAGGGAAAAGAAAACACAAACTATTCTTATTAAGAGTAACAAAAAAACTAATATTCTGAAGGGAAAGAAACTGAATCTAATTGAATACTCTGAAAGAATAACAAAAACCCTTAGAAATATTCAAATATTTAAACAGTACTGGAAATGGAAAGAAATTCACTGTGGAAGTCCACCACCTCTGATATAGGACTGAACATACAGGACTAGCCTAGGGACAGAGTTCCCCATTATATGTTGCATTTTTACACTTAAGTCAGTTTATGGCTTTTGGGGGTTACATTTTACTGAGGAGCAGCCTCTTCCCATTGTGTTCCATGAACAGAGTCAGACATTTAATTGTACACCTGGTACTGACAAAACACACACATATACTCTCTTCCACCACTGTATCTAAAATGGCTTCCAATCACCATTAATGGACCAGAAGTTGCATCACAGATCTCATTTCTATGACATCGGCCCATTCAGGAGTAACTTCAATGGCCATATGAAAGCTTGAGAATTATTTGAGGGCTCCAAATAAATGGCAGTTTCAAAAAATACTAAACTATTTACTGAAAAGTGGAAATTCTCATACTTTGGAAAGCAGGAGAATAAGATGCTAACATTTCAAAACCATACGGGCACATTAAACCATGCCAAAACAGATCCAAAATTGTACATCCCTTCTTTCTGTTTCCAACATCATTTTAACTTGATGACTTCTTTTGCCAAGACAACAAATACAACCTAAAAAATAATCACTCACATATTTTATCGTTAATCTGAGAACCCTGCAAACTGGCCATGTGACTGACCTTTAGCAACCGATCAAGGTAACCACTTCTCAATGCTACAGAAGCATGGAGACATTTAACATTAATGTCATGAAATAATTAATTTAAATTGAAAATATTGAAACCATCCATACAAATGTTAAACATCATTGTAACAAGACTGAATACCTTAGACGCTAACCCTAGTCAACAAAAATGCATCACACTGCCTAAGAAACACATGAGATAGTGGTTTCTTAATTTGAACTGTTCAGCCTGGATTCTCTATAACTACAGTGCAACTGTACACAACCAGAGGCCAAATCAGAGCAGACTATTCTAAGATAGAAACTAAGGGCCAGCACACAATCTGCATTTGTTGTGACTACAATAAAGTCTTAGCAACAATGACCCTTCTGCAACACTGTGTTCTGCACAGTGGGGGTCACAGGCGTTCCCTGCACAGCAGCAAACACTTCAGTGACTGCAGGAAAGGGCCAGTGGTTGCCATGCATGTAACTTACAGGGCCATTCACAATGCTTGGTGACTGCACAAAGTTCTGCAACAATCCTATTCTCTAGAACTATTACAGGCAGGTGGGGGGGGGGGGGTTGCAACTCCGACAAGAACACAACTGCCAACAGGGTACACAGATTGCTGTTGGACCATCCACTAGTGTCAGGGGAACGGGGGCTAGGAATAGGCATTCCATAAGATGCCAGGGAGTGCTCAATACTATGAACAAAGTCAGGGGTCACTGGACTACCAAGGAAATGGCTGGTGGGAAATGAAAATGTGGACAACAAAGTGCACAGAAGCTAAACTGTAAGTAGGGAGAAGCAAGTATGGGGAAACTTCAGAGCATCATGCCCATTTACCACTGCCTCACAGCATGGTATAATTAAGCAATAAGGCATGATAGTGGGTGTGTTATGGTGGGATAACGGCCCACCTCAGGGTAGGTTGAAGCACGAGGCATAGCAGAGGGCTTCCACCACCAAAGAAGAGGCAGTTAGCCCTATAATAACCTAATGCTTGCCTTATTGCATTATGAAATGGGTAATTTTTAGTAAATTTTATGCATTTTTAAACATAATACTTTCAGTTGGGCCATTGTGCTGGGATAATGGCCCAGCTGAAAGCAACTCCTGGCCAATCAGAATTCAGCATTTTTTCTACCCATTTCATAATATGTTAGCTTGCACCCCCTAAAATCTGGAAAGTTAATCTGCATTGCAGCCTTATTTCACATATATCAAAATGGTCGTATCGATTTGGCAGACAGCCCAACCCCCAACCCCCCAGCACCAGCGGAAAGCAGGGAGGCCCACTGAATGTTTTTGCAGAGGGTTGCCACTGAAACAGGTTTTCCAAACTTGTGTACTGTTTGGAAAAACTGCTGCATCTGTTCTCTGTCCTCCAAGGAGCATACATTTTGCTGGCAGCAGTTCCTCTGTATTTGCCCCTTCAAGAAACTCTTGGTGCTTTTCTTTATGCTTTCTTTTCCCAGTCGTACTTGGCTGATGGTCAGAAAGCCTTTTTCAGCCATCAAAGCCATCAGAATAAATACCTGCCAGAATCCTTGTGCTCTTTACTATACGATGGCTCTGTAGCCTTTTCCGTCTCCTTTGCTCATCTTTACCAGCAGAGTGCTTTGCAGCTTTGTTAATCCTCCTTGGGTGCCAAAGACTGCAGCAGTAAGGAGGAGCTGTCTGAAGTGTATTTTCTACCTTCGGTAGTACCAATTTGCATTTTTATTTCCTTAACCTGTTTTACAGGTAAGAGCTCCAGTGAAGATGTGGAAGCTGGTGCAGACAGAATCGGATGATTGGCTGCCCTTTTTTGTTTGCTCTTAGGGCACAATTTGGTAAAGTTCACAATATTTCAGAACTGTGATTTGGGCCCAAGCAAAGGTTGCGGCCATCTGCTTTAGCTAACCAATGCTTACAACACATACACTTTAAATCCTGTAGCCCTCGTTTCTTTTTAGGCTTTCCCATCATGTCAATTCAACAGGAGGCAAAGTACATTATGTATTTTTGGAGTTGTGCTACAGAGGGATAAAAAAAAAGTACAACTGTCATACTATTTATATAATTACTGGCGACCTGATTTATCAACTGAATTATCGTTTCCTGAAACACCGTAACAACCGGATTGTGGGTTATTACACTCCCAAAAGCTGTAATAACCCGAAATCCAGTTATCACGGTGTTCCAAACAACTTTCACTTTCCCCGCTGACTGTAGCTTTAGTTTTCATAGTCTGTTGACAAAGACGCTTGCGTCTAGTCTTCTGAAGTCTCAGAGTCACTAGCTCTCCTCGATCTACATTCGGCAGCTTCTCTGTCAGCAAACTACAAAAATTAAGGTAGAAGAACAAACCTAACATGTTTTATACTAAACAGTGCTGTTTCTGAAAAATTTGTACAATATTGTTTAGAACACCGAACACTGCTCGGTCACGCTACAGCCAGCGGGAAAAGTGCAGGCAACTGAAACTTAAAGAAATCCAGGCACCAGCAATTATAAAAAATAAAGAATATACACATGTATATCTATGGATATTTTTTTTTTGCACACCCTCAGTGTGTAATGACCACATAAACCTCTTGAGCTCTGCTCTTGAGGTTTATGGGTCATCCCACACTGAGGGTGTGCAAAACAGATCCATAATACACACTTGCCTATCCATTAGATTCTCTCTCTCATGTGTGTGTGTGTGTGTATAGATGGAATCAGGAACCCTGTTCTCCTGGTTCCAGGAACTGATCAGGAACTAGAGAAAAAAGAATGCAAACATTTTACAAAACTAACCTAAACTAACACGGAGCATAAAATAAAATCATCAATATTACAAAATAACAATATGATAGTCAAAACTAAGAAAAACATAGCCACAGTGACTGGAACAGGATTCGCATCTGGTCTCTTTAGCAAAGTAATAAAATAGCTGGAATGTCGGAGCGAGCAGAACCACAGAGTACAGTTTAACCTTAACGTTCTTGACTTAAGTTGTATATGTGTGGCCGCACCTCAGGGCTTAGATGCTGCAAGTTGTAGGACATCACATATATACTCTCTTTGTATTTCTAAATGTATATTGCAGCACATTATCATGATCCATCCCATCATTATCACATGAGGAGGCAGTACAGCACAGTGGTTAAGGGCACTAAGCTGCAAACCTGAAGACCTGGGTTTGAATCCCATTAGCCCCCACTAACATACTTTGCGACCCTGAGCAAGTCACTTAACTTCCTTGTGCTCCCAGGCAGAGATGCAGCAAAATAAAATTTTGCCGGCAAAATCAACAATTTAGCTGTACCAAAATGTTTGTGAAATTTGTAAGTTGCTTCGCCAGCACACAAAATGCTGGTGTCTAACCCACCAGTAATTGAAGTAAGACTCCTCACATTTTTGGCCCTCATTTCATTTAATTAAAAAAAATTAACTCTGACACTCCCCTGGCGCCTAGTGGTACCCCCTCCCACGGCCGATCACCATCCATAAGTGAATTAAATAAGCCCCCCAGTTTCCTTTAACTAAAAAAAAAAAAAAACATAATTCAACCCTTCGCTGTATGCATTCATTCAAGTGCTCAGTCAGGCTGCTGGCCATGGAGATGAGTGGAGGGCTGCCGGTGGCCCAACTGGGGTGCAGGGAGGCGGGGGAGAGTGCTGCTAGCTCATGATGGGGTGGGGGGTCAAGTGAACCAGGAAGTGGGGTTGAATCTTGTTTTTTAGCTAAAAAGAAATGAGGGGCCATTAATTCAATTACGGCCGGTGATCGGCTGGGGAGACTACTAGACACCAGGGAGTTGGGGGATGAATTTGTTTTTTAATTAAAAGAAATGAGGGGGCCAGGGTAACTGGGGGCAGTGGGGGTGGTGCTTAATTTAATTACAGCCGGGGGGGGGGGACCGCTAGACACCAGGGATAAACATTTGGTTCAGTGAGTGGCTGGGGGAGGCCACTAGGCACCAGGGAAAACTTTGGGCAGTGGCCACTATATTTTGCCACGAAATTACGCTGCAGGTGGTGAAATTTCGCAGCTGGTGGCGAATTACCGACAAATTTCACCGGCTCTGTGAAATTTCGCTCATTCCAGGGAGTTCAAATTTCTCATTTCACCTTGCAAAATATTTCGCGAAATGCACAAAATACTCTGGAGAGCGAAATTTTCCAATTTTGCACAACACTACTCCCAGGCTACACCTGGAAACAAGCTCCAGCTTAGTGTGCCCTTCCTGGTTAAATAATTTCCCCATCCCATTATCAAATACAAGAAGAATATAACACTGTGGCACATACAAGCACTTATAGTACCATGCTTGACTTCCTGCTTCTTTTTGTTAACTCCGGGTGGGGGTGGGGGGGGAGAAGAGAGATGCTGACCATACCAGGTCTATGTAAGAACATCTATTTAAACAATTGAGCAACTGTTGCCAACAAGCCAGCATTTAGAAAATTATGACGAGTAAACAGAAACTTACAAAATATGCAACATCTAGGCTGTCTGGAAATGTTTTTAAAGTTTTATCTGGGGGCTACATCCCCCCCCCTTTATACACACACACATAGTAATTTTACTTCATCATAAGGAGAATGTTATCTTTACTATATTATTAAATCAAGCATGGCATTCAGCCTCCACTGGCATCGACAACTCAGGAATCCCAACTCTGGCATTCTGTTCCAGCAGATGGACATTCCAGAACACATCCTGCCCAGCACAAACTCTGCCCCAAATTCCCCAAAAAAGGAAGTACATAACGGGAAAGAAATTAAAACAGCTTTTCAACATCTGCTCCTACTGTAAAATCTGCTGGGCAGTACAAACCTTATGGGCTGCTTGTTACTCCATGGTGTATGCAGTTTGCTAAGAAGTGGAACTGTCAAGTAGACAACCTATACACCACAGCTTATGATGACATTAAAGGACAGTAGCTATAATCTTTGGAGGGTTATGTCTACCACAATATGGTCTTCAAATAAAGAATTTCTTAAAGAGCTAGTGGAGCCAAACGAGGCAAACAGGAAATTAATACAAATTTTAAGTAGTAGTCAGTTGTAACTTTTTATTTCTGAAGTATCTGTCTTTTTCTTTTTGCTCTCAGCATGTATTCTATGTGATGCTATTGTGCTGGATGTGAGGAACAGCTCTTAGCCTGGATGCTGACATATCTAACTCTACTGCCCCACACTACATCATCAGTATTATGATCTCACTGACTGTGACATCATAGGTGAATGACCTGGCAGCCACTCACTTGCTGTTCCTAAGTAGCAGTGATGTCACAGTCAGTGAGGTCACAATGCTGATGATATAGTGTGGGGGCAGTAGAGCACAATATGTCAGCTGCCAGCCTAAGAACTCTTCCACACATCACACCTACTGACATCAGGCAAACGATCTTCTAATTAAACAAAGGCAAAATAAAAAGTACCTCAGATATAAAAGGTAGTGGTTGGCTGCTTTTAAAATCTAATATTAGTTTTAGGCAGTACACTAGCTCTTTAAGAATATCTTTTAATGTATCTGGAGAGCATACACAAAGGGGGAATGGAAATAAAAGTAAAAAGTCCTAGATACTCCGCCACCCCCACCCATGCTTCCCCCATAAAACTGTGAAAGGATAGGGGCAGGGAACAAACAGCAAAAATATGATACTACTCTCCTATTGTCAGCTGATTCTTAGACCTTTTCCCCCTCCAAGGGCATTTACATTTTCCTTTCCTCTGCAGATTTCTTTTTCTGTCTTACCTTTCGTTTTCCACTCTGTGACCCCAAAACTTTTATAAATGTACCAGAACTGGGGACCAGACCACTGTTGTTAACACAGGGGGGAAGGAAGTAGGCTTTGCAAAAATGCTGGGGCTCAAATTAAAAGCATGGGGGAGGGGCACCTCAGTGTAAAAATACTTTAAAGGAAACTGCCCACCCGAAAGTCATTTTCTACAGCAATGTTCCTACTTCCTGCATATCATGTAAGCACAGTGTGTGACAGCAAGAAGCTGTACCGATGAGGCTGGTTCAGCCTTGGACTTCTGGGTAAAATTTTATATGCATTCCAGTACATATTTCTGATTTTGTCAGTGCCAATTTAAAACTTACATGCATTTCAATACATATTTCTGATTCTATCGGTGCCAATTTCTTTACTAAAAACAAAACAAAATAGTCCTAAAACATGACTAACCTACTCTGGCTTCTTTCCACACCTGATAACATACTCCTCCATTTATAAAATTAATCACCATCCCCCGAGCAACAGATTATGATATCATAACCCTTACTCTATGTTGTCATTCCAGGGCAACTCACATGACACAGATCCGCAGAGGTGTCCAGCTGGAAAGTTCAGAGATTCAAAAATTCAATCTTGGCATCTTTAGTTAAACTTGTTATCATTTTTCCATAAAAGCCAATATTCAACCAGGACTTGGAACTGCTCCACACCTAGAACACTGTTAATGGAGTTTTCTCACCTAACTCCAAAATTGGTGCATACAGGTCGATTACTCCTGCTTGCCAAAGTTACTTCAACTGAGGAGCTGAACTTTTATTTTTGTGTTTCAGAGTCATTTTTAACTTAAAAAATCCTCAAAATCCTGTTTGTGTTGTGTGCATCAGTATGGGAAAAAATGCAAGCCATGCCAAAGACTTGCCAAACTGGCTAGTCCCCAGACAAATAAAATGTTGGCTGGCTCCTTGGCTCGAAACACACAGTTCCAGCTGCATTACAAATGCCCACCAGCACTCTGTTTCAAAATGCCAGCCAGCACAACTACCTTCTCAGTATCATTCTTTTAAAACTGTTGGAATAAGTTTCTCAGTGCAAAAGCCAGACAGCACTGTGAAAATATCCCACTGTATCCTTACTAGTGGGGTGTGACCTGGATCTCATTGCATAATTAATATATTTAGATGATCTGCTTCTTGAGTGTAGTAAACGCAGTATGTGGGATCTTACAACACACAGACTGCAAGTGCAGTATGTGGTAAAGAACGTAGCCGTAGACTACAGGTTTTTAACAGCTACGAACAAGTCAACAACATAAGTACATTATGAATTCAGCTCTTACTTAAATGGGCAATCGACCCCCCCTTTAAAAAAAAAACCAAAGTGATCCTAAAAGTCAGTGTCCTAGTTCACAGTTAAACAGCCTGGATTCAACAATTTTGCACATGCAAAACATTTTGTAGCCAAAAGAGACCACTGAATGTCATCATATTACAGTACGTTAATGGAAGGGGCAACTGTTTAACCAGAAAAGGCACACTAAGCTGGAGCTTGTTTCCAGGTGCGACCTGGGAGCACAAAGAAGATAAGTGACGTGCTCAGGGTCACACAGCATGCAAATGAGAGCTGATAGGATTCAAACCCAGATCTCCAGGTTTGCAGCTCAGTGCCCTTAACTACTATACTATACTGCCTCCATACCCTAGGCCATCCCGTTGATCATTAGGCTCACTAGGCATGCTTCATGCGCCTACTGCCAATTATAGATGACTGCTGCATATTTTCATGTTCTACTTTTCCTGGCCTCTCCATCTAGGACAAGCTCTGCCCACCATCCACCATATATACCAAACCAGTAGTAACTAAACTGGGTAAATAAAGGACAGTTACGTAAGAACTTCCTGTAACAGTAGATCTTTGAGAGAGGCCCTTGCAGTAGATACTAACCATTAGGACTAGAGCCGTCAGGCACTAGGACCACATGGAAAACTTCAGCTACCAGTGTCTGGCAGGGGACTGCCCACCTGGTGCCACATGATGGACGTCACGGTGGCACTATATAGTGGGTGGTCCCCATGCCCATCCTCCAGTTCTCCCACCAGAGACCTAAGAAGGTACAACAGGAGAAAAGAGTGGGCTCCTGGAGCCAAAAGAAAGGCCAGTAGCGGCTCTAGCCACAAATGGTTACCAGGGCACAGCTGGGGCACAACAGATGGCAGCCAGGGCACTGATATATTGTTACTATGGGGAAGCTCTCCACCATATGGGGCACCAACTGGGGCATAACATTTTTTTACCGGGGCACGTGCCCTGACGGGCCCTGATGTAGAGCCGCCACTGAGAAAGGCTAGAAAGAAGCCTTAGAAGCAGAGGTAAGGTGGGAGGGGGGAAGGTACCTACTGCAAGAGCCTCTCTCAAACATCTACTGTTACAGTAAGTTCTCGCATAACTGTACTATCTTACTTCGAGAGGACTCTTGCAGTAGGTACTAATCATTAGAACTGAGTCCCAATTAGTGAAATTCAGACAAAGGCTGAAGCTTGGGAGGCAGGAAAGGTCTGCAGTAGGTACCAGATTAAGCCAGCAGGCCCTGAAGGACGGCTAGTTTGAAGCCTGCCCTCCGCCTACAGCCAATGTGCAGACTGTAGTGTTTGGTGAAGGTGTGGACAGAGCTCCAAGTGGCTGCCGTACAAATGTCTGTGGCAGAAACTTTCTTGATACAAGTCCTGATACAAGTCTCCGAGGAAGGACTTGGTTGGTCCGAAAGCTAGACAATTGTTTTCTTTTTGTAACATCTATGTTGGTCCAATAAAAGGTATCAAACCATTTCCTTCTGGATCGGAAACAAGCAGTAGATGCAGCCGTGCCTCTGGCTGAATGCCCCTTGACTTTCTCCGGAAGGGGCTTGTTATATTTCTGGTAACAAAACAAAATGCAGTTTGCTAATCATTTGGAGGAGCATTGTTTGGAAACTGCCATGCCCACTCTGTTGGGCACAGAAGAGCTGAAAAGCTGATGCATTTTATGGACTGACTTCATCCAGTTTGTATAACAACACAATATTCTGTGCATAGAGTGTGTGCAGAATGGCCTCCCCCTGATTAGGATGCTCAGGGTAATACACTGGCAAGTGTACGGTCTGATTCAGAGTAAAATCAGACACCACCTTAGGTAAAAACTGAGGATTTTTAAGCAGAGCCACCCAGTCTCTGCGAAAAATCAAATAAGGCTCCTTATACATCAAGGCCTGAAGCTCGGGAAATCCTTCGAACCAAAATAATGACAACTAAAAAGAGTGCTTTCCAGTAAAGGTAGCGTTTCTCAAGAATGAAGTTCAAATCCCATGGAGGAACGGGGTTCCTAATTGGGGATTTCAGATGGAGAATTCTTTTCAGAAAGGTTTTGGAAACCTCCAACTGCGCCAAGGTTTTGCCAGCCACTGGAGTGTGGTAGGCAGAAATGGCAGACAAGTGGACCTTCAGCGAAGAATAGCTAAGGCCAAGGTCAGA
This sequence comes from Neoceratodus forsteri, assembly GCA_016271365.2. Lineage (NCBI taxonomy): Eukaryota > Metazoa > Chordata > Ceratodontiformes > Ceratodontidae > Neoceratodus > Neoceratodus forsteri. The sequence continues at coordinate 358,236,690 of CM028135.1, read as the reverse complement.
GAAATGCAGCAGGTATTCCATGTTCTGTAGGACAGGGCAAGAGAAAGGTTCTCATCCATTGCTGGTTGCTCAAATGGAGAACCGCTTCCATTTCGTAGCATATGTGGAGCTTGTGGATGGCTTATGGGCCCCCACAAGGACTTAAGCCACTCTGGAAGAGACACCAAAGCATGCAAGAGCTACATCAGCAGGTTCCACACACAAAGGTGAAGGGATTTGAGGCCAGCTTGCCCTGGTCCTGGGTTAGCAGATTCTGGCAAAGGGGTAGGGGAACCGGAGGTTCCACTCTCAACTGCTGAAGCAGAGGAAACCACACTTGGCAAGGCCAATAAGGGGCTATGAGAATCATGCAAGCCCCTTCTTGCTGCAGTTTCAGAAGCACCCTCTGTAACAGTGGAAAGGGAGAAAGGCGTACAAGAACCTTCCTGTCTGGCAGAGAGACAACGTGTCTTGCCAGAAAACACCACACCCAGGTAGTTTTGTGTTGGATAGGAAGGCAAACGGATCAAGATCTGGGTGACCCCATGTCTTCAACTACTGACTGCCTCAGTTCCCAATCACGTGCTCTCGCCTGAGTGCAGCTGAGGGTGTTCACCAGGACATTTTGAACGCCCGGTGCGCAGTGGATACGACCATGTGCCTCCCTGTTTGTTCAGGTTCCAGACCACACACATGTTGTCTATCTGAACCAGTAGGGGCCCAGGGAGGAGTAGATGCTGAAAAGCCTGAAGGGCATATAGTATAGCCCTCATCTCTTGCACACTGATGTGAAGAGATAGCTCCTGCTGTAACCAGGATCCTTGTGTCCTGTGGTCGCCTAGATGGGTGCCCCAGCCCTGACTGGAAGCAACATTTGTTAGGGTCTGAGCTGGTAAGAGTGCCTGAAAAGGAACCCCTTTGGTAAGATTGGACAGATCCTGCCACCACAGGAGGTCTCAATGCATGGGGCTGGACACCAGAATCCTGTGATCAAGGTCGTCTGATTTCTGGTCCCACTGGACCCAAAAGGTCCACTGCATAATCTGCATGTGGAGCCTGGCTAGGGGGACAGTGGAAATAGCCACTGCCAACAGGCCCAGAAGGTCTAAGACCGATCGGGCTGTGGTCCAGTGGCTGGTTGCCACTTGGCCAGCTTGTTGACGCAAGGTTTCTGCCTGATCCAAAGGGAGGAAAGCTTGACCCTGAGCAGTATCCAGCACTGCCCCAATAAACTGGAGGCACTGTGAGAGAACAAGGTGGGATTTGGAGTAATTCACCATAATCTCCACTTGCCTGAATAGATTCAGAGTAGTAGTCAGAGAGTCCACCAGGCTGTCCCTTGATGGTGCTGACAAGAGCTAGTCATGGAGGTACGGGAACACATATATTCCCTGGTAGCGTAAAACCACCACTGCTAAGCGCTTGGTAAACACTCTGGGTGCCAAGGAGAGGCCAAAGGGGAGCACTCTGAACTGGAAGTGTTCCCCCGGAAGATAAAGCATAGGAAGTGGCGGTGGGGGGGGGAGGGGAATTGGGATAGGCAAGTATGCACCCTGCATATCCGAGCACAAAGCCAGTGACCCTGGTGCAGAAGAGGCTGCAGACCCGGTTGGGTCAGCATGCGAAACCTCTTGTACTCTACGTACACATTTAGCATGCTGAGGTCCAGGATCAGACGGAGGTCCCCTGTCTTTCTGGCAACCAGGAAGAAGTAGAAGTAATATCCCTTTCCTTCCTGGATCCGAGGAATGGGCCCTATAACTGATTTTGTCAGAAGAGCCTGGATCTCTTCCCTTATGAGAGAAATGTGGCCTATTGGGTAGCGAGAGAGACCCAGAGGATTTCTTGGAGGTCTCTTTGTGAATTCGATAGTGTGGCCTTGAGCGATGAGCTGAAGGACCCACGTGTCTGACATGACCGCCTCCCACCCGGCCAGGTGACTGGCGAATCTGCCCCCTACAGGTTCCGCCGGAGCTGGTGGCGGAGGCTGGGGCCCTGCCACAACTCAGGAGGTGGAGGGGGTGTGGGGGATTGCCACCCCAGCACCCCTTTGGGACTTGGCTGGAGGGGTGGCTCTCGCCAACAGCGCCAAACGTTTGTTCTGATGTCTGGCTGACTGTTGCCTATTCTGGTGCAGTTGCTGGTGATGAAATGGCTGTTTTGGCTTGGTGTTAGAGTGATACATAGACTGGACAGAGGGCAGTGCCTTGTCACTGTCCTGGAGCTCAGTGATTATGTCCCTGGTGTTGCCTCCAAAAAGGACTGGTCCTCTGAAAGGGGCATCCTGGATGTCCAACCGGATGTCTTGCACCAATTCGGATACCTGCAGCCAGGAGTACCGGTGTATGCTAATAGCCATGGAAGTACTCCAGGTAGCGACACCTACCACATCATATGTCACTCTGAGGGAATGACAGCAGGAGATTCCTGCTGTCCTGACCATCTGAAATTTTGGTTTTAGCCTCGTAATTGGGCAGATCCTTGAATTCTGACTTCAACTGTCCGAGGATAGATTTCTGGTATACAATCATGTATGCCAAGTAGTTCAAAGCTCCAAGGGACAGAGTGGAGGAGGAGTAAACCTTGCATCCAAACTGATATATCTGCTTTGACTCCTTGTCTGGAGGATAGGTGTTTATGTGTTTAGGTTTAGCCATACAGCCATGAGCCACATTAATGACCATGGAGTCTCCTTTAGGGTGAGAGCTAAGGTGGCCTTTACCCTCAGGGGCTCGATACAGACTATCAGCCTTCTTGGTGACTGTGGCCACCAATGAGGGTTGTTGCCAGACCATGGAGGCGAGGTCCTCACATGGTATGATCCACAGAGGAATGAGCAGAGGGGGACAGATCTGGCATATCCAGGTCTTCTGCCAACCTCTTGCATTGCGGATCCTGATCCTCCGTTTTCCACTCATTTGTCTCCTGTATCTTCCGGAGGATCTCTGTAAAAGAGGCGTCCTCCAGAGGGGATTTGGGAAAGTCTTTGTGTTTTGGATCCTCTGGAGAGGGGTCTGAAAACCCAAGGCAGAGGAATTGGTGGAGTCAGAGTCGGATTCCGACGATGGGCTTCTGTCCGGAGACAGAGCCAGAGGAGGCGGAAGCCCTGCTGAGAGACCATAAAGCCCCTGCCAATGGGACATGAGGTTTGTCCCGAGGTAGAGGGGTGAGACTCCAATGGAGAAAGGGATCTCTGAGTAGGGTACAAGTGGGCCGGCATGGAAGCTGTGGCCAGTTGCCACCGGTCCAGTTCTAAGGCCAACTGTGTCCTGGTTACTGACCATCAAGACTGTAATGCCTCCCTAAAATCCACCTGAGGCTGAGGAGAGGACTGATAGATGCACGGGGTAGCCTTGGAAGGTAAACCCTGGCATCGTATAGCCCAGCATTGGATAATGGTAGCCCAGCATCCTGTAGGACAAATAGCCCAGCGCTGAATAGCCCAGCATGAGGTACCCTGGCGGCAGATACCCTGGCAAAGGGCAGTGAGGCACAGGGAAGCTTGCTGTTGGAAGGCTCGGTAAAGGGCCCGATGGTGAAGCTGAGAGACCTGCCAGAAGCTCTGATGGTGGGTAACCTGGCGTAGGACCCGGAGGACCCAAAGTTCCTATCGGGGATCCTGATGCGAGCAGCCAGGTGTAGTCCCTGGAGGGGGGCCCTGATGAATGGTTGAATGGTTAGAAGGACCTGGTAATGCCAGGTATGGTACTGGAATGTCCGGAGGAGCTTCCGGCGTCGGCCCCAAGGGAGGCCGAGGCTCCCACCAGAGTCTAGGCTTGGGGGGTTGGTCCAGTTTGGGGAGCCTGCAATGCAGGGAACAATGGCTGCCAAGGAAGGTCTGGTGTTATGTCTCCAGCACCAGGGCTGTGTCAGGTGGACGTTCTTCCAGCTCCGGCTCACAGTGTGCAGGAGAGCCAGGAGTCATAACCAGCAGAGGTGGCGAAGGAGGATTCCGAGATTGAGAACCCTCTGGGGAGGGCTGCAGTGGCAGTGCGCTGATCCAGAGGATCGGTGTCGGGCCTGTTATCGGGGCCCGAAAGAAGCACAGTGGCTAGGCGGACACCAGAGGAGCTGGCATGAGACTTATCAGCCTTGGCCAGGTGTTTGTTAGAGGGGCTGACGACTGATTTTATTGGCCGCACCACCAGACTTAGGCCCTGAGGTTTTGAGGGGCCTAAGGGTGGCGGAGCTCTCCGACATATCGGAGGTGCCTGCCTGAACTGTAACCAGCTCAGGCGGGGGGACCAAGGGCTGCTCCCTACAATGAGAGACAGGCTTGGTTGAAGGAGCAGTACCCGCACCAGTGGGAGATCGCTTGTCGCCCGTGCCCCTCAAAGGAGGCCACGGGCAGGAAGGGGACAGATCTTGGTCCGGATGCTTCTCCTTGTCCTTCTTCTTCTTCCTATGGGAGTCTGAAGAATCCCCCCCCGTGTGGCCTGGTTGAAATTTCGTCAAGGCCTCACAGTCCTCGATCTTGTGCTCTGGTCCAAGGCAGAAGAGACAGAGGGAATGGCCATCCTTATGAGGGAGCCGAATGCCACAGGAATTGCACTTGTTCTTATGCAACTCGGAAGATGTCGGAGAAGACATGCACGCAAAAAGTAACACTTTTCAAATATTTACAGAGAGAGAAATAAAAGCGATGAAATACTCATCCGAAAATGGCGGTTGGCTGAGGCAGCTTTCTCCGCAAGGTTCAATGTGCGCAGGTCAATGGCGGGAAAGAACCGGAGGGTGGGCATGGGGACCACCCACTATATAGTGTCACGTTGACGTCCGTCACATGGCACCGGGTGGGTGGTCCCCCACCAGACACTGCTAGCTAAAGTTTTCCACGTGGTCCTAGTGCCTGACAGTTTTAGTTCTAATGGTTAGTACCTACTGCAAGAGCCCTCTCGAATTAAGATATGATTTTGTTTTATGATAAACATGTATTATCAATTTAAATACACATTATAAAAACCAAAATCAAAGAAATGTAGTCAAGTAAAACCAGTCAGGTGAGCATGCATTATTACTGCATAATACATGGTCATCCTGGTCTTAAACCTGACAGGATTTATTAGCCACATTATACAATAAGCAAGTCAATCCCCCTACAACCAGAACTGACCTTCCATCACAAACATAGCTGCTACCTTTACTTTCTATAAATCTTTAACTAGGCCACAAAATAAAACTACCATAAATGAAAAACGAAACAAATTAATTAAAAGTTTTCCTGATACATCACACATTCCTTACACAAACACATTAGACACATTGCATACTTTTCAGAGTTTTCATTACTAGTATTTTTTTTGCTGGCAAAGAAAATTCCTCCTCCTATTTTACCTGCTTATCGGGGAAATCTGTGCTGCATACACTGACAGATAAAACAAAGTCTCTGGCTCCACATGAGGCTTTTGGGGTGTGTGTGTGTGTGTGTGTGTGTGTGTGTGTGTATACACGTACAGTCTGTCAGGGGAGATACTGTCTGCCAGGAGTTGTGCAGAATTTTGAATCCCTGTATTCCATGGTAAACATTCCACATGCTGAATGTGGGGAAAGACAGAGAAAAAAGGAAACAGAATAGGGTAAGGAAAGGAGGCAATACTATATAAACAAAGAGATAAAAGTGAGAAAATACAGTTACATAGGCAGAGGCAGCCCCAAACTGTTTAAACACATTCCTGAAGTTTATAAAAGCACATACATTTGATTCGTATGTGGGTGTTTTCAGAAGAAATCTCCCCTCCCCCCCCACAAAAAAAAAAACAAAAAAAAACTGGCAGGTTCTACGGTTATAAATTTGTTTCCATTACATACAGTACCTGTATTAATATGAACTGCAAACAAAGTAACAAGTGTTTTGTATTCTTCTATAAATGCATGCCAGACATGGTTTTCATTGTCTTTTATTGTTTTTGCTACCAGCATATAGACTATTGTTCTGTCTTCAAAGATAAAATGTAAGCATATTTCAAAAAAACATCCTATTTTTATCTTTTTAAAATAATTTCTTATTCTCATTCATTTCAAGTCAAATGTTTAAATGCCATTTTGTATGTACTAAAAGACACTCCAGGGTGTGCCATTTTGGGGATATTAATTACACTTCTTAGGTGCATTTAGTGGCATTCAGCTGCACCTCCTGCCTAACCACACACCTGAGGCATGCAATTACATATAGAATACTACATGGGCTGGTGTGTTTAACAAGATTTTACACACACACACCCCCCCCCCCCAGGTATTGGATGCTACATAAACCCAGAGAGCGAAGGGGTTTATTTTAAGCATCTGACACTGTGGGTGTTTCTAAAATCTCAAGTTGAACGCACCACCCCATGTTCTGTTTTATATATAATTCAGGGTTTTAAATAATTGATTAGCAGTTTTTTTTCTTGGGACTATACTAACTGTACAGAAAGTATTTATATGGATTTTCTAGAAGTGCTGTGTTTGTTAAACACAGTGAGGCAAGAGCTATGCATTTTCACAAAGATTTAGCACTTTTATGAGCAAAACGCTAATCAATTTTTAGAGTTAAATAAATCCCTGTAATTGCTGGGGAGCGTTTTCTCACCACAGCAAATATATAAAATAAAACAGCCGCGGTCCAGTTGGAATGAGGCGCTGCTGTGGTCCAGTCTGAATGAAGGGCTATCTGCAGCTTGTACTGTCGAGCAGCTGTTGCAACCTTCTTTTTTCCTTTTAAAGTTTTCCCATGGATTACTTAAACTTATTCAACTGCTGAGAGGCATTTTTTCAATCCTCGAGACTTACCGCTGAGTGATAGGGTGAGGCGGCCAGCAGCTTTTTGGCGCTGCGTAGGGGGAGAGCAGTGGCAGGCGCACGCATGGAGCGAGGGAAACCCGGGTTATAATGGCAAATTAATGATGGGGTTTCCCTATGGGAGAAAAGGCTCCCCAGTTACTGTATTGCCATAATGCACACCCTGTCATGTCTTACTGCTTATCTATTACACTTAGAACAAATGTTCTTACTCTTGGAACATGTTATTTCCATTTTGTTTTTGTTTTTATTCTTTGGTAACCAGGTAAGGTCCACTAGGCACAAGTGCCTGTTTTCAGGGGTGAGCCGTGAATACTGGGTGGTTAAGTAACTTGCTCAGAATCACACAGTATGCAAGTGGAGGTTGTGGGAATCAAACTCAGGCCTGCTGGGTGTACCAAGCTCATTCACAGCTCATTGCTCTTAACTTTTAGGCTATACAGCCAGCCATGAAATAGAATGCAGCATACAAAGGGTCGAACAGAGAGTTAACAATGTAAACAAAGCCAGTTTTAAGCTAAAACAAGAGAAAAGGGTCAGACCACTCACTAGTGGAGATAAAGGTGTTATTTCAATGCAAACCCTTATGTATTCCTTATTATTTTCATTTCATTCTGCCTCCCATCGAGGAAGCAGCCACGTTTATCCCCAGCTGAAATGTTACTTGTTGACAAATTAAGTGTCCATACAGAGCCTCTGCCAGTTCAAAAGGAAAATTCCCAGTGTGAGGGCACGATCCCTGGTCTCCCACATTTCAGTTCAACATACTGTAACCACACCAACTCCTAAATGGGGAGGGGGGGGCTCTCTTTTCCAAAACACACTGTACAAGCCCCAAAATTAATTTTTAAATTTAAATATCTTAGTCCTATTATTCCCTGTATTTCATAAACAACAAAGTTTTCTCATTGAAACATGGACCAAGCTCACAACAAATTTCATGCAGAAAAATGTAACCATTTCTGTTCAGATATGAAGCATCTGAAGCAGTTTTAAAATGCTTTACTTACTGCATTTTCACCATCTCAAACTGTACCGAACAGCCTTCTAGATTGTTTTCAGATGAGTGGGAGCAATTTACTTGTGTGCCACATTTAACAATACAGTCACGGCATACTTATTTTATGTCTGTTTGTTAAGCAGAGCAGGGTGGAAGTGATGGCCCTAGAGTCGATTTCGACCATAAAGTACTGTGTTACTAGGTTACGTCTTAAGGTGGCAGATATTTTAATGTAGAAATACCAGTATAATATGCCTGTAGCATTCTAATGTTCCAGTGCTTTTCCATCTCGTGCAAGAACTTTAAACCACCATGTACAGAAGAGGCTTTTTTTTTTTTTATTTTAGTCTGCTTTTTTCCGGCAGGGGCACCCGTCAAGCTCTGCCCTGGTCATGACCCCCGGCCTTCCACCTACCGTTAACTTGCCAGGGCTCTGCCGACACCCCCGGCTTTCCCCCCCGGAGGGCGAGGCCACGGCACTGGTTCCTTCATCCCAGTCCGTGGAACCAGTATCTATTGGGAGAGCCAGCAACAGAGGCTAATTGAAGCCTGGGGAGGGCTTCATGGAGACGGAGGCGCCACACACATTTTTGTTTCCCCTGTAAGCAGGGACGGGGACATGCAATGATGACCAGCGTCTGCCCAGTCCCTAAACTGTAGCAGGCACCCCGGTCTCCGCCGGGTGTCGCCACCGCACCGAGCACTCGGTCCACCCTCCCTCCGGAGAAGAGAGCAGTCCAGGGACGCTCAATCCTTCTCCCTCCCGGGCCGGCCTTCCGACGATCCGGATCCGTTCTCAAACCCAGGTCACCGGCGTCGCAAGTGGAAATCCAACCACTGTGCCGAAGGGCCGGCTACAGAAGAGGATTTCTGTTACCAATACCACCATTAAACCATACCAGAAAACCACGGTCTTGATTTTATGCCTACAGTACTTTATCTGCTAGCTTTTGAGAGCTGTTTTGGCAACATTTGGCATGTTACATTTCAGAAAAACTGGCATTCCCCAGAGCTCAAATTTGACATCTTTATTTGCAGACTGCAATGGGATACTTTGAGATTAATTCGATTTAAAAGACTGACAATTCCAGAGGTGCTAATTTTCATAAGTCATTGTGCTGCCAAAAAAGCATTCTCATATCTATCACTAAACATCTGGGGCCAGATAGTCAAAATTTAGCATGGGCACTAACGGGTGTTAGCCTGTGCTATCCGGAATTTGTGCCCATTTGTGGGGTTGGGCCTATATTCAGAGACACATGTAAAGTGGGCTAAACCCATTGGTGCCTGAGCACTAACGTAATGCTGTACTCATGCAAATGAGTCAGTCCCTGTCTGCATATGAGTGCGGCGGCAATTTCAGAGGCTTGCATCAGCAGTAAATGGCACACAAAGCACTGCTATTTACTGCCTCTTAATACCTAGTCTTAACTGAGCACAAAGCCCGTGCCCCTACTCTACTGATGGCAGGACAGCTGTACTGCAGCTGCCTGCCCCCTACCCACCGCTCCCCGCTCCCGGTAAGACGTAGTATTCCCTGGTGTTAGTGGCAACCCCTGCACACCCATCCCAATGAAGATAATATTGTCCCTGGTGTCCAGTGGCCCCGCCGCACACCTGTCCTGAAGATATCAAAATGTCCCTGGTGTCCAGTGGCACCCCCCAATCCGGGCAAAATAATATATTCCTTGTTGTCTAGTGGCATCCCCCACCCCCCCATCCCAGTAATACACAGTATTCTCTGGTGTCTAGTAGCACCCCCACCGATCACCAATCCCAGTTTCATACAAGTGTCCTCGTGTCCGGTGGCAGCGGGGGGGGGGGGTACCACTAGTCACCAGGGCATACCTCAATTTACCAGGACTGGGGATCGGAGGGTGGGGTACCACTGGACACCAAGGTACTCTTCATGTCTTCAGGACAGATGTGCAGGGGGGCACTGGACAGTAGAGAATACTTTACATAGATGGAATGGGTGACACCAGGGCAGTGGTATGATACCAGGATGGGGATGGGGGGGTGCCACCAGACACCTGGGAATGCTATGTATTACTGGAACTGAGGACTGGGGGTGAAGAGTGCCAGCAGACACCAGGAAATACATCATATTATCATAACAGGAAATCAGGGGTGGCGGAAGAGCCAATAGACACCAGGGACATCTTAACGTCTTTGGGGCAGAGGTGCCACTAGACACCAGGGACAGCTTAACATCTCCGCTATAGGTGTGTGGTGGGGGGGAAGCTGACACTATGGAGTATATTTACACAGATGGGACAGGTGCGCGGGGGTGGAGGTGCTGCTAGCCACCAGCCATCCAGAGAATGGGCGCAAACAGGCAACCACTTACACTGCAAATGAGCCCATTATGGGCATGTTAACATCCCCTCAGTGCCTTGCATGCCCAATGGGCTCACCTGTATTTAGCAGCTGAATACCATGCCATGGCTCCCAGTGCTATCTGGTCTGGGGGAGCAATTCCCTATGAGTAGGACACAGCCCAGGACCATGGGACAGCGCAGACTGACTTAGCGCTGCACCGACACAGGCTGATATTCAGTCGGACAGCACTAGTCCACTATCCAACTGAATATCGTAGCCTCTTGGTGGGCAGCAGGTGCAGTCCAAACCTTTGTGCCCTGCTTTTGTGCATTTTTGAATATCTAGCCCCAGGTCTAGTGTACCACTTAGAAACAGTGCATTAAAAAGACAAAATATTCACCAGAATTGACGATCTCAATATTTTTCTAGTCACTGATCCGACTGCTACATTCCTTGAAGGACTCCTGAAAACGTAATTAAGAGCACCTTTGGAACCCAGCTCCAAATGAATTAGGACAGCACCTGACAATTCAACAAATGTGCTAGGATCATATAACTGGGGAGCCATGCAGTATTTACAGTGGCAGTACAGCATTTCAATCCAAGAGATACTGTATAACTAGTCCCACTTATTTAGAGACCCTCTTGACTGCACCATAGTTTTACTTGTCATCCTGTAATTGCACCCAATCATATCTATTCTGGTTTCTGCACCATTTCGGACTCTTTTTTTTTATGCTCACCAATTCTTTTGTTTTGTTTTTTTGTGATGGGGAAACAACTAGACACAAATTAAAAAACATGCATTATTATCCAAAACGAGGATTAAAGTAAATCTACTTGTCCCACAAGAAAACTTGGTAGTCTGGCATTTCACAGCAGATCGTTTTCTGTTGAACTTGTTGGAAAAATAGAACTAGTAGTCGGATTCATAAAAATGCTAGGCTGGGAGGGTGAAAGGCTATTAAATGTGTCAATCTCTGTTGAGGCAGTTGGAGAGAAACGTTCTCATTCCCTTACCCAACACTGTTTGCTGTAATTTTCATGTCTCACCCAGGTACCTTTCATTTTTACTTCCCAATAACTGTATAACCAGAGGCCTCACCTGTCCTTTCATGTTTCCTGGTTGTAATATGATATTCCAACCACTAAAAAACAGCAGCTAGTTGCTGATTGGGGACACTTGTATTTGAAGTCTGAATCCATTTTCGGCTTAGTGTGGGTCCCATTAAGGCTAGCAACAGAGTATCACAGTACCATATTGGGCCTTTCTTCCATGCTCCAAGTAGAGCGACAGCGATATTATTTATAGTCTGGGACTACTCACACATGGGAGGTTTAACACACCGCAGGCCCAATATTCAAACATTAGCATACCCGCTTTTAATACGGCCAGCAGGCGTGCATACCCAGATTTGCACTGATACTCCTGGCAAGCTCATTTTCAGAAACCCCGAGAGTGGCAGTGCAACCCTGCAGTGCCAAAGTGCTATAATACTACCGCGCTTATGTAAATAAGGGGCTCTTCCCATGCAGATCAGTACAACGGTATCTTCAAAGGTTTGTCGTGGCAGTAAACGGTCTCCTAAGTGGCATTATTTACTGATTTACTGCAACCAAAAACAACCTCTTAATGGGGTGCTAAGTTCACGGCCCTCCCCAAAGGCAGGGTGACTGCATTCCAGCCACCAGCCCCTAATTACCCATACTAGATAAAGCACCCTCTGGTGTCTAGTGATCACCCCCCAATCACCTACTGTAAATTAATACAGTTATCCCTGGTGTCTAGTGGTAACTCCCGATCACCCACTGTAAATTAGTACAATTATCCCTGGTGGACCCAGTCCCCCCCACCTGAACAGCATATGTACCCATGCTCACTAACTGCTCGTACATACGGTTGGCCACAGAGCGGGGAGGTGGGATGGCAGTGAGCAGGTCAGGTGGTGGGCTGCTGGACCACCAGGGATAACTGTATTCATTTATAACAGGTGATCGGGAAAGGGCGTATCACTAGACACCAGGGATAAGTGTATTCTTTTACAACAGGGGATGGGGGCGGGAAGGTACCACTAGACACGAGGGGATTGATGGCATATGTTACCACAGGAGAAAAAAGAAGGTGCGAAGGGCGCTGGAGGCTGTCTGCAAAATGAGCCCTCATGTTTTGTATACCCAATGGCTCATCTGCACATTGTGGCTGACTACAGCACACAGGGGTCTTAGTGCTATCCCGTTTCGGGCAGTGCTATTCCATGTGGGCTGTACAGTCCAGGTCTGTGTAGGGGCAGTGCAGTTTCACTTAGCGCTGCACTGGCACGGTCCCATGTTCAGTTGGATGGCGCCATCCACTATCCAACTGAATACAGCAGCCGCTGGGTCAGGTGCAAGTACAAATATTTGCACCTCGCTTGCACTCCTATTTGAATATCCAGACTTGCAGATGTTAAAAAGACTGCTGTGACGGGGGTGAGGTGGGGGCACACTCTAACACACCCCTGGTTTCCCAGTGTACCAGGTACTGAAGTCTAGCAACAAACTAAACGATGGGCTTCAACTAGGATTTCACAATTCCACAAATGAACAGTTTCTAACTTTTGGGCACATGCGCTAAGCGAAACTGCAGATTAGATGCTCCTAAAAGGAGGGCCATTGGTTCATAATAAAAACTGCTCAACACCTCTGAACAGCACTATAAAGGGAAATACAAATTGAAACGCATAGTGTACGTTTTCAAGGTAGAGGGCATCAATAATTGTGCTACACTTGAAAACATAATCTTACACGGGTAACTTCTACAATTTTTCCTTGTTCCAAGTTCCAAACTATTCAATAATACATCCTGGCTAACATTTTTTGTTGCCAAATTCAACAACCACAGTATGAAAAATCCTAAATGAGTCCGCTCACATTCAACAGTACTGATAGCACATTTACTTGGAATCAGGAAAGCAACCCCTTTTTACTACAACTGCATTTAATGCAACTGCAGAAAAAAGTGCTGAATTGTGGAATTTATTTATTTATTTTTTTTACAGAGCTGCATCAAATCAAATGATTGGCAGATGCTGCTAATCAAGGCTACATTTCATTCACAAATAGTATTTTTTTTTTCTGCATCCCAAAGTTTGATGCAAAGTCATTTATTTTATACCTTCTGCACTGATATACTGTAAAGCCAAAGGAGACAGCCAGGTTAGAGTGTGCGCTCCACTGCTCAAGTACTTCATCTATGGTATACTTTTAACCACAGCTGAGTGACAGCATACGTTTGCTGGAAGTGGTCTACCTCGCTTACCAGGTACTACTGTATAACAGGTACACAACTACATTTACACACAGAGTGGGACTAAAAATCACACAATAAGAGTGATATATTGGCTGATGGACAATACTAATAGCAATATATCAAAAATATATTGCTGTAAGAGTTGTCAAAATAGATATTTTGAATGTAAATATCACAATGGAATATGGGGCACCAATCAGAGAGCAGCTGTCACAATGCTGCTGACATTACAATTGCCACAGTTCTGTGCTGAAGACAGCAGTCGAAATCAAAGAGAAAGTTAAATCTTTATACAGCAGACTGAAAAGTTATAACTGGTAAATTTATGAGTACACTGAAAACTCAAATGGCCAGACTCAACATACTATGGAGTTGATCATCATTTGTAAGGAGACAGGACTTTCATAACTTGCTTGTGGTTCTACCACTTGCAAAATATGCACCTAGCCCTGCCCCCCGCCACACACACACACACACACACACACACACAATTACAAGCTGCATATTTTTTGAGTTAGGCTACTGGATAACCTCATTTGCGAATAACAAACAGTGTAATAAGGTATTTCCTGTACCTGTGCTGCTCCAGACCCCTGAAAAGTATCCTTTCCTTGACACAGCCAAACAGATTTGTAAAATTCTGGAATCCTGTCCAGAGATGACAAACAAATGAAGCCTGCCTTAAGAGAGCTTTAAATGTGCTTTGGACCTGTATTACATAATGCCTGAAGAAAATGTAGCCAAAAGCTGTAATTCCCTTGGGGTTCTTGCTGCTTAGATAAAGGGCTGTCAGAAGCAGCTGCAGAAATAGCTCGCACAGAACTCTGAACACTTGATTACACATTTCCTCTTCTAATGACAAGGAAAACAGCTGGTTTTCCAAGTACTGTTGACAAATCTCTGCCTTTTTAACATCACTGAAAGATTTCTTAAGTATCCAAGGTACCCTTACAAACGTACATTAGGTTATAAAATAGCAACAGATAATCTAGACGCCTTATTGATTAAAAGCTATCGCCTGACCATGCTTTAAAACACTATAAAACCTAATCAAAACCTGATTACCAATCGTGTGTTAAAAATCACATACACATGCTCGCACGCACACATGCACACTAACATGTCTGCCCTTTTTCTCCCTCTGTTGAATGCAGTACAGACCCCCCTCCCCAAACTCTCAGCTGAATGCAGCACTGGTCACACCTCACAAAACCATTTTTTGGGGGAAGGGAAGGGGAGAGGGGCTGTGCTTCTAATGATTTTGGCATTGTCAACAGGTAGTACAACAGTGCAGTCAGTATATTCCGAAGTGTTTACTGGTAATACTGCTTTTATTACGAGGGAATGTACAAATTAAACCTGGTCCTGCCATTGCTACCAGCATCGATTCCTTCTGTGTGTGTTCAAGAGGGAGGATTTCAATGGTATATTTAAAATTGGTACTCTTATGGCTAGACAAGTGGAAATTTATGCCTAGGTTAAAACAAATAATGTTGATATAGTCACTTACCGGAAACATGGTTATCATCCAAAGTAAAGGATGATGATTTATCGATAGATAACAACAGTTTCTTTAAGAAGGATTGTGTTAGTAAAAAAAAAAAAATGGGATGGGGTATTAGTAAACATCATAAATTGTTTTGCAGAACAATTCTGTACCAATTTTTCCTTGATGATCCTTTTGCAGTTTCAGTTTATGTTATTACATGTATGTATACCAAAAAATGTTTTGTCACATACAAAATTTCAATAAAACAAACAACGTACAATGATGCATCATGATTTCCCTGTCCTATACACTGTAAAATCTGGTTATACATTCCATTTCAACTTCAGAGCAATCATGTGCAAAACTTGCACTTGCAAAGGTTTGTCTTGTATTTTTTGCAATTTAAAGTCAACAATATTTTCTTTTTACTATCAATCTCTTCCCAATAGTCAAACTGTTGATTAATATACAGCTCTCTTTCTTGTGCAAAAGCTGTACAATCCAAAAGTGATCCTTTTGCAGGAACAATTCTCGATCAGTTCTGCCTTGAGGATCATTGTGATCTTTTAACAGTTCTGATTATTCTGGGTGGGACAAAAAAAAATGTAACTACTGGACATGCTATTTCCCTCCCAGATTTGGTGGGGATTGGGAAGGCTTAACTTAATTCCCAGTTCAGTGGTAACAATCAGGGAAACCATTAGGCCCCGTCCACACTACACCGCTTGCGCCCCGTAACGGATGCAATCCATTACGGTGCGCCAGAGCAGTGCGGTGCGTCCACACCTCGGCGGTGTCGTTACGGGACGGCACCGCCGATCCACACGAATCGGGATACGGGCGACCGCTACAGCGGCTTCGATCCTACAATAACAACAGCTCGCGCTGTGCTTTGTGCCCTGGCAGGGGACAGTTACCGCAGTCCACACTACCGCCGGTAACGGTACCAGGGTGAGACCAGATTCATGGTGGTTTCCACAACGGTTACGAAAACGCCTCCTGTAACGTTACCAGTGTAAATGCATGCAGTTACCGATGCGGTTTACACCCTCGGTAATGTTACAGAAGCGTTTTTGGGCTGCAGTGTGGACAGGGCCTTAGATAGCAATACTGGGTGATATACAATAAACTTGATTTGGCTAGTAGAAATTAAAAATATTATTTCTGAATTAAATCTCCAGTGGAACTCCTTGTTTTTATTCAAGCATTTACGAAGATAACAGATTTGTGGATTCATCCAAGGTTTCATGACCTATGTCACTTCATCAGGGCACCATGAATTATGAAGCTCAAAATAAAGTCCTCTTTTATAAGTTTACGGGTCCGGTTGGAGGGCCTCTTATGGATACAAAAGTGTGTTGTCACATGCATTCTTTGGACCAAAGGACTGCAAACCAAAAGTGAGCAGTTCTGTGGTCCTAAGGACACAAGAGGCGACACTCTTACATCCATACGAGGTCCTCCAATCAGACCCATAAAATTATTACAGATTGTTAACTTTTTTTAACTAAACAAATCCTTTTAATTTAAAACACTAACAGCACGAGCTGCCAATGAGAAGCCCATTACAGCGGCTCAGCACGAGAGATACTCTTAAGGTAATAAGAGTACCTCAGGCGCAACTGAAGGAAGTGCTGTGATTGGTCAGGGATGCTCTCGCTATCTATAATTAGCCTTATACCAATCCATTAATGTGAAACTCATCAATGGCTCTATTTTATGTGCCAATGTTTCCCCTGTTGTGATTTAAATTTCCTTACCTGTGCTTTTTTTGAACTCTGGGCTGCTCCGAGCTACAGGTTGGATGGGCATGATGTGGTGAGCCACACAGGATGAGCCAAGAGGACTTCTGAGTAAAAAGGTGAACTCAAGAATCCGTGGTACCACAGGGTTCGGTACTGAGACCAGTCCTCTTCATTATCTTCAAATAGGGCCCGGGGATGGCGGGTGTGCAGGGCTGGGTGGGTGGCCAGACCGATGGGGACCAGTGAAGCAGCAAGGGGCCAAAAGTATATTTAAAAAAAAAAAAAAGACTCTCTCTCTCGCTACACAATTAATAACAGCAATCCACCATTGACCTTAGCTAGCCTACTTCAAAAGGAAAAAAACAGAACAGCGCAGTATGGTGTCTGACATACTCAGCAATCAACGCCAGTGGCAACCCCCCCAACTGAAATCAGCCAAGTGCATACTGAATGGTATTTAAAAAAAAATGCATCCCTCTGTTTGTTGTCCTACACATTCTCTTCTGTGCCATGCCTATGCCCGCTGACACCAGTGGTGGGGGGGAGCCGTGCACACAACACCTCAGATGGACCACAGAATAGGAAACTAAAAGCAGGGCACCAAGGGCATTACAAAGGCAGTGGATCACTTCAGGCAGCAAAAAGGGGGGGGGGAGTAGCAGGACACTAGGGGAGGCAAGAGGCAGTAGTGTGGGAGCATCAGCATCTGGAACCATATGACAGTGGGAGCAATAAATAAAGTCTGATTCTAATTTATTTAAAGTTCTCTTTCATTTTCTTTTTGCAGTTTGCTTGCTTCAGTAACTTTCATGGGTCAGTGAAGTAGCACTTTACCATCCATGAAAATTACAAAATCGGGCAAAACACAGAAAGGAACTTAAGCAGCACAATAAGTAATTAACAAAACTAAGCCAACTCAAGTAAGCCCACTGAAAAAAAACATCATAGTAGGCTGAGGGATGGATGGAGGTTACCATATCAGCACGAGACGCTACAGGCACCAAGTCTCACACTTTGCCTCGCGTCTCACATTATACACCAGATTGAATCACTGATCCTCAGTGCTGATTACAAAACCCCTATGCACCTATGCTATTTCATTACTAAAATATTATAACCCTGCATTACAAAACTGTAACAATCAGTCAGATTGACTGCCAGGATGACCAGCTAGGATGTGAAACCTTAAAATATCTCACTTCATCAGATTTTGGCAGTAAAAAGAAGTTTTTCAAAATGGTGCGGCTATATAGATATATATATATATATGTGTATATATATCTATCTATATATAGCGTCAGAGTACAGTGATCATTTTGGAAAGTAGGGTGGGGTGTGTGATGACCCATAAACCTCGAGAGCGAAGCTCGAGATGTTTATACAGTCATCACACACCGAGGGTTTGTAAAATAAATCCATAAAAACACACTTGCCTGTCTTTTATTTTTTATAATTGCTGTTTTTTTGCGCGGGTTTGAGCGGCTTAGCGCGGCTTTGCGTGGTGTATTAAATTATGAGAATGCCGTAGTAACCCGATATCAGGTTATTATGGCATTTGACAATACTCATAATCCGGTTGTTAAATAGGGTCACCAGTTATTATATAGCTGATATAGTAAAATGCCATGCACATCAGGGGGTAATGCTAACCGCTTCCAGAAATGAGTAATAGCAGTAGTGAGTAAATCCATGGCACAGCAGACAAAATTAATACATTTTCTGTGTGTGTGTGTGTATATATATATATATATATATATATATATATATATATATATATATATATACACACACACACACACACATATACATACATACACACACACACACACACACACACACAGATAGATAGACATATATATGTGTGTATTTTGTCACCATTCTGTACCAAAGGCTATGCATTTCATAGCTGCTTAGCACTTTGTGCGGAAAATTGCTAATATATTTTTTCAGCTTATTTAATACCCGATACCAAACATGCATTGGTAATGCGTTTCACAGGCCTTGTACGACGTGAAAAAAACAGTGTAGTAGGGAAAGAAAAGATGCTTCTGAATTGCTTCCTTTCAGTGCTGCTTCAGGAATGCTGCTGGCAGTCATCTCACACTTCGTACAGAGCTCTTCCTTTTTTTTTTTTTTTTTAAACAAACACACTCACAAATTAACAAAATAATGAAAAGGCAGATTGATTTTTAATGTTTTTTATTTAATTACCTGCAAACTTGCTACATTAAAGGGAGAAACAGGTGATTAGACACCTAAAAGACATGGCAGTAAACAGCTAAACTCTGCAACACTCAGTCTAAACTCCAGAATACTATCTGTGACATTGCTACATATAGGACATTGCAGAAGAACTGGAGGGTAAGGTATGCCTTTTTGCAGATGACGCCAAAATCTGCTATAGGGTGGACACTCAAGAGGGGTGGAATAAATGCAAGGGTTCTAGGAAAACTTGAAGAGTGGTCAAGACATGGCAACTGAGGTTCAATACCAAAAACTGCTAAATTATGCACCCAGGGCATAGGAACCATGGTACTGATTATAGGATAAGAATGGTAGTAGCAGTCACCAAACAGGATAGGGACCTTGAGTTTATTATATCAGAGGACATCAAGATGGCAAACACAGTGTGAAACGGCTGTGGGCATGGCCAGTGGGATGCTGGGGTGTACAGGAAGGGGCATCGCCAGCAGGAGGAGGGAGGTGGTGCTTCCACCACTCTGTCACTCCCTGGCATGCATGCACCTAGAGTATTGCGTCCAGTTCTGGAGACCGCACCGCAGATGAGATATAGACAGTGTGGAGAAAGTCCAGATAAGGGCAACCAAAATAGTGCAGCTGTTGCAGTGGAAGCCCTATGAGGAAAGACTGACAGATCTCAACATGTACACCCAAGAGAAGAGTGAGAGGTGACATGATCGAGACCTATATGTACCTCAAAGGGTGAACAGGGTGCAGGAGAAGAGCCTCTTCCAAAAGTGGTAGTATTGACCTTTATTTTTATACAGGATATGACTCTTAGGGCTAGAAGCCCCATTTGCAGAGTTGTCCTGTTACCGTGGCATTGTTGAGTAACTCTGAATTTACGTACATCTAAGCAAGATCCGGGCAGAACATTAAAGCAGAATGATACATTGGGTAGTTCACATTTTTTTATGAGTATATAATTACTGTGCATGTTTCACGGGGAAAATAAGGATGGGTTCCAGCACTAGAGGGCATGCAATGACGATGGGGGGTTCAGGAGGGATGTGAAGAAATATTTCTTCACTGAAAGGGTGGTAGACGCATAGAACTGGCTGGGAGCTGAGGTGTTGGAGGATAGAATAGTGGAGGGCTTCAAGCATGGATGGGACAGGCTTAGAGCTATATTGGGGCAGTGGCCAGGAGGGTCAACAGAAACCAGATGGGGTCTGCAGAGGTAGAATTGGTAAGGAACACTTGTGCAGACTGGATAGGACAAGCGGTCCTTTTCTGCAGACAGATTCTGTTTCTCTGCGGTATACTGATAAAGCCACATAGGTGATGTAATGTTGGATAAATCCACATATCTGTAATTATTTTTACAGGTTCAAACAGTTTTACTAGAAAGTCATTTGGTGAGTGAGTATATTACTCCATGGGCAGAGCACTTGTGAAGGTGCATTGCAGCAGACTCCTCCCTGTATTCTCTGTTCATTTCGGGACGAGGCCACACATAGCATTCCTTTCACTCAACTTATCGTTTCTCAGACAAAATATAATCACAGATTTGGAAATCATATGTTGGTGGCTGAATGTTTAGATCGTAGTAAACATTCTGGTGTTTTGCTGGATGCTGTTAGTGACTGTTCTACAGTTTACTGCATCTGGAGTGCAAGGAGGATGCATGTATCCCTTCCAATGATTACGGAAATGCTTTCCTTCGCTACTATGAATGCTGGAGCCTTTATGGAAAATTTATGGAAACAGATTGGTCAGTGAGTGAATGTATCCCAAATGCTGATCTGGTTCTAGACTTTCTGCAAAAAGAACTTGGGGAGGTAGGTAACAAGATTTCAAAAGAAAAGGAAAATGAAGGTGACAGGTAATAGATTAAGCCTGGGCAAACTCTAAATTGTGTGCATCACCAGCTGAGCAAGACAGAGCCTGGAAATGATGCTCTAAAACAGGAACACTAAAAATGTGGATTTTCGTAAAGCATTACACGACAAATGCAAGAGATTTAACAAAGAGACTAAAGCTGACTATATTTTTAAATAGAGTTTTAAAAGGCCATTAGGAAAAAGTCTGTTGACCTTAAAATTTTAAAGAAATCTGACGGATAAAGGTTTGATTTTGAAATCAAGACTAATTATTTAAATTGTTTTGGGAGATATCTAAAAAAAAAATATCAGCTTTGCCAGAATTCCTAAGTTAGTGCTTTGCTAACCAAGATTAGCGCTGGCACTCCAGGCGAGGCATATTAAGAGGCCCCAGAGATCGCCCTAAGGACACTGCTACGCCTATGCAAATGAAGAATCCCTCATGTATAATGATGCAGCAGTATATTCAAACGGTTTCGGCAGTGCTAACCAGCCACTAGTGCGGCACTCTTCAACACCCTCAAAAACCTTGCCTTAATTACAAGCTAATGCCACCCCTCTCCCCCTCCACCCCACAGAACATAGGGCAGCTGCAGTAGCTTAGCCGGCAGTTCAGTGGACCCCCAAATCACCCAGTCTGCCATGTAAAGAAGCTTCCCTGGTCTCTCTAGTGGATCCCCTTCCCCAGATTTCAAAATACTTAAACCCACTCTGTTGTCTAGTGGACTCCCCTCAACCCCCGATCACCCAGGTTTCAAAGTACATAAAACTTTCCTGGTGGGCCAGCAGCCTCCACATCCCTGTGATCCCCCCACACCCCACCTGCACGCCCACTCAGTCCTCCTCCACCACACCTCCCATCATCCTGGTCACTGGTCCCATGACCATCGAAGGTGACTAGCACAACCCTCAGATCACCTCCTAGGATGGCCACTGTCTGAACTGCACACAGCACAATCTTGAGTAATGTAGAAACAGCTGTGCAGGTGCACTGGTTACTGCTGACGGTAGAAAAATTAGTGACCAGGGCAAGGGGGTTGTGGGGTGTCACACGGACTGGAGGCCACTAGTCCACCAGGGACGTTTCATGTACTTTGAAACCTGGGATTGGGGCACCAGTCACTAGGGAGGGTTAATTTACGTGAAAGCCTGGGTGATGGGGGGAGGAGCCACCAGACACCAGGGAAGTTTCACTTACAAGGAAATCCGATTCAATTCACGGTGCCAGGCAGTGCGGACGCTTGTTGCTCAGCGTGTGCTCCCCTTCCCCCACATTAATATCTGGAGTCGCTGTCTACACAAGCTGAAGATGTAAGTCATAGATACTGACAGGAAATAAAGAACCTGATCTGGGTTGCAGTTTCTACAAGGTGTTATATTTTTAGTTTTGGAACGCTGAAAACCTGAAGTATCAGTTTTTGACAGTGTTGTAATCCAACTCTGGTGCCAACAGACTCGGGTGTTTCCACAGCTGATCCCAAGCTTTAAAAAAAAAAAAAATGGTAAACCATAATGAACAACAGCACAATGCCATAGAACCCCACCGATTTTACTGTGACTGCTTTAGAAAATGCTGTGGTAGCAAACAACCTTGGAAAAAAAGCCTCCCGAATGACCCTCGATTGAACAAAACAGGGAAGGTGAAGTGACAGTCTAAAACTGTCAGAGCAGTGGCTCTTATTAACAAACATTTTGAGATAATGACAGAGTTCTCCATATTGCTGCAGCCTTTGAAAATATTTTGGAAATAAAAAAAAAAAAACAATGACACCCAAAGAATAAGGATCAGTGACGCTGTGTGCAGACTAAGTAGCAGAGATGATAAAAATGGATAGAGAACAAAAAGAAAGTGAAGAACAGTAGAAAGCTAGGTAAGTTAGAGGCAAAGATTGATGATTTAAAAGCTACAAAATAACAAGATAATCTCTGGAGTGAGAGAGGGTCATGAAGCAGTATCACTGTAACTTTCAAAAACAATATGCTTCTTAACTTAGTTGGACCACCACCAGATGGATCTAATCACATTACTGAGAGAGCGCACTGCTCATTGAAATCTAAGTCCAGGGCAACCAAACTGGTGCAGGATCTGCACCAGAAGACATACGAAGAGAGACTAAAGGAGCTTAATATGTACACCCTCGAGGAAAGGAGGGAGAGGGGGGACATGATAGAAACTTTTAAGTACCTCAAGGGAATCAACAAAGTCCAAGAGGGTAGCATCTTTCAGAAAAAGAGATGTGCAAGAACAAAGGCACAATTTGAAGATAGAGGACAGCTTAGAGGTAATGTGAGAATATTTTTTCACAGAGAGGTTGTGGATGCATGGAACAACCTCCTGAGAGGTCGTGGAGTCAAGAACAGTGGAGGAATTCAAGAATGCATGGGACAAACATAAGGCAATTCTAGTGGGGGGGGGGAAGGGTAGGAGGAAGTAGGCTGGTGGTTAACTAAGATCTGCAGCTTATCCATCAGGTAGGGAAATGGGCATACTAGGTGGGCCAAGCGGTCGTTATCTGCCGTCAAAGTCTATGTTTCTATGTTAAAGTCAGTTGCACATGAAAGACCACAATTCTTCAGACTGAAACACATGAATTTCCAGCAAAAAAATTTAATACAAGCTGCCTTAAGGAATAAAACCTCTGTGTAACAGGAGGGCTGCAGAATAAATAAAGAATAATGGATAGGTAAGTGTGTGTTATGTAAGTAATAATACCCGACAGAATTGGGCATTACTGGGATATAATGGACGCCCAGAGGAAAATAATGAGGCCAGCGGCTGCGGTGACCTGGCCTGGAAGGTCGTTATATCCATAATGCCCACCCTGGAGGGTATTATTACACTTAGATAATGGTGTTACATTAGTTTTTTTTTTTTATAATGTTTTTATTAAAAAAAGTGTGTTAAATATTAAAAATGAACAGAAATGTGGGTTGTAAAATAGTCCCTTGCCACTAGAGGATGCTGCTGTTGTTGTTTATAGGTAGGAAGAGATGTGACAGTGAGTGTGGTCGGCAGACTGACTAAAATGCCACTGGCAAATCAGAAGAGGAGCGCAGCTACGAGGGAATAATTGAGGCAGTAAAGTAATTTTTTATTTAAGACAGAAAAAAGAAACTGAGTTTGTTTTTTCTGTTTGTTTTGTGGGCGAGCATTGTCACAATGAACGGGACCTCAGAACGGAGTGGGTGGTGAAAGGATGTACTATAAATGAGTGTAAGCGGAGTCGGCAGATTGCCCGAAATGCTGTTGGTGGGTGAGAAGCAGAGCAGAGCTGTGAGGCAGGAAAGTGTTTTTGTAAAAAATATGATTATTATTTAGTTTTTGGTGCTGCGGTTTGTGTTGAAGGTGAGCGAGTGGAGTGAAATGAACGTGAAGTGGGTATGTCGGCGAGCTGCTTGGTTAGAGAGGAAAAAACAAATGCCGCTGGCGAGTTCCAGAACTGGAACTTGTTTTAGAGCGGGCCGTTGTTAAGAAATAACGGCCCAGGTAGGAGGCTGTTTCAGCCAATCAGGAAGCGAGTTTTACTTTCCCCATTATCTAAGGAATTTTTTCACACATCCGAGGTATGTGATGACCCATAAACCTCAACAGCAAAGCTCAAGAGGTTTATGTAGTCATCACACACCGAGGGTGTGTGAAAAAAATTCATAAGATCAAACATACCTATCCTTTATTTTTTATAATTGCTAATCTGGTGGTTTAGACTGTATTTCTAGCAGCTTGAAAGAAAAAAAAATGTTTTTTTAGGTAGAGAACAGTTTTATTTTTGAAGAAATTGAACTGTACATGAATAAAACACAGTTGAAAATGTTGCAGTTGAAATACTTTTCATGAAACAATGGAACGCAACAGTTTCTTTGGGGAATGTCATATCAACTGGATTTCAGGTTATTATGAAGTGTCATATCATGGCCCGGTGGTGCTGAGGGTTGAGGTGCTGGATGCCACACTTCACGCCATGCTGGCAACCCGGGTTCGGGAATGGACTTGGGGCGCCGGGGGCTGGCAGGGGAGAGGAAGCATTGAGCGTCCCATGACTGCTCTCCTTCCTCTGGGGTGGGTACGGGATATGTGGCGCGCTGCAGTGGCACCTAGCGGAGGCTCAGCACGCTGTCAGTGGTGTGCATTCCAAGGGGAGGGAGTGCAGTGGACGTCTGCACGTAGGTGCATCAGATGTCACTGCATGTCCGGCTCTCTGGGGCAGTAATAGTGGAAAATTGTGGGGCAACCGTGGCGGCTCATGGCAGAGCCCCCGGACACGAGAGGCATGTCCACTTGGTTCCCATTCACTGGCCCCCAGAGGCAGGGGTCCCATTAATTTCATCAGGGCCTGTGTGAGTCAGATGCATGCAGTGTACACCAGACCTGGTCCGGGGGCTCGGGTGCCAGCGGCCGGCAGTGGTTGTGGCCCGCT
This sequence comes from Neoceratodus forsteri, assembly GCA_016271365.2. Lineage (NCBI taxonomy): Eukaryota > Metazoa > Chordata > Ceratodontiformes > Ceratodontidae > Neoceratodus > Neoceratodus forsteri. The sequence goes on along the minus strand of CM028135.1, from coordinate 358,211,610 downwards.
CTGCAAACAGAGGAGCAAAAAGTATTAAATGATAAAAATGTAGTGTCATATCAACCGGATTTCAGGTTATTGTCGTCTTTGGAGCATAATAACCCGAAGTCTGGTTGATATGCATTTTTAACAAAACAGTAATCCAGTTGATATTCATGGTCACCAGTAATTATAAAAATGTAATAATCTAGCCCCAGAAATTAAGAGACACTTTCCTCCCAATTAAAAGAAAGTTAAATGATGCCGGTATCAAATACAGTCTGCTACTCCCAACTGTTTTCAAGGTCTGGGTTGCTTCGGAAGTCATGGAATAATGGATGTGAAGCAGCAAAATCTAGACAGAAAAAAAACTTACCTAAACTGTTTACAAATTTCAGTTTCTCCCTGAACCCTCTTGGTGTGAGCATATGGACATGTAAACTGTGACGTGCATTGTTAATTCCTCTGCTATCTGTCCTTTCTCTCCCCCTTCTAGAAGCATCAACTTGGCTCAGAATGCTGTCCCTTAGTGCATAACTCCTGCTAAATGTAGTTGTAAAATTTTTTTTGCACTACCTAGTTCACAAGTAAATCTAGTTAGCCTATAAACAGAGAAGGACTTTACTGATAGTAAGCCCACTGGTTCTGAAAGGGTAGCAGGTGGAGTCTAAGCAGTCATGAAGGTCCACTGTGATGAGAGGAGTGGTAGCCTCTCAGCCTGCCTTATGACCAGCTTGGTCCTGCAGAAATGCAGTTAAAAAACAAACTATTGCATCTGTTCATGCCCTCACCCCCATTTTGCAATAATGTGCAAAGAACTGCACTGTAACTTTCATCCCTTAATAAACAAAGACTCTCTGTGTGTTCGTAGGTATGTGCTGATACAGTCATGAAGATCTTATGTTTTAAGGAAGGGGGTTACAGGCTGAGGTGGTGGGGTCTGCATGTAGTAGTAGTAGTAATGTTTTTATTCCTATCAAATATGAACAAAGGATATACTCGACTGAGCCAAAGCTCATTTACAATGAGGTCCCACGAAGCATAATTTACAAAAGATATAGAATATGTTTCATTCCAACAAATCAAACTGAGGACAATCAAAAGACAATAATTAAACATGTCAGTGCTTGTAGTTAACACTGTACATAGTAGAGAGAAGGGGGAAGAGAGACACCGTGTTTGTGAGGTGTCAGGATGTCCAATATAGGACAGAAAAGGAAAGTAAAAATGAATAAGTCCATTTCTATCCGCATCATCTCAGCTTGCTGAGCTGCTCAGCGTGTTTTTTATTTGGAAAGCGTTTGCCTTTTAACTGAATCCTCTGAGCTGATGCTATCGACTGCTGGTAAGAACGCTTCACAAGCTGTGATGCACCTCAGCCAGCTGGCTGACTTGGAATTTTTATATTGTCCTATGTGTCTATCAACGGACAAAACTAGTTTGAAAACACCATGAGTCAAGCCACGAGCGAACTGAACTGAACTCAGAGCCTACAAAAGCTCCATTGTGCATGCTGACTTGCTTTATTCACCTTCCAGCAAGATAGTGGAATACAGCTGGCCCAGTGGCGTGGAAGGCTGAGGTGATGGGCGCCTACCTCCTGCCACACTGGTGACCTAGGTTCGGAAACAGATGCAGGTCACTTGAGGGCCAGTCAGGGGAGAGAGGACAGTGCACCCATAGGACTGCTCTCCTCCCATGAAGAGGAGGGTACACATGTTCTGCTTGGTTTCTGCCACCTAGAGGAATATGGGTGACAGCGCAGTGTGATGCAGGGAAAGGGCTCCCAACAGCAGATGCTGGGGGAGGCACCTCCATGGAGGCAGAGCTCGTACAAAGCATTACTGCAAGTGGTGGGGAGCCCTCGGAGGAGAAAATGGTGAAAGAAATCCCAGTCATGGCATGATGATAGCTCACCCACCCCTTGTCCCCACACCAGCAACTGGGCACCTGTGACTAGATCCTGTAGCACAGGATCAATGGAGAAAAGGTAAGACGTGGAGAAGCCAAGTGATGGGGTGGGGGGGGGTGACCTGATGGGGCAGGCCGGACACTGAAAAAGACATGGTACTAACTGGGGGGGGAGGGGGGAGTGGAATACATTGGGAACTGTACAATAGATATGCTTGTTATTTCACTAGCATCTTGTTACTTGTTTGCTTGTACATATTTCAACTTTCACAATACTGGCCGATTCCAATTAAAAACTACTTAATTATATGCTGGCCTTGTTGAAATCTACTGTGCGATTTTGAGTATGCCGGTTTCTTGTCAGACTCTGCACTCCAATGCTATTTTAAATATAATTCTTTAGGAGATAATTAGTGCCTCTGTGGTTACCTCTCAACTACAAACCCGGCATCCATATATCGACTAGCGTTAACCAACTGGATAATGATTTTTCACGGTTATGACAATCTAGGAAACTCCAAGGGGTTAGTTATTCAATTCAGAAAATATATTTACCCCTATTTATCGAACTGAAGCTTCCCCGAAGGTGATTTTACATTGTTATAAACATCACATAAACTGTACAAGCAACATATTTAATGTAACATTGTTGTTTATATAGGTAAACACAAGCATTTAAAGAGATGGAGAATTTATAAGAACTAGAAAGTCCTTGTCAGCAGACTTAAAGTATTACAAGCTCCGGTAGGTAAACATGATGTCTGATGGCTATGTGCCCTGCTGTGCTGTTACCACTATCACACACTGACTACATTCATATACACCTGCAAAGAGATGGGACACACTCACGAATGCACACAGATGGAGAAACACAAGCAGGTAGGTGGAAAGAAACACACGTAAGCAGACAGGAAACATGCAAGCAGACAGAGGCAGACATCCACATAATCAGAAAGCTAGTCCCTTGCTAAACTTAACACACACACAAACAAGCACATCCTTGTTAAACACATCAACACACACACTCTCTTAAGAATATCCAGTTAGCTACAGTCTGTGTGTATTAATAGTAGATAGTGAAATGTACGAATTCTGTTTATACTGATAGACATGAATATAAAAATACCGATACAACTGAGTTTTTCTTTTTTACATTTGTTTTTCACGCAAGACAATTGCTAAAATGTCTCCATTTATACATCCTTCATATATACTCAGTAAGATACTATTTGACTTTCACAGACTTTCACTGCATAATTTAGAAATGTTTTCTAAAGAAAATAAGAATGGAATCTTGATTTGGGGGAACACTAGCTACAGAAGAGTGTTTAAGGAGGGAAACTCGACTTCCATCCATAATAGGTTACATCATACATTAACTGAATGTATTTCTTTGGCCGGGAGATGGGGCTCAGTACTGTTATTATAAACCTAAGATTATTTTGGGGACTGGCTAACTTAAGTTTGGAAACTTGGAAATTCCTCCATTCCAAGCAGGATGATTATTTAATAATGGAACTTTTGCACTACTCAAATCTTTTGTTATATTCTCTAATTTATTTATCATTTATTTATTTAAAAGTTGATAACCAGGAAAGGCACACTGAGCCAAGACTCGTTTCCAGGTGTCACCCAGGGCAGGGGGTAGAGGTGCAGTACAGCATACATAACATACAAGCATAATAATAAACAGAGCAGAGAAAAGTAAAACATAATAAGCATAGGTTACATCTTATACAACTCGGGCATAGGTTACACCTTTTATAAAGGTAAAGCCTTAACAGTGTACATAACAGCAGACTCAACCATCCAGAGTGACAGAAATACATGAGCTAACATAAGAGCTAGGAGTTTTAGTACCGGATACAGTGCTACCAGGGTTGTGTGCAGAGGGTTAGAGGCAGCAGGTAGACACGTATTGCCAGGGGTGACTAGAAGATTAGGGAGGTTGGAGGCAATGGGGATAAGGGAGGTGCTTGAAGTGCATTTTAATGGCCAAGGCTGTAGGTGAGCATCGCACAGTGAGGGGAAGGGAGTTCCAGAGAGCCGATGGGAGGCTTTTTTTTTCCTGCGTGTGTACGAGGTGTGGCAAAGGCAAATGAGCGGTGGTCCCTTGAAAGCAGGGAGTAGCCAGTGCTTGCAGCTGAGGCTAACAATGAGGAACAGTGAGAGGGAAGGGTGCTAAACCAAAATTTAGAGATAAAAATGGCGCAATGAGTAAAATGCCAGTCAGAGTGAGGGCAAGGAGATAGATTGGTAGAGGAGGCAGTGATGGGTATGGTAAGGGAGATTTGTGGCAATATGACAGAAGGCATGGTACAGAGGGTCCAATTTGACAAGAGAGGATTGTGGTGCCGAGCTACAGACCACATCCGTGTAGTCGAACGAGGGAAGGATAAGCTTAGTAATTAATTCCCACCTAATGGGTAGACAGAGGCTATCCTTGTGTCCAAGGAGCACACTCAGTTTGGGACACAGTTTGTTGGGAAGAGAGTCCAGGTGCAGGGAGAAGTCCAGTTTGGGGTCTAACCATACCCCCAGGTATTTGAATGACTCAACTGCTTCAATTTTGGAGCCGTTGAGTGCATAGAAGGAGGGTGGAGATGACAAATTGGCTAGTTTCTGGGTCGTACCAAAAGCCATTGCTACTGCTTTTTGGTGTTACCTGTACATTTAAGAGAGTTAACATCAAGCCATCTTACTGTGTTAGCAAAATCAGGTTTGAAGGGTAGATTCGACCTGAGCAAGAGAGGGACCAGAAGTGTAGATGATGGTATCGTCGGCATACATTTCAATTTGTGAGTTACAGCAAGCAGAGGGGAGGTTATTCACAAAGATGGAGAATAGGGTAGGTACCAGAACTGACCCTTGGGGAACACCAGCAAGAATGCGGAGGGGATCAGATTTGGTCTCCCTAAGCTGGATGAACTGGAACCTATCTGTTAGGTAGGCCTAATCTCCACTCTTTTCCCCTTTCTCTTTGCTTTTGCTACTATTCACCTTACACAAATCTGAGACATGTTGCACTCTCATGAAAGAAAGATCTAACATTTAAATTAATGATACTATACAATCATAATTGTATATTTGATTGGCATTATGTCAGCTGTTTTTAACTTGGTGACATGAACATCAGAGGCTTGAATGGAAAGATAAAAAGACACAAAACTCAAAGGTTTCTAAGAAGTAAGATAACCAGTCACATAGCTCTCCTGCAAGAGATATGTGAAAAAAAGGACTATGGGCCCCATATTCAAAGCTGGCTGGATGTGCGCGCAAAACAGTGCGTCGTGCAAAAAGATGCACTAGCCGGCTCTGTTGCGATATTCAAACAGAATGCATGATGAGAACAGATTGTGCAACCTGTCTGAATATCGGACCCTGGATGTGCAAAGCATAGCCAGCAGCCGCCATGTATGGCGGAGTGCATCCAAGCGTGGAGCTGAAGAATGCCCATAGGGGAAAGTGTGGCACATACCTGTATGCGCCACAGCCCTCGTAGGCAATATTCAGCCAAAACATGAAGATGATCCCACTGGGCATGCAGGGTGCAGAGGGGCCATTTGTATGCCTATTATGGGCTCATTTATATGGCTGTGCCTGGTGGACTGTGCCAGGCCAGCCCCGAGCTGCAAATCAAACAAGATGCCTCCCCTGTCCTTGGTAGTCTAGCATGCCCGTCCTCCCCAGCCCCAATCCCCATTAAACTACAGCACCACCTGAACCCCCTTTTCCATGGTGCAGCGCCCCCCGGCCCGATCATCATATTAATAACAATAATATCTCCCTGTAACCCTGGTAGTCTAGTGGTACCCCGCCTGATCCTCAAATTAAAATAAATAACCCCTGTATTCCTGGTAGTCTAGTGGTCCCTCCTCCCCAGTCCCGACCTTCATAGTAACAAACATAATAGCCCCCAGTATCCCTGGTAGTCTAGTGCCCCCGCTCCAATGGCTAGAGAATATACTTTTTGGTCCCCTACTCCCAAAACTGGTTCTAGAATTGATCAGATATTAATACTTAGAAATAATGTAACGGATATTTAAGAATCTAAAATATTGCCAATGACCATCTCTGACCACTGCCCTGTATTATACTATCCATTAAGTTAATACCGGACACCATATCTACTAGATGGAGGGTAAGAAAAAAATACTTACCATAGTAATGTTGTTTCTTCCAGGGGATCCCTCATTACGCTTAACTACTGCAGTTAGCTCAGTAGGTACAACTGCCCCGGAGACTGGAACTTATGTAAATCAAGGAATGTTGCAGTGGAACTTAGAACGTAGTTAAAATCTCTGCCTCTAGGTGCTGCTGCTAGTGGCAGCTTTCCCTCAGATTCATTTCGAGCTAAGTGTCTTAAGCTATCCTAGCCAAAAGGTACTATAGTATCAGAGTACAAGGAACCACAGATGACCCAACTGGGCAATGTATGACAGACAAAAAACTGGCAAACAAATGTGAGTGAACAGTAAGCAATGGCAATGGCAATGAGAAAAACAGGTAGCATTGCAGGTTGGAGAAGCTTTTCAGGTTCTGGAAGGGGGGAAGCTGGGAGGGACGTTTAAGCATAATGAGTGATCCCCTGGAAGAAACAACATTACTATGGTAAGTAATTTTTCCTTCAAACACCAGGAATACCTCATTATGCTTAACTAATGCAGTCTATGCAGCAGTACCTTAGGTGGCTGGGCACAGAACCTATTTTGGAAAAGGGTTCTGCAAAACTGCAGTGCCAAACCTAGCATCACTTCTGGACTGTACATCCAGGCAGTAGCACTTTGTGAAGGTGTGCACCGTCTTCCAGGTAGCCGTTTTCCAAATCTCCAATAGGGGTATGTACCTTGCAGCTGCAACAGAGGCAGCTGTGCCACGTGTAGAATGGGATCTGAGGCGGCTGCTTGTTCGCTTTGCTATAGCAAAACTGTATGCAGAAGACTATCCAACAAGCGATAGTCCTCCTTGTGGCTGGCCTGCCCTTACCCACCTCACAATAGGTGAGGAACAGCAATGAATGGGATGACCTTATGTCCTTGGTGTGATCCAGGTAGCGCACTAATGCCTTCTTGACATCTAAGCTGTGAAGCTTCAGTTCGCTCAAGCTGGACTTTGCTGTGAAAAACACAGCAAGGGTAATGGATTGGTTCAGGTGAAACTCAGAAACCACCGTAGGAAGGAATTTTCTGTTAGTCCTGAGGACTACTTTATCTTTGTGGAAGATGATGTAGTTTGGGTCTGTGCAGAAGGCTTGGAGCTCTGACACCCTTCTTGCAGAGGTGATAGCCACTAGAAAAACAGCCTTCCAGGTGACATACTTGAGGTCAGCAGTAGCCATGTTCTCAAAGGGGGGGGGTTCCATGAGCTTGGCTGTGCACAGGTTGAGGTTCCAAGGGGGCACAGGCTCCATGAGAGACAGGTACAAGTGCAGAAGACCCTTGAAGATTTTTTTGAAAACGGTGAGAAGGCACAATTTTTTCCTGGCCTGCTGAAATGTAAGCAGAGACTGCTGCCAGGTGCACCTTAAGGGGTGGAAGTCTTGAGGCCCAAGGCCTGAAAATGAACCAGGTAGTCCAGCAAGGCTGGCAGTTCTGCTTCTGATGGAATGATCTGCCTAGGGTCACACCATATGTTAAATGTTTTCCATTTGGAAGTATAAGTCTTCCTGGTTGCAAGCTTCCTATAGACACTAAGTACCCAAGTACCTCCTCAGAAAGCTGGAGATCTGAGAATTCTAGCTCCTCAAGAAACAAGTCTTGAGGCATAGGAACCTGAGGTTTGGGTAGGTTATTCTGCCCTGGGACTGGGTCAGCAGGTTGCGTCTCTGGGGAAGGAGGATGGCATGGAGCTTGGACAGTTCTAGAAGCAGGGGGTACCAAGGTTGCCTAGCCCAATCTGGTGTTACTAGCATCATGGATGCAGGCTGGCTCCTTAACTTCAGTAGGACCCTGAACAGTAGAGGGAAGAGGGCAATGCATAAAGAAACCTCCCTGTCCAGCCCAGTGCTAGTGCGTCCAGAGGGACAGGACCCACTACCGGCGGCCTGCAACAGAACAGAGGAAGATGATGGTTCTGCTCTGAAGCAAACGGATCTCTGGAGCGCCCCACCTCCAGAAGACTGACTCCAAAACTTGTCTGTTTAAGGCCCACTCATGGTGCCCTTGACTGATCCTGCTGAGGGCGTCTGCTAGGGTACTGTCTTCCCTGGCAGGTGGACTGCCAACAGATGCATGTCCAGGGAGTAGGCAAAAGACCAGACCTTCATTGCCTCTGTGCAGAGTTTTGAGGATCTGGTTCTCCCTTATTTGTTAATGTAGTACATGGTGGTAGTGCTGTCTGTCCGGACTTGGACTGACTGACTCCTTAGCCAGGTGGTAAAGGCCTGCAGGGAAGGAAGACTGTGCTGAGCTTCAATAGGTTTATGTAATGCTGTGATTCTCGAGAGGACCATACACCACTGAGTGTCTGGTCACCCAGATGTGCACCTCAGTCTAGGAGGGAAATAACCTGTAGTTAAGACTACAGTTGGATCCTGCTGCTGAAATGCAACTCCCTGCCTCAGGTTTTCCTCCTCCTTCCACCACTCCAGTGCTTGCAACAGGGTTCTTGTGACTGGCACTAGCTTGGACAGTAGGTCCCTTTTTTGGGACCAATGAGAACTGAGGTGGTACTGTATGTCTTGTATTTGAAATCTAGCACCTGGAACTACGGCTGTGGTGGAAGCCATGTGCCCTAGCAACCTGAGGAAGTACCTTGCCAGTCTGGACTGTCTCAGGAGGAATGATCCTGCCAGGTTTTGGAGGTTTAACATTCTGCCCTGCAGGAGAAAAGCTTTTCCCTGCAGAGTATCCAACTCTGCCCCCTATGAACTACAGGGATTTTACTGGTTGCAGATGGGACTTTTGTCGGTTCAAAAGGAAGCCCAGGGACTTTAGCATGTCCTGGGTGAGTCATAGGTGGTCCCTGACCTGCTGGGGAGACTTCCCTACAATCATCCAGTCATCCAGGTAGGGGAAGACTGAGACTCCCTGTCTCCTTAAGTGGGCCAACACCACAGCCAGACATTTTGTAAATATCCTTGGAGCACAGGAAAGGCCAAAGGAGAGAACTGAAAACTGGTAGTGACCCGACAACAACCTGGACCTCAGTTACTTCCTGTGACTGGGCCCGATTGGGATGTGAAAATAGGCATCCTTTGGATCCAGATATGCCAGCCAATCGTCCTGTTGAAGGGAGGGAATCACTACTGACAGAGTGACCATTCTGAATTTGGGCTTTGCCAAGTGCTTATTCAGGTACCCAAGATCCAGAATGGGTCACCTTTCTTTTGAGTAACGAAAATGCCTTGAGTGGAGTCCTTTTCCCCAGAGAGAGTGGAGAACTACTTCTATGGCATTTGCTTGCAGCAACTTTTTGATCTCTAACTCCAACAGAATCCTTTCTGTTGGGGTTGAGGGTGCAAAACACCTGTGGGGCTGCAGCTCTGGAAAAGCCATTAACTGTAGAGAGAGAGGCCCTGGCTCACTATCTCCAAAAACCACTTGTCTGTGGTAATGTGTTGCCATGCTTGGAAGAAGTGAGCCTATTTCGCTCCTACCGGGAATGGGTTGGCGACCTGGGGACTGCAGTCAGGGATTCTGCTTAGGCTGGGACCTCGTGGCTGGAGCAGGCTCAGCCCTTCTGGCATCTCATCTACCCCTGCCCCTGAAATAACCTCTCACCTGAGTGTAATCCATGGGCATGGCCTGCAGGTAGTAGCCCCTAGGATAGTAGCCTCTACCCCTGCCTTCCCTTCCCTGAGACCTGTAGGGAGTGGAGGCTTCTCCTTTGGCTGAGTTACTCTTGTAGGAGGTTTCGCATTCCTCTACGTTCTTCATGTATGCCTCAGTCTTGTCCCCAAAGAGAGTTGTTCTTGCAGGGGAAGTCCATAGCCTTGGCCTCAGTGTCCTGAGTCAGGTTAGTAGCCCGGAGTCAGGCGAACCTTCTTAGGGAGATGGCCAGGGCCATGACTCTGGAAGCCGAGTTGTTGGCACTGCCACATGAAACTGGTACTTCCTAGCATCCAGTGCTGTCTTGGCAGTGTCTGCTATGTCATGCCCTACCTCAGTAGGGATTCTGTCGCACATGGCTAAGACCGAGCTCCATATGGCCTTTTTGTACTGGGTGGTATAAGCCATATAAGTAGCCTGCCTCAAAAGGAGAGAGGCTACCATGTACCCCTTCTTGTCCCTTCCATCCAGTTTCTTGGAGTCCTTATCTGGGGGGGGGTGAAGGTATGGGCACCCTGGCTTTGTCAAAGGCAGCCACCTGAACCCCCCCCCCCATGGCTGGGGTGTGAATAAAGGTACTTAGCATTGCTTCTGTCCAGCTGGTACTTTTCCACCTTTTTATCCGCCCCCAAAACAGAAGTAGGGGTCTGAAGGATTTTTAAGGTTGTCCTACTCAGAGACTTGTGGATGGACAACAAAAGCCTTTTAGTGGGGGCTAGCAGCATAATTTCTAAAAAGTAGGCTTCCTCCTCTTCCTCCACCATTTCCTAGGTGGTAAGGTTGAGTACGTCCACCCTTTGCCTGACAAAGGCATAATAGGAGGAGAAATCCTCAGGGCCTCTGGGTGGGGAACTAAACCCCCGTCCCAGGGAAACCCACTGGTTTCCCCATCGTCCTCCTCATATAAAAATATTCTGGCCCCTGGAAAGGGGGAACCGGGATTTGAAGAGGCACCGGTGGAACTGGGGGTGCCATTACAGACCTCATAGACTGCAGGGCCTGGAGGATCTGGACAGCCTTAGCAATGTCCTCTGCAGAGGACAAAATTGTCTTGTCCACTGAGACCTCCCTTGCTTCTTCAGCGGGAGGTACAGGAACATGTTTTTCCTTCTGTTTTTCTTAACGGGAACCAGGTCTGAACCCTGTTTTAGAGACCTCTTATGTTTTTCAGAGTCCTGTTTTTCAGGGACCTTGGGTTCAGACGAATCCTTAGAGGCCCTATCCTTGGATTTACTGTGAGAGGGACTTTTGTCAGATCTTTTAGGAGATGTGAAGGTGGACTGAGAGGCCAACTCTTCAAGCCTTTTGGCCCTTTTTTTTTTTTTAATAACTGTTCTAGAGCAAAACTAACTGCAAAGCTCACATTCTGCAAAAATATGGCTTTGGACCCAAACATTTTAGGCACAAATTGTGGCTGTCTGCCCTGGCCAGCAGTTGAAAATACTTAGCACAATTTTTAAAACCTGTGGGTCCTGTTCTCTTTTTAGGCTGAATTGACATGCCAATTCATCAGTCAGGCAAAAAATTTGGTTCACAGAAAGAAACTTTACAAATAAACAGTCTGGTTCCTTCAGGGAAGAAAACCTCTAATAGCAAAAACAAGTTGAGATTTAAAAGTTTAAAGAGAAAGAACGTCTCGGTTCCCGCATTGTGGAACAGAGACGATAAAACCACAACTAACCGCTAATTTGTCTAGCTGTGAAACAGTAAACCACAGTAAAAATAAAAGCAAAGAAAGAAAAATTGAAGAAAAATAACTAAAACAGTGAAGTTTCTCTGGTTCCAGGGAACCAAGACGGAGTCGGAGAAACAACAGGAACCAAGACAGAATCGGAGAAACACTAAAATACAATACTAACTTACATTATAGGAAACTAAACCAAAACACACTAGAGGCAGAAATATGAGGAAAATAAATGATTTCTGTAAGATATTTAAGCACTGAAATAAAAGACTTGTAGCGTAGTTGCTGAGAGAGCTCTTCGGGGTGTCTTGCTGCTATACGTGGAGAAATGAATCCGAGGGAAAGCTGCTATTAGCGGCAGCACCCAGAGGCAGAGATTTGAACAATGTTCACGGATTTACACAAGTTCTAGTCTCTGGGGTAGCTAAACCTACTGGGCTAACTGCATTAGTTAAGCATAAAGAGGGATTCCTGGGGTTTGAAATAATGTTGTTATCGAAAAAGAATACAGAAGATAATTCAAGAAAAGATTGAAGAATTTTTTTTGAATTTCATAACCCTGAGGACACAAGCTGGTACAGCACATGGAAGGCTTTCAAATGTTTCATTTGAGGTGTACTTACAGGTTTATTAGCTAAACAAAAAGAGAGTAAAACGCACAAATGTTTGCAAAACTAGAAGAGATTAAAAAATAGAAAAATGCATCAACTAACAGCTCAGATGAATGATGGAGGTTTTCAAAATTTAGAATGGAATATGTTAGCAATAACCCATGGCAGGGTGTGGGGTTATAGGCATTTAATCCATGCATGGGGTGTGTAATGAGGCACAAGGCCGCAGGCCGAGTGTTCTCACAGCGCCCCAGGCGTGGATTAAATGCTTATAACCCCACACTCTGGAGTGGGTTACTGCACTTATAACATACGTTATGTGAAAAACACGAGAAAACCCAGGAGAAAGGGATTTTTTTCCTGCTTAAACCCCAAAAAAGGTACCATATCCTGTCACTGTGCAAAATAGTCCCTTCAAAACTGCACATTGTACTGCTCTGATGCACAGAGAATGTCGCACATACAGTACAGACATGATCTGTCACATTTCTTGTGTATAATATGCTCTGGTACTATGTGTAGGACACTTCCTTCCTCCCCCCCAAACTGCACATGCACCTTGGAGCACACAGGGAGCTGCTCACTTACAGAGAGGCAGACGCACACAAATTACTGTGTGTGTGTGTGGGGGGGGAGACACGAGGCAGAACACTCAGACAGAGCATATCACACCCGCAGGCCACCGATGCAGGGCAGAAAAACAGGGACTGTGGCACTTCTCTCTCAGTCTCCTGAGATACAATGCCTGCCTCCATTACACTGCTGGACCTACACACTTTCATCACACAGACAGAGAAAGAGAGAGAAGGATTTCTGCACATGTTGCCACTGGCTTCTCTGGGGGTCTCTCTCTTTCACTCACTGTCCACAGAACACGAGTTACAGAATTATATGTCTCGGCTGAGAGATAGGACACCCGGTCTCTTTCTTGCTGTCACTCTCTTACTTACATGCACTGCGCGCTCACCAGCATATAATCCGTCCCGTGCAAAGGGAAGACAGAATGTCCTAGTCACTTGCTTGCAGTCACTTTACCTCTCTGTCTGCACTGAACACTTCAGGGGTTCAGGAGTGTAAACAATAACACTCGTATCTGTAGCTGGCTGTCTCCCATTTCAGCACTCTTGCACCACCTTGGCAGGGGACAACAAAGCTGCCGTCAGGCATGCTATGGGAGGCGACAGTAGTGGGAACATGGGAGGAGAAACAGAAACACTAGTAGCTATCTTGGGATCTCTCCTGCTTCAGGGACACAATTTTACGTACTCCCTCTCAGTCACTGGGTGCGGGCGGCTGCGGTCACACTGTACGATTCGGTCCCCCCGCCGCTCGTTGGATAGCATCAGAGAACTTTCACTGCTGCTAGCCACAGTGACACTTGGTGGGCCTACTCACCTGTACCTCATGTAATGTCTTACACAGCAACTGGGGACATTTTGTGCCTTTGTAGCAACTTTCAACTGGCACCACTCCCATCGCCACCAAACTCAGGGGACAATCATAGCTGTGACAAGGCGGAGACAGGCACAACATCAGGGACATTTCATTTGTATCTGGTGGGGGGGGGCGTGTGCATGGGGAACAACAGACTCGGGGTTGAACTGAGTGGCTCGGATCCCGGAGATCCACAGGTGCAGGGTGGGTGGGTAGTGACACAGTGCAAGTTTAGTGTGCTGCTCACTTAGCAGAAATCCATGGGGCGAGTGAGTGGGAATCCACACACCGGGGACTTCACTCACTTGTGCAGCTGCATACTAAACTTGGGAGAAAGAGAGCAGTACCTGTTTTCACTTAGATTTCTCTATTGCCTGCAACAGTCTTTCTCTGTGTTCCTCTCCCCACACCGCGATGCTGCTTACTACTTGCCGATGCCATGCTTCTGCAGTCAGCTTCCACTACTGCACCTCCCGCTCGTTTAGGAATCGCATTAAATGGCTGCCACTTACTGTTCACATTCTACCCAGAAAACAGGATCCGCCAGGCTCAGGGATTCCACACAGGGTTGCTTCACCCCAACTGTGCCAGTACAGGCATTTAATCAATGGTCAGGTGCTGCTTCCTGACCAATGAAATACTGACAGGTAGAGGTTGAATTCTCATTTAGGACAATAAAACTGAAATAGATTGATTCTGGTCCTAAAGCTAGTAAAATATTAGCAAAAGGACTTAATACAATAATTGGATTAACACACTGCATAAAGAACAACGATTTAAATAAGCTAGGTTATGAGTTTAAGGAGATAAAGAATTTAAAGAGTTTTTTTTATTCGACACAAGTCACCAGGTATAGATGGGTTCACACTAATTTTTTATTTAAGGATTTTTATTCAACACTTTATATGGCCAAACACCTACAGACAGCTGCAAATCAGGAAGAGCTCTGTGAGGGTATTGGTATACCCAAAACAGAAAACAAATCTGCAGATGAACTTAGGCCCTGTCCGCACTACACCCCTAACACCCCTCTGTAACGTTACAGAGGGTCCAAACCGTTACCGCAACGGTTTGCGTTTACACCTGTAACGTTACAGAAGGCATTTTCATAACCGTTGTTGATACCACATGAGGTGGTTTCAACAACAGTTATGAAACCGGTTACGCCTCGGTACCATTACCGTCGAGTGTGGATGGCGTGGTAACGGTCCTCTGAGGGCCTATATCGCAGCGCGAGCGCATTGTGATCTGATGCCGCGAACGGCCGCCAGCTCCCGCAGTGTGGACCAGCGAACCAATCCCATACCGGACACCGCCAGAGTGTGATGCCACTGTACCGCCCCCCGGCCGTAACAGTTTGTATCCATTACCGGTCTGAGCGTGTAGTGTGAACAGGGCCTAAGGAAACCTAAATCAGTGAAACTGCTTCAGCCATTACTTCATTAAAAACAATCACAAAAACCAAAATAAAAACACAAGGCATCAGGTATAGATGGGTTCACGTCAAATTTTTATTCCAATTTCATTCCTGAGCTATCCAATCCTTATACAAATTTTTAAAGAAAGATATTATAATGAAAGTCTACCACATTATTGAGATGGGGACTGATTACGGTTAATAAAGAAACCAGAAAAAGATCCAACTTTATGCCCAAACTATCAACCAATAACACCGATTATTACAGATACTAAAGTAAGTTCTAACAAAAAAAACTAGAGAAAGTAATACAAACTGCAACAGTACCCTAACAAACAGGCTTCGTAACTGGTAAAAAGTTTTCATCTGACAAAGCATGCTAAAAAAGCAAAAGAACCAATGGGTTTACTATCTTTAGATGACGAAAAAGGTTTACGATTATGTTCATTGGCCTTATTTAAAATTCTTGAAATATATGGTTTCCCGATGAATTCATCAAGTGCGCAAAGACACTTTACAAGGACTCATCCAGAGCTGACCTTACAAATGGACCGATTTCTCCCTTTTTTTTAAATTAGGTTGTGGCACCAGACATGGCTGCCCATCATCCCCTTTACTACGTAATCTATTTACTGACCTTCTGGCTGGGAAATCTATAAATCAGGAAGAAACAGAAGGCATTAAAGCTAGTTGGTAAAGACCAACTCTGCTTCCTTTATGCAGATAACATTCTACTCACAATTTTCTACCCCCCCCAAAAAAAAATCACTAAAAGCTGTTCTAGAAGTCATTAAAGGGGACAGGAATTACTTATTAACATGTTTTGAGTGTTGTTTAAATAAGGAATCCTCTTAATAAACTTATTTACACCCAACTCCTGTGCATTTTATTCATTTTTGTTCGTTTCTTGACTTTTTTTGAACGCTACTGCTGTTACAATACCCAAGATTCTTAAATCGCATGCGAGTGTCTGAACAACTGTGCAGAGTTGTTGCGCTCCCTTCGTTCATTCTGAGCTACCACTAATGTCTTTTGAGATGCTGTTAAAAGCGGTACACACTTTCAAATGTCACTATTTGTCTAGAAATATGGTGTGTATCATGGCTTAGTTAGTAGCATATGGCTATTACTGTCAGTATACTAAAAATGTTTTACTTTTTTTTTTTTTTTGCCATGTATATTGAATAGTGACATGATTTAGAAATTGTGCGTTTCTGTGGTGTGCTAGTGTTACCTAATTTTAAAAAGATAATTCATTTTCCTTTTTTTTTTATTTTAATTTTTTTTTTGTTCACATACTTTGTGCTTCTCTACAGGTGTCTGTTATTTTAAAAACCTTCTGTGTACTGAACACTGCGGCTTACTAGTCCCAATTCCATCAAGGCGACTTCAAAAGAGTATAACCATGAATTAGTGGTAGTGTTGGGCTACAGTTCTCCTAAACAAAGCTCAAGAAGGGATGTGATAAATGTGTCCACATCTGGTTGTAAAAACATTTTTTTTTTCAGATCTTAGCTTGAAGACATGCAATTCGGACAACCGACTGTCTGTGTCAATGACATTGTGGACAACTCTTAGCAGAGCACAGTTCTAGCTTTCCCGTTTTCAATAGTTACAACATTCATTCAAACTACAGACCAGATTATTCTGTAATGGTATGGCGGCTTTCCATTGACGCATCTAATTTTGTTCATTTAAGCTAATTTATAAGGCGACTGAAACAAGGGCACGCAACCAGCTTCATTGAGTAAGTTTCCAAGCAATGATCTGCATTGCAGTGGGGTACTTTAGATCATCAGGATTTGTGTCTCATTTGATGATACAGAAAGATTTTAGTTATGACATTATTTCAATGTTTAGTAGTGTTATGTGTGCAGATGATTTGCGGTTGAGTCGATGAGGTTTATGAAATGGATGGTGGCTGAGTGTGTTTTCTTAGGATGTTAATATATATTACAGAGATGCATGAATTTCAATATGACAAGATTGGTACTTTGTTAAGGAAACCACATTAAGCCTGTTAGCAGCTGTCAATTGAAAGCATAAAGCATAATTTCACTTAGTAATAATAGAGTCCAAGATGCAATGACAGTGGAGCATCTGGCAATCCAGAGTTTGATGCCCGCAACCTCCACTCTAGCTCTGTGTGGTATGATCTCATCGAATATCATGCGAGATGTTGACAGCTCAGAAATTAAATTACCAACTTGTGAGTGCTAGCCCCTATTTTTTTTGGCAGAGATTAAAGTAAATGAGTCTCTCAATGGTGTATTTTCTGGGTAAATAAAAATTGAATTGAACTGAATTAAATTAAAATACTGCAGGTGAGAGACAGACTCGCACAGCACTATAGACGGGAAGTGCACAACGTTTCCATCACACTCAAATATTTGACATCAGATAAAAATGCTCTGTAATCTTAACCTGGCTCCATGTAAACCTGAGTCAGGAGGTGTAAGGGAGTGGATGATGGTGGAGCCGGTCTCCATTCCATGTTTAAAAATACTAAGGAGAATCAGAGAAAGTCTGAATTTTCAGTTGAATAAAATTATGATTAAAATAAGGATTCCTCAAAGAGCTTGTTACCAGCTGTCCATTTAGTTCCAAAACCATTACAGAACTTACTACTATTTTAGACATGTTGCAAAATTAACTTGCGCATTTGTCAGATATTAGTTTGATTCCCGCTGCCTCCTCTTGAGTACTATGCGTTGTAGAAAGCAAATAACCCAATTACACACTCCTGCATAGAAGCCCAAATGCTGTTTGAAAGGGCATGAATTAAAGAGCTGCAGATGTGAGACTGCAAGGCACATCACTGTAGACGGGAATCACACAACCTCTCCCTCTAGCTCACATATTGATAAACTACCAATGCTCTGTAATCCTTAGTTGGCTACACAGAGACTTGAGCATGCAGTGTGTGTGGGGGTCTGATGATGGCGGAAAATGTTAACAGTCAATGTCAGTATGGTTCTTATAGTTAACTGAATCATGCAGGTTAGTTAGACAATGACAGGAACCTTTAATTTCAATGCATTTACTGACTCAAATACTTGCGATAAGATACAGCTGCGGTGCCATACAGAATTCAGCTCCTAAAGACTACATACTGTTCAATTTTTTTTTTTTAAATATTGACCTAAGAAATAGACAGCGGTGGCACTCCAAACTTAGAAATCACGGCAAAAAGATAACACAATGCCGATTGCCAAATTATAAAAAGCATAGAATTCAATATCTTAAACACCAAAAAAATGTGTTAATTTAATAATAATTGGGATCTTACAAAAAATAAAAAAAAACAACAACAACAAACTAACAATGAGACAGCACTACCAATTATAACGTAGATGTTCACTTCATGGTTGATGTCAGTTCCCGACAGCTGCACGGAAGCGTCATACAATGTGCGAGCCATGACATTGGCATGGAACGCATGAACAGCAACGTCAGCATTAAGCAGGCTCGCTCACAATTCACTGGTGGGAACAGAAATGAGAAATGGGCATAACCAGTCACCGCCATGTTCAAATTTTAAGCGTGAGGGTAAAATAAAATAAAATTCAGTGTTACTAACGAGACAGCTAGTCTACAGAAGATATCAAAACACAACACATCGCATTGGTCCAGATTATGTATTTAATTTCCTGTCCTCTGGAAGGATCTTGGAAATTTAATAGGTTATAAAATAAACATAAAAAACACACAATTCTTATCCCTAAATGACAAATGCAGAAGAATGATGTCATACCCTAGGTATTACTTGGGCAGACAACTTCATCAACTATTAGTAATACAGCAATGTAGAATTGTTAAAAGAAGAGCCTATACAGAACCGCTAAAACAAAAGCCTCAAATAATCACATTTCACTTAAACTAATAGCAGAGAAGCTCACAAAATGGAATAAATGATCTTTAAGCTTTTGGGTGAGGCTAGAGACATTAAAAATTATGATACTCACAATAGCAAGTTTACATTTTAGTATGAGCCCTATCAAAATTACCGACATCTGTTTCACAAATTTGTGGAGTGTTGAGGCAGGATTAAGTAAATTCTATGGGCTAATGAGAGGGAGAAGTGAAGAGAGAGAAGAGAGAGATGCCTGTCCTAAGCGCTCAAGACCTATAAATGTGTGTGTGGGGGGGGGGGTCTGAAAGCTCCAGATTTGAAGTTATGTTACCTAGCTAGTAGAACTCAACAGTTAATTAAACAATTATTATTTCAAAAATTGCTGTCGTTCCATTGTCTGTGTTCATTATAATTTTGTAACTGTCATTTTTTCTGTACCAGTGCTGTTGTCTATATTGTATTTTCTATGTAACGCTGTGTACTAATCCATTTATGTAAGACGTGGAGCCTTTGCAAATGAGTCTGACTCAAAGGGTTGTAATTCCTAGACCTTAAATAAATAAATAAATAAATAACCATTAAAAACCAACTTAAACTACACCTCAGATTGGTTAATTATTGAATCAGATTTTGTTAAAAGTCTAAACTTAGAGCTAAGTTTATTCTTTATTAAACCCAGGAAACTAATACATAGTTTTTTGATTACAGAATCACTCCAAATGATTATACAGTGTTCTAAAGTAGTAAACATAAATGTGTCCAAATCAGTAAATCAACCACTACAGAATAACCAAAATTAATATTAATAGAAGAAGTCAGAATTTATAAATAGTGACTGTGATGGAAAAGGAAGTAAAACAATTGAAGAACTGCTAGCCCATCAGCATAGTGGTAGCACTACTATGTGCGGCAACAATGACCTGAGTTCAGGAATGAACCTGGAGCATTTGGGCCAGCCGGGGGGGGGGGGCACATCTCACTGCAGCACTGCCAACTGCAGATGTGCAGGGTGCGCGGACACAGGGAGGGAGGGACGTGTCATACTGCTTATCATGTGAGCATGCCATCACATGCTCACGCCACGAACAATGTCCCAACACCAATGTCCCTATGGGGAGAGCTAAAGAGCAACAAGCGAGGGAGAAGAAAAGAGGCAAACACCCTGACTGGCAGGATAATCACGGACCCCACATAGGCCCCTGCACCAGTGGCCCCAACATTTCCTGGACATCTGGATCCATTGATCAGCGTCGAGAGACACCCTGCCACGGAACGTAAGCCATGGGGGACACGGCCAAGGTAAGTTGAGGGAGAAGCCAGGTGATGGGGCTAGAAAGGTCAGTGGAAAGGAGGGCTGGCCAGGGGATAGGAGGAAAAAAAAGTGTCAAAAAAAATGATCTGAAGAGTTAAGAGAGGGTAAACAGAAACACTGACAAGTATTGTGTGTAGCACAGGTTTGTGACTTCCATTACCGCTATAAAGTTCCCATCCCCAAGGATTTCAAAGTCAGGCCACATGTTATATTGGTACAGTTTTCATCTATCGGTATTTCAATGTTGCATCAATAATGTTCTGCCAACAAAATGTTAATGTCAAAAAATGAAAACCATGCCAATTTAACATATATCAATGCTGCAATAACATCAAGTTTTCATTAAAAAAAAGGTTCTAGCTGTAACAGTTCCAAAGTCATCCCTTTAGCAAGATAATTATCTCTTTTATAAGAACAAGCATTTGTCAATGGCGAATGTTTGTTTGCAGTGTAACACGGCTTTAAAGAGCCCTTGATGTTGTTGGGACAACTCTGAAAAACATAATATCTAAACACAATTTAGCTTATATTTCACCCTTTTTGTAAAAATCACACATTTATTTATTACTAAGTACATTTGCATGGAAACAGGACCTCTTCCCTATTGGCTCTGTCTGCCGGTCTACTTCTGTAGTCGCAGTTCTGTTTATGACATCCCAATGTGTTGCTGCGGAGAGAATTATGATGTCATAAACAGGGCATTATAACGTCATGTGTAAATAAGCAGCCAAAGCCAATAAAGTCCAAGGAACAGTAATCTTGTTTTTATGTCACTTCCCTCAGTAAAAAAGAAAAGGAGAAAGAACTGTACAAAATATAGTTCTGGCTGAATGGTACAGAGGGTGAAAGCACCAAACTGTAAAACAGTGGGTTGCAGCTTCAGCCCCCAACCCCAAGGCCACAAACAATACTGAGTAAGGAAATTTGCACTACAGTAAAATCTGTAGCTGGGCCAGTAATGCGGAAGGCTGAGAAGCTGGACTCCTCACCTCCTGCCACACTGGTGACCTGGGTTCAGGAATGCACCAAGGTCACTCGGGCTGGTGGAGGGGGAAGAAAGATTTAATGTCCATTGACAGATTTCCTCCTTTGAGGTGTGGTGACAGTGTGTACTGCTACTTGGCTGCTACCAAGTGGAGAGTAGGTGGCATAACAGCAGTCACCAGAACTGAAAAAGTCAGAGGCAGGTGTTGAAATCGTGACGCATCTTCACAGACTATGTGTGGGCCACTGCATGCCGCCAGCTCTGACTCAAGGGGAGTAACAGGCAGAAAAGAACCTCTGCAGGATGATGCTGCGACCCTCATGGCAATGCACCACCATCCATAGCACCCACTTGCACAATCAGGTAAGAAGTAGATGGGGCAAGTTCCAGAGGTGGGGTTATGGGGCTGGCGTTCGACAGCAGAAGGGGGCCAATGGGGAGGAGCAGGTAGATAAAGTCCATATATAAAAAAAAATAATAATAAAAGGATTATACAATTTTTGAACGATAAACTGAATTCACATTTTTCAAAGTTATCCAACCAGTATCGGAGGCTATTTAACGGGAACATAAACAATATGTAAATTTAATCAGCTATTACTGGCGTTTTCTGTTCATTACTGAAATGCTGTTAACATCTGAAGCGCTTATATTTGCATTCCGCATGCTCTTCTCCCCCCCCCCCCAACTCTGTTTAGAACTTTCAAATAGGCACTTCCTGTCTGTAACTAGGGGGAAACACACACAATGTGAGCCTTGATGTTCATCATTAAAGCCTGATGATGTCTGCTAGGTGGCTAACGGCCAGAAAATAAGTGTGATTATTATAAAGAGAATAATAAATGGGTAGGTGAGGGGTTATAACAAGAATTTTACACACCTGAGGTATGTGATACTTAAATCATAAGACTGAATATCACACTTGAGAGTGTGGACTGGGAGAAGGGATGTTAAACAAGGCCAGTAGGGTCACCTCCTTGCATGTCTGGCAATAATACATCAGGAAACATATTACACATTACTTCCGTACCCTTTTGACAACCATCAGGTATACAGGGTTTGGTAATGCCACCTTCTGGAGACCCTGGGGGGAGCCACGCCACTACCCACTCTCCCATCACATGGACCTACCCAGTGATTCAGGACTTCCTTAAGGAACTGGAGGATGCTATCTCTGAGATTCTTCATTCTCCCTTCAGACTGACCCCTTAAACCATACCTAGTTTACATTTACTCCTGGGTTTTCAGGATAGACATATCTAGTGTCTTCTAGACATTATGCTCTTAACAGCCACAACATGTATTACAGTACTCATAAATGGCTATCCCCACAGCAGATAGATTTGAAACAGAGGAGGAATACTGTGAACACCATTTAGAGAATGGAAAAGGTTACCTTCAGCCTGAATGAGACCTCAGAACTGTTCACATCCCATAAGCACTCCTGGGTCCTCTATATTATGGTGCATGATTCTGCATTTCTCCCTTACAGATATAGAAGGATGGAATCTATGTGGCAGGGTAATACCAGACAGTCTGGCATCAAGCACACTGATGCCCAAACCTCATTACTCCTTCACTGCGATACCATTACTCTGTGTAGGATAACTACTGGAAAAACACTGTTACTGAGGCGGTCGCAAGTGACACGTCTCTTAAACGAATATTGCCTCGGAGGCAGATGATTCAATCCCACCCTCTGCTGTGTCTCATTGGTTAATACCTTCTGAAGGACAGTAACTGAGGTTGCCTGCCTCTTGCTGCTGACTGGTTACACATGTTGCTGCCTTGGAAGCAGACTACTTAATCTCACCCTGTGCTGTGTATCATTGGTTAATACCTTATGAAGGACAGTAACTCAGGTTGCCGCCTGTTGCTACTGATTGGTTGTACCTGCCACTGCCTCAGAGGCAGACCATTTAATCCCACACTCTGCTGTGTCTCATTGGTTAATACCTTGATGGAAGTAACTGAGGTTACTGCCTGTTGCTGCTAACTGGTTATTCATCTGATCTCTAAATGGCCCTCCAATATGTTATTTCTTGCTCTGATTGGGTGGTTCTAACCTGCCCCTGATTGGTTGACATACAGAAAGGCACTTTTCTTTTCAATAAAAGTTGTTTCCAAGGCAGATCTGCCTCCGAGGCAGCCCTGCCTTTGAAGCAGGTATGGATAGGGCTGCCTCCCAGGCAGGACTTTAACCTCTATAGCTTAAGACCTGAGCTTCATTGCTGTGTCAGCTTGGTGGTGTAGTGGAAAGGCCTACAGCCTGATAAACAAGAGGTTGAAAGTTTGAATCCACACAAGGTCCCCTCAGTTCTGTTTTGTCAGAATTTCAGTTGAGTGATTATCCATGACAGCATGGTGTTAGAATAGTAAGTATATAAGAAAAGGGACTTAGCTGTGCCTCAGAGGCAATATTCGTTTAAAAAGTGTTGCAGATCTGCCTCCAATGCAAAACTTTACTGTTGCAATTATTCTCACAGCTACAGTAAGTCCCTTCACTTATATACTTACTATTCTAACACCATGCTGCCATGGATAATCACTCAAGTGAAATTCTGACAAAACAAAACTGAGGGACCTTGTGTGGATTCAGACTCTCAACCTCTTGTTTATCAGGCTATAGACATTTCCACTACACCACCAACAGCAGAGCAGTGAAGATCAGGTATTTAGCTATACAGGTTAAAGCCCTGCCTGGGAGGCAGTTATCCATACCTGCCTCATAGGCAGGGCTGCTTCGGAGGCAGATCTGCCTTGGAGACAACTTTTATTTTAAAAAAGTGACTTTAAAAAAGTCACTTTTGGTATGTCTACTAATCAGAAGCAGGCTAGAACCACCCAATCAGGGCAAGAAAAAACATGTAGGAGGGCCATTTAGAAACCAGATGAATAACCAATCAGCAGCAACAGGCAGCAACCTCAGTTACTTCCTTCAGAAGGTATTAACCAATGAGACACAGTGGAGGGCGGGATTAAGTAGTCTGCCTCAGAGGCAGGAGCATGTGCAACCAATCAGCAGTAAGAGGCGGGCAACCTCAGTTACTGTCCTTCAGAAGATATTAACCAATGAGATACAGCGGACGGCGGGATTAAGTCATCTGCCGACGAGGCAATATTCGTTTAAGAAAAGTGTCTCTCGCGACCCCAATGCTGTTCCGGTGGACCAAGGGCACTAGTATGTACATGAATGTGATCTTCCGAGTCTGTGACTTGATTCAGTGTAATACCTGCATGCGATGCTTCAGATTATATGCACATTTTTTTTAAATAAAAACATTTACAAAAACAAAAACAAGAGAGAATCTCAAGGAGTTTAAAAAGGCATCACACACTGAGGGTTGAAATTCTCATGACACACAAACCACACATAGTTTATGTCCTATGGATTCATGCTTTTGGGGATTAATTTAATATTGTTGACTGTTTGTCACTATTTATAATATATGTAATTTTATGAAGAAGCTGTTTTAATTGTTGTAAGGTGCCTTGGTATTCGAAAGGCTCCATATAAATAAAATTGAATTGAATTGAAAAATTGAATTTTTTTAACTGCCACTCCAGAGAAAAATCTAACTTTATAAAAGCATTTGGGCAAGCACTGTGCTAGTCACCTATTCTTCTGTGAAGGGCCCTTCACTTTAGGCTACAGCAGAGATGCTCCTAGCAGACCTGAATGCACAGCATGAAAAGAGGGTACTCACAGTTTGCAACGGCATATGCTGCACCAATCCTTTTGTCGCAGGATTAATGGATTTTGTCTCACAGTAAATTGAAAAACACGCTCATGCTTATTTTTAGTGACAGCTTGACTACTATGGGTGTCGGGCTCCAAGAGGTATGTGCTTGCCATTACCTAAAATCGTGGGTAATCGGAAATTATATCACAGTTGTACGTGCGTAAAAATGGCTGGTCAGTAATTACAGTTTATATCGATACAGTTATAATTTTATGTTGTACAGTACAGTGCTCAGAGCTTTTTGGATGAACACTATATGAAGTTAGATTGTGAATCAGTAGATGAAAAGATCAATACATTTTTGCAGTATATTTTACAATTATCGATACTATTTTAATTTATACAATACCAGGGGAGATAAAAATGGCAAAATGAGCAATAACTTTAATCTAACCTCAAGATATCATTTTTTTTATATGTTAGATAGGTCACAATCCCCATCTTGAAGGTTGAGTACATCAGAATGAAATACTGAAAGAAACGAAAAGCAGCTTTCACGATCCTGATGACATCACAATAGCTCTGAGCATCACTAAAGCTAGCAACTGAAATCAAAGAGAAAACAGTTAACTCTTTACACAAACAGCAAATTTAAAAGTTCTAACTAGAAAACTGATGCTGTATAAATCAAATCTGCAATGATCTGACTCTAATGACACCGTTTATCATCACTTGAGACGGCGCAGGAGTTTCATAACTCACTCACAGGGTTCCACGACACATGAGTTATGGTCTTGCCCCCTCACACCCGAAGATAAACTGCATATTTTGCATCACACCATTGCATATCCCCTATATATTATTATTACATGATAATTGCAATTAAGTTTGTGTCCCTAAATGTTTCAACATTAGCTCCATCTAAAGAGAATTTCCTTGAAAGGATAACTTTGGAACCAGCTGGTCTACAAACTTTTTTTTTTGTGTGAAAGACTCACGCATGATTCCACCACTCATGCGTTGAGAGTCCCACCAAGTCCCTCAGCAGAGCTGTTATAATCCCATGCTCTATGGTATCAAAAGCTGAAGATAGGTCAAGGAGAACTAGATGTAATGGTACCCTCCATCTCTGGCCAAGAGAAGATCATTTTGCACCCTGATGAGTGCCACCTCCACGCTGTGATGTCTCCTGAATCCTGACTGGAATGGCTCATAGATCACAAAAGCCACCAAGTGAGCTTCAAGCTGTGTCGCCACTACCCTCCTCAAAAAGAGGTTTGAGACAGGCCTGTAGCTTGATAAGATATCCCAATCCAGAGATGGCTTTTTAAGAAAGGGTTTCATTGTACCCTTTTCAGAACAGCAGGGAAAACACCTTCCCTGAGGGAGCACCAAACAATCTCTGCAGCCACTGGACCCAAGGACACCCTGCAGTCCACCAACAGTCGGGTCAGCCTAGGTCAAGTGAATTGAAAGCAGGACGCAGCTCTGAGTTCACATGGAGGATCACTCCAGTAAGGGTTGGCCAAAATGTACACCAGACTGATGGAAGCCCTTTGCCCATTAAAGGCCAGGCCATTCCAGGCCATGGCCAGCCCATTTGGGGAAGCAGATGATCGAACACAGAATACCATATCAAGAAAAAACTGACCAAACTCCTCACATCTTTCTAGAGTTAACCATCTCCCAGACTGTAGGCAAGCAGGATGTAACAGCTTGTCCACAGTGTGGAAGAGCCGAGTCATTCTGTTTTTCCCTGCAGCCAATCAACTGTGACAGGAACTCTGCCTCCTGATATTCCTTACAGTAAGCAGAGTTATTCTGTCCTCATCGGTCTCTGATCTTCGCCAAGAACGCTCCAACCTCTGGGCTCTAGCATTCAACCATCTGAGATCCCCACTAAACCCAGGGGGAGCACTAAGGGGTGTACACAAACTGGTGCAAGGGAGTCCTATGCCTCTGTAATGGCCATATTATAAGCCTCCACAGCTGTCTCAACTCCCTCACCACACCCGCAGCAGGCTTTAACAGTCCAGTACTGACAGGAGCCCAGAGGTCTCCAGATAATAAAGACTGGTACTGAAATAAATCCACCTGGGGGGGGGAGCAATATTCTTTCTCGGGCCTGATGAGAAAATTATTACGTGATAATCTGACTGTACAATCAGATCAAATCAACCCTGATGTTAAATACAACGAGCCCCACCGCAAAAAAAAGCAGATCCAAGGTGTGGCTAAACTGGTGAGTCACACAAGAATCTGTGTGAAGCCCAACATAATAATTTGTTGGAGAAATTGCAAAAGGGAGTCATCACTGACCCATACACTGCATTCCTAGGGAGATATAGGTACTCCTCTGGTGTGAACTGAGGCATGAAGCTGTACACAGAATGTTCCTCGGTACACACTGGAAGAGTGTCTGTATCTCTCAAAGAACACAAATAGTAACCTGGAATGTGTTGCTACTCTCATAAAATGGACAGGTATTGAAAATGTTGGCTTGGAGATGTAGCACTGTGTGCACATGAGTACATATGGCACAAAAGGTGACCCAGTTCATCCAATCAGAAAGCAATATTTTGCTCAGCTATCTAGACCCATTTTATGAGGGCCATTAATCCATATGAGGAGTCAGGATAGTCAAGTATCTCAAGTGAAGTACTGAGGGAGCTTGCCCTGTGCCCCACGGTGCAGGAAGTTACTTAAAGGGGCAGTGACTGCCTGCTTTTGTCTCTCTCTGAGCTTTACCACCATGAGTGTGTCTCTCATACCCTATCAAATGATTACTTAGAATGCCTTTCATGTCTGAAAATTCAGACTTTTACCTGTTTGATGTTTTTCATCAGAGGTTGATAGTTTAGTCGAGCTTAAATTGGCCTACGGGAAACGCACAGAGGTCGGAGCAGCGCATCTACCACAAAGTGCTGTTCTGAACTGCATTTTTTTTTTCCTTTTTACAAGCACAGTCTAAAAACATGCTCCGCTGGTCCATTATGTTATTCCAAATCATTCTTGGGTGGTCACCAAAAACAAACCGAGCACTGAGAGTTCTACACATAATATTTGTAACCCAGAGCCGATATCTGGCGCATGCGCAAGATCTTTGCTAAGACCGTGCTTGCGCATGAGCAGGATTTCAGCTCTGAGTTATAAATATTATTTGCACAACTCTCAGTGCTCGGTTTGTTTTTGGTGACCCCAAGAACGGTTTGGAATAAAATACTGGACCGGCAGAGCATGTTTTAGACCATGCTTGTAAAACAAATGCAGTTTGAACAGCGCTTATGAGCAGACATCAAAGGCTCCCTAATCTCCATATGCTCCCGTAGGTGCGATATTTAAGCTCAGACCAACCCTCAACTTCTGATGAAAAAAGATCCAGCAAAACATGTAAACAGTCTGACTTTTCAGACAGAGGGGCATTCTACAGTAATCATTTGATAGGAGTGTGCCAATAGGCACACTCATGAGATCTGGTAAAAAAACAGAGGGGCAAAGCTGACAGTGCCCCTTTAAGTGTACTTCGCTCCTCTAGGTCAGGTTGAGCCAGTTTAACAATTTAAGTGGGTGGTAGTTATGGGTTCCTGCATCAGCATCCAAGACAAATTTTACATGGGGAAGGTTTCTGTTGCTTTGGTTAAAAGGAACACTACATCATCACATCTTGTTTGTTTCTGGGAACTGCATTAGCAGTGCAAGCATGATGTCATGCCATCCATTTACACCATTTACTTACAAAGTAAGCAGCAAGCATGAACAACCTCACAAACTCTCAGGAAATGCACCAAGAGAAAGCAATTTACAACGAGAGGAGGCTAGAGAGACCAAGCTGTGTTATAAGTCCATCGTCTTTGAATATTTGAGGCTGTTTAGCATTTTTGAGTTGGCGGTGTTGAGTGTCAGCCAAACATTTTCTTTTGATATTGAAATTAGGCACAGAATAAAAGCATGTACTGTATTTGGCATTGGGGAACTAGAATTGTTCTCCCTATTAGAATACCACTTTAACAATCCATATGTGGGGGAGGGGGGCAGTGTCATTACAGCCAGGCTCGGGACTTTCTCTCATTTTACTGAAATATTTTGCTACTTCTGATTTTTGCTTTCTCAGCCATCCTACCTGACACAAGCCAGATGGCTTTCCTGTCCCCCCCCCCCCATGTTGTTCTGCCAAACTCCATCTGTCCACATCACTTGCCAACCCAGTCTTCCAGGCACCAAAAGACCCAGCTCACCGGTCCACTGGCGCAACATTTGGATTTCCGCTTGTAACGCCGGTGACCTGGGTTCAGGAATGGACCCGGGTCACTGGAGAGCCGGCTGGGAGGAGAAGGCTCAAGCGTCCGATGACTGCTCTCCTTCTCCCGGAGGGAGGAAGGGGATGCGGCTCTCTGTGTGCCACCTCCTGGCAGAGGCAGGGAGCATGACAGTTCGGTGAGCCCTGCTGTACGCAAGGGGCATGGTGGACGTTGACATGTGCCTTGATGTCTGTGGCATACCATGCCCCCAGGGAGTAAACTAGTAATACTGCTCCTTGGCTGGCTGGATGATGGCTGCCGGCTCCTGCCACCATGAGTGCCCTGAAGCCCTGAAGCCACCTCAGCAGCTCCTGGGGACTGCATAGATAGTGCACTGGTTGCCCTCCCTGGCGCCTTCCCCCTTGGAGGAGAGGGACCCATCCAGTGACAGAATACACTGGGCTACCCTTGGGACGGCTGCTATGTGAGGTACGGTGGAAGGGGTTGGGGCAAGGATGTCGATGGGGTCCATCTCTGGCCGGAAGGAGAGGTGGGCCAGAAGCTTGGGGAAGGAGCAAAAAAAAAAAAAAATACCCAGTTCTTGCCACCACTTGCAAGGCCCTTGGTTCAAGTGGGAGGTGACTGGGGAAACAATGCATCTAATTAGGCACTGGAGGAGAGGAGTGCAAGAAAGATCCAGACATTGGCATGGGGCCATGGGCCAGTTGTCATTCTGCTCAGAAAAAGGATTTACAAGATTCTTCCACCTTCCCATGATGCTACATGTAGCCACATTGCTTCTGCTGGTCTATGGGGGAGAGGCTAGTGCTATGTAGTCACCTACGACACCAAGGTTCCTCACAGACTACAACAGGTGCTGCAAACATGCAGAATCTATACTCCCACCCTAGGTTTATGCACCCTGCCTCTGCAGAGTGTCCAGAAACCCACCAGCACACTCCGAGGAAATCTGGACGGACTCAAGGAGTGAGTCTCTCCATGTGGCAATGCAGTGCCTTACCAGCCAGCGCCACTGAGCCAGCCCTAAATGTTCCTCATTAACAAACTGTACTACTGCACATTAAGCTTGGTCCCAGGCCTTGGCTTTGTTCACATTTACTGTTATGATATCTGTAGGATTTGCATACCCATGATGCTCTGCACTGAGATTGAGACTTTAGGGTATATAAATATAGTCTGAAAAGATACCTAAACCAAACGACATGAGCATTTTATTCTTTCCTAATGTCATTTGTGGATCTCACACGCTTCTTATTTTGCAGACTCTATCTTCTTTATGCTAGCTACAACTACACTAATTGTCTGTTTCCCTCACTTCACCTCATCAGAGACCCCAATCTCCCCCAACATAAAACATTTCAGATGTCATTACTGATTAAACTAAATCTAGCAGCCCCATTACACACTTTATCAAGATGCCTCAACTGAGCCAAACTCACCTCCATAGTAGTAGAGGGCCAACTACCACCCAACTGCATCAGCAACCTGTTCAGGGCAATTGACCACCACAGCTGTATCTCTGAAAAATATTTAGGACTTCCAACTAAACCGGCTTATTCTACAAATGTTATTTGAAAAAAAAGTATGTTTCAAATCTTTAGCAATGACTTCTACTGCACACATAACTCAAGAACAAGGTTCAAGTTGGTGGTGAAATCTTTTAGAATATTTAATGTTTACCCTCCCCCCTCAATTTCATGCCACATCCATTTATAGCATGCACCAAGCAGGAAAGGGATCTTGGGGTTGTCATCTCTGATGACCTCAAGGTAGGGAAACAGTGTGACAAGGCATCAGGTAAAGCAAATAGGATGCTGGGATGTATAGGCAGGGGCATCACCAGCAGGAAAAGGGAGGTCATAATTCCGCTATACAAGACACTAGTGAGGCCCCACCTGGAGTACAGTGTACAGTTCTGGAGACCATACCTACGTAAGGACATAGACAGGGTAGAGAAGGTTCAGAGGAGGGCAACAAAGATGGTGCATGGGTTGCATCACAAGTCCTATGAAGACAGGTTGAAGGAACTGAACATATACTCCCTGGAGGAGAGGAGGAGAGGGGATATGATAGAGACATACAAGTATCTTACAGGGAGGAACAGGGTGCAGGAAAACACTATTTTTAAGCAGAAAAGATGTTCCAGGACTAGAGGGCATGGGATGAAGTTGGAGGGAGGACGATTCAGAGGAAACATGAGAAAGAATTTCTTCACAGAACGGGTGGTGGACAAGTGGAACACCCTGCCAGAGGAAGTGGTGGGGGCTGAAACAATCACGGGATTTAAGAATGCATGGGATAGACATAAAGGAATTCTAGAGGGCAGGGGTAAGGGGAAACAGACTTCTAGGAAAACAAACTGAACTTACAAGCTCAAATGGGCAGACTAGGTGGGCCATAGGCCCTTATCTGCCGACACTGTCTATGTATCTATGTATCCACCCATTTCCTACATCCATATACAATGGTTTCATTTTCCATTGCTCCTCCAAGTTAAGCTGAATCTAGTTTATGAAAATCAAGTTTATTTATTTGTATTTTCATAAATGCATTACATTCTTGTGTTCATACCTGGCTGTAAATGAATCCTCCATTTACAGCACAGTGGAACAATGTATACAAACGGCATGCGAATCACCTTCTGTTTCTACATTAAGAAATTCACTTTCCATAGGAAATAATTCAATGTATGGGAACGTAATCATGGAGTAAACGGGCAGAATGTCAATTTGGTTTTGGAGCCCTAGCAATTAAACCAGCAGTGCATGAATCTTGTGAAAATTCTGACCAATACTTTTGTATACTATTTTAGATTGACCTCTATCTCCTGACTTGTATGATACCCTTATTTCTCCTTTTTTGATTCTGCTTTATTACTTTTTTCACATCTGAAACAATAAAAGGAGCTCTCTTTTTCATATGGCTCAGACCAGGTCTTCATCACTATTCACAGCTGTATTTGAACACCTACTGTTCCGTAAGGTCAGGGTGCACTCCCTGCTGCATGTTAACTCATTTTAGTCGCAACAGAAGTGATTTTAAACAACTGATGTACAAAAACAGCCGAGAATACTGATGAAAACCTGGTCCAAGCCATATTAAAAAGGAGAGCTCTTTTTATTATTTCTGATGTGAAAAAAAGTACTAAGGTGGACTCAAATTGTGGAAAGAAGGGTATCATACAAGACAGTAGATGAGGGGCAATCTAAGATAGAATAAATAAGTATAGGCCAAAATCTTCACCATATTCATGCACTGCTGCTTTAAAGAGTTGTTAGAGGACTGTCTAGAACTTGTTCTTTTGTACAGAATTCCAGAAACTGCTTTGCTGAAAAATGCACAAAGGAATGTGCAAGTGTCCTGTCCCATCCCCCCTCCCCCCACAGAACCACTGTAGCATTAAAAATGTCAAAAGAGGCACCAGATGGCTCAGCAGTTGAGCTGCGCTAATGACACAGGTTCGAGAGCAGACTCAAGAGCCACACTGGTGGGGTGGGGAGGGGCAGGATATGGTGAGATTGCTGCCACTCGGTAGTGCATCTCAGTCAGGGAGGGTTGGTGATGAGTTCTGGTACAACAGTGATACCTTCGGAAAGAGCCAAGGAGCTTGCTTCTTCTGCAGCACTGTGTGTGTGTGTGTGTGTGTGTGTTTAGACCATCTGCTGGCTACTGACCACACCATGTGGAGGTGACAAGGGCTCAAGGGAGAAAAACAGTGTGTGTGTGTGTGTGTGTGTGTGTGTAATGACTGTGAGGTATAAAAACACAAGTTACTCACCTGTAACAGTAGTTCTAGGAGTGGTATATGTTGTTCATCCACACTTCCACACTTCTTGGCATGTCCCTTTCCCTTTTAATTCTTGCCGGAAGGTCTTAAAGCTGGCTTCTCCCACCCACCCGGGTGGTATAACCCTTGGCTCCACCCCATGATGCCTGATCTTAGCCTGCTGGAAGCCAGGTTTTTGTGCTGCAGGCGAGGAGGTTGGGTGGGTCAGTGTGGATGAACAACATATACCACTCCTAGAACTACTGTTAACAGGTGAATAACCTGTGTTTCTAGGGACGTGGATATGTTGTTCATCCACACTTCTTGGCAGACTCCTAGAAGTTCTCCGGAAGGAGGGAGGCAAAGTGCACACCCCCTACTTTGGGAACAGAGACTAGAAAACTGAGGCCCCAAAACCAGCATCCCGGCATGACTCAAGGTCGATGTGGTAGTGGGTGATGAAGGTGTTTGCTGTCTTCCAGGTAGCAGCCTGACAGATTTCCTGGATAGGGATGTCCATGGAAGCAGCCACCAATGCAGCAGTATGGTGGGAGGAATGAGCCCTTAGCCCTATGGGAGGCTCCCTACCCGCCAGCCTATAGCAGAGATCAATGCAAAATGTAGTCCACCTGCCAACTGTCCGCTTTGCTGCAGGTCAGCCAGGTGCGGCTTCAGTGTAGGTGACAAACAGCTGGCAAACCTCTTCCCAAATTTCCGCCATTCTCTCCTTGTAAAAGGAGAGAGAGCTCATATAAGGTCCAGAGTATGGCGCCTGTACTCTGCATCCAAGGTGTAGTTCGGGTAGAACACAGGCAGTCATCATCACATGGTTGAGATGGAACTCTTACATCACCTTTGGGGGGAATTTCAGGTGGGGATGTAGGACAACCTTGTCCTTGTGGAAGACCAGGTAAGGAGACTCCACCAAAAGCGCCTGGAGCTCCCCAGTCCTTCTGGCTGACATGACAGCCACCAGGAAGGTGGTCTTCCATGACAAGTGTGACAGCTCACACTTGTGCATTGGTTCGAATGGCTTACCCATGAGTTTTGCCAAAACCAGCATTAAATCCCACAGAGGTGGAGGTTCATGCACCGGAGGGGATATGTGATCTAGGCCCTTGAAGAAGCACCAGACCACCTTCTCCTGTGCCACTGTCTGCTGACTGGCCCACGCCCGGTAAGCAGAGATGGCTGCCAGGTGCACCTTATAGGTGGTAGACCACAGGCCCACTTTGGACAGAGACCAAAAGTAGTCTAAAATGCTAGCCATGGGACAGGACAGAGGGTCCAGAAAATGCCCTGACACCAAATGGAAAACCTTTTCCACGTGAAGACATAGCACTTTCTGGTCAGCTCCTTCCTGGATGCTTCCACTACTGTGAGTACATCCCCAGAGAGACCCAAAGCCTGGAACACTAGTCGCTCAGGTACCAGGCTGTCAGGTGGAGGGATTGAATGTCTGGATGGAATACCTTCCCCTGATTTACTGATATCAGGTCTGGGCGTGCTGGAAGACGCCTCAGGAGCCTGTTGCTGAGGCTGAGGAGATCTGGATGCCAGAACTGGCGGGGCCAATCTGGTGCTACCAGGCTCACCTGCGCCTTGTCCCTCCTCACCTTGAGAAGCACCTTGTGCATCAAGGGAATTGGAGGGAAGGCGTAGAAGAGGCCTGGGTCCATGGCCTCGAGAAGGCATCCCCCTGCAGTGAGCCCCAATGAGAGGGTGCAGGCATGAAACAGCCTCAGCTTGGTGTTTTCACTGGAGGCAAACAGGTCCACCATCGGTTTGCGCCAGTGGGAGAACAGGCTGTGAGCTACCTCTGGATGGAGAGACTACTCGTGGGATGTCTTGCTACGTGGCTGAGAGCATCCGCCAGTTGATTTGTGGCATGTGCCACATGGATGGCTAGGACATCTGCCTCCAGTTGGCTCACGAGTGTCCAGCTGCAGAGCGTTTCCCTGCACAGCAGCCGGGAGTGTATGCCACCCTGTCTGTTGAGGTAGTACATGGTCATGGTATCGTCTGTCTGTACTTGAACCACTTGACCCCAAAGCTGCTGAGCGAATACCGACAGCGCCAGTCTGACCACTCTGAGCTCCAACAGGTTGATATGGTATCGGGATTCCTCGGGGGTCCAGAACCTGTGGGCCTTTTTGTTCCCCATGTGGGCTCCCAGCCTGTGAGAGAGGCATCGGTCGTGAGGATGACCGTCGGCTCGGGGCGGACAAACAGGATCCCTTCTTGCAGATGGTCTAGGACAGTCCACCACTGGAGAGTGTCCCACATCTTCTGGGTCACAGTGATCAGCTGGTCAAAGTGAGTCCACTGAGCGGCCAGCTCCCAGTGAAGGGGATGCATATGCCACCAGGACCATCAGACCACGGTGGTGCAAGCCACCATGTACCCCAGAAGGCATAGAAAGTCCCAGGCAGGGTGCAAGTACCTAACCAGAAATGACTGGGCAAAGGAGAAGAGAACTTCCACCCTGTCCACTGGGAGCCAGACTCTGGCTCAGCAGGAGTCAAGCTCTGCCCCGATGAAGCATATCACCTGCGAAGGCATGAGCTCTGACTTGGCCTCGTTGATCAGGAGGCCAAGCTGAGTGCAGGTCTGGTGGGCCAGATCCTTGGACCTCTCCACCTCTTGCTGGGTAGAACCCGCTAAGAGCCAATCGTCGAGGTAGGGGTAGACTCTGATCCCTCAACGCCTGAAGTGGGCTGCCACCACTGCAATGCATTTGGTGAAGACTCGTGGGGCCAATGACAGGCCGAAAGGTATGACTTAGAACTCATATAGGGTTCCTCCTGCGGTGAGATGGATGGATTGGGATGTGAAAAAAAAAAAAAACATGTCCTGGAGATCCAGTGAGCAGAAGCACATGTGCTGCTCCAGGGATGGTATGATCTGGGACAGAGTTACCATCCTGAAGGTGCATGGCCTGAGAAACTGCTTCAGGTCATGCAGATCTTGAATGGGGTGCCAGCCCCCCATCCGCTTCAGGACCACGAGGTACCTGGAAACGAACCCTGGGTCAACTGGAGGATCTGTCAATCGGGTCACTACCTCCTTGAGGAGGAGCTTAGCTAAGTGTCGCTCTCAGAGCCGACAGAGAACAGACTGACATCCTTTCCTCCAGTGGGGCACAGACTCGGCTAGGAGGGTACTGCTCAAACTCTAGAGGCAGACCCTGACCGACCACTTCTAAAACCCACCTGTCCGTGGTAACAGCGTATCAGGTGGAAAGCAGGTGTCTGAGTCGGCCCCCCACAGGATGACCCAGAGCTGGCGTGACGGGAATAGGGGTGGCAGCCCCTATCCCATCACTGGGCAGGCTTAGAGGAAGAGGGCTCAGATTGGAAGCCACCTGAATCTCAACCTCCTCTGCGGGCCGCTGGAGGCCCAGACTTGGGGTGGGAGCACCAAGCTTGTGCCTGCTGTTGCTGCCCACCCTGGAAGGAGGGCTGCTAGGCCACAGGACCACAGTGTGGAAATAGCTTCTTCTGCTGCTGTTTCCTGGCTCCAGGGGCGTCCTTCTGACCAGAAGCAGCAGAGTCCAAGGTGGCACTAGACTGCTCGATTCGCTGAAGGTGATCATCCACACCTGGGCGGAAGAGATCGGTGCCCAGGAAAGAAACATCAGTAAGTTTGTGCTGGGTATCCACCGAGAAGGTGGAAAGTCTCAGCCAAGCCCTGCAGTGCATGGCAACCGCGGCTGCCACCGAATGGGCGCATGAGTCCCCAAGGTCCAGGGCTGTCTGAAGTTACTGCTTGGCAATGGCCCGGCCTTGATCCCAGACCTGCTTGACCGTAGTCTGAAGATCTGCAGGGAGGTGTGGGAGAACCTCATCCAAGGAGCCCAGCACAGCATGAGAGAAGTGCACCATGATGACGGCCGAGCTTGCCTGATGGAGGCCTATTGAGGAGGCAGCATAAACCTTCCTGGCAGAATGGTCCAATTTTTTGGACTCCTTGTCTGGAGGTCTATCGGTATCAGCAGAACTGCCAGTGAATCTGAACATGGAAGTAGTCACCAACCCCTCCACTGAGGGGTGTTCCGTGAACCCCAAGAAGGGCCCAATGGGCACCGCGTACTTGCGGGTCATCCGGACAGATGGTGCTGGGCAGGAGGCAGGGTGCTGCCAAAGCTCCAAAGCTGGACCAACAATGGCCTCGGCCACTGGGAAGGTTTCCGTAGGAGTATCCCCTCTCTTAAGAATATCTGTAAGAGGGTACTCCACCCGTTTCTGGACAGGCTCCAAGGGCATCCCCGTGGATTCGGAGATGAGGCAGGGAATCCCCAGAAAGGACGAAGGACCTTCCTCTGTTGACAGACTGCCCACCAACTCATCATCAAGTGGACAAGAGTGAATGTCAGAGTCGTCAGAGTCCGAAGCATTCAGATAAAATCATCCGGCCACAAAGGTCTCCTTCCACATGCCTGGGATGGTCAGGCATGAGGGTGACAGAAATCCTGTGGGGAAGACCCGGAACAGTCCAAGCTTCCTTCGAAGGAGCCCCTCCCATGGGCTGTTTAGGCGGTGGCTCCACCACCATCAGTGGAGAGGTCGATTATGACTGAACCGGGATGGGATCTACTGGCTCCGTGGTCAGAGGAACCAAGATAATCGGTTTCAATGGAGCCGGCTTTGGCCTAGAAGGCGAAAGCCAAGTAATGGCCGGTGTTGAAACCGAAGCCAGTTTCTGGCCGGACAAGATCAGCTGTTGCCACATGAGATATTTGTAGTGTCAAGGGAGCTTCTGTCGAAGCCTCTCCTCATCCGAGGAGGACAAAGATGAATGCTGGCGACGCCTTTTCTTTAAGCGTTTATGTGCCTTCCTCAGCCTATCGGTTGAGGGGCTCTGAGACCTCTACCTCAATTGGGCTGTCTGACCAGGCCGCTCAGGAGACACCAGGGGGGCCGGTGATTTTCCTGGATCAGGGATCGTTTCCTCAGTGGGATTACCAGCGGGCTGGGTCTCCTCATCAGGAAGAGGCAGGGTTGGAGTCCTACTAAGGGAGTTGTCAGCCTTGTTGGGCGACAACAGAGCGACAGGGTTGAGAGTGATCTCCACCGCATTGACTGAAGCTTCAGCTGGCTGACCAGTAGGCAAAGCCGAGAAGCCGGCAGCCAAAGAAGATGTCTCGACCAAAGTCGAAACTGGAGATCCCTGGGACTGAAATTGCTCTCGATCCCAACTACGTCTTCGCCAAGATGAAGAATCTCTCGGTTCCTTGTCCTTTTTATGGGACCAGGAGGCATACACGCCCCAAGGTCCCTCGCCCTTAGTGGGAAGAGACTGGCACATCTCCTGGAAAGAGCCCGAGAAGGTGGAGCCCAGGCTGAGTGGAACAAAAATCAGCCAAGAGGAGAGCTCCACAGCATGCGCTGCCTCTTCCTCGAAGGCCTGCATTTGCTCCAACTGCTCGACGGACCCCACAGCTGCAGAGACCGCCCACCAGGCCTCCTTCGATTTCACCAGTGGATTCTGTTTTTCAAGCCTGCCCAGCTTGAGACATGCAAGATGGTAATTGAGGACGTTTGGGTGAAAAGCAAGACAAATCTTGCAGGCCTGAGTGTCATGGCAGACAGCCAAACAGTAGGCACACGAGGTATGCGGGTCTGAGCATTACATTTTCTGGCACTGGCAGAAACCAGGGGAAGATTTTATCTTCCATGATCGAGAAGCAACGATTGCAATCGTTATCTCGGATGAGCTTAATCTTCAAAGAATCCAAAGGAAACTAAGCCAGGGCCTACAGAACGCGGGAGCGAAGAGAAGGCAAACTGCATCTTCCAGCAGAAAGGAAAATCTGGCGTCATGGGGCGGAGTTCAGGGTTATACCACCCGGGTGGGTGGGAGGAGTGAGCTTTAAGACCTTCTGGCAAGAATTAAAGGGGAAAGGGACATGCCAAGAAGTGTGGATGAAAAACATATCCACGTCCCTAGAAAGGGCAGATATCATCAATACTTTCAATGTGGTCTGACCTACAGTGAAGATATCACATTTACCCTCACTGTAGATCATTTATCCTCACAGTAGGTCCATGAGAGGCACTAACCTCAGTTAACTGCACCAGGAGTACAAACTACACTTGAACTGCCCCTGATTACAGCTCCAACTTGATCCATGTGCTGGCTGCAACTCTGAACCACTTCGGTGTGAAGCCAGCATTCACACCGACAGATTTTTATTTATTTATTTTTTTTGCATTCTGGACTGAACAACACACAAATTACTAATTTTACTTGAAAAACCCTCACACCCTTCCTAAAACCCGAAGAGTGCAATCCAGTACATCAATTCCTTCCCAGCCCCAACGTCCAGTGCCTA
Source organism: Neoceratodus forsteri (assembly GCA_016271365.2). Lineage (NCBI taxonomy): Eukaryota > Metazoa > Chordata > Ceratodontiformes > Ceratodontidae > Neoceratodus > Neoceratodus forsteri. The sequence goes on along the minus strand of CM028135.1, from coordinate 358,172,622 downwards.
CCTTGGACCGCCTCACGCTGCCTCCACTAGTCAGAAGTGACCTGTTCTGCTGGCTGAAGGGGACACTGATAACAAAAAGCAGGATTAACCAGATAACACACATTAACAAATTAAATGTTTAAAAAAACAGAAACAAAAATAAAAGTACGAAACAGCAACCTGGCTCCCTCGCTAAGAGGGAGCTGCTGCCGCCATGTTAACAAAACTGTTCAACACACCCACACAAAATCTCAGCCAATGAAATGCTGCATTGGCAAAGGAGGCGTGTAGTGACCCTAGCTACCACACTAGCATCCCTAACTAGAATGAGCACCATGGAAACAACACACTGCAGGAGAAACAAAAAAAAAACACCTTTGTTTTTTATACATATATATAAAACAAAATAGACACAAAAAATAAATAACAGGGCATTACATAAATACAATATGCCATGGCCCGACTGGAAATAAGTGATATTTCCAGTCAGGCCATGGCATATCCCCTATTAAAAGGGCATGGTCATGCCCTTATAGTTAGGATTGAGTAGCATGTTTAATGGTAAATCTCAAATTTTGCACTTGAATAACTTTGTAACCAATCAATGGATTTGCACAATATTTGTTATGCACTGTCCTGTAGGGTAGATCTCTTGACAAGTGGCAAGTTTTGCTCCAGTCGGATGTACGGATTCTGAGATTCAAACTTAAAAGTCTTCATTTTTTGTAGTTTTTTCCTCATTGCCTTGCGTTCAGATGGTATGGAATTTTGGTGTGATATTTTTATAGTAGATACAACTTGGGTAACAGAACTGCCATGCGTTTGTTTGGTGAAAAAATATTAAACTGTTGCAAAGTTGGTGAAAAAGTTATTTCATTTTTAAGTTCCCACTGCTTTCGATGGAAAGATTACTTTCCAGGACAGAGGAAGAAAGTTCGACAATGGATTGATCTCACGAAAAAAAGAATCCTTCTCAAGAAACCCTTTCCTTTTTCGTAATAATAAAATCATTCTTCGTGAGAGAAAAATCATTTTTTGCCAGCCGCCATCTTTTTTTTTTTTTCCCCACGAACTGAAAATCTTGGAAAATACACAAAAATGTTCTCTTTACAAATCAGACATCAGAACCTAGCTAAACTGGCCCAATTTAGCTAGATTCTGGTGTTTATTTTTCGTAAATAGGGCCAGAAATACTTTTTCTGGCACCCGGAACCCCAGGACTGAATAATGAAATTTCACCACCAGTCTTCATGAGGTGGGGTCCCAACAAGGCCATGTTGAAAATCTGGTAAAAAATTCCTAAAAATGGTAGAGTTGTGAGTGTTCATTGAAATTTTTCTATGTCTGTGCATAACTTTGGTAATTTTCAATATTTTGAGCCCAAATTTTCAACATGGCCATTTTTTCACACCACCTCATGAACAGTACACAGCTATCATTTTTCACACACTGTCTGAAACATGTTTTTGCACTTGTGGCACGGAATGACGTTTTTGCACGGATTTTAACATTTTCACTCATGGGGTTTATGAGGTAGTGTGATAAGAGACCATGTTGAAAATCTGAGGTCAAAATATGAAAACAAGGCCAAAGTTATGACCATTTGTTGCAATTTTGCTACACCCCTCATAACTTCGGAAGTGTTAAAATATTTTTTCCCCAGATTTTCAATGCAGGCTTATTACCCCACCTCATGTAGCAGTCATTTTTCAAATCCTCCCCAAAATGTGTTTTCACACCTGTGGTGCAGGATGTTTACAGGACCCTGTGCTCCCACAGTAAAATAGGGATACTATTATATTATCTCAAAAAGTAAGGAAAAAAGTTGCAAAACACTTCGTTAATGCTCCAGTTAGGGTCAAAGCGACAAAAGACAAAGTCTACATATCTGACCTTGTTTACAGATGGAATAAGGGGAGCATTATGAATCCTATATTCTAAATAGAGTTGCGTCCTAAACATACAGAACCACAGGCCTCGCTTGATTTGACATTAGCTCATATTCTGCCCCATTAGGGCACAATTTAATCTATGTACTTTTGGGTGTAAGTCTGTCTGGACGGAGAGTGAGGGCTTGGGGTCCACCACCGTTCCAGCCATCTGGAAATTTTAAAAAGTGTCAGACCCCCTTTGCCATCTTCGCTAGTTCCCACCTAGTCCAACAATTTCTGTAGACTTGTAATCAGTCTTGTGAAAAGAACGTTATATGCTTCATTTCTGCTATCCGATCCACTTACTCTATCCATTCCTCTATACTCAGTGTGGCCTGCTGGTGCCACCTTCTGGTTACAACCTTCACAGCCCCTATCACACAAATGTCCCAAAGGCACAGGAGGTCCCATCCCTTCAAACCACGGGGGTTGGAGTCTCAGAACCAGCTGGGCAAACTACAAAGGTTCCATTAGGTTAAAAGATATGTTACTCAGGATCTGAGTGCTCCCCAGAAGGCATGCAGCGCTGGGCAACTCCAAAAAAATAAGATAATGTGTGGCCCTCACCTCCCCACATCCATGCCAACACGTGGATTGCTTAGTTTTGTCCCATTTAGATTGCTGTATTGGGGTTATAAAGTATATCTGGTTCTGACTTTCCAGGCGTATTCAGGTCACTGTGGTGAGTAGGAGGTTTTAGCAGTCCTTCTCCAAATCCATTCCCACTCAACAGCGGACAATTGTATTTGGGCATCGTTATGCCATCTATTAACGATCTGTTGTACCTGGGATTTTTGGACAAGAAGGAGTAATTGATGTAGTAATGTTATAGCTCCCCCAAGGTTGGGGATTGGAAAATTTGGTGGATAAACAAATATCCTTCTTGGTACTCCTCCCTATTCCCTGATCTCCCCACCCTATGAAATTTGGTTTGAATTAAGTTTCTAATCTGAAGATATCGAAAGTAATTAGTTGCCCTCCAACCAAATTTATTCCTGCATTCTTAAAATGTGATTATGGTGGATCCCTGAATCTTATAATTTGAGTATTGCAGTCTGGTCAGAGCCTGTCATTTAAACCAGGGGTCTAAAGTTGCTGGCCTGAGGTGAAGGTAGCATCCCACTCCAGCCATCTAAATTTCCAGAGATCTACTGCTACCATTGGATTCTTACAGAACTAATCCGAAGCCTTCCAAATGACTTGGAGAGCCTTGTACATCTCATATTTCTGAAGGAGGATATCAGATTGCTGGAGGGGGTGCAGCGCGAGGCAACTAAGATAATCCAGGGGCTGGAGGGCAAGACCTACGAGGATAGGCTGACCGAGTTGAATGTGTACACCCTGGAGGAGAGGAAGAATCGGGGGGATAGGATTGAGATTTTCAAATATTTGAAGGGGATTAACAAAATGGGCACAGGAGGGATATTTAAGCTGAGGAAAGGAAGGGACACGAGAGGGCATGGTCTCAGGTTGGAGAGTGGAAGATGTTGGAGACAGATGAGGAGGCAATTTTTTCAGAGAGAGGGTGGTGGAGAAATGGAACACTCTACCCGAGGAGGTGGTATCCTGTAGGATGGTGGGCAATTTTAAAAGGGCATAGGACAAGATGTGAGGCGGGTTAACGGTGAGGGGTGCAGAGGAGGGTGGGGCAGCTGCAATATAAGCGTGCTAGCTGCGCATTCATGCAGACTAACTTGATACACCATAAGGCCTGTTTCTGCTGGCAGATTCGTATGTTCATATACCCCAAATGTGTATCTGGCCTGATAAGTGTGGGACCAAACAATAAAGCTGCTAAGGGTGCTGTTTCACCAACTTTAACATTATTTGTTTCTAGTGTGCCAGATAGTTGGATTTCAGCCACAATAAAGCATTTTTGGTTTGTACTGCTTCCAAGTAAGCTCTTAAGTTCGGTAAAGCCCAACCTCCCCAATCTTTTTTCGTCAGCAGCACCTCGTTTCTTACACTAGGACAGGCATCTGACCAGATGAATTTATAAATCTGTCTTTGTTTGAATCAGCTGTGACTCAGATGAACTTAAAACATTATTAATGAGTGAACTGTTCTTGCTGGGAGTCTGTGGCTCCACAGCTCGGTGCAGTGTACTATGTAAGTTAAGGGGCCATCTCTACAGATCACACAAGTTGTCAAGAGCCTACGGAAGTGCTGTCCCTTAGATACATAGACAGTGTCGGCAGATAAGGGCCTATGGCCCACCCAGTCTGCCCATTTGAGCCTGTAAGTTCAGTTTATGTTTTCCTAGAAGTCTGTTGCCCCTAACCTCCAGAATTCCTTTATGTCTATCACATGCATTCTTAAATCCCGTGATTGTTTCAGCCCCCACCACTTCTTCTGGCAGGGGTGTTCCACTTGTCCACCACCCGTTCTGTGAAGAAATTCTTTCTCATGTTTCCTCTGAATCGTCCTCCCTCCAACTTCATCCCATGCCCTCTAGTCCTGTAACATCTTTTTCGCTTAAAAATAGTGTATTCCTGCACCCTGTTCCTCCCTGTGAGATACTTGTATGTCTCTATCATATCCCCTCTCTCCCTCCTCTCCTCCAGGGAGTACATGTTCAATTCCTTCAACCTGTCTTCATAGGGCTTGTGATGCAATCCATGCACCATCTTTGTTGCCCTCCTCTGAACCCTTTCTACTCTGTCTATGTCATTACGTAGGTATGGTCTCCAGAACTGTACACTGTACTCCAGGTGGGGCCTCACTAGTGTCTTGTATAGCGGAATTATGACCTCCCTTTTCCTGCTGGTGATGCCCCTGCCTATACATCCCAGCATCCCATTTGCTTTACCTGCTGCCTTGTCACACTGTTTCCCTACCTTGAGGTCATCAGAGATGATAACCCCAAGATCCCTTTTCTGCTTGATGCATGCTATATCCTCACCCCCCAACTGATATATTGTGCCAGGGTTTTTGTGCCCCATATGCATTATCTTGCACTTCTTTGCATTGAATTTCAACTGCCAAACCCCTGACCATTCTTCAAGTTTCTGCAGGTCCCTTCTCATTCTGTCTACACCCTCTGGTGTTTCTACTCTGTTACAGAGCTTTGTGTCATCAGCGAAAGTGAAATTCTGCCTTCTAGGTCCTGTGCAATGTCACTGATGAAGATGTTGAATAGGACCGGTCCCAGCACTGATCCCTGTGGTACCCCACTGGTCACTCTTCCCTCTGTGGAGTGACAGCCATTTACCACCACCCTCTGTGTCCTGCTGCACAGTCAGTTACCTACCCACCACACTACTGTCCTGCCCACACTCATATTCCCCAGTTTGTGTAATAGTCTTCTATGTGGCACAGTGTCAAAGGCCTTGCTGAAGTCCAGATAGGCCATGTCCACTGTCCTCCCCTGATCCACCTCCCTAGTCACCCAGTCAAAAAAATTCAACGAGGCTGGTCTGACATGACCTCCCCCTGGTGAAACCATGCTGCCTTGGGTCCTGTAGTCCATTGACAACCAGATGTTCCACCAATCTCTCCTTCAGTAGTGCTTCCATGATCTTCCCCACTACCGAGGTGAGGCTGACTGGTCTGTAGTTTCCTGCTTCCTCTTTGTTCCCACTTTTGTATAAGGGGACTACATCTGCTGTCCTCCAGTCTTTGGGTACCTCCCCTGTTTCCAGTGATCGGCTAAACAGGATAGCCAGAGGTTCAGCCACCACCTCTCTTAGTTCTTTAAGGACCCTGGGGTGCACCCCATCTGGCCCCATTGCTTTATCAAATCTTATTACTTCCAGTTCCTTCAGGACCCTTTCTCGTGTAAAGGGACTTGTGTCCATTTCTGCACCATTCTCACCCCTTGTACTCCCTTCAGACCCATTACCCTCCTCTTCCTCAGTAAAGACTGAGCAGAAATACCTGTTCAATATGTAGCTTTACTGTTGTCATCCTCCACGTGGCCCCATCCTCCCCTTCAGTCTCACTATCTCCCTTTGTCTTTCTTTTTTTCACTATGTACCTGTAAAGGTTTTGTCCCCTCTACCCACTGATTTTGCAATGTGTTCTTCTGTCTGAGCTTTGACTTCCCTTACTGACCTCCCTGCCTCCCTTTGCTTCTCCTGGTACTTCTCCCTATCCCCTTCTGCCTGTGTCTTTTTGTACACTGCCTGAATGCAATCTTTTTGGCTTTCACTTTCTTTGCTACCTCTTTGGAAAACCATAATGGTCTCCTCTTCCTTTTGCTAACCTGCTTAATGCATAATTCTGTTATTCTTGTAATCCCCATTTTAAATACTGCCCACTGTTCCTCAACCCCTGATTCCTGTCCCATTCCCCTTAATGCATCTTTCAAGTATCTCCCCATTTTCTCAAAGTCTGCCCCCCTAAAATCCAGGATAAGTGTTTTTGTGTGGTTTGGTTCTGCTCTTTCTGTGATTTCAAACCACAATGACTGGTGGTCACTGTTCCCCAGGTGCTCCCCCACTGTTACCCCCATCACACTGTCCCTGTTTGTAAGCACAAGGTCCAGTATTGCCTTCTGCCGAGTTGGTTCCATGACCAGTTGCTTGAGGAAGGCACCCTGAAGGAAGTCCAGGATAAATCTGCTCCTAGTTGATGCTGCTGCAGGGATGCTCCAGTCCACGTCTGGAATACTGAAGTCTCCAACCAGTACTACCTCACCCTTGTCTGCCATCCTCTGGATGGCTAGCATCAGCTCCTTATCTGTTTCTTCCTCCTGGGCTGGTGGTCTATAGACCACACCTGTGCGATGGCTGACCCCATTTTCCTTTCCAGCTTAACCCACAGTATCTCTCCCCCATTTTGTTCCTCCTGGATCTCTGTGGCCCTTATGTCATTTTTCACATAGAGTGCCACCTCCTCCCTTCCTGCCTGCTCTGTCTCTTCTGAATATGTTGTAGCCAGGTATGGCCATCTCCCAGTCGTGGTTATCATTACACCAGGTTTCAGTGATGGCCACAATGTCCAGGTCTGACTGCACCATGACAGCCTCCAGATCTTCCATCTTGTTGCTAAGGCTCCTGGCATTTGCACACATGACTTTCCGTGATTTGACCTCCCTAGACTGTTTCGCTGTTCTACTCCAGCCCCTTCCTTGGTTGTCCTTTATCCCTGGTTCTCCTTGCTGTCTGCCCTTCTGCTGAATTTTGCCCCTTTTCTGCCTATCCACCTCTTGGGCACTAATCTCCATCTTTTGCATACTGCTTTGCAGAGATAGCCACTCCTCTGGTTCACTGGTTCCACTGCTAGCTGTTGAGGGTGAGCAAGTAGGTACCCTCCTTGCTGGCCTGCCACCCCCCTTTGCTAGTTTAAATGCTTGTCAATGTAGCATTTAAACTTATCATTGACTGCTTGGATTCCCCTCCAGGATGGATGCAGGCCGTCAGGCTTGAACAAACCTCCATCCCTCCAGGTGGGTCCCCAGGCACCAATGAATCCAAACCCTTCCTCACAGCACCAGTTCTTCAACCATGAGTTAAAGTTCCTGGTGCATGCACTCTATCGCTCCTTGCCTCTCATGGTAGTACTTCTGAGAAAGTGACAGAAGTAGCTACTTGCTTGAGACCCCTCCCCAATTTCCTAAACTCTTCCTGACCTTCCTTTGGCTCCCCATTTGCCAGGTCATTAGTACCTAGGTGGATAACATCCAGCTCACCCTCCTGTCTTGCCTTCCCAGTGATCCCCTAGATCTTCCTTCCATCCCTCCATGCCGTGGCACCTGGTAGGCACCTCACCTCCCTGTCCTCCCCCTCCTGTGTTCCTAGCTGGATCCCTCTTATGATGGAGCCCCCCACCAGGATTCGCTTCCTTCTTTTCTGGGGTCCACTGCTTTCCCCGCTGAGGTCACCTCCTTGGCTAACCTCCACATCCTTTCCTTACACCTCTCTGGGTACCTCTATTTGGTTGTCCTCGTTTGCCAGTGTGGCATATGAGTTCTTGAGTGGAATAGGATCTGGGATGTGCCTCTGCCTGACCGCTTTAATCCTCCCTGAGCCCACTGTCATCCAAGTGCTCCTCGTTCTCGGCATCCTTTGAGGCAGTTGCATTGGATTGGGTGGTCTCTGGATAGGGGTGATGGTACTCCTGACCCAGTTTACTTCCGCTCCGAGCCTGGCTACTTCATCCCGCAGTCCAGAGAGATGCATGCAGATAGGGCAGCACCTCAGTGTCCAGAAGGTCTGCCTGAATATGGTTGCCCTACAGCCACTGCATTGCACCACTCCCCACATTATACTGCAATTATACTGCTATTCCACTACTTGTCTGCTACTGAAGCTCTCCTATTTTCCTTTTTATTAATTTACTGTCCTAAAAATCCTGCCACTGATCCTCAGATAATTTTCTTAAAAAAAAAAAAAAAGAAACCAATAAATAAATAAATACATGAGTCAAAACACTTGTGCTGAGGGTGGGCTTCTTCCCCCTTATGCCCCTCCTACTTACACCCTTACTATACCCTGTGTTTAGCTCCTGTTAATCAGATTTAACAGGGCATATAATTAAGAGTTGGGGGAAGGGGAGGGATTACCAGTTACTCTAAAGTACTGAATTGAATATGTTTCCTTCCTTCCCCTTCTGGCTTCTTCTGAGAAAATAAAACTCTACTTGCTACCTCAACTCTGACTAAGTTATCACGTAGCTGAGGTCAGAGGCCAGACAATTAACACCCTTCACCCAACTACAGGGCAGTCAGACAAGCCAAGATAAAATTTGCAGCAATTAAAGACAGCACAGAATTACACCACCACTACGTTTTAAATTTTCAACAGCCCAAAAACAATTCTAAGTAAAGACAACAAAGAAAGTACAGTGTCACTAAAAGCCCACAATCTAAGTTTAAAAGAAAAATAGCAATTACCAGTTACTCTAAAGCACTGAATTGAATATGTTTCCTTCCTTCCCCTTCTGGCTTCTTTATGGAACAAGTGATTTGGAATTTTTACTGTATCATGGTTTGTTTACACAATGCCACGTATGAGCTACTGTCCTATCAGAACCATGTTCACAATTCTGAGCTCAAACCGTGACATGGTTAAAATTCCAGATCACTGGTTCTGTGAAGAGAACTATAATAGAATACTGACCACAAAAACAAAACAATGAAAAATACAGTTTTCCACATCACTTTTTATATAGGTAAAGTTACATATGGATCATTCAGAAATATGAATATCATTTCTGAAACTAGGGACATTATAAACAGCTGCTAATTAGAAATCATTTCCTATCCTCTTTAATTAGTCATTCTAACAATTCTGGCAGGTGACTTGGCAAAATTCAATTCACCCAATACTGTTCCTTTAACTGCTACTAGAAAAAGCTGCAATGGTAACAATTGTAAAACATTGATGTTTCTCCTCTCATTTCAAAGTATAACACCTGAAACTAAGTCGACTAATTACAATAATCAATGACATTACAATCAATGTGTCAAATATTAATAATAAGCAGCATAACAAAATGAACAGTACCCTTCACATGCTTCCCCCACCCTTACAACCCACAGCTGCTGTGAAACCATTGATGATGGTATGGAAACCAGCCAAAGTACTAAAATGTAAAAACAATACCTAAAAGTATGTTATACTGCAATGTTACTGTTTATGAAAGCCAGGTGGTAGTCCCTGATAACAAAGTGTTGGCAAGTTGTGTGCAGATTTTGTGGTGTGCGGGAAGCACTGTGATTTGGAATAGACATCCCATAAGGACTGTATCACTAGCCTGCCCACTGGCACAACAGTAGAGCTACCCAGGGTTACCACCTGTCCTCATTTTCGCAGGACAGTCATGATTTGGGCAGTTGTGTCCTGCACAAAAACATGAAAAATACTACATGTCCTGATTTAATAGTAGAGAAAATATTTTCTGACTTTCCACTAAATGTTGCAGAAAACTACAATACCTTAACTAAAATACTTTAAAATGGCAAGACACAATAGAAGCAACTAAGAAACTACAATACTCAGCCTTAATTCCGATTATCTAGAGAAAACAAGTCTGCTGCATTAGTTGAGTTTACATACTGTCCTGCGAAAAGTCATGTTTCAGTAAGAAATGTCCCACTTTGGGCTTCTTAAAAGGTGGTAACCCTAGAGCTACCAATCATGACAACTTCAGCCTGGATTCAGAAATAAGCCTGGGGCATCAGGGTATGGGCAGAGAGAGAAGGAGTGCACATCCCTGGGGACACTCTCCTCTGGGGAGGGAGGCACAGCAATGCCACTGTAGCAGCACCACCCAAGTGGCGCTTCAGGTTTGTGCACCTTGGGGGTTGGGAGATGTTGGCTGATGCTGCATGGGAGCATGCTGTGTGTGAGTTCCTGTGCATAGCACCCCAGACACAGGGGTCTTGCAGAAGGGACAAGGGGAAACAAAGCAAATGGCCCCAACGATCGCATGAAGACCTCAGAATATCAGGCCCTGCACCTCTGTTGCATTGCTGCCTGAGCACAACTTCTGTCAGGAATACATCCCTCACTTGGAATCCTCCGGAGACAAACCAAGCTACACAGATGCAGTTGAGTCCTGGTGTGAGGAGTGCCAGGAGTCAGGTGCATCATATTGGCTCCTGAGGGAGTTCAGCACCGGGGATGGCTAGGGGTACATAATGTGAATTTAAAAAAAGTACAGTATCATTATACTTGCATATACAGTGATACAAACCTTCTGCGGCAGACAGTAGGTGGCCATGGAGATGAATGGAGGGGTATGTGCCTGTTGCCGTCACCCCAACCAGTGTGGGGTACCACCCACAGAAACTGGTAGCAAGACTGGGGGGGGGGGCACCAGCTGCCAGGGATATTACCCAGGCATCACTGAAGGAGAGGCACCACCAGAGCCAAGGACTGATGTTTAAACCCATACCGGGACCTAGTTCAGGGAGGGGGTGCCACTAGAGCCAGGGATGTCTATACTGTGGATCAGCAGTGGCAAGAATAACAAAAGACTTGCACAGATACACAGATAGTGGAAGCCAAAAAGGCCCACAGCCCTATCCAGTCTGCCCACCCTACCCAACTACTCTGCGCTGGCCTTAGTGGCCATTCCCACTTTGTTTCCATCACCCCTTTTTCAACTAATGACTGGCCCATACCCCATCTGAAACTGCTCACTGGTTTAACCTTTACCACGTCCTCCAGCAGCTTGTTCCACTGGTCCACCACTCTTTCCGTGAAAGAGTGCTTGTGGATGCCAGTTTTGAATTTCCCTCCCCCACAAGTAGGGGTGTGCAAATCCTATTGCCCCCTGTCTGTGGCAAGTAAAATTTCCTTGAAGGGAAAGCACAAAAAGAAAGCCAATTTCATTATAATGAATAGGGGTAAGTGAAAATTCAGCTAGAGTCATGGCTGGACAAGCCCTAAAAGTTTTGATTTGAACACCCCTGCCCACAAGTTTCAGTGAGTTCCTTCTTGTCCCTGTGTTAGAACTTATGCAGAAAAACACCTTAGCATCCACCCTATTTATCCCATGCAGGTACTTGTATGTTTAAGTCATGCCACCCCTGTCACTCATTTTCTCAAGGGCATACATGTTCAAGACCTGCAGCCTCTCCTCATACATCTTGCCTTCAAGTCCTTGTACCATCTTGGTTGCCCTGGGTTGTACTGCGTATGCCCTGTCACAGTCTTTCCTCAACTGTGGACACCAGTACCTTACACAGTATTCCAGATGCAGTTGCACCAGTGACCTGTACAATGGGAGGATCACCTCCTGGCTGCAAGTACTGACAGCAAGGGGGAGGGCAAAATAGGATTTAAGAAGCTCCAGCTAGCACTGCATAGACAGCCTGTTATCACTTCCAAAAAAGTTTAATATGCCATTGTACACTTTATACATACACAACCTCTCATTTGCCTGCGCACCTGGTTTTCATTAGTGCTCCGGCACTAGCAGACCCTTCAAATACAGCACTGGTACACTAACAGATTTTTGGCTCTGCAAAGCAGTTTGCACAGTGATAACTGTTCAAATACTGGGTCCAAAATATTTACAAAGGAATAAAAAGATGCAAAATGATGGTATTAAATTTAATAATTAAGTCTGTCTGCAAAAAAACAGTAACAGGTGTAAGTATGTAATGGTGTGGTAGCAGTAAACAAGGGCACTTGCTTCATCTGGTTGCTGTACTTGTGGACTTAGAAATACAGAAACATAGAAATGTGTCGGCAGAAAAGGACTCCACAGCTCATCTAGTACACCCTTATTTCCACCCCCCCTCCACAGCCCATCTAGTCTGCCCCATTCTCCCCACATATGTATCACCAGGCCTTTCACCCTACTCCCCCCACCTGGGCCCCTCCACTTGAATCTTCCTATCCCTTTTCCTTGCTAGTACTTGTCCCTCCTATATTACTTAATCCTTGTATTGTAACCCCCTACAAATGGGGTTCCCAAAATCTTCATTGGTGTGCCTAAATGCCTGCCAGGCTTGTATCCTGTGTCTAGCGCTTTAAAAGAGTTTGTGTGAGAGTGTCTTCATGCCTCTGTGCTCTGTCTCTTTAAGAGCTGCCAATAACATGGTGCTTATTTAATCTGGGAGGGGGCTGAGTGTTTTCATGCTCGAGTCCCGCCCGGGCTGTCAGATAATCGCTCCATTCTGCCATCGCTATTTGCGCAGAGGGAGCTCTGTTAGAAGCTATACTTATGTGCGGATTATCTATTAGCATAGCAATAGTACTGCAGTTTGTTTAACCTGCCTTCTTTGCAGCATGGACTTTATGTATTGCACCACCATTTTGGTTTTAGACTGCCAGTCAGCACCAATCAGTACCTTTGGGGACTCTAAAATGGAGCCTGTCCCCAGGGGTCTTGTGGGAGCAAATTTCTGTAGGAATTGTAGTTTTTATATTTTGGTGCCAAAACAGACCTGGAGGGGGAGCCCTTGCTTTGACAAACAGATGGATCAACCAACTAAAACCTTCTGGACCGAAGGGAAATTTCCAAGCTGCCTGCTGCAGTCAGTCAGTCAGTCAGTCTGGAGTTAGAGTTTGAAGAGTAAACAGCTCGAGTGATTCGAGCAGCAGCCCCTGCGTAGTTCACGCAGGAGACTGGTTGAAAGGCTGAGTTTGGCCTGTCTGCCTGCAGTCCCTTGAGAGGAAATCCTTTGAAAGGCTTAGTAATCGGACTGTGTCCGAACTGGAGTGTGACAAAGCCACTAAAGAGTGACTAGATTTGAACCTGAAGAAGACCAAAGATTTGCTGTACATGATCAGCCTGTCAGGACATCCATTTACCACAGAACTCTCAGTTTTGCTCAGGGACACTGATATTGCGGCCAGACTGCCTTCCGCATTGTGGTATGGTGACTGCTTTACTATAAATGTGCTGTGTGCTGTTAGTGGGTCATGATTTGGTTCCCCATTGTGTAAATGTGCCACGCTTGCTGGAAGCTGCATGCAGCACTACTGGACTCAAAATCCGAACTGTTCCACCCAGCCTGGGCCTTGCCACCTGGCCCAGCCAGCTACTTCAGGCACAGAAACCATCAACGTCGAGAAACTTGCCCAGGGATAAGCACCCTGCTCAACCATCTCAAACAGGAACAACACCTTGGTGATTCATGCAGGCACCGTTTCTCCTGACAAACCAGTCATCAATCTGCAGTCTCCATTTCGTCTAGCCTGTGTCTCGTATTGGGTAGCGTGAGTAACAATCAGGGTAGCTCCCTGCAACTATAGCTAAATCTCAAGTGTTGTCATCTGATTGCATTGTTGTTTTTCCCTTTCATGAACTGAGACTTCAGGCTCTGGATTACAAATTGCGTGTGGCTGTGCATGCCTTTTCTTTTCATCCCAGGGCCCCAACCAGCTGCAACGGCGGCCTACCCCAGGAAACGTTCCAGGCTAGCCCAACTTACTTCCAACTGGGTACCCAGAGCATGTGACTGTGCAGGGACTAAAAGTGCATGCATAATTGCCTGACAAGATCAGTTTTAGAATCAGTCAACCTGATTACGCCCCTCCCTTGTTCAATTCCCATGAATAAATCAGATCCAACTCTTTTTGCATTTAATCGGACTGTGGTTCCAGTTTGTACCAAAATCACTGTACTGTTGTTATTTACTGTGCCTAACCTTGTTTTACAGGGGGTTTCCAGGGTTGAACTTGTGGAACCAGCCCTGGTGATAAGTGCAAACAGTGTGTGGAATTGTATGCTGAACAGAGGCTACTGTGAAAGTGTTTGCTGCATATTGTCTAGGCCACTAGAAGGAAAGGGGGGGGGGGTTTACAGTGTCCTGGAGGGCTGTACCCAGGTTAGCCTTGTTACTAACAACCCTGTCCTCCGGGTGGAGGCACCTGTTTCTGTAGCCAGGCCCCTTAACCTACAACCAGCCACAAGGCAGGGGCAGTAGCCCTTGGAATAGTGCCACCTAGGGGTTACATATTCATCCCATGCCCTTTTGAACCCCCTACTGATTTTGAATCCATCACCCCCTTCGGTAGCTTTTTCCATGGTCCCACCACCCTCTCTGTAAAGTAGTGCCCCATCCTATTTCCCTTGAATTTTCCACCCTACAGCTATGTCCCCTAGGTTTTGCATTTACTTTCATCTTGAAGATGTCCTTTTCCTTCACCTTGTTTATTCCCTTCAGGTATTTAAAAGTTTCGATCATATCCCCTCTCTCCCTCCTTGTTTCCAGGAAATGCCGGCTGAGCTCTTCCATCCTCTCTTCATATGTCTTCCTATGCATTCCCTGCACCATTTTGGTCACCCTCCTCTGGACTTTCTCCAGCCTATGTCTTTTTTGTAGGTAAGGTCTCCAGAACTGTACCACGTACTCCAGATGTGGACGGACCACTGACCTGTATGGGGACATGATCACCTCCGTTTTCCTGTTTGTAATACCCTTCCCTATGCAAGCCAGGATTCTGTCGGCCTTACCCACCATTTTTACTGCACTGAGTTGCCTCCTTTAAGTTATCGGATGTAATTCCCAGATCCCTCTCCTGCTGCATTACCTGAATCTCCACCCCTCCTAGTGTGTAAGTGGCCTTTGGATTTATGTGCACTGTCCTGCATTTCTTGGTATTAAATCTCAACTGTCATTTCTCCGACCACCTCTCCAGCTTCAACAGGACCTCTCATTTGCTCCACTCCCTCTGGTGTGTCCACCCTATTGCATATATTTGTATCAGCTGCAAACAGGCACAGCTTCCTATTTAGTCCCTCCGCTATGTCTCCAACATAAATGTTAAACAGTATCGGCCCCAATACTGACCCCTGGGGTACCCCACTTATCACCCTTTCTTCCCTGGAGTGAACCCATTGACCACTACCCTTTGGACTCCATCCCCAAGCCAATTTTTCTACCCAATTTGTTATTTTCTTCCCTACTCCCAAACTGCCCAACTTGCCCACCAGCCTCCTGTAAAGGACTGTGTCAAAGGCCTTGCTGAAGTTCAGATAGGCCACGTCCACCACCCCTTCCTGGTCGCTCACCCTTGTCACCCAGTCGAAGAATTCAATCTGCTTTGTCTGGCATGATCTTCCCTCTGTAAACCTGTGCTGTCTGTTGTCTAGAAAATCACCTTCTGCCAGACAATGTACTAACCTTTCTTTAAGGAGCGTTTCCATAAGCTTACCCACCACCAAGGCAAGACTGACCGGACGATAGTTACTCGGCTCCTCCTTCCCTCCGCTCTTGTGCTGTGGCACCACTTCCACTCTTTTCCAGTCCCCTGGAACTACCCCCATATGTCTACAGACAAGTTAAATAGCCTCGTTACTGGTGCCACCAACTCTTCCCTAAGCTCCCGGAGCACCCTGGGATGTATGGAGTCTGGCCCCATCGCCTTGTCCACCCTTAACTTACCTAATTCCTCTAATACCCTGCTCTCCAAGGAAGGGCTAGTGTCTGTCTGTCTCTCTATCTTCTGTACCCTTCCCCCTCAATTTTGGTCCCTTCCCCTCTTTTTCAGCTGTGAAGACTGTGCAGAAGTACCTGTTTAGTAAGTCTGCTTTTTCCTCATCCTTCTCAACCAGAGCTCCCCCCTCTCCTTTAAGCTTCATTATACCCTGCTTGCTTTTTCTTCTCTCGCTTATGTATCTGAAGAACTTTTTGTCCCCCCTCGGCTTTTTTCCACTATCTTCTCCTCTGCATCCGCCTTCGCTCTCCTGATTGTTTGCCCTGCCACCCTATGTTTTTCCCTGTTTTCCTCCCTTCCTTGTACTCTTTTACATGCCCTGAAAGCCCTCTTCTTCTCCCCTATTGCCATTACCACCTCTTAAAGAACCAAATCGGCCTCTTTCCCCTTTTGCTCTTACCCATCTTTCTAATGTACCTCTCAGTGGCATTCAAAATTCCTCCCTTTATTGCCCCCACAGAGCTTCCATGTCCCCCAGTTTTTCCTTCCCTTCCATTTCAACCTTGAAAAATTCCCTCATTTTATCAAAGTCCACCCATCAGCAGTTCAGCAACTCAGTGGTGGTTCGACTCCCTTCCTCCCCCGTCTTTAGGCTAAACCTAACTGCTCTGTGGTCACTTGCCCCCAAATGTTCCCCCACTGAGACCTCTGCTACACTGTCCCCATTCATCAGAATTAAGTTCAGTGAAGCCCCACTTTGACTGTAGACAGACGCAGAAGTCTACCATGTAGTTTCAGTGTAATCTAATTTTGGTTGTAATGCTTTTGTTATTGTGCCAGTATAAGTGTTGCAGATTAATAAAACTATCTGGCCACAGATGGATATTAACATCTGTGCAGCTACAAAAGTATCAGTTAAAGCAAATAGCCTAAGCAAATCGCTATAGGGCTCAGTAGGGTGCATGTTTAAAAAGGCTACATGATTATTTAAAAATCTCCTGCTTACGTGATAGTTTGTGCTGGAATGAGAGTCAAAATGTATGTCTAATGGACTTTTTTTTTTTTAAATGCACATGTAGGAAAACAATATATAAAAAACTACTGAAGCACATTTTATGAACATAAAAAATCCCAAGCTCACTAAACTGCACCTTAAAGATTAACAAGAAAATCCATTAAAGTGCATTTTCCCCTCTAATAGAAACCACTAGCAGCTTGGTAATTTTCCTCGCAAGGGTTAATATGATTGATTCTTTATGAAGTAAAAAAATGATCAACACTTACAGATGTACAAGTTGAGAGATGACAAAGCATTACAGAAAAGCCCTGAATGGATAATTAATGAGCAATTAATTGAAATCAATGCAAAAAATGAAAAAAAAATACTGTTAGTAGGCATGATGGTGTTAAATTAAAGTTTCCTATCAAACACTTGCTGCACTACCAACTGTACCATCAATATCCAAAGCATTGTTCGGGCTGGTGGCGCGGAGGGCTGGGCATGGACACCTTACCTCGCTCCCGCGGCAGCCCATGTTCGGGAGCAAGCATGGGTTGCCAGGGGTCAGCCGGGGAGGAGAAGGATCGAGCGCCCAATGGCAGCTCTCCTTCCCTGGAGGGGATTACTGCACACTCCCGCCGCAAAATCACCACCTAGGGGAGCTTGGGTGGATGGTGCGGTAGATGGGATCAGCAGCAGCACTGGGTAGAAGTTGGCAGGGGGCAGAGCAGGAGGCGTAGGCTCGTTGGCCCCCATTGCACACCGCCTTCAGGGGAAGGATGTAAAAAAAAACAGGAGGAAACACCCCTCGCTCTCTCCTAGGCAATGACACCTCGCGCTGCATTTCTGGACGGCTGTGGTAGACTTCGCTGTGCTGGGACCACGATAAAGAGAATGACTGAATCGGAGGAGGAGGACTGGGGGGGCCTCCTCACTTGCCCGAGGGCTACCGGGTACCTAGGATTAGTGGAAACATGCACTCTAGGGGCAGACTGCTAGCGGATCGGGATGCAGTAGCAAGGATGTCCGAGAATGTGGAGAGACGAGGTCAGTAGGAGTATAAAAATAGGGGGGAAAATATCCAAAGCATGAGTACCATACCATAATACAGTCACTCCTCTAAGCATTAAAGAGCATGTGCTCCCCTCTAATAAACAGACAACTGGTATTTTATTTGAGAAAATAATGAAAATGAAACAAATGCACAAAAATTATTACCAAGGCATCAAAAGGCCTCAAACCTTCATTCTGTAAGATAAATCTCCTTATTAGGTACATGCTCTGTAAATGCAACTCCTGATACCGACACAGACTGCACCACTTTACTTTTACCAACTTTCTCACTTATAAAATGTAGAGAAAAAAAACAAATATGTTGCAGATGACACCTTTTATTGGACTAACAAAATTATTTTTAAGACTAGCTTTCAAGAGACAAAACTCTCTTCCTCAAGTCAAAGTGAAAACAGCTGAGCAGTATGACAGATACAGTATAAAGGTTGGATGTGGATTCAAAACCTAGACTAGCAGTTTACAGATCAAAGCACTGCAGTTAATTTGCACCTCTTACAAACAGGAAGACTAATTTTCACTGGAGTGTCTGTTGGAGAGGTCAACTTGTAAGGTCACTTATAAAACAAATCGTATCCAAAGCAGAGTTCTGCCTTAATGCACAGCAGTATCTTAGGGTTGGGTTCAACCTCACAGAGAACAGCAGCAATATTCTACTGTACTAGTGATTTGAATATTTCTTTACATTACATTCATTACAGCAATCTCTTTGTATTGCTTCTGAGTAGGAGGGCAAGTGGGATTGACCAATGATTGTGTGAACAACAAACTCTTGTCAGAACCAAAGTGGCTGCTAATATATTACCGGGTTAAACGACAGAAAATGAATACATGATTTACATTGTAATTTACTTGTCATATCTCTGTAATTTAAAGGGACATTGTTAGCAATCTGTGCATCTTTACTGCTGTCAGTTGTTCTAAATGCAAATTGCACAATGTGTGTTCCAATAAAATTCAAAGTCACTTAAAAATGATGTTTTTTTAAGCTGCCACATCCCTCCTCCATTTTCGGAGTTTGATTGACAGTCACGATCGGAAGTGGAGTCAGCAACGGGCTACACACTTTGCCTGCTTATGTAACTTGATTAAAATAGACTGGTAGCATATTCTTTAATCACAAACATCTGTGGATTATAAGTAGCAGCTATCCTTACAGGTCATATATTTCTGGGATGTACAAATCAGTGTCTTTTATTTTCTTTGAGGGTTGGTTTCTTCTCTTGCGTTTCACATAATTTTTGGAGTTATCTTTTGGGCAGCTGTATAGTAATAAAGAAAGGTACACTGTCAGCCTAAAGATGCATTCCCCCCCCTCCTTTTCAAATAAAGTTTTATGTGGCCTTAAAAGTGTCCTTGTGTGTTTCATAGTTCCCTATGGTGTCAATTTTGCACTCTATCAAGTTCTGTTACAGTCCTGTGTGTATTTTTATACTTTGAGCAGGACATCTGAAAAGCTGTCTTTGGCAATGTGTACAATGCTCGCTCCCTTCAGAGACGCACTGATCATTACCTTGTTTGATGTGTGAGTCATGGATTTTGAAGCATACACTCGGATAACATGCAGTTCCTTATTTTTTAGGTTTTGTCAATGTAATATACTCAGAGTGTATGCTTACAGGCAGTCAGTGCAGTGTGTGTGAATGTGTCTGCAACAGGTGTTCGAGAATAGCACTGCGTAGTCATTTTGGGGAGCGGCATTTGACAATACAGTTGAGTCTCTGCCCACTATTGCCATCACTACACAGAGCAAACTGTCAGGCTGCCTACCTCTCTAGAAGATCCGGTATGCTTTAACAACCTGGATGTCAGAGTCCGGTGCCTGGGACTTGAACTGCTCCTGAAACTAGTCTCTAAGAACAGTATGGCATGATCCCCTTCAGAGCGCTCAGGTAAACCCAGAAGGTGAATACTGGTGCTCTGGATCTGATATTCCAAGATCTCAACCATACCTTTTTACCAGATTTAACAGCTTGTCTCTCGTCCCCCAAATTTAACAGCGTTGTATCTGTGGCTACAGCTCTCCAAAGAATGTATTGAAAGGATTAACCAAGGTAATTCAATACCTTACATTGTTGAAGGCGAAATCAGAATTACTCCTCATTGGGGATTTTAAACTTGATTGGCTCGGGTGCAATACTGGTTCATTGGAGGAAGTCCTAGGCAAGCTCCATCTCTCTCAAATGATAAGTCCAACCAGAATTGTGCCGAATAATAACCATCAATCCCTTATAGACTGGATTCTCACAAACAGGAAGGACAGGATAACAAACGCCGGGATGCTGCCCCATGTTGTTAGTGACTACGCGCCTGTCTTTTATATATGGAGTGCTCGCTCTCATAAGCTTCCTCCCAAAGAAATCCAGTTCTAAGACTTCTCTAGCCTAGACTATGGATCCTTGACTAGGGCCACCCAATTCACTGACTGGTCCCACTCTATCATACTACTGACGTAGATGACGCATTCAACTTCCTATACACCACCCTTCTTACCCTCCAAGATGCGTTTGTTCCCCTCAAGAAATGGCATATCAGAGGCTCCCTGAGCAGATGGATAAATAGTCAACTACTTAGTTAATGAAAAGGAGGGAGAGCTGGCCCGGTGGCACTGAAGATTGAGGCATCTAGCCTTACCTCGTGTCACTCCAGTGACCCGGGTTCGGGAATGACCTTGGGTCACTAGGGAGCAGAACTGAGATGACTACTAGCAGCTCTCCTCTTCTGGGGAGGATGCTGTCCCTCCCATAGTCCCGTCACCACTGGGTGGAGGTCCAGTGGTGGCGTAGATGGGTGGTGGGGTGGCTAGTATGGTGGGGTGTCCTGTAGTGCATGGCGTGCCTCCATGGGTGCACATCCGTGACAGGGATGAGCGGGTGACGATGAAAAACAGGGGAAAAAACAAATAAAATAGTTTAAAGAAAAGAAAAAGGAAAGGAGAGATAAAGCATGGTCCAGTGCTAAACGCACCCAGAATCACGCAAACTGTACCGCATATAAACAGCTCAGGAAGGAATGCAAGAAAGCTATCCGCAATGCTAAAAGTGCCCATTACCAACAGCTGCTTCATACATCTACTCATGACCCCCAAAGTTTTTGGAACTACATGAAATCATGCATGGGACAAGGTACTAATTCATCTATAACTGACATGACCCTGGATGGCACCAACTACAGTTACTTAGTTACTATTGTTAATGCCCTAAATGCTCACTTCTCAGACCTATCCTATTTCTCCTGCCAGCTGGATCATGATTTGACCTCTCCTGTGAACTCCCTGTCCCCAAGGTCCCCACACCCTGACCACAAGCTGGTCATCAAGAAAGAAGGTTTTCAACTTCTCAGATCCATCCTAGACTGTGGCTCTGCTGGCTTGGATGGGCTCCTACCGAAGTTTCTTAAGCTGGTCGCCCCTTTCATAGCAGCCCCCATCAAAAGACTGTTCAAACTATCCCTTGCTCAGGGTCTGTGCCTGCACTCTGGCAGATAGTTCGAGTCATTCCTGTACACAAAAAAGGTGACACCATACCGACACCAGATGTATACATAATTATTGGCCCATCACAATTCTCTCCACCCTCGATAACATTTTTGTCTCTCAGGTTACAGGCTTTCTGCAACAAATCCAACAGATTACTCAGTGCCAACTTGGTTTCAGGAGTGGACACAGTACCACTACAGCTCTACTAAAAATAACTAATGACATCAGAACAGCTATGGACAAGGGGATGCTCATGGGAGCAATATTCATAGACTTAAACAAGGCATTCAAGCTGGTAAATCACACCCTGCTGCTAGAGAAACTGTTTGCTTTGGGCTTCTCGTCACCAGCGCTGTCTTGGTTCAAAAGCTGCCTGTCTGGTAAATGGCAATTTGTCAAAATAAGTGGTGCCAAATCAGGTCTTGCCTCCATCGAGGTTGGAGTTTCCCAGGGGGTCCATCCTTGGGTTGCTACTATTCTCTCCATTTGTCAACAACTTGCCCTAATCTCTTAGCTCCTGCGAAGCCTTTCTGTATACAGATGACATGATCCTCTATACCAGTGCTGCTGACACTACGGACATCAACAACAAACTCACCCTGGATTTTGCCACCAATCATGGATATCGCACAAGTTCTTTCTCAACATGAAAAAAACAGTCACCATGAATGGAGACAGGTGACCAGTAGGGTGCCCCAGGTCTCCATATTGGGTCCTCTATTTAATATACTTATTTTGAACATGCAAAGTAGTAGCGGTGTCTGGCTTAGTAAATACGCAGATGACTGCAAAGTCGGATGCATTGTAAATAGTGCTGAGTCTATCAATAACCTGCAAAACAACTTAAATAAATTATGTAATTGGGCCAACACTAACAAAATGAGTTTCAATGGAAAAAAAATGCTAGGTAATGCACATGAGTAAAAAAAAACCAAAAAAAAAAAACCATCAAGACGCATTACGTGATGAATGGTATACAACTAGCAACAACTACAGAAGAAAAGGATCTGGGTGTTATTGTCACAGACAATCTCAAATTCGATACCCACATAAATAACTTGGTTAAAAATGTTACGGTATTTTTTGGTTCTATTCAGAGGCATACAAGAAGCAGACATACTGATGCACTTTTAACCTTGTATACTAGTCTGATTCGACCCCATCTAGAATATTGTGCTCTGTTCTGCACTCCAACTGTGGGAACCAAAAAAATGGTTGAAAGAGTCTAACACAGAGACACCAAGAAAAACAATAATGTGAAAAATAAAGATTACAGTGATAGATTAAGGACTCTTAATTTGTACTCCTTAGAAAATAGGGCATTAACGGGGGGCCTAATTTTTGTATTAAAGGCATTCCAAGATCATTCTCTGTTAGCTACTATTTGTCTTGAAAAAACAAACAACACACAATAATACTAGATTCCATAATTTACAACTCAAGACCACTATAAGTAAAACAACAAGGCGGAAAAGATTTTTTCTCACACAGAGTTCCACCAATATGGAATGCATTACCAAGATATGTAGTGATGAGCAAGACAATAGAATAGTTTAAAATAAATCTGGATAACTATATGGGTAAAAATAAATTTAACTTCCATCACCGATAAATGGTGGCGGGTTCGTAATGGGCCTTCGGCTTCAAGAACCTGTACAACTCTATGAATCTATGAACCATGCTCTTTGGCTCAGCGCCCAGACTCAGAGCCTGCCATTCTATGGTTACTATGAGGGGGCCTCGAGGCTCCTCTCTTGACATGGTGGACTCTTTCAATTATTTATTTATTTATTTATTTTTAATTTCATAACTAGGATTACAATTACCTTTGAACCAAGGGTTATTTTACAAAGGTTCCAGTCAAAAGATGTAAACAATGTAAAAACAAAAGGCAAAGAAAGGAACATCAAAACTCAATATACAATAGAACAGGGTGTAGAAATCAAGGCAACAAATTAACAAGGTGAATTCCTGACAGAAGACACACGAGTTACAATGGTGTCCTGTGAGAAACAGTTAACATAATTAAATAGCCAGATCAGAGTACATCAGTGCAAATAATAAGAGCAGTCCAAGATCAGACTGTCAAAATAACAGTTGATATAAAAGATGCAATGAAAGGTCAGGGGAAGCATGGTGAAGGGGGGAAGGAAGAGGGAGAAGGGGAGGAGATAAGGGAAGGTGGAGATTGTGGAGGAGAAAAACAGCAGTGGGGGGTGGGGCATAGGGAGACATGGCGGTAGCAAAAGATTAAAGGGGTCAGTCACACTTACTAAGAGTTACCAGGTGCCCATGGAGCTTGGTTTTGAAGGCGCCTAGTTTGGGTTCCAAGGCATCACTCTCAATCCAGGTCTTGACTTCAACCTTCATATTTCAACTGTATGCAAATCTGTCCACATTAAGCTTGGCATTGCATACAAGACTCACCACGACCTTACCTCCTCTGCAAGACTCTCCATCGCTCAGGGTGTGCTAAGGCCTGGCCTCTCATATGGCCTCTTATCATACATGGATGCAAATAAAGCTATTCTAAGCAATGGGAGACCTGTTTTAACAGCATCTGTCGTTTTACTCTATCTATGCCAAGGTGCACCCACCGCTGTGTGCTGTGTGCTCTATGCTGACCTTGGCTGGCTCTCCCCTCCCTCGTACTGGACATATGCCGCTGGTTGTGTCATGGACAAAATAATTAGAGAAGGCTTTCCTGAGACTATCACTTGGGGGTTCAAACCTTCCATACTTATCTACTCCCTGCACTTGATAGACATGCCTCTACTGTATATCCCCAAATCCAACACTAGAATGGGTGAGTATACCTTTGTGGTGTCTGGACCAAAACTCTGGAATTCTCTCCCTAAGGAACTGAAACGCGCGCAGTCCCACCATATCTTTAAAAATGGCCTCAAAAGCCACAAATCAAGGACAAATGCTCTTGCCCCTAAACTATATACAGTACTGACCTAGTTCTTGTCTCTCCCCAAGGCTCCACTAGCACATCTGGGACTCCCCTATCCCAGTTAATTGCTCTTAGAACCAAGCTGCTGGCCACTTACCCTTGATTCCCCTATTAGTCCTTTGGGTAATTCTTCCCACTTTCTGTTTTGTGGTGCCCTCTGTACTTTATTTATTTTTATTTATTTTATTTAGTTTTTGTTCACCGGGTAAGTGCACTAGACAAATCCTGCCTATTTTCAGGCATGACCCAGGGAGTGGGATACAGATGAATGCCAACTAACCATGAACCAGATTAAGCTGTTAGTGGTATTTTTAGTGAATAAGGGAAATCTGACCAGGACACTGCGGAAATTCCCCTACTCTTTTCGATAAGTGCCATGGGATCTTTAACATACACCTGAACTACCACCAATCCAGGCAGATGGGACCTAGGTTTAACGTCTCATCTGAAAGATGGTTCCTCAGAAGTGCAGCACCCCTCTCACAGTGTCAGTACTGGGATATTAACCCAAGTGCCAGATGTGCGAACTGAACCCACCCCACAGCCCTCTGACCTCCCGGCCTCAGAGGAGTGTGTGTTACCTACTGAGCTTACATGTGTTATTTTTATTCTCAGTGTGCGTTTGTACGTTTGTATGTTTCAGGGTACTCACCACATTTCAGCTACATTTTCAGAATGTGTTCCCCCACACCCCAAAAAAACTTCTGCAAATGTATGTTTTTTGTCAGACTTTTACACATGTGTAAATGTTTGCGCTTATGCAATATGTTCATTAAAACAGTAAATGGCAAAGCAACTTATTTCTTCACTTCTGCAATGCTTGTCCAGCTACTTTTGTGTTTTCAATAATTTATTTTGTTTGTTAAACACAGCCTTGGTGTGCGAAACCATCACAAACCACTCGTACTTTGCACTCACTCATGGTCTATGTGGTTTCATACACCTTGGGTGTCTAAAACACTCAACGTACAACACTGCATAAAATTATTCCATATATAATGCTTCTTCTTAGGGCTGTTTTTCTGGTATCCATCTGTCCATGATACGTGCAACTGTTTGACTTAATGAAGTTATAATGCGCCTGTCCACCTCTTCAGTCTCTAAGTCAATTATTTATTTGTTCATCAAGTTCAGGACTATAACTTCAATAAATACGCTGCATACCATGTGTTTCACAGCCTAGCAATACTTTTCCAATAAACACAACTACATACATAGAAAGAACTACAACATATGACACATGAAATATACAAATTCTAGACAAACTGATGATGAATAAGAAAAATGGATGGCCTCTAAAGCTTTGCTCTCCCAGTCCCTCTCCTTCCAAGTATAGTTAGGCATGAACCCTATCAGTGCGGGACTGATCGCACTTTTCCTCTGTAAACTTCATAAAGCGTAGCCATAGCCCTTGAGGAAAGTTTTATAGATACGCAGCACACTATTGTGGCTGATAACATTTACTTTCCCACAACCATGTTTACCGTCACAACATTGGCAAGGCTTGTGGTTGCCTCAAATGCTCTAACCACAGGTTCTACGCATTTA
This sequence comes from Neoceratodus forsteri, assembly GCA_016271365.2. Classification (NCBI taxonomy): domain Eukaryota; kingdom Metazoa; phylum Chordata; order Ceratodontiformes; family Ceratodontidae; genus Neoceratodus; species Neoceratodus forsteri. Next base: position 358,146,878 of record CM028135.1, on the reverse strand, counting down.
TAAACACAGCTAAGCAAAAACTTCAACAGAAAATGTTTACAGACTTCTTAAAATGACCCCCCCCGCCAATCCAAAACAGATAGAACAGTTATTCTCTACAACAGCAGATCTTCGGAAGAATCTCCTCCACTGAGCTGCATCATGGAACTGTAAACAGTCGGCTTCAGGATCACCCGGAAACTTTTAACAGCTGGGACCGCCCACGTCCACGTGCATCCTCACCATCAATATAACGTGAGTGGCACCATAATGCTCAGTTCCTAGCCGGAGACTAGTCTGGAAGATCAAGCTGACTCCTATGCTTCTGGTAACAGCAAGTAATGCAGCAGGCCAACCCATTTGCAAAGGCCCTGCTTAGAAATAGGGAAGCCCACCATTCTGTGGTTGAAAGCCACAAATAGTCGAGAGGATTTCCTACAAGCCTTAGAAAGATCAAGGTGCAAACAACACAACATCTAAAGAATGTCAAATAAGTGCAGATGACATTCCCAACAATGCACGGGAGTCAAAAAGTAAACCGGAAGGTCAATACTCTAATTTACTGTTTGCTCAAAAATGACCTTCATCAGAAAACAGAGACTTTTATGCAAGGTAACCCAATCATGGAAAACAAGATAAGGAGATTCCATAAGCAGAGCTTACAGTCCAGAAATGCACCTAGCAGACGTCATAGCCATAAGCAACAGTGTCTTCCAAGAGAGGAAGCACAGCTCAAAAGCAGCAGCAGCAAGCTCAAAGGGAGGTGCAGTAAGGAACTCCAGAACCAGATTTATGTCCCACACCAGAACTGGATTACTGACTTTTGGTGGAGGGATGTATGTGCTGAAGAAGAATACCTCTAAAGGAACCTGCGAGAAACCTCTAGCTGAGCTAGCGTTTTGTCAGTGAGGGCATGAAAAGAAGACAGCACAGTCAAGTGAACCTTTACAAAGAAATACCAGAGGTCTGCGTCCATAAGGGACATAATGTGACTTATCAGACACATACAAGTGTCCAGCTGACGGGGGAGTACACTAAATTACAAACAGTTTCCATTTTCTGTTAGTAGGTATAGCTAATAGACTGCTTCCAAGCCACAAGCAGAACCGAAAGGAAAAACCCGAGGTGGGAGAGCTATATGTCCTCCGGAGCCAGGTGTGGACGTGCAGGGAAAGAAGATCCTGATGCACCAGAGAGTCCTGCTCCTGTGACAGCAGAAGTCTCACTTGAACAGGAGGCAAGACAGGGGGTTCCACTGCCAACTGCTGAAGCAGATGAAACAAGATTTACCTAGGCTAGTAAGGAGCCACCAGAGTCAGGGTGGCCGACTTGGCCCACAACTTGACCAGAACCCCCTATATTAGAGGGAACAGAGGAAATGTATAGATGAACCTTCCATTCCAAGAGTGGGACAACATGTCTCACCAAAAAACTCCAGGCCATGGAGGGAGCGAATAGAAAGGCGACAGTTCTGTGTTGTTGTATGGAGAGGCAAAGAGGTAGATGTCCGGTCCATCCCACTTTAAAAAGAGGTTACCCATGACGGAGTCCAACAACTCCCATTTGTGACAAAGTGCCTGGGGACTGGTTGAGATGATCTACTAGAGCACTGAGGGTACCAGGCACAACAACGGCCAACAGGAACATGCTATGTTCTATGGCCCAGCACCAAACTCTCACCCCTCCTCTCTGCAGACAGGATTCAAGTGGACATCACCTTGGCAGTTGATGCATTACTTCACTGAAATGCTGTCTGTACAGATCATTGGCTGGTGACCCTGAAGGAGAGTAACAAAGACCTGTAGGCCAAGAAGAACAGCCCTCATCATAGAACCTGACTGCAGAAAAGAACCCCATGGCCCATCCAGTCCGCCCCTTTTGCCCTTGTATAGAATCATACAACTTGACGGCAGAAAAGGACCCCATGTCTCTGCAGTATTGCTGTGCCAAGCAGAATAGCTCTCATCTCCACAAAACTGCTGTGCAGAACCCTATGTAAGGAGGACCACTGATCTGGAGTCCAGAAGGGACCCAGATGGGCATCCCATCCTGAAACTGAAGCATCAGTCATCATTACTAGAACAGAAGACAGACAGACAGAGAAAAAGGGGATCCTGTCTCCAGGCTGGAGTGGTCCAACCACCAGAGCAGGGAGTGGAGAAGCAGTGGAGTCACTCGTATGAGACTTTTCAGGTTATCTGAATATTGAGTCCACTGGACACTGAGGAACCAATATGGAATCCTCATATGCAGATGCAACCTGAGGACAGTGAGGACTACAGCAGCCAAGAGGCCTAGCAATCATAGGAGACACTGGCTGAGACACAGTCACTGGTGGAGACCAGCTGAGCCTTAGCAACCATTGCTGTAGCAACGTCCAAGAGAAGAAATGCCTGACCCAGGCCCATGTCCAGAACTGCCTCTATGTACTGGAGATGCTGGCACAGAGTGAGCACTGACTTAGGCTTGCTCACCAGAATGCCCATCAGCTCAAGAGCTGTCTGGCATGGAACAGTGTGTAGATCACTGCTGCCTTTGACGGGGCCTACAGAAACCAATCGTCAAGGTACAGGAAAACATAAAGCTCTCCCCCTTTGAGAGTGGCTACAACTGCCACAAAGCATCTGGTAAAGACACGCAGTGTGGAGGACAAGCCAAAGGGCAACACATAGAACTGACTGGGACAGCCCTGGAGCAGAAATCACAGGTGCTTTCTGTGGGACCTGTGAATCCTGATGTGGAGGTATGTGTCCTTCATATCCAGGGCACACAGCCAATTCTCTTAGAAACACAGAAGTGATGGCAGAAAGGGGCCATGCGACCCATCTAGTCTGCATATAATCCTACCCCTTCCCTTAACTGCTTTTCAGTCTTATGGTGCCCTTGTATCTATCCCATGCCTTCTTGAAAGTGTCCACCATTTTTGCCTCCACTGCCTCCTGTGGAAGGCAGTGCCATGGTTCAACTACTCTCTCGGTGAACAAGAACTTGCGTGTGTTGCCTCTGAATCTGCCACTCTAGCTTCATGTTGTGCCCTCTGCTTCTTGCGTGATATCTGATATGGAACAGGTCATGAACCTGCACCTTGTTTATTCCTTTTAGGAATTTAAAGGTCTCAATCAGGTCTCTTCTTGCAACCGCAGGAAGGACAGGGACTGTAGAGAGACCATGAGGAACCTTTGTATTCTATAAACAGCTTGAGGCCCCAAAGATCCAGGACTGGACGTAAATCTCCTGTCTACATCGGTACAAGGAAGTACTGAGAAGAGTATCCCTAATTAATTTCTGCAATTGGGACTGGCTCTGTGTCCCCCTTGGAGAGGAGGCATTGAACCTCCTCCAGCAGGATGGCAACATGTCTCAGAGGGTAATGGTTTGGCAAAGGAGGAACAGAGAAGAGTTCTAGGGCATGTCCTCGCTCAAACACCTCTAGTAGCAAAGCATCCATTGTGATCTCCCTCCACTTTGGAAAGAAGGAAGAGATGCAGCCTCCCACAAGGACACCTTGATGTGCAGCAGTGGAAGGAGGCAGAAGGGAGTCAGAAAGCTCCAAGGATGGCAGGTGCAATGCCAAGACCTGCACATTTGGTGACCCTGGCATGGGCACCAGGAGGCAAAGGGGCTGACAGGAGTCCTGTGTCTACTCTGGGTCATGGCCTGGTCCCCTGGAATAGTCTCTACTAGTGCAGGCATAAGGCCTATGTAGAGAACCCCAGCCTGATTCCAAAGCTTTGGATTAAGGGTATGCAGGGATCTCAAGGTCATTTTAGACATCTGGAGGGCCCTCAAAAACAGACTCAGACTCAACATTGGAGCCAAAAACCTGCTTACCTCTGAAGGAAGCATTATAGACTGATCGTTGGACATCAGGACACATTTTCGAATCAATGAAGATCCTTGCAGCTTATGAGTGTAATTACTGTACTTTTTGTTCACTTAAGTGTTGCTGAATCTCAGAGCTTCTTGAGAGCCACCAAATGGATCCCAATAAAAATTGTATTGGCCACCACTGCTCCAGACCATGGACATCAGTCTCCTGGACTTCAGTTTTAAGTGGTCCATCAGGCAGCTTGTCAGGCATGGCAGCCATAGACTTGCACAGTCTGTACTGATATCTAATTATGTTAGCCTGGTAGTTGGCAATCCTTAGGCAAAGGGACGCCAAAGCATACATCCTCTTGCTTATCACATCCAGTATCCTAATTTCCTTGTCAGGAGAAATAGAAAGCATGTGTTTTGGAGCTTTAGATCGGTCATATGCAGCCATGACAGCCACAGAATCCATCTGGGGTTGAGTGGAATAACAGTGCTTCTCCAAAAGGGCAAGATATTGTTTATTCACCTTATGAAGCACGGCAGGCAAAGCACTGGGCCTATGCCAAGCAGCCATAGTGACATCTTCCAAAGATGAATGGATAGGAGGAACAATAAGAAAAAATTACTCACCTTAGTAATGTTGTTTCTTCTAATGGAGTCTTGCTGTATTCTGACAAATTGCAGTGAGGTCCAGCCTTCAAACTGCCCGGAGATGAAAGAGTTAACTTTCCATGCCAGGCATGGAACGCTGAGCTCGAGCTTGGTTGAGACTCTGTCTGTTGCTGTTTGAACTCAAACTGTCAGATTTTTATGAGCTAAACTCACCGAGTGTCCTGTGTGGAAGCTGTAAACCTACACTAGCCAAATGGCTACTAAATATAATAAACAGATTTTTTGGTCCCAAAACAAAGACTCAAGTCAGGAAACCCAAAAAATGAAACAAACACAACACCCACTCACCCAAAGCAAAGGGGTGATAAATAAAAGGTGGAGCACCACTTGAGTGCCAACACTGGGCCTGCCCACTAACATCCCAAAACAAAGTTCTGAGAGGGGAAGGCAGGGGGGAGGTCAGAATACAGCAAGGCTCCATTAGAAGAAACAACATTACTAAGGTGAGTAATTTTTTCTTCAAACAACATGAAGTCTTGCTGTATTCTGACAAATTGCAAACTACCAAACAGTACCTCCATGGAGAAGGGACAGAACCTACCTAGGAAATAGGCTCTGAAGCACTGCTGTGCCAAACCGAGCATCACTCCTAGCCTGGATGTCCAGAGAGTAATGCTTGGTAAAAGTGTGAACTGTCTTCCAGGTAGCTGCTTGACATATCTCTAAGATAGGAATATCCCTGGCAGCAGCTGTACCTCTGGTAGAGTGGGCCCTCAGGCCTGAGGGTGGAGTCCTGCCTAGTTTTTCATAGCAAAATTGAATTCAAGAGACAATCCACCTGGCAATGGATCTCTTAGTGGCAGGTTTTCCCTTACCAACCTCACCATAAGTGAGGAACAGTTGGAGGGAGTCAAACCTGTGACCCTTGGTACACTCTGTGTAGTAGCTAAGGGCCCTTTTCACATCAAAACTGTGCAGCCTCTTCTCACCAGAGGAGGAATGGTCAGTGAAGAAAACAGAAAGAGACACAGACTGGTTAAGGTGGAAGTCTGAAACCACCTTAGGTAAAAACATCCCATTAGTCCTGAGGACTACCTTATCTCTAAGGAAAGAGATAAAATCAGGCTCCACTGACAGGGCTTGTAACTCACTTATGCGCCTGGCAGAAGTGATGGCCACCAAGAAAACAGTTTTCCATGTCAAGTACTTAAGCTCTGCTGAGGACAAAGGCTCAAAAGGGGGTTGCATGAGCTGAGCAATGCAAACATTAAGGTCCCAAACAGGGGCAGGGTCCCTGAATGGCAGATTGGTATGAAGCAATCCCTTGAAAAACTTAGAGAACACAGGATGAGCTGAAAGGGAAGAAGGCTTACCTGCTGAAAGGAAAGCAGAGACAGCTGCCAGACGCACTCTTAGACCAGCTACACTGAGTCCTAAGCTATTAAGATGAACCATATAGTCAAGGACTGTGGGCAGGCCAGCAGACTCTGGGGGAAATATGCTTTCCAGTGCACCATATGGAGAATCTTTTCCATTTGGAGTTGTAAGTACTTCTGGTGGAAGGCTTCCAAGAAGTCTTTAGGATATCCATGACACCTTGAGAAAGGTGCAAATCAGCAAATTCTAACTCTTCAAGAGCCAGGCCTTGAGATTGAGAGATTTGAGATTCGGATACCAAACTCTCCCCTGAGCACAGGTTAACAGGTTGTTAATTCGTGGGAAGAAACAGGGGAAGGTGGACTGCTAAGGACAACGGGAGAGGGTACCAGGGCTGTCTGGCCCAGTCTGGAGCAATCAGAATCACCTTGCAGGGTTGAGACCTGATTTTGACTAACACCTTGAATAGGAGAGGGAAGGGGGGAAAGGCATACAGGAACTTCCCTTCCCAATTGAGAACTAGGGCATCCAGTGGGACTGAGCCCAACACTGGGGGCCTGCAGCAAAAGAAAGGAAGTTGGTGATTGCCTGGGGCCGCAAAAAGATCTATCTGTGGGGTGCCCCATCTGGAGAAGATCACCTTCAAAACCAGGGGATCCAGGGACCATCCGTAATGGCCCTGAGATATCCTGCTGAGAGCATCTGCCAGAACATTGTCCTTGCCTGGGAGGTGCACTGCTGTAAGAGAGGTGTTCAGGGAATAGGCCAGAGACCATAACTTCACTGCTTCTGTGCACAAGGCCGTAGACTGAGTGCCCCCTTGCTTGTTGATATACCACACATTGTGGTGGCATTATCTGTCCTGATCTGAACTACTTTGTTATGAACAGACTTGGAAAATACCTGAAGTGCTAGAAACACTGCTCTGAGTTCTAATAGATTGATGTGAAGCAGAGATTCCTGAGGAGACCACAACCCTTGGGTGGTCAGGTCTCCCAAGTGAGCCCCCCACCCCAAGAGGGAGGCATCTGTAGTAAGGATCAGAGAGTGAGACTGAGTGACAAAAGGAACTCCCTGTCTTAGACTGTCCTGATCCTGCCACCACTGCAATGCCTGGATCAGGGTTCGAGTCACTGGAATCAGTTTGGTCAGAGGATCCTTTTTCTGAGACCAAAAGGCTCTCAAGTGGAACTGAATGTCCCTCATCTGAAATCTTGCTCCCTGCACCACTGCTGTAGAAGCAGCCATGCGCCCCAGGACCTGTAGAAAATGCCTTGCTGGTCGAGACACCAGGAGGGTAAACAAAGAGGCCAGTGAAATAAGGGTCCTTGCCCTGTCCAGGGGAAGGAAGGCTCTTGCCTTTACTGTATCTAGCTCTGCGCCTATGAAGGTGAGGAGCTGTACAGGCTCTAAAACTGACTTTGAAAGATTCAGAAGGAAACCTAGAGAAGTAAGCAGTTGCTGAGTTATCTGTAGGTGCAACCTGACTTGGTCTGGGGACTGGCCTACTATGAGCCAGTCGTCCAGGTATGGGAAGATGGAAATCCTTTTCCTTCTTAGGAAGGCAGCTACTACTGCCAGGCATTTTGTGAACACCCTTGGAGCAGAGATTAGGCTGAAGGGCATTGCTCTAAATTGGAAGTGGTCTGAGGGCAGCTCAAACCTGAGGTATTTTCGATGGGAGCTTCTGATGAGAATATGGAAATAGGCATCCTTGAAGTCCAGGGAGGCTAGCCAGTCCCCTGGCATTAGAGAGGGTAGAATTATTCCCAGAGTCACCATTTTGAACTTTGGCTTTAAAAGGTGCTTGTTTAGATATCTGAGGTCCAGGATGGGCCGCCATTCTCCTGTCTTTTTGGGGGTAAGGAAGTACCTGGAGTACAATCCTTTCCCTTTGTGTAGGGGTGGAACCTTTTCTATAGCTCTGAGAGCCAAGAGGGAAGAGACTTCTGCCTCTAGGGCAAGTGCCTCTGAAGGATTTGCAGGTGGAAAGGATCTGGTTCTAATCTTTGGAAATTTTTTGAAGCTGCGAACCAGTCCCTGGCTTACTACTTCCAGGACCCATTTGTCTGATGTTAAAGACATCCAGTCCTGGACAAAGTAAGCCAACCTGCCCCCTACTGGTAGTGGAGAATCGGCCCTGGCAAACCCATCAGGGTGCCTGTTTGGCAGGGGCTTTAGGCTGAGGGGTGGAAACAGGCCTGCCTGTACCCCATCTGCCTCTCCCTCTAAAGAACACCCTATGAGCATAAGCAGAAGAGGAGGCCTGGGCTTGGTAGAAAGGCCTATGAAAAGGCCTGCCCCTGCCCTTGGGATGCTGCCTCTGAGGATTGGCTTGCCTTTCCTTGGCCTGAGCACTCCTATAGGTGGTCCTGTACTCATCCATTTTCTTCATGTAATTCTCTGTTTGCTCCCCAAACAGAGAATTACCCACAACAGGAAAATCCATGGCCTTGGTCTGGGTATCCTGAGACAGGCCAGTACTTCTGAGCCAAGCCATCATACGAAGGGCCACAGATGTAACCATGATTCTAGATGAAACATCACTGGAGTCCACTGCAGCATGGAACTGCATCTTTGATACCTCAATACCATCCGCAGCTACCTGCTCCAGTTCCTTGGCAAGCTGACCAGGGACCTGTTTAGCTAAGGCCATTACAATGTCCCATCTAGATTTCTGATATCTAGCTGTATAGGCCATATAATTGGCCTGCCCGAGTCCCAAGGATGCTGCCATGTACTGCTTCTTTGCCATGGCATCAATCCTCCTGGAGTCCTTATCTGGGGGGTGTGAAGCCAAGGGTATATTTGCCTTATCACAGGCTGCAGCCTGCACTACCCCAACATGGCTGCATTGCTGGGTAAGGAACTCTGTATCTGAGCCTGAAAGAGTATACCTCTTGTCCATTCTCTTATCCACAGGATGTATAGAATTAGGAGTCTTTAAAAATGTTATTGTCTGTTTCCTAAAAGACTTATGAAGGGGAATAGACAGCCTCCTGGACTCTGGGATATCCATCATTTCAACATAGTCAGGCTCCTCCTGGTCATCCACAGCTTCTTCCATAGGAAGCTGAAGAGTTTCAGCCACTTTCTTGTAAAACATGAAACGGGAAGGGGACTCAGAAAGCCTAGGAGGAGACACTCCTGAAGGTCTGTCTGGGGAGATGTCCGGGTCAATGGGCACATCCAGACTTTCATAATCACATTCACTTTCCTCATACTCTCCTTCCTCCTCCTCCGGTTCATAAAATTCCTCTAAATCATAATCCGGAATAGGTGGAACCGACCGAACCGAGCACCTTCCTAATGGTGCCAGTTTGGTCGGAACCGGGAATAGCGACTGAACAATTTTTATCGCTTTGGCTATTTCATCAGCGGTCAGAGAAAGAACTTTTGGATCCGCACCGGCTGATTTATCCCTTCTTGTTCTCTTAACCGGAACTGACTCCTCGGAATCGGTTCTCCTCTTGCCCGAAGATGTTTCACCCTGGTCAGAGGGCACTCCTTCTGGTTCGGTTGGAACCGAACTGGGCTGGCCATCTGGGTCAGCGGACTTCTTGGCCTCCCTTTCCCTGAGCCCACCAACTCTTTTTTCCAGGGTGGCTGCAGGAAAATTTTTACAAATCTGGCAGTCTGAATCGAGGTGGTCAAACCCCAGACAATAAACACAGGTGGTGTGGGGATCAGCCTTTGCAAAGACTTCCCCACACACACTACAGTGTTGAAACCCAGTGGGCCCGGTTTTTCTTTTGGGTTTCTCAGACATGGCCAGTCCTAACCAAAAACTTACCCTTTTTTCTGCAATCCACCAGGCAAGACACCCTTATCGGTTCCTGACCGTGTTACGGGTCGTGGAAAAAAACGTAATACAATCCGGATTTTTTTTTAGAACCGATAAGAACCGGTAACCACACTCTAAAAGCAGAAATAAAGATTTTATAACAACCTGATCGGTTAGAAGTTCCACACAGAAAAATAACCAAAATAAACCTATCTAGTACTCACGAATACCACAGACAGAGACTGAATCGATAGGTTACAGTTTAAATTCGGTCGAAAATTGAGAAAAACGGTACTTTAACCGACAATTTGAACCGAGGAAAGGAGAAATCTCTGGAGCAACTGTTCAGTGAGGTGGAGTAAAGAATCTGACGGTTTGAGTTCAAACAGCAACCGACAGAGTCTCAACCGAGCTCGAGCTCAGCATTCCATGCCTGGCATGGAAAGTTAACCCTTTCATCTCCGGGGCAGTTCGAAGGTTGGACCTCACTGCAATTTGTCAGAATACAGCAAGACTTCATGTTGTTTGAACCACAGACAGAGCAAAAACCTCTCAAAATGTATGGAGGGTCTTCTTGCAGGAATCCTATTCCTCAGCATTCAAGTCTAGCTTGGCCTGTAATTGCCTTAGGAAGGCCGGAAAAGAGACATCCTTAGGAAGGGTTCTACAGTAGGTGTATAACGTACACTGTCCTCGCTACATGAAAAAAATAAACAGTGAAGCTGGAACCCACCACATCGGGTGGGGTCATGCCTTCTTCATACTTTTTCTCCATCAGGTCTGGGTTACATTCCAGTTCTTGCTCCCCAATGATAGCAACAGACAGCAGGTCAACAGCAAGAGGAGACCACAGGAGGTATTGCTAACAGAATGCATGCATCAATGAAAGAAGCTCCCGGCAAGACTTGGGAAGCTATAGAGGGAACACTGGCATCATCAACAAAGTCGATGCCAGTGAACCTGGCAGTAGCGATGGGGGTTAGCGTCCACAGTGGAGCCATGAGCAAAAGCCTGTAAATTCAGACAGTCTGAAAGAGCAACTGCTCATTGACAGGCTCAAACAGGGTTGTCGACATCTCAGTAACTGACAGGACAATGCCAGATGGTGGAATCGGCTGTGAATCTCCCAGCAGGCGATTAGAGACAATGTCAAACCCAGCCCTGGAGTCTTAGAGATGGTCGGGGGAAGAGAACCCAAGGAATTAGCCTAGGATCTGTCTTTTTCAGCAGACTTACTTCTTTTAACATGACAGCAAGACCTGAAAGGAGAGGCATCTTTGTCACAATGCCGCTGCTTATCCCTTCATCATGGTGCTCTATTTCCATCAATTTAGCAGCATTCTTCTTGTCCTTCTTTGACAAGATCGCAGTCGGCATTATCGACCACAAGGAGCAGCAGGTCTACAGCAAGCCGTGGCATGAAGAAGTAGGTGATGACAATGAAACAACCTGTGCCACACGCTGTGTGTCCTCCACAGTCTTAAGTTTTAAATTTTCTTGCAACGTCTCAGTCTAGCCTGGTTAAAACCCTTGCAAATGGGTGCATGGTTAGCAGCCAATATGTTTATATGCTTCCCACATAGCTCCTACCTATATGTGGCTTTAAAGTAATTAAAATTACCTTTTTCAACTATTTTACTCACACTTTTGATATTAAGTGGGAGAAAGCAGGTCTGAGCACCAACTGAAGAAGTTTGGAAATGCTTGCAACATGGGAAGACCCCCAAAAAAAGCTGCCTAAAGAAGCTGGGAAAGTCCCAGTTCCCATCCACTAGGAGCACCAAGGAAGGACAATCTTCTGACACACTCAGCGGGGATCTGGAGGCCACAGTGCACTAAGTTTTAGAAGCAGTGCACCAATCAGACAAAAAGGTGAAGGGTCCTAACTCCCACCTTACCATCACTGAAACAAAAGTGGACTCCTTTGGATCAAAGCAGAAAAGGACTGCAACGACTTAAGACACAAGTTACCATGGATGTGGTCCTAAAAGAGAATAAGCTGCTGAGAGCATGTCTGGAGCATCTGCAGAATGGGGCTCATGCCTCCAATCTCCATTTCTTGGGCATTCCTGAGGTACTAGAAGGAGCACACTCATTAGGATTTATACAAAAATTACTTGGTGAGCTTTTACAACTTACTACAGAAACTGTGGTTGTCACAGCCTACTGCATTACTCCTAGACACTGACCGAACAATCCTAAACTGCCACTGACTTTTTGATCTCGACAATTCGGGTACATGTTCGGGATGTGTTTCTGCAGAAAGCCAAAACAGGCCCTCTCCCAAAAAAACAAAATGATGGCCCAGTCATACACTGTTTTCTGGACCTTACTTATGCAACCCACCAGCAGTCGTGTGGATCTGATGCAGTGCATGATGAGCTAAGGAAGCTGGGCGTTTTGCATGCCCTGCAGCCTAAAAATGTTCTACTTGGGCAAAGTCACATGCAGTAATCCTTCAGTGGCTGGTCGTAAACTGGAGGTGATTTAAAGGGACTGCACGAAAAACACAGCAGGAAAAAAGTGATAGGGAAGAGGAGACATGACTGCTGTGAAGTAACTTACGAGACTAAAATGTTTCACAGACTTTATATTACTTGCTTCAGCATCTTAAAATTATATTAACTTCTGAATTCTAGACTTTTGTATACCTCCAGTAAGTGACTGATATTGTATAAACCAAAGCTGTACTTTTCCCAGATCTAGGTCACATTTAAACTTTTCACACTACTCAGCATTTCACAAAATGGTGGCAATCACATAGTCTTGAGTGCACCGAGAGGTTTACACCACCCAAGGCATCAGGACCAGTAACAATCACAGAGGATCTGTTCTCTTAATATAGCGATGGTCATGTAAGCACCTGATGTCATGAGGGTATAGCCCCCTTTTTTCTTGATTCTAGGTCTGGGTCGCACTATTTTCTAACTACTGATTTTGTCCTATAAGCAGTTAAGCGCTGTTTTAATACATGCTGCTGTTGAGTTAACTTTTTCACAGTTTACCATGTGGTATCAAATCACATCTGTACTGTATATAATGGGTTACCAAATGCAAATAATGGAGGGAAACAGTGAATGTTCCACTACAATAAGCATTAGTTATAGGCTCTGGAAGAAAAAAGTTACTCACCATAGTAATCTTGTTTCTTCAAAGGGATCACTCATTATGATTAAACTGATGCAGTCAGCCTCCCGTGTTGAACTGCCCGGAGAGGTGGAAATGATAGAACTCTCAATGGCTCATGCCAATTTCAAACTGCTGCCCTAGCAACTGCTGCACTCAGAGTGCTTCAGATTCATATGGAGCCTAACTGGGTGTAATACCCCCTAGCTAATCTTTGCATAATAAAGAAAAAACTACCCCCCTCCAGATCAAAAATCCCCAAGAGACTGGCAGAAAACGAGACCACAAGGAAACTAACTGGTTTAAAGGGTGAGTCTCTAACCTGGCCTATACACAACATTAAAGCAGAGATGCAGAACAAAATTCCCTCCACTTTTTTTTTTTATTAAAGGTTCTAGTAGGGGAGGCAGGGTGGGTGCTTTAATCATAATGAGTGGTCCCTTTGAAGAAACAAGATTACTATGGTGAGTAATTTTTTTCTTCTGACACCAGGAATCACTCATTATGATTAAACTGATGCAGACTACCAAGCAGTACCTTTGCAGATTGAGCAGAGAACCGATTTGGGGAACAGGTTCTGCAGAACTGCTGTGCCAAACCTGGCATCACTTCAGGATTGTAGATCCAGGCTGTAGTGCTTTGTGAAAGTGTGCACTGTTTTCCATTGGTTATAGGTTTCATAGGTTGATTCAAGCGTTGATGGACGTACGTCCTTAATGCTCGTCTTTTATGGGTCTACAAGAAGTTGAGTTTTTCCTCATCCCCGCATACCTGATCTAATCTTGTTTTAAATAATTCTATATTTGGAGTATCTGCCACCTCCAGTGGAAGATGGTTCCATGCTGAAACCACCCTTTGACTATACCAGTTTTTCCTACGTGTCAAATTCCATCTTTTCAGGATTAGTTGTTTAGAATGTCTCTTTCCACTAACTCTACAACTTTTTGTCACAAAACCCAGTTCTGCTCTAAGATTGACATCGCACATTGCTCTGTATAGCATACACATATCACCTCTGTAATGCCTGTACTGTAGTGAATACAGATTGAGTAGTCTCAGTCTTTCCCCATATGGCTCCTCATTCAACCTGGTAATGGACTTAATGACTCTGCGTTGTACACCCTCTACCCTTTTGATGTCTTCTCTTACATGGGGAGACCACACCTGAGCACAATACTCAAGGTGGGGTCTAACCAATGCAACATACAGGGGGAGAATAACTTCCTTGTTCCGACTAGAAATGTGTCTGAGGAAACAGTTTTGAATATTTGCCTTTTTGACTTGGGCTCTGCAACGTATATTAAATTTCATATTTGGACTTATAGTTACTCCTAGATCTTTTTCTAGGTGGGTTACAAGTAAGGTTTTGTTACTTAATGTATACTTGTACTGTGTATTATGGGTGCCCAAGTACATAACTTTAAATTTACCGGTATTAAGGGCTAGTTTACTATACTTGGTCCAGTTAGATATTTTGTCCAATGCTTCCTGCAAAACAGTATTATCCTCTGAGGTGTTTTACACTGATCCCAGACAGAAACAGAATTTGATGGCAGATAAGGGCTGTTTGGCCCACCTAGTCTGCCCATTTCCCTACCTGATGGATAAGCTGCAGATTCTAGTTAATCAACAGCTTTCTTCTTCCTACCCCCACTAGAATTGCCTTATGTCTGTCCCATGCATTCTTGAATTCTCCCACTGTTCCTGACTCCACAACCTCCTCAGGAAGGCTGTTCAATGCATCCACAACCCTCTTTATGAAAAAAATACTTTCTAACATTACCTCTAAGCCATCCCCCCTCTATCTTCAAATTTGTGCCCCCTTGTTCTTGCACATCTCCTCTTCTGAAAGATGCTACCCTTTTGTACTTTGTTAATTCCCTTGAGATACCTGAAAGTTTCTATCATCCCCCTTTTCCTCAAGAGTATACATATTAAGTTGCTTTAGTCTCTCCTCAGATGTCTTCTGGCAGACCCTGCACCATTTTGGTTGCCCTCCTTTGAACAGCCTCCACTCTGTCTATGTCTTTATGGAGATGGGGCTCCAGAATTGCACGCAGTACTCCAGATGGGGTCTTACCAACTGTCTGTACAGAGGGATAACAACTTCCTGTTTTCTACTGTTGATGCCTCTCCTATACATCCCAGTATCCCCCAGCCCTCCTTACTGCTTCTTACATTGCTTGCCCACCTTTAGGTCATCTGATATAATTACTCCTAGGACTCTTTCGATTTTTGTTGTTGTTATTAACTCACCCCCGTTGTGTACTCTTCCCCTGGGTTTGTTGTTTCCCAGATGCTTTACCTTGCACTTCTTTGCACTGAATCTGAGCTGCCATATATTTGACCATTCCTCCAACCTTGCCAAGTCCCTTTTCATCCTTTCCACCACAACTTGTGCATCAACCCTGTTGCAGATCTTTGTGTCATCTGCAAAGAGACATACTTTTCCTTCCAGGTGTTTTCCAATGTCACTTATAAAGACATTAAAGGGTGTTTACCAGCAGTCATCTGTGAATTTCATCTACCATATATTTGGTAAATCCAGCTTTAGTGATGCAATGTATATGTTAAAAAGACATGGACCCAGGACAGACCCCTGGAGCACCCCGCTAGAAACCCCCACCCAATCCGAATAGATACCGTTCACCATAACTCTCTGCTATCTTCCCTCAAACCATTTTGCAATCCAATTAATGATGTTTATACTCGGCTTAAGTTCCCCCAAAGATTTAATTAGTTGTGAGTGTGGTAATTTGTCGAAGTCCAAGAATATAATGTCAACAGAGTTTCTCTTATGCAGTTCCCTGCTTACATTTTCACAGAACGTTAATAAGTTAGTCTGGCAGGACCTAGATTTAGTGAATCCATGCTGTAAGGGATCAAACAGCCCAAGTGACTCCTGGTGATTTTGTATATAGTCTTTAATTATGCCTTCATGTAGCTGCTTTGTATAGACTCCAGCCTCAAGCTCCTACAGTAAAGCCCCATCCAAATGGGAGAGATTTGTACAAGGAACATCTGAATAAACATTTCCAGATTTCCAATGGCCACATTGTAGAAGTTTTTCTTGGACTTTTATAAAAAACTTTAGCATTCCCCAAAATATTGCGACACTGAATGAAGGGCTATGTAATTATTTATTCTGAAATTCCTGACACTAGGCATCTTGTATCTAGAATCACATTTTTATTTGCATGTTGATTTTCTCAAAACAAAAACAAAGTTAAAAAATATGGTAAATGCTGAAGGCCTTTACGTTGTGAGAGAGGCCTAGGCAGTGGGTGCACAAGCCATGAGTGTCGTCCTTCTAAATCTTGACTGCAATGACAACAGTGGAACAATAGTTCTGTACCTTTTATCAGTGGCATAAACATTAAATAAAAAGAACAACGAAGTAGACACATTAGTGACATTTGCATGGTTCAACAGCGTTCTTCAGCAGCGGTGGACTGTTGAGCAACTGACAGCGGGAAAAAGAACTGAGGCACAATGGGGCCATCCACGTTATACAGGCAATAATGCATGCTGACATGGGCGGCCCCAGTTAGCAAAACATGTCAGGTGATCCTGATGCTGACGGCTTACAGCTCCATGATATGGCTCAATGAAGGGAGATAGCCTTGTAGTTTACTTTACCCGAACGTTGACTATGCGGATGCTGGTCTGGCAAGCAGGTCAGAGTTCGTCACCACTGGATCCAAACAGAAAATCAGCCAGTCTGAAAGAACCAGTCCCACCTTTATATCCAAGGCTCTCACTGCCCACTGGACCACAAGAACAGATGGCAAAAGAACAGCTATCAGCAAACCAGTGCCTATGTCACACTACAGTTTGGCCTGTAAAGTGGCTGGAAACTAAGTACAACTAAAAAGCTAACACAATAGCTCCCATCAGACCAAGCCACTGCCACTCCACAGTTCAAAGAGTAGAGGAAGCTGTTGAGCAGAAACCTTCTAAATGCTCATGGACACGTCTCACCTGTGGCTTGGGTGCCAAACTTTACTCCAGAATTCTGGTTGGCACGGTGGGGCATATAACATCAACATTTATACTTTGGTCAGTTTAATGACAGATGCCACTAGTACACACCTATGTCAATGGTGAACATAACGTCATTAGTGACAGAGTGTGGCAGATGAGGTGTAATACCAGTTTTGAAACTGGGCTATGGAAATGGGTTTGTATTGGTAGAGGATCAATGTGGATCCACTTTTATGGAAGAATATTACCATGGCAAATTTCCATAATTAGAGAAACACACCCACAGAGAAAAGGTTGGGGGGGGGGGAGATTATGTGCACAGTAGGTGCACAGATGTGTACGGCTGCTCGATGGAGGTACTTGAGTTCTATGTTATCTGCTCCTGTACTTTTATTTCTGCTTAATTTGATTAAGCTCTAGACATCAGCTATAAAGACAGTTCAAAGTTTGTAAAAAAGGTTAAGGCATCAGCACCAGGCCGTGGGTCGGAAGGAGTGACTGGAAAGATGACATCTTTAAAACCTGTATGGACAAGTTAACACTAAAGAGCAAGATACAAGGTAACTGTGGAACCTGGAGAGACTAGGGGACTGGGCAGATGGAAGAGCATATGTGGTTTAATGTGGACAAATGCTTTCTTAATTGAGTTTAATAATGTGGCACGGTCAAACACAGTAATCTTATTAATCAAGACACATCACCTGACCATGTATTAAAATACTGTCAATGCACAGTCAGATGTTCTGTGCCCTAAAAGCCTGTCCCTCATGCCATATCCATTCTATAAGTACAATACTAAGTGTGCACGTTAAAGGATTTGTGATGCACTTCCAAGTGGAGTAACGACACAAGGGGCATGCACTGTCAATGCTTCAAATCACACTCTGTAGTGTGTTAATGCTTGCTTAACATGCTCTGCCAAACTTTAGCCCCTCATCCATTGATTTTCCAAAGGAAACAGTTCTATGCAGTCTCAGTACATATTCCAGCCTTTCAATGTCCTTGGTACTCATGGTCACTCTTCTGAGCCTTGTCTAATTCAGCAATATCCTTGTTCTCAGGTGTGATTACCACCTTTAGGGAGGAATCTCATAAAGTAAAAGTAATCAGCAAAAATATGCAACATTTTAAAAATTGCACCTAAATTGCTTCACTCAACCAGAATAACTTTTCACCCATTCTTTGGCAGAAAACCAAATCTCCATTTAAAGCAGCAATTCCTATTAAAAAAAAATGTCTACACCTCACTGCACTGCTTTTCATTTTGGTTTCCAAATCCATACAGACCCACAATTCCTTTTATATTTGCCATGATACAGTTTACGTTTTGCAGCATGGAATCGGTTCTGATGCTTTCGGTATCTCAGAAGGTCTGGGAGTAATTTCAGTTGCATGCTGCTTGATCCGAGTCACAAGAAACAAGGGCAATATATTCAAACCACTTGCAAAGGGCTTTGAGGTCACACTACTTTGCACATGGCACAAAAGGAGGTATATTAGAAACCAGAGGTTAAAGCCCTGGGCAACACTAACATTTTACAATATATACTAATGAGTACTGAGCAAAGCAAAGCCCTAACCCTTGAGTATTCACAAACTACAAGGGTAACTACATGCACTAAACTGGCACTTTGAGAGGCACAAAAACCTTAGTGCTGGAGTGCAGAACTGCAATATTCGCATATAAAAATACCACTGACCCTATTCAACATGCAAGGCCCTAACACTCTGGTATCTGCCCATTTACATGTAATTTTCACAGAACATTGCTACACACATGCATGGAGGCTGAGGGTTGCATAGTACTACAGAGTTATCCAGTTCTACATGCGAGAAGGATGAGGCATGATGCAGCACGACTGCACTGGCAACAGTAGAGTCAATGTATGGATCTTTAGGGAGACCAGTATGCAAACTGTTGCAGAAATGTCTTACAACTACTATACTGATATACACACTGGTACAGAGTGCTTGTGTGAGTCAGACAGCAATAACTGACGAGGTGATGAGAGGGTTTGTGCCAGTCACCATCACAGCACTGGGGTGGGGATGCCACCAGACACCTGGGAAATATGACGGGGGCACAGAAGAGGGTGCCAGACACCACGGAAATGTTACATGAAGTAGGAAAGCAGGGAGGGGGGAGTGCCACCAGAAACCAGGGACGTATAACATGAGTGTCATAAACCCACTCAGCAGATCAGCCCTCTACTCCCAAAGTGCCAACCTCCGAGCGCAGTCTTGTAAACAGTTTACAGAAACAGGGTAACCCTCCTGTCTGTTTTTGTGGGTTAGAATCAATCTTTGGTCTCAGTTCTGGAGGGATTCAAACTGTGAGCCTCTTGCTAGCATACCCAATGCACAGGCTCAGATAATTCTGTCTTCGGGGCGCCAGATATCTTTGCCTATGGGCACCTAACCAGGTATGCAGAAATGAACCCTTAAAAGCGCTAATAAAAGACCTCAGATTAAACCCTTACCTTTTTCCACTTTGGTATCACCATTCAAGCTTATGCACAGTGTCTGCTTTAACCATATATACTCCACTTGTTAAAGAAAAGAAATCAAAGAGACAAAGTAAGCTCTAAAAATAGAGTTTTACTAAAATAGATAAAAAATATGTAAAACATAAAATACAGAACCAATATCACAAGAACCATACAACCTTTTAAAAGAACAAGGTTTTAACAGTGCAATTTCTACTACAGTACTTAGATGTTGTCTCTCTCTCTAAATACCTGCTTAAAGTGCTCAAAGATGTTTCTTTGTCAGAGTCTAGATAGAAGTGTGTTGGAAGTGAAACAGAATACTGTCTAAAAGCTGGCTTTGCCCAGCTCTTTGCATGAGGTCACCTAGCTCCTCTCTGTCAGAATACATAAAAAAATATATCTATACAAAAACAGGAAGTCTTTTCAAAGTATTAAATTCTGTAATTTTCCTTTCATCTATAAGCAGTATCCTCTCTCACAGACATCAAAGCACTTATGTCTTTCTGCCAGATCTCACGGAGGTGCAACATGCTTTGTATCACCACGTGAAAATTTAACCGTGTTTCCTCTGAACGTCATAAACGTTTATGATTTCCTTCTTAGCAACTACAGCTATAATTAACTCAGACAAACAGGAGATCCTTGATTAAGGCCTGGTCTGCAATTAGCTCATGGCTTTCATCTTTTAGCTGACCTGGGGGGTGGGGGTGAGTGAGGTCATTCCAAGAGCACCAGATTTCTCAGCAGAAACAATCAGTAATACATTTTTATATTTTAAAAATCATAGGTTAATCAGAACCAGCTGTCTAAGTGTCACAATGAGGACAGGTAGAGAAAGGAAGGAAGTGCCATCAAACAACAGAGGCATCTGACATGAGGATGGGGGGAGAGACTTGAGGTGCCACTAGACACCAGGGAAATATTGCGTCAGGACAGGGAGATGAAGGTGGTGATCTGCACTATTTCTGCACTGTTAGAACATGCTTTTTTGAACCTGTTAGCGCTACCAAAGTGCTTCCAATATGCCAAGTACACACCCTGTATGCAGGACTCCACAACTTATTAACAAACACTCAAGCAGTCCATTCACATTTACAAGTTAACAACTTTGTGCACACTATGGCCCAGATATTCAAAAAGGTTGTGCATGGCGCGCGCGATATTCAAAAGGAAAAAATGCGCTGCACAAATCCCGATGCGCATCAGTAATGTATGCAGGCACAGGTGGGGGGGGGGGCGTGCCCATGCATAACCTGTACAGCCTGACATTCAGCCCGGGATGTGCAGATTCATGCATGCGCAACCCCTACCTGCGCCTGCACAAAGTTAAGACAAAAAAAAAAAAGGAAAAAGTGATGGCCACCCACAGGTGAGCTGATACATTGCCAGGAGCAACACGGCACCTGCCACCTGTGGGTGGCCTCCCGAGTTCCTGCCACACCTGGCGGCGACCCCTATGCCCCATCACGGGCATCCGTGCAGCTAATCCTCCTATTATTTCCCTGGTGGTCCAGTGGACCACTATGTGCCCGATCACGGGCATTTGTCTCCAAGAATAAGCCCTTGTCCTATATCCCTGGTGGTCCAGTGGATCGCACTCTGCCCGATCGCGGGCATCGGTATAGTAACACCCCCCCACGTCCAATATCCCTGGTGGTCCAGTGGACTGCATTCTGCCCGATCGCGGGCATCAGTATAGTAACCCCCCCAATATCCCTAGTGGTCCAGTGGACTGATCGCTGCCCGATCGCGGGCATCTGTAAAATCATAACATACTCCTACCACCCTGGTGGTCTAGTGTACCCTCCCACCCTCCCACTGAGCCCCACCACCCTGCTCTCCCCCGTCAGCCGGTGGGCGGCAGCACCCCACCCACCTGCCGCCCCGCTGCCCGCCGACTGACAGCTCGGTAGGGCTGCACGCCCATTGGTTCACATCTCCATGCTCCACTCTGGCCACTTGCGCTGGCGCAGTGTCACTGCACCATGCACAGTGGGGGTGGCCAGGGTGAGATATTCAAAACTGCTGCACCAGAGCGCAGCTCCATTGAATATCGCCCAGGCCACACCCCTGCGCAACAAAGTTGAGCTGCACCCAAGCTTGCGACACAGCCTGGCGCAGTTTGAATATCCGGGCCTATGTCTTTAAATATGGCACTTACCACACTACCTACCTCAGTCCAGTTTGAGCAGCACAAAACCCTACTACAGCGATAACTGTTCCAAAATGTTGCCCCAGGTGTTCACATACAATGTAAATATTAATGAAAACCTTGTGATCACCCCATTTAATTATGTTCGCCCTATTTAATTATATTCACCATTAAGTATTCCCTATCTAAAATATGTTACCACAGACTCAAAACATGGGGAAAAAAGCTCATCTTAGGAGAAAGGAGAAAAGCATGATCTAAAACAGAATAACTTTTATCATAAGAATAATTGCTGCCAACACTGCAAGATAGGAGTCTGAAATGTCCACACAGAGGAAAAAGTTTGAAAAAGTCTGCAAAGGTTTGTTATTCATGCAAAATGCAAAGATTTGGTGCTGGCATCCAACAGGATGCCCTAGTGTTTAGAACTGGTGCTGCACAGCCAGGGAATGTTGCTTCATTTTGGATAAACTTTATAGGGCACTAATGCAGCTGGCAGGCCAGCCCCATGGAGAGAAGTTTTAAATCGATGAAACACAGATTATAAAATCCATATTCTCTTTGTATGTCTATGCCACACAACTAACTCACTGCTTGAGCGCCAACCAATGCAAATGCTGCAACACTGCTGTAATATGTTCCCTAGGGACAGCAACTGGTAGACCCTAATTGTAATATCCTGAACCAGCTGCACTGCAACCTGCAAGTCAAAGATGCACATACATCAAATTTATATAGTCCAGTTCTGATGACACAAAGGCATGGGGTGTGCACGCTCACTGCAGCTCATACAGTGGCCAGCCAAGGTGATGAGAGGAGGGTTACATTGGCCACTGTATCAGGATAGGACACACATCCCAGGACACACCGATAAGGGGAGGGGAAGGGATGGGTGATGTTGAGGATGCAGGTGGGGTTGGGGCCATTGGATCGCCAATGTTTGCCAGTCCATATGTCAACCAGCATTTGGGGGGGTGAGGGGCACCACTGGACACCAGGGCTAGTATAGAGTACATGGAACTGGTGATCGGTTAGCAGTGTCAGTGGTTCAGTAGGTAGCACACTCGCCTCTGAGGCCGGGAGATCAGAGGGCTGTGGGTTCAGTTCCCACATCTGGCACTTGGGTTAATATTCCAGTACTGACACTGTAGTGCAGCATGAGAGGGGTGCTGCACTTCTGAGGTGCCGTCTTTCGGATGAGACGTTAAACCGAGGTCCCATCTGCCTGGATTGGTGGTAGTTCAGGTGGATGTTAAAGATCCCATGGCACTTATCGAAAAGAGTAGGGGAATTTCCCCGGTGTCCTGGCCAAATTTCCCTCATTCACTAAAAATACCACCAACAGCTTAATCTGGTTCAAGGTCAGTTGGCATTCATCTGTATCCCCCTCCCCCAGGTCGTGCCTGAAAATAGGCAGGATTTGTCTAGTGCACTTACCCGGTCAACAAAAACTAAATAAATAAATCGGAGGGTTGGGGAATGCCAGGGATAACTGTATAATATGCAGGAGAGGAGATGGGGGGTTGCCACTAGACACCAGGGATAAGTGTCGCATATACAGGATGGGGAGGTGCCACTAGACACCTGAGAGTTGTGCGAGACTATGAAACGGGTGGTCAGGGAAGGGGCGATGCTACTAGACACCAGGGTTAAGTGTATGATATACTGGACGGGTGATTGGGGGTGGTGGTGCCACTAGACACCAGGGAGTTGGTGAAACTATGGAATAGGTGGGGTGGTCAGGGGGTAGACAGTGTCAACAAATACCAGGGATAAGTGTCACATATACAGGATGGGTGCCCGGGGTGGGGGGGGGCACTAGACAACAGGTAGTTATCTGACACTATAGAATGGGTAGACAGGCCGGCCCCAAGGCACAGAGAGTTGAAGCATCTAGCCTTACCTTGCATCATGTCAGTGACCCGGGTTCGGGAATGACCTTGAGTCATCAGGGAGCTGGTTGTGGGGAAGGGCAGGAGCAGGACTGAGCTGCCTATGGCAGCTCTCCTCGACTGGAGTGGACACTGTCCCTCCCATAGTCCCATCACCATCGGGTGGAAGTACGGTGGTGGTGCAGGCCGAGACGGTGGCTAGTAGGGTGGGGCGAGCCGCAGTGCCTGGTGTGCAAGTGCCTCCACACTCGTACATCAGCACCCCAGATGTGCGGGAAGGGACGGGTGGAAAAGGGGAAAAATGGCTGTAAAATATAAAGAAAATAAAAAATGGGTGTACGGGGTAGGGAGTGCCAGCAGACTCCACAGATAAGTGTCAAATGTATGGGATGGGTGCCCGGTGGGTGTGAGGTATCACTAAACAGCAGGGATAAAGTGATCTTATACAGGTCAAGGGATGGGGGGTGTCATTAAACACCAGGGATAAGAGCCACATGGATGGGTGATCAAGGGGGGGGTGCCAACAGACATCAGGGTTAAGTGTATGATATACTGGGTGGGTGATCGGGGGGGCCATGAGACACTATGGAGTTGTGTAACATTATGGAATGGGTGGCTGGGGATGGGGTGCCACTAGACACCAAGGATGTGTCACACATGCAGGATGGGTACTGGGGTACCACTAGACAACAGAGAGTTATATGACACTACAGAATGGGTGGACAAGGATGGAGGTGCCAGCAGACTCCAAAAGTTAAGTGTCAAATATATGGGATAGGTCACTGGGGGGATAACGTGATCATATATGGAATGGGCGATCGGGGTGCCACTAGACACCAGAGATAAGTACCACATATACTGAATGTGACTGGGGGAGGGGGCTACTAGATACCAGAGAGTTGTGTCTCCTGTATGGAACAGGTGATCAGGGGGTTGGGGGTGCTACTAGACACCAGGGTTAAGTGTATGCTATATGGGAAGGGTGATAAGGGGGTGAAGGGTACCATTACACACCAGGGATACATGTTAAATGTATGGGAGGGGTGATCAGGGGGTGGAGGGTGCCACTAAACACCAGAGATGACATGGCTGATGCCCACAGATTGGGTGCAAAAGGGCTTCCACTCACCATGCAAATGGCCCCTTAGCACACTGCATGCCCAATGGGTTCATCTGCATGGTGTGGATGAATATAACGCCATGACTCCCGGCGCTATCTGTCCCAAGACACAACTCCCTGTGGGCTGGATATAGACCATGTCCATGTCAGGGCAGCGTAGTTTGACCTTAGCATTGCACCAACACATGCCAGTACTCCATCAGATAGAGCTGGTCCACTATCCAACTAAAATATGCAGCCTCTGGGTCAGGCACAGGCATGGCGCAAACCTCTGCGCACACTTTTGTAACCATTTTTTTAACACCTGGGAACTAGGTGCAGGTATAAAATTTACAAGGAAGACACACACTTGGTTTGTGTGCTGTCTGGGCCTGCTTCACAGCTTGAGAACTTGCGAGATTTGCCAGAGCATCAATCAGGCTACAAGGCGATGCCGTAAGAGCTCAAGAAAATTTCTTGGCATTAAAGGCAGTGCAAGCCATGGAGAAGGAAAACACATCAAAATCTGCTTCTCCCTCACCATTGGCCAAGAAACTGTTGTTGAAGTTTAAGGAAAAGGACATGGAATGGTCGTTGTCCAGCCATAAGCACAAACACAGAGACGAGGACAAATCTGCTCCACTGGCGAAGTCCCGGTTGCATTGAGAAAAGGTAAGTCTTCATCAATACTCACTCTGGCTGTGTCAGCTACATCCCCCCTCCCCCGACTGTTGAGACACCAATGTCGTGGCTTGGCGTAGGTACTGCCATACCTACCATGGACGGTACGATGCCATCGTATTCGGGCCAAGGCCCATCAACACAGGTAGTCCTGGCCTTCTTTCAGGAGGTCGTTGACTCCCAGGCTGTGCTGGCCTCGTTCTCTGAAATAATTTGACACATTCTGCCAGGGTTGCCATTGCAGGCAGTTATTCTGCCAACAGAACCTTCTGGAGATCAGCCCCCTCTCACGGATTCCAGCAGCAAGTCATAGAAGCGGTTGCCAGTCTATTCTGCAGCTCCCATCGCTGCTCATGCTGATGATGACAAAATGGAATATAATTCTGACCTCATGGACTTAGAGGCAGATTTAAAGGACGAATAAGAGGGTAAAGAACAATTTATGGAGGGTCCCCCTTGCTCTAGTTCTTCTCATCACATATTAAGGACTAGCCAGTTTATACCCCCAAAATCTCCTCCCAAGGACCTATCTTTCCAAGCCATGACGCAGCAAATGCAGTCTGCCATGGACTTTGATGTAGAACAGGAAGATTCCACTAAACAGCATTTCATGGGGTTTGTGGAGGTGCCCTGCTCCATTATCATTCCACCTATATCTCCTGCATTAGAGGATGCTACTTTTCCTGCATGGTACAGACCAAACTCACTGCCTGCAATACCTAGAAATGCTAATAAGCAGCATCCTGTACCATCTGCTGAGCACTATTATGTTAACCAGCCAGAAACAGACTCTGAGATCATCATGGCTGCTCGTGATAGGTCTAGGGCTTCTAGGCACACGAGTACTTTGCCTCCTGATAAGACATCTAGGAGGCTGGATATGATGGGCAAGCATACTTATACAGTACCTCTGTATGACTGAGCCTTACAATTGCAAACTAGCAGGCCCACACGATCAAATATCAGAACAGCCAGCGAAAAGCTGCTTGTACTGCTACCCAGGCTTTGCCTGATGGCTCTGCCAAGACTGATTTACTTAAAATGTTATCTACTGGTGCCACGTTTGGCAAACATTTGCTGCGCTTCAGCTTATGATGTCTTTGATGCTTCTGCCAAAGCTGCCACTTACTTCTGGCATTTGCATGAGAAGATATTCTTGGTTCAGAGTTGCTGGCTTTGCCAGTTATGTACAGCAGGCAGCTTTGAATGCTCCCATTAAAGAGTCAAAATTGTTTTGCTATGATGTTAAAAACAAAAAGCCCTACATGGCCTTCAGACTTCTAAAATTACTATAAGGTCTGTGAAGTCCCTATATCCCACTCCTGCTAGATGTCGAGGTCTGGGCTCCTTTAGTCAGCCTGCCACCTGACTCTCTTACGTCTCCCCACTCACTCAGCTGTTACCTCCAGGGGTGTGTGCGGGCAGGATCTCCCTGAATCTAAAACAATGGCTGGAGATCACTATGGACAAGTGGGTTCTGGACATAACTGCAAGGAGGCATGCTCTGAATCTGTTACAAATCCATCCAGATCATATTCTGCCTCCTTCCTTTTATCCTCTGGGTCATTTGTCCCTTCTAAAGGAAGAAGTTCAGACTTCATTTCAAAAACGTGCGACAGAACCAGTTCCTCCTCAGGATAGGAACAAAGGGTTCTATTCCAGATACTTCTTAGTCCTGAAATGGGCAGAGGATCTGTGTCTTGTGTTAGATCTCAAGGATCCCCCGGCAGGGTTTTCAGCATCCTGGATGGGTCCAGCACTGGGAAATGATTCTTTCTTCCCTCCTTCCATCCTCTCTACCCAACTCGTCCTTGCCTGACTCTGCTCTCTAGCAGGGTTCTCAGCATCCTGAAGAGGCCGAGTCTTAGGAAAGTTTCTCCCACCCCTCCTCCTCCTCCTTCCCTTTACCATCCCCTCTACTATCTCTACCCAACTTGTCCTTGCCTACTCCTGCCCCTTATTCTAAGTCCTCGCCTCATTCCGCCACTGGCAGCGATCTCTGCACTCTGAAGGGGCCAGTTCCAGGTATGACTCGTCCTTCCCTTCCCTATCCTGTACCCCC
Organism: Neoceratodus forsteri; assembly: GCA_016271365.2. Lineage (NCBI taxonomy): Eukaryota > Metazoa > Chordata > Ceratodontiformes > Ceratodontidae > Neoceratodus > Neoceratodus forsteri. Next base: position 358,119,825 of record CM028135.1, on the reverse strand, counting down.
ACCTCCCTGCACTTAATCAAAGGAATTAGTTCACTTGAGCTAATAATTTGCACTCTATGCTCTGTCTGAGGCGCTCCCAGATTGCACTAGCCCTGTGTTAATTTGCCCCTCACAACTAATTTTTTTTTTGCTCACTTTTCTCCGGTTATGTTCCCCCCATCTTTATCCTCTCCTTCCCGCAGCTTCTTTTCCCTGTCTACCCCCCTACCCTCCTTGATGTCCCCCCACTGGACCTCATTTATTCAATAATTGCTAAATAATCTGCCTCTTAACCGTGATCCATTCCTGGAAGGAGTTGGCTCCAAGGCTGCATTAAACTTCTGTACTATGTTCCTCAGATATGCCACTTGTAATTAAATGCATATTCCACAGGTATGATATATTTAACTGTATGTTATGTCACAAATACGATTGTATGATTACTTATAAAAATATTTTTTAACTGTATGTCTTGTTACAAATGTAACTGAATGTTTAATTTCTCAGATATGTTAAATGTTTAACTGTATGTCTAATTCTTTATCCAATTGTCCCCCGTTTCACTGGGGGATGAGCAACGTGTTCAGTGTGCCTTCCTGGTGAAACATTTCAATAAATAGATAAATAGATTTCAGCCCATACATTGAATACAGAATGTTTTGAATGGTATCCCTGAAAGCTCCAACTCCCCTACTGCAAACGGGGGATGGCTCTGTCTCTGGACAAGAAGAATGCATACCTTTATACAAAAAAAAAAAATAAGAAAATCCCACAGACAATACCTCTGCTTTATGCTGGAGGGCAAACACTATCAGTTCAAGGTATTGCACTTTGACTTGTCTTCTGCTCCACGGGTCTTTACCAAATGTCTGGCAGTAGTTGCACCACATCTTTACCAAATGCCTGGCACTAGTTGCAGCACATCTTTACCAAATGTCTGGCAGTAGTTGCAGCACACCTTTATGAAATGTCTGGCAGTAGTTGCAGCAGCCCTTTGCAGAGAAGGCCTATGTGTTTTTCCTTCTCTGGATGACTGGCTCCTGAAGGCCAGCTCCAGGGAAGCTTTGCTACATACCCTGTTTCATACATGTCAGTTGTTCAACAACTTGGGGATCAAAGTAAACGTGCCAAAGGCTGTGTTAACTCCATGCCAAAGACTGCAGTAAACAGGAGCGGTTTTGGACATAGAGAAGGGATGTACCTTCAACAGGGCAGATACTTTGATTGCTCATGCATACTTGATATACAGAAGCAACCTTGTCTCTGCACGAGCAATATTATGTCTCCTGGGACTGATGGCTGTGGCCATAGTGACTGTGCTACTGGCACGTCTTCATATGAAGATACCTCAGAGGATGCACAGGGTCTAGTGTAATCAGCTGATGAACAAGCTACACCAAATGGTTCTTGCCACATCTCCCCTTCACAGAGCTTTGTTATGGTGAATCAATCACGAAAACCTACTGAAGGGCGTTCCATTCCTTGTACCAGCTCCTGTATACAGCCTCACCATGGATGCCTCAGGCTCCTGCTGGGATGCTCATCTTGGCTTTTATCAGACACAGGATTCATGAATCAAGGTGGAGACTGAGTTACACATAAATGTCCTGGTAATGCAGGCTGTCCTGGGCAGCCTCCAGGCTTTTCAGAATCATCTCTGCCCTGGTCCTCTGCTAAACCAGATGGACAATGTCAGCAAGATGCATTACATCAACAAACAAGGGGAAACTCACTCCTATCCCCTATGCAGTGAAGCAATGAGAGTATGGTACTGGACCCTGTCTCACGGCCTTCAGCTGTCAAACTGTTTCTCCCAGGTCTCCAAAATGTCTTGGTAGACAGGTTAAGCATGTCCCAGTCGATGGTTCATGAATGGGAACAGCTGATCTCCATGGTAAACTATCTCTTCGCAAGATGGGGTCATCCACAGCTGGACCTTTCTGCATTCCCATACAACATAAATCTGCCACGTTTTTGCTTGCTTGCTCACTCCCAAGGTCTGGAGTTATTTGGCGAGGCGCATTGCCCCTTTCCTGGAAAGGGGAATTCCTATACACGTTTCCCCACATTCTTCTAATACAGAGGGCTCTATTCATGCTGCAAATGGGGAGTGCCACGTTCATTTTCATAGCTCCGTTCTGGGCTCGCCAGATATGGTCTCCATCCAACATCTGGCAGTGGAGCCTCCTGTCCCTCTATCTCTGTGTTGGGGTCTGTTGTCACAGGGCAAGGGATACCTGGTTCATTTGGATCTGAAGTCCTTGCACCTGCATGCATGGCTTCTGAAAACATAGCCACTATACATTCTGGGGTGCTCCCTTAAGGTTGCTGATGTCCTGCTTACAGCTAGGAGGCCTTCTACCAGACATACGAATTGCCTGAAATGGAAGCGCTTTACTTTTTGGTCTACTTCCTGAATTCAAACCCTTTTATATGTCCTGTGAATGCTGTGTTGGAATATTTGCTTTCACTGTGTGACTCTAGCCTGCAGTATTCATCTATTAAGATGCATCTGGCCGCTGTACCAGCTTTCCATGCCTCTACTGATGGGTGTACTGTTGACCAATTAGAGGTGTCCCATACGTTTCTGAGAAGTATTCTTCATAAGAAATCTCCTACCCATAGTCCAGTCCCACTCTGGACATGAATTTCATTCTTAAGAAATTGATGCTGGTGCCTTTTTGAGCCCACCACGAGTTGTGGCTTACGTTTTCTATCATGGAAAATGCAGTTTTTAGTTTTAAAGACCTCTGCTCAGAGGATTTCCAAGCTTCAGGCATTAATGTGTGAGCCTCCTTATTTGATTTTTCACAAAGACAGAGTCTCGCTGTGTATGAATCCGAAGTTTCTACTGAAGATGGTTTCAGAATTTACATTGAATCAGATGATACACCTTCTTGTCCGTTATCCCAAGCATAACAGCCAGGTTAAGGCACTGCTGCACACTTTAGACATACACAGAATACTGAAATACCATATTGATCGCACCAGGGACTACAGAAAGTCCTCTTAGCTTTTTGTTTCATTTGCCCCATGTCTAAACAATGCCTTTCCAAATGGCTGGCATATTGTATTACATTCTGCTACAGGAAATATGGCAAGGAACTTCCAGGTGTTGTTCATGGTCACTCCACAAGGGGTATGTCCACTTCTGTTACTTATTTCAAAAATGTCCCTGCCACCGACATATGTACTGCAGCCACATGGAGCACTGTTCACACTTTCACTAAGCATTTTGGCCTGGACATGGTCACTCATAGATGTGCTGGTACTGGGCTTGCTGTACTGCAAGGCCTTCTGTTCTCATTACATATCAGACTGTACCATCCTCCCTAATATTTTGTACTGATTGGGAGTCGTTCCAAAGGTGTGGCCTAATGGAGGAGATATCCACAATGAAGACAGAACAGTTAAGTGAGAACTTACCCTACAGCAGCTCTTCAAGAAGATATCCTCTATTAGGCCATTCCATACCCTCCCTCCTTCCTTCTTCCTGTTCTATATCCTGAAGGATCCATCAGGCGCTGTGCTTAAAGCTTTACTCTGTGCATCCCGTCTTCAGCTCCCTGACTCTCCTTGCATGTCTGGTGCTGGTACAATCTCCTGGTTTCTCATGGTTGGAGGCCCTCCAAGGCCAATCTCTGGCAGGAAACCGAGAGTGGTGGGGCCACCCTTGTTACATAAACAGGGGATAACAGACAGAAAAACAAACTGCAGCAGCTTAGTTGAGGGTGTTTCCTTCAGCAGGTCAAGCAAGGATGATCGACACTGAAGAAAGAACTGAGAAGTGATAGGGCAGCCCAAGTTATATAGGCAGTTATGTTGGCACTGATGCTGCACGTCACTGTGGGCAGCCCCGGCTAGCAAAAGGTTTCCAAGTGGTCCTGATGAGGACAGCTTATAGTTCCAAAGGTGTGGCCTAATGGAAGAAATTCTCTCGAAGAGCTACTGTTATGGTGAGTTCTTCTGTAACTGTTATTTTTTTATTGTGCTTTGTTTTTTTTGGTTTTTTTTGAGGCTGGAGGACCCAGCACTAAAACATAAATAAAACAAAGCACTGCAGTGACTCTATACGAACATACATACGAACACACGAAGAAGCCACCAGAAGAAGGCCATTTGGTCCATCAAGTCTGCTCATATTGCAAGGTTCACAGCTTGAGCTAATATCCCTGCCCTCCCTCCCCACTCCACCCATCCTCCCTACCCATGATCCTTACCTTCCCCCTACGCTTATCCCAGCCTCTCTTAAAGCTGCACACTGTCTTCAACTAGATAACCTCTTCCAGCAGCGCATTCCAAGTGTCCACCACCCTCTCTGTGAAGAAGTGCTTCCTGACCTCCTTCCTAAACCTCCCATCCTCAGCTTAAGACTGTGCCCCCTCATGTTATGGTTGCCACTCAGCTTACAGAGATTCTCCTTATCAACCTTATTTATCCCTTTCAAGTACTTGCAAGTCCCAATCACGTCCCCTATCTCTCTCTCTCCTGTCTTCCACCAAGTGCATGTTTAGTGCTCTCAACCTCTCCTCATATGCCTTACCCTGCTGACCCACTATCATCTTTGTAGCCCTCCTCTGGACCTTCTCCAGTAAGTTAATGTCCTTTCTGACGTGTGGGCACCAGTACTGATCTCCATACTCCAGATGCGGCCTTGCCAGTGACCTTACAAGGGTAGTATAACCTCCTCTCTCCTACTACTGATCCCTCTAGATATGCATCCCAGCATCTTGTTTATCTTTGCTGCTGCTTTCTTGCACTGTGTGAAGTGCTTCAGGTCACTAGTGATCATCACTCCCAGGTCCTTCTCTTCCTCTGATGCAGATACTTGGACTCCACCCAGATAGTACTCTGTCCTGGGATTCTTGGCTCCAATATGCATTACTTTGCATGTCTTGGCATTGAAGCCAAGCTGCCAGATCCTGGACCACCTCCCCAGCTTTTCCATAATAATACTATAATATAATAATACTGCAATCCACAACTTTAAAAGGTTTTATGGAGTAGCGTGGCCATTGGCCATTTAACATCATACACCCTGCCTTGGGTTGAGATACAGATGAGGTACACCGATGAGCTCTGAGAAGGATGTCATGAAACAAGTTTGAGCCTTCTGTTCTTAGCCTCTGCAGACAGTGTGAGAGGCAATCTGGCACCATATGCTCCTGTTTAAAGAAGAACCAGTCTACATTTGTTCATGCTGATTTGCATATACTTCTCATGATGTTTTGCACGTGTGATTTTATATTTCTTTAAGACTTGGATTTATGGCCCATGCCCTTCCTGGGTAACCCTTATGTCAGTGCTGTTGCGCTGAGGTTCTTTGGATTTTTGAGTTTCAGATTTTAAGTACACCAGTTGGCTCGTGGCATATGTGTGTGTGGCTAGAGGATTTTTCTAGCCATTAATCTAGCTGGCTAGTGGCTGCAAAACTAAAATGTTATCTCCTAGTGACAGGGGTGTAATGAAATCAATTTTTGTAAGACCTAAAATGGTATTAGTTTATGCAACAAAGTGGACAACTGGATACTGCTGGAGGTTCTGAAGTCCCATGAAGTGACCTTCAACAATCTTTGCCCCATACTCTCACCACAACCCTCCACATACAAAAAGTACCCTTTTAAAAAACCTCTATGTGGATACTGAAAGAGGTACTCATAACCTAATAAAGGTGAAAAAGGAGGCATACAAAATGAGTTAACTGCAAGACATCGGGGGAAACATTAACTACAGGGACAAACAGAGACAGTGAAAACATATGCTTGAGGTACAAAACAAATGGCAGAGGAACAGGCAGCACTTGAAGTCGTATCCAATAATATGCCTCACAAATTACCTCAAGGAATTCACGCAGATTGTTCTTGGCACCACTCTCTCCCAACCTGAGCCACCCAAATAGGGCAGGACTCAGAGTTCTATCTGAGGCCTCTACTTTTCTCCATGTACGTTAACAACATATACCCACTTAACGCATTCAATGCAAGGTACTAGTGTATGTTAAAAACACAATTCTTTATTGTAGAGCCCCACACTGGCATACTGTCAAGCAGCTCTTGTCCTTCAAATACCTGGGGGATGGGGCTGGACCCCCAACTCACTTAACCAGAAACAGGCATTCAAATCCCTATCACTACTTGAGTGGATCCCAGGCAAGGTGCCCTCTACAGAGCCAGTAACTGCTGCCTGCACAGAGGTCATCAACATGGCAATAGTTAAATACTTTGCCACAATTTCTGAAAGAATTTGAGCAACTCAACCAAATTCTGAAGGTTGTCCACAACACCTTCAACCCAGTGACCCTTGCACTTGGTTTGCCACCTCCTTCATTAAATCATGGTGGGCCTTTAGCAACTCCACCTCTGGGCCCATTTTAGTCACATTAGTCTTTAACGACTGCTCTGATAACTCTTTAAAGTGATTTATGCAAGTTTGCCATAACAAGTGGGAGTAGTAACCTGTAGGAGTTGTGAATCAGTCTCCTACCATTCCAGCTGCCCAAAAGTATGTTTTTTCATGAAAAAAATCCTTTTATTTCTGTGCTCTGCTTCATTTGCATAGATACATAGACAGTGTCGGCAGATAAGGGCCTATAGCCCACCCAGTCTGCCCATTTGAGCTCGTTAAGTTCAATTTATGTTTTCCAAGAAGTCTGTTGCCCCTTACCCCTGACCTCCAGAATTCCTTTATGTCTATCTCATGAATTCTTAAATCCCGTGATTGTTTCAGCCACCAACACTTCCTCTGGCAGGGTGTTCCACTTGTCCACCACCCGTTCTGTGAAGAAATTTTTCCTCACGTTTCTTCTGAATCGTCCTCCCTCCAACTTCATCCCATGCCCTCTAGTCCTGGAACATCTTTTTCACTTAAAAATAGTGTATTCCTGCACCCTGTTCCTCCCTGTACTGTACCCACAATGCCTCACTATATAAATTAGTATACAGGCTATTATATTTCTGTGCTCACTGCAGAAATAGGAGACTACATCACACTGTAAATAAATCTTGTCAGCTAGATATTGTGCGCACAATGCCTTGTTTTGAAAATAAACATGTGAGAGCTTATTTTGTTGAACACACTACAGAAATATGATGCTGCACCTCACAGTAAGGAAACAGCTTCTTATTGTACCCACAATGCCTTGCTATGTATATCTACATATTAGGTGCTTTAATGCAGTCACCACCACTACCTAAATAAAAGACTGCACCTCTGAGTAAGGAAGATTTAAGTCAACTTTTTTACCCAGAATTCCTTGTTGCTGTATGTAAAACACCGATAGCTCTCTTGCAGGACATCATTCTAGGGGTGTGGTCACACAAACAAAACTGGAGGTCAGCCAGAAACAAAGCGCTGATGAGAAATCAAAAAAATGACGACACTTCTTTTTTTTTACAAAATAAATTGCAGCTTCAACATCTGAAACATGGCTGGCAATGGCACACTATGTGAAAATGGCATTTGGGAAACTTGCATAAATCACTTAAGTCCCTTCCATCTGACAATGCATCTTCAACCTACTCCCTCCTTGACCTCAACCTTTTTTTTTTTTTTTGTGTGTGTGTTAACTTTCTACTCATACCCAAGGGCTAGGGATAATCACATACTGAACTCCCCAGATAGAATTTTGAGAATTTGTAAGCACAAACAATTTTGTTTTGCAAGCACTCACCTTATATATTGAAATGTTTGCACCTATATTATTAGCAGTACAAGGATCAGGTCATGTAGTACAAAGACACACAAGCAGTCCTTCAATTTTATGGACGGAAGCCCTGACTTTAGAAGCAGGGTGTCAAACTGTCCGCCACAGAGCTAGTGCCGAAACAATCTATCATACCCAGACCACCACCAAAACCATCACTACACTAAAAGCACCTCAGTCATTCAACTCCACCAAAAGCAATAGCCCCGAGGGCCTTAGCCCTAAGCAGCTCTACAGTGCAGCTACTGCAACTGTGGCCCCCATTTCTGCCCTCCTTAACCCCTCCTTCTGCTCAGGAAAGGTACGCTTTACTTGGGAGAAGGTTAAGGTTATTCTGCTACATAAGGGCGAGGATTCCTCAAAACCTGACCATTACCAGCCCATTTTCTCCTCCCTGCTCTTGCAACACCTACAGTTACACCTGGTGTATACCAAACCCTCTTCTTCCTTAAAGCTCCCCTCCTCCTCCCAAGTCCCTGAAAGTCTGGCTTTAAGGAAAAAACCTCACAGTCACCTTTCTCTTTAGGCAAAGTGACTACATCCTTACCAACCCCTGCATGCTTTGTCAGCTTGGCCAAAGCCTCTGGCACCCCCTCCTCCTGAAACATAATATCTGGTGCCAAGCTACTGGAGCTCATGGTCAATTGCTTCTACTTCTACCTCAAGGATCATTGTCAAGTTGTACATAAAGGGGTTCTGACTCAACCACTTCCCACACCCAGATCAGGCCTTGTGCGCCCCAAAGAGTGATCTCAACCCCATATTCACCTCAATGACCTTGCCACAGCCTGTGTTACCACTCAGATTCATATGTATATGGACAACACAGTATTTTCAGTAGTCAGTGGCACAAATATCTAAGGGTCTGAAGCACTGATCCAATAAGCTCTCCTTAGTACCCCAAAGTGTTTTTTTTTTTGTCAAACTCTCTCTAAACACAAACAAAACAGTCTCTAAAACCTGTGGTACTAGGCCTCGACTGGCCAAACTCCCCTCCTGCCCAGTTCTAAAGGACCTTTGATGGCTCTCAGCTGGAGCAAGTCACAACCTACAAAATGCCTTGGAGTTTGGCTGAATGACAATTATGACTTCTCCTGTCATACTGATGCTATCCATGGCAAGCTCCTCACCAAACCTGGCACTTGATGGAATACACATACAAATCCTGTGGGAACTAGACAAGAAGCTATCTATTCCACTTGTGGTAACAGTCAAAGAGTCAGTATGAAATGTGTACATGCCTGACTGATTAGAAGGCATCCCACATGGTAACTATACTCAATCAAGGTTCCAATGGTACTAAACAATGCAGAACTATTCATTTTGAACAGTATCTATGTTTTTTATGAATTAATGGGGTCAACAACTATACGCTGTACACTTTTTTGAACACAAGCATCAGTGTTGCATGCAAAAATTGCAAATATACTGGCACACAAAGCAATCTCACAGTTCTCTTTACAACAAGGGAAGTTAAATGGATTAAATCATTTGCTTTACCACAGCTGATCCCCCTCCCTTTGAGCAGACTATTCAATTTATTTACTCCACCAGAAGCCATTTCCTTCCCAAAACACAAAGTACTAAACCTGAATAAGTGCTTCATCAGATGCTGCCATTTGAAGGCTCAAGAAAAAAAAAAAAAAACAGCTGGTACTGAGAACACAACTGTATTTAGCACTGTGTTGCATCTATAAATTGTGTAGTGTACTGCATCTTTTAGAACTGCATTTCTATGAACTTTCAGCAGAACCAATCATAAATACTAATATTGTCCCACCTCCAACTTCACTGCACTACACTGGTCAAATAATCATTTGAAATGCCCTGTTTGTCAGATGTGAAGAAGATGCTGCTGAAGCAGACATTTACATTGAAATGCCCTGATCATGGAGAATGAAACAATTCCTAATGAAGCAAATAATAAACTCAAGGGTAGCATTTCATTTAGGCTATCACACTGCAGCTGCAGACGAGACAAAGCCCCTGTTCTCAGTAGTATGAGGTTGAAAACCAGACTGTCTACCTATCTGTAGAATAATCGGGCTAAATAAGGCCCATTCCATATGGAAAAACAGCTGTCTTTGCAGGCACAAAAAAATGTGACGTCTCGTTTGATAATGTGCCTTGTTTATATGTTATCTAGGTTTCAATTTCAATTTAATTACAGGACAAAAACCACTGAGATTAACCAGCAACACTTACGTATAAATGAAAATAAACATGCCTTAATGGTATGGATCTGGTCATATGGACCAGCTCCCTGATCACCATCTGCAGCAGCTCCAATAGCCGCTACTCCCATTCTGCATCTGCGGCCTGGGTCATGAGGGTTTCGTTCCCTGACCCTTCCCCGCTCCGGATCACCATCTGCAGTGACTCCAACGGCCGTTACTCCCATTCTGCATCTGCAGCCTGGGTCATGAGGGTTTCTGTGTCAGTGTAAACCCATGATTAGCTCTCATCGTTAAACACTGATTTCTAAAGTTTGATATGTGCTAGGATACTAATGCTGAAGACTACTAGCTAGTCACCATATGAAACTGTCAGTACCTTCATTTAATTTAGCTGCCAAGTGCTAACTGTCCTACATTGCCTATTGCATGCAGACCTGTGACACCTCTGTACAATACTTATTAGCAATCATTGTTAGAGTTCTCTTAGTGTATACTGTAAAATACTTATTAGCAATCATTGTTAGCTGTGTTCCCCTTAGTGTATAAATAAAACCCCGATCTCTGGCCCAAAATAAAGCCCCACTACCCCCCACTCCCCTCCTCTCCTACACCTTCTCTCACTCCCACATTCCTAAATCCCTACTTCAGTCCCCTATCTCACACTCCCCACCCCTCCTACCTCCCTTCTCTACCTCCTCTCCCATTCCTGTGTTCCCGCCTTAACCACCTACACCCCCTATTCCCGTCTTCGTCTACTATTAGCCACCTTCCCTGCAGATACCCATCATGCAGCCATTCTGTATGATACCCTTCATCCTTTCCCTTCTACCTTTTCTATTTCCCCTAACCTCTCTCCCTCCTGCCTGCTTTCCTGCTCCACCCTTCCCCTCCTCTCCCCTCTTCAAACCTCCTCCCCCCGCTTCACTTCCCCTGCCTTCTGAATTTCTCCCGCCTCTTCTTCCTGGCTCCACCAGGTCTCCATTAGAATCTCCCTCTCCTCCGCCCTCCCACCTCTCCTCCCCTGCCCTCTCCATTTTATCACAGGCACACCTTAGCCTCTGCCAAGCTCATCTTTGCCCTGCCAAGCTCATCCTACTCCTACTGCTCCTCATAGTAGGCGACAATGAGCCCAACCCTGGCCCCCTCTGTAAAACCAGGGTCAGAGGTTCTCACCTCCCCCTGGATCTCAGCTGAATTTCTGGCCTGCCTCCTTGCTCGAGACCTGGCATGGAAGACCTTACAAGTCCTCTGGCACACCTGCTGATCTTAACAAGTACCGTGTCTTGAGGAATACCTGTACCAGAACCACTGGGTTAGCCAAAGCTGAGCTCCTTTCCTCCACTCTCCAGAACAATCTAAACCATCCCTCAAAGTTCTAGAAAGTCATCCATTCCTTCTTCTCCCCCTCTACCAAAACCCATGCTTCAGGCCTCAAAGTGGATGACTCCATCACATCAGACCCTCCATCTGACGCCTCAGCTTTCAACTCCTATTTCACCACCTGTCCTGTGCATCCTCACTCCTATCTGCCTTCCCCTCCACCTCCACCTCCACACCCCCACATCTTCCATAACCCCCCAGGTAATCCCCTTCTCACCAGTCACGCCTACTTCCCCTCTGAATGCCTTCCTGGCTCTCAAACATCAGAAAAGCGGAAGCCCTGATGGGCTTGACCCCAAACTCCTGCACTTCTCTGCGCTTGCCATCGCCTTTCCCATTTCTTTCCTTCTTAACCTCTCATTCTCGCTTGCCTCAGTCCCCGATTCCTGGAAACATGCAACAGTCATCCCACTACCAAAAGGCAGTGGCTCCTCCTCTCCTGGCAATTTCAGACCCATCTCTCTCTCCTTCCTATCTTATCTGAACTCCAAGAGCACACTGTTCTGTCCCAACTCTCCCCCAACTCACTTCCTCTTCATTCTTCACCCCCTTCCAGTCCATCTTCCGCAAACACCACTCCACCACCTCCTCTCTCCACAGGCTCACAGACTCCATCCATACTGGCATGGACCAAGGCCTCCTCACCACCACCATATATGTCAACCTAGCGAAAGCTTTCGACACAGTCTCCAACCCCCAGCCCTCAGCCCTTTCTCCTTGACAAACTCAAGGCAGCGGGTCTCTCAGACTCTGCAACAAGCTGGTTCCACTCCTACCTAATAGGAAGAACTCAATCAGTGAGAATTGGAGAATCCCTGCCCTCCCCCCTTTCCCATTCACACCAGCATCCCCAAGGCTCTGTCCTGGGCCCATTGCTCTTCTCCATTTCCCTCAGTGACCTTCCCTTAGCCTGCTCCTCTGCATCCATCCACAAATATGTAGATGACATGGTTTTGTTTGTATCTGGATCTTCTCCATCTGAGCCAACATCCAGATGTCAACTTGACTTTGACTCTGTCCAGAAATGGTTCAGATCAAATCAATTATCTCTAAATGCTAAGAAAATGGTCTCCATGTGCTTCGGCAATAGACAGAGACTTTCAAGGCTCTCCTCCCAACCCACCTTCCACACCCTAGATCCTAGATGGGGGTACAACTGACGTAGCACCCTCATTTAAATACCTTGGCATCTGGCTGGACCGACACCTTGGCTTTTCTCAGCACATAGATGCCATACACAAAAAACTCCATCCCATGCTTGGTGCCCTCTACAGTTACAAGTACACTTCCAAGATGATCCTCCCCAATTTTGATTATGGCGATATTCTCTACAGTGCTGCACCAAAGTCTGCTTTAGCCAGACTGGACTCACTCTTCCACTCTTTCTGCCATTTTGCCCTGGCCTGCCCTCCCCGTACTCACCACTGTTCCCTGTATTTCGTGCTCTCCCCAACCCCCATGGAAGATCGCCGTCTTACCCACAGCACAGCCTTCATCTAAATTCTGGCTTGCTTTTCTCCCCTCCTATCTGAGCTCCCTTCTCTCCCCTATGCCACTCTCCTCCTACTCTCTCGTTCACTACTGCTCCCCTCTCGTAAATCCTTTGCTGGTCAGAATGCCTTCACTTTCTGCTTCCCTCATATCTGGAACTCTCACCCACTAACTATTCACTCTGCCCCATCCAAACACGCTCTTTCCCCACTACTCCAAGCCCACACTGCTCCCTCCTGCAAATGCCCATACCCCAAGGCCTTACCTCCCCCCTAGCTCTTCCAACCGCTACACTCTTCCTCTCCTCCCATTTCAACCTCTCCCCTTCTTCCTACATCCAGCCCCCACCCGCCTTCCTCCCCAGTCTTCACCCTCTTCATTTCCTCCCCCCACTCTTTGCTCACCTCACTCCCCTCCACTGGTACCACTACCACTCTCCCACTCTCCCTCTCACCCACTCCCACATCCCCACACTAACTTCTATCCTCTCCTCCCCATCACTGCCTATTCCCAACTCCAGTCGCTTTCCTCATTTCTTTCCTCTTCCCTCCTCTTCCTCCACCCCATCTCAGCCCCTTTACCCTCCCTTCTCCCTAACCCACCCCTCCCTGTCCTCTCCCACTCACCACTCTACCTTCTCTCCTCCTATAGTCCCACCTGATTATTGCTCACTTGCCACCCTGACGTTTCCTAAGCTACAGCCAGGGAGTGCCGGAACATCACACTCCCAATGTTATCAACTGCAGTTTTAATTATGCAGAAATATGAACATATGACTGTGCCAGCAGATTCAGGCCAGAAGGTCTATCGCGTCTGCTCAAGCTCAGCTCATAGCTGAGCTACTGCTGCTGCCCCCTGTGCCTCCCTCACTCTTAAGGTAGTCTACATGAATTCCCTCACTGTCCCCCACACCTGTACCTTGCCCATGTACCTGTCCCATCCCCTCTTAAAGCTCCCCAACGAATCCAGTGAAATCACCTTCTCCAGTAGTGCGTTCTATGGTGCCACCTCCCTTTCTGTAAAGTAGTGCCTCCTCGGCTCCCTCCTTAATCCCCCACTCCCAATCAGTTGCAGGTTGTGCCCCCTTGCATTTCCTTCCCCTTTCAACCTAAACAAACCCTTAGTTTCAACTCCGTTAATACCCTTCAAGTATTTGAAGGTCTCAATCATATCCCCCGGTCCCTTTTGTTCTCCAGGGAGTACATGTCGCGCCCACTCAGTCTTTCCTCGTAAGTCTTGTCCCCCATACCATGGATCATCTTAGTTGCCCTCCTCTGAACCCTCTCCAGTAACATGACATCCCTCTTTAAGTATGGACACCAGAATTGCACACAGTACTCCAGTGAGGCCTCACCAAGGATTTCTACAGAGATAGAACAACCTCCTCCTCCTTGAAGTAATCCCCCTCGCAATGCGACCCAGTACTCTGTTTGCTTTCACTGCTGCCTTCCTACATTGTTCTGAGTGGTTCATTTTACCTGTAATCACCACCCCCAAATTCCTCTCTTTCTCCAAGGTGGACAACTGCTCCCCCCAGGTGATAGCTGTAACCCGGATTCCTAGCCCCCCAGTGCAGTACACTACATTTCCTGGCATTGAACCTAAGCATCCACGTTTTTGACCACTGGTCCAAGGGCTCCAGATCTTCCTGGAGTGTCCTTCTCCCTTCATCACTATCCACCACTGCCCCCAGTTTGGAGTCCTCAGCAAACAGGCTAATTTTACTTGCAAATCCATCCGCAATGTCTACTATGAAAGCGTTAAACAGTACTGGGCCAAGAACAGACCCGATTCCAATAGTGACTCTCCTCGGAGTTGAGAGCTCTCCTTCCACCACCCTCTGTTGCCTGTTGCCCAACCAGCTACCAATCATTTAGCCAACTTCCCTCCCACCCCCAAGTTCCCCAGTTTGCCCACAAGTCCCCCATATGGCACCGAATCAAATGCCTTGCTGAAGTCCAGATACAGGACATCAACCAGCTGTCACCCAATCATAGAACTCTATCAGATTGGTCTGACAAGATCTCCCCTTAATGAATTCATGTTGCTGGCCATCTTGAAGGCCGCTTACTTCCAGGAACTCCACCAGCTTTTCCTTCAAGATGGTCTCAAGCAATTTCCCCACTACAGATGAGAGGCTCACCAGTCTATAATTCTCTGGCTCATCTCTAGGTCTACTCTTATGAAGGGGTACCACATGTGCCAACCTCCAATCCACGGGCACGCATCCTGAATTGGGGAAATGTTTAACAATTCTGCCAAAGGTTCTGCCAAGATCCCTGCCAGTTCCTTCAAGACCCTGAGGTGGATTCCATCAGGTCCTGGTGCCTTATCCATTCTAAAAGCCCTCAGACCCTCCCCAACTCTACATATTGGGATTACCTGATCTGTAAATGATATTACATATTTTGTACATTGTTGTGTCTCCGTGTATTACTGTCTTTCTCCTGTATTTTGTACTTATCCTCTTCCCCCTAGGATGCATCTGAAAACGAGATAAATGGCTCAGTACGTCTTTCCTGGTAAATCTCTTTTAAGTAAATAAAATTAATATGGTTGGGACCATGTTCATGGACCAGACCAAGGTTTTTGATCACACTCATCACAGTTTGCTTTGTCAGAAACTACAGCATCTTGGTTTTTCCTTCTAATGTGATTTATCGGGTGCAAAATTATCTAACCAACAGCACACAGTTTGTGGGAACTGGTTCTACTTTTCCTAGCCACTGTGTTATTGGTAGGGGGTTTTGCAGGGGTCAGCTCTTGGCCCATTAATGTTTACTTATTTGTTACTTCACTTCCTTCTGTTTTTACATTTTGTGAGTCTGTTGTATGCGGATGATCTTATTCGCTTTTCTGGAAAGGATGTGGCTACTGCGACTAGATATTTAGAGTCTGACTTTCTTTCTGCTTGTTCTTGGTTGTTGACCAATTATTTCATCCTTAACTCAAAGAAAATTAAATGTATGCTGTTTGGAACATGTGGATCAATTAGTGGTGCTCCGTCCTTATGTTTACAGGATAAAGTAAAGTAAGTAAAGTAAAATTTATTTTTCAAGCGCCTTTCAAATGCCAAGGTGCTGTACAATAAGGTAAACATTCAATATACAAATAACAACAATAAAATTCTAAAAACCATCAGAAAAAGCCTGACAAAACAAATATGTTTTAAACTCTGATTTAAAACCTGAGACAGTCTGGCATTCCCTCAATCAATGAGGTAGAAAATTCCGCAGGGTAGGGGCAGCATGAGAGAAAGCACGTGCCCCAGATGTTTTTAACTGAACCCTGGGAACCTCTAGCAATCCCTCGTCAGTGGATCGGAGTGAGCAGGAGGGGCAGTAGGGAGCAAGGAGCTGTTGCAGACAACGGGGTCCCTGTTTGTGTAGGACTTTATAGGTAAGTAAACCAACCTTAAAGGTGATCCGCCACTGTACCGGCAGCCAGTGCAGTTTGCGCAGCACAGGCATTATATGACTAGACCTAGATGTACCAGTCAATAGCATGGCCATCGCATTCTGCACTAGCTGCAAGCAACGGATATCAACCCCCAGAAGCCCTAGGTAGAGGGCATTGCAGTAATCAAGGCGGGTGGTTACGAAAGCGTGGACCAACGTAGGAAGGTCAGCCGGAGGAACCAGGTGTTTCACTCGGGCAGTATTCCTTAAATGGTAAAAGGAAGATTTGACAATGGCAGACACCTGTGATTTTAGGGTCAAACCACTGTCAAAAATAACGCCCAGGTTATGTACCCGGTCTGAGGTCATAAGCTGGACACCGTCCAGCCATAAGCCTGAAGGGTGCCCCGGCCCCAGGACCCGCCTCTGGACGACCCAGGTCCACAACCAACACCTCAGTCTTATCTGGATTTAACCTCAGCCAGCTAGTGCTCATCCAGTTCTTGATTTCGACCAGACAGTTGTTAAGCAAGGAGACTGCATCATCCTGTCCGGGAATAAAGGACAAATACAGTTTGGTATCATTTGCATAACAGTGAAAACCCAAACTGTATCGCCTAATGATGTCTCCCAGTGGCAGTATATACACTGCAAACAAAACAGGGGGAGGGCATCAGAGGAATAAATTCCAGTAACAACCTTCTGAGACCTGCCCGACAGGAAAGATTTAAACCAACTAAGGACTGTTGCAGACAATCCACAGAGAAGCCGCAGGCACTCCAAAAGCACACCATGGTCTACAGTGTGAAATGCCGCCAAGAGATCAAGAAGGTCTAAGACAGTACGAGCCTTTCGATATCTTGCTACTAGGAGGTCCTTTAAAACCCAAACAGGGGCGGTCTCGGTGCTATGTCTTTTCCTAAACCCAGATCGGAGAGCATCATAGACGCTGTGGGTTGTAAGATGGTCATCCAGCTGCAACGCAACCAACTTCTCAATAACCTTATCCACAAAGGGTAGATTAGAGACAGGTCTGTAGTTTGCTAGACAGTAGGGATCCAAGGAGGGTTTTTTAAGGAGTGGTCGAATGACCGCCTCCTTGAGGGGATCAGGAAAGACCCCCTTCTCCAAGGAACTCCAGATGATTTCAGCAAGGATCGGGCAGATGACATCTACACAACCTACCAATAGTGGTGTAGGGCCAGGATCCAAACTACAGCTGGTTGGTTGCAAAGTCAGAACGGGCACTCGCTACCTCCCACCGATCTCCGCAATCACTCATAGAGAGAGCTGGGCCGCTACCTGACCCTGACGCCATAACCTATTCGAAAAAAAAAAAAAATCCATGGCTTCATCATACTTATTTGTGAAAATTTCCTCCAGACTGAAGACAGACTGGATTGCACAGTCTGTCCACAGTCCGGAAAAGCTGAGCCGGTCGATTCCGTGCAGCAGCAATCTCACCGGACAGGAATTCTGCCTTCTTACGGGTGACTGCTGATTGATAGCCCTTATAATGTTCCATCAATCTAAGCCTGTCAGCATCAAGGCCAGATTTCCCCAAGCTCTCTCTAGCCTTCGACCCACTCTTCTCAGATCCTTCAATGACTCATCAAACCAAGGAGTCCTTGGGCACAGAGTGAGTGGGCGAACATGAACAGGAGTAATCGAGTCCAAGGCATCTCCCACCGCCTTATTATAAGCCAGTACAAGACCCGCTGTACTCATGCATTCACTCAATAAACCCGATAGGTCCAGCACCACTGATAGGCCCTCTGGGGTAACTTCCCTTAATGGGCAGTACTGGACCATATCCTTAGGGGCAGACCTATTTGTGGGTGCCTTGAAACTGAACCTTATGGTGTGATGATCTGACCAAGCAACTGGTTCCACACCCAGATCCGTGGTCTCCATCCCCAGGAGGAACATAAAGCCCAGAGAGTGACCCCTTATATGGGTAGCAGAGGTAACCACCTGTGTAAGGCCCGGCATGGTCATAAGCCGGAGGAAATTATTTCCAAATTGCGAGAGTTCATCGTCGACCCAGGCATTAAAGTCACCCAGAATCAACCGTCTGGATGACTCCAAGGCCACAGCGACAAAGTCCGCAAACTCCTTCAGGAATTCTCCCCCATCACCGGGTGGATGGCAGATGAGGAGTATCCTGAACCCAGGATACACTCAAAGGATCGAGTGCACCCCATTGGAACATCCACAAGGCCCAGTTCTGTTTTAAACATAATGGCTACACTGCCACCCCTACGATCCAGTCTCGGGCGGTGTATCACCGAGAACCCAGCTGGAACAGCAGATGCCAAAATAGGGCCTGCATTCTCATCCAGCCAGGTCTCGGTAATGCAAGCCAGATCAGATGTTCCAACAAGATCAGCTATAATTGCCATCTTGTTCCTAATCGATCTGGCATTGCACAACACCGCCCAAGTTGGATGGGTCTTTGAGGAAGATCCCAGGGCCTGCCCACAATCTGTGGAGCCCTTGGGTATGGGAACCAGTCAAGGAAAACCCCTTTCCTGACCCCATTTTGCCCCAGGGCGTCTCCTAGTCCCTACGACCTCTATCCGTCCTTCCCCCTCCATTCTCCCACCATGCCAAGAATGCACCCCCTTAAATTGATTATGGAATTATGGAAATTAAATTAAGTAGGTGTCCCAAGTTTTTGGGGGTGTTGCTGGACCCAGCTTTGCCCTTTTCAGATCATGTAAAAATGGTCTGTCACACTATCTATCAGAAAATAAGAATGTTATACAAACTAATTTTTTTTCTTTTAGAAACACGAAAAGCTATTACAACCGGGTCCTTTCTACTGCATTTTGATTATATGACCATTTTTTTTTTTTTTTTTTTAAGGGGGTCGACAAAGAATGTAAAGACTTTTCTGTTGTTTATAGCAATATTTGTTGTTTTGTTGCACCCCCAACATACTCATCACTGCATTTTGTACTCACAGCTTGGCTAAGTCCCCCGGTATTTAGTATTTTTGTGGCGGTTTAGTTTTAAACACGTGTTTTTGTGCTTCTGGGGCCCTTTCAGACTTGGGGCCAGATTCACAAAACTTTGCCCGGGCAGAAAAACAGTTTGCCTGGGGCAAACTGGGTTTTGCCCGGAGTTGGTGTTCACAAAGCCCCATTTGCCCCTGCAAACCGTGTTTGCACCCGGGCAAAGCTGGGAGAGGGCCACAATGCAAATGAGAGTGAGTGGACCTGCATATCCCTGCAGTACAATTCACAAAGTTGTTTTTCTCCATGCAAGGGCGTTGTGCGATACCCTGCCACGATAAAACAAGAAGGACGGCATCAGTAAACACAACACTAGTATGGGAGAATGTTACCAACTGTAACTATGAAAGACATTTCTGAGAAGACTTTTCACCTAGTCCAAAAAAAAAAAAAAAAAGAGTTTCAGAAATGGATATTTAAACTTGGACATATCTATTTAAATGTCTCTGACTGACTGCTTATAAAATAATCAATCCTTTTCAGTTCTGATAACAGTTCTTCAGAAGAGAAATGCTTACATACCTAGAAATTGAAAAATCCCAAACCAAATCCCCACCAAACATTTGCCTTTCTCTGAGAGACATGGGGGGATTGTTCTGAGCAGGGATATAGCAGAAAAAGTTAGCATTGTCTTTGTAGATATTTTTCCAAGCCTCGGGCAGCAGCATCTCTAAAAATAGACTACATTTGCATTCATTCCCTGCATGTAAATACTGATGTGTTCCACTCTGGCATTAATACTAGGCTATTGTACAGTACAATAGCTGTAATCCAAGTGCAACAATGAAAGCCGCAGTCAGCAACAAGCAACTTCGTTTAAGTCCCTGGTAACATTTTCTTCTTCAGTGTCTTTACAGGCCACAGAAAAAAAAAAAATCTTACAGCTGCACAGAACAGAAGGAACTGCTCGGCTATATTCAGAAAATAACTGTGCAGTCCACGTAAGGAGGAAGTGTGCTCTAGTAGTCGGAGCACATTTTTTAGGAAGAACCAGGTAACCTTGCTTCAAAAGAAATCCGATCATAGGCACTTATTGTGGGACACTAAGGTAGAAACATAGAAACATAGAATTTGACGGCAGATAAGGACCGCTTGGCCCACCCAGTCTGCCCATTTCCCTACCTACTGGATAAGCTGCAGATCCTAGTTAACCAGCAGCCTACTTCTTCCTACCCCCACCCCCCAGAATTGCCTTATGACTATCCCATGCATGCTTGAATTCCGCCACTGATTTTGACTCCACAACCTCCTCCGAAGGCCATTCCATGCATCCACAACCTCTCTGTGAAAAATACTTCCTTAAATTACCTCTGAGCCGCCCCATCTTCAAATTGTGCCCTCTTGTTCTTGCACACCTCTTTTTGAAAGATGCTACCCTCTTGGACTTTGTTGATTCCCTTGAGGTACTTGAAAGTTTCTATCATGTCCCCTCTCCTCCTTTCCTCGAGGCTATACATATTAAGCTCCTTAAGTCTCTCTTCATATGTCCTCCGTGCAGACCCTGCACCATTTAGTTGCCCTCCTCTGACAGCTTCCATCCTGTCTATGTCTTTGGAGATTGGGTCTCCAGAACTGCACACAGTACTCCAGATGGGGTCTCACCAGCTGTCTGTACAGAGGGATAATAACTTCCTGTTTTCTACTGGTGATGCCTCTCCCTATGCATCCCAGTATCCCCCCAGCCCTCCTTGCTGCCTTCTCACATTGCTTGCCCACCTTTAGGTCATCTGATATGACTACCCCAAGTCCCTTTCCATTTTTGTTGTTGTTAGTATCTCACCCCCCATTGTGTACTCTTCCCCTGGGTTTTTGTTTCCCAGGTGCATTACCTTGCACTTCTTAGCATTGAATCTAAGCTGCCATACATTTGACCATTCCTCTAACCTTGCCAAGTCCCTTCTCATCCTTTCCACCCCACCCTGTGCATCAACTCTGTTGCAGATCTTAGTGTCATCTGCAAAGAGACATATTTTTTCCTTCCAGTCCTTCTGCAATGTCGCTATAAAGACATTGAAGAGGACTGGTCCTAATATTGAACCTCATGTACCCCGCTAGTAACCCTCCTTTCTTCTGAGTGGACTCCATTTACTATTACTCTGTGTTCTATTCTCCAGCCAATTTTTACCCAGGCTGTCATCTTGGGACCCACTCCCAGGCTGGCTAACTTATATATTAATCTTTGTGTGGGACTGTGTCAAATGCCTTGCTAAAGTCTAGGTAGGCCATGTCCACAGCCCTCCCTCATCTACTACTTTGGTCACCCAGTCAAAGAAATCTATCAGATCTGCCTGGCATGACCTTCCGCTGTGAATCCATGCTGCCTAGGGTCCTGTGCCCTTCTGGCCTCTAGATACGCCGTTACCCTTTCCTTTAGAAGTGATTCCATCATTTTCCTATCACTGAGGTTAAACTAACAGGTCTATAGTTTCCTGCTTCTGCCTTGCTCCCACTTTTGTGGAGGGAATCACATCTGCCCTCCTCCAGTCCTCGGGTACCACCCCATCCTCCCATGATTTGTTAAAGAGGGTAGTCAGTGGTGTCACTAGTTCTACCCTTAGTTCTTTTAGAATTCTGGGATGAATCCCATCAGGCCCCATTGCTTTGTCCACCTTCAGTTTTAAGAGTTCTTTCAGAACCCTTTCTTCTGTAAATGGGCTGGTATCAACTTCTGTATCCAGAGTGTTACTACTGTTTGTTTTATGTACCTCCCCCTCTTCGTTTGTAAATACTGAGCAAAAATTATTTGTTTAGTATCTCTGCCTTTTCACATTCTCCCTCTGCCCACCCTCCTCCCTTTATTAAGCCTCACTATCCCTCCCTTGGTCTTCCTTTGCTCCTGATGTACCTATAAAAGGTTTTATTCCCCTTCTTAACTGAGTTGGCTATCTTTTCCTCAGTTTGGGCCTTTGCTGTTCTGACTGCCTTCAGCAGTCACGTGACCTTTCAGTTCACCACTCCACCCAACTATAAAACGTGTAAAGGCTAGATCACACGGAAAATGATACATTATAATCTCAGTTGGGATCACCTTAGTAAATACATTTTGAAGAAAACATCAGATATGTTAACTGGAATAGATTTAATACCATGGCAAAAGATCACGGCTTGTATTTTTAAAAGTCACAAATCAGGAATTTTAAGGATTCTGGCAGAAACAAAAAGGTCTGTTGCAGCACTGACCTGGTGTACTGAAATATTTGCATCTGTTTCACTAGCAATGAAAGTGTCACTTATGAAGTACAAAGACATGCCAGCTGACTGGATGGCACAGAGGGCTGTCTCAAAGTGCAATAATCTGCCAGAAGAAACAGTAGGTAGCAAAAGTATGAACTTATTTAAAAAAAATCTGGACAATACTATAAAACCAACAAATTACAAGGATTTTCCATTGAGAAATGGCAAGCCTAAATGAGCAAAACTGCTTCACTGGCTTGAAACAAACCTAGGAAACCTAGGAGTTCTGACCCACAGGTTTTCATGACAACTTCCCAAACCTATAAAAGCAGAGGATCAAACTGATGCCCCTCTTTACTAGTAGCAATGTAAGCCCTGACAGATCAATAACAGAAATTCCGTTTCTCTGTATTATCCAAGACTGATCATTAAAGTTGATCATTTATCTGCTTACCAGTGTATATGCCACTGACCCACTGTCCATTATTACCTTCCAATGCTTCTGCTGTCAAAGACAGCAAAAGAAAGGAAAAGCAGGAGTTACTAGAGGGGAGCGTTAAATGTCTGCAACACAATTAATGGCATAAAATGAATTCATATTAGGTTGCTAACTACACAATTCCTAATTAAATCAGCAGTGCATGATAGTGGCAGAAAGTCTGATCGATGCTTTTTTTGCCATAAAGCTTTCATCTCGGCAGTTAAATGTGGTCATACTCTTGGCCCCGGCCCTGTACCTCTTAACTGGTGTCCGCCTCCCCTGGTACTTCCTGGAGCTTAGCAACCCCTCCAGATTACTCCCTGTGGCAGGACCAGGAGGGGTGGGCTGCCCCCCACCCCAACCCCGTGCACATAATCAAGATATCTCCAGAGACCAGGTGATGGCACCAGTATGGAAGGAGCAGGCAGGGCTTTAGGAAGCACGCATGATTCCATTTTCAGTTTCTCCCACTAGCCTCTGCGGTGGTGACACACAAGTGGAGTGCATGTGGAGGCGCACACACTGAAACTCTGGCCCCTCCCAACTAAGTCGCTCACACCTGTTCTACCACCAGGCCTCCACCTGAAGGGAGTCAGAGGCCAAGACGGCTCACCTCTCCTCACCGGGAGAGGACAGCAGTCCTGAGGCCACTCAATTAACTCCCCCCCCCCCACCGATGGCCCCCACTGATCTGAATCCACCCCCACACTCAGGCAGTCGACATGTGAGTGGCAGCACTACAGCCGAGCCACAGGGCCAGCTGACCTATACTTTTTATTTTTCCCCCCCAATTGTCCCTTGAATGATATCCTTTCTTCTTTTTTTGAGTCTGTTTTTCATTGTTGTTACTGTTGAAGTAATGAAATGAAAGCACCTTTAAAATGGCTCACTCCAGGTTTTCATCAGTATTGTCTGTTGTTCTTGAACATCCATTGATTACATACATAGATACATAGACAGTGTCGGCAGATAAGGGCCTATGGCCCACCCAGTCTGCCCATTTAAGTTTCTAAGTTCAGTTTATGTTTTCCAAGAAGTCTGTTGCCCCTTACCCCTGACCTCCAGAATTCCTTTATGTCTATCCCATGCATTCTTAAATCCCGTGATTGTTTCAGCCCCCACCACTTCCTCTGGCAGGGTGTTCCACTTGTCCACCACCCGCTCTGTGAAGAAATTCTTCCTCACGCTTCCTCTGAATCGCCCCTCCCTCCAACTTCATCCCATGCCTCTAGTCCTGGAACATCTTTTCACTTAAAAATAGTGCATTCCTGCACCCTGTTCCTCCCTGTAAGATACTTGTATGTCTCTATCATATCCCTCTCCTCCTCTCCTCCAGGGAGTACATGTTCAGTGCCTTCAACCTGTCCTCATAGGACTTGTGATGCAATCCATGCACCATCTTTGTTGCCCTCCTCTGAACCTTCTTTACCCTGTCTATGTCCTTACGTAGGTAAGGTCTCCAGAACTGCACAGTGTACTCCAGGTGCGGCCTCACTAGTGTCTTGTATAGTGGAATTATGACCTCCCTTTTCCTGCTGGTGATGCCCCTGCCTATGCATCCCAGCATCCTATTTGCTTTACCTGCTGCCTTGTCACACTGTTTCCCTGCCTTGAGGTCATCAGAGATGATTACCCCAAGATCCCTTTCCTGCTTGGTGCATGCTATATCCTCACCCCCCAACCGATATATTGTGCCAGGGTTTTTGTGCCCCATATGCATTATCTTGCACTTCCTTGCATTGAATTTCAACTGCCAAACCCCTGACCATTCTTCAGGTTTCTGCAGGTCCCTTCTCATTCTGTCTACACCCTCTGGTGTGTCTACTCTGTTACAGAGCTTTGTGTCATCAGCGAACAGTGAAATTCTGCCTTCTAGGTCCTGCACAATGTCACTGATGAAGATATTGAATAGTACCGGTCCCAGCACTGACCCCTGTGGCACCCCACTGGTCACTCTTCCCTCTGTGGAGTGACAGCCATTTACCACCACCCTCTGTGTCCTGCTGCCCAGCCAGTTACCTACCCACCACACTACTGTCCTGCCCACACCCATATTCCCCAGTTTGTGCAATAGTCTTCTATGTGGCACAGTGTCAAAGGCCTTGCTGAAGTCCGGATAGGCCATGTCCACTGCCCTCCCCGATCCACCTCCCTAGTCACCCAGTCAAAAAATTCAATGAGGTTGGTCTGACATGACCTCCTCCTGGTGAAACCATGCTGCCTTGGGTCCTGTAGTCCATTGACAACCAGATGTTCCACCATCTCTCCTTCAGTAGTGCTTCCATGATCTTCCCACTACCGAGGTGAGGCTGACTGGTCTGTAGTTCCCCGCCTCTTTGTTCCCACCTTTGTATAAGGGGACTACATCTGCTATCCTCCAGTCTTTGGGTACTTCCTGTTTCTAGTGATCGGGCTAAACAGGATAGCAAGAGGTTCAGCCACCACCTCTCTTAGTTCTTTAAGGACCATGGGGTGCACCCCATCTGGCCCCATTGCTTTATCAACTCTTATTACTTCCAGTTCCTTCAGGACCCTTTCTTGTGTAAAGGGACTTGTGTCCATTTCTGCACTATTCTCACCCCTTGTACTCCATTCAGACCCATTACCCTCCTCTTCCTCAGTAAAGACTGAGCAGAAATACCTGTTCAATATGTCAGCTTTATTGTTGTTTCTCCACAGCCCCATCCTCCCCTTCAGTCTCACTATCCTCCCTTTGCCTTTCTTTTTCACTTATGTACCTGTAAAGGTTTTGTCCCTCTACCCACTGATTTTGCAATGTGTTCTTCTGTCTGAGCTTTGGCTTCCCTTACTGACCTCCCTGCCTCCCTTTGCTTCTCCTGGTACTTCTCCCTATCCCCTTCTGCCTGTCTTTTTGTACTGCCTGAATGCAATCTTTTTGGCTTTCACTTTCTTTGCTACCTCTTTGGAAAACCATAATGGTCTCCTTTTCCTTTTCCTCTTGCTAACCTGCTTAATACATAATTCTGTTGCTCTTGTAATCCCCATTTTAAATACTTCCCACTGTTCCTCAACCCGATTCCTGCCCCATTCCTCTTAATGCCTCTTTCAAGTATCTCCCCATTTTCCCAAAGTTTGCCCCCCTAAAATCCAGGATACGTGTTTTTGTGTGGTTTGGTTCTGCTCTTTCTGTGATTTCAAACCACAGCGACTGGTGGTCACTGTTCCCCAGGTGCTCCCCCACTCTTAACCCCATCACACTGTCCCTGTTTGTGAGCACAAGGTCCAGTATTGCCTTCTGCCGAGTTGGTTCCATGACCAGTTGCTTTAGGAAGGCACCCTGAAAGAAGTCCAGGATAAATCTGCTCCTAGTTGATGCTGCTGCTGGGATGCTCCAGTCCACGTCTGGAATATTGAAGTCTCCAACCAGTACTACCTCACCCTTGTCTGCCATCCTCTGGATTACACAACTTCTCCTGTAAACAATCATCTACCATACAGCAGATACTACTTGACCTCATGGGACAACAGGCACACAAAAGCAGCCAAGAATACTGATGAAAACCTGTTCTAAAGCAGACTCAAAATGGAGAACGAAGAGTATTATACAAGACAGAAGGTAAGGGGCAATCTAAAATGGAATAAAAAAGTATGGTGTCAAAAGCTTCACCATAGCAAGCACAGCTGCTTTATTCTAATACCAAAATTCAGAAAGAGAGACCCCGTCACTTTTCAGCAATACATAAAATTGATAATGTATGTATCAATGTGAGGAATATACTACATTCCACATTATCAATACTACAAACATATCAATCTTTAAAACAGAGAAAATGATACTGATATACATTTTTCTAACATATTGTAATCGACATGAATAGACATGTATCACTATATGAAAACCATTTTGATATGATTTATTCCTGCCAGACTAACCTGGTAGATTTCTTTGATTGGGTCACCAAAGCAGTAGATTGGGGTGGGGGTGGGGGCATGAATGTGCTATGCCTGGACTTCAGTAAGGTCTCTGACTTCATCCCACACGGGAGACTGGTCAACAAACTGGAGAAAATGGGAGCTGGGCATAAAGTAAGATGCTGGGTTAGAAACTGGTTGAATGGGAGAACACAGAGGGTTTTAGTTAATGGCACACTGTCAGAAGAGGGTAGGGTTACTAGTGGTGTGCCGCAGGGCATGGTGCTGGGGCCAATCCTTTTCAACTTATTTATCAGCAACATCGATGACGGAATGGAGGGGAAGGTGTGCCTGTTTGCAGATGACACCAAAATCAGCAACAGGGTTAACGCACTAGAGGAGCATCAACGCATGGAATCCAATCTCTGAAAGCTGGAGGAGTGGTCGAAAAACTGCCAATTGAGATTTAATACAAAGAAAAATGCAAGGTCATGCACCTAGGAAAATGTAACCCAGGGGAAATGCACTCAATGGGAGGGGAGCAGCTGGAAGCTACTAGGCATGAGCGTGACCTGGGGGTTATCATCTCAGCTGACCTGAAAAGGTCAGCAAGCAATGCGAGAAGGCAGTACTGAAGGCTAGTGGCACCCTGGGATGCATAGGAAGGGGCATCACAAGCAAGAGGCAAGAAGTGATCATGCCTCTGTATTGGTCCCTGGTGATGCCACACATGGAATGCTGCATCCAGTTCTGGAGGCCTCACCTAAAGAGGAACATAGATAGGCAGGAGATGGTACAGAGAAGGGCAACAAAAATCGTGCAGGGATTATATCAAAAACCGTATGAGGCAAGACTATGTCTGTGTCAGCACAGACGGACAGTACGGAAGCTGTACGACAGCCAAAAGCTGTGTGACAGCGTGAAACCCTGCTCTCCTTTATTATTTTAAAAATGTGTACCATAATCTCTTAAATACAGAGGGTTATGGTTAGTGGGATAGTCTCCTCCCCCAGGAAGGTGATCAGTGGGGTCCCCCAGAGTTCAGTATTGGAGCCACTCCTGTTCAGTGCCTATGCCTCGGATATACGGAGGGGGATTAGGAGTAGGCAGAGTCTCTTTGTGGACGATTCAAACGGGAGCACTGGTGGATTGGGAAGAAGCGAGGGAGGCAGTCCAGGGGGACCTGGATACCCTGGAGGAGTGGTCAAGGAGGTGGGTATTGAAATTTAATGCTGGGAAAAGTAAGGTACCTCATTTGGGGGTCAAAAACCCGGGTCATGTTTACACCGGGGTGTCACACTGCAAGCACAATGGGAGGGCGGGATCTAGGGCAGTAGTAGACGCCAAAATGAATAAAACTGAAAATTGTAGAAGAGTTGCAGCCAAAGCAAACAGGATACTGGGCTGCATACTGTAGCTAGGGGAATTATGTACAGGAGGAAGCAGGTGATCCTCATTCTATATAATGCCTTGGTCAGGCTGCAACTCAAGTACTGTGTACAGTTCTGGAGACTTCATCTGAAGAAGCACATAGCGCTGCTGGAGAGAGTCCACAGGAGGGCGACCAGGATGATTCAGGGCATGGAGAGGAGGCCTTATGAAGAGAGAGACTGGAAGAGCTTGGGCTGTACACACTGGAGGAGAGGAGGGACAGGGGAGACATGATATGGGTCTTCAAGTAAGTAAAAGGAATAACGGAGCGGAACCAAGGAGCTGTTTAGGCTAAAGAAGGGGGTGAACAACCAGTGGGCATGAGTGGAAGTTGGAGGGGGGAAATTACAAGGGGGAGCATAGGAAGCATTATTTCACTGAGAGTGTGGTGGAGCCATGGAATGCGCTGCCCGGGAGGCTGGTGAAGGAGGGCACAGTGGAGGGCTTCAAGAAGGGGTGGGATAGGTACAAGGGGAAACTGAAGCCAAACAAGACCGTCTTGGGGGCTGGGGGGGAGCAGGAAGGCGAGAACCCACTAGGTTGCTGGCTATCGAGCAAACACGATAGACCATAAGGCCTATTCTGCTAGCTTTTAGTATGTATGTATGTATGTTAGTAAGTATTCTAGTATTGGAATTTTATGTACCTGTAATAAGTGGGTTTATTAAGCTTATGAAGCAAAAGGGGAATAGGAACCTACCCTACAGGAAGTGTGGGGATTGTAGTTGTTGTTCATCAGCTATAAGAACTACAGGTGCGATAGCCTGCGCATCTCAGTTTCCCAGTTGTATTGTTACTACCTTGTAGTAGCAGGCAACTCATAAGAGCAACAGCAGCTGAAATACAACACCACAGGCAATTTTTAAATGGTTTTTAGCTGTACTTTGTGCGTGACACTGGGAGTTCGATTTCTGGGTCGCACACCTATAAAGCCAAGCCCCTCTGCAAGCAGGGTGGGCATGTGTGGGGCGTGCACGCGGCAACGTGTGTAGAGACATGCGCAGAGACTGTGTATCTGTGCATGCCTGCTGTGTCCACTCAAGATGCTGGGATGAAAGGGGTAAAACACTCCTCAATGGTAGGCTGCTTTGCTTGTCCATTTTCAAAACTATAGGACACTGGTTAAGGCTTTTTGTGTGCTTCTGTATTGCTGTCTCTACGCTGAGAGGTGGCTAATAAAGTAAGGGATGTATATGGTTTATACTGTTTAAGGCTGATAGCCCCCAGTTGCTCGTAGATCTACAAACATACAGTACATGTACACTTGAACTGTGTATATCTAGAAATCGATACGTTAGTAAAACACAATGAGTGGGAGCACCTAGAATTAGCAAATGGTGGATGTTTGCTCTGCTTGTAACCACCTTCTGATTAAGGGCCCTCTTTTGCCTGGCACCCAGGATCCTACACCATGTAAAAATTGTTTAATTATTAAAAGTCTTAAAGAAGAATTACAATGCATGAGCAGGGAATTAAAGAGTATTAAAGAACTATGCGAGTTAGACTTCTACGTGGATACTATGGTCAGAAATGTTTCCCCTGAGCAAAAATACATGGCCCACCCAAACAATGATATCCCCCAAATAATGCCCGGTAACAGTGATGATAATCCCATTGAAGGAAATATAAATGTTCATGGTAAAAGGACAAGAGAAGGGGAACAACTGATAAATGACCAGTCTGATTGGGAATTAGTTCAGCCAAGAAAACTAAAAAAAGGAAGAAGGGCAGACATACATAATATGACCAGACTAAGTAAAAAAATATTTTTACAAAACAGATATACCCCACTCCAAGAAAACCGTGAGAGTTCTCAGAAAAGTACTGTTGACAGCTCACCGTTGGACAGTGATCAAATTGGGTGAATCTATTCTCCATTTTACCAACTCTTACTTGTGCAAAACCAATAACTACCATAATAGAGTAAACTGTTTCCCAGGTGCAAAAGAAAAAAATACTCACCTTAGTAATGTTGTTTTTTCTATTGGAGTGAGTCTTGCTATATTATGACATATGAAGTGAGTCCCAACCTTCGAACTGCTCCGGAGGTGAAAGAGTTAACTTTCCATGCCAGGCATGGAACGCTGAGCTCGAGCTCGGTTGAAAACTCTGTCTGTTGTTCTTCAAACTCAAACCGTCAGATCTTTACGAGCTAAACTCACTGAGGTCCTGTGTGGAAGCTGTAAACCTACCCTAGCCAACTGGCTACTAAACATAACAACACATTTTTTGGTCCCAAAACAAAGACTGAAGTCAGGAGCCCCAAAAAACGAAAAACACAACACCAAGTCACCCCAAAAAAGAAGGGTGAAAAACAACAAGGTGGGCACCTACTAAGTGCTAACACTGCACTGCCCACCCATATCCCAAAAACAGAGGTTCTGAGAGGGGCAGGCGGGGGGGGTCATAATATAGCAAGACTCCAATAGAAGAAACAACATTACTAAGGTGAGTAATTTTTTCTTCAAACAACATGAAGTCTTGCTATATTATGACATATGCAGACTACAAAGCAGTAACTCCATGGAGGAGGGACAGAACCTACTTGGGAATAGGCTCTGAAGCACAGCCGTAGCTAAAGCGGCATCACTCCTAGCCT
Organism: Neoceratodus forsteri; assembly: GCA_016271365.2. Lineage (NCBI taxonomy): Eukaryota > Metazoa > Chordata > Ceratodontiformes > Ceratodontidae > Neoceratodus > Neoceratodus forsteri. Next base: position 358,089,123 of record CM028135.1, on the reverse strand, counting down.
GGATATCCAGGAGTAATGCTTGGTAAAAGTATGAACTGTTTTCCAGGTAGCTGCTTGACATATCTCTAGAATAGGATGTCCCTGGCAGCAGCCAGGGAAGCAGCTGTACCTCTGGTAGAGTAAGCCCTCAGGCCTGAGGGAGGAACCTTACCCAGTTTTTCATAACAAAATTGGATACAAGAGACAATCCACCTGGCAATGGATCTCTTACTGGCAGGTTTCCCCTTACCAACCTCACCATAAGTGAGGAATAGTTGGAGGGAGTCAAACCTGTGACCCTTGGTATGCTCTATGTAGTAGCTAAGGGCTCTTTTGACATCTAAACTGTGCAGCCTCCTCTCGCCAGAGGAGGAATGGTCAGTGAAGTACACAGGAAGAGACATAGATTGATTAAGGTGGAAATCTGAAACCACCTTAGGCAAGAACTTCCTGTTAGTCCTGAGGACCACCTTATCTCCATGAAAGGAGATAAAATCAGGCTCCACTGACAAAGCTTGTAATTCACTTATGCATCTGGCAGAAGTGATGGCTACCAGAAACACAGTTTTCCAAGTCAACTACTTAAGCTCTGCATAAGCTGAGAAATGCAAACATTAAGGTCCCAGGCAGGGGCAGGGTCCCTGAATGGAGGGTTGGTGTGAAGCAATCCCTTGAAAAACTTGGAGAATACAGGGTGAGCTGAAAGAGAAGAGGGCTTACCTGCTGAAATAAAGGCAGACACAGCTGCCAGATGCACTTTTAGGGTAGCTGGTCTCAGCCCCAAGGTATTTAGATGGACCATGTAATCCAGGACTGTGGGTAAATCAGCAGATTCTGGGGAAATATGCTTTCCAGAGCACCATATGGAAAATCTCTTCCATTTGGAATTATAAGTAGCCCTGGTAGAAGGTTTTCTAGAAGCCTTCAGGATATCCATTACACCCCGGGAGAGGTGTAAATCAGCAAACTCTAACTCTTCAAGAGCCAGGCCTTGAGATTGAGAGATTTGAGGTTCAGGTACCAAACCCTCCCCTGAGCACAGGTTAACAGGTTGTGATTCATGGGAAGACAGAGGGGAAGATGGACTGCTAAGGACAGCAGGAGTGGATACCAGGGTTGTCTGGGCCAATCTGGAGCAATCAGGATCATCTTGCAGGGTTGAGACCTGATTTTGACTAGCACTTTGAACAGCAGAGGGAAGGGGGAAAGCATAGAGAAACTTCCCTTCCCAATTGAGGACTAAGGCATCCAGAGGGACTGAGCCCAACACTGGGGGCCTGCAGCAAAAAAGGGGAAGTTGGTGATTGTCTGGGGCTGCAAAAAGATCTATCTGAGGTGCCCCATCTGGCAAATACCACCTCTAGGACCAGGGGGTCCAGTGACCATTCGTGATGGCCCTGGGAAATCCTGCTGAGAGCATCTGCCAGGACATTGTCCTTGCCTGGGAGGTGAACTGCCATAAGGGAGGTGTTCAGGGAGTAAGCCAGAGACCACAACTTCATTGCTTCAGTGCACAAGGCCGTAGACCGAGTGACCCTTGCTTGTTGATGTACCACATTGTGGTGGCGTTGTCTGTTCTGACCTGTACAACTTTGTTCTGAACAGATTTGTAAAAGCTTGAAGTGCTAGAAAAACTGCACTGAGTTCCAACAGATTGATGTGGAGCAGAGATTCCCGAGGGGACCACAACCCCTGGTTAGTGAGGTCACCCATGTGAGCTCCCCATCCCAAGAGGGATGCATCTGTAGTAAGGATTAAGGAGTGAGACTGAGTGACAAAAGGAACCCCTTGTCTGAGATTGCTCTGATCCTGCCACCATTGTAGGGCCTGGATCAGGGTTCGAGTCACTGGGATCAATTTGGTTAGAGGGTCTTTCCTTTGAGACCAAAAGGCTCTCAATTGGAACTGAATGTCCCTCACCTGAAATCTTGCTCCCTGCACCACTGCTGTAGAAGCAGCCATGTGCCCCAGGAGCTGTAGAAAATGCCTTGCTGGTCGAGACACCTGCAGGGTGAATGAGGAGGCCAGAGAGACCAGGGTCCTTGCCCTGTCCAAAGGGAGGAAAGCTCTGGCTTTCTCTGTGTTCAGTTCTGCACCTATGAAGGTGAGGAGCTGAACAGGCTCTAGAACTGACTTTGAAAGATTCAGAAGGAAACCTAGAGAGGTGAGCAGTTGCTGAGTTATCTGTAGGTGTAACCTGACTTGGTCTGGGGACTGGCCTACTATGAGCCAGTCGTCCAGGTAAGGGAAGATGGCAATTTTTTTTTGCCTCTTAGGGAATCAACTGCTACTGCCAGGCATTTTGTGAATACCCTTGGAGCAGAGGTGAGGCCAAAGGGCATTGCTCTGAACTGGTAATGGCCTGAGGGCAGCTCGAACCTGAGGTACTTTCGATGGGAGCTTCTGATGAGAATATGGAAGCAGGCATCCTTGAGGTCCAGGGACGCTAGCCAGTCCCCTGGCCTTAAAGAGGATAGAATAATTCCCAGAGTCACCATTTTGAATTTTGGTTTTAAAAGGTGCTTGTTTAAGTATCTGAGATCCAGGATGGGCCGCCATTCTCCTGTCTTTTTTGGGGTAAGGAAGTACCTGGAGTACAACCCTTTGCCCTGGTGTAGGGGTGGAACCCTTTCCACAGCTCTGAGAGCCAGGAGGGAAGAGACCTCTGCCTCTAGGGCAAGTACCTCTGGAGGATTTGCAGGTGGAAAGGATCTGGTTCTCATCTTTAGAAACTTTCTGAAGCTGAGAACCAGTCCCTGGCTTACTACTTCCAGGACCCACTTGTCTGATGTCAGAGACTCCCAGTCCTGGACAAAGTAAGCCAGCCTGCCCCCTACAGGTAGGTAAGAATCGGCCCTGGCAACCCCATCAGGGTGCCTGCTTGGCAGGGGCTTTGGGCTGAGGGATGGAAGCAGGCCTGCTTGTACCCCATCTGCCTCTCCCTCTAAAGAACCCCCTCTGGGCATAAGCAGAAGAGGAGGCCTGGGCTTGGTTAAAAGGCCTATGAAAAGGCCTGCCCCTGCCCCTGGAAAGCTGCCTTTGAGGAGTGGCCTGCCTTTCCTTGGCCTGTGCGCTCCTATAGGTGGTCCTATACTCATTCATTTTCTTCAGCTACAGATGTAGCCATGACTCTTGATGACACATCATTTGAGTCCACTGCAGCATGGAATTGCACCTTGGATGCCTCAATACCATCAGCAGCCACCTGCTCCAGCTCCTTGGCAAGCTGGCCAGGGACCTGTTTTGCAAGAGCCATAACAGTATCCCATCTGGATTTCTGATATCTAGCAACATAAGCCATATAATTTGCCTGTGAGTCCCAAGGATGCTGCCATGTACTGTTTTTTTGCCATGGCATCAATCTTCCTGGAGTCCTTGTCCGGGGGGTGTGAGGCCAAGGGGATATTTGCCTTGTCACAGGCTGCAGCCTGCACTACCCCAACATGGCTGCATTGTTGTGTAAGAAACTCCGTGTCAGAGCCTGACAATGTGTGCCTCTTGTCCATTCTCTTATCCACAGGAGGTATAGTGTGAGGAGTTTTTAGAATTTTAAAAGTCTGTTTCCCAAAAGATTTATGCAAGGGAATAGACAGTCTCTAGACTTTGGGATATCTATCATTTCCACATAGTCAGGCTCCTCTTGATCATCCACAGCTTCCTCCATAGGGAGCTGGAGGGTTTCAGCCACTTTTTTATAGAAAATAAAATGAGAAGGGGACTCAAAAAGCCTAGGAGGGGACACTCCTGAAGGTCTGTCTGGGGAGATGTCCGGGTCGATGGGCACATCCAGACTTTAAAATCCACATTCACTCTCCTCATACTCCTCTTCCCCCTTCTCCGGTTCATAATATTCCTCTAAATCATAGTCTTGAACCGGTGGAACCGGCCGAACCGGGCAATTACCTGATGGCACCGGTTCGGTCGGAACCAGAGAAAGCTACTGGACAATTTGAATCGTTTTGGCTATCTCTTCAGCGGTTGGAGAGGAAAGTTTTGGCTCCACACCAGCTGATTTTCTAGTCCTTTTTGCTGGAACCGACCCCTCAGAGTTGGCTCTCCTTTTGCCTGAGGAAGTCTCGCCCTGGTCAGAGGGCACTCCCTCCGATTCAGTTGAAACCGAACCGGGCTGGCCATCCGGGTCAGCGGACTTCTTGGCCTCCCTTTCCCTGAGCCTACCAACTCTCTTTTCCAGGGTAGCTACAGGAAATTTTTTACAAATCTGGCAGTCTGCATTGAGGTGGTCAAACCCCAGACAATAAACACAGGTGGTGTGGGGGTCAGCCTTGGCAAAGGCTTCCCCACACACACTGCAGTGTTGAAACCCAGAGGGCCCGGTTTTTCTTTTGGGTTTCTCAGACATAGTGCCAGTCCTAACCAAACTTGCCCGTTTATGGCAATCTGCCAAGCAAGACCTTCTTATCGGTTCCCAACCGTGTCACGGGTCGTGGAAAAAACCGTAAGAAATTCCGTTCTTTTTAGAACCAATAAGAACCGGTAACCACACTCTAAATGATAGAATAAAATATTTTAAACAACCTGATCGGTTCAAAAGCGAACCGATAAACAGTTTACAAGTTCCACACAGAAGAGAAATAATGTAAACCTATCTAGTACTCACAAATACCACAGACAGAGCTTGAACCGACCGGTTGCGGTTTAAATTCGGTGAAAAAAACGATAAAATAATACTTAAACCGACAAAATGAACCGAGCAGAAGGAGAAATCTCCGGAGCGACTGTTCAGTGAGGTGGAGTAAAGAATCTGACGGTTTGAGTTTGAAGAACAACAGACAGAGTTTTCAACCGAGCTCGACCTCAGCGTTCCATGCCTGGCATGGAAAGTTAACTCTTTCACCTCCGGAGCAGTTCGAAGGTTGGGACTCACTGCATATGTCATAAAATAGCAAGACTTCATGTTGTTTGAAATTGAGGATCTACAAGACAACACTGACAAGCTGGGGGTTGGACGAAAGTCCAAAATTGTTCTGCACATAGGGACAAACAATGAAGGCAGAACCCATGAAAAAGACATTTGTTATGAACTGTTAGAACTGGGAAAGAATTTCAGGTCAAAATGAAATAGGTTTGCCATTTCAGCCATATTGCCAATCTCAAAAGCCTCACAAGAAAAGAACAATACAATTAAAAGAATTAATACCCATCTGGTGGATTGGTGTAAAAAAGATGGCATTTTATTCATTGACCACTGGGACACCTTTGCTTATAATAATTGTCTGTAATGGCAGGGATGGACATCATTTAAATAAGCAGGGAGCAAAGCAATTAAGTGTCCACTTTCAATCGGCCTTTAATGCCCCGAATTTAAACTAAATTTGTGGGGGAATTATTGTGGTCTGATCAAAGATGACCACCTTCGAACTGATATTAATTCCCAGCAAGTATCAAACAAAATTAAAGCAGACTTTAGAGATACAATACAGTAGGTAGAGTAAGAACAAATATAAAGGGCTTTCTAATCAATGAATGCTCGCAGTCTGAATAATAAATCTGACTAACTATCTGCGATATGGAAAACCCCGACATCATAGCCATCAGTGAAATACGATGGTACGGAGACAAACTATGGGGCAAAAATCTAGAGGGATTTGATCTCTTTCATTTAAATAGATTGGATAGAATGGGGGGAGGTATAGCTCTGTATATTAACTCAGTATTTCAGCCCAATGAAATTACTCATAAGCAAAACAAAAACATCGTCCTTCACAGAAACTCTATGGGTGGATATTAGCACTAACAGATCAACCATGCTTACAGTGGGTCACTGTTATAGACCACCTAATTCTAATACAGAAGTTTCTCAAGCTATCTTTAAGGAAATTGAAACTATAGTGGAGTTGAACAAAGTTCTAAGCATGGGAGATCTTAATTTTAATGACATCGACTGGGCACTCCATTCAGCTAGTACTTCAATGAGCAAGAAACTAGTAACACTCTACAATGAATTGGGTATGCGACAGTTTGTATTAAATCCCACACGCGACTCAAATATCTTAGATATCATTTTCGGGGTCTGAAAATATTATAATATCAAGCTGTACAATCGAAACACCACTTGGTAATAGCAACCATAACATGGTTAAATTTGTTATGAATTCCAAGAAAACTTACACATCCAAAACAGAAATGTTTCACTATAAGAGGGCTACTAAAGTTAAACTACTGGAAGAATTATCTAACATCTACTGGAAAGAAAAGAAGGCACAGTAAATGACAAATGTAATACATTTAAATTAGTAATTCTACAGGCAGCACATAAATTCATTCATAAAGTTAAGAAACATAAAAACAACAGAGCATCCTCTAAATGGCGAACAAACAATTTAAGAAAATTGATAAGGAAGAAAAATTGGATTCATAAAAAATATCAGCAAATAAAAAACGAATCCAGATGAGGAGCCTACAAGCATGCTGAAAAGAATTGTAAAGTAGCTATCAGAAAGGCAAAGATATCATTTGAAAAATCTATTGCAGAGTAGGCTACTAAACTGAATAGTAAAGATTTTTTTTTAATTATATACATTCCTTAAAAAATCCCCAGTCTAAAGTAGGCCCTTTGTTAATTAATGAAGAATTAATTACCACTCCCCAGGAAATGGCTCGTATTTTAAATGAACAATTTTGTAGGGTCTTCTCAGAGCAAAGATGGAAACAAATTATTACAGACACCACTGTTGCCACAGACATAGCCTTCTCAGTTGAAGAATCAGGAAAGAAATTGAATTTAGTCAAAATGAATTCATCACCAGTGCCTGATGGGATTACTGGAGGCATGATCAATCTTATGAAAGACTAAGAGCATTTAATAATTCCTCTAAAAATCATTTATGATGAAAGAATCAAGGCTGAACAACCACCAGAAGACTTGAAAATAGCAAATATAATTCTGATTTTCAAAAAAGGGGCAAAAAATTATGTAGATAATTATCACCCAACAAGCCTTACCCCAGTACTAGGTAACACCATGGAGAGCTTGATAAAAGATAAGTTCTTTGTTGAGCAAAATAACAGATATGAATTAATATGGTTTCACCAAAGGACGTTCAGTTACAACAAACCTGCTAAGTTTTTTTGAACAGATAATTAAATGTTTGGATCAAGGGTCTTCATGCGACGTTGTCTTTCTGGACTTCTGGAAGGCCTCTGATTCGGTGCCTCATTAGGCTTTATGTGAAAAAATGGGCAATATAAACATTCACCTGGGGGGGCACTCATGAGCCGTCTTGTGAGGACACATTTGCCTACAGCTCCCACCTCTAACATCTTAAATTTTATAATATCCTTACCATCCTGTGACTAAATCATAAGATACCAACTGTATCTACTGTGGTTACTACCATGGATGAGTATCTAACCAATAATTCCAGGAAATTGTCCCATGCTGCTGCTAAAAACCCAAAGAAACAAGGCTCCACATTGCAGGCCACAGCAATGGGTCCAATCTCACTGTCTGCTACGGAGATGACATACCTAGGTTGGGAGGTGACAATGCAAGTATTGGCAGCACTGGAGTCGAAACTGGAGAAACTAGAATCTAAACTGGATAGCTGTCTGTAAGCTATTATGGAACAAACCACCACTCAAGCCACTAGAAATACAGAGGCCAAGACAAGGATCTCTCAGATGGAGGACACTGTTGACCAGATACCTGGGAGGCTCGCTGCACTGAAGAAAGAGCTTGACGAATTTAAGGAATTGTTCAACTATCAAGAAAATTACCACTGACACCTCAATCTTTGTCTTCAGGGTCTGCCGGAAGGGTAAAGAAGGCCCCGATGTGCTGTCTTCTTGTTCTACTACACTCCCAAATTTGCTGGGCCTTCAGCCGAAAAATGGCAAGTTACAATTGGAGCGTGCTCATCGAGCTGTGATGCTGAAACCTCCGGAGGGTCAGCCACCCTGTCAGATCATTTTCTGTTTCCACTCCTTTCAGGATTGAGAGGCTGTGTTATTGGTTTACCGCAAGATAAAGGAACTTAAGTATGAAGGCACCCGTATATTCCTTTCCCAAGATTACGCCAACAAATTGCTGAAAAAACGGAGAGCCTTCAACTCGATTCTCACTCAACTGCGAGACCTGAAGGTGGAACATTTTATGGTTTACCCTGCTATTCTTAAGATTAAGTTTAAGGGAGCCACTTATAGCTTCTGGAAAGTCGAGAAAGCCAACACCTTTGTTCGGGATTTCAGATCGAAGATTGGATGAGGCAGAGAGGAACTGTGTGCATATCATCTGGAGCCTCTCGGCAGTGGTGCATGCTTTTGATGCGCTGCTTTAAGGACTCTCTAAGTCTGACTGAGAATTGTCTGGGATTGCTTCGACTGGCTTTGCTTTTTCAACTGCTGTTTTTTCTTCAGCTATTGGAAATGGGAACTGTGTCTGTCCTTTGTTTTCTGCAGACCTATTGATAGCAGAGGACTTGTTTGGGGCCTCCTCTGTCTCGGGGGTCTTTGCATGTTTTGCCTGGTGAACCCCCAGGCTGTTGGCACTCTCTCCCGCTTGGAAGCATGGGCTCCCTTCGAGCCCTCTTGCGGCCTAGGACATTTAAGAGACTGATAGACGTGGCCATCATCTTTGGGCTTAAGGTAATTGGGTGTAGTCTCACTGCCTCGGCCCGCGCCTTGCAGGCCAAGGTTAAGCTCCTCATCAACGTGGCCATCAAAAGGCTGCCCCACCTGATTGAAACTATTCTTGGGGATGTTCGTTGTGGGTGTCGGGGGTGGCCTGCTGTTGGGAGGTGGCATGGGGACTGGTGTTCAATCACCCTATTATTGATGGGTCTGCAGTTGACCTGTGGGAAAGGAGCAGGGTTTGGAGACATGTTTCATGTGTGTACATGGCTATGCTTTTATGGGGTGAGTTGCTGTTTATCAAAGATTTTACTGTTTGGTCTGGGGATGCGATGGGTGGGGGGCACTGGTGGGTGCCTCCTTCCTAGGTCCACTATAGGCCCTTGCTGGGATGTGGATATACAGGCAGTCCGGCTGGCTACACTGCCTCAATGAGACGGGATGTCTGCTGCCATCTGGCCGCGGGTCTGGATATGGCAGCTAATCCAGTGCATGGAGGAGTATTACATTTTTCCTGCTTTATTTAAGGGACTGGCCCACGTCACCTTTTACACTGCACCCTGGGCTCTGCGTGGAAGGTCTCGCTGTGCAGCTGCTGGATAACACATCCGGGGCTTAGGCAGCGATCTACCAAGCCCTCTATTGGTCAGCAACTCAGGGAAGGGGACAAGGTGAATGATCGTGGGGTTGAGGCAATCAGAAGGATGGGCAATTTGGTGTTGAGGAAGCTACATAATATATTTAGAGGTGGAGCGCGGGGACTCGTTTACTTTGATACTGGGGTGCTGTTCTTAGTATGAATAGCAATACTACTTACAGTTTATGTGTGGGGGATTGGGGAGGGTGGGTGAGGATGTAAGGTAACATTTTGGATGTCTACCGTTATGAAATATTGGTACATGTTTCCATTATCTGGGTCCATATTTATGCAGCTGAAGGTAAAGGCACAACGGTCACTGTAAATTTTTTTGCTGGGAAGTTATGACAGGACTGCGGTCCTGTCTATGAATATACAGTCTGTTTATGATGGGTACAGCTAGGAATATTACGGTCTTCTCGTGGAATGTCTGTGGGTTTTCCTCCCCTAGCAAACATACCAGTGTACTGAATGCTTTAAAATGCCAGCAAGCGCAGGTAGCGCTGCTTCAGGAGACGCACTTGTTGGCTTTTGGAGCATCAAAAGTTGGTTAGGAGTTGGGTTGGGGTGAGCCACGCAGTGTCCTATTTGTCCCATAAGCTGGAGGTGGCAGTATTAATTCATAAACACCTTCCCTTTCATGTTACTAGGGTGGCTGCAGATCCCAAGGAGGGAAGATATGTATTTGTAGAGGGTGATCTGTATGGTGAAAAAAATACTTTTGCCAATATTTATGCCCCTGCCACCTCTGATGCAGATTTTTACCAGAATTTACTGGACATTCTTACTAAAGAGCAGTCCCAGGAACTGGGTTTTGGGGGTAATTTCAATTGTACCCTGGACTCTGACTTGGACCACTCACAGGGGCGGGGGCAAGGTGGGGGCTCCTTGAGGAACTGGCATTTGGGGCTAAATGATTTGGACTTGGTGAATAGCTGGAGGACAGCTAAGCCCCGGGAGAGAGTTTTTACATTTTACTCGCACCCCCATAAGACATGGTCGAGATTAGACTATATTTTTATCCTTCAGGGGTGGTATCCTAGATTGTCGTCAGTTACGCACAGCCCCATACAAATTTCGGATCATGCCATGATGATCTTGACAATGGGATTGGCTGAGGAAAGAGGAAAGCCCTCCACCTTGGAAGTTCCCGACTTATCTCCTGGGTAACAAGGATTTTAAGGAATATCTCAAAGAGCAATGGAGGCTTTACGAAGAGCATAATAAGGCTTCAGCCCCCTCCTTTAGAACTTTTTTGGGACACTGATGAGGGGTGCCGTCATCAGTTTTGAAGCCAACTATAAAAGAGCTTAGAGGGAATGGCAGGATGACCTGTAGTGTACCCTCAAACTGAGGGTGGCTTCTGGGGAGATGGAGGATCTCCATGCACAGATGAACAGCTGCCTGTGAGGTGCTAAATGGGCTATTACTGGGGGAGGCACGTAAGACTTGGCTGTTTATCAAGAATAAATTCTTCAAATGGGGCAACAAGCCAGGGCCCCTGCTGGTCAGACTTATTAAGGCAAGAAAAGGCCCCTCACATATTATGGGGATTAGAAATACTCAGGGAATGGTGATCAGAGATGGGAAGGTTAATAGGGAGAGATTCTGATAATTTTACCAGGCTCTGTACCAGGCTGAGTGCTCGGGGGACCTTGGATAAAGCTTGGTCCTTTTTGGATGGGGTGGTTCTACCTAACATATCAGAGACGCAGCAGGACCTCCTTGGAGCAGAGATTACTAGGGAGGAAATTAGAGACTACATTCAGAGTCTAAAGAGTGGCAAGGCTAATGGACTGGATGGATTACTGGTGGAGTATTATAAAGCTCTGTCAGAGCAACTGGTGGACCTACTGTTTGAGACTCTCCAGGAGGCCTGGAGGCAGTGATATGTGTTATCCCCCAACAGGAAGGGACCCTATGGATTGTGCCTCGTATCGCCCGATATCACTGTTGAATTGTGACAACAAAATCCTGGCAAAAATCTTGGTGAGTTGCCTGGACTGGATCCTCTCGGGGTTGGTCCACCCGGACCAGACTGGCTTTGTATGGGGGCATTTCTCCTACCATAATATGCGTAGGCTTTTGAATGTGGTGCGGGGAGCTTCTCGGTGCCAGGGGGACACTTTGGTGCTCTCCATGGATACCGAGAAGGCATTTGACCATACTGAGTGGGGCTATATGTTCGAGATATTGGGCCGATTTGGTCTGAGGGACAACTTTGTGGGGATGGTCCGGACACTTTGCAGGTCTCCTGTTGGCTCCGTGTTGGTGAATTAATCCCTTTCAGATAAATTTTATTTGTTTACGGGAATGAGGCAGGGGTGCCTCCTCTCTCCCTTGTTTGCCTTTGCTATTGAGCCGCTGGCTGTGAGTATCAGGAATAGCCCAGATATATATGGGGTTGTGGGCAAATCTGGTAGCGCACATAAAATAATGCTGTATGCAGATGACATGTGATGAGATGGATGTTACAAATACCCGGGAATCTATGCCACTGCTCGATGTTACTATTGCTCGATTTGCAGAGTTTTCAGGTTATAAAATTAATCTGGACAAATCTGAAATGTTAGCCCTGGGCGGGAGCGGATGTAGGCTGCAGGGTACGTCATGGGGGTTGAAGATAGTAAAGGGAGCATTTAAGTATTTGGGAATTTATGTTGGGGGGGATCTGGGGGCCTTGTACCACCTTAATTATACAACCCTTATCAAAACTATAGAGGAGGAGCTCCGCAGATGACGGGTGTTGCCCATATCTTGGCTTGGGTGTATCAATCTTATTAAAATGAATATCCTGCCACGGCTGTTATATACCATGCAAATGCTGCATATAGGCCTTACTAAGGCTGATATTAAAAGGGTGGAGAAGGCCTTCTCTGCTTTTATTTGGCAGGGTAAGCGTCCACGGACCAGTCTTCAGAGGTTGAAAGCAGATGTTAGTAAAGGGAGGCTAAATTTCCCAGACCTCAGAAACTACTACTTAGCAGTGCAACATCGATTTTTACAGGATTGGGTCAACAGCCCAGTAGAAGCAACATGGCTGAAGCTGGAAGAGCAGGGGTGCCCAGGGAGACTATCTGCCTGCTTGGCTAAGCAGGGACACAGGGCGTATATAGGACTGGAGTGGCCTAATCCCCTGGTTCTGTCGGTCCTGGATGGTTGAGGACAACTGTGTTGCTTGGTGGGTGCAGCTGCAGATGAGACCCTGATGCTACCAGTATAAGGGAACCCTTTTTTTTTTGCCCAAGTTTGGAAGACACGGGGTTTCAAGAGTGGGAGAGGAAGGGTCTCAGATATGTATGAGACTTACAAACCAAGGAGGGAATATGCTCATTTGAGCAGCTACAATGGAGCATGGGCATACCATGGTCCCATCCATTCCGCTTTTTACAAATTAGGGCCTTCATCAAGAGTTTGGGGAAAAATCAAGATACTCCTTCGCCACTGGAGCAGGTAGAACATCTCGTATTGGGGGTCCGGAGGGAACCCAAGGGTTTAATCCGAAAGGCAGTTGCCTATGGGAGACAACTTTTTCCTGACCCTACACACAAAACAAAGCTTTTGTGGGAAAGGGACACATGCTTTCCTATTCAGGAGGATATATGGGCTGAGATTTTGACTCTACATCAGGGGATCTTTATATGTATTAAATATAAGGGATTCTTTTTATAAGTTTGTCCATAGGCTTTATTGCCCACCCTTGGTTGTCCACAAATTTGACCTCGCTGTTAATCCGATCTATGGGCTGTGTGGAACAGACATGGGTTTGTACTATCATTGCTTTTGGGCTTGCCCAGTCTTGCAGACCTTTTGGGCACATGTAGCACCGGAGGTAGGTACCCTGATGGGGAGACAGCTTCCCATACAACCACTTTTGCTTTTGTTTGGAGTGGAGGGCCAAGGGGCATGGAACCTGCTGCCTTGGGTGGGCCAGGGTTCTTTTGATCCTGGCTCGACATTGTATTCTAAATACCTGGGTTTCTGGTGTTTCTCCCACGGGTTCACATTGTCCAAATTTAGCAATACAAACACTCGCTTTAGAGTGCTTGTCTTATAAGATGGCGGGTTGGGAAGAGAGATTCTTCCTTGCCTGGGACACTTTTCTGTCATCTTTGTCCCCTGTTGAGGCTCAATATCTAAGGGAGGGTATTTCCGCCACCACAGGTGTAGACAACAATGGTTGAGTAAATCTGCTGTGCATTAGAGGGGATTTGTATGATGGAGGATGACCGGTGGGCCTAATGGTTAAGGTGACTGTTGTGCCGTAAAAAGTGGTGCAATACAGTGCTTTCACTTTGTCACTGCAATATATGTAATATATGATATGATATTTTTTATCTTATCTTTATCTTGTAGTCGGTTTGTAATAATTGATTGGACCCATTTGTATATAGTTATGTAGTTCTGGTGAACTTGTTTTGTTATGTTGTCTTCTGTGTTGGACTTTGTTTTTTGGTTTTCCTGATTGAAATCCTAATAAAGAGTATACAAAAGCTGTCGCAGTGGCGCTGAGGGTTGAGCTGCTGGGCGCCACACCTTGCGCCATGCCAGCGAACCGGATTCAAGCAGACTCGGGCCTTAGGGGTCGGTGGGGAGACAGAGGATCGGACGCCCAGCGACTGCCTCCCTTCCTCTGGGGTGGTGGGGGATCGCATCACTCTGCAGCAGAACTAGCAGAGGCCAGGGGCACTGCAGATAGTGTGCATAGTTGAGGGCTGGAGCATGGCGGGCATCTGCACGCAGTGCACTGACACCACTGCACGACTGGCTCAGAGGAAGGAAAAAATGGTGGAAAAATTACGGGGTAATCAAGGTGGCTGATGCACCCTGCACCCTCGGACACGAGAGGTGCGCCCCCAGGTATCAGGATCCAGGTCCCCGGGGGGAGTCTGCATGCTGGCCTGCATGGAGGAAAGTGTGTTGCTGGCCAGACCAGGTCCGGAGGTGTGGGTACCGACGGCCGGATGACTCGCAACCCGCTCCGCAGTAGGAGTGAAAAGAATGTTGCGTTAAAAAAAAAAAAAAAAAAAACATTCTCCTAAGGATAAGAAATTGGCTTGTGGGTCACTCACAGAAAGTAGTTCTGGATGGACACTACTCCACATCTAGGCCAGTCACCAGTGGGGTTCCTCAATGCTCAGTTTTCATACCAGTGGTATTCCAGCTATTCATAACTGATCTCACCAACAATTTTCACAGTTGGGTAGTAAAATATGCAGATGACTGCAAAATAGGAGGTCCCTGCAATTCCATATCAGACATAGCTAACATTCAGGAAGATTTAAATACTTTGTCTCAATGGGTGAAATCATGGGGAATGACCTTTATTAATAAGAAATGTAGTGTACTGCATTTTGGATTGAGAAATCCAAAGCACAATTATACCCTTGGAGGGGAAACACTAAACAAAACAAAAACAAAAACCAAAAAATCAGCCGAAGAAGGGACTTGGGGATACTATTGATGGTAATTTATCTTTCAGTAGCCAGATATCAGAAATGATTAATGGGTCAAATAAAATATGGCAGGCTATTAGAAGAAATATTAAATCAAAAGAACCCTCTGTTTTACCTCCCCTATATAGAGCATATGTTTGTCCATATCTCGACTTCAGCTCACAATTGTGGAACCCATACCATATTAATGAAAAACAGGCTCGACAGGGTCCAATGAAAAATAACCAAGTACAAGAAGGGGTTGAGAAATATGAATTATAATGATAGACTACAATCACTAAAACTGATGTCCTTGGAAACATGAAGGCTCCGAGGAGATTTACTGTGCGTTTGGGATATCCTAAGAGACTAACAACTCATGTCCAATACTAGCTTGGACTTTAAACAGATTACAGTGGATATCCGAAGGCATCCTTTGCAGCTGTTAAAACCAAGGTTTAACACAGTCAGATGGGGGAATTATTTTTCTTTAAGACTGGTATGACCTTGGAATTCAGTCCCTTTAAAAGTAGTCATCAGTAATACCAAGTCTTCTTTCAAATATATACCAGCAAGCTCTGCACTCCAATGGTATAGAAATAATTACATGGAGAAATAATGCCTTTTCAACTTTCTCAATTTAATCCAAAATTTTTTACGAACTTTACTGCATATCTCCTTTATCTGTTAGTGTCTCCACACTGGTAAATCTTGGAAAGATTAAACCAAGAAAGTCGAAAAGGCATTATTTCTACACCACTGGAGTGCAGAGCTTGCTGGTATAACTGAACTCTTGGGGCTTGCAACCCCCCTCTGCACTTGTCCTTGGCTTGAACACACAACACAGGTGTGTCTACTTTCAAATACAGACTTGACAGTTGGTAGGAAATAACTAATTCGATAGGAGCTTTCATGGGCTACGCCTTCGGCTCCTTCCTATGATCTTAGTGAACCTATGTGAACTTAACTTCTACTCCCTAGGGGAGTGCAGGAATTGAGGCGGTATGACAAGAGACATTTAAATACCTGAAGGGAAACAACAAGATGCAGGTGCAAAACCACTTTCAGATAAAGGATTATAACAGGACAAGAGGGCATGACCTTCGCCTTAAAGGAGGGAGGTTCAGGACCAACATGAGGAAGTTGTTCTTCATGGAGCATGTGGTCAAACCCTGGAATAGCCTGCCAGAGAAGATACTGGGGGCAAAGACAGTGGGTGAATTCAAGAGAGCATGGGACAGACACTGCGAGATACTCAAGCAGTAAGGAGAAAGCTAAGTGGGGGAGTGGTAGGAAACCAAAAGCAGACTAGATGGAGCTCATGGTCCCCATCTGTCGGCAATATCTATGTTTCTATGTTTTCTACATTTCATGTTCATCCAACTCCAAGCTTTCATTTAAAACAATTATGTTTCTAGCACTAACCGTTCAAAATCTTTAAAGATAACTTATTTAAAATGGGCACAATTTTGGAAGTGTAAATGAAAGCTGGGAGTCAGCTAAAATAATATATTGATGATATAAAACCAAAATGGTGGCCTATGACGCCGGTGACCCGGGTTCGGGAACGGACTCTGGTCGCTGGAGGGCCGGCCGGGGAGAAAAGGAGGGAACATCCACTGATAGCTTGCCTTCTCCGGGGGGAGGGTGATGGTGCAGTTTGGTGTCTGCTGGCCCCTGGCGTAGGCTGGGGGCTCAGCATGACATCTGACCCACGACGCTTAGGGAGAGACGGACGTCGGCGTAAGCCTAGACGTCAGGGCAAGTCTCTCCTCAGAGGAAAAAAACACGAAAAATGGCGCCCTGGCTAGTCAGATGACGGCCTCCCCGGATCCTCATTCCCGGGCTCCCGAACCTCCATTGGCCACCTCAGCAGCACCCAGGGTCGTCGGATATGGCCGACAGGCCCATCCCCTACGAAGGTAAGGGACCTCCTGATGAAGGGATATGTCCGGGATACCTGGGTTGGCTACAATGTGGGGTCGGGTGCACCGGGATGGGGCAATCCATGAGGGGAACGAAGGGAAGTCCAGTCATGTGCGTTAGGTGGGGGGGGGGGGATAAATACCATCATACAAAAAAAAAAATAAAACCAAAATGGTTTAAGGAATTTACATCCTGTTGCTTTTAATATAACATATCAAAATAAGATGGAAAATTGGAAAATATAAAAAAGTTATACTGATAAAATGTAGGATTCTAGATTTAGAACATTCATAGATACATAGATACATAGACAGTGTCGGCAGATAAGGGCCTACGGCCCACCCAGTCTGCCCATTTGAGCTTGTAAGTTCACTTTATGTTTTCTTATATACCCTTTTCTGATTATTATTTTGCATTGTAGTAGGACTTAACTAGAACTAACAGTTTAATCTTTTTTCTATCTAGCCAAACAACAGAAAGGGATAATCACTACAGAGCCACAAGTGTAGAAACCTAGGGATAATGATTAACAAATGAATGAAAACAACTCTCAAAACCAGCCCAAGGAGAGTCATGTCACTGAACTGCCTAGGGCAGGTTTATGACCATAAAATAGTTAATCTGCACACCTCAGTGAAATGGGTCACAGATAACCTCTTCCATGCTGATCATCTCACAACAAGAGAGCCAAGGCTGTCACAACACCACTTATGGTTGTCTGCTGCCTAACCATTTAACACTTACAAGCACAAATCAGTTCCAGGGCCCTAAACACAGTTACAGTAGGTGGTGGAAAAAAACGGGGGTAAGGGGGGGCACTGCTAACCAAAAAGCACCACCCCTGTTTGCACTACATATAAGGATTGTCACAGTGGGACAAAACCCCACAGCACTGCTCCAATGCCAATTGCTGATCCAGATGTTACCAAGAGCAAACAGCACTTGCGCCCACTAACATACTAGTTAGTGATGCCTATCATGTCATAGCATGGAATAACCCCAGATGCATGGACGTATTCCACACTGTGGCTCTGAATGGCTATCTCTCCCAGAAGTTCCTCCCCCATTCTTCACACCCAATTCCCCCGATGACCACAGAAGGCCTGTTGGTTTCAAAATCCATAGCTGGATAGCTACAGTCCAATGCACCACTGCACCCATTTCTCGGTACCCTGCTGAGCTCCCTGGTGTCCAATGGTATTCTCTCCATATTCCCAGTCCAGATACTGAGCTACGATTCTGCCCTCCCCCTCCACCCCCAAAAAAGTCCTTCCCCCACTGCCTAGGTGCTTCCACAGATAGCACTGCGATCCTTACCTTCCTATCTGCCTGTAAAAGTTTTAGCAATTCGAGGGCAAACAGTGTTTGTGAATGTCCCCAGCGTTCTCCACTGCCTGAAATACAGAGCAGTGGTTGTGAGTGATTAGGTCAGGGTACATTATTCTTTGTGCCCCCCATATGAACTGTAAATATGCATAACTGGGTTATGCATGTTTACTAATATGAGGGCACAAGCAGTAGGGGTACTTCTAACCCCAAAGCACCACCCATTTGCGCTACATACAATGATTGTCACAGTAGGACACAGCCCCCATAGCACTGCTCCAATGTAAAGTGTTGATTCAGATGTTACCAAGAGCAAACAGCAAATAAAACAAAACAAAGTGAAAAAACACTATGGTTCTCAAAGGAAGTGTCAAGGAAGGTTAGGGAGAAAAAGATAGCATTCAGGAAGTACAAGGAATCACAGAAGGAGCAGGACAGAGAACTGTATCAGTTACAGCAGAAGGAAGCAGGGAAGGCAGTCAGAATAGCCAAGGCCCAAACTGAGGAAAAGATAGCCAACTCAGTTAAGAAGGGGAATAAAACCTTTTATAGGTACATCAGGGAGCGAAGGAAGACCAAGGGAGGGATAGTGAGGCTTAATAAAGAGGAGGGGGCATGGGCAGAGGGTGACTGTGAAAAGGCAGATATACTGAACAAATATTTTTGCTCAGCATTTACAAAAGAAGAAGAAGAGGGGGAGGCGCCTAAACCAAACAATAAAAGCACTCTGGACAGGCAGGTCGATACCAGTCCATTCACAGAAGAAAGGGTCATGAAGGAACTCCTAATACTCAAAGTGGACAAAGCAATGGGGCCTGATGGCATTCACTCCAGAATTCTGAAAAAACTAAGGGGAGAAATAGTGACGCCACTGACTACCTTTTTTAACAAATCATGGGAGGATGGTGTGGTACTGGAGGACTGGAACAGGGTGGATGTAATTCTTCTTCACAAATGTGGGAGCAAGGCAGAGGCAGGAAACTACAGACCTGTTAGCTTGACCTCAGTGGTACGGAAAATGATGGAATCACTTCTGAAAGAAAGAACTGTTGAGTACCTAGAGGCCAACAGGGCACAGGACCCAAGGCAGCATGGATTCATAGCAGGAAGGTCATGTCGGACAAATCTAATAGATTTCTTTGACTGGGTAACAAAAGTAATAGACCAGGGAGAGGCTGTGGATATGGCCTACCTAGACTTTAGCAAGGTAGCTGACACAGTCCCACACAAAAGATTAATAAAAAAGTTAGCCAGCCTTGGAGTGGGTCCCAGGGTGGTAGACTGGGTAACAAGCTGGCTGGACAACAGGACCCAGAGGGTAATAGTAAACAGAGTACACTCTGAAGAAAGGGGGGTTACTAGTGGGGTACCACAGGGTTCAGTATTGGGACTGGTCCTCTTTAATGTCTTTATAGGTGAAATTGCAGAGACGCTGGAAGGAAAAGTATGCCTCTTTGCAGATGACAAAGATCTGCAATAGGGCCGATGCACAAGAAGGGATGCAAAGGATGAGAAGGGACTTGGCAAGATTGGAGGAATGATCAAAAATATGGTAGCTTAGATTCAATGCAAAAAAGTGCAAAGTAATACACCTGGGAAACAGAAACCCAGGGGAAGAGTACACAATGGGCAGTGAGATACTGACAACACAAATGGAAAAGGACCTGGGGGTAGTCATATCAGATGACCTTAAGGGTAGGTAAGCAATGTGAGCAGGAAGTAAGGAAGGCTGGGGGATACTAGGATGTATAGGGAGAGGCATCACCAGTACAAAACAGGAAGCTGTTATCCCTCTGTACAGACAGTTGGTGAGACCCCATCTGGAGTACTGTGTACAGTTCTGGAGACCCCATCTCCGCAGGGATATAGACAGGATGGAGGCAGTCCAGAGATGGGCAATTAAAATGGTACAGGGTCTGCAACAGAAGCCATATGAAGAGAGACTAAAAGTACTTAATATGTATACCCTTGAGGAAAGGAGGGAGAGGGAGGACATGACAGAAACTTTCAAATACCTCAAAGGAATCAACAAAGTCCAAGACAGGAGTATCTTTCAGGAAAAGAGATGTACAAGAACAAGAGGGCACAATTTGAAGATGGGGGGGGGCGGTGTTGTGTGGCTCAGGGTAACGTGAGGAAGTACTTTTTCAGAGAGAGGGTGGTGGACTAATGGAACCACCTTCCTGAGGAGGTTGTGGGGTCAAAAACAGTGGGGGAATTCAAGAATGCATGGGACAGACATAAGGCAATTTTAGTGAAGGGCAGGAGAAAGTAGGGTGTTGGATAACTGGAATCTGCAGCTTATCCAATAGGTAGCAAATGAGCAGACTAGGTGGGCCAAGCAGTCCTTATCTGCTGTCAAAGTCTATGTTTCTAAGTTACATAAGGCACAGAATACTGTTATATTACAATGAGTAGCAGTACATTACAGGACGGTAGTAAAAGACAATTCTACATTATTTTATAAAAATAAATCAGGTTGATGACCAAAAATAATAATAGGGTTGTGACCCAAAGCACTATAATAAGGAATGGGGAACACTGGCCCCCTAGGCTATTTACCTGGTGGCCCTGTCCTCTCCCACAGGGATGCAAGTGCAAGAAAGGGCTAAGACACTCATGGAGTATAGTTCAACGGGGTTGCACAATCACCGATGGCACAAAGTGGTCACAGCAACAACCCAACACCCACTTGGTGTCACTTTTTTTGTGGCTATGTATGGGGCACCATATGACAAAATAAAGTGCAGGAACTGCAAGACGACCCTTGCTACTGATATAGCACTTGAGTTGGCCTGGTGCCGGCACATCCCAAAAGTTATAATACTGTAACAACTTCACAGTCATCACTTATTGCTTGGACACAGAATCCCTTCATTTTCAGTCCAGGGTTGCTGTACTGTTTTAGTTCATAAAAGGCAATATTTATCTGTAGATGTTCAGCCACTAAAACAAGCTGGCCCATTTTTAATAGTGCAGGTCTCTCTCACCACACTTAAAATATTTTCAGGGGTCTAACTACATATCACATGAAATTCACCAAAAACTTGAGAATTCAGGAGCCCGTTTAAAAGGTTTAATAAACAAGTATTTGTTAATGCCGAATGCTGTCTTGCTGGTGTTGGCATTGGTAGTGCAGGAGTTAAGAGAGATGCATAATAGGAATAGCAGTGAAGTATAGAACTGACGTCAACCCCACCCCACCCTGCAGAGAGTGACAGGCATTGGGGTGTGCGTTTGGGTTGCTGACCATAACACTCATGCTATTTCACCTCACCCTGCCCTGCAGAGTCTGACAGGTGTCGCTTTATGCCTTGGGGTCATCTGGCCTTACGCTCACCCCATTTCATAAGTATGTATGTTGAGATGGGTGCAGCATAGGAGAATGGGTTGAACTTTGGGACTGAAGAGTCCAAAGCACACCTTGATGCCTGTCAGTGGCTGCAGGGTGGGGGTGGGGGTTGAGGACCAATGGCATGAGCAGTACAGCAGACAATCCAAAGTCACACCCTTGATGCCTGTTAGTCTGTACTGGGAGGGACATAATGGTTAGAAACCATGACTCCCTGGGTTTGTGTTGGTATCTGCACTCCAAATTTTAAAACATGGCCTTTTTGTGACCCCACCTCATGAAAGCATTTGAGACCCCTGCTCGTTAACAGTGGTCCCTGTAATTTTGTTAATCTGTCTCAAACACTGATTTCCCACAGTGTCGCGGCATTCTGCACCACATTAAAATGTCAGCTGCACCATTGATAAAGAGGTGTGAAGAGATGGCAATGATGAAAATCTGGAGTGAAACTATTAAACATTCTCGAAGTTACGAGCGTGTGTGAAAACTGCACATTGCACGGCCGCAACACTGTCATTTAGTGGAATTATTTCACCAAATTTTTAACATAGCCATTTTGGGACCTCTGCTCATGAACAGTGGCACTATGATTATCTGAATCTGCCCTGAACGTTGATTTCCCAGAGCGACCGAGCGATTGTGCACCACATGTGCAAAACTACATTTCGGGCAGGATGTGACAAATGACAGCTGTACTGTTCATAAGAAGGTGTGCAAAAATGACAATGTTGAAAATCTGGAGTGAAAATATTACAAATTCTCAAAGTTACGACTGTGCATGGACACTGCATAACGCACGCTTGTAACATACTCATTTTATGGAATTTGTTTCACCAAATTATCAACGTAGGCATTTTGGGACCTCTGCTCATTAACTGTGTTACTGTGATTTTCTTGCTCTGTTCTGAACATTGTTTTCCTACAGCGACTGTGCCACTGCGCGCTGGATGTCTGAAAACAGTTCGGGTAGGATGTGGAAAATGAAAGCTGTACTGTTCATAAGGAGGAGTAAAAAAATGGCAATGGTGAACATCTGGAGTAAAAATATTAAAAATTATCAAAGTTACGAGTGTGCGTGGAAAGTGCACAACACATGCTTGTAACACAGTCACTTTATGGACGTTTGTCACCTAATTTTCAACATAGGCATTTTAGGACCTCTGCTCATGAACAGTGTCACTGTGATTTTCTTAATCTGTCCCGAACACTGATTTCCACAGCGACCGCACTATTCTGCGCCAGAAGTGCGAAAACACATTTCGGACAGGATGTGAAAAATGACAGCTGTACTGTTCATAAGGAGGTGTGGAAAAATGCCAATGGTGAACATCTGGAGTAAAAATATTATAGATTTGTGAAGTTATGAGCGTGCATGGAAACTGAGCAACGCATGCTAGTAAAACAGCCATTTTTAATTTTTTCACCAATTTTGCAAAATAAGCTTTTTGAGAGCCCACCTCATGAAGGGTGGCACTGTCGTTTCGTTAATCAGTCCCGAAAGGTGATTTCGCGCAGTGACCCCGAAATCACCTTTCCGGACCGAATAACGCCATGACAGTGACTAAATTCATTATGAGGGGTCCCAATAACCCCATGTTGAAAATTTGGTGCCACAATTCCCCAAAAATGCCTGAGATATACACCAAAGCTGAAAAAACACTATTTATGCCATTATACAGCTTACCGGCATTTCTTCAGTTTGCGGTCGGTTTGAAGAGTGCAGACGTGTCCCCTGTCCACCAAAGATCACCGCACTGGGCTCTGGAGGTTAGTATGAGGTGGGGAGAGTGTGGGGAGGTGGGAGTGCATGAGTGGGTGGTCTTGCGGGTTGGGGGCGCCAACAGCAAGGGGCCATTTTCTATTTTACAGGGTTAAAAAAAATAAAAATAATAAACATCACGGGAAGATTTCTTCTTTTAATAGGTACTTTTGGCATGCTGGGGTGAGCTCCCAGCATGCCACCTGCATGTTTTAGGGTGGGGGGGACTGGAGCCGACAGGGACTGGGCACCCCATTGGCAAATAAAAGGTGCTGGGGGGAGATGCCAAGGGGGATTGGACACCCCCCTCGGCAAACAACTGGCACGAGGCATGATGCCGACGGGGAATGGGCTCCCTGTTGGCAAATGAACTCAGGAGAGGGGGCATGATGATGCCAACAGGGGGATTGGGCACCCCTGTCAACTTTTCTGGGGGCTGTGTGAGGCAGACGGCACAGTCGCCGCCATGTCTGATTGAAATGTTACACCAGGAAAGGCACACCCTGCAATGAGATGGAGCTCCTTCATTCCAGCGGCTAAAACGTTTTAAGTTGGTGGTACGCTTTTGCACTGCTGTCACAGACAGCAGCAATCCTAATTAAGTGCCAAGGCCAGCCCCAAAAAGCAGTGGCGCCACTGGCCACAACACGGCCGCGCCTCCAAAACCTGCTATTCTAAAGTTACCACAACATGTTTCTTGAGCACGCGCACGACAACATAAAAATGGTGTAGCCAGAGACTGTGATTTTGCTCAAGTCTACAGTCCAAATTTACACCACACAGGTTCCATAAAGCATTGGAATAACTGTGTGGATAGAACACTGAATTAGAAAAAGAATTCATTGGTAGATCATGCAAAAATCGGTTAGAATTCTCTAATAACATTAATTACAGCTCACCATTTCAGGTCAGAATACTAAGTTCAATTTTAACCTAAAAAGCAACTGACAGCATCGAGCATCCCTTTTCATCTTTAAGACTGCACTCCTTGCTTGTAAGGTGAGTTTACACCACTAGCACTGACTGGGGCCTGCTCAGTCAATGGGGTGGCATAAATGGAGGCAGGCTGGAACCATTAAAAAAAAATGAGCCTGCTTTATTGTCAGGCCTTCTCAAGCAGACCTGGCTGTAAAAACAAAACAAAAACAAAAAAAGCGATTTTGCAAATTATTTTGTTTAATCTTCTAGCCAGTTGAGGAGGGTCTCCATAATGTGCCTCACAAGTGTGCCTGGCAGTCCAGAGAGGAGCCAACATGTTATAAACTAAATAAAAGCCCCTAGTAGCCTAGTGGATCCTCCGCCTCCCCAGCCACAGCCACCCACACACTGTAGTTTCTGAACCTTTCCCAGGCAAGCTCAGTTCCTGAATGTCTGCGCACACATGGTGCTCAGACAACTCCATACTGCCATTCCTTTTCTGGCAGTGTTTGAGGGTCATCACAAAAGTGCTGCGATGGCTGCACTCCCAGTAGTTAGCAATGTGAACAGCCCTGCATTCCATTTACTTGCCAATTCAGTCTCCTTTTGTGCACAAGTGCACCTGGATATCCGGTGGCACGGAAGCCCCCTGTCCCCGAGAGGTTAAACCAAGGAACTGTTGCAAAATCAGTTTTCCCGATTTTGTGAAAGTCCCTCGAGACTGAGAATGGGCCCGATACCCATTTGTCTCTCTTTTTTTTTGTATAGCTCTTTCTGGGCTTTTGTAGTTTTCTCCCTCATTTCCCCGGGCCCAGCACACAGCAGCATATGCGTGTGGAAGCCTGCCTGCCTTTTTCAGGAAACCAATTCAGCCCCTTTTGACCACCCATGCACTTGCCCCCACCTGCCACATTACCCCACTGCACCTCCACCCGGTGGGGATGGGACTACGGGAGGCGACAACCCACCCCACACCCCAGGAGAGGACAGCAGCCTGAAGGCTCACTCAATTCCGCTCCTCCCTCCCTCCCCCCACCAGGACGGCACCCAGACGACCCGAGGTCGTTCCCAAACCCGGGTCACCGGTGTAGCGCGTGGTAAGGCGTAAGCGCCTCAAATCTCAGTACCACCTGGGTCAGCCCACCCATTTGTGTCTACAGCATGCCTGTCTACTGATTTAGTCTAACAAAACAAGGTGTGAAATACCCCAGTTACAGTTGAGACCACCTGTGAGCAAGGGAGAACAGCGAAGGGGGGGGAGAGGCAGATTAGCAGGAATTATGGAAGGCCTTCTTGAGCCCCCGCAAACTGACTGCCCACCACCTCCCAAACTATGTAGTCCTGACAGAGGAGCTTCTGGGCCGGCTTCCTACCCCATGGGATAAATAATGGCTAAGATGTGATGATGAGAAGCATACAGTTGGGAGACAGCTCACCGGAGGAAGAGCTGCTGCAGAGTAGAAGCAAAAAATTAATTAAATCAAAAGATAATACAAAAGAAATGGAGAGGACTGGTGACATGTAAACACGTATACAAATTTGTTTTTATATGATTTTACATGTTTTCCAAGAATGGTGGGCATTTATGCCCCCAGCTGGGAGCCATATGTCAAAACAAGTACATACTAATCACGAGATGTACTTCTTGTACAACAAGTCAAAACATCCATGAAGGGCACCATGATGACCCATGCACTGCTGCACAGATGTCCCAGGTTCCAGGACAAACTCCGTGCATCACATCAGGAGGCAGGCCTGGCCAAGACAGCTGCCATCTGGCAGTCCGACTTCAGTAGGGAGAGGTGGCGCAGCATTCCACCACCACAGCGAACCCTATGGCTGGGCCATGTAGCTTGCCCCTGCTGCAGAGAGAATATGTGTCCGTGGACAACAATGACCCTACTTACACCTGGGGTGGGGGAGGAGTAAATATGGAAGAAAAACCCAGTAGCATAATATGATAGCCAGGACCTCTTGGCCTAACTGCTGTAGTGTTGCGTCGCACTCCGTCCAGTGGCTGGATGCTAGTAATGAAACAAACCAACAAAAACAAAACAACAAGCACTCCTTATAATTATACCACTTGTTTTTCAGTCATGCACCATATACTGTATCTAAACAACATCACTAGTCTTCACTGTCCACTTGCAGGACTGGAGCCCCCAAAACTGTTGCCAACTGTATAGATAAAATCAGGTATCACACAGGTCAAATAAGTTTCTTCTTTTGCTGCTTGCAGGGTGGGGGTGGGTGTTAGAGAACCCTCATACCACATTTCCTACTTTTGTCGGTTTAACCCTAACTGCTGCATTAACTACACTGTGGGGGAGAGAGAGGGAGAGAGACAGACAGAGGATGCTGTTTGGCACAGCTTGTATAAATATTATTGGCACAAAACAATTTTTTTTTTTTTTAATACACAAATACAGTACTGCACCATTTACAAATACATATATATATTACTAGGGTCACAAAAACCCTGGCACAATATATCAGTTGGGGGGTGAGGATATAGCATGCACCAAGCAGGAAAGGGATCTTGGAGTTATCATCTCTGATGACCTCAAGGCAGGGAAACAGTGTGACAAGGCAGCAGGTAAAGCAAATAGGATGCTGGGATGCATAGGCAGGGCATCACCAGCAGGAAAAGGAGGTCATAATTCCACTATACAAGACACTAGTGAGGCCGCACCTGGGTACACTGTGCAGTTCTGGAGACCTTACCTACGTAAGGACATAGACAGGGTAGAGAAGGTTCAGAGGAGGCAACAAAGATGGTGCATGGATTGCATCACAAGTCCTATGAGGACAGGTTGAAGGCACTGAACATGTACTCCCTGGAGGAGAGGAGGAGAGAGGATATGATAGAGACATACAAGTATCTTACAGGGAGGAACAGGGTGCAGGAATGCACTATTTTTAGCGAAAAAGATGTTCCAGGACTAGAGGGCATGGGATGAAGTTGGAGGGAGGACGATTCAGAGGAAAGCGTGAGGAAGAATTTCTTCACAGAGCGGGTGGTGGACAAGTGGAACACCCTGCCAGAGGAAGTGGTGGGGGCTGAAACAATCACGGGATTTAAGAATGCATGGGATAGACATAAAGGAATTCTGGAGGTCAGGGGTAAGGGGCAACAGACTTCCTGGAAAACATAAACTGAACTTACAAACTTAAATGGGCAGACTGGGTGGGCCATAGGCCCTTATCTGCCGACACTGTCTATGTATCTATGTATCTATGTATATTAAACCCAATAAAACAATTATTAACCCTTTCGGGGTTCATTTCAGATATTTATCTGTGTGGGACACTGACTCACTGGGTATAAAAAGTAAGGGTCAAATGAAAAAAATAATGGGTCATATCGTTCAGTCGAGCCCAGATTCATAAAACAGCAATTTAAAACCTCTATAACAGTGAGCAGGTTGTCCCCAAGGTAGAAGAAAAGGTGTGTCAAAATTAAAAACTGTGTGCCAATTGTCCCAATTCTCGACCCGAAAATGAACCCTGCCCTTTGCCGAGCCTGGTGTGACACACAAATTCCTCCTCCTCCTCCTCCTCCTCACAACCACAATCTGGGAAACTGCTTGCACAGCAGGTGTTGCACCCAAATGACACTCTCTCCCTGTGAAATTTTTAAATAAAATACAAATAAGATGGCAGCATAGTTAAACAAATAAAAACAAGATGACTGCATAATTATCTCCTGGTCTTGTGTCATCATTACCAAATCTGAAATAAACACGTTAAGTAAACAAGAATGTGCAAACAAATATAAACTCCTCGGCATGTTGGAGAGGATGTGGGGACCTAAAGCTGCCAATCACCACATTATGTGGGCTTACCCCTCATTTGCAGCCATTCCTACATTATCTTGAGAAGAAGCTTACTGAATTCTTTGGTAAACTCAATGTCTTTTCCTCAGCACCGTTCCTCTTCCTCCAATACCCAAAAGGCCTGAACAATCCAATATCCTGGTATCGCCTCAGGATCTCTATTACAGTCGCCAAAACAGCAGTAACAAAATGTTGTTTTACTCCTATCATCCCTACTGTGGCTACCTGAAGGCAGATGGTTAATGCCATCTACCAGATGAAAAAGATAACTCGCTCACTGAATGACCGTGTGGAGCAGTGTTCCTCACGCTGGAATGCGTGGCTCCTTCATGCCACGGGCAAGGATTCTACCCTGGTCCCTTAGTCAGTTCAAGAACTGTTTTCAGAGTGACCCTAATATTGGATAACTAATGACAGCATTCTACCCAACCAAGGGAGCTCTTAGGTATTCAAAAGGCAAACCTTGGACAGGAACCAGAGTGGCTCATGTGCCTTCGTCCTGTCCCAGCTGCACCTCAGGGCAGCTGGACCTCCTTGCTCAGACTTTTGATACAGTCTGTGATACTTCCAATAATGACAACTGTCAATGAATGCTACACCCTCCCCTCCTCCCCCAAGCTGTCCCTATAGGGAGGAGAGAGGGGTTATTTACCAGGTTGTAGACTGTGATTTTAAGATTACTTTGCAACATAGTAAATTCAACTATCCATTGTGAATGTACTGTAAATATCTGTACTGTGAAACCATACTGCACTAAACAAAAGTTTTTTTTTTTTTTTATAATCTTTTTATTTGAAGACTTGGATGCAGTGGCGGGCCAGGACAAGCAGTACCCTAATCTGTCAATGGTGAGGCCCCCACCCCCCAGCATCCTCAACACCAAACAGGCCCAGAAGAGGGGTTCCCGGCAGAGTTCTTCCCGACAACCTCTCCACCTCTGCCAGCACTACCCTCCAAAAAGTCTGCAGGACTGGGCACTCCCAGAAGCAGTGATAATACGTGCCTACCACCCCTCCACATCTACCACAAAGTGGAGATTCAGCAGGGTTATACTCATGAACTATCTGGGGTGGGCAGTAAAGTCTATGAATGAATTTAAAGTACGATTCTTTATACTTGTTACAGATCAAAATGCCTTGGTGTAATGTTAATAAAATATTCCAGTTGTCTTCCCCAATCTGTATGCCTATGTCTCTCTCCCACTGCCTTCTTGTTTTCTGCATGAGGTCTGAGAAGTGTTGTTTGCCTAAATGGGCCGCCCTATGCATGATACCCCTCAGGTCCTTCCGTGCGGAATATATCAACTGTTCTATTGGGTCTAGCAGAGGGGCTCCATCCCCCTTGCCCCTATTTCACCTCCCAGGCATAGTCTCTCATCTGCAAGTACCTAAACAGGTGGGTTCTGCCCAGCCCCAGAGCCCGCTGCATGTCTTCAAAGAAGCAAAGTCCATCCCGGGTACAGAGATCCCCCAAACTGCATATTCCCTTAGTCTCCTACTCCCAGAATCCAGGGTCCTCCAATCCAGGGAGAAAGAAAGGGTTCCTAGCCACTGGTAAAAGCATAATTTCTCTTCCTTCCTCCCCCCTCTTCATGCCAAATGTAACGCCAGCTATCCAGTACAGCCAGTACCATCGAATTTACCACCCGAAGAGAAGCAAATGCCTTCTGGCCTCATCTAGCCAGATAAGAGGATACCTGCCCCGGGCAAGCCCGCTGTTCTAAGTCTACCCAACTGGCCTCAGGAGATATACTGATTCAGTCTTTTATATAGCGACACTGGGCCGCTAGATAGTAACTGTGTAAATCTAGAAAGTTAAAGCCCCCCCTTATCTACACTAACTTTGAGGCATTGGAGACATGCTGTAGGCCTCCTTCCCTGCCATATAAAAGCCGTGAAGGCCATCTCCAGCCTCCGTACATCTTTGCGTGTAATCCCAAAGGGCAACATCTGCATGGGGTACAGAAGTCTGGATAAAATATTCATCTTTATCAAGTTAATTCTACCCAGCCAAGATATGAGGAGAGTGGCCCATCTTCAGAGTTCAGCCTCCACTTTTCTGATCATGGGCATATAATTAAGTTCATATAAGGATCCCAGGCTCTTCCCAACCTGTAAACCCAAATGGGTAAAGCATCTTGAAACTACCTGAAATTCCCATGAGCCTTCATGCAATCCTATCTGACTCCTTCCCCCACCTCACAAACAAAGCAATTCCGACTTCTGAATATTAATTCTGTATCCTGAAAAGTGTGCAAACGACTCTATTAGTCGTAGCAAGATAGGGACTGATGTTCTGGGTTGACGAACAAAAAGCAGCATACCATCTGCATACAGGGTGATTTTATGAGATTAACCCAATACCCCCTGCACGCCCTCAATCTGAGTTCTGCCAGATAGCCACTGCAAGGGGCTCTAACGCCAAGGCAAACAACGGGGGGGAGGGGAGAGTGGGCAATCCTGCCTCGTGCCCCTAGACAAGTCAAACCTATCCAAGAGGGAGCCATTAACCAATACTTGTGCCCGGGGAGATCTATACATCGCCCGGACCATCCCCATAAAATTTTCACCCAGACCAAACCAGCCCAAGCACTCAAATAAGTACTCCCATTCAATATGATCAAATGCCTTCTCGGCATCCATAGAAAAGACACAGGAGTCCCCCTGGGTCCTACTGGCTCCCCAAACCACATTCTATAGCCTACAGACATTTTGATAAGAGAACTGCCCCTTAATAAAGCCGGTCCGGTCTGTGTGAATTCTGGGTGTGAATTATTTCCGGCAGGATTTTATCCAACCCTTTTGCTAAGATTTTAGCCAACACCTTAAAATCACAATTCAACAAGGAGATAGGGCAGTACGATGCACAATCCCCCAAGTCCTTACCAGGCTTGGGGATCAGGCACATCATCGCATCGAAACGCGAGGCAGGAGCCCCCATCCCCGCGGCACTCAATGGCTCTGCGAGGTGGTCCACAAGAAATTTTTTAATAAAGACTTTAACAAAAACAAAAAAAATATAAAAATGAGAGGCACAAAGGGGAGAAGAAGAGGAAGAAAAAAAAATCAACCCAGGGCACACAGTCCAACACTATAGGAATCAACATGAGAGTGGGATAGTACAGGAGGCAGAAGCCTTATGTTACTTAATCGTTTTCAGTATCCCAGTCTCTTTCATAGACGAATCTGACTACAATGACTGCCAGCAGGAATTATCGCAGAGACAGACTAGGTGATGTACATACCTCTCAACCTCTTGCTCATGAATCAGGGACAAGGCTTAAAAAAATCAGGGACAAAGACCCCAAATCAGGGACACATCTTAAAATCTGGTACTATTCCCTCAGAAAACTGATAGAATAAAGAGATTTGTGTTAAGATGCATTTTCTGAAGAAGAACAAGTCTGTTAGTTTAATGTTTGATATTATTTTGTGCTTTTAATCCCCACTGTTCTGTCACAAAAACACAAATTGTATGAGGGACAGAGGGGAATTCTGAGGTAAAATCAGGGACGTCCCTGAAAATCAGAGACAGCTGAGAGGTATGATGATGTATAGGTCTTGTTTACCTGACCAACGGCTGCTTCTCATGGGGTTTACCAGCCAGGCAGCAGCACACACCTGACAATCACTCTCCCAGACCCATGGACTCGGCACAGCAAGGGGGACGAGAGTCCAGTCGAGGGTACAAGACAGAATGGTGGGGTGGGGGAGGTTGGTGGTTCCCAAGTGTTCAGAGTCCAGATATGAGCTACCTACCTGCAGGTATTTGGCAGCAAGTTTGCCAAATGCAGCAGCCGCCTACCACCCCAGCTCTCCTGGGAAACAGATGGAAGTAGCATGAGGCACTGGCTTAGTCTCAGAGCTGCTGCTGGCACCTTTGCTTCCTTCCCTCACGGCTCCTGCTTGCTGATGCCTCCCCGGTCTTCCTGTGGCTACCGTGTTCTTCCAAGGCACTCCTCTGTTTCATGGGTACCAGAAACTGTTGCAGGCATGTACCACTTCAGACCAAGATAGGGAACAGAGGGTGGGGGTGGGACAGCATGCAGAGGGAGGGAGCAGGAAGCTATTTCCATACTGCACTGGGACACGGAATGGAGTGTTAGAGCAGGGCAGCATGCAAAAGGAAGAAAGAGGAGTTTTTTTTCCATACTTCACTGGAACGGAGAATGGAGAATGGGGGCAGGGCAGCATGCAGATGGAGCGCGCAAGAGGCTTTTTTCGTACTGCACCGGGACAGGGAGTAGAGTGTGAGGGAACGTCGGAAGCAAGCACTCACGCACACTGAAGAGAAATGTAACCCCTAGGTGGTGCTATCCCAAGGGCTACTACCCCTGCCTGCTTAACTGCTAACAGGTTGAGGGGCCTAGGTCCAGTAGCGGGTGCCTCCACCCAGAGGTCAGGGTTTGCAGTAGTTAAACTAACTTGGTCACGGCCCTCTGGGACACTGTAACCCCCCTTTCTTCCCACTAGTGGCCCACACAATGCATCAGGAATATCTTCACAATGTACACTTACCCCCAGGGCTGGCTCTGTCGACTGGACTCTGGGGACCCCCTGTAAAACAAGATGATACAGTGCAAAAGCCACAGTACAATACTTTAACATAAACGAATACCTCAGTCCATGTAACTCTGCAGAAACAAACAGATCTGATTTATTTAAGGAGCTGTAACAAGGGAGGGGGAAATCAGGTTAAACACATTAATAATCACAGTACTGTGTGCATATTCAGAGTCCCAAAATGTCACTTTCACTGGGTACCCAGGATGGGGTGGGGCGCTAGCCAGGATCAGTGCAGCTGGTTGGGGCCCTATAATGTGAAAAACACTTGCACAATACCAAACTGTAATCCGGAGCCGGATGGCTCAGTTTGTGAAGAAATAAAACAGCAGCAATTAGATGACGCACTTGCAATTTGATAAACAGATGGCAGGGAGCTACCCTGCTTTGTACTCACAGACTCAATGCTAGGAGCTGGATGGAAAGCAGATTGTCCTGGATTGCCAGGAGGGGCAGAACCTGTGGAAAAGGTCCCCAAGACTGGACCCCACTGCAGTTTACAGCAATCGGATGCAGTCCGAATCAAGCTGGGGTTTACTTCCAGCTTCATGCACTCAAGTCACTGCACAGGGGATTTGGAACACGATTCCCCACAAGCACTACACACATTTATATGTAAAAGGAAAAGTACCATACCACGCAGGCTGCTTCTCGATCCCGACCGCAATTACTGCACGATACCCTGGAAAACACTCAGCAGCTTCAGTTCCTGACAGACCAAGCGCGATTCAGCAATTTCTCCAGTCTTCTACAGGCTGAGCCTGGTTTCTACTCTTCAGATCTCCTTGATTCTCCTCACAGGTCGGATTCAGTCCGAACAGGCACTTGCACAGGCTGCAGACTGAAACTCAGGGCCTCACACGCGCTTCCCGAGCTAAAACTATACACCGCAGAAGCACAAAGCTCCTTGTCTCTTCACTGCCAAAACTGATCTAATCTCTCCAGTCCCAGAGCAGTGCATTTCCTTTAGCTCCACACTATTCTGTTGGCTGGTCCGGCTGTCACTCACAATAAACTCCCCCGTTTGTGGAAAAGGGCGCCAAGGTCAAAACTACATTTCCCAGAGTCACTGGCCATACAGTACATAGGTGGCTGGCTCCACAATGAGAGTCCAAGTTCTGATTTGCCAGCAGCAGGCTCCATTTTAAAGGTCCCCCCACAATGATTGGTCCAGTTCAGCAGTTCAAAACCAGAATGAAGGGCTGGGCAAAAACAGTTCACACTGCAAAGAAAAGCAGGTTAGACGAACTGTATTTTCATTATTACTCTAAATGATTTCTGGCAGTTACATCTTTGAAAAGTGCTCACTCTGCCCACTTAGCGAAGGCAGAAATGGTGCGATTTGGCAGCAGCTCGAGCGGCACTCAAGCAGGGAAACACACAGTCTCCCCATACTAACTAATTATGTCTGCAAGCAGACAGCTCTTAAAGAGACAGTACCAGAGGC
This sequence comes from Neoceratodus forsteri, assembly GCA_016271365.2. NCBI lineage: Eukaryota > Metazoa > Chordata > Ceratodontiformes > Ceratodontidae > Neoceratodus > Neoceratodus forsteri. The sequence goes on along the minus strand of CM028135.1, from coordinate 358,055,357 downwards.
TCTAAAAGCACTCACAGATAAACGGCTTAAACGCCAAACACCATTCAGGCTTGAAGCATTCAAGCAAGCTCCTGGAAGACTTTTTGTGAACCCCCATTTGCAGGGGGGTTACAGAAAGAGTGTGCATGAGATTTAAAACAGAGTTTTGTCCATCTCATACAGGGCTATATTAACTGCCTGCAGTGAAATATAAACATAGTGTACTAAATACAGAGCCAGAAAGTGTGCACCAAGACTAAGGGCTAGATATACATGTCATAGAAAAATGAGCATTGGAACCACGTTAATGTGGTGTCTGAAGACTGAAGCTGGGGCTGTGAATACACATCAGCAGTGACACGTGTTCACAGACCCGGCTTAAATTTTTCAAAACAATTCCAGTTCTGAGCAGAACATGGCTACACTATAGTCAAAAATATCTGTATTTTAAGCCACTCTTTTTAATTATTAAATACACTGACATGAAAACTGGATCTTTTCTGCTTAGACAGGGTGTTGGGAGTCCCCCCCCCATGGTGGATTCTGACGAACTTCAACACCTGGATTGGCAACAAATTCTCGTAATTTGGTCATGACCACCTCCAGTTGATGTCATCATTGGGCCTTACACAAGTAGTTGCTTCTGCGACCAACCACCACGGACACACATTGGACTTTTTTTTTTTAGCTGGGTCTTGATGTCATGAACTTCAAGACTGACTGGGTTACTTGGTCCGATCATTGCATGGTCAAGTTCTCGTTTGGGGCCCCCCTCCCCCCGATAGCCCCCCCCCGCCAGTTGAGATGATCAGCTATCGCCTTTAAGGGAATGTCCCCAGAGGGACTGTTGGCAGTAGCTGATTTATCTGGTGTGAATGCTGCATGTGCAATTAGCAAGGGCAAAGCAGTGGCCGACTATAATAAGGTGGTATCCAAGGCACTTGATGCCTTTGTACCAGTCCATACATGACCAGATCTTCTCACTTGAGACCCCCTTGGTTTGATGGGGTTCTCAATGCAATGAAGAGCAAGTGTCTGACGTTGGAGCATTGCTGGCAGAAGACCCATTCTGAGGAGGACAAACTGGCATTGCATGTTCACTGTTGTGAGTACCAAAGGGCGATCGACTGTAAGAAGGCAGAGTTCCTGTCGAGGGAGACTGCTGCAGGGAAGAAATTAAAATTATGTACCTACCATAATTCTTGATCTTTCTGTGTATCTTCACCATTCATCACTACTTTGGTTACCGGCTGGAGGCTGGGACCACGCAGGAGCATTTTTTATATTTTATTTTCTGGAGGTGGAGTCGACCCAGAGACGGAGCCGCCCTCGAGGCCGACGTGATGCATGGCACTCATGGGTTGTCTGTTAACTGCTGTCGACTCCACCCTAGCTCCAGTTCTGCGTGCCGGCAAGAAGGATAGGAAGGGGTGGAGGGGAGGGGCAGGGAAGCCCAAGGGATAGGGAAAGGAAAGGATATAAAAACTAAAAGGAGGAATAAGCGACGGAAAGGACCGCAAAAGAGAGAGACAAGCCTAAGAGACTGGGATAGGAAGGGGCCCCAATCTCTGGGTGAAGAAAACGGTGGAGAAGGGAGGGTAGAAAGAGGAGAATGAACGGAAGGGGGAGGAGAAGACACCACTCCCACCCAACCCATAACAACCTGGACCTCGAGAGGGGTAGCTCAGATTTTAAACCCTCATGCTGCAAGCTAAAAACAGAAGAAAAGAAAGACACAGAACGTGCCCACTGGGCAGCCAGGGCAGACTCAAAGAAGAACCAGAGCTAAGGAAAACCAACTCGAGGCAAAATCAGGTCACATACGTCAGGCGGTGTCCACCCCTCCTGTCAGCTTAAGAAAGAATGTCCCCAAGAGTGGAGTGAAAACCAAAAAACTGGGGGAAGAACAAAGTAAATATACCCCTGCTGCCAACTTAACAGAGAGGAGAAAAAAGGTGCGTCAAGGGACAACACCTCAGGGACAAGGAAGGATACCCCCAAAAGGGTGTAAAATAACAAAGGGGGTTGCTGAGGGAGTACTAAGGGGTTCCTCGTCTCACTCCCCATCTTGGCTACCTCAGACAGGGGGTCAGAGTGCCGAACCTTGAGAGGCAGGGGAAGGGGAGAGAGAGAGATGGGACACCACGAGACCCCCAAGCATAACCCTCCCTGTCTGCCTCTAAGAGTCCTCCTCCTCCAAACCACAATGGAGAGGAGGAGGAGGAGGAGAGGTGCTGGGGAGCAACAAGAGAGAGACCCTCAGGGAGGAAGATCGCCCAGAGACAGAGGCCCCAGGGGGAAGGAGGGCTGGATTTAGTGATGAATGATGAAGATACACAGAAAATCAAGAATTACGGTAGGTACATAATTTTTATATCTTATCTGTGTCAATCTTCACCATTCATCACTACTTGGGTGAGTACCGAGCCCCCCGAAGGGGGCCCAGCACCTCCCTAAGGGACAGAGTCCCTTAGCTTGCAGTGGGGGACACACCAGAGGGGAGAACCCCTACAGGCCTGGGACTGGTCTGGGTGAGGCGGGGAACTCTCCACAGGAGATGGAAGGTGCCCCTGAAGCCACCGCCTCACCCTGCGGGAGAAAAGATGGATTCTTCGGAAGGCGGAGGAAATCACCCTACGCCGGGCCAAGGATGACGACAACTGGGATAGACAAAGCCATGCCATCCACCTAAGGCAGATCGCTGTCCCCACCAGTCTGGCAGCCACCTCACTGGCGTCGTACGATGCCCTTGCCTGATGCCTTGCAAGCTCCAGACCATGCACGGAGAGGGCAATTGCTTGTCTGGTTTCCTCCGAATCAGGCAGAGAGGCTAGAATTTGTTCTAGCCTAGACCCCAAGTACCTGTTGTAGGTGGCATGGTGGGCCTGATGTTCTGCCACGAAGAGCAGAATCTGTGCTGAGAAGAACGTCCTCCTACCCCAGAAATCAAAATCCAAAGAGTCCAAGTCTGGGGGCCAGTCACGGCCTGGGGTTCTATGCCCAGAGGGGGTATACAAGCATGCCACACTCGAAGGTGGGGGGGGTGAGGCAGAGTTCCTGGAGCCCCCCCCCCCCGCTGGTGAAGGTCCCTAGGGGCTGGAACAGAGGAGAAATGACGCCGACAGACCCAGTGCAACGCCTCCCAGAAGAGAACAGGACAGGTGGGAACCATGAGATTGACCACACTGAACTCACCTAAGAAGGCGTGCACCAACCGGTCTGGATTGCTGTCTCTAAGGGTGGAGATGTGGAGCTCGTCAAGCAACCTCGAAAGGAAGCGCTAATAGCTGGTGAGATCAGACGCTGGGGAAAGGTGGACAGAGGATTCCTCTCCCTCGGAGGAGGAAGACGAGGAAGCTGACAAGTCCGGAGGATTCAGGGTCAGGCTGCACTGGAGAGTGGTGAAATACCTGCTCGTCCATGGCTCTAAAGTATGTAGGGAAAAGTGAAGCTGAGGCCCTGAACTGCTCCCTGGTAAGGGGCCCCGTAGGACCAGGAACACCTGGGAAAGGAGAAGGAGTAGGCAGAGGCACGGGGGTCAAGCACCTCCAAAGAGGAGCACGGCCTCTGCTTGGGCTGGAGGACCGAGCGGATGATCACAAAGAAGAGGGAGACCCGATGGTCCCAGCAGACAGGACGCCATTCAACCAGATTGGAATGTCTGGAGCTGTGCCTGAAGGAAGAAATCCCCCTGCGAGGTGACCGGGATCGTGTGGGTCCAAAAGGATGACCCTTGACCTCCTGTGAAGACATGCCTCTTGGAGAAACATCAGAGGAGATGCACGGACCTGTGCTACAACTCCTCCCAAAACCCGGCTGGGTCTTCGGGAAAAGCCGCTGTGCTGAGCCCTGGCCACTCAACCCTTCAGACACCAAGAAGGCCCTCTTCCTCACCACCAGCAGAGGCAGCCGACACCCACTTGCCACCTCCCGGGAGACAGCAGGAGGAGGAGCGCCCTCCCCTGCCTGGGACACCCCAGCCAACCCAGAAGTCGGCTTAGCCAGGATAATCACGGGAGGGGGACTGCCCACTGGAGGAGCAGACGGGTCCTCGGCTCCGGGTTGCCCAGCGGTGTCCGCCTGGGCACCCGAAGGCTGGTCAGTACCACTGACCCCAGAACCAGAAGAGTCCAGCTGCTCCCCAGCGGGTGGCTGAGTGGGGGCCGAGAAGCTGGACTCCGAGGAACCAGCAGAATCTGGGAGCCAATCCAGGTCAGCCTCCACGTCCTCCTCCGAGGAAGAGGATGGTGAAGTCCAAATCCAGACTACCCCCGATCCTTGCCGGTCCCAGGGCCGCAAGCGGCACTGCGCTTCCCCCCCCCGGGAACGGCATCGGGAACAGAGACGGCACTGCCCTCATCCCTGGCACCGTGAACGGCACCGGAGACAGTGATGGCACTGCCGCCATCCCCGGTGCCACAAACGGCAACGGAGACAGAAATGGCACCACAGACAGGTCCCGCACCGCTCACGGCACCGCTCCCGTCAGTGGCACTGCGTCAGTGCCAGCGGCAGAAGTGGCGTCGCAGGTCGGCCCGGCACTGTCCACTGCGCCACCCAGACCCACAGCACCACAAGTGGCATCAGAATCAAGGGCGACACCTACAGACAGCATTGAGGACAGCGCTAACTTGGACCCATGAGTCCCAGAGCATGATGCCAGGGGAGCTATCACTTCCGAAGAAGCGACTGCCGAAATGGTGCCTCCCACCCGGCCCCTGAGAGGGCCAGACTGGACCTCCTGCACCATGAAAGGAGCCCCTGCTGCGGCTAGGCTAAAAATGGCAGAGGCTCGCTCCTCTGTGGGCTGTATAGGACTGGGAGGGGACCTGGAGGAAGGGCTGAGAAACCTTACCTTGGCCTTCCGAGTGAGAGCCTGTCCTCTGTAAGTCCGCAGCGCACGTCCGAGTTTAAACACTTGCATTTCTAACACTTGGCAGTCCGCTGAAAAACAGGCATTGCAACGATCCATATCATGGTCGTGGCCCAGGCAAGTTAAACAGCAGTCATGCTGGTCCATGGTAGAAAAAAGTCGGCCGCAGGGACACAGACACATTGGGGGCCGACCCTCCTTCGAAGATTTTTTCTTGTCCCCGGAACAAGACATGACCGTATTGAAAACACAACAAACAAAACAAAGGTACTCGGCATCGAAAGAAATAAAAAGGAAAGATCTTACCGGGAAATCCGGGTGTGGCACAGAGTACGGAGGAGGCGAGCAGAACTGTAAGCCAATGGACTAGGCCGCAAAAACGCAGTTGAATTTTTAGCTTCCACATGAGGTCCTTTCTCAACGGCAGGAGAAGCAGAACTGGAGCTAAGGCAGAGTCAACAGCAGTTAACGGCCAACCAGCGAGCACCATGTATCACTTCGGCCTCGAGGGCGGCGCCATCTCTGCGTCGACTCCGCCTTCAGAAAAAAAAAAAATGCTCCCGCAGGGTCCCAGCCTCTGGCCGGTAAACCAAGTAGTGATGAATGGTGAAGATTGACACAGATAAGATCAGACCATCTTAGCTTTTTCCAACTGTGGACAGGCTACTTCACCCAGTCTGTCTTCAGACGAAAAAAGCCTTTTCAACTACACTGTGTGATGAGTTTGCTCAGTTCTTCTCTGACAGGGTTGTCCTCCATTCAGTCGGGGATCTCATCAGTGAAGCATGTTTTGCCTCACAGTGGTCAGCCAGTTGGGAATGAAGGCTCTCCTACTGTTTGGGAGGAGCTTAGACCAGTGGAGGTGGCTGAGGTCATTGGGGTGATTTAGAAGATGAGGCATACTTATTGTGAACTGGACCCGGCCCCTTTCTTGCTAGGATGTGTCGAGACCGTCAGTCCGATGTTCACCAGGATTATCCAGTATTCATTATTGTTAGAGGGAGTCTTGACTGATGCATTGAAGGAGGCACTGGTGAGATCTCTCTTGAAGAAGCCATCGCTCAACCCTGATGTCCTGGCAAATTACTGACCGATCTCCAACCTTCCATTCTTAGGAAATGTTGTTGAGAAAATAGTAGCACAGCAACTCAAGGCACACCTCATAGGCTTTGATATCTATGAGCCATTCCAGTCTGGTTGCAGGACTAAGCATAGCACCAAAACAGAGTTGGTTAGGGTGCAAAATGACCTCCTCAGGGCAAGAGATAGAGGAGACAGGTCAACTCGTGTTCTTCTGGATCTCTCTTCAGCATTTGACACCGTGGATCACTTTGTGCTTCTGAATCACCTTAGAGAATATTGTGGACTCGCCGGTACTGTCATCAACTGGTTTTGAGTCCTATCTCCTGGGCAGGAAGCAACAGGCGGTGATGTGGAACTTCTCCTCCTCTCCGAAGCTCCTGCCATGTGGAGTTACTCAAGGCTCGATCTTGTCGCCAGTGTTATTTGCAGCTTACATGCTACCCCTGGGTGAGCTCATTAGGTGTTACAGTGTGGGTTTTCACTGTTATGCAGCTGATAACCAACTGTATGTGTTCTATGCCCCTGGAACACAAGACATCATGGACGTGCATAACAACTGCATGGCCAAGATCAATGACCAGATGTCCTCCAACTGACTGCAACTGAATCCCAACAAGATGGAGGTCCTAATGATTGATCCAGGTCACGGGCATGATGGGAGTGTCTCCAGAGTGGCGACAGGATTGGTTCTGGGATCCACTCCGTTGATGGCTTCCCCTAGGGTGGGAAGTCTTAGCATCTTCCTGGATGACAGATTGACACTTGCTGCACAGGTGTCATCTGTGGTCCAAAGTGGTTTCTACCACTTAAGGAATGTCACCAGGATTAACCCCTAGTTCCACCCGAAGACCTGACAAGACTGGTACACGCCTTCATCACATCCAGGCTTGATTACTGTAATGCTCTGTACTTCAGGGTCAACGGAGGGCCTTCCGCCAGCTGCAGCTGGTGCAGAACGCAGCGGCCAGGTTACCAACAGGCCTGTCTAAGTCTTGTCATGTGGCCACGGTCCCGTAAGCTCTACACTGGCTGCCTGTCAGGTGGAGGATCATCTTCATGGTGGGCCTGCTCACCTATAAGTCCCTATACAGACTGGGCCCTAGCTACCTGACTGATCTTCCGACACCTGACACCTCAGTCCAATCCCTAAGCTCCTTCATCCGGGGCCTCCCTGCATTTCCAAGGGCCAGGTTAAAAACATCTGGTGACCGAGCATTTGAAGTCGCCGCACCGGCCCTTTGGAACTTGCCCATCTTTGTTAGGTAGGCTCCGATGGTGGCGGCTTTTAAAAGGGGTATAACACTTAACTTTTTAAGTTGGCCTATCCAGACTAACCAGAGCTATTTTATGCCCTAAAGATTGTATTTATTGTTTTAAATTTATATTTATGTAATGTATTTTAATGCGTTTATTCTTGAAATTTGTTTTGTTTCTATTACCCTGCCTGTTCTTATGTTAGGCGCATAGAGCCTCCGGGATTTGGCACCATATAAATAAATGTTACCTATCTGCCTACCTAGATTTCAATTACAGCTGTGACTTATTCGGGAACTGAAGCCAAAATCTCGTTTGGGATCGTAATGCAAAGCAATACAAGGTTTGAATTTAACAGTATTCCAGCATGTAGGAATACCAATTTTTGTACCAGAATATTAAATTTTTTCCTGTTTATGACCCACAAAGATAAATGAACTCTACCCACAACCCCTCTTTCAGATCACTGGCAAATAATTATAGAAACTCCACCCCCACCCATCTGTGCCTTACCGCCCTCGTCACACAGTTCTAAGACAGCCACCAATACCATAAATTTAGTTATTTTAGCAGTTCAATGCAGCACAAAGATCCCAATCTTCTTTCTCTCATCACAGGCACAAAATGTTGGTAATCTCCCTCAAGTGGTGCTTTATGCGATCAGGCAACAGCACCAGCATTTAGGCCTGCAGGGGAACACCAAGAGGATGAAGATATTCGTGCTGCACTGGACTATTAAAATAACTGTAAGGTGAAAGAGGTTGTTGTCTTAGGACTGGGCAAGAAGGGCAGTGGGGTTAAGATGGGCAGTGTTTCTTTTTTTCATTATTTAACTGCTTTTGGGTAGGCAGAGGCTACAACGTTGCCATACCTCTCAATCAAAGGCCAACAATTTTCCGTTTTCAAATATGGCCAATTCTGTTTGACAAAATCTTAAAATCCTTTCCCCCCCTTCATATTCACAGCAATGACAACCTATGAATGCCAGAAAACATGAAACAATTTCCACAGACACATTTCAGTGTCATTATTTATTTATTTAAAGATTGGTAACCGGGAGAGGCACACTGAGCCGAGGCTCATTTCCAGGTGCAATCCAGAGGAGGGGGGAAAGGAGGTACAAGTACAGTGCAATAATGCAGAATTACGATATACAAGTGCTTGAAGACAGGCAGGTAACAGATTATACTGGTGGGTATAAAAGTGTACATCACACTGTGCATAACAACAACATGTCAGGGGTTGAAACAAACTTTTTCAGCCACTAGCTGGCAGGGCTAATGACTGGAAAAACCCACCAGCCCGACAGCATTTTCACTAGCCCAACACAGTCATTACCAGAAATTTAGTTTTTTCCCCCAAAACAATTTTTTTTGCAGTTTTTAACAATAAGTATTAAACTTTTAATGTAAAGGAAGTGTTTGTCTTTTTCTTTTTTTTTTTACTGGCAAGGGACTGCAACATGAACATGAAAATAAAGTGTTTAAGGAGAGAGTATGGGGCAGTACAAACCTATCCAGAAGAGACAGCCCAGACCCATCCAGGAGGGACAACATCAGCCAGGAAAGGGCAGTTGTGACACAGCTAGATGTGCACAGCTCAGACCCAGCTAGGATGCAGCAGCACAATGGACTCAGCCAGGAGAAGGCCATCTTAGAGGGCAATACCAAACCTGCCTACCTCTAAAAAAAAGTACTGCTTGGACTGACATCCCCTACACTGGGCGGACACTTTAAGCTGGTCGTCCCAACTAAATCTACCCATAGTGCGGTCGCTAACAAGATGGTGATTCCCTTCAAAAGGACGAAACTTGCCCAGAACTTCATCCTGTATCAAGGACCGAAATGGTACAATGAACTACCTGCTGACCTCACTGATACTACCAAGATTAGTACCTTCAAAGCTGGGCTCAAATCTCTCCTTGGCTCTAAAATGAATTGTACCTGCCTGCGCTAATGTGATAGTACCTCTCCCCCAGTTTTCCATTTACTTACCCCCTCTGCATCTTTCTGCTATGTACCACTTTTTTCTTAACCCGTTCCCCTACCCCCAATTACCTGACGATGGCCTCACTTGGTTGAAAGCTCCACCTCTCTCCCACCTCAGACGATGCCACCTCCAGCTGACCCCCAACCCCCTCTTATCTAATCAGTCTATCTGTTAATATGTACTAATTTGATGTGTATAAGTTCAAATTTTAATATTACTGCCTGTGTATATGCTTCAATGTTTTTCTTCTTTTTTTTTCCTCTGTAAACCTTGTATTTTTGTAATGTTTGTTCAACACTGACGTGGAACCTTTGAAAATGAGTCCCTGACTCAAAGGTATTAATCACAAACTGAAATAAATAAATAATAAGGCAACTGAGGATACTCTGACTCCTTTCGTTGTCACCCTTGTCCTCAGAACATTTTGGAGCTTCCATGGACCGCACCTAGCGGCCGTGCCTGTAACTTCATTTCCTATATACAGTGGTAGTTGCGCAAATGTTGACCGTTAGTACGATATACTGCATGGTGCATTACCGCAGTAGCGCGGTACTGCAATACATGTTATTCAATGGATATCACACTAATGCGCCATGCAGTTTATCGTGCCAACGGTCAACTTTTGCGTGATTATCACAAGGCACCAGGGAGGTGCTCTACAACACTAGATTCACCCACCTAAGGTGAAACCTACCCGCATTTGACGGGTGGGCGGGTGCCAATTTTGAACCCTGCATGTAAGTAAAAATAGTAGCAGAAGGTTACAAATAGATACGAAAATGATACATAACGTGCATATCAACAATACATTGAGCAAAATAACAGCAGAGGGTATTGTTGAGGCATGTAGGCAGTAGGACTCATGGGAAACTTGGGCAGATGCTAACTTTAGAAAAAAGCAGAGGACCTGGCATGCTGGGATACAGGTGACAAGGGATGGTTAGGCAAAGGCACTACTTAGAGGTTAGTCAGGGTTGTGGGCACAAGCAAGGAGTAAGAGGGGAGAGGTAGAGGGTTCGTTTAAAGAGACTTAGGGAAGGCAACATGCACAGTGAGGCAGGCAGGGAGTTCCACTCTCGGGGAAGTGGAAAGAGAAGGCAGCCTTGTCAGAGTTAGAGTGAGGGCAGGATAGGGTAAAGAAACATGGGTCACATGAATGGAGACTATAAGGAGGTGTGGGTGGCGGGGGATAGAAGGGAGGCTAGGTAGGAGGGGAGCAAGCCGAAACAGTATTTAACGGTGAGAATGGCGGTGTGGAGGTTTCAACGGGAATTGAGAGAAGGGAGTGATAGTGAGAAGTAAAGGGCACAATGATGGGTTCGGGCGGGGCGTTCAGGGTGAAAAGACAGAAGATGCTGAAGAGAACATCCACTCTGGAGAGGGTGGATGCAGAGGTGGACCTGTACACGATGCTGGCATAGTCAAAAAGTGGCAGAATGGTTTTTGTAAGGAGTGTCCAGCGAACAGGGAGTGAGAGGGCATCTTTGTTTCTATAGAGGGCCCCGAATTTAGGGCGGAGCTTGGAATGAATATGGTTGACATGAGTGGAGAAATTCAAGTGACTGTCCAACCAGCCTCCAAGGTATTTATAGGTCGAAACTATGTTCAGGGTTTTGCCATCGAGGGTCATGAAGGCAGGGGGTGAGAGGAGTTTGGCTAGCTTCTGGGTGGAGCCAAAGTTAATTGGGACAGTTTTTGTGGTACTGACCTTCAGCTGATTTTCCTCACACCAGTTAAGGACACGGCTGAAATAGGACTGCAGCTGGGAAGTTTACCATTGAGGCAGAGGGGCCAGAGTTATAAAGAATAGTGTCATTGGCACAGAGGTGTATGTGAGGGAGGAGCAAATGAGGTGGAGGTCGTTAAGGAATACTGAAACGAGGATGAGGCCGAGGATTGACCCTTGTGGTACTCCAGCCAGTATTGGGGGAAGGGGTAGAGTACATCTCCAGATCGGATGCATTGAGATTGGCCAGAGAGGTAGGAGCCGAACCATTTGACTGAGAGGGAAGGAGAGTCCAGCATGTTCGAGTTTGGTAAGAAGAATGGGATGGGAGACAGTCAAATGCTTTGGCAAAAATCAGTAAATATGGCTGAGGTGAGGTGGCCATGGTCCATACCAGTGAGAATGGAGTCTGTAACCCTAAGTAGGGAGGAGACGGTTGAGTGTTTTTTTCCTGAAACCAGACTGATAAGGGGACAGGAAATTCGTGGTGGTGAGGAAGTTAGTCAGTCTGGTGAGGACGAGAGATTCCTGTAGTTTAGCTAGAGCAGGGAGGAGGGAAATTGGGTGGTATTTACCAGGTTAGGAGTGGTCAACGCCTTTGTGCAACAGCATCACTTTAGCCTCTTTCCAGGCCTGTGGTACTGTATCAAGGGAGAAAGAGAGATTAAGTAGGTGGGACAAGGGATGGGCGATGGCTGGGGCTAAGATCTTTAGTATGAGTGGACTGAGGCCATCAGGGCTGGATTTGCATGAATTAAGGGATTGGAGAGCCCTGAGGACCTCCTGGACTGTGGTAGGGTAGAGCTGACATGTGTGGGTCAGGAGAGGGTGGTGGTGCTGTGGGAGGGGATGCCATGGAGTCAGAGGTAAGTGTGGTGTTCCCGGGGGTAGGAGGGATGGACGGGGGTAGAGGGAAGGGCATAAGTTGTGAAACATTTATTTAAGGTAGCGGCAACAATGTGAGGGTCTGAGACTAGGTTGTTGTCAATTTGGAGGGAAGGAGAGGAGGGGGGTGTGAGGGTTTGAGAAGGGAGGAGAAGGTTTGTCAGAATTTATGGGGAGAGTTTAGATTTTCTTATATTGCTAAATATACTTTAGGATCTTTGCTAGTAAATCAAACAGTTCAATTTCAAGCATATCATGTGAGCTGTTCAGAAAATCACATAAAACTTATTTGGACTACTTCAAAATTCTCAACACAATTCTGTAATTGGGGGTAAGCTTTTAGTTTACTTAGCTCCCGATTTACCAGAAAAAGCTTGAATTTTAATTTTACCCATCTCCTATTCCTACAACTGCAGTCTTTATTATATTCCAATCAATGCTAAAGGATTAGTCTGCAGATGGGAACCAAGAGTGTGCAAATCCTATTGCCCCTTGTCTGGGGCAAGTACATTTTCTTGAAGGGCTAGTACAAAAAGAGAGCTAATTTAATTTTAATGAATAGGGCAAGTAAAAATTCAGCTACAGTCATAGCTGGGCAAGTCCTAAAAGTTTTGATTTGAGGCCGGCCCGGTGGCACTGAGGGTTGAGGCACTGGAACGCCACACCTTGCGTCACACCGGCGACATGGGTTCGGGAACAAGCCAGGGCCGCCAGGGGTCCACAGCGGCAAGACAGGATGGAGCATCCAGAGGACTGCACTCCTCTCCTCTCTCGGGGAGGGAGGGCATGTAATCCTGCCTGTCGATCACCCTCTAGTGGGGGCTGGGGGGTGATGCAGGCTGGGGAGAAAAGAAGCCGGTCAGCGTGGTGTGCCCCCACATGTGCACATGATGTCTTGTATGTCAGAGGGGAAGAAAATCAGAAAAATGGTAGCTGGGGCTCTAGGAGATTCCCGACCCCGCTCCGGTGGCATGCTGCTGAGGCCTCCCAGATTTGGATTGTGCTCCAGGAGGGGGATCCTCTTTCCTGGCCCCGCCACGGGGAGTAATCCGGGGGTCTCAGGGATGGCCGGGCAGTTGCATGCCTGGGCTGGGAAAAAGTTTTGATTTGAACACCCCTGGATGAGGATTAGTTAAAACTATAAGATCATACGCAGCATCTGGAAAAAAAAAAAGTGGAGTGGCCCACTCATCATTAATATGCCTTTATTTTAAAACCTGGTGATGGGAGCGGGACATTGAGCAAAGGTATGTTTTTTATATGTGACCCAGGAAGGGGGGTGCAATTAACAGTATGTTGGTACAATGCAAGTACTACAGTTACAATAACACGTCTATAACGGTCAGAAAACATTGTGCAAAATGGTGCCATAAAAATGCAAAACAAGTTTAAGGTGCAAGAAAGTACATCACCACACATTAAAGGTATGAGAAAAACACAAAAAAAGAAGCAAAAATTGGGAGCAGGGCAGTTTGCCAAAATAAAAACCAAAAACATGCAATTATGGAGGGTTGGACATATGAAGTAATGTTGAGGGAAACTAGAGTTGTTACTACAGGAGGGAATATGATCTCAGCAAAGGCTCAAAACAGTGTTGCCGAAAGGCTTAAAACAAAGCTGTATACTGAGAAAGAGACACAGAGGGGAAGGGAAAACGGGCTGGAAGTACACATTAACTAGGGAACATAGGAAGGATTGCAATGATATATGCCAACATTTATTTATAAAGTTATGTGCATACTGAAACCTTTTAATCACCAAACTAAGCACACAACCTGGCACTCTGTGGCGCTCTGCCACTTCCTCAGGGAATGGAACTATGACAGAAAGAGTCTTCCTGAAATATGCAGTACCCTCTTGACATGCAGTATAAATTATTAACTCACGTTTGATAAAGGGATTGTCTTCTCAATTATATGGCATTCATAATGCCAAATACAGTCAAACAACATGCACACAGAAGAGGTCACTCTCTGGTCTGTAATAAGTATGGAGTGGAGTAAATAAAGACGAGGTTACTAATTATTAGGGGTCAGGAATTTATTTACACTATTTAATTTATGTTGGCAAGGCAAGTGCACTAGATATACTATGCCTAGTTTCAGGCACAACCTGGAAAAGAACTGATTACAGAGTGTAAAATACAGCACATACTATACAACACAAAAGTACAGTAGAGAGAATTACAGAAAATGCATAAAAGATACAGCAGGCAGAGAACAGCAACATATAATCCTTACAAAATGTATGAATTATAAATTTGTGTGAAAACACAGGCATTTCAGGTGTATAGATATTTTCTTAGTTCACGCCTAAAAAGCAAATGAGGGGACATTACACAATTCCAGAGGAAGGGAAATTCAATAAATGGGAGCAAACAGAGAGTACGCCGGCACCCCATTATTAGTATGTAGTGCACCACATTTTGCTTAATACACAGTAACACCAAATCTGTGACAAAACCCTAGAAACCACATCATAACATTTTAATCAAAAAAATTCTGACCAACTAAAGCACTTCAAAAATACATTAGTGAGCCTCAGACCAGAAGAAAATCGAGTGCTTGTTAAGAGCAAAATGCAACTTTTGCTTGCGGTTTTAGTTACAAAGTGGGAGGGTGTGATATCTCAAAAAACTGTAACCTCCAAGTGGATTTAAAGAATTTGCAAAACCAAAAAGAAAGGTTTTGATTTTTAATATTTCAGTTTATGTTCCATGGCTAGGTCGTCGATCACCACCACCACCACCATATAAGGAAAACCAGGTGTGGGAAGTAGTGACAGGAGAGATTACAGTAAGGGAGGGAAGAAACAGGAGATGAAAACCAAGTAGAGGGGAAAACTAGACAAAAGGAAAAGAGGAGGGGTTACCTGCAGGTGCTTGAAAGAGTGCAGTGAGCCCTAAGAAGAGGTATAGGAATGGAGGGACGAAGAAAGCCAACAGGAGAGGTAGGCTGTTCCAAAGCTGAGGGAGTCAAACAGAGAATGCAGTCTGCCCAATGGCAGTTTTGAAGCAGCAGTGCATGATAGCAGTGACCATACCTCTCAACAGTCCCTGATTTTCAGGGATGTCCCTGATTTTGCCTCAAAATTTTCTCTGTCATTCCTAAAATGTGTGTTTCCTCGACTAAACTGGGGGTATTTTAAGCACAAAATAGTGTCAAGCATTAAAGTGACAGACTTGTTCTTCTTTAGAAGAGGCATTTTACACTAAGCCCCTTATTCTACCAGCTTCCTGAGTGTCTATCACTAATTTTGAAGATGTGTCCCTGATTTCAGTCCTTTGTCCCTTATTTTTTTAAGCCCTATCCCCGATTTATGAGACAGGAGGTTGAGAGGTATGGTGGTGACAATTTTGACCTATACATTGTTAGTATTTTTATTGGACCGTTTTCTGCGCCTCCACGGACCCAGCAGGGGCTATGACCCCTCCCTCAGAGAGGTATGTACCTCCAGCTGCACTGACCGCTCCTAGGGTTGCCACCTGTCACGTTTTTTACCTGGTGATCAGGTTTTCAGAGTCCCTATCAGGTAATACGGTTTTGCTCTGTGCTGGTCAGGTTTTTGAGCCATTTTGAGTGCTCACATACTTTTGAAACAGATTTTGTCATAACATTCATTGTTTCAGCTACATATCCAGGTTACAGGCAAGTTCTAATGTTAATATAGCCCTTTGTTTGTGAAAGCAGTCAGCCTGGGAGGTGTAAAGTATGGCCATTAACACCATTAGCACTTACTTAACCTAATCGTTCTATACACCTCCGGCCCCTCCAGCGAGATTTTAAACTCTGCCCTACAGCAGGATTTCGATGCCGTTCAAACCTGGCTTAGTTCAAACCAACTTGTCCTAAACACTAAGAAAACCGTATCCATAACTTTCGGCACGCAGCCCAGACTCTCCCGACTAGCTGCTCCCCCCACTTTCCATACACTGGACGGAACCACCTTGGAATCCTGCACCTCCTTTAGCTACCTGGGTGTATGGCTCGATTGCCACTTAGATTTCTCCATCCACATTGACTCCCTTCAGAAAAAACTACACCCAAAACTAGGCGCACTATACCACAACAAAGGTTGCCTACCTACCTCGGTCAGGAGGGAGCTAGTGCACAAAATGATTCTCCCAATCTTCGACTACAGAGACGTGGTCTACTGCGCAGCCCCACCATCCACCCTGGCCAACTTGGACCCCCTTTTTCATTCCTTCTGTCGGCTCATCCTAGAATGCCCCCCGACCACCCACCACTGTGACCTGTATAGCGCCCTAGCTCTCCCCTCGCTGCACTCCAGGCGCCAGCTTCATTGCACAAATCTCGTAGTAAAGCACTGGTCAAACTCCCTCCCCACCTATCTCAGCTCCATCCTGTCAACTCAACCCCCCCCCCCGGCCTACTCCTTGCGAGGCACTGACTCAAAACTTCTACAAATCCCTTTCATGCATACCTCAAAGGGCCAATCAGCTTTCAAATACAGACTGCCCAAACTCTGGAATGACCTCCCGGCTGAAATCAGGCAGTCCTCTACCCCAAGGACCTTGAAAACTCTCCTTCAGGACCACTTCTCAGACATATGTAACTGCAATCTGCAGTCCAGATCTGATATCATGAGGCATAATGTGCCATAAACTGTACAAGTGTCCAACAACTGACTATTATTGTGTTTTCCCTATGTGTCACTGTCTGTTATGCACTACGGTCATAGACCCCAACTATGATATAGCAACTCATGCACTCTGCACTAAACTTATAACTAAATAACAAAAGCATAGTCCAGCCTGTAACATTTCTGGACCTGATGTTTCACCCTTTATGTACCCATTATGTACCTGTTGTATGCACCATTGCCTATGAACCTTTTGTATTGCAAGTATGTAACTCCCAGGTTGCATCTGGAAACGAGTGGATTCCCGCTCAGTATGCTTATCTGGTAAATCTCTTAAATAAATAAAAAAAATCTTTTCCACTACACCTTAAAGTGGCATAGCAGCACAGCTGCCCCCACCTTTTGTAACAGTAACAGAGCCAGTTGTCTTCCAGTTTCATTTGCTGGTAAACATTTTCATCTCTAACAGAATTTAGAAATTTTTAAATGTTTTAAATTATTTTTTTTCCCTCAAGAAAATAGTATGGTCACTTCTTTGGCTTTGAAATAGTACTGTGGAAATGAACAGGGAATGGAGCCAGAAAAAAGATATAAAGCATACATTACAGGAAACAACTTCTTTCATAGGTTTATTCAAGCCGAGGATAGAATTACCGTCCTTTAAGGCTCGCCTTCCAATTATTATTAACATAAAAATTTACTGTCTCCAAAAAACAAATCTATCCCATTTTTAAATCCATTCATAGTTGTGCTATTTACCACCTCCTTGGGCAAATCATTCCAAGATCGTACCACTCTTAAACTGTACCAGTATTTCCGAAAATTGTGTTCCCAAGTTTGTTGGTACAATTGTTTATTATGTTTCCTTAAACTAGTTCTCCCTATTTTATAAGTGAACCCCAAATCTTTTAACAGCTTGTCATCATCCATACTCTTGAATAGGAAACATAGGTCTCCTCTTATTCTACGATAATGTAGTGAATAAAGATTTAGGCTGACCAGTCTATTATAATATGTTTTATTTTCTAGTCCTTTTACTCTTTTAGTAAATCTTTTCTGGACTCCCTCAATGATTGATATGTCCTCCTTATTATAGGGTGACCAAACCTTGCACAGTACTCCAGGTGGGGCCTAACCAACGCAACGTACAGCGGCATCATTACATTCCTTTCTCTACACACTATATGCTTAAATATGCAATTTAGAATCTGGTTAGCCTTTCTCAACTGGTTTCTACAGTGCACTCTGAATTTCAGGTCATTCGTTACTGTAATTCCCAAATCTTTTTCCTCAGTTACAACACCTAAAATAATATTATCTATTTGGTATGTTGCTTCAGTGCTGTTTTTCCCCATGTGCATAACCTTACACTTAGTTTTATTTAGCTCTAACTTATTGCTGATCGTCCATTCATATATTGAATCTAGTGTGTACTGTAAGGCTACTATGTGCTCATCTTTATTTGTAACAACACCCAATCTGCAGTCGTCGGCAAATTTTTGCATCCATATAATATTATTCCTGATCTTTAAAGAGAAATATATATATTAAACAGGGGGCCCAACACCCATCCCTGAGGTACTCCACTGGTCACCCTCGGCCCAATCAGAGTATTCCCCATTAACAACCACTTCTGTCTTCTACCCCACAACCAATCGAAATCCAACTACATATTTCTGGGAAATTTTGCATTTTCCAAAACCAACAGTAATTCCTTATGTGGCAATTTATCAAAAGCCTTAGCAAAATCGAGAAAACCACATCCACAGGGCTTTCAATGTCCAGTTCTCTATTGACCTTTTCGTAAAGGACAATAGATTGGTCTGACATGATCTATTCTCCACAAACCCGTGCTATGCGGGATCCAGCACATCCTGTGTCTCCAGGTGTTCTTTAAAATGTCCTTAATTATATTCTCCATAAGTTTTCCGGTATTTATTTCAAACTTATGGGCCGAAAGTTTTCTGGTCGGGTAGTGGGGCCTTTTTTTAGGATGGGCACTACATTTGCTAACTTCCAGTCATAAGGGACAGAACCAGTATTTAGGGATGCTTGGAATATGTGTGTCAAGGGATGGGACAATTCACGTGCCAATTCCTTTAAAATTTTTGGGTGCAAACCATCAGGGCCTGGGGATTTATTCGGGTTAAGTCGATCTAACTGTTTAAAGGTGTTATCAGGGTTCAGTCTTATCATCTCTAAATCAAGTGGTTGCTTTATGTTATATATATCGTTATCATTTGAATTATAAACTGAGCAAAAATATTTATTTTGAATATTCACCATTTGTTGATTAGAAACTGGGGATCCGTCATCAGTAGTGAATGGACCTATACTATTTGAAGTCTTTCTCCGGTTATTTATATAGGAAAAGAAGGCTTTTTTTTATTATCCTGAACTTTTTTAGCAAGATTATACTCATGCATTTTTTTTAGCCTTCCTAATATTAATTTTGACTTTTTTTTGACAATCCTTATACTCTAAAAATAACTTAGCCGTTTTAAAAACTTTCAGCTTCTTAAACAATCTATTCTTTTTATTTATTAGCTTTTTAATTTTTGAAGTGAGCCAGATGGGTCTTCTAGCTCTATCCATAGGGTATTTGATGGTTACAGGGACAAATTCTGTAGTTAGTTCATTCATTTTCGCTTTGAGTGTATCCCACATTTTTTGGATAGGTTTATTACCAAACTCGGAGCTCCAATCCCAACAATCCAATTTAATTTTCATTTTATGGAAGTCTGCTTTCCCCATGTTTAATTTTACAGTAGCTCCCATAGATTTCCTAAATTCAGCTTCCTTTATACTAAATGTTACTATGTTATGGTCACTGCTGCCTAATGGGGCACCAACTACCACAGAATTGATTACATCTCCCATGTTAGAAAAAATTAAATCGAGAATATTACTGCCCCGAGTATTATCTTGGACCATTTGGACAAGGCCCCTATGATCCATAGTATCGATGTATTGCCTTTCAAGGGGACAGGTGCCCATGCCTTTTACCCAGTCTATATTTGGTAAATTGAAATCTCCGGTAAGCAATAATCTTATATTTGGGTCCAATTTCTCAAAAATATTCAATAAGATCTGATCGTCCTCACGCAACATAGATGGTGGCCTATATAAAATAGTCCCAAAATGATTTTGGGTCTATTAATCGAAGTTATTTGGACCCACAGAAGTTCAATTTGGCCTACGTCCCATTTTAGTTCTTCTGAGGCAATATCTTTATGTATATAAATTGCCAATCCACCCCCTTTTCTGTACTTTCTGCAGTGTGAAAAGAGTTTATACCCCTCAATTTCCTTATCCCACTCATCATTTACACCCCACCATGTTTCAGTGACCAAGACTACATGCACTTTATTACTATGTAGAATTAGTATTAGCTCATCAATTTTATTCTGTAAGCTTCGTGCATTAATCAGAATAGCATTCCACCCCATAACGTCTACATTGGGATCTGGGTTGTCGTTTAGGTTTTTGTTTTCTGACCCTGCCTTCCTATCCAGTTTAAATGAAATTTAACAACCTCTTGAACCTTTTTTCCCAAAATCCTAACTCCAGCATAGTTTAGATGAACACTATCATTTCTGTATAAGAAGGCTCTACTAAAAGTTTTTTCATTATCCATAAAACCAATCCCTTCTTCCAGACAGTACTGCCTGAGTTTACCATTAATTATTGATATCTGTGTGTTTTTATATGATATATTTCCCTGCACTGGGATTATTCCGGAAATAATAATTTCCCCCACGTGGTTTCTTACGACGTCAATTATAATCTTATAGTCTCTTATCATAGAGTTCCAGTGTGTTTTACCTACGTCATTAGTCCCCACATGTAAAATGACTAGGGGGGTGATTGTATTTTCAAATAGGCCTTGTAGCATACCAACAATGTCATGTAATTTGACACCAGGTAAGGAACTTACTGTAGTATGTTCATTACGGTTACAACATATATAGGTATCTATGCCCCTAATAATTGAATCCCCTATAACCAAAATGTCCCTTTCTTTATTATGTATTATTATATACCATGTATACTATTGTATGCTGTTTACAGTATTTCCCTTGTCTCCCCCCAGATCATATCTGTAAATGATATTTCTTTTATCACTGTATGTTTATTCGGTAAACCAATGTCAATAAATAAATACATAAGTAAATGGATGACTAGAAAGAACCTAGGAAAGTAATTTTAACAGGTACAGTACAGTACAGTATCTTAACATTTTTGTTGAACTGCTGCTTTAAGTGTTGTCTTTTATTGATATAACAAATGGCCTTCTAGGAGGAACAATGCATGATGAGTCATGAAAAGGTCTGGGACTAGGGGCGGAGCTTAGGATCCGGTTTTTGCCCCATCCAAAGGTGGCAACCCTAACTGCTCTTGCCTCCCACCTCAATTTCCCCACCCCAGACACAGCAATCCAGAATAGGAGGCGCACGCACAGAAGTGATCGGGCCATCATGGGTCCTGCCAGGTCCCGGTTTTTCCTCCATGTTTCCCAGCACCCTACGACAGTGCACAGCCCTCAAGCCCTAACTCCCTCCCGAGGAAGGACAGCAGTCCTCCAGACGCCTAATCCATTCCCCCAGCTGACCCCAAATGACCAGAGTCCGTTCCGAATCGAATTACGCGTTATAATCCAGCGCCTCAACCCTCAGTGCCACCGGACCAGCGACCTATCACGTTGTTATTCTGTTTTAGACTGCCCCTGTCTTCTGACTTGTCTAATACAGAATAGTTCCTTACAATAAATCTTTGACAATCTCCTCCACTGAGCCACATCATAGAACTGCAAACCACTGGCATTTAGAACCACCCAGAAACCTTTGGTAGTTGGGGCCACCCATGTCGACATGCATCATCGACACCTATATAATGAGGGAGGCCCCATCATGACTCAGCTACCTGCCAGTGACAGGCTCAGCGGATCATCGGACTGGCAAGGACCAGAGCAACCAGGACCAAACCTGGATAGGGAAAAAGCAGGGGTGGTGCAGGATAGGTTTAGGGAGCTGGGGAAGGGCCTGAAGAAAGCAGCTCACACAGTGGTCTCCACTGAGGTGCTACCTGTGTACAGCCGGGGGGGAGATTACGGAATACCACCCCAGTGTCTTCAACTGACTGAAGGCACGGTGCTGGGAGGAGCATTCTGGCTACACTGGGGAATGGGGTCCTACCTGGGGGGGATAGAGACCTGTACAAAGGAGATGGCCTCCATCCATCCAGGAGGAGAATAGCAGTCCTGAGTGGAAGGTTTAAATGCTACTTTGATGGATTATTTAAGCAAGCCAAGGGGGGGCTGTGAATGCCCCCACCCAAAACTGGAAAAACAGAGAGGAAAAGCCCAAGGGAAAAATTCTCCAGGGGTAGAGCTGTGTAGGGAAAGGGAGAAGAGGGGAGAGTTAGGAGGTGGTTCTAAGGGTGAGGGATGACTTAAGGAGGGTTGGCAGAGAGAAAATTAAAAATGGGATGACAGCAACAAACAGGACCAAGGAAAGGGTGAGGGATGGACAGGGAATGGGGGAAGGTAGGGGCAGGGTAAGACAAAAGGAGTGGAGTACCATGTGTGGCAATGCAAGGAGCCTAGGAAATAAAACTCCTACTCTGGAGGCAACCATTTCAGAGGAGGACATGGATCTGGCCGTCATAACAGAATCATGGTGCAGATAACCACAGCTGGGATGTGACCATTCCGGGGTATTAACATATTCTGGAAGTATAGGACAGGGAAGAAAGTGGGGGGGTCACTTTATAAGTGAGAGAAGGCATGAAGGCCACAGATATAGGGACATGGAAGGGCAGGAGCTTCCATGGGTTGGCTTAGAGATACAGTCTGGGGTCTTTATCTATGTGGTGGTGGTGTACAGACCATCAACACAGGGGGAGGAGTTACACAGGGTTCTAGGGGAGGCCATAAGCAAAATGCCAATCAAAGGGAAAGTACTGAATATGGGGAATTTTAACCTGCCAGATGCAGACTGAAGCATTCTTACCATAGGTACAAGAAGAAGGGCCATCCTCAACTCCCTACAGGGAGCATTTGTCAGGCAGCTGGTTACAGAACCCACCAGGGACAGGGCAGTGCTAGACCTCATTCTTAAGAACAGGGACAGCACTGCAGAAGTCACAGTGGGTAGCCCCCTGGATACAAGTAATCATCGTACAGTGTAGTTTAGCATACAGATTAGGCAGGAGAAAAACTACACTACAACAGGGGTCTTGGGCTTCAGGAAAGCAGATGTTATATTTTAAAGAAATGGGAGAATGCCTTTCGAAAATACCCTGGGGGTCGACGGAGAGGAGTGAAAGAACAATGGAATAGGACAAAGGAGGGAATAACTAGGCAACAGCAAGTTGCCTGAAGGAAATAAGCAAGGGTAGGAGGAGGAGAGACCACTATGTTTTTCAAAGGAGGTGGCAAAGGTGAAAAGGGAGGGAAAAACAGCTAAGGCCACCCAGACAAAGGGGAACAGGGAGGTATATCCAGAAAAACAAAACAGAAGGAGGAAGGATAGTGGGGGGCAAAGGGCAGTTAAAAGCACAAACAGAGTAAAGGATAGCCAATGAGGTCAAAAAGGGGGATAAGACTTTCTTCAGGTACATGAGTGAAAGCAGGAAAGCAAAGGGGTGGGGTGGGATGGTGAAGATCGTGAGTGCTATGAGCAAAAGACCTACTTAATGTTCACCTCTACTTAATGTTCACCTCTTTCTTCAAGGAAAATTTTCTTAAGTGTAGCATGCAAAGTAGTTATCAGTAGATCAGGAGAATTGGGGGGACTGTGCAGAGGAAGACCAAGAAAAAGTTAAAGTTTTAAACGAGTACTTCTGTTTGGTCTTCAAAGTGGAGGAGGGGACAGACCAACATGTATCAGCAGGCAGTGGGGGGTGAAGTGGACACAAGTCCAATTTCGGAGAAGAGAGTCCAAAGGGGACTGAAAGCTCTGAAGGAAAAAAAGACCATAGGGCCAGATGGGATCCGCCCAAGGGTACTAAAAGAACTGAGCGCGGTGCTAGCTGACCCACTGGCAGCACTATTTAGCAAGTCACTGGACAGAGGGCTAGTTCAAGAGGGCTAATGTGGCCCCTCTGTACAAGAGTGGCAGCAAGGAGAAGGCTAGCAATTATAGGCGAGCCAGCCTCACACCAGTGGCAGACCCTGCTGAAGGAGAGGCTAATGAAGTACCCTGAGGCAAATGGGCTGCAAGAGCACTAGCAGTATGGTTTCACATGGGGGAGGTCATGTCAACCAAATCTCAGATTTCTCTGACTGGGTGACTGGGATGTATAGGGAGAGGAATAACCAGTAGAAAACAGGAAGTTGTTATCCCTCTGTACAGACAGTTGGTGAGACCCCATCTGGAGTACTGTGTGCCATTCTGGAGACCCCATCTCCACAAGGACATAGACAGGATGGAGGCCGTCTAGAGGAGGGCAACTAAAATGGTGCAGGGTCTGCAACAGAAGCCATATGAAGAGAGACTAAAGGAGCTTAATATGTATACCCTCGAGGAAAGGAGGGAGAGGGGGGACATGAAAGAAACTTTCAAGTACCTCAAGGGAATCAACAAAGTTCAAGAGGGTTGCATCTTTCAGAAAAAGAGATGCGCAAGAACAAGGGGACACAATTTGAAGATAGAGGGGGAACGGCTCAGGGGCAATGTGAGGAAGTATTTTTTCACAGACAGGGTGGTGGACGCACGGAAAGGCCTTCCTGAGGAGGTCGTGCAGTCACAAACAGTGGGGGAATTCAAGAATGCATGGGACAGACAAAGCAATTGTGGTGGGGGGTAGGAAGAAGTAGGCTGTTGGTTAACTAGGATCTGCAGCTTATGCAATAAGTAGGGAAATGGGCAGACTACGTGGGCCAAGCGGTCCTTATCTGCCATCAAAGTCTATGTTTCTATGTTAAGGAAGTGGATCAGAGGAAGGCAGTGGATGTGGCTTATCTGGACATCAGTAAGGCCTCTGACACTGTGCCACACAGGAGGCTAATTAAGAAGCTTAGCAACCCTGTAGAGAAGGTAGTAAACCAGATATCAAAATGGTTGAAGGATAGGAGACAGAGGGTGGTTTGCGGTAAATGGCAGTCACTTGGGGGATGGAAGAGTAACCAGTGGAGTCCCCACAGGAGTTAGTACTGGGTCCTGTCCTCTTCAATATCTTCATAGGTGACACTACTGAGGAACTGAAGGGGAAGGTGTGTCTCTCTGCAGATTACTCAAAAATCTGCAACAGGGTAGACAGGAACAGGGGTCAAAACTGACACCGGACCACTAGCCAAATGCTGGTAGATTTCGTAATGGTCTAGTAAAAGAAATAAATAAGTAGCCCGGTGGGCTCGTATTGGAGCAGATAATATTTCAATAAGTAGACCAGCTGAGCCAGTAGAAAAGTCTGTGTGGCTAATGAGTTTTCCCAGTCACTAGCCCTGCTGGCTAGTGACTGCAAAACTTAATTTCAACCCCTGAGAAAGGGGTGTAGAAAATGCAAA
Source organism: Neoceratodus forsteri (assembly GCA_016271365.2). Lineage (NCBI taxonomy): Eukaryota > Metazoa > Chordata > Ceratodontiformes > Ceratodontidae > Neoceratodus > Neoceratodus forsteri. The sequence continues at coordinate 358,030,457 of CM028135.1, read as the reverse complement.
GTGATCTGAGGAAATCTGCAGAGTTGTCTAAGGTGTGGCAAACTATGTTTCAATGCCAGAAACGTACTAAGTCATGCACCTGGTGAGGGAAAACCTGGGGGCTGTGTACAAGATGGGGGGGGGTGTACTTACAGTCTCCAAGCAAGAAAGGGAAGAAACTTGGCAGTTATCCCAAATGATGATCTAAAGGTGGCAGAGCAGTGTGACAAGACAGTAAGCAAGGCTAGCCGGATGCTGGGTTGCATAGGGAAGGGTTTTCTAGCAGGAGAAAGGAGGTAGTGTTGCCACTATATCACTCACTCGTGAGACCCAATCTAGAGTACTGTATCCAGTTCTAGAGCCCACACCTCTACAAGAACACTGACAGGGTGGAGTGATCTATAGGAGAGCTAACAAAATGGTGCCAAGGTTGCACGAGAAACCATATGAGGAGGGGCTGAGGGTGCACAACATGTACTCACTGGAGGAGAGGACAGCGACAGGGGACATGACTGCAACCTGTAAGTACCTCACGGAGGTGAACAAGGTACAAGAGTGAAGTCTCTCTAGTTGAGGTGGAGTACCAGAACACAGGGATATGCAAGGACATTTGAGGAGGGCAACTTTAAGAGGAATGAGAGGAAATACTTCTTCACAGAAAGGGTGGTGGATGCCTGGAACAGCATGCCAGAAGAGGTGGTGGGGGCGAAGTGGGAAGATTCAAACATGCGTGGGATAGGCACATGAGCATAATAGGTAAAGGAAAGTGAGGGAAAAGGACACCTGTGACCAAATAGGGTCCAGGGTGTAGAAACAGGCAGGGAAAATAGGGCAGACTAGATGGGTCTACCGGTCCTTTTCTGCTGATAAATTCTTTTTTTCTACATTTAAAGCAGGCACACGGGAGAGGGCATGGAAGCCTGAATAATATATTGCCAAAATCAGGCATAAAAGGAGAACCAGCTTGAGAGTCATCCCCCGCCACCTGAGAAAAGGTGAAAGGTGGGTGGGAGGCAGAGCTGTGGCTAAATGGGGAAGATTCTCTTGAAGAGCTACAGTTATGGTAAATAACTATTCTAACTTCTTCAAGGATCTCTCCCTCCACTAAGCCACATCATGGAATGATTCCCAAGCAGTACCAAAACACTGAGGGAGGGAGGGAGGGAGGGAAGAAGGAAGGAAGGATCTAAATACTCTGAGTAAGGATGCCTTGCAGGACAGTAACACCAAATCCAGCATGTCTACGACAGACGATGTCCAGACTGTAGTGTTTATTGAATGTATGAACAGTACTCCCAAGTGGCAGCAGCACAGATGTCAGCAGCAGACACTTTGCTTCCGTTATCAGAAATTAATGCAGCAGGCCAACTATTTGCAATGGCCGTGCTTAGGTAAGCCCACCATCCTGGGGGCGAAAGAAGCCACAAATAACTGACAGGAGTTTCTACAATCCTTAGTACGATCAGGGTACTAATGCAACATCCCACACATGTCAAGTTTGTGCAGTACAGGTTCCCCACTATCCGTGGGAGTTGATAAGTGAACTGGAAGGTCAACAGTCTGATTTGCTGTTTGCTCAGAAGCCACCTTCGGCAGAAAAAAAGGGTCTGGTATGCAAGGTAGCTGATCCTTGAGGAAAACAAGATAAGGAGGCTCTACAACCAGAGCTTGAAATTCAGAAAAATGCCTAGCAGATGTCCTAGTCACGAGGAACAATGTCTTCAAGACAAGAAGCACAGCTCACAAGTAGCAGCAGGCTTGAAGGGAAGCACACTAATGGTTGCCAGAACCAGATTAAAGTTCCACACTGAGAACTGGATCACAGACCGGGGGTAGAGAAGTAAAACACCTCTGAGGAACCTGTGAGAAACCTGAAGCTGGGCCATCCATCTGCCACAGGTGAAGGAATGAAAAGCATCCACAGCAGCCAAGGTAATCTGTTTTTAGGCCACCCTTCATAATGCCCTCCACCCCCCACTTGATTTGACATTGGGAGACTATTCACCTATAACCTAACCAACACTTGTGCTTTCTCTACAAGGGATTCTGCCTACCGTGAAATCTCTCTCAAGGCCTTAAAATTCATTTCTGTATGTAGATCAGTGTTCACTTGCTTACTCAATCCATTATGACTCTTACTTGTAACTAAAGTCGATCACCTACTTTGTAAATACCCTGTATCTCTTTTTTGTGACTCTGTGTTATCTGATGTGGAGCCTTTATAAAGGAGTCTGACTCAAAGGTTTGTAATTCCGATACATGTCTAAAATAAAAAAATAAATAAATAAATAAACGTTCTAAGCATACCAGAGGCCGGCATCCATAAGAGACAGGAGATTGTCCAGAACTTGACTGGACACAAAAAGGGATCCAGCAGACTCATTTCTGTGAGTAGGTATATCTGGTAGACAGCTTACGAGCCACCAGCCGAACAGCTGCAACTACTGGGGAAATCTCACAGCGCGAGAGCTCTACGTCCTTAGGAGTCAGCAGGGATCGAAGACCCTGATGTACTAGAGAACCCTGCTCCTGTGACAGAAGCTCCACTCAAAAGGAGCAGACAGGGGGTTCGCTGCTAACTGCTGAAGCAGAGGGAATCAGATTCATTTTGGCCAGTCCAGGACTATTATAATCAGGGTGGCAGATTCAGCCCCTAACTTGACCAGAACCCTCTGTATCAGAGGAAACAGAGGCAAAGCATACATGAACCTCCTTTTCCAGAGAGACAAACTAGCTCACCAAACAACCCTAGGTCCTGCAGTGAGCAGAAAAGCAGTAGTTTTGCATAGCATGGAGACGCAAAGACATCGATCTCTGGGAGACCACACTTTATAAAGCAGTTGCCCACAATGGAGAACAACAACTCTCATTCATGGCACAGCACCTGCGACTGGCTGAAACCATCTGCTAGGGAGATGAAGGTACTGGGCAGAATGACGGCTGACAAGAACATGCTGTGTTCCTCAACCCAGTGCCAGACTGTCATCACCACTCTGTAGACAGGATACGAGTGGACTCTGCCTTGGTGGTTGATTTAGTACATCATCAAAAATACTGTCTGTATGGATTAACAGCTGGTGACCACAAAAAAGGGTAGCAAAGACCTGCAGGCCAAGCTGAACAACCCTCATCTCCAGAGTGTTGCTGTGTAGAAACAGGTCTATGAGGGACTACTGACCCCTGAGTCCAGAACGGGCCCCGATGAGCACCCCACCAGGAACCGGAGGCATCAGTCATCACTAGACAAGGAGATGGAAAGAGAAAAGGGTACACCATCTCCAGGTTGGAGTAGTCTAACCACCAGAACTGGGAGCAGCGAAGTGGAGGAGTCACTTGTATGAGACACTCCAGTTAATCAGAGCGTTAAGCTCAATAGACACGAATGCAACATTGTGGAATAAAGTGGGACATTGAGAATAGCAGCAGCCATGAAGCCGGATACATTTGGCTGAGATATAGCTACTGGACGAGACCAGCTAAGCCAGGGCAATGAATCCTATAGCACAGTCCAAGGAAGAAAAGCCTGACCCATTCCTATGTCCAGAACCACTCATATGTACTGGTACGGCATAAGCACTGACTTTGACTTACTTGTTCACCAGAATGCCCAACTGTTCAAAGAGTTGTCTGGTGTGAACGATTGCCTGTTTCAACAGGGCCTTGTGGCAGGGATAGGTAAGATCCTGTCCCATTTATTATGCAGAGAGAGTGTTAAAAGCAAGGATCTATTTTGTCCTCACCTATTTTACCACTTGACTGTCTCTTGCCTGTCTGACTGCACAATCAAATGTTCTTGCGGCACCCAGGACTTGGCCACTCCAATGGTCCCACAATTTCCCTGTTATCACCCTTCTTTCACTTGCTATTACAATTCTTTCACCCCCCCCTCCTCTGTGGTTATTCTAAAGAACTATGTGACTCTTTATGCAACATTGGGATCCCTTTGTTTGCAAAAGTATATAATTATAGTGTTGAAATGACTGCAGAAAGCTATTTGGGTCTGTTAGAAAAAATACCTATCTGGAACACAGGGGGTTGACCCTGAGATGCATTTTTGACCTCCACAAGCTTGTTTATAGAACTGTCAACAGGAGACCAGCTCTGGGACAGAATGTTCTATTTTGTTGCACCTGTTACTGTTATGACTAGATGTATGCTTCAGGCTGCTCACGGGAAAGAAAGTGACATTTTTGAGACATTTTGTGGAAAACAGAAGATATAACTTTGGATGCAGTATAGCGCAGTGGGTTAAGGCTCTGAGCTACAGATCTGGAGACCTGGGTTTGAATCCCACAGCCACCTAGGTGCATACTGTGTGATCCTGAGCAAGTCACTTAACTTCCTTGTGCTCCCAGGTTGCATCTGGAAACAAGCCTCGGCTTAGTGTGCTACTCCTGGTTAAACAATATTCCCTTTCCCCAACTTACAAGAGCAGGATGCAGAGTCTAAACTGCCTAGAAAAGACATCTCATAAAAAGGGATCAATGTTTTGTTTAGGGAAATGGAGGGACTGAGATGAGAGAGAGAGAGAGAGAGAGCGAGAGACTCAGATGGAGGATTTGTTTTTGTTTGTACTGCCTTTGTGAAGAGCGATCCTGTACAATTTTATTTTTCTTATTTGGTATTGATAACAATAAAATGTTACTTCTGAATTGTATAACTCCTCCTGGTCTGCCTATGCTTCTTGAATTACACCGGTACAACAGGCCTTCAGAAGCCAATCATCACGGTAGGGGAAAACAAAGCCCGTCCCTTCTATAGTGGTTGCAACTGCTGTAAACCATTTGGTAAAGACATGTGATGCAGAGGACAAGCCAAAGGGCAATAGACAAAACAGACAGTGTGACCCTGACGCATACACCACAGTTAATGTCTGTGAGACATGCAGATGTCGATATGTAGGTAAGCATCTTTCATATCTCGGGACACCCAGCCAATCCCCTTGCAGCAGCAGGGGGAGCAGGGACTGTACAGAGACCATGCAGAACTTTCTGTATTCTAAAAACAGGTTGAGGCCCTAAAGGTGCAGAATGGGACATAAATGGATTGTCCATTTTGGTACAACAAAATACTGAGAATAGTAGCCTGATTCATTTCTGCAGTTGGAGAGGGCTCTATGGCCCTCTTGTGGAGAAGTTATTGAACCTCTTCCAGCAGGAGGGCAAGATGTCCCAGAGGGTAATGATTTGGCAAGGGAGGATATACTGGAGGGACAAAGAGTGTTCTAGTCATGTCCTTCTGGAACTAGTTCTAACACCCAAGCATCTGTTTGTTTTTTACCTTATTTATTTCTATATCTTTTTCAGCTGGGGGGGGGTGTAGTACCTTTGGTTCCCCTCGCATATCAAGCGCTGCCTTCATGGCTGACACCTCGATTGTGGTCAGAGCTCATACCTCTCTGCCCCAACCTCCCCAGGATGCATCGCAGCGAGTACATACCCCACTACCATGGAGACCTGGAGGGTGGGCTCCTGAGGGAGCTGACTTAGGCGCGATCATGGTAGCACCATCGGGGCAGCCTCTGTGCTGCCTAGGGACATTTCTACTTCTTCCCCTGCGGAGGCGTGCTGCGACACCAATGGAGGGCATGCACACGCCCATGCGCCTCCTTCAGCACCTGCCCCAACCTCCCCTCTACTGTAGGATCGACGCACTGCCCCCCAGTCTCCTCCGGAGCCAGTTGAGCACCGACCACTAGTGTCCCCCCTCCCCGGAGGACAGCAGTCCTCCGTACGCTCAATCCTTCTCCAACCCTGCCAACCCCTGGTGGCCCATGCTTGTTCCCAAACATGGGTCGCCAGCATGGTGCAAGGTAAGGCGTCCAGTGCCTCAGCCCTCAGTGCCACCAGGCCGGCTAACACCCAAGCATCTGTTGTGATCCCCCTCCACTTTGGAAGCAAGAGGAAGATGTGTCCTCCCAAAAGGATGCCCTGAAATGTGAGGGCAGGGGAGGCGGAAGGGACTCAGAAAGCTCCAGGGGTGGCAGGTGTACTGTCAAGACCCATAACTTTGGCGACCCTGGCAGAGGGCACTGGGAGGCAAAGGAGCCAGAGGGGAGGCCTGGGTCCACTGGAAGCCATGGCCAGATCCCCTGGAATAGCCTCTGCCGAGGCAGGCACAGGGCCTACAAAATGAACCCCAGCCCCTTACCCCAAGACTTTGGATTAACAGTATGAAGGGACCTCAAGATAATTTCACAACATCTGGAGGTTCCTCAAAGCAGACTCAACATCAGAACCAAAAAACTGCTCACCTCTAAAAGAAGCATTAAGGACACATTGCTGGACATCTCCCACCTCCCTCCCCGCCTTCCACACCCTTGATGTAACAATACTAGAGGATGCCACGTCCTTCTGGTACCTCGGGGTATGGCTCAACTGTCATCTTTCCTTCTCTGACCACATCGATGCAATCATAAAAAAACTTTGCCCCAAGCACTGTGCCCTCTACAGGAATTGCCATATCCTCCCCCTTACTGCTAGGCATGAACTACTGCAGAAGATGATACTTCCCTCTTTCAATTATTGTGACATAGTCTACAGTGCTGCTCCCAAATCCACCCTAGCCAGACTGGACCCCCTTTTCCACGCCTTCTGTCGCTTCACTCTAGATGTCACCCCCTGCACCCATCACTGCAACCTCTACCATTCCCTTGAATTCCCATCCCTCAAAAACCGCTGACTCCAGCACTGCGCCAAATTTGTCTCAAAATTTTGTCTCAACACCCTCCCATCTCATCTCTCCTTGCTACTTTCCCCTACTCCCACCCCTACTCATGCCCTTAGATCCCTAGATTACCATCACCTACTAATCCCAAGGCGTGGGACCACGATTGGGCAAGCTGCCTTCTCGCACTGTTTCCCTAAACTCTGGAATGAGCTCCTTCCTCAAATTCGCCACTCCTCCTCTAACCACTGGCAAACTACCTCATGGCAATATACACCTGCACTTGATTCCTTCTATTGCCTCCCACCGGTCTGTCCCCCACCCCTTGCCTGACCAGCGGCACCTAGTACATGCTATGGAAGCTGGCTTATTCAAAACCAACTAAAGCACTACTTGGCTGTGTTTTTCTTGTCCTGTCCTATAGTGCACTTATTACTCTGTCTGTTCATCTCAGTGGTATCAAATTCTATTGCGCTTTGGGCTAAACCATAATCAACATATTCTTTGTACTCCAAGCCAAACTGCAGCCAATGTTTACTGTCAATCATTATACTGTAAGCTATGTGCCTTGTAATACTAGTTAGACTACAACAATTCATGTTTTTTCTTGTAATGTGCATAATTATCTCACCTACTGTATACCTGCCTAAATGTAAGTCTCTTGATAACCTACATGTTATCTCCCTCTGTACCCCCCTCCTCCCCAGGTCGCACCGAGAGACGAGCATCTTCTTGCTCAGTGTGCCTTTCCTGGTGAAACAATTTCAATAAATAAATACATCAGTAGCAAAGCCAGTCACTTGTAACCATGAATGTGCAGGCAAATGCCAGACGCAACCGCATGAGCTGCAGCATCAGAGACATCAGCCAACCTTAAGAGGTGCTTACCAGCCTCCAAACCATAAGCAACAATCTGCTGGACTTGTTTTATCTGGTCCATTAGGCAGCTTGTCAGTCATGGCAGCCATAAAATTCCACAAACTGTTCTGATATTTAATCATGTAAGCCTGATAGTTAGGCCAGGGGATGCTGAAGCATTTGTCCTCTTGCCCATTGCATCCAGCTTCCTTGAGTCTTTGTCACAAGAAAGAAAGCTTGTGCATTTTGGTGCTTTAGATCCATCATGTGCAACCATGATAACCACAGAATCAGTCTCTGGTTAAGTGGACTAACAGAGCTTATCCAAAGGGGCAGGATACTGTTTGTCACTGTGTAGCTTACCCGTCGGTTTAGATATCCTCCTTGAAACCGTAATTTTTATGTTTCTATTTTTTCCAATAAAATGTTCGTAAAATTCGGGACCGGGACCTGTGGTCAAAACAGCTGTATTTCCTAAGTTGGAAGCATGCCCCCACACTGGCACGTTCTGTGATGTCAGTCCTAGAATAGTGCGGGGGAGCGCTCCAAAGGCTTTAATGGGGCTGGTTGTATGTGCTTTTATATTTAAAGTGACGGTTTTGAAAGAAGGCCACCGCACGACTAACAAAGACCTTGTTAGCGAGTGGCTTTTCTCAAAACTGCCACTTTAAAGTACTTAAAAATGTAAAACCAATCCCATTAAAGCCTATGGATGCTGCACTTGCTATTCTAGGATTGACATCACAAAACGTGAAGAGTGGGGCGTGGCTCCAACTTAGAAAATACGTCTGCTTTGACCATGGGTCCAGGGCCAGAATTTTATGAGCACTTTATTGAAAAATATAGAAACATAGAAAGTACAGCTCCAAGAAGTATATCTAAACAGAGGGGTAAGCTACACAGTGACTGAAGGGGGGAGAGAAGATGAAAAAGTAAATACCTGCTCTTTAAGGAAGAGTTGGACTGAATAGAATCAGCAGCACATGGTCAAAATTACACTTTAGTGGTAATTCCAGCTCAGGAACTAAGGCTCCAGAGCTGGAATCCAAGTACATGTGAATGTGCAAGGAGACAGGCAGTTGAAAGGTCACTGTGAAATATGTAAATGTGGACTGGACCCAGGATGGAGCACAGAGGGACACTGGCTTGGCTGGGCAGGGGGGAGAGATAAGGCATTGCCAAACTGGACCAGCCAATTTAAATTGGAGAGAAACAGTAAGTGCCCCATTTATTATGTTGCTTCCACGCATGTGCAAGAAACATAGTGCCATCATCTGATTTTTCGTAGGTGTGGCAGCCCTCTTCCAATTCAGTCAGTGTGTTTGCAGGCGCGGCCGCAGTTCTCCAATCAACGCTGCAGCTGTCTATGACAGCAGTTGAAAATGCAGTGGCTGTACAGTTAAAAGGGAGAGCTACGCTTCAGTGAGCAGCGATAAGATTGCGTGCTCATGCGCGCTCCCCCCCCACACGCACACATACTGCGTGCTTCCCCCCATGCACACACTGTATAGTCGACGAGGGTGCCCAATCCCCCGTCGGCTATGCTGCGCTCCCCCCACCAACAGAGTTCCAGGTGCCACGCTGGGAGCCCACTCCACCATGGCAGCAGTCTATGTGGCTGACAGGGGTGCCCAATCCCCGTCGGCTCTACTGTCCCCCAGACTACTGGGAGCCAAGCTGGGCCCACCCAGCGTGGCAACAGGTCCTATGGCCGATGGGGTACCCAATCCCTGTCGACTCCACTGCCCCACCCCCAAACAGCCTTCCAGCTGCCAGCCTGGAGCCCACCCCAGCATGGCACAAGTCCAGCGTCGTCCAAGTAAAAAAAAAAAAAAAAAAAACACACCTAAAGAAAAGAAAAACCTTCCCTCTCAGACTGTCCTGACCCCTCCCCCACCCACGCTCACCCTCTGTGCATCTCCTCCCACACCCCCACCTCACCCCATATTTACCTCCGGAGTCCGGCGCGATGATCTTCGGTGGACCGGGAACACGTCTGCACTCTTCAAAGCCGACCACGAACTGAGGAAATGCCGATAAGCTGTACTGTATAAGGGAATAAATAAGGGTTTTTCAACTTTACTGCATATCTCGGGCATTTTGGGGAATTCTTTCACCAAATTTTCAACATGGGGTTTTTGTGACCCCAACTCATGAATTCTGTCACTGTCATGGCATTAATCTGCCCCGAAAGGTGATTTCGCGGTCACTGCATGGAACCAACTTTCGGGACCGATTTACGAAATGACAGTGTCACAGTTCATGAGGCAGGCCCCCAAAAACCCTATGTTGAAAATTTGATGAAAAAATTCCCAAAAATTACTGTTTTACGAGCATGCGTTGCACTGTTCCTACGCACTCTTGTAAGTTTGCGAATTTTCAATATTTTCACTCCAGATTTTCAACACAGCCATTTTACCACACCTCCTTATGAGCAGTACAGCTGTCATTTCTCACATCTTGCCCAAAATGTGTTTCCGTGCATGTAGCGCACAATGGCACAGTCTGTGTGCAAACTCAATCTATGGGACACATTAAGAAAATCACAGTGACACTGTTCATGAGCAGAGGTCTTAAAATGGCTATACTGAAAATCTGATGAAAAAATTCCTAAAAATGACTGCTTTATGAGCGTGTGTTTCGCAGTTCCTACGCACGCTTGTAATTTACAAATTTTTAATATTTGCACTCAGATTTTCAACATTGCCATTTACCACACCTCCTTATGAGCAGTACAGCTGTCATTTTTCACATGTCGCCTAAAATGTGTTTCTGTGCATGTAACGCATAATGGCGCAGTCGCTAAAGTAATCAATGTTTGGGACAGATTAAGAAAATCACAGTGACACTGTTCATGAGTAGAGGTCTTAAAATGGCTATGTTGAAAATTTGGTGAAAAAATTCCCTTCAGCCGTTCTGCAATGTTACTAATGAAGACACTGAACAGGACTGGCCCCAGGATCGATCCCTGCAGCACCCCATTGGTCACCCCCTCTCCCTAGACTGCACACCATTTACCACCACTCTCTGCCTCCTGTCTGTTAGCCAGTTTCTAACCCAGGTTACCACCCTCTCCCCCATGCCCAGCCTACCCAGCTAGTTTATCAGTCTCCTATGTTGGATGGTGTCAAAGGCTTTGCTGAAATCAAGGTAAGCGTTGTCCACTGCCCCACCCTGATTCACTTCCTTTGTCACCCAGTCAAAGAAATCAACCAGATTTGTCTGACATGGTGTCCCCACTGTGAATCCATGTTGTCTATGGTCCTGGGCTCTGATGGCTTCTAGATGCTCCACTATCCTTTCTTTAAGCAATGTCTCCATGACCTTCCCCACTACTCAGGTGAGGCTGAACGGCCTATTGTTCCCCACCTCCTCCCTGCTGCCGGACTTGTGTAGAGGGACCACATGTGCCCTCATCCAATTCGTTCGTGTTGAATGACTCAGTGAACATGGCTGCCTGAGGTACTGCTATCTCCCTTTGTAGTTCTCTTAATATCCTTGGGTGTATGACATCTGGTTCCATCGCTTTGTCCACCTTCAATTTAGTGAGCTCCTGCAGGACACTTTTTGCCTTTGAATGGACTATTGTCCACATCTTCACCCCCTTGGCAACTGCTGTACTGCTGTGGCCTTTGCCCCTCCCACTCTTCTGTGAGTACCGAACGGAAAGAGACAGTTCCATGCCTACCTCCCAAGACATTCACTATCACTTCCAAATAGTAAACAGTACATACAAGCAAGCAACATTCGGCATTGACAAATGCTTGCTTTATTTGAAACTGTTTTTTAAGAAGATTATTCTTATAGGAGGAGGTTTTTCACTGAGAGGGTGGTGGACCCTTGGAATGCACTGCCTAGTGAGCTAGTTCAGAGATCCACAGTGGAGGGCTTCAAGAGAGGATGGGACAGACACAGAAAGTGGATGTATCAGATGATGTCCTGTCCCAGGGGGGTGGGGATGGATGATACGGGTTTCTGGAGCACAAGGGATGGGAGGGTCTCGGCACCCAACTAAGGATCTAAAGTTCGAGCAGACTCGATAGACCGTAAGGCCTAATCTGCTGGCAAATAGTATGTTAGTATGTTATTAGAAATCAACATATTTAAATAGTGACCAGAGCACATTATACGACTGTGTCGCCTCTAGCATCCTTAGTGTGCCACAACAGACAAGTAGTTCTTTCACCTGAAGAATGCATAAGGAGATGCTCTTACATCTGTAAGGGATGCTCCAGTGGCCGTTATAAATATATTTAAGTGGGCAAGAGAGCCTAGCACTATGCAACCATCTCACGTGTGAGCCCTGTGCCATTCTACAGGAGAAAAGTGGAGGCTCCCATAGGTATAGGGCTACAGGGCTTGGCAGTGTAGTCCAGAGTACCTGACAACCTTGCCCATTAGGCCAGGTATTAGAGGAATTCAACTTCTGTGACTCAGCTAAATTACTGTTGATGGGATTATTTTCTCTTCATTGTGAGCTTAGCCTCCCCAGCAGAGCTTACAAAGGGCAAGGCACTGGCTTAAACTTGCCAAATTTACTAATGAAAAAGAACGTGGGACCTACTGGAAGGTATACCCACTTAAGAGTTAAAACTCATTGAGAAACTGGCAAAATATGTTCAACTCTGCAATGTTTGAAAAGGTCAGTGGTTAAAATAAAAATACTTAGATGGGGCTGCCAGCCTGCTGGCGCAGCAGTTGAAGTTCTGCTTTCAACACCGCCACCTCGGGCTCAAAAATGGACCCAGAGAGTCGGAGGGCCGGCCAGCCAGCGGAGGAGGACTGAGCATCCAATGGACTGCTCGCCTCATTGGGGAGTGTACTATGCACAACCCTGGCAAGAAGCTGGGGAGTGTGCCAGACATTGGTACTTCTCAAGCGCCACTCATATCACTGCGCATGCACTTCCCTTAAGTGGGTTTAGCATGTTAAATATGCCGGCTCTTACGAATGACACCCCCTCCGCTGTGGGTCCTGCTCTGCCTGCCCATGGCTCTTAGAGCAGAGCCAGTCACAGACTGTTTAACTGTCCTCAGCACATTTCACGGCTAAGTGATGTGGAGCATAAGTGGGAAGGCCTAGGAAGACAAAGAAACATAAAAACAGAAGTTACAATTGACCACTGTACAATGAAAATTGCTTGTCACCATTTTCCAGCCCTGGGTCTCTCTATTTTCAAAATTAAAGCAGCTGGGCAACAAAAAAAGTTATTCCAAAAAGCCAATTTTCTGTTATGGTTAAGAAAAATATTGGCGGAACTGTTGATTTGGGTTTTCTGGATGCTTCCTATGCTGTGTGCTGTACATCTGCATTTTTGTCTGAATTCTTACCCTCTCGGGTCCTCAATATTATTTCTATACAAAAATGAGGCAGCCATTTTTTTTTTTTTTTGAGAAATATATATTTTAAAACCTTTCATAAAATTTTTGAATGATAATGAAAACTGAAAATGTTACCACCAAAATAAACTGGAAGACATCTGGCATTGATTAGGAAGAAAGAAAAAAAAAAGGTGGGGTTAAATTACAGCCCATTTTCACTGCACTGCTCTTTTAAAAAAAAATCACTTTTTCTTTTGTTTTTTTGGTTTTCTCGACTTTGTTTCTAGCACCTCCATCGAGGGGAATTCTCTCCGGCATCTTCCTTGCCTGGTCTCTACCTCCCACTGTGAGGCATACTCCTGTAGCTCCACTCCCCGATCCCAGTAGAACCCCCAGATCAGAACCCTCACGGGGTAGGGCCACCCTATCTGCCCAGGGCACTCTAAGTGTAGAGTACTGGGTCCGGGAGTCACAGTAGGAGCAAAGAGAGCGACCAGCTTTGGGAGTGTGGTCCAGGAGGAAGCGCCATCGCCTATCCCCCAAAGGGAGGGGAATTTTCTCTTGTTCACCCCGTGGAGTTTCGGATGTGCAATGGCAGCTGGGAACAATGTGCCACTGCCTGCTGAACTCCAACCCCTTGCTATGCTTGGCTCCGCTATGCGTGCACTATCCCAGCCGCCGCCAGGTGCCGCTATGGTGTAGTGTGTCCCCAGAACCCACCCCAGGGAAGGGAGAGCTGCCCTAAGGATGCTCGATCCCTTCCATGCCAAACCCCGGTTCACCGGGTTCGTTCCTGAAACCGGGTTACCGGTGTGGCGCAAGGAGTGGCGTCCAGTGCCTCAACCCTCAGCGCCACCGGGCTGGCTTTAAAATCACTTTTGTTGTCAGAAAATCAGTGTCAAGAATAGGAATTCTTATCCTGCATATTGCTGTCATCTTGTGGTTGAACATCCAACTTAAGCAATGTGAGGGAATACCACAAACCATGACAGCAACGCTCATGTGGTATATAGAAAATAATGCCTGTGCAGGTGTGTGTTATGAAGATTTTTTGCACACCCTGAAGTGTGTGATAATCCATATATCCTGAGAGCAAAGCTCGAGGGGTTTGAGATTATTACACACTGAGGGGTGTGTGAAAAATCATCTTAACACACCTACACAGGCATTATTTTTTAGAATAATTGGTGCAAGGTTTCAACAAAAAACTAGCTGTATGTGTGTGAGTGAGCGTGTCTCTGAGCAGCCACCGTACTTGCAGAAATATAGTGAAATGAGAGTGTGAGGAAGAAAATGCTGTAGTAACTCGCTATCGAGTTATTACAGAATTCAGCGGGTTATTACGTCATTTTATCAGGAATCTGTATCCAGGCATTATGGGGGTCATCAGTTATTATATACTATCATCACACACTGAAGGGGAGTAAAAAGTTTTGCTGCTGCCGATTGTTTTATTTTTTTATAACTATTGGTCCACCGAACTGCCACTGAATAGTTGGATAGTTCTGCGATCAGTGGAGCAACTTGAAAAAAAAAGGTTTTATTTATTTTTTAACCTTGCCAGCAGCTGTTTCTCATTCTAGGTGTTACAGCATGTGCTGCTGTGGAGACCGAGGCAATTCTCCATTACACATACCTGTGTATAACTTCCAGTGTGTAACAGAGAATTTCAGGTTATAATTAATCCTAAACACAGTAATTAGGTTTGTAGGGCCAATGAGAGATGGCTTATTGATTAAGCGCATCACCACATGCTATCTTAATGAAAGAACTGCTCAGCTTCATTCCATGATCCTCACAACCAAACCGCATAAGAGAGTCTTCTGTCAGTAATGACTCTCACAAGTCCTATAAACGGTTCCATGTCAAACCCGCGTAGACAAAATCACTGCAGTTGTTTTAAGCACGGTCATATCAGCGTTAGTAATTAGTGCACTGTAAAATTTCACCACAGACAATCTCGGCACGGTTCAAAATGTTTATGTTTCCTATTGTTCTATTCTATATTGCGAAGAGCGAATTGGGACCCCACTGTACTGTACTGTACCACACTCAATGGTCCCACAGGAGGGACATCCCTCATTAATCCCTTCAGAGTTTCTCCATCCCACTTGAGAAAAGTGCTGCCCATATACAGAGGTTGTTGAAAAAAAAAAAAAAATTCAGACTCTGACATTCTGCCCAGCTGATGAGATGGGGAGTCACTTGAACAATGCTACACAGCGATGGGACAGTGGATCCGCAGCAAGCAGCCCCACTGAAATGCTTAAATCCCAGGGACAAGCAGACAGCTCTCACTAGTGAGTAACTGACTGGCCACACTGGAGACCGGCTGCTGCTGCCTGGTATGGCATGGTGCAAGTTGGCTTTTGCCCCCTGATGCTGGTTCTTGCTTCGGCTCAGCAGTGATCTTGTTGGTCAGCAATCTGGCATTTATGATGAGGGGAGGAATATGAATGAGCCAGTAGAGAGCTGTACAATGAGGTAGAAGCAGCTCCAGCAACAGCAGCATCTGGGCAGCCAAGCGGCAAGAGAGGCTACCAGCATCACATCCTCCTGTATCTGCACTTCAGTGTGTTCCCAGTTAAAAAGGAAATCATCTTGCAGAACAGGTGTTTTTAGGGAACAGAAGTTTAGTGCTGCCCTGGAGGGTTCGTCTTTTTAGTTCCAAACCCGGACTTTCCACAAACAGCTGATTACCAGAGTTGAGGTGGACTTATTGCACATGCAGGGAAAAGTTTTGGGGATTCCTTGCACTGACCTTCAAAACAACTGCCAACTAGCCGTCCGGTCTCAGACTTGCCCATCCTGGTTTCTGCAGGGGCCACTAGTGTGCAGCCGGCTTAGCCCCTGCAGCCCACTGTACTGAGCTCCTGACCCCCCAGTCAGCTTAAAAGAATTAACTTTTTTTTTTTTTTGGCACTGTTGCGGTATGTGCTAAACTGTCAAATATACAGTCTTTTATTGTGCGCATATCGCAACGCTGAAATGCTTGCGCTGAATTTGATGCGCAGAACTGACAGAACATACAGAATTTTGCCAGCGACACAGACAGGAGGAAACCTTTTGACAATAGGACCAGTGGACCATGCAGGTAGTTTTTATACTGAAGGTTCTTGTCAGGTCAGTCATTCAGTGCTCTTCCACTTTAACAATTTACTTATAATACAAAACACGAGTGTCATAGCATTGTGAATTACAACTCATGAGGAAGCAGAGTGGTATCATGGCTAGAGCATAGGCCTGAGAACCGGGGAACCCAGATTCAAATCTTTTACCAGAGCCATTTACTGTGTGACCCAGAGAAAGTTACTTAACTTCTGCAGTGCTTCAGTACCCCCAGCTGTAAAAAGTGTAAAAGCTGGCCCGCATCCAAAATAAAATGTACTATGGCATTAACAATGAAAAAGGAAAAGACACTCATTTACAGCATATGCAACAGGAAACTAACAAACTCCCATTTTGCATAGCCGGGAGTTCTCAGTTAGGTAATTTTCTTTGATTCAACATTAAACAAATATGCACTTTATAAGCAGACACCTGCCTCACCGGAGTTGAGGCCACCTGCACTTGAGGCATCCTATGTCACACCAAGCCAGAGGAAAAGTAAGGATGTAGCACTCTTCAAGTGAAAGGGGAAGGGGGTGTGCAGTAGCCCCCCCCCCCCCAAAACCATCCCAAATATACTACTACAACACAAATCATTATCTTCCCCTGTAAAAACTTACTTCACCTTACCAAAGGTGGGCAATCTTCCTTTTTTTTTTTTTTAAATAATCCATAATGCCATGGAAGAAGCACAGGCATCATTCTGTGTGCTTGTTCATGGCAGTGCTTCTAATATTCTGTCGTTAATAATGGTGTGAGAGTGCTTGCCCACAACAGCACTGAAAGGGGCCTTTTCCTGTCCAGTGCGTGACAAAAGCTGTTCCCAGGCGACAGGCAGTACTATTAGTCTATGCCTGCATTTTACTAATAGACACTGGTTTTCTTTTAAGCATTCCAAGAGGCAGCACTACCACACAGCTCTTGTCAAAAGAATTACTAGGAGGAAAAGAATGCCCCATTTTATATCTTTAATAAGGTCAGCAGCTTGCTTTCATCTCTTAACTACACCACTGAGAGCCAAACCACACCTAATTAAAAGTACACTGTACAGTTGAGGTTTCCAGAGACATCAATCCCTGCTATCCATGCATACTTCCTTCTCTCCCCAGGTCCATCACAAAACAAGCTTTATACTCAGTGTGCATGGCTATCCAAACTCTGCGAATAACGAAAGAACACAAAGGTATTCATTTTGCCTTTCATTTTGTTAAGGCATAATCCTAGTCACAAAATAGAAGACATCCTTCCATTCCCTTTCACAGAGTTCAAGGACTCCAATTTTAACTTGAACAAGAAATTCCATTTATGGTTCTTGGTTTCCCTCTCTGCACACTTGTTCACCAAGAGTATGTAATGAATACAAAAGTTACTAAGCAAAGAGCGTGGCCTCAATAAGTACAGTCAGTCCCGTAGTCACACTTGACAGAATAAAATGGTAAACCACTCACCACAATATGCTCCACATTCCTACTGCATGTGTCTAAGTGTAAAGAAGTAGATGAACAGGGAAATGCAAAAAATAGGTATTTAACCTTTGACCATGGGCTGATTCATTGGACACACTTCTATGTTCCCACTAGGACTTTACTTGTTAGCCACTATGGTTAAAGCAACTCTAAATGCTATGTTAGCCACACCTCAATACTTAATTGCCTGCCTCATTCCAGATTTAGAAACCTATTTAACCACTTTGGAAATCTAATGGTTTCTGGCTATGGTGCGAGTGACTAGCATGAACACCGCAGGTAAAATGTGTATTTGTCCTTTAGAAATTCAACTGAATAGTAAGTTGATTTAAAAATATATATATATATTTGTAATATTCACTTCTCAAGTCAAAGGTTACTTACAGTTTGTCATCTAAAGTCTGAAATCCCTTTATACTGAGCCTACCAGGCACCACTGTAAGTTACGACATTTAGACTCTGACACTTCATCTGAAGATGCTGTCCAAGCATTTATCTGGTAAAAACCTGCATAAAAAAAAAAAATTAAAAATAATTACTAAAAATTAGATGTCTAGTCTAAACTTTCTTGTGAATAATTAGGATGCAGGTGTTCTCCAAATAATCGTTATATCCATAGTAGCACACCTCATAGAAAAAGCTGCACCTCCAACCAAAGAGCTTCTACAACTGTGTACTCATTCTGCAACTCGACAGCTTTGTTGGGAAACTTTTCTTTATGAGCTGGAGGCACTAAACCCAAAGACATCCACTAAGCTTGATCAACTTGATGCATCACTCAAGATTTAAAAAAAAAAAAAACGGCATGTTACAAGAGTTGCTGGCAAGGGATGATCAGGTATCATGGTTTGTATAAAACCAGAAACCCATGAATTGTTTAATTGTGGTTTCAACCATTGTGATGTTGGCTGAACTCAAGCTTCAACTGCAGATGCACATGAAGTTAAAGAGTGAGTGCCAAGCTTACAACTTTATATGCAGGGCCGATTATGATATGCTGGCTACAAACACGTGATGTGGCCAGTGGGCCCCATGTTAGTTTAACCCTGCTTATCCTGGCTTCGGTGGGGAATTGGCCTTTGAGATCCCAGAAGACATTTCCTCAGCCAGTCCCAGGGAGATCCAGGTGTTTACTCAGCTAACAGCATTTAGTGTTTATTTGAATGTCCACACACCAAGAAAGCCTCATTTAGGTGAAACACATACAGTATTTTTCAAAAGTGTTCTGAGGACAGAGACTGTAGCAGAGCTGTTACAGTGTAGTTACAGGTTAACTTGTCAAGAGTAAGAAAAAGGAAAATGTCAACTTTGGGCAATTCCTTTTCTCCAGGCCTTGCTTTTGTCACTCAAACTAGCGGGTAGCTCTACCCACTGCTAGCAACAAGGCAGGGGATCAAAGCTCTGACAACAAAATGGTCCTGGTTGGTTTCCCCTATAACAGAAATGGAAACCACTGTACAATCCACAAAATCCTTGAGAATACCAAAGGTGAGCAGTATGGTGGTTCAGAGAGCAATGCATTGAGAACCTTGTACTTGAAACAGTGCTCACCTGATCGGGACAGCCAGTATTCAATAAACACAGTCCTGATGCAATGCACTCGGGCACCTAACAACATTGAGCGTCGGTGCTGTACACCCACTATTAGGACAGTTATGTACTTTATTAAATGGCGTAGTAGTGACTAATATGGTATCGCTAGAACAAAAAAACGGATGGAGGTGTAGCCATGTTGATTTGACTGGCTGGCATGTTTTATGAAATCACAAATTTATCAGCAGCTTCACATCAAAACTGTCCATAGCAGTACTCATGGTTTCTGTAGACCTAGAGCATGAACAGCTGATTTATTTAGTTTTTTGTTGACCGGGTAAGTGCACTAGTCAAATCCTGCCTATTTTCAGGCACGACCCGGGGGAAGGGGATACAGATGAATGCCAACTGACCTTGAACCAGATTAAGCTGTTGGTAGTATTTTGAGTCAATGAGGGAAATTTGGCCAGGACACCAGGGAAATTCACCTACTCTTTTTTATAAGTGCCATGGGATCTCCATCCAGTTTTGTTCTAGCGATACCATATTAGTCACTACTATGCCATTTAATGAAGTACCTAACTGTCCTAGTAACGGTTGTACAGCACTGCCACTCAATGTTGTTGCTGCCAACTACAGCTACGCACAGAGACAGACTCAAAAGATGGTCAGATTGGGTGCAGCCTTGCAGTTTCAACACTTGAGCCCCATTACACGTTTCAAAATAATGCACCACTGACCCCAATCACCAAAGCTACCGCCCTAGATTCCCAGAGAGTGGGGAACACTGGGAATAATGCACTGTTGGCCCCGATCTCCACAGCCACTACTCAAGACTCCCAGAGAGTGGGGAACCCTGGGAATAATGCACTGTTGGCCCTAATCTCCACAGCCACTGTTCTATATTCCGAGAGTGGGGAACCCTGGGAATAATGCACTGTTAGCCCCAATCACCACAGCCACTGCTCTATATTCCCAGAGGGTGGAAAACCCTACAAATGGCATCAGGACACAAAGACCGCACAAATTACAAGTCTCACAGGAGAGAGACATACTCCGGAGGACCAAACAGATTTGGAGATGATTATGTTCGGATCTTCTGCAAAAAAAAAAAAAAAGTACCACCCAGGGATCTTCTGCAACTGAAACAGTGCCATCCAGAGCCTATACTACTAAATACTTCCCTTTCCAAGCCACAGCAGGAAAGGGACCCTCAGGAAGAGAATGTGAAAGTAAAACTTATGACAAGCTTGGTGGGCAATAGGAAAAGGCCACACTCAATCATTTAACAAGTGCTTCCAGCAGACAGTCTGAGCTGCAGACAGGGCATGCCAGTCACCTGTCTGTCCCTCACTGCCAAAATATACTGTTACCATCTAGTGTTTACATCAGAAGATGCCTTCACATGTAGCTGCAAGATTTTTAGATTTCAGGGTGGGGGCTTGTTAGGTAGAACACTGCTGCCACTAGAACACCACCAATGGAGGGGGGGGGGGTGCTGGTTGAAGTGTAGGGCCACACTGATCACCCCCAATGCATATTTTCCATCCCAACATATTCAAGAGCAATACAAGGCACATAAAGTGAACTGGGAAATAAAACACCAGGGCTTAAAATAATGTTTCTCCATATTTCTGAGGAAAAGTACTGTTCAAGTTAGAAACATGTCAAGTCACGTTATATGTATTTTGTTTTAAAGTTGGCAGTAGCAGGGACAGCATGAGGACCCAGATATAGAGGACAGGCACTGGAGAAGGAGCTGGTGCAGTGGCATGTGAGAGATCAGACGCTAAAACTGGTACTTGCCAGCCTACTACAAATGAAAGCAAAAAAGGGCAGTACTCAGCAGCTTCATGCCAAACAAAGTTCAAGGGAGCAGAGGGAAAAAAGGAAATGCACACACTAGACCCTACAATGGTGCCACCACCCACACTCATGGGAGTCAACTACAAAAAAAATCAGACAGAAATGGCACACACAATCAGGTGGATATCTAAAGAAACATTAATCCACAACTGTGGAGAACAGTGACAGCTAAAAGGGGCAAGAATGGATAAAAAAAGCACCTTTGCCACCACTGTTGCCTGATGCTCCCCTCTGCCACCGCTGGAGCCGGACGCTCCCCTCTGCCACCGCTGCAGCCGGATGCTCTCCCCTGCCACCGCTGCAGCCGGACGCCCCCCTCTGCCACCGTCGCAGCCGGGTGCCCCCCTCTGCCACCGCCGCAGCTGGGTGCCCCCCTCTGCCACCGCCGCAGCCGGGTGCCCCCCCATCACCCCTGCAACTGAATGCCCCCCTCTGCCACCGCTGTAGCCGGATGCTCCCCTCTGCAACCGGATGCCCCCTCTGCCACTGCTGCAACTGGATGCCCCTCCTGACACTGCTGCAACCGGATGCCCCCCTCTGACACTGCTGCAGCTGGCTGTTCCTCTCTGCCACCGCTGCAACCAGGTGCCCCCCTCTGACATTGCTATAGCCGGATGCTCCCTTTTGCCACTGCTGCAGCACAGAGCTTACCACTATCCTGTGAGATGCTTTTTGTACAACAGAAGTCAACAGGATGAAGCTGCAAGGATGCACAAAGTACAGTACAACACTTAACAAGTGCCATGTGTAACAGGTACAGCTCAGTCCACATCACTGTCAAGTGCCCAGCATGATATAAACTGTGGCATGTTTAAATGGGGGGAGGTGAACGCCATTGCTGTGTGCAGGATCCCACCTAGGACAGAAAGTAGGCAAGGCAGTGCCAAAAATGGCAGAATGAGAGCCGTAAACCAAGGAACCATCTTCTCAGTCATAAGATAAGTTGAGCACAGCCAGCTACTCACTGTTACCAATGTTTGGCTGCTCCACCTGGCAGAGTGTCCAACTGCACCACCTCCACTCGGGCAGATGTGTTGCCACCACTCTGAGTAAGCTGAGCATCAGCTGCATTTCCAGCACAAAGACCCAACAACTGGTGAGGTGAGGAGCAATAAGGCACACCAAGGTCTGCTCCACACCTGCCATTCTGCTGTAAAAACCACCTCACCCTGCTGAGGCCACAGGGTGCTGAATTATCTGTCAGTGCTGCTGACGTAGGAAAGGCAGACTACCGAGGGGTTCTGTGCACCAAGGCTGCTTGTAGGAGGTAAGTGGGGAGCCAAACAGTCACGTTTAAAAATAATAAAAATGTAAACAAAAAAACATAAATAGCAACTTGTAATCCATTTTTCCTGCAGAGGCAGGGGAGAAACTGGCTAGAAGGAAAGTTCCAGTGATAGGTTACAGTTCTGATCTCATACTGCTTTACCAGCAGTGAGTGGAACTACCAACTAGTTAGGAGTGACAGAAGCACCCTATGTGCTGGGGAACAATGCATTAGATAACACTGTGTTTTAATACTCTATTGTAGGCAGAAGGCTACTATTAACAGTCCATTGGGACTACTTGATCTAAGTGTAATACTTTAAAACCAAGATTAACAGATTAATTCTTGATGGTAGTAAATTAATTTTCTTCCTTGCTGTCTATAATATCCTGTGGGGGGTAGTTTCACACCTTATTATATGATTTTTGAAAAAGTAGAGTAGTATTGCCTCACCATTGATTCATAGTTTCCATTTATTCTAATCTACTTGTTATGACTTTTGAGGCTTGGCAGTCATGTCCAAGTTCAAATCCAAGGTTATGTTTTAATGTTTCATCATCCATTATAAACTGGACATTAATAATACATCTCCCCTTTTCTCTGACTTTAGAGTGACATTATTCCCAGCTTTTGGACTCATTTTTATTTGGAATGTCTTTTATATTCCATATTAATTTTGTCATTGTTTGTTTTAGTTACTGGGTAACTAGGCAACTGGACAGGGGCCATGCAGTGGATGTCCTGTATCTGGACTTCAGTAAGGCATTCGACTCAGTGCCACATGGAATGCCGGGAAGGAAGTTAGTAGGCACAGGGCGGTGCAAAGCTGGTGAGATGGGTAGGAAACTGGCTGCAGGGAAGGCAACAGAGGTGGTGGTGGGTGGGGAGCCTCACACCCAAGGGCAGTGACGAGTGATGTTCCACAGGGCTTGGTGTTGGGACCAGTGTTGTTTGGGATATTCACTGCAGACATATCATGGGACATCAAGAGCAAGATCAGTCTGTTTGCTGATGATATCAAGGTAGGCGCAGTGGTGGATGACCTAGGGGGATGGCAGGGGCCTGATGATCTGGCAAAGCTTGAAACCTGATCAGACACCTGGCAACTAGGCTTTAATGCCAAAAAGTGGAAGGTGCTGCATTTTGGGATGAAGAACCCAAGGAGGAGTTACCAGCTAGGGGGAGTGCAGCAAGCCCAGACAGAGGAGGAGAAGGATCTGGGTGTACTCATTACAGGGTCAATGAACAACTCGGCACAATGTAGGAAGGCAGCTGCAAAGGCCAACAAAATGCTGGGTTGTACTGCAAGGGTATATCCTCGGGAGGAGGAGGTGATTCTGCCACTATATGGGTCATTAGTTAGACCACACCTGGAGTACTGCGTGCAGTACTGAGCGTCCGTATCTGAAGGGACATTAAGTTACTGGAGAGGGTGCAGGCGCAGAGGCGACAAAGATGATCAAGGGGCTGGGGACTTATCATACGAGAGGAGGTTGAAGGAGTTGAACATGTACTCACTGGAGGAGAGGAGAGACACGGGTGACATGAT
Source organism: Neoceratodus forsteri (assembly GCA_016271365.2). Classification (NCBI taxonomy): domain Eukaryota; kingdom Metazoa; phylum Chordata; order Ceratodontiformes; family Ceratodontidae; genus Neoceratodus; species Neoceratodus forsteri. The sequence continues at coordinate 358,006,844 of CM028135.1, read as the reverse complement.
TGAAACCTTTAAATACATGAAAGGAATAAACAAGACAAGTACAGAGGGGCTGTTCAAAGTAAGGGAGGGGAGGGACACCAGGGGCCATGATAGGAGACTGGAGCGAGGAAGGTTCAGGAGGGAGATAAGGAGACACTTTTTTTTTTTTTTTATACAGAGAGGGTGGTGGCTGGGTGGAATGCGTTACCTCCTGAAGTGGTATGCAGTAGAACAGTGGACTGCTTCAAACGAGGATGGGACAGGACAAGGGGGAGGGTTAATGAAGGGGAAGGGTGGAAGGGAGGGGCAGCTGCAGAATAAGGGGTGCTAGCTGCACATTCGAGCAGACTTGATAGACCTCTAGGCCTTTATCTGCTGGCAAATTTCGTATGTTCGTACTTTTTCTAACATAATTCTGTCTTTGGTTAAAGAGGGATTCCACATGGGCAAGCTACAGGTATGGCCATAGCAGGTTGTAGTATAGTGGGAAAATGATCCTTTCACTCCTAGAGGACAAATGGGGCCAAATGCAACCAATAATTCTATGAACTTTCATCAACAAGACAGAGAGAGAGAGAGAGAGAGATTCCTCTCAAAAAGGACATTTGATATTTTCTGAACTCTAAACCTCAGAAACAAGGTATAGTTTTAGAAGTAACCGTGTATAGTGTTCTTTGTATAACCATCCAATAGTTATTTTATATTTGCCTGCATTTCAAAACTGCAGAATTTACTGTGTTATTTTTAAGTAAACTTATTAAAATTTCTTATCAACTCTGCCTGGGGTCTGGTTGTGTGATCTAATATTTTAAACAAAAGGGTTTTGTAAGGTCTGTATGCCTTGTTAACAAAGATAGTGACCGCTCAGCTATCCTAATAACCAAATAGGCAAGAGGCTGCCAGTGGCTGTGGTGGGATTCTCAACAGAGAATGCAGTACCAGAGTCAGGGGGACTCGAGACTACATTTTCCACCCTCCCACTGGGAAAAGAAAGGTTGATAATGTGTCCTGAACCCTATAACTGCTCACGAGTTCCAAAAAAGGGGGACATCGATGAAAACAGGAGGTTCTGCCGTGCACACGGGGCTGGACTCGTGACAGATCTGGTGCCAGCTACTGGGATTTTGAACAGTCTTACAAAACCGACACACAATAGAGGGCAGAATTTGAAACGTGGGAAAAAAGAAATTGGTTTTGTAGACAACAGTCCCCATCCTATTTGAATTTTTTTTGAGCAAATAGTGTAGTATAGAAGAAAAATGTCTTCCCAGTACAGCACTATGAATCTGGAACAGCCAAGGAAGATTTGTGTAGAAAAGTGCATTTCCAGTGAGAATAAAAATAAAAAGCAACTCACAGAGGCCCTTATGGCAGCTGAGACAGAGGAAGTGCCACCGTGCTTGGAGCCACAGGTGGTCACTCTGGATGCCCTGAACCCAGAGAAGGAGCCGTCTACAGACAAGGAGCTGGAGCTGAGGAGGCTGCAGATGCAGGAGAGACAGCTTGAGATGGAGCAAAAAAGGTCTGAGATGGAACTACAGGAAAAGCAGCTCCAGAGAGAGGCCAACATGGACATGTTTTTGAATTCACTTAAAAAGGTCTGTATCCAGGCCAATCTACCCAAAGAGACCTGGAACTTTCAACTGTCTCTACTGCTAAGTGGCAAGGAGAGGGAGGCACTGGGACAGATGGACAATCTTGTCAGTAAAGATTTTGATAAGATAAAAGCTGTATTATTAAAAAAATATTATCTGAACTCTGATGTATACGGAGCAAAATTCCAGAAATTCCAAAAGGGGCTGGAAATGAGCTTTGAGGAAGTAGTCACTAAACAGCATCAGTATTTAAAACGGTGGGAGGGGGTGAAAGCAGATTCTGTTGAAGCTATTGAAGGGGTGGTATTGCCTGAACAATTTTATTGGATTTGCTCACCTGATCTAAAGCTTTGGCTGGAGGTTCGAGATCCTAAGATGGCCATGCAGGCTGCAGAGATGGTGGATTGCTATGCTTGAAGCAGGCCTGCTCTCAAGGAGAATGGGGGAGTAGGGAATTCAGGGGCAAAAGGAAAAAGTGGACATTTTGGACAATCAAAAACCACAGCGCCTCTGCAGAAAGAAGGAAAACACTAAGTGCCCAAAAGGGAGTATGAAGAAAAAGAAAAATGATGAATGCTGGTATTGTAAATAGCCAGGCCATCTTTCTAGGCACTGTCCTAAGAAGGCCCAAAAGGTAAAAGGGTCTATACAGACAGACAGTTGCCAACTGTGTTACTGACACTGTCCATAAAAATATGAGAGTGCACATTCACCCAGTCATGGTGAATGAAGTACAGACTAGAGGGCTAAGGGATATGGAAGCATCTCTTACCCTGGTGAAAGGGGATTTGGAGGGGGCTGAACAAATACTGCCAAATCACTTTGTCTCTGTGAGGGATTACACTGGAGAAAAGGAACATACCCCTTAGCCAGTGTTACCCTGGATTGGGGAGATGCAGATGAAGTGGGTAAGAAAGGTGGCTGTAGCAGACAAACTCATTATGGATGTTACAGTGCGGAATGATGTTCCACAGGGGGTGGTTTGTGCTGTGACCTGGAGCCAAAAGGATAGGGGCTCCTGTGATCTTTGGAAGCCCACAGAAATTCAGATAGGAGACGTCAGGAGACAGGACAGCCAACCTGTGGCTCCTGTAAAAGAGGGTGATAACAGTGGAATGAACTTCTCCTAGTGGCAATTAACCAAACTGCTACTGAAGGTTTCTCTCAGGAGAAAGGGGTTGGACATAGCCCGGGAGAGGGGGAAGGCTGTGATACTGAGTCCCCTACTGCCACAGCTATGAATCTCAGACTGGGAACTGATGGGGACATGCCCCATGCTCTGGATAAGTGGGAAGACTTAGCAGCAGCACAGTGGACAGACCCATTCTTAGAGAAGCTGAGGGACTGTGTAGAGTCTGATGGGACACAGGGAGGTGATGGAAAACACAGGGTGCATTGGGACAATGGACTGTTATACACACAGGTCATCAGTACAGAGGGAGGGGTGATGGTCAGGCAGCTTGCTGTTCCCCAGGAGTATCGTGGGTTATTGCTCAAGGTAGCTCATGACATTCCCATGTCCAGACATTTGGGCATTGCTCATACTATGCAGCGCTCAGCCCACAATTTCTGTTGGCCCAATATTACCAAGCAGGTGAAGGAATACTGCAAATCCTGTCACCGGAGTCAGGAAATAGGGAAGGCTGGAAGCAAAGACAAGGCTGCCCTGACTCCCTTACCAATTGTGAAGGACCCATTTCAGAATGCTGGAATGGATACTGTAGGTCCTTTGAATACCCCAAGTTCCTCAGGGAAAAAGTATATATTGACAGTCTATTATGCTACCCGCTATCCCGAAGCCATCAATCACGCTATCCTCCCTTAAGGTGGGCAAGGTGGCTGATGCTTTGTTGGAGATTTTCTCCCATGTTGGATTTCCGCAGGAGGTTATCTCTGATCCTAAGGTGATATGATTGAAATATTCAAACACCCTAAGGGCATTAACAAGGTGAAAGAATCTAACATGTTTCAATATAAGGAAAATAGCAGGACAAGAGAACACAGCATGCCATTAGAGGGAGGCCAATTAAGGGGTAATGTGAGGAAGTTCTTTTTCACAGAAAGGGTGGTGGATCCATGGAACGGCCTACCTCAGGAAGCGGTGGATATGAATACAGTGCAGGGCTTCAGACATAGGATAGGCATAAGGGGGGCAATACAGATGAGTATGAATAGATAGGCCATTGACAGAGCAAAGGCTGATGGTACATTTACAAGGTAGAAAAAGAAATGGGCAGACTGGATGGGCCTTGCGGTCCTTATCTGCCATCAACTTCTACGTTTCTATGATCAAGGGGGTACCTTTATGTCAGACCTAATAAGTGTTTGTGGGAGAAGTGTAGTGCCATACAGAGGTGCACGATGCCTTACCACCCATGAGTCAGTGGTCTCGTGGAGAGATTTAATGGGACCCTAAAAGCTATGCTTTGGCATTTGCAGAACAGCATGGGCAGGACTGGGAGAAAGACCTGCCCCACCTGCAGTTTGCCCACAGGGAAGTGTCACAAGAGTGGACTGGGTTTTCACCCTTCGAGCTCTTCTATGGACGCAGGGTGAGGTGGCCTCTAGATTTAATATGAGGAGACTGGGAAGGTAAGAATATCACCCAGGGGACTCCCATAGTGGAGTATGTGTTAAAATTCAGGGATACACTGAAGGAGCTTATGGGCATGGCCCAGAGCAACCTAGCAGCTGCCCAGCAAAAACAAAAGACCCAATATGATCATGGAGCCAGAGCTCACTCGTACGGGGGTAGGACAGGAGGTTATGGTTCTGATCCTGGTCCAAAAGGACAAGCTGAGTGGGCAGGGCCATACAAGGTAGTCCAGCAGGTAAATGATGTTAATTACCTGACCGAAAATACACTCACAAGATGTATCATGTAAACATGATGAAGCCATATTTTAATAGTGCTGACACTGCACCTGCGGTTTGCAGTCCTGGGGAGGAGTTAGGTGAGGAAGACCCCTTCTCAACTTGTTAGCCGAGGGTAAGCAGGTGTCATCTGTGAAGACCATCACGCTGTCACCCCAGTTGACACCTCGACAGGCCCAAGAACTGAGCACCGTTTTGCCCCTTTATTTATGCCAAAGCATGGACAGACACTACTAGCGGTGCATTACGTAGACACGGAGACCCAAGCACCCATACATAGGGCAGCTTACTCGATGTCAGACACAGTCCTCAAAGACATTAAGAGGGAGGTGGGGGAGATGCTGGATCTAGGGGTGATCCAGAAATACCACAGCCCCTGGGCCTCACCTGTAGTCCTTGTACCAAAACCAGATGGGACTACATGGTTCTGTGTAGATTATCATGGGCTTAACGCCATCACAAAATCTGATGCCCACCCAATGCCATGCACGGACGTACTGCTGGATAAATTGGGGGGAAGCACATACTTAACTACAGCAGACCTGACAAAAAAGGGTACTGGCAGGTGAACTCATGGACAGAGCTAGGGGAAAGGTCAGCTTTCATCACCTCCAAATTGGTCTGCTCGAGCTCAAGGTCATGCCCTTTGGGATGAAGATGCCCCTGCTACATTCCAGCAGTTATTAAATCAGGTGTTACAGGATATGGAGGATTTTGCAGTCGCCTACCTGGATGATATTGCTATTTTTCACCATATCTGGGAGGAACACCTGACACACCTGAGGGAGGTGTTTGGCCGAATACAGGCCATATATCTGACTATTAAGGTAGAAAAGTGCCAGGTGGCCATGGCAGAGGTCACTTATTTGGGACATGTGGTGGGGTGAGGCCAACTCAGCTCAAGCCAAGCAATAAAACAGAGGCAACTGCATCATGGCCCATGCCTGAAACCCAGAGATAAGTCAGGAGCTTTCTTGGGACAGCAGGGTATTATAGTAAATTTGTTCCCAACTACAGCTCCCCTGGCTACTCCTTTAATTGGGCTGTTGACAAAGAAGAAGCCTTGGAAGGTAAAATGGGAGCCAGCCAGTGAGCAAGCCTTCACCCAGCTGAAAACCTTGCTGTGTAGGGCCCCAGTGCTGGCCAGCCCCAACTACAACAGGCTATTTGTGGTGGAGACAGACGCTTCAGATGTGGGAATAGGGGCAGTCCTCAGCCAAGTATCCAATCAGGGGGAGAGTACCCCATTGTATACTTAAGCAAGAAGTTGCTTCCACATGAACAAGCTTATTCGACAGTAGAAAAGGAATGCCTTGCCTTACTTTGGGCATTAAAAAAAACTGGAACCATACATTTATGGAAGGCATTTCAAGGTCCAAACAGATCATAACTCGTTAGCATGGCTGGGCCAAATGGGGAAAACGAATGGAAAACTTCTGAGATGGAGTACTGCCTTGTAGGTTACCCATAGGCTGGGGTCTAAGAATGGGAACGCAGATGGCCTATCTCACATATTGGATCATTAACAGAACTGGGAAGAACGTTGCAGTCAATAAACGTGCATTTCCCCCAGGTTCTGTTTTAGGAGAGAGGGATGTGGCAAGATAGGCCTATTACCACTTTATTTAATGTTCCTATTTCCTGGGTTGTGAGGCACTCCCGATTTAAGACACTGTCCCTTTAAGAAGGCCAAGAAAAAGTTGAACAAATAAAAGAATTTACCAAAGCTAGTTTGGGCCTGGCATTCATCCAGATAGGGAACAGACAGGTTTATGTATCCTAAGGGTCATAACTCTTGGACTGAATGGTCAAACTGGACACTTAGCCTTCCAATAACAGGAAAAGGCCAGTAGGGGAGCAGCCTGAAGTCATTAACTCAAAACAGTAAGAGGTTATGCATAAAACAGATGTTACAGGGGTTAAACATGAAACCATAGTGACACCTGCAGGAAAGGGTAAACTGTTGCACCCCAATCTCTGTATAGCTCAAGAGTATTCACCCTATCCCAAAGGGAATGGGTGTGGCTTGAAAATGACATCACTCAGACTTTAACGACACAAAGAAATTTGAAATCAGTGTACTTTTAACTTTGAGTCTAAGGCCTGAGGAACTATTCCTGGAGCATTTCAGAGCTAAGAAGAACTTATCATGCTGGTGTATCCTTTTTAAAAAGTCTATGTACGTTTTGTGAAACATGACTTTTCACATACTGAACAGAAATTCTGATTTTAAGTCAGACTCTTGGAAACAAATACTTTTCACCAAGAAAACACATGGGATCTCTAAAAGGATCCTCAGAGAACAGACTTCTGTCACAAACTTGCTACAAATCTGTTGCTTAATAAACTTTCATCAACGAGAGAGATTCCTCTCAAAAAGGACACTTGATATTTTCTGAACTCCAAACCTCAGAACAAGGTATAACTTTAGAAATAACAGTGTACAGTGTTCTTTGTATAACCATCCAATAGTTATATTTGTTTGCATTTCAAAATCTTTCAAATTGTAGAATTTACTGTGCTGTTTTTATTGAAGTAAACTTGTAATTTGTTATCAACTCTGCCTGGGGTCTGGTTGTGTGAGCCAACATTTTAAACAAAAGGGTTTTGTAAGGACTGTATGCCTTGTTAACGAAGATAGTGACCGCTCAGCTATCCTAAAAACCAAATAGGCAAGAGTGGTCGTGGTGGGATTCTAAATAGAGAACATAATACCAGAGTCAGGGGGACTGGAGACTACATCTTCCACCCTCCCACTGAGAAAAGGAAGTTTGACAATGCTTCCTGAACCCTACAACTGCTCATGGGTTCCATAAAAAGGGGGACATCCCTGAAAACAGGAGGTCCTGCTGTGCCCAAGGGGCTGGGCTCATGACAGCAGTATAGTGAGAAAACAAATGGGGTCAAATGCAACCAATAATTCTATTCACTTTTGTGATTATATTTTACAATAAGCAGATGATTTTAACATTATCCATCACTGTAATTCACAGGTCTCTTTCATCAGTGATAGTAATAATTTCGGTACCGCTGATGCTGTATTTGTAACCTATGTTATTTTAACCTAGGTACGTAACTATGCATTTGTTTACACTTCATTCTATGCCCCAGGTTTTTGTCTATGCTACAATGCTGTTCAGGTCTGCTTGAACTTTAGTGTAATCAGGTACAGAGCATACCTCAGGTCTTGTCCTCTGCAAATTTGTTATACTAAGAATTTATTCCAATTCCCAAATCCATTGTAATGATATTAAATAGGATCGGCACCAGGGCAGAACCTTGAGGGATACCACTCAACATAGGACCTTCTCATGATAGGTGGCCATATGTTTTGATTCTGTGTTCTAGCATTTAGCTAATTTTTTTTTATCCAAGTCACTATCTTGCTGTTAACTCCTAGCCTTTTTCATTTGTAAATGATAGCTTGATATGGGACCTTGCCAAAGGCCTTAGCATAATCTAGAAAAAATGATAGCCACAAGTTTTCCTGCATCTATAGCCTTCCTTACTGTGTCATAAAATAAGATTTGTGGTGCAGAAGTGTCCAGCAGTTAACCCATGTTGTGACAAATATATCAGTGTAGCCAGTCAGTAAATGTTCAGTAACTGACTATAAAACGAGACAGTCAAAGATCTTGCCTATAACTGAAGTCAGACTTATTGGTCTGTAACTGAAGCAGTCAGATGTTGCTCATTTTTTAAATACTGGGACCAAAGCTGCTGAGCACTAATCCAGAGGGACTGGGCCAGTAGCAAGTGATTGGTTAAAAACATAGGCCGAATGACCAAAAAGCTCCAATTCCAGAATTTTATCACTAGGATACTATGTCATTGGTTGGGACCTGTAGCTGTGTTATTTTTCACTCTTCTTATTCCAGACAAGATCAACTGCTCAGTAAGAAAAAAATACTCACCTTAGTAATCTTGTTTCTTCCAATGTATTCTTCTACATTCATAACTCTCTGCAGTTAGCCTCCTAAGCAGAGCTGCCTGGAGAAAATTAAACTATATGCAAATGATAGCATTGGCTTGTGACACATATTCAAACTGCTGCTCTTATCTGTTGCAATGTTCCATCAACGTATAATATTTTTAAGAAGCCTACAAGGCAACCTATAAGAAAACTTATCTAAATATACTTATTTAATGTAACGTAACTTAAACTGTCCATGACAGCATGAAACATCTTTAATATTATTATAATCCTTAACCCCCTCCCCGAATGCCAGAATCACCTGGAAAAAGAAGGGAATTAAATATTTCCCACTAGGGTTAGAAAACATATATGCCAGTGTTTGGGACTTTCAATTATAAAACTTGATCAGGAGTGCAGAGGCTCTGGTTCTGGAAGGGGAGTCAGGGAGTGAGAGTTATGAATATAGAAGAATACCTTGGAAGAAACAAGATTACTAAAGCGAGTATTTTTTTCTTCTAACCCCAGGTATTCTATATTCCTAACTCTCTGCAGACTTCGAAGCAGTACCTTTGGAGGTGGGCAGAGAATCTACTTAGGAAAACGACTCTGCAGGACTGATGTGCCAAACCTGGCATCACTTCTGGACTGTGTGTCCAGACTGTAGGGTTTAGTAAATGTGTGTACTGTCCTCCAGGTAGCTGCTTTACAGATTTCCACTAATAGAATATGTCTGTACGCTGCTATAGTAGCAGCTGTGCCCCTAGTTGAATGAGCCCTCCGGCCTGCTGGGGGTTCCTTGCCAACTTTTGAGTAGCAAAACTGAATTTATGCAACAGATGTCAGGATAAAACCTGACACATAACTTCAGTTATCTGAGTCACTGTGTGGATAAATGGTTGGTGGCGTAAACACTATGAGGATAACTTCAAGTTATCCACATAGTGATTACATCATCACCCATTTATCCACACAGTGACTACATCACTAACCACCACCACCACCTGTGCTGCCTGCTCAGCAGTACTGCCTCCGTTTCACTTTCACCTTCTCACCGTTCTGTTTACAACCCAAACTATCACAGTCCCAGACACTCACAAAATACAAACCCTAACCAAATCCCCCACCCCCAAACTGGAACCTCATTTTAAATGAAAACACTCAAAGAAAAAAAAGCAATGTTTTCCTCTTTCTCAGCACAGCAACTCTGAAAACCAAACACAGCAACCACGCACAGAGAAAAAACATGGAAAGGAACTTAAGAAAAAAAAAATATAACAAAACTGAACCCCAAAAATCCTGCTGCATAAATCAAATATGCGTGGGGTACCTTTGGGATAACCAAGTTATTTGTACAGTAACTTGTGACCTCTCATAAACCTCACTCGTGGCTTTGCCACTCATGAGATTACTTGAGGTCACAGGCTACTGTACAAATAACTTGGTTATCCCACAGGCGCCCCCGCATATCCCATATGTACTAGACTATCCAGCGGGAGACTGACCTCTTAGAAGCTGGGGTGCCTTTACCTACATCCCTATAAGTAAGCAACAGCTGCTGCTTGTCATGTCTATGATCCCTGGTATGGGTCACATAGTAACTTAATGTTCGTTTGACATCTAGACTATGGAGTCTGCGTTCACCTGAACTAGTATGTTCAGTGAAGAAAACTGAAGTGTAATGGATTGGTCCAAGTGAAAATCAGAAACCACCCTGGCAAGAAATCTATTTGTTCTCAGCACCACCTTGTCATTATGGAAGGAAAGATAGTCCTTCTCAACACATAAGGCTTGTAGTTCACTGATTCTTCTAGCTGAAGTAACTGCAACCAGAAACACAGTTTTCCAGGTAACATATTTTAAATGTGCAGAGAACATAGGCTCAAAAGGTGGTTTCATGAGCTAAGCAATGCATATGTTCAGGTCCCATACTGGAACTGGTTTCCTATTAGGTGTGTGCAAGTGGCACAAACCTTTAAAGAACTTTTTGAAAATGAGATTTGATGCTATGGAAATACCTTTCCCAGCAGAAATGTAGGCAGAGAATGATGCCAGATGAACTTTCATGGATGTATATTTCCGCCCCCGAGAGTGGAGGTATGCAAGATATTCCAGAACAATTGGGATCTCCACTAAAGTAGGGGTATCTCCTTGGAATTATACCAAATAGAGAACCTTTTCCATTTTGATGAGTAGGTTTTCTTAGAAGGTTTTCTGTATCCTTTTAGAATATCCAGAACAGCTTGGGAAAGATTTAAGTTTGCATATTCCAAGAGTCCTCAAGAGCCATGCTTCGAGTCTGAGAGACCTCCGATTCGGATACAAGATTTTCCCCTGGTGGGAGGTCAACAGGTTGTGCCTCCTGGCTAAGTATATCGGTTTGGCTACCGACATGGAAAGTAATAGAGGGTATCGCAGCTGCCTGGCCCAGTCTGGTGCTATTAGAATCATTGATGTAGGTTGTGACCAGAGTTTGATCAGAACTCTGAAGACGAGAGGGATGGGAGGAAAAGCATACAGACTTTTCTCTGACCAGTCCACAGCCAGAGCATCCAGTGGGATTTTGCCCTTGGCTGGTGGTCTGCAACAAAAGAGGGGCAGAAGGTTGTTTTCTTGGGATATGAAGAGATCCACCTCTGGTGTGCCCCATCTCCTGAACACGGAGTCCAGCACCTGCTTATTGATGGACCACTCGTGATGTGCCTGGTTGATTCTGCTCAGGGCATCTGCCCGGGTACTGTCCTTTCCTGGTACGTGAATGGCCTTTAGTGAGTAAACTAGACTCCAGACTTTCACAGCCTCTGTGCATGGGGGACCTTGCTTGTTTATATAGTACATTGTTGTGGTGTTGCCTGTCCTGACTTGCACCCCTTTCCCTTGTACCAGGTGGGTGAATGCTTTCAAGGCCAGAAACACTGCCCTCAGCTCCAGCAAATTTATATGCAGCAGTGACTCTGCGATGGACCAAGTTCCATGAGTGGTGTGATCCCCTAAGTGAGCACTCCATCCTAACAGAGAGGCGTCGGTTGTGAGGATAGCTGATAGGGCTTCCCTTTGGAAGGGTACCCCTTTCCTGAGGCTGTCTGCTTCCTTCCATCACTGGAGTGCTTGAAGCAGGGTTCTTGTTACAGGAACCTGTTTTGTCAGTTTTTCTTTTCTCTGGCACCAGTGTGCTCTGAGATGAAACTGTAGCTCTCTCATTTGGAATCTGGCTCCCAGGACTGTGACTATTACTGCAGCCATATGTCCCAGCATTTGCAGGAACTGTCTTGCTGGTCATGGCTCATTCAGCTTGAATGAGGCAGCTAACTGCAGAATGCTTTGCACCCTGTCCTGAGAGAGGAACGCTCTTCCCTGTGTGTTCAGCTCTGCTCCTATGAAATGCAGGACTTGTACTGGAGTGAATAGATTTCTCCTGATATACCAGGAATCCTAGAGATTGTAACAGGTTTAGTGTTACCTTTAGATGATCTTGCACCTGCTGTGGTGAACTTCCCACCACTAGTCAGTTGTCGAGATTAAGGGGAGACTGATATAACCTTCTTAGGTATGCCACTACCACTGCCAAACACTTTGTAAACACCCTGGGGTGCTGAAGTGAGACCGAAAGGTAAAGCTGAGGATTGGTAATGTCCTGTTGAAAGTCTGAATCTGAGGTACTTCCTGTGAGATTCTCTTATTGGGATGTGACAGTAAGCATCTTTTAAATCCAGAGATGTTAGCCAATCTCCCTGCTGGATTACTGGCAAGCTCACTGCCAATGTGACCATTGTGAACTTTGGTTTTATTAGATGCCTGCTCAAAAGTCAGAGGTCTAGAACAGGCCGCCATTCCCCATTTTTCTTTTTGGTGGGGAAGTATCTTGAATAGAAAGCCTCTTCCTTTCTGATGATTTGGGACACACTCCATTGCTTTTAACTGGAATAAGCTTTGAGCCTCCTTCTCCAAGAGTTTTTTTCCTCTATGAGGGAAGCTGGTTTGAATGACCTTGTTCTCAAGGGAGGAAAAGACCTGAAACTCAGGGACAAACCCTGACTCACTACCTCCAGGATCCACTTGTCTGTGGTGAGGGAATGCCAAGCCTGGAAATAGTTAGCCAGTCTGCCCCTACTGCTAGAGGGGAGGCAGCCTTGATCATTAAGTCAGGGTTTATTTTGCCTGGGGCCGAGCTTGGGTAGTTTGGGAACCTCTCCTAGAGCCCCTTCTACCTCTGGCCCTGAAATATCCAATCTGCTGTGGGTATTGTTGATACTGTGGGACGGACTGTGCCTGACAAAAAGGCCTACTATAAGCTGTCCTTCCTCTGCCTCCCCTTCTGAATGGCCTAAAGGAGGGAGAAGGCCTCTCTTTTGAGGAATTACTCTTATAGGTGGCTTTATATTCATCTACCTTCGTCATGTGTGCTTCAGTCTGTTGACCAAATAATGAGTGATCGTCTACAGGGAAATCCATGGCTTTAGCCTGGGTATGCTGTGTTAAATTAGTAGCCCTGAGCCATGCCAGCTTTTGAAGGGCTATGGCAAGAGCCATCCATCTGGCAGCACTGTCGTTGGCATCTGCTGCCATTTGAAATTGGTACCTGGCTGCTTCAAGTCCGAACCTGGCTGTTTTAGCCAAATCATCAGAGACAGGTGAAGGAGCCTTCTCTGCCATGGTCAACACAGACTGCCACAGTGATTTTTGGTACTGTGCTGAGTAAGCTTGGTAGTTTGCCTGTCTTACTCCCAGTGAAGTAGCTAAATAACTTTTCTTTGACATGCTGTCTATTTTGTGAGAGTCCATCTCAGGTGGGTGAGAAGCTAAAAGGAACCCTCATCTTCTCACAAGCTGCTTGCTGGACTATCCCCTGATGATCAGGGTGAGAGCAGAGGAATTCAGCCCCTTGTCTGTCCAGTTGGTACTTTTTATCTGCCTTCTTGTCCAGAGATAGAACAGAATTTGGAGTCTGCAGGATTTTAAACAAGCCTTTTTTAAAGAACTTGTTTATGGGGAGAAGAGTTTTCTTTATGGGTGTTAACCCCACCCTCTCTATATATTCGTCCTCTTCTTCATCTTCTATGACCTCTGTGGTAGCCAGGTCAAGGGCATCCACTATTTTCCTTAGAAAGGAAACATGAGAGGAAAAATCCTCTGGTCTGGGGGGAGAGCTGAACTCCTGCTCTGGTGAGATCTCTGGTTCAATAGGCTCACCTTCGTCCATTTCAGGTAAATCATACTCTTCAAACTCCATCGTATCCTGAGATGGGTTTGGTTCAGAGGGAGGAGCATCCTGGATTTGAACTGGTGCTGGAAGGGCTGGAGTAGGTATCAAAGCTTGAATGATCTTCATGGCCTGGGCAATCTCCTCCGATGATGGAAGGCTGTGAGGCACAGATGAAACCCCTTTTGGTTTATCAGCCAGGGGATCAAAATGCTTTGTCTTCTTGTTTTTTTCAGTGGGAACTGGAGAGTCAGCCGGATCACCCATCCTTTTTACAACAGATGTTTCACCCTTGTCGGGGTGCTTAAGGAAGAGACAGTGGTTTCACCCGCAGACTTGGAGAGTGTGGGTTGGTCAGAACCAGTAATACCTTCCTCTAATCTTTTTTGTAGTCTTTCAAGTCTCTTTTCTACTGTTTTCTTTGGGAATGATTTGCAGATATCAGAATCTGCTGAAAAATTATCATTCCCCAGGCAGACTACACATACATCGTGCTTGTCTGCTTTTGCAAAGATGTTCCTACGCTTCAGGCAGTTTTTAAACCCTGGGGGTCCAATGTGTTTCTTAGGTTTTTCTGCCATTGTCAACCGATGAAGAAAAACATGAACCACAATAAAGATTTCACTTTTTTTTTTTTTTTTTGCGGTCAGTTCAGGAACCGATGAAAGTTCTGATAATTAACTGAGAACTTAAGAATCAGAACCGGGTTAGCGGTTTCAAATACAAAATTTATTTCAATTTAAACAAGTAAAACAGTTAAACTAAATGGCAGAATTTCTTATATGCTTATATTCAGTGAAGAGCCACAAGGAACGACTGATATGGGAAGTCTCCTAGGCGACTTGACTTGTCAGGCGGAAAAAGAAATCCGATACGTTGATGGAACATTGCAGCAGATAAGGGAGGCAGTTTGAATATTTATCAAGAGCCAATGATAGCTCTATCATTTGCATATAGTTCCATTTTCTCTGGGCAGCTCTGCTTAGGAGGCTAACTGCAGAGAGTTAGGAATATAGAAGAATACCTGGGGTTAGAATAACAAGTTTACTATGGGTACTTGAAGATAGATATGGATCACAGTTATCAGGGTCGATTATAAACTGGTGGTCAAGATACCACAGAAATCTGTCTTTAGAGCTTCTGCCACTTTGTCTTCCTTTGTTAAGATTACTTTATTCTCAATTATGGGGCCTACTTGTTTAAATGGTTTGGTTAGAGCTGACACGTCTGGAAAATTGTGTAATATCGAATGCCACCCAATGTCCGATTTTCCTTCTTTTAAATTCCTTCTGTTTACTACTTTGTTAACATTGCTATGTGTATGTGCTTATTTCATTGTAAGCTTTATCTGTAAATATGGGATACTTATTCAGCCATTGTGTCTTTTTTCCTTTTGTGTTGTAGGCCTTGGATCAAAACTGTCCCTCAATTCATTCATTTTATTTAAATTTGGACCATTAAGAATGCATGTCACTGCCGCTTAGATCTAATTTTCAATGCTTATAAATTCATATTTGATTTTGTCCAGTTCAGTTTTGGTATAACTATAAAAGCTCATAACACCACAGCTTTTTTCTATACCTGTTGTAATGTAAAAAAAAGAGATGGTATTGTGATCAGAGTTCAGTAAGGGTTCTTTAATTTTGTATTTTGTAATCCCTTCATTCAAATTGCTGAGAACACAGTCAAGTATGTTTTATCCATGAGTAGGTTCAAAAGTGAATCAGTTTAAATTTTGCGCATGAATCATTAGCTTAGATTCATCCTTGACACGGGTGCCTCTGCTGCTGCAAGCAACCGGGCGGGCCCCTTCTGTCCACTGGCTGCCTTCTTTGCTGCACTACCCGCCGATCACTAGACCGAAGCTTCACCCTTGACATGGGTACCTCTGCTGCTGCAAGCAGCCAGGCGGGCCCCTTCTGTCCGCCGGCTGCCTTCCTCGCTGTACTGCCCGCCGATCACTAGACCGAAGCTTCATCCTTGACACGGGTGCCTCTGCTGCTGCAAACAGCCGGGTGGGCCCCTTCTGTCCACCGGCTGCCTTCTTTGCTGCACTGCCCGCCGATCACTAGACCGAAGCTTCACCTTGACATGGGTGCCTCTGCTGCTGCAAGCAGCCGGGCGGGCCCCTTCTGTCCACAGGCTGCCTTCCTCGCTGTACTGCCCGACGATCACCAGACCAGAGCTTCACCCCTGACACGGGTGCCTCTGCTGCTGCAAGCAGCAGGGCAGGCCCCTTCTGTCCTCTGGCTGTCGTCCTTGCTGTACTGCCCGCCGATCACCAGACCGAAGCTTCACCCTTGACACGGGTGCCTCTGCTGCTGCAAGCAGCTGGGCGGGCCCCTTCTGCCCGCCGGCTGCCTTCCTTGATGTACTGCCCACCGATCACCAGACCGAAGGCACGCTGCTGAAACGTGACTGGCCAGAACCATCGGCTCTGCCTGCTGACGGGCTGCTGCAGTTCTTTAATTCTTTGCTACTGCTGTTCCTTCTGGACTTTAAGCTAATGTTACATATTGATTATGGTACTGGTTAAGTCTCCCCAAATTGTCCTGTGAATCCTAATTTAAACGTGAACCTAAGCCTGTTTACAGCAATTTTGCACTCCAAGGGTAGTTTGAAGTGCAAGTTCTTTTAGGCTGCAAGTCTATAGATTTTAAAGTATTACAGCTCTCCTTGTTTTAAGGACCAGTGGTAATCTACCCTGGATCAGAAACTAAGTTTTAAAGTGATGCAGTTTTTTCTGTTTAGACCAGATTTCATTTGGGTCACAGTTGTAAGCTTTGCCCTGCAAATAATCCAATTTCTGTTTCACTTTCTCTCCTTACTGCTTGAATTCTTGGGCCCACCCCCAGCTTTTATTAAATACTCTCCCTCCCCCCTTGGCACCACCCCCAGGCAATCTTCATCCTCCCCTCTCATTAATATTGCAACTCCACCTAAAGATACAGAGTGCAGCTATTAGGCCTAACACTTGTCCTGTCCTCCCTTAGTTTAAAGACATCTTCCTATTTTCACCATCTGCTTGTCTATCAGCTTTGTTTAGTGCCTGCTCCATCATCTACTTTACAGTTCCATACCTGAGCTTCCTCCCTTGCTACCCTCAACATAGCCCCAATAATCTTCAAGTTGCATTGGTACCCCCTGCCCTAGCTAAAACGCCCTATTTTAATCTACATTTTATATCTTAAACTAGATCCACTGCCCCTGATCGGGCTCCCAGCGAGTGGCCGCCCGTGACTAATCCTGCCAGCTGTCCGCACCTCCATCCTCCAGCCGACCAGGATACCTTCAAAGCTGGTTAAGAGTCCTGGCTGCTCCGGGGAAGCACCACGCAGCTCAGATAGGCCGCCGCCTGCTGCCACCCTCCTCTAATTGGACAGCTGCTCTCTGCTTGGCCACTCATTGGCCCTGCCTTTTCTCTATTGGATTTTCAGTCTCTGGGCTTCGGCGCCCACTGCTTTGCATTGACATTTGCTGAAAATTTGCACCTACCCCACACCCCCACCACCAACCTTTATTAAATAGGCTTTGGCTCCACCCACTCGACCTTGGTATCCACCCTGCTTGAACCTTATTGGGCTCACTTACTGGGACCCACCCCAACCCCGTCGCTCCCTCTCCTTGCTTCACCTCCACGGGCTGGCTCTTGCCCTACAAACCCTCTC
This sequence comes from Neoceratodus forsteri, assembly GCA_016271365.2. NCBI lineage: Eukaryota > Metazoa > Chordata > Ceratodontiformes > Ceratodontidae > Neoceratodus > Neoceratodus forsteri. The sequence continues at coordinate 357,989,615 of CM028135.1, read as the reverse complement.
GGTTATCGTTACACATCCTCTAAGCACTATGGATCTGCCCCTTCTGCCTCTTCATCTCATTCTCTCTTGCTCCCAGCTACCGCTGTTTTTCCTGCCTGGAGCTAAATACCCCTCTCTTCCTCTAGGCTACAGGGCTGACCTAATCTACACCCACTCTGGTACCTTTCCAACTGAGCTTGTCTATACTCCCCCATTCTCCTCTGGGGGTGGCTGGCAACACCCAAAGAACTATGATAGGGTGGTGTATGTTAGTCTGTTCCCGTTCTCAACACTGGCTCATATTACTTCACTTTGGGACCTAAGACAGAATCACTGCAACAGACTGTGCATGAAACGGGTAAACAAATCTGCCTTAAAACAATTAAGATGGTGCATTCTGAAGCTTTTGCTACTCCTGCTGCTGCTATCTGGGAATGTTTACCCAAATCCTGGGCCTAAAATTCCTTGCTCCGGCCATCAATCGAGGCACCCTGGGACTCTCACCCTTGCATCTCTTAACATCTGCAGCCTCCTGCCTAAACTTGATGTCCTGCAAATATTCACTAACCAACACAACCCTGATATCCTTGCAATTGTTGAAACCTGGCTATCATCCAAAATTCCAGACACGGCTAGTGCCCTGCCAGGGTACAATCTCTTCAGACTTGATAGCAGTACAAAAAGAGGGGGAGGCTGTGCTTTATATCTCAAAGACACCCTCCTGAGTCACTGCTTACCCTCCCCACTCTCGGATTCTTCTACGCATATCCTAGCTATTAAAATTCTGCTGGGAGCTCACAACAAAGCACTAACTGTTGCTGCTGTTTACATTCCTCCACAAGAACAAGTTAAAGGCCTCAACTCAGTCTTGGACCTCATCCATGCCCAACCCCGACTCAGAGTTGATCCTAATGGGTGATTTTAACATCAACTGGCTAGCGCTGACACAGGGGGCCTCAAGGATGCCATCTCAGCAGCCAACCTGGCACAGCTGGTAGTCTCCCCCACAGATATAATTATAAAACTGGTGCAAGCATGCTCCTGGACTGAATACTGACCAGCTATCCCTTCCACATCTCGGATGTTTCCATCCTTCCAGATACACTAAGTGACCATTCTCCAGTCATCTGCGAATGGTCGAATAAATTCTGCAAGCCCCCCCCAAATCAATCAATAGTAGAGTCCTCCCATGTGGTCAGTTGAAACACCTCAAATCCCACCTCTGACGGCTTGACTGGTCTACTTTATTCAACACTTCTGATGGTCAACTCAGCCTTGGATTTTTTCATCAACTCCTTCAATGCTGCCTGTGACACATATGTCCCTTTCAAAAGGTGTAAAATCAAAGGTCTTTGCAATCCTTGACTCTCTGCTGAACTACTTACGGATCTGAAAGCAAGGGACCTCTCCTCTAGCTTTGGGCACGGGCCACTGGCAATCAAGCCAATATACAGAACTACAAACAGGCGCAAAACGACTGCACTAAATCAATCCGCCAGAAGAAAAATGCATACTACAGACATACCCTCACGTACGCCTGGGGTAAGGGAAAATCCTTCTGGGACAATCTTAAAGAAGTAACTGGGAAGCAGCCAAAAACCTCACCTACTATGTTGGTCATTGATGGTGGCATAACTCTCGACCCTACCACAACTGCAAATACTTTCAATACTGCATTCTCTGACCTCAGTAGTGCTCTCCCTTTGGACTGCTTCGATGATGGCTACCCTCCTTCTCCTATCCCCAACCCACAACCCCCTCCTTCCAACTGCCCACCATTCTACTTTAAGGAAGTCAGGGCGCATGAGGTTCGTAAATACGTCTCTAATGCAATCACCAAATCCAGGACTAGCGGGGACTCACTCGAACTCGAGCTGGTGTACCTCCACCCTTGATGAAGTGCTACTTCCACTAACAACAATTTTCAACCTCTCCATCGCTAGTTCCCCGACAGATGGAAATCAGCTACAGTATCCCCGTTCCACAAAAGTAGGGACAAGGATCTCCATACCCCCCCCCAAGGCCACTGAACATATGGTATCTGACCAGCTAATGGAATACCTGGACAAACACAATATCCTCTGTCCCCAATAACATGGTTTCCATATGGGTCACAGTACTAAATTGGCCCTCCTTGAATTCACTGGTGCTATCCACAGTTCACTGGACAACAGCCTCCTAACCAGTCGGTCTTCATTGACCAGACCAAGGCTTTTGACACTGTACATCATAAACCATTAATCATACAGCTACGTTCTGCTGGGCTCTCACCTGAGTCCACTAACCGGTTCAAGAGCTACTTGGAGAACCGCTCCCAGAAAGAGTGAAAATAGCTGATGTTCTCTCAGATGCGCGTCCTGTTCATTCAGGAGTTCCTCAAGGCTCCATTCTTGGACCACTTCTTTTTAGCCTCTTTCTGAATTATCTTCCACAATCGTGTCCTGCACAAATCCTCCTCTATGCTGACGAAGCCGTCATCCTCTCCACTCACAAGGATCCGGGCCACCTTCAAAAGAATCTACAGCTTGTCTTCACCTCAATTGAAACTTGGTTTAGTACACATAAATTGGTTCTCAACTACCAAAAAGAAAAAAAAAAGAAAAATCAAATCCATGCTCTTCTGCAGCCTGCACAACAAACACAGACTAAATCCCATCACAATCAAAAACTGCCTTGGTGGGCCGGCGCGGTGGTGCTGAGGGTTGAGGCGCTGGATGCCACACCTCACGCCACACCGGCAACCCGGGTTCGGGAACGGACTTGGGTCGGCAGGGGTCGGCGGGGAGAGGGAGGACTGAGCGTCCCAACGGATGCTCTCCTCCCTCAGGGGTGGGACACCAGGGGTGCAATATGCACCCGACACCCTCACCGGCTCTCGAGGAGGACTGGCGGCTCCGTTCATGGAGTCGGGGAGGGGGGACGCTGTTGGGCACTTGAGAGAGAAGTGCGTCAGCACGTCGCCTCTCTGGATGTACGTCCTTGTGCCGGCGTCCCAGGGGGCGGGGTTGAGGGAAGCACAGAAAAATGGATAAGCCCCTCGGTGGTCCTAGATGAAGACTGCTCCACCCAAGACCACCGAATCCAGGACAGACCCCAATGTGCAGATAGGAGGGAGGAGAGAAGCACTCTAGGGGCAGATTCTGGGTGAGTGGCGCAAAGGGTATGAGCAGTCCAAAGGAGTGGACACCGAGGTAGGAAGGGAGATAAATAAGAAGGTTAAAAAAAAAAAAAAAAAAACTACCTTGGTGCAAACCTCGAACAGGTTAATCCTTTAAATATCTAGGTATTACCATCGATTGTAACCTATCATATGCTACGCACATTGACAACATTGCCAAGGCTGCCAACACTTGCATTGGCCTACTCTTCAGGCACAGGCAATGCCTTACCTCAGATGTCTTAAGGACTGCAGTACAGAGCTCAGTAACCTCAATAATCTACTACGGCCTGATCATCTACTGCTCCGCCTCTGCCCTCAGGCGCATATCCATTGCATTAAACAAAGCTTGCTGTCTCATAACCGGTGCCCATCGCCTCACCCCACACGTGATCTCTATGCACAGACTGGGTGGCTTCCACTTTCAAACTAGATCAAGTACCAAACCTGCCTTGTGACAAAGAAAATAACACTAGGCCTTGCTCCCCCAGGTGTTCAAGCTCTCCTCTGCCCAGCACAGACTACTCACATCACCAGGGGCTCTGAATCCCAGCTTCTGCATATCCCGCATTTCCACACCACACAAGGGCAAAGATCGTTTGTGCACAGAGCTCCCAGCTGGTTCAATGGTCTCAACATTGACATCGCCTCAATGTCAAAGCTTGGTCCATTCAAATCCAGTCTCCGTTACATCCTGTCCACATCTAGCTCCTGTGACTGTTCCTAATTGTTCTCCCCTCTCCTCTTTGCTCTTTCCACCTAGCACTTAACCCTCTCCCACCTCAACTCTCTCTCCCCCATACACCCATTCATCCTCCCCTCCTCCCATCCACCTTCCCTACCCCCATGTAGCACTTTAACTGATATTTGACAAGTGCCTATAGCCGCACCCAACTAGTGTGTGTCTCCTCCATACCGTGTCAAGCCTGTTGCCAGACCTCTTTCTCGCAATTTTGCCACTGTATTGCATGTATAAATCTGTATGTAACTGCCTGTAACCCACTGTTATACTGTTATTCAATGTCGTTTGAATTGTACCTCAACCGATGTGGAAGCTTTGTAAAAGAGCCTTGGCTCAAAGGTACTTGTAATACTAGATGCAAATAAATTAAAAAAAAAATTTAATAAAAAATTCTAAGTGGTCTTCAACTGGGTTCCTACCTCAAATGTTATCCCAATAAATTCCAGGACAATTAGTCATCAATGATGTCATCACCACCACCACCACCACCACCACCACCACCACCACCACCATCATCATCATCATCATCATCATCATAACCACCACATCACTGAATTTAATATAAATTTTTCTCACGATCCGCGATCTCTTTTTCATGATCTCGTTTTCAACATAGGAATGATCAGGTGGTCTATATCAAATGCCTAGGCAGAGCTCCCCCCTTTCCTGCTTGTTAGCGAAACTCAGAGTCTATCATGAACAAGGGGTGTGGTAGAGTTAACAGATTTTTAAAAAATGCTCAATACTGACTCATTAACTTAGACAGCTACCTTCCCTCCCCTCTTCCCAATTCTATCCTTCTGGTATAGGATCCCTACTCACACTCCACCCACCAAGTTTCGATGATGCCCAGTATGTCACAATGTTCTTTGAAAATTAAATGCTCAAGCTCTGCCCTTCGTTATTGAGGCTTCTGTCATTACTCTTTGTTATTTGAATTTGCCTGCTTGATGGTATTTTCTTCCACTGACATTTTCCCCAATTATGCTGTTTGTGCAGTACTTCCTACATCCAACATGACCAAGTTTAAAGGGTCATTAACAGCATGACAAATGTTTACTCCCAGGTAATTTGTACCTTTTCTGTTAAGGTGGAGCCCCAAGTTCCTACGAAAGCAGTTTTTATTGACCCAGCCAGTGGTGGATGAACTAAAAACCCCTGCTGCCTACACCAACCCCTCAGCCATGTATTCATTTTCATGACAGTCTGCTGGTAGCCCACAGAAAGTCTGGCAATAGGCAGGATTTCACTAAAGAATATGTTCTTGCTTTTTGTTTATGGGTTTAAACTACATTTTTATAACCCTCCTTAATCTCATCATCCACTTTATATCCAGTGCCATCGGCACCTATATGAACAACTACCAGGTCCCCCTCTAATTTGTTCAGAAATTTCGTGACAATTTTGTTTAATATCTTCAATTACTGTCCCAGGGAAATAATTCACCATAATCTGTTCCTCGTTACCAGTTTACCATAACCTGTTCCTGGTCACCTTCACAGATGACAATCAGTGAAGTACAGGAGAGACCCACCTAGTATAGTATGTCCCAGAACATGATTCATAAGGATCTGGTGCTGGTGGGGGTGGGGAGTCTGTTCATTAGTGAAGTATATCTATTATTATGGTGGACACCTGGGGGAGGAGGGGATAATTCTGCAGGTCTCCATCCTTTACTCTGCTAAAAGACTGGACCAATGTCAAGCTTTCATCACCTGAACTCACATCTTCCCTACCTCTAGGGCTCCAGAGAAGGTGTGTACTGGCCTATTTTACTCACCTCATTTTAGGAAATACTCTTCAGAAATTTTTTTTAATGAGTATCAGTACTCACCCAACATTTGTAAATACTCCACCCGCTGAAGAATAGTGCTTTACAACATAACTGGTGATTCAAAAGGACCAGTTGTTTGTCAGATTTACAGCACTTGTATGCATCCCACTTTTGTTTTACTTTTTTTTTTTTTTTTTCAAACTGGTGAGCAAATTCCTACCTGCCAACATTATTTGGAGCATTATTGGCACCTGAAATTCTTATCTAGAAAAGAAACTTATTTTTTTAAATAAATGTACTCCTCAGTCCATCATAGCAAGACATTTGTACACATCTGAATTTCGTTTTACTCACCTCACTTTCAAAATAAGGAGTACAGGTACTCATCCCCAAAACTCTTATCTAGAGCCCTGCCTACCTTTCTTAATACCCATACACGTATTTCTGTGCCACTAATTCAATGTGCACAGTTGGGGTGGAATAACATGGTGGTGGTCGGGGGGGGGGGATTGATGTGCCTAGTGTACTTAGGACTGGTCAGTCTCCTCCAGAATTCTGATTTCCTGGAGGTTGTTTTTTTAATTTGTCCTTGAGTTTGCATGACTCCTTTTCCAGCTCAGACGTACACAGACATCTATTACAGCAAAAAAGGCATACAATTTACACTGGTTGTACTTGAAAAGATTTTTGATATGTTTGTCCCATGGGGGTTGTATCCTTGCTTGTAGGTACAGGATCAACAGGGAAATCAAGAAAATATAGGGCTGAACAGATACCTCTCAGAAAAAGACTGTCAGCACAGCAGCACGACTGCTGCTCCCAAAGTCTATATCCCAGGCTCAGGAATGGGCCCATGATGCTGGGGGGCAGCAGAGGGAGAAGGAGGATTAAGGATTCCTTGGGACACTCTCCTCCTCCTCCTCCTCCTCCAAGAGCGAGGGAATGCAAACTCCACTGTACTGCCACTACTTGGGTAATCACAGGTGGAAATGTAGTGGGAACTGAGATTCAGAAAGGTGGGGGAACCAGAGTAGCTTCAGACCACCAGCACACATTGGAATGTGCTCAGTAACCCACGGGAGTAAGGCACAAAACAAGTGTGGGGGGGGGGGGGAGACAGCTGCCTGCATAATGACACTAGAACTCACTGTTCCCACAGATCCAATTACCCACCTCAGGCCACATGGGGTAGAGGGGAGGAGTCCTTGGAATGAAGGGACAGAGAAGGTTTCTCACAGGGTTGGGGATGTAAACTGGCTGAGGAAGAAACAGCTCTGGAGACAAAGGAGCAAAAAAAAAAAAAAAAAAAATGAAGAGTAGCTTAACAATACATTGTAACATGGCAATATAATTAGTTTAGTAAATAACAATACTGACTGGACCAAAAGCAACACGTGTCTCAAGTTAGAGACAGCATTCATTTCTTAGTAATGCCCGCTCCAACCTGATACTGTTATCAACCACAAAGACATTGGGAGCGGACGAGACATTAGTTAATACTATATTGAAACACCGTATTTTGTCTTTTCCACCCACCCACCCACCCAGTGGTCCGTCACTATCGCCAGAGAAATCATACTCTATGACACTATAAAACAGATTAACAGCATAGCGAATGGTGACAAAATGGATAGAAATCTAATTACCTTTCACATTTGTGGATAGACGGAAATGGATGCATGGATAGATTTAAAATTTCCAGATACTGGAAGTGTACCTGATGCAGTGCTAAAATCGAATCTCTGCAACAGTATCAGAGCCACACACTCTAAATATGCAAATCAGCGTAAAACTAAGCGGCAGAGAACAACGCGGTAGGTGTAGAAATTAATACCGTAGTCCTCTTCATGTGTCTACAAATTAATCTTCCATTTATAATGCCATAAAACCAAGAGGAATGTGTTAGAATACTTTTCACGACAAAATATATGCCCTTGTTTTTTCAACATTAGTGTATTAATAAATGTGGACTTTGTAATGACGTAGTTTGCTCAAATGCAGTAAAATAAATCAAGTTATTGAACCGTTGTTTATGTTTGTTTTATATAATACAATCATTGAAAGTGAAATAACATGTCATCAGCACTTGCCATGTTACAAGCGCAATAAAACACTCCAAAGGAGACTTCTACTGGGGAATTAATTCATGGTTGTAGGCACTCAACCTTTGGCCTCGTACCACCTCCCCCCAAAAACCATGCATTGGTTCCTCAGTTGAAGCTGCCTTCGTCATGGCTTAATGCTTACATGACGCTGCATTTTTAACATTTTTACAAAAAATACAGGATTTAAGTAGTTACCAATTTAACAGGAAGTGAAAGAGTAGGTTTAAAATAAAAGGACCGTGAAGGCAATCTAGTAACAAAAAAGATACAGTACTAGGAGGGTTGGACAAGAGAGGGGCCAGATAAGTATCTAACAGTCACACAGTCTGTTGAAATGGCAGATCAGTAAGTGAATGCAACACGCGTGCACGTGCGCTCTCACACACACACACACCCTTCTGAAACACTGAAGTGCAGTAAATGTGACAAACCCCTGGCTTCTACTTTTAAAGTGGTAATACTATTCCTCTAAGTCACATCTTGACAAAAACAATCAAATTCAAAACCCCATCCTCATGTTTGAGCCTTCCTGTGCTCATAACAGGCCTTCATTCCCTTCTTTGATCAACTAACTTCTGCAGCAAAGCAAAGAATCAATGAACTAATAAAGGGAAATAAAAAGACAGCCACTGGCCCTATCACAGCTAACGGGCAGGTACTGCATGATGAGGCACTAATTGCTGAAACCCTCAACACATTCTTCACAAACCCCGATAAACATTGGGCAGGGTCATCTGTGCCCAACAACCAGTCCACTCTGCAGGATCCCCCAATTCTTGACCACCCACTCTTTCACATGAGGCTCGCAAAGGTAAAAGAGGTCCTGGCCATCCTAAAAACCTTGAAAACAAGAGGTTCAGGAGGATGGAATCAAAGCTAGATTGCTTAAAGACGGTGCCTCGGCACTCGCACGGCCACTCACCTGGCTGATCAACAGGTCCTTACTAGAAGGATCTGTCCCGGAGATGTGGAAGCAGGCACATGTGGTCCCAATTCACAAGGGCGGGCCTGTGGAACCAAGTGAGAACTACAGGTCTATCTCCCTGCTGTGTACCCTGGCAAAAATACAGGAGAAACTCGTCTATGCCCAACTTAGGGAATACCTGGAGACACACATGCTGTTGTCCCCATCGCAACATGGCTTTAGAGCCAAACATGGGACTGACACTGCCTTAACTAAATTCTCTACTGATGCACTCAGAGAACTAGACTCTGGATCCAATACAGGTGCGGTTTTCATAGACCTTTCCAAGGCCTTCAACCTGGTGGATCACAGACTACTACTCCATAAACTCCTCCACAAAGGCCTCGACATCCACGCCCTCAGATGGGTGGAAAGCTACCTCTCTGGTCGTACACAGAGGGTTAGGTGGCAGGATAAACTCTCCAAACCTCAGTCCCTAAAAGAGGGAGTACCCCAAGGGTCGATACTTGGTCGCCTATTGTTGTCACTGTTCGTAAATGAACTGCACAACCACTGTGGGAGCAGCAATGCAATCCAATATGCGGATGATGCTGTTATTTATAAAACCTCGGACAACTTGGATGATCTAGGCACATCCCTCCAAAAGGATTTCCACATCATGGAGAAATGGCTCATCAAGAACAAAATGGTCCTTAATACCAATAAAACCAAAGCCATGTTGTTCGGATCTAGAGCCCTTGGACAAGATAGATCATAACTACTCCAACTTACGTCCCTGGAGGGCAACAAACTGGAAATAGTCTCCTCAACAAAGTACCTTGGCCTTACCCTCGACCAAGGTCTCACTTTCAAACAACATGTAGACCAAGTCACAAAAGTAATCCATACAAAACTCGGTTTACTGTATCAGCTCAAGCAACAGCTGACCCCCGAAGCTAGGACTGCAACTGCATCTAGTGTTCTACTCCCAACACTCATATATATGCTGCCCCAGTTCTTCAGGGTATCGCAAAGCTGGAGTACAATAAATTACAGACTTTATACAACAAGGTGGTTCGCTTTGCCTCCTTATCCCACTCTAGGAGCCACCACTGCGAAGCGTTAGTGAAGCTTAACTGGCCATCCTTTGAAGTTCGCCTCAGGTACCCTGTACTCTGCCTGGTGAAAAAGCTAAATAGCCCCACGCCTCCCTCGAGTCCTCTGTGACCTCTAACAGTAAAAGAAACCTGTGCAACCTTAGGTCCCTGCTTAACACTACTAGAGGTCCCTAAGGTCAGGACTAAGGCAGGCTACAAATCCTTCTCAAATGCTGCCCCTTCCTTGTGGAACAACCTCCCTTTGGAGGTACGAGAAACCCCATCGGTACCGTGCTTCCACACAAGACTCAAGACCCATCCGCTGTCAACGAGCAAATGCCAATGCCACCGTACCTGACACTACAACAATGACCCTGTTAGCTCACTTACCAAACTAAAATCTCCAACCCCTGAACAGGTAGCACTAACTCCTCCTTCCCCTCACAGAACCTATCCTATGGCTCTTAGAACTATGTTACCTAAAGAATCTACAGTACTGTCTCTCTCCTGTGTATGACTGACATAAGATTAAATGAACAACTTACTAATTAGATATACAAAACCCATTGAAAATACTGCTATGTGTAAACTGCCAAATACTGTGTACCCATGACCTGTGTATGTATCACTGTCTATAATTTCATGTACTGTTATTCCCAGGTCGCCCCTGAAAAAGGGACCTCTGGGGCCCAGTGGGCCTACCCGGTCATCAAAATTCAATAAATAAAATAAATAAATGATCCAGGTTTGAAGTGCTCTCTATGGGAACACCTATCCACCCATGATGCCAGAATGAACAACCAGTTGCTCTGAAGCACCCTGGATGTGCACTCGACCTTGGGAGTGATGTAGTTGGTGGCACTAAAGCAAAAAGCATTGGCATACAATTTGAAATGCAAAAGTCTGTAAGGGGTATTTTGCAGGTCTCCAATAATCTAGGTTACAACCACATCCATGGACTATTTCAGTCTGAAGGCTATAGACCTTAGCATTTATACTAACATACTAAAAGTCAGCAGATAATGCCCATGGTCTATGGAGTCTGCCCGAGGATCAGTGCCTGCCCAAGGGACCCTTTAATAATGACCCTTGGAACAAGCACAACTCAAACTGCAGTAATGCAGCTATAGAAAGAAGCAGCTGGTGAAGTGTCTAAACTTTCTATTTTCCCATTTGCAACTTACACCCAAGTACTGTCAACTAAACAATATGAAATGCATGTCTGCTATTTATTTGCCCAGGTTAGCCAAGCCAAGAAGCAACATCTCTACTGCAGGATCCTGCTTCTTCTCAGATTTACATCTGGGGAACTGAAGTTCTTTGAAGTGAAAGGTGATGGGAAATATTTCAGACGCTATTTAATGCCCTCTTGTAACACGGCTCTCAGTGGAGCGGTGAAAAGCAGTGCGACGATTGGCGGAATGGGCACAGCTGACTGAAACCGAGCGGGTATTAAGCCAGACATAACGCCCGCTCGGTCAGTACCAGCTGTGGCCATGGAGGCTGCAGAGAGTAGCAGCCCGCTGAGGCACCACCTCGCTCCGCCAGTGATGGCGCTGTAAGCACCAACCGACCCGCCTCAGGACCAAGCGCCACAGGGAAGGTACGCAGTACTGACAAGCTCCCGATCGCAGAGCAGAAACCCGTGGCATAGGGAGCTCCTAAGTCATTCAACACTGTGGTTGCTCTAGTGAAAAAACAACACTTCTTTGCTGTTCCGCTGTCCTTGAGCGTCTTTGTTGGTATGCACACACTGTAAGCAGGGATTCTTCTCAGTCGTGCCTCTGATTGCCTACATATGTACTTTTTACGTATGTCTTCTGTTCCTAGTAGTCTACTTCAGACTTCTGTGCTTCCAGTTGCTGTGTTACCACTAGCGGAGAAATCATTAACTGCTCCAAAACTGTCACCGAAGATGTTTTCTGAGCACTGTGATTACTGTAAGTGAAATAAAGCCTTTTTGATGATCGCACGGTCTCCGTGTTTATTTCTGCCTAGGCTCACCAGCTCTCACCGCGACTGACCTGTAACATAGCCTCCTCGCTCCCGCAAAGAGCCCATGTTACAAGCGCATTAATCTCCTTCAGCCTCGGGCTCTACGGTGATTAATGCCCGCTGGAGGAGCCTCGGGCTGCGCCCTCGTGCACGAACCCCCCCAGCGGGCATTAATCCACCGGTAGAGCCCTCAGCTGGCGGTGATTAATGCTTACTTATTTTACTTGCTGTGTCAGTCATGTATCCTGCTATGCTCTGACCACGTTTTAATAAATTAATGATCTAGATCTGCAATCCCTGCAAATCTCACATTGTGTTCTCCTCTCCTCTGCAGCTACTGGTCTTTCTTTTCTATCCTTACATCTTCCATATCGGTTACACCATGCCATGTTTGTCAAATGATGGTGTAACTGATGTCACAGGTAGTATGAGAACAGAGAGAAAGAAGATACAGAGGAGAGAGCGTTCAGCATAGTCAAAAAAGCATTACAAAATGTGACTATCAATTTGACATGCAAGTAAGTACATCAGAATGTAGGGTAGCCACTGAAACAAAAACAAGTGGGAATCTAATAGTCTAAAGAGTGTTTACTCGCTTATGGCCATACAACAAATAAGTGCCTGTAGTGGAATCTGAACCTGTTACATCCCATTTCACAATTCTGTGCACTAGCCATTAAGCTACACTATTTACAGTAGTTTTGGCTTTTGCAGTAAATCTATTGTTTCAGCAAAGTGTAACAGAACACCATATCATATTCACTGCAAAACTCAGGAAGAAACCCACAGATCAACATTATAATCTTGCACATTTACATAGTAACATGCCACATGACCTTCTACACATCATATGTGCAACAGGAACACGCTTAGAATTGCAGTAGCTTAATGCAAGCCCTACATGCAAATAACTGGGTGCCAAGTACAAGTTATGTAGGAGACAACTTTAATGGTAGTCTTAGGCCAGTTATTTTTCCCTCTGGCCAAAGGATACCTTCCATCGCTGGCCTGGCTGGCAGACATCTCTTTTAGAGAAAGACAGGCTCTCTAGAGTTACTTGCAAGCGCTCTTTTTGTGAGAGGTAATACCACGGGCAGCAACAATGCTTTAAGCAACAACAGGAAACTGACAGAGGTCATTTGATCTCTGGCAGCATTCAAAAGGTTAGTTTCTTTGTATTCACATTAGGATAGAAGTGTTTCTGAATCCATGGAAGGAGACTCTACAGGCAGCTCTGTAGAGTAAGCCTGCAATTCCTGGCAGCGTTCAAAAGATTAGTTTCTTTGCTCTCACATAGAAGTGTAGAATAGTTTTTCTGTGTCCATGGTAGAAGCCACAAGAGGCAGCTCTGTAAAGTAAGTCTGGCAGTCTAAAAGGGACGCTGGCCAACTGGGCCACAAATAGGAGATGTCATGAGTGCCGTAAAGAGCATGAAAGAATACGGCAACAATTGGGTACAGATATGAGAAGGGGTGAGGAGTGAAGATGAAAGAAGAGATGCAAATAGTGCAGGTAAGAAGAGAAATCTGGACTAGGAAGAAAACAAGGACAGAATGATGAGAGAAAGTGGATAATAGATATAATGGGTAAAGTAAAGAAAAGATGTAAGGCACAAAAGAAAAAGGAAGAAAAGATAAATAGAAAGAAGGAAAAGAGACTGGGAAGATGAAAACATTTCTGATGTAGGATTATTGACTCAGCTATGAGCAGAAGGGGCATAACGAGAGGAAGGAGACAGCAGTGTATTCTTGGTTCATTTTGAGTAATACACATGGTGTGGGAAGGTGACTGCAATGAGTGTGAGACTCGGAAAATTCAATTACCAAGAGGACCACTATAATTTCTGAGGCCACTAAAGTTAACCCAAATATTTACTTACTTACTTACACTTGGTAAATTGCAGGATATCCCCATGGGATATTGGCCCTGATACTTTAAAAAGGAGCACAAGCACACTGCAAATACTTGCGCTGCACATGCACTGGCACCTGACCCAACTGTGCTACCCCGACACAGACCTGCACTGTATATAGCCCACAGGGAACAGCACTTTCTGAAAGGAACAGTGCCAAGATCCCTGTGAGCTATATTCAACCAGAACATCCAATGAGCCCACTGGGCAGTAAAGTGCTACGGGACCATCTGCCTGCCCATTATGGGCTAATTTGCATGCGTACAGCAGCCAATTAGTGCCCATCCTGCAGTTGAATTTCCTGGTGTCTAGTGGCACCCCCACCCTGTTCTATATTATGCGAGATATCTCTGGTGTGTAGTGACACCCTCCCCATCACCCGTTCCATGTTATGCAAGATATCCCTAGTGTTTAGTGGCACCCCCCAACAGCCCGTTAAATATGCTGCATAGTTATCCAGGATGCCTGGTGGCATCCTCCAAACCCCACAGTCGCCTGTTAGATATACTGCATAGTTATCCCTGGTGTCTAGTAGCATCCCCCACTCCATCGGTCACCAGTTCCACATTGTGACTGGATATTCCTGGTGTGTAGAGGTTCCTTCCACACCCTTGGCTGCTAGTTGCTGAATGTAAAATAATTATTGCTAGTCCAGTGTCCCCCCACCTGCTCACATACCACCACCCATCACAACCCCCTGTATGAGCTGTCAGTAGCTGGCTGAGGTGGTGTGGGGGGGGGGGCTGTTCTAGTCACCACGTACAGCATCAATGGAAATCAACTCATATCCCATTAAGGTCTCATTACAGGCCTACAGAAAATGTGGACTGAGTCCCTCCCCCGCCCAAAATCCTAAATGTGTTATAATCCCTGGCACAGAAGAAAAAATACTCACCTTAGTAATGTTGTTTCTTCTAATGGAGTCTTAGCTATTATGACATATGTAGTTTGTCCCAGCCTTAGAACTGCTCCGGAGGTGAAAGAGTTAACTTCCATGCCAGGCATGGAATCTTGAGCGCGAGCTCGGTTGAAAAAACTCTGTCTGTTGATCTTCAAACTGAAACTGTCAGATCTTTACGAGCAAAAACTCACTAAGGTTCTGTGTGGAAGCTGTAAACCTACACTAGCCAACTGGCTACTAAAATATTAACATTTTTCTGGTCCCAAAACCAAGACTCAAGTCAGGGGACCCAGAAAATAAAATAAAATACACACCCAAACACCCCAAAAAGGAGGGGTGAAAAACACAAGGTGGGCATCATTAAGTGCCAACATACTGCACTGCCCACCCACATCCCAAGACAGAGGTTCTGAGAGGGCAGGCGGGGAGGTCATAATATAGCAAGACTCCATTAGAAGAAACAACATTACTAAGGTGAGTAATTTTTTCTTCAAACAACATGAAGTCTTGCTATATTATGACATATGCAGACTACACAGCAGTACCTCCATGGAGGAGGGACAGAACCTACTTAGGAAATAGGCTCTGAAGCACAGCTGTGCCAAACCAAGCATCCCTCCTAGCCTGGATGTCCAGGGAGTAATACTTGGTGAAAGTGTGTACTGTTTTCCAGGTAGCTGCTTGACATATCTCTAAGATAGGGATGTCCCTGGCCGCAGCTAGGGACGCAGCTGTACCTCTGGTAGAGTGAGCCCTCAGGCCTGAAGGGGGAACCTTACCCAGTTTTTGATAGCAAAATTGGATACAAGAGACAATCCACCTGGCAATGGATCTTTTAGTGGCAGGTTTCCCTTTACCAACCTCACCATAAGTGAGGAACAGTTGGAGGAAGTCAAACCTGTGACCCTTGGTACGCTCTATGTAGTAACTAAGGGCTCTCTTTACATCTAAACTGTGCAGCCTCCTCTCGCCAGAGGAGGAATGGTCAGTGAAGTACACTGGAAGAGATATAGATCAATTAAGGTGGAAATCTGTAACCACCTTAGGCAAGAACTTCCTGTTAGTCCTGAGGACTACCTTATCTCTGTGAAAGGAGATAAAATCAGGCTCCACTGACAAAGCTTGTAATTCACTTATGCACCTGGCAGAAGTGATGGCTACTAAAAACACAGTTTTCCAAGTCAAGTACTTAAGCTCTGCTGAAGACAAAGGCTCAAGTGGGGGTCGCATTAGCTGAGCAATGCAAACATTAAGATCCCAGGCAGGAGCAGGATCCCTGAATGGAGGGTTGGTGTGAAGCAATCCCTTGAAAAACTTGGAGAATACAGGGTGAGCAGAAAGAGAAGAGGGCTTTCCTGCTGAAATAAAAGCAGAGACAGCTGCCAAATGCACGTTCAGGGTAGCTGGCCTGAGCCCCAAAGTATTTAGATGGACCATATAGGCCAAGACTGTGGGTAAATCAGCAGATTCTGGGGAAATATGCTTCCCAGAGCACCATATGGAAAACCTTTTCCATTTAGAATTATAAGTAGCCCTGGTGGAAGGCTTCCTAGCAGCTTTCAAGATTTCGAGTACACCTTCAGAAAGGTGTGGGTCAGCAAACTCTAACTCCTCAAGAGCCAGGCCTTGAGGTTGAGGATTGAGATCTGAAACCAAACTCTCCCTAGGCACAGGTTAACAGATTGTGATTCCTGGGGAGACACAGGGGAAGGTGGACTGCTAAGGACAGAAGGAGTGGATACCAGGGCTGTCTGGCCCAATCTGGAGCAATCAGAATCATCTTGCAAGGTTGAGATCCGATTTTGACTAGCACCTTGAACAAGAGAGGGAAGGGGGAAAAGGCATAGAGGAACTTCCCTTCCCAATCGAGAAGGAAGGCATCCAGAGGGACTGAGCCCAACACTGGGGGCCTGCAACAAAAAAGCGAAGTTGGTGATTGTCTGGGGCTGCAAAAGATCTATCTGAGGGTGCCCCACCTGGCAAATACTAACCCCAGTACTAGGGGATCCAGTGACCATTCTGTGATGGCCTGGGAAATCCTGCTGAGAGCATCTGCCAGGACATTGTCCTTGCCTGGGAGGTGAACTGCCATGAGGGAGGTGTTCAGGGAATAAGCCAGAGACCACAACTTCATTGCCGCGGTGCACAAGGCCGAAGACAGAGTGCCCCCTTGCTTGTTGATATACCACATTGTAGTGGTGTTGTCTGTTCTGACCTGTACCACTTTGTTCTGAACAGATGCAGAAAAAACCTGAAGTGCTAGAAAAACAGCTCTGAGTTCCAACAGATTGATGTGGAGCAGAGATTCCTGAGGGGACCACAATCCCTGGGTGGTAAGGTCGCCCATGTGAGCTCCCCATCCCAAGAGGGACGCATCTGTAGTAAGGGTCAAGGAGTGAGATTGAGGGATGAAAGGAACCCCCTGTCTCAGATTGCTCTGATCCTGCCACCACTGCAGGGCCTGGATCAGGGTTCGAGTTACTAGGATCAATTTGTTAGAGGATCTCTCCTTGAGACTAGAAGGCTCTCAAATGGAACTGAATGTCCCTCATCTGAAATCTTGTTCCTTGCACTACAGCTGTGAAGCAGCCATGTGCCCTAGGAGCTGTAGAAAGGCCTTGCTGGTCGAGAGACCTGCAGAGTGAAGGAGGAGGCCAGAGCCACCAGGGTCTTTACTCTTTCTAGAGGAAGGAAAGCTCTGGCCTGCTTTTGTCCAGTTCTGCGCCTATGAAGGTGAGTAGCTGAACAGGTTCTAGAACTGACTTTGGAAGATTGAGAAGAAAACTAGAGATGTAAGAGCTGCTGGGTAACCTGAAGGTGTGATTTGACTTGGTCTGGAGACTGACCCACTATGAGCCAGTCGTCCAGGTAAGGAAAGATGGCAATCTTTGCCTTCTTAAGTGAGCAACTGCTACTGCCAGGCATTTTGTGAATACCCTTGGGGCAGAGGTAAGGTCAAGGGCATTGCTCTGAACTGGTAATGGCCTGAGGGCAGTTCGAATCTGAGGTACTTTGTGGAGCTTCTGATGAGAACATGGAAGTAGGCATCCTTGAGGTCCAGGGACTTAGCCAGTCCCCTGGCCTTAGGGAGGGTAAAATAATTCCCAGAGTCACCATTTTGAATTTCGGTTTTAAAAGGTGCTTGTTTAGGTATCTTAGATCCAGGATGGGCCGCCATTCTCCTGTCTTTTTTGGGGTAAGGAAGTACCTGGAGTACAGCCCTTTGCCCTGGTGTAGGGGAGGAACCCTTTCTACAGCTCTGAGAGCCAGGAGGGTTGAGACTTCTGTTTCCAAAGCAAGAGCCTCTAATGGATTTGCAGGTGGAAAAGATCTGGTTCTCATCTTTGGAAATTTTTTGAAGCTGAGAACCAGTCCCTGGCTTATAACTTCCAGGACCCACTTGTCTGATGTTAAAGACTCCCAGTCCTGGACAAAATAAGCCAGCCTGCCCCCTACAGGTAATGGAGAATCGGCCCTGGGCATCCCGTCAGGGTGCCTGTTTGGCAGGGGCTTTAGGCTGAGGGGTGGGAGCAGGCCTGCTTGTACCCCGTCTGCCTCTCCCTCTGAAGAACCCCTCTGGGCATAAGCTGAAGAGGAGGCCTGGGCTTTGGTAAAAGGCCTGTGAAA
This sequence comes from Neoceratodus forsteri, assembly GCA_016271365.2. Classification (NCBI taxonomy): domain Eukaryota; kingdom Metazoa; phylum Chordata; order Ceratodontiformes; family Ceratodontidae; genus Neoceratodus; species Neoceratodus forsteri. The sequence continues at coordinate 357,971,422 of CM028135.1, read as the reverse complement.
AGGCCTGCCCCTGCCCCTGGAAGGTTGCCTGAGGAGCGGGCTGCCTTTCCTTGGCCTGTGCACTCCTATAAGTGGTCCTATACTCATCCATTTTTTTCATGTAATTCTCTGTCTGCTCCCAAACAGAGAATTACCCACAACAGGAAAATCCATGGCCTTAGCCTGGGTATCCTGGATGGCTAGTACACCTGAGCCAAGCCATTCTACTTAAAAGCCACAGATGTAGCCATGACTCTTGAAGATACATCATTAGAGTCCACTGCAGCATGGAATTGCACCTTGGATGCCTCAATATCATCAGCAGCCACCTGTTCCATCTCCTTGGCAAGCTGGCCAGGGACCTGTTTCGCTAAAGCCATAACAGTATCCCATCTGGATTTCTGGTATCTTGCAACATAGGCCATATAATTTGCCTGTCTGAGTCCCAAGGATGCTGCCATGTATTGTTTCTTTGCCATGGCATCAATCCTCCTGGAGTCTTTGTCAGTGGGGTGTGAAGCCAAGGGAATATTTGCCTTATCACAGGCTGCAGCCTGCACTACTAACATGGCTGCATTGTTGTGAAAGGAACTCCGATCAGGGCCTGACAATGTGTACCTCCTGTCCATCTTTTTATCCACAGGAGGTAAAGAATTAGAGCTTTTAAAATTTTATTGTCTGTTTCCTAAAAGATTTATGTAAAGGAATAGACAATCTCCTGGACTCTGGGATATCCATCATTTCCACATAGTCAGGCTCCTCCTGTTCATTCACAGCTTCTTCCAAAGGGAGCTGGAGGGTTTCAGCAACTTTTTTATAAAACAGAAAATGAGAAGGGGACTCAGAAAGCCTAGGGGGAGACACTCCTAAAGGTCTGTCTGGGGAGATGTCCAGTTCAATGGGCACATCCAGACTTTCAAAATCACATTCACTCTCTTCATAATCCTCCTCCCCCTCCTCCGGTTCATAAAATTCCTCTATTCTTGAACCGGTGGAACCGACCGAACTGACCATTTACCTGATGGTGGCTGTTCGGACAGAACCGGGGAAAGTGACTGGACAATTTGGATCACTTTGGCTATCTCTGCAGCGGTTGGAGAAGGAAATTTTGGCTCCACACCTGCTGATTTTCTAGTCCTCTTTGCTGAAACTGGCTCCTCCGAGTCAGCTCTTGTTGCCGAGGAAGTCTCACCCTGGTCAGAGGGCACTCCCTCGGGCTGGCCATCCGGGTCAGCGGACTTTTTGGCCTCTCGTTCCCTGAGCCTACCAACTCTCTTATCCAGGGTAGCTGCAGGGAAATTCTTGCAAATCTGGCAGTCTGCATTGAGGTGGTCAAACCCCAGACAATAAACACATGTGGTGTGTGGGTCAGCCTTGGCAAAGGCTTCCCCACAGACACTACAGTGCTGAAACCCAGTGGGCCCGGTTTTTCTTTTGGGTTTCTCAGACATAATGCCAGCCTAACCAAAAACTTGCCCTTTTCCGGCAAATGCCAAGCAAGACACCCTTATCGGTTCCCAACCGTGTCACGGGTCGTGGAAAAAACCGTAGTGAAATCCGTTTTTTTTTTTCTAGAACCGATGAGAACCGGGAACCGGACTCTAAATGTAATTTAATAAGTTTTAACAACAATCTGATCGGTTCAAACCGAACCGATAACAACGTTTGCAAGTTCCACACAGAGAATGTAAAACCTATCTATTACTTACGATACCACAGACAGAGCTTGAACCGACCGGTTGCGGTTAAAATAAATATAATTGCGGTTTAAAAAACGAAATAACACTTTTTAACCGAGAAATGAACCGAGCAGTAGAGGAATCTCCGGAGCGACTGTTCAGTGAGGCGGAGTAAAGAATCTGACAGTTTCAGTTTGAAGATCAACAGACAGAGTTTTTTCAACCGAGCTCGCGCTCAAGATTCCATGCCTGGCATGGAAGTTAACACTTTCACCTCCGGAGCAGTTCTAAGCCTGGGACAAACTGCATATGTCATAATATAGCAAGACTTCATGTTGTTTGAATAGTTACTTACCATGAAAGTAGACCTTCAAAAGAATCTCCTCCGTTGTGCCACATCATGGAACTGTAAGCCATTGGCATCAGGACCACCTGGAAACTTTTGCTAGCTGGGGCCGCCTATGTCAATGTGCATCACGTCCGCCTATATAAACGTGGGAGGCCCCATCATACCTCAGTTCCCTGCTGGAGATCAGCTTGGAGGACCATCGGACTGACAAGGACCACACCAGGCAAACAGGAAAGGATATGGAAACCTAAGTACTTTCACGCCAAAGGGGTCACGAGAGGAAAACCAGCATGCAAGAGCAGGCAGGCTAACCACCAGTCATCTGAAAAAGGGGGGAAGGAGGGAGGGAGAGCTGTGGCTCAATGGGGAAAGATTCTCTCAAATATCTCCTGTTACAGTAAGTAACTACTCTATCTTCTTCAAGCACATCTCCCTCCACTGAGCCACATCAGGGAACAATTCTCAAGCAGTAACAAAGCACTGAAGGAGGTAAGGAGGAGTATCCGGAGTAAAGAGGCCTCCTAGGACAGCAAGGTCAAATCTGGCACATCTATTATAGACCATGTCAGACTGAAATGTTTAGTGAATGTGTGAACAGTTAGTGGCAGTAGCACAGATGTCAGCAGAGGACACTCTGCAAAAACAAGCCATTGAAGTAGACACTCCATGGGTGGGTGAACATGCACAGGACAAGAAAGCTGCTTACTGCACTTCTGGTACCAGAAATTAATGCCACAGGTCAATCATTTGGGAAGGCCCCACTTAGAAATAGGGCAGTCTACCATCCTGGCATCGAAAGCCACAAACAGCTGAGATGTCCTGCAATCCTCAGTAAGATCAATGTACCAATGCAACATCTGATGACTGTCAAAGGTGTGCAGACGATGTTCTGTGGGAGTCGAAAAGTAAACCAGAGGGCCAGTAGTCTGATTTAATGTACACTCAGACACAACTTTCAGCAGAAAATGAGGATTGGTACACAAGGTAATCCATTCCTTGTGGGAAACAAGATAAAAAAAGCTCCACAACCAGAGCTTGTACTTCAGAGATACATCTAGCAAATGTCACGGCTACAAGGAACAATGTCATCTAAGTGAGGAAGTGCAGCTCATAAGCAGCAGCAGACATGAAAGGAGTTGCAGTAAGGTCTCCAGAACCCTACTAAAGTCCCACACTGGAACTAGATCTTGAACCAAGGAGGGGGTTGCTAAAGCAAAATACCTCTGTGGAACTGGCAGGAAACCTAAAGCTGGGACACCCTTTTGCCATTGGTGAGGGCATGAAAAGCCGACACCACAGCCAAATGAACCTTTAATGAGAAACATCCGAGGCCACATCCATAAGGGACAGAAGATAGCCCATAACTTGACCACCTGGACATGCAAAGGGGTCCAGGTGCCAGGCAGTAACCCAAAATCTTAAAAGTTTTCGATTTTTATAAGTGGGTGTATCTAGTAGATGGCTTATGGGCCCGCCAGTAGAACAGATGCAACTGCTAGGTACATCCCAAAACCACAGAGTTCTTCATGCTCTGGAGCCAGCTGTGGAGATGCAGGGATTGAAGACCTGGGTGCACGAGACAGTCCTGCTCATAGAGGGAGTAGGACAGAGGGTTCCACAATCTACTGTGAAAGCAGAGGGAACCATCATTTTTCTATGTCGGTACAAAGCCACCAGAATCAGATTGACTGATTCACCCACAACCTGAACAGAACCTTCTGTATCAGAGGGAATGAAGGAAATGCATAGAGGAACCTCCTTTTCCAAGTCAGGGACAACGTGCCTCACCAAAAAAAAAACTCCAGGCCCTTCGGCAAGTGAGCAGAGATACAGCAGTTTTGCACTGTATGGAGATGCAAAGAGGTCGATGTCTGGGTGACCCCACTTTAAAAAGAGGTCACCCACAACACAGTGCAAAAACTCCCATTCGTGGCAGACTGCCTGGCACCTGTGGAGATGATCCCACAAGGGTGTTGAGGGTACTGGGCAGATGTACAGCCTGCAGAAACATGCTGTGTTCCACGGCACAGTACCAGGTTCTCACTGCCTCTCTGCAGACAGGCTACGAGTGAACTCCACCCTGGCAGTTAATGAAGTACATCACTGAAATGTTGTCTGTAATGAGCAACAGCAGGTGACATCAAAGGAAGGCAGCAAAGGCCTGCAAGACAAGCAAAACTGCCCTCATCTCCAGAGTGCTGCTATGTAGAAGCCTGTCTAAAGGGGACAAAGTAAACAGGACTGCTAAAGATCAGTGGTGTGGTGCTGGCAGAAAGCAAAATCACAACTACAGGTAAACACCTGCCTGCACTCACTCATAAGTAGTTGAAGATGTCATACCAATGTTGTTTCTGCTGAAGTGTTGACATTTATTGAGGCACCAGAACAGCATCTAAGAGGAACCCCATAGTGCAGACAGATCACCCCAATGTTTCACGATTGTACTTTCTCAAGAAGCTATCTGAATCCTGGTGTTAGCCCCTTAAATAGTACATTTCTTAAAGGGACATAGCACACAGGACTGGTCAAAGCTAATATTAAACATACGTACAAGAAACAGCAAAACAGCAAAGTGATAAACAGGTATAAAGTGCTGAATCCAAGGAAGACCACTGACCCAGAGTCTGGAAGAGGCTGAGGTGAGCAAGCACCCCAGCCAGAATCGGAAGCATCTGTCATTACTAAAACAGAATATGAATGTAGAAAAGGGGATCCTATTTCCAGGTTGAAGCAGTTCAACCACAAGAGCAGGGAGCGGTGAAGCGTAAGTCACCTGTACGAGACACCCAAGCTCATCCAAATGCTAAGCCCAGTGGGAACAGAGGAGCCACTGTGAAATCCTCACATGCAGATGTGTCAGCGGGACAGCAAAAACAGCAGCAGCCATGATGTTCGTCAATCATAGTAGACATCTGGCGAAGACATATGTAACCCCTAGATGGCGCTATCCCAGGAGCTACTACCCCTGCCTGATTTGCCACTAACAGGTTGAGGGGCCTGGATCCAATGGCGGGTGCCTCCACCCAGAGGTCAGGGTTTGCAATAGTTAAACTAACTTGGTCACAGCCCTCTGGGACACTGCAACCCCCCTTTCTTCCCACTAGTGGCCCACACAATATATCAGAATTACCTTCACAGTATACACTTACCCCCAGGACTGTTTCCGGCACTGGGACCTCCTGTGAAATAAGATACAGTGCAACAATCACAGTACAGTACTTTAACATAGACAAATACTTCAGGCAGTATAACTTTGCTGAAACAAGCAGCTCTGATTTATTTAGGGGGATATAACAAGGACAGGGGGAAATCAGGTTAATTAGCTTATCACTCTACTCATCTACCTATGGCTCTGTGCACAGGCCTATCCCTATCAGTTACTGTCCCTGGGTACCCAAGCCCTAGTGGCTAGTCCAAACCGTGGCAGCTGGTAAGGGCCCTTCCACACAGAGAAAAGGAAAATTAAACAGTCAGCAGTACAGTAATTCCATTTGGATTTAATGTGGCAATTCAACAGGGAGCGACCCTGAATTAGTACTCACGACCTCCAAACAAGATAGGGTCCTTCAATGTCAGCAGGGCTACTCTTGAGCTCCAAGAGACTCCTCACACATTTATATGGTAAACAGTCACAGGCAAAAGTCACTTAATGGCAGCAGGATTCACTTGAGTACACAAACCTCTTCACACATTTATATGGTAAAAGAAAGCACTATACCAGGCAGGCTGCATCTGTATCCCGATCGCCAATTGCTGCACCATACCGGGAGAACACACAGCAGATTCAGTTCCTGACAGACCGAGTGCAATTCATAATTCCTCCAGTCTTCTACAGGGTGAGCCTGGTTTCTACTCTTCAGATATCCTTTGATTCTCTTCACAGGACCGATTCAGTCCTAACAAGCAGTTACACAAGCTGCAGACCGAACTCTGGACCTTACACATGTTTTTGACTAAAACTGTGCACTGAAGGAGCACAGGGTTCCTTCCCTTCACTGCCAGAGCTAAACTGAAACTCCAACAGACAAAACCGAGCACTTCCTTTGAGTTCCTCCCAGTTCTTGACTGGATTGGCTGTCACTCACAATAGACTGCTGCTGTTGGTCCAAAAGGCGCCAAGTCTAAACTACATCTCCCAGAGTCACTGCCCATACAATCCTCTTGTGGCTGGCTCAGATTATGAGTCCAAGTTCTGATTCGTCCAAGGCACCATTTTAGAGCTAGCTTACCCCACATTGATTGGTCCAGTTCAGGAGTTCAAAACCAGAATGGGGAATTAGGCAGACACAGTTCTGACTGCAAAGAAAGCAGGTTAGACAAACTGTAATTTCATTATTACTCTAAATGATTTCTGGTAAACAGTTACATCTTTCAGATAGGTTCCCTTTGCACTCCTAGTGACTGCAAAATGGAGTGAATTGGCAGCAGTTCAAGTGGTACTCAAGCAGAAATACAGTCTCCCTACAACAATTATGTCTGCAAGCAGACAGCTCTTAAAGAGACAGTACCAGAGGCTCTAAAACCCTCACTGATAAATGGCTTACGCCAAACACCATTCAGGCTTGGAGCATTCAAGCAAGCTCCTGGAAGTCTTTTGGGAACCCCCATTTGCAGGGGGGTTACACATAGTTGCTGGAAGAGACCAGCTGAGCCTTGGAAACCAATGCCGTAAGCATGGTCTGAGGTAAGAAATGCCCAGCCCACCACCGTGTTCTGAACCATTCCTATGTACTGTACATACTGGCACGGAGTAAGCACTGACTTTGGCTCATTCACCAGAATGCACAACTGCTCAAAGAGCTATCAGGTACAGAAACATGTGCAAAGGATTGCCTCCTGCAATGGGGCATTCAGAAGCCAATAGTCAAGGTATGGGAAAACACAAAGGCCCTCCCTTTGAGTGCAGCTGCAACCACTGCAAAGCATTTGGTAAAGACATGCAGAGCACAGGCTAACCCAAAGGGCAACACATGAAACTGACAGCAAAAATCCCAGAGCATAAACCGTAAGTTCTTTCTTTGGGATTTGCGGATCCTGATACAGAGGTAAGCATCCTACATATCCAGGACCCCTTGAGGCAGCTGAGGGAGCAGGGACTGTAGAGAGACCATGCAGAACATTTTGTATTCTATAAACAGGTTGAGGCCCCAAAGGCCCAGGATCAGACATAAATCTCCTGTCCACTTTGGTATGAGGAATACCAGGAATAGAAGCCCCGATTTATTTCCACAATTGGGACAGGTTCTACGGCCTTGTTGCAGAGGAGAGACTGAATCTCCATAAACAGGCGGGCAATATGTCAGCAGGTGGGCAAGATGTCATGAAGAGTAATGGTCTGGCAGTAGATCATTTAAGGAAGGAATAGAGAAGAGTTCCACGGCATGTCCTAGCTGAACCACCTCAAATAACCAAGCATCTGTCATGATCACTCTCCACTCTGGAAGAGGGAGATACAGCCTCTCACAAGTTATCACCTGATCTGCAAGACCTGGGACAAGCGGAAGGGAGCCAGAAGACTAAGGGGGCAGCTAGCACACCACCAACCACAGTACCTTTGGTTACCCTGTTGTGGGCAGCAGGAGGCAAAGGGGCCTGAATCTATTGGGAGCCATGGCTCTCTGGAATAGCCTCTACCTGGGAGGGCATAGGGCCTACAAAAGAAACCTCAGCCCTGATCCAAGAGTATGACTGGACTTCAAGGTCATTACAGACATCTGAAGGTCCCACAAACCAGACTCCACATTGCGGCAAAAAAGCTGCTTCCCTCTAAAGGAAGTATTAAAGAACTGACTGCTGGACATCACTAGCAAAGCCAACCAAATGTAACCACAAGTGGCAGAGCAGGCAAATGCCAGAAGCAGCCACACGAGCTGTAGCATCAGGGGCCTAGCATGCTGACCTTAAGAGGTGCTTACCAGCCTTCAGACCATGGGCAAAAGTCTGCTGGACTTTAGTTCTATCTGGTCCATCGGGCAGCTTTTTGGCCATGACAGCCACAGGTTTCCATAGGCTCTTCTGATATGTAATCATGTAAGTCTGGTGATTGGCAATACGGAGGACTAGGGACACAGAAGTATTCGTCCTCTTTCCTATGACATCTGACTTCCTCGATTCTTTATCAGGAAGAAAAGAATCCATGTGTTTGAAAGCTTTAGAACAGTCACGTGCAGCCATAACCACCACAGAATCCGATTTAGGTTGTGAGAAATGACTTGTCTGAGTGAGCAGGACACTGTTTACCTGCCTTAAACAGCAAGGCAAGCAGAGCACTGGGCCTGTGTCAAGCAGCCACGGAGGCATCTTCAAAAGCTGATTGGACAGGAGGAACAATAACAGTAAGATGTGCAGAAACCTCTAAAAATTTAGAGGGTTTTCTTTGAAGAATTCCCCTCCTCAGCAGTAAAGCTCAGCTTGGACTGTATCTGCCTTAGGAAAGTCTGAAAAGAGGCATCCTTAGGATGGGATTTTGGTGTGTGTATATTCTAAGCAAAAACCTGCGTTAATGCATCATTTAGGGTTAAAACACAAAAAGTCAGGAAATGAGACCTTTAGGGTTGCCCCTCCCCCCTCGTGTACCCCCCATTCTCCCGAGATTGACAGACGCCAGGGTGTGTCACTGGGGTTGTGAGGCCTAAATGCCACCCCATTTCATGTGTAATCCTATTCACAAGCCACAGTAAAGAAAAATGTGGTGACATTTAGGCCTCACAACCCCAAGGACACACCCTGGTGTCTGGGGGGTACGGTGGGGGGGGGAGGGGGCCACCCTAAAGGTCTCATTTCCTGACTTTTTGTGTTTTAACCTTAAATTATGCATTAGCACAGTTTTTGCATAAAATTTCCTTACTTTTGGGAAAGCATAGAAAGTACAAACTCACTAAGTTGGTGGCGGGCCCTGCCGCTCCCACCAACTTGCAAATTTCTGCCTAACAGTACAAGTACTGAATATCATATCTATTGGTGGGAGAGGGCCCCACGCTCTCACCAACTTGAAACAAAACAAAGTTTCATTCATCGGAGTGGCATAAATTCTGCACCAGTTTACATTTTACATACCTAACCACTGAAAAGTATGTCCATGGCAGTAAGGCTAGCTACCCAATAAATTTCAAGCCAGTACCACAATGCAAAACGCTCTCTGCAAAATGTAAACTGTGCCATGCAAACTCTCCGAAACAAATGTATTTTCCCGACACCTAAACACCATAATTCACATCTACAGGACATCCCCTGAACACCCTCCAAATTTCAAGTTAAAAGACCAAACTGTTTCCAAGATATTTAAATTTTAAAGTTGTGAAAATTGGGTTATCTGGTCCCTCCAAATCTGGCCATCTAGTCCCTTCCTCGTGAACAAAGATCGTGATCAAAGAATCTGCAGCTTTGCAACCAAAGAATTTGCAGGCTCGCGATCAAAGAATTAAAAAATGTTAAAACTAAATTTTTTTTTCAGAGAAATACATTAATCCACAGGCATGAATTGATAGAGCGAAGCCCTCCAAGCAAAACCCATCCTGGTTTAACTTCATAAGTCACCCCTGGGCCGAGATATTTTATTTTTAAATCTGGCCATCTAGTCTCTCCCTCATGGTCAAAGAATCTTGCGGTCAAAGAATTTGCAGGCTCGCAATCAAAGATCGTTAGCGAGCTGTGATCAAAGAATTTAAAACTTTAAAACTCTACTTTTTGACATAATTACAAGAAACCACTGCGATGGCTCGATAGAGGGAAGATCCTTGAGCAAAACCTATCATAGTTTTACTTCAGAAGTTACCCCTGAGCCGGGATATATTTTTTTTCCGACCGCAAAATGAAAACAAGATAGCGGTCGTCATCATCAAAGGATTCCTCACGATCAAAGATTCTTTGATCGTGAGCCTGCAAATTCTTTGAGCGTGAGGTAGGACCAGATGGCCAAAACCCCATTCTTCTTCAGCAAATTAACCATATAAAATTTTCTCTTAGACTTATAATGGGGGAACTTAAAACTTTAATAACTTTTGAATGGATTAATATTTTTGCACCAAACAAACAGTGGCATTCTCCTCGACCCAGGCTCTTTCAATGTGCCAAGTTGCAGACTGGCATGCCACACAACGGCCGTGCAGCGCCACAAACAAAATCCAAAAACTGCCCACAAAACTGGCAAAGAGAATTTTTCAGGGTTTTGGTGCGCAAAAACCATAGGTCTGACTGAAACAAAATTTGGCAAATCGAGAGATCTACCACGTCCCACCGAGCATACCAAATTTCATGCAAATCCGCTGAATGGGTCCAAAGTTATTAACGTGTAAAATTTAGAGTTTAACATAGAAGTACCTTCATAACCCTAAATATAGGAGAGCGACCGCGCCCCTATAATATAAATACACACATAAACACACACACACACACACTGACGTTATATTGTATATACATATATATATATATATATATATATATATATATATATATATATATATATATATATATATATATATATATATATATATACATACACACACACACACATACACACATACATACATGTAATCACACACACACAAGAATGGAGCTGGAACCCACCACATCAGGGGGTTCATATTTTCCTCATATTCCTCCTCCACCAAGTTTGGATTATATTCCAGCTTCTCCCCCCACCACCTCATCAATGGGAACAGGCAGCAGATCAACAGCAGGAGGAAGCTGCACTGGAGATGTCATTGATGGTCCAAGCATTGACAGAGGAAGCTCCTGGCTGGGTTTTATAACCAGTATAGGGAGCACCTAAGACAGTGGACCTGGCGGTGGCAACTGGTTTTGTCAATGGTGCAGTCATGGGCAGAAGATGCTGAAATTGTTCAGATAAAGTCTGAAATAGCATCTGCGCATCGTCTACTCCGATGGGGTCGACAGCTGATTCATTGGCAGGGCGGAAAAATAAATAAATAAATCTGCCATGCATCTCCCAGCAGGGGATTAAACCCAGTGCCAAACCCTGCTCCACAGTGTCTGAAAGATGGTTGAGTGGGGGGCAGCACAACCCAAGGATTTAGCCTGGGATCTGTCTTTTTCAGTAGACTTTTCTCTTTTGAAAGGAGTGCAAGACCTGGTAGGAGAAGCATCTTTTTCACAATGCTGCCATTTTTTTGTTTGATTTTTTTTTTTTTTTTTTTTTTTTCAGCATGGCAGTGTTTTTCCACTGACTTAGCAGCTTTCTCTTTATTTTTTTCTATGATTCCACAGACAGCACCATGGACCATGGGGAGAAGCAGTTGACAGTGAGCTGGTGGGAGGAGGAAGCAGGTGACATATCCTGCAATGCACGCAGTTTGTACACTGCCTTAAGTTTTACAGAAACCTCTAAGGTCTTCTTTTGACGTCTCAGCGTGCAGCTTAGTTAAAAATATAGCAAATGCTACAGGCCTCCACATCGTGAAAGATGCTTACGTGCACACATTATGAGCACTGCACTCATACATCTTAACTTTATCACAGCGACAGTAGTTCCTTTTCTTTCATCAGTGGCATAACCGTTAAAAAAGGGGGGAAAAAAAAAAGAGAAGCAGAAGCATTAGTGATCCTTGCAAAGTTCAACTGCATTCTTCAGCAGTGGTGGACAAACAATTGACAATGGGAGAAAAGAACCGAGGCATGATGGGGTCGCCCATATTGTACAGCTGGCCATGACACACATCGAAGTGGACGCTCCAGTTAGCCAAAGTTTCTGGGTGGCCCAGATGCTGATGGCTTACAGCTCCACTATGTGGCTTACTGGAGGGAGATAGCAACAAAGATCCAGTGGCTCCCCAATCACCTGTCATGTTATACATGATATTTCCTGGCATTTAGTTGTCTCCCCACCCTGATCACTCATCCTATGCGTCTGAAAGACATCCCTGGCACCCAGTGGTCCACCCTCCCAATTGTGTGTTCTGTGTGTCACAAAGACATCACTGGCATCCAGTGGTCCCCCCACAGCCTCAAATGCCTGCCCTATGTAACAGAAAGATTTATCTGCTATTCAGTGGTCTCCCACCCCTTGATCACCCATCCAGTCAAGTATGATATTCCCTGTCATCCATGCCGCCGCTGGCTGCCACCATCTCAAATGATCACAAGTGCCCTACCCCAAGCCCACCACCCAATAGTCCCATTGCCCCACACCCCCTCACCAGTGCACCAACACCCCCTACCCCTCCGACAGCAACCTACAATCTTCCACCATTCGCCATCACCGCCAGCCACCATCTGCCTCACACAGCCAGTGCTTACTAACAGTAAGCACTGGCTGTGTGAGGCAGACGGCGGCTGGCAGTCATGGCGATTGTTGGAGAACAGCTGGCAGCCAGAGGAGTGGGGTGTGTTGGTACACTGGTCGGGGGTGGCAGTGGGGTTATTGGGGCTGGGCTACCACCATGGATGAATGGGGCAGGGCACTTATGATCAACAATTGTAGAAACTGGGGGTTGGGGAACCACTGGATGGAGGGGGCCACCATATAACTGACAGGGCAGGTAATCTGATGTATGGTGGAAACCACAGGATGCCATGGAATATTATAATGCTGACAGGACAGGTGACTGGTAGGGAGAGGATCACGGGCCATAAGACCAGGTTTGGGGAGGCAGTAAACAACATGCCACTAAACTGCTATTTACTACCTCTAAAACCCTCAAATACTAGTGCACCTATATGCAAGCGCAGTCAGCTGCTTTCCATAGGTGCACCAGCATATGTTCATGCTGTCTGTAAATGGGCTAGTGCCTCACTTAATGTGCCTTCTAATATGGTACATTTAGCAAGGCCCTTGGCTTTTGGAGCACTAATCAAACGCAAACCCGATTTTGCGAGTGCAAAATGACTTCCAATATCCCAGCCCACAATTTTTTTGTTTTAACCTTTTTTTTTTTTTACAACAGTTTGAAATGTTTGTGTCCAGACTGCCGCACGGTAATATCTATGCTACAGTCCATCTTCGTACACCTTGTTCCAACAATGCTCAAAAGGTATGCTAGAACATTCTTAGAGAACAACAGGCTGTCATAAACTAGCTTAACGCAGCCGTGTGGACCACCACTTTAAAACATTCTTCAAGGTTACGCTGCCACCAAAACTACTCTGAACTTTTTGTGAGGTCATACTGTGCCAATAAATGGTATCAGTACCACTTCCATGGTACCAGCAGAAAATCATGGTCATGGGTATCCAGTCATGCTGTAACACCCACAGTGCCTTGCGCTGGTGCCGCAATATGCCTAGGTACTTGCTTAGGCTAGCACAGTATCTGGGCAGGGAGGATGCTCCAAATACCATGCATTAATCTGAATTAAAGAACTTTTATTTCATTTATTTATTTATTTTTTTTTTAAACTTACACTCTACTATACTGCACTAAATGCTATCAGGCTAATTCTGTTGATTTCTGAGCTGCCATTTGCTATAACCAGAAATCCCAAAATTCCCTGAAGCCGACGACAGAGCAGGGCAGTAGCAGTGGGATATTTAATAACCTGCAGTGCATTTCTTGTTACAGCAAATGGCAGCTTGGAAATCAACAGAATGATCACAATGCAATTTATTACACTGTAATATAACAGCAAGTAAAACAGCAACAATAAAAAAAAACAAATTTCTTTTTTGTTTTTTTTTGTGTACACTAAGTGCAAGGGGTCAGCCCCACACTTGGGTGTGGGACTCTTTACCTTTTAGTGTGCTGACTGTTCCCCTTTAGCAAACATTTTAAAATAAAATTTTGTAGTCTGTACAGGGCTCTAGATTGTTTTGCTTAATACTGTAGCGCTGGCCTGGCATTTAAATAGTTGTAAGGCTGTTGGCATCAGTGGTTTAGTGTATCTGTATGTAGCTCTTTAGATCAGAAAGCTTGGATCATGACAGGGTTCAAGTCCTGCACCATTAACACAGGTTAATACCCCACAGTGATAATGCAGGGATGCAGGGGCATCACATCACTAGTGGTGCGCACTGAGGGGCTGCAGCCAGGAATCTTTATTTATTAACTCCTAATAAAAAGACACTAAATTCCTTAAACGGACCCCCGGCTTGTTCCCCCCCCCCCACTGGGAGAGGGGGGAAGGCTATACTGCTGGGAGGTACCATCCTTCAGACATCAAATGGAAGTCCCTGCTGCTCATCACTGGTGGAAGGTAAAAGATCTCATGGCACTTTTCAAAAGCAAGGTATTAAATGAGCTGAGAAAATTGAGAAACAGTTTTGTGCATGACAGTGCTAACCAACTGTGAAAACGGATAGCATTTGGAATAGACTGGTTAGCAAAACTAAAAGATTGTTTTTTAGTGCATTTTTGAATTTGTAAAAGCATTAAAAAAATGTTTAGCAGTCTAGTGCTATGCAAGTCAGAAGATGTTTAGTATTACCCTCTAATATGTGTAGCATTTAGCTATGCAATACCCTGGAAAGAGTTAAAGTTATCCTAAATCTCTTGGTCTACATGTCTTCTCAAAGTCCTAATGCAATATTGTTCAGGGCTTAAAATTCTGTTTCGTGCCCTGAGGGAGACACCCATCCCCCCAGTCTTAGAGACAGGGGTAATACATATTTGTATGGAGATGCAGGGATATCCTAAACTGGATTTCAATTACTTAAACAGAACTCCACAGCCAGACGCATTTCCAAGCCCTCTTTCCTGTATCCCCTAACCGCTGTAGCTTGAAAACCACTTTGGGACCTCCCGGTCCAATGAACCCAGCTACCACCATGACTCTGCCTACTCTTGACATCCATCTCCCTGTCCCCTTCAGCACTCCCGGGACTGTAGTGGCACCCCCTCCCATCTACTGTCCCCTCTTGCACTCCCTGCAGTCAAATGGCACCCCCTTACCATTCCCTGTCCCCTGTAGCACTCCCTGGGATCTCACAGCATCCCCACTCTGTCTCCCTGGCCCACTTTTGTACTCCCAGGAGTATAGTGGCAATGCTCCTCTCCCCATCCCATTTAGCAAACACTCCTGGGGGATGTGGCGCCACCCCTCTCCGCCCAGCCCCTCTAGCACTCCCTGAGGGATTGCAGCATCTAACCTCCCCATTATCATTCCCAGGAGTCTAATAGGCACGCGCTCCCTCCTCTCCCCGTCATCTTTTTAAGATGACAGAGTTCTACAATGCAACGGTAGCCAAGCCAACACTGGAACCCGCCACTCACCACCTCAGTGGGCCCTCATTGCATAGTATATAAACAAAAATAAATACATAAATAAATCGCCCTACAGGATATTTGCAGTATCTGCAATAAGATGGTGGCTGGCCAAGATGGTGAGAGGAGGATTCAAGTGCCATTTGCTATTGCATCATTAGACTCCATTACCTTCATAAGATAATGCGAGAGTGAGGGGTGGTGCCACTAGACTCCAGGAAGTGATAAAATAGGATTGGAAGGGGAAATGGGTGCTGCGTCTCATTTGCCCTTAGGCTCCAGGATCAAAAGGATTGCACAACACCCTTTTTAACCCCGTTTTGGGCATCGGAAAATTAGATTTGTATGGGGTGGGGTCCCCCACCGGAGAGCCCCACGAGAGAGCCCCCACCGGAGAGCAGCTGAAATAGCAGCATTGCTATAAAAACAGTACACAACATGCACTTCCCTCTCAATTTTAAGCCCTACATCCATGTGTGTATATGATTGCTGCATGTATACCAACAGTCTCTGAACTACAAGTATCCAACTCACTGCTTCCCAAAACATATTGGGAAACTGTGACTATGAAAGCATGCTATATCAAACCAAATTCTACTGTAAGGCTCTAAAATTAACATGCTTTTATAGTGAAAAAAGTCAGTTAACACACAACGTTGACGGACTGCTGCTGTAAAACATTGGCTCACTTTGGTCAGGTTCAGAATAAAGTCTCTGAACAACAAAAATGTAGAAAAAAAATTTAATTTTTTCGAGAGTGCTCACTGTACAACAAGCATTCATAGCTTAGGCATAATCAAATATGCACTAGTTACTTCTTATGTAATTGTACAATACAGCATATAGGAGAGTGTGATTATGAATGAATTCAATGAATTCCTAGGCCTGTTGGACCATAATAGTAGCGGCAAATTTGTTGTACCATCTTGAATATGTCACTATTCTAAGTTTACTGTATGGCTAAATAGCTTTCACAAAATGTTTATACAATAACATCACAATACAGATGTCTTAAAAACAACATTATTGAATTAATATAATCAAGTCAGTGCTTTTCATAGCTAAAAGGAGTGCATGATCCATAGAAGGGCAGCAGCTTGTATACATGTCATAAAGTGCAATGCAGTTGAATATAAAGGACACAGCCCATCTTTACAATTGCCATACCACTATTGTTCTTTTCTTTATTTCATTAATGGCATGAACAAACTTGACTATTCCAGCTAATGTCCGGGCATCTTCTGTATGCAATAAAATATATGTAAGTGTTTTTTTTATTTACTTGATATATTATTGTCTATAAAGGTACCTAACCAGTATAGCCTTTGCTTCGAGTACCATCTGCAGTTCCACAGAATGTGCATTAGATCTTCCTTTTCCCCATAACCACAGTCACAATCACCTGACTGTATACCTCGTTTTTTATATTGAAATGCTACGACGTTACTATGGAATTGCTCAAATTTGTAGCTCACAAAGGTGAGTCTAAACTTTGGGTCTGTTATAATATCCAGATATGGTTGATAACCATGGTAATAGTTGTTTGTGAAATCCTGTTGGAATAATGTGCGTCAGCAATAGAATCCAAATCCAGTCTATTCCAATACCGGGACACCTTGCTTGTCACATACTTTTTATATTTTAAACTTAATGTTATTCCTTGCCCAACTGCCTGCTTGAGATTGGTTAATTTATTCTCTTCTAATAAGGAACTTATGGTATTAAACCAGTACCCAGTCCTATACCGGAGGTTATGCCAAAGTTCTTTTCCCTTTAAACATTGTTTAGTTAGTGTGCAGTCCTCCAACCTTGTATACTTGGTCCAGCAGTTAAGTTTTCTACTTTCAATTGCTGCACTGATATCTGTTAGTCCTAATTCAGACCTCCAATAGGCTTCTGGGCACGAGTGGCCTATTCTTACTATAATTCAAAGAGTTTTATACAATGGTGCCATTAGTCCATTTGTGTTTTTTAATTCCCATATATCAGAGCCATATAGGAGCTGTGCTTCAAATTTTACTTTTACTACTTAAATTAAAGGTTTTATTGTCATTTCCTCCATATTTAAAGTTAAATCTAGTCAGTCCTGCTATTGTCTTTTTCAGTCTTTCTAATAACATTTCCAATATGCAAAGTCCAGAAACAGTTATCTTGGACTACTACACCTAAATATATATACATAACTTGATACAACTTCAAGTTTATTGTCACCTGCTACGTACCAGTTGTCATCTGTTTTCTTTCCCCCCCAAATGCGAGAACCTTAGATTTATTCATGTTAATCTTTAACTCCTTCGACTTTTCATGAATGAAGTTTAATTTAGTCAGTAAGCCCTTTTTAGTAAGTGAAAAAAATAACAATGTAGTCAGCGTATGCTAGTAACGGACAAGAGGTAGTCTTAATTTTTGGGGTGTCCAGATCAATTATTTCACAGTCCATCAACATCTTGTCCAGAGAGAAAAAAGGAGAGGGGCGAGTACGCAGCCCTGCCTTACACCCTCGTTACTTTTAAAGGAGCTTGCTAAATGCCTCAAATAATTATATGGAAGCAGGACACTCATAATGACATACTTCTGATTTTTTCAAACTCTGTTCTATCTGAACCAGTACATCTTCTGATTACTTTGGATCTGCAAACTCTATTACAACTGACTAATTTATTGTTCACCGAGATTAAGCTTAAATTAGAACAACCTGTTAACATTAGACAGGATGCCCACACAAATTCTTGGTTTGATAAGGATTGTAAAAAGTTGAAATCTAATATCAGAAAAGTGTATAAAATCTACACAAAGTCTAGATGCAAACAGGCTCTTTTGGACCTTAAAGAATTACCTATAAAAAACTACTGCGTGAAAAAAAAAAAAAAAAGGAACTATTATGCAAAGCAGTGGCATTTGATGCTGACCGCTGTTAAGAATAAAGACTGCAAAATGTTCTAGACACTTATGGCCAAAGGGGCTGATAAATGCAAAACAGACATCAACACTTAGATTTCTGAAAAAAGATGGCCGAGATATTTTACGGGACTCTTTAATGATCCCACGGAAAATGGTAGTTCTACTCAGTTACTCCTAATTAATGAATCATTTCAGCCATTAATGCTGGATGAGGCAGATTTTGCAACATATTCATTAAAAAAACAGAAAGCAGCTGAAACAGACAGGATCCCAGCAGAGGTATTTCTGTCTGCTACACCCCTTTGGTGCAGATTTTTGACTGTTTTTTTATAATACATGCATCTTTGCTAATAGTTACCCTAGAACATGGAGAGGCGTAAATACAGTATTGATACATAAAAAAGGAAGTTTATCATATTCCACGATTTATATGCCTATTAGCCTTTTAGATGTAAATCTGAAGATACTTTCTCAAGAAAGGTTAAAGAAAGCAGTGGACAGAACTGGAGAAATATCACCCTCCCAAGCGGGTTTCAGATCTAGTTATTCCACAATTGATAATATTTTTGTTCTAAAACATCTTATTGAAAAATACATTAGACTCAGAGACCAAAAGCTGTATACAGTATTCACTGATTATTCTTCTGCCTTTGACAATATTTCATGAGGGATCCTCTGGAGAATCCTTATGGATAGAGGTATTCACCAAAATGAAGTTGTGATAATATCCCATCTTTATACAGATACCTGGGCCAAAATTAGATTAGGGCATAAGGGACATTTATTAAGCTCCTTTAAATGAATATGGCACTACGATGGTCCAACTTAGAATGCTCTCTTGGTCATGTAACCATGACAGCTAAACCGACTGCCCCCCAGTTTCTTCTGACAGCTGTAAGTAGAACAATGAGCAACCGGCAATGGCTTCCACAGTTTTTTCTAAATCTACTTGTACAGATAGGCACCAGCTCATAAATGGGCAGCAAAATTGCCGGACATTTATAAATAAATAAATAATTAAAAAAAGCTCTCCCATACACTAGTAATTAATGAAAATCTTTTTGATTTGAACATGAATCCTTTAAATTACACTGCATCAGGTAAAGTTGTGACAGTGTTTAAACCGATCACTGAGCTCCCTCTCCAGAATCAAGAATGAATGCTTTTTTGTACATTTTGAGTGCCGATTTTGATAAAGAAAGGCCACCGCTCAACTAACATGGACCTTGTTAGTTGAGCGGAGGACTCTGTCAAAATCGGTACTCGAAAGTATTAAAAAAATACTTTAAAAATTGCCCCATTGAAGTCAATGAAGCACATCCTCGCGGTCTTCTTGAGCCGACATCACAAAATGTGCTGGGGTGGGAGCATGGCGCTGGTTCAGGGAGTTAGAGCATTTTGGCTGCCGGCTGTACAGAGGAATTTTACGAGTGTTTATACTTTTAATACAGGAACCAAATATGAAAACGTTATGTGCCAGACGAGTTGGGGGTAGGGTTACCACCTTTTAAGAAGCCCAAAGTGGGACATTTCTTACTGAAACTGGATTATTCACAGGACAATGTGTCATCTTGACCAATGCAATAGACATATTTTCTCTCAATAATCAGAATTAAGACTAAGTGTTGTAGTTTTTTAGTTGGTTCATGTGTTCTTTATTATTTTAAGGTATTTTAGTTAAGGTATTATAGTTTTTGCAACATTTAGAGGAAAATCAGAAAATATTTTTTCGACTATAATGTCAGGACATTTAGTATTTTTCATGTTTTTCTGCAGGACACAGTTGCCCAAATCAGGACTGTCCTGCGAAAATAGGGACAGGTGGTAACCTTTGTTGGGGGCAGGTAAGCTCCCTTATATGTTTCAGAGGGGAGAGAGCTGAATGAGTAAATAGCTGCTCTTTAAACATTAGAGGAGGAAAGAAAACTGTGGAGTCCGTTTCCAATTTTAAGAAAGCAGGAAGTAAAATGTTTCTTAAGCAGGGTAAGCTAGATAATAACCAGAAAGATTTTTAGTATTGCTGGTGAGGTATTTTCAATAAAACCTTAGCATTTATTATGAATGCAGGCATGACGAACTGGTGAATTGATCAATTAACAGACCAAGTTCTGAAGACAGTTAGGTGGCTACAAGCTACAAGCAGGGTCAATTTAAAGGACTAAGGTTCAATTATTAATTAATGCCCTACCTCATCATTTCCTATATCCTTTTGTTCCATTCTTACTGATTCTCTGATGTCCATAACAGTTCGATTTAAAGTTTCCAAATTAACAAACACTTCAGAAAAAAGCAACATTTGCCACAATTTTGTTATCTTTTGTTGTTAATATATTTTTCTAGGGATGTGATAATGGCCCTAAATGACCTTTAGCAAATTTGTAATTATTTAAACTACAAAGCAAGATCTGGAATTCGTCAAAGGAGTGTGTGTAGAGGAAAGAATAATTTTGGAAAAGTTGAGAGAAAGAGGGTTAGTAATAGTGGAAAACAAAGAAGCTATAGACAAAGGAGAACATATTTCCATTAATACAGTAATAGCTAGGGCCGAGAAGGAGAGTAGGGTGACAGAGGGAGAGGATAATGCTGAGCAAGAATTGAATTATGTTGCCACAGGAAAGTTTCAGAGAAAACAGTATATGCAAGGAATGTATAAGGGGAGAGAGTGCATTATGGGGAAAAGGAGACAAACAGGAGGTTAAAAAGGAGGTGCACTAAAAAGGTAGAATTAAACAGAGAAGGGAAGGGAACATAGAGAGCTTTGATAATCGTCATGGGATAAGAGAAGAACTAAAAATGAATCTAGATGCCAACGGTGTGGGGAAGAGTGTTGAAACAGAAAAAGAAGTCATGAACAAGAAAGGGAAGGAAAAAAGGGAAAAGGGCATTAATAGTGCCTAATAATCAGAAAAAGGAGAACAACTACATAAACCCTGCCAAGTTCAATAAGTCTGATAAGAAGGGTAATAAAAGACCAAAAAAATGATGGAAAGATAAAATTAAACATGGGCAATGAGAAGCCTGTACAGGGTGAAGGAAAAAAACTCCCTAAAAAGAAAGGAAAGAGTAGGAGAAATGGGGAGGGAATCATACTGAAGATATAAACATACATATATCTGGAACACAAGTGGAATCTGATATAATAAATAATAATAATAAGCTAAACATTAAAGATGTAAACCATGAAGGTTTTGGAAGATTTCTAATGAAGACGATGTCCTTCCCTTATTCAAAGTGGTCAATCTACCGGAACAGACTGAAGAAAAACTTAGTACTATGGTTCAAAATCTACTGACCACCATTCTGGGAGGTAATAAACATGTGTTAGATCATATAAGCAGCATCAGACCCCTGCCTAATCTGG